>JARJEE010000005.1:10000000-11324166 GCA_030180105.1 Hyles lineata | reverse complement strand
AAAGTATGCTTGCCATGCTGAATGAAATATTCAATGGAGCCTAAAATAAACGCTACAGATGTCGACGGATAAATAAGAACTGTTCCACTCTGGAATTGGCTTCTTGTTTTAAAGTTGTTTGGTACCGATTCGACCGATTTCGACGATTGTTTGGGTATAATTTGATTTATAATAAACATTCACTCATTTTAGGCAGCTGTAAACAGAAACTGCTTCTCTGAATAAATATATTTTTAATCAAAACAAAGCTTTATATATTTTTTTGTGTTGATGGTGATTGTTATTCTGCATCTGATGTTTTGCGATATATACTTTAGTAAAGTTATAATTTATTTTATTAAAAGTTATTGATTTTAACAAATCAGTCCATATAGCCAAGTAGAGATCATTTTTACTCAGAACAAATAAAATGAATTATTAGTTACTTTTCATTTTAGTTTAAGAGAATATTGTCTTGCGGGTTCAAAACACTGATTAAAATGCATGGCCAACAAAAGACATTGTGTCAGATCAAACATTTTTGTCCTTTGTGTTTAAATCAAACGACAACGGGACGAGGGACTTTCAATTTACGATATTCTTTGTTCTTTGGTGAAACAGCTTTATTAAATGGTTAATTGTGAAAACGCCACAGTTCCACATTATTTTTGAATAAAAAATATATATTTGGGTTAAATGTGCAATTATTCTGTTGTTGGTTTGAAAGTATTGAGAAGAATATTTAATAAAGCTGCGGCCCGATTACAATGGTTTCAAGAAAACTTACTATTAAAACAACAAGAGAGAATTTAAGAACATTACAATATGTTTTGCATCACATTATGCCTTATTTTACCCTAGAATCGAGTATCAAGTAACAACTAAAAAACTAACAGTTAAACATGATAAATAAATGAAAAGACATAAGCAATTGCCTTGGTCCTTTTGATACGAATAACAAAAAGAACCAATACCTACGGTTTAATACAGTTTATTCCGTTTTTAACCGACTTTCAAAAATCAGGAATATCTCAATTCGTCGGAATCTTTTTAATATAAAAAATACAATGATGATGTGATGAATTTACGTTGTCCATTAATTTAAATGTGGAATTATTTTAGCAGATAACCTTTTAAAATGTCCGGCGAAAGTTGAGGACGATTTTGCCACGTTTAACTTCAACACTCAGCGGAGTCTGCTGGCGGAGGACCGTCTGAGGGCGCTTGCAGTGCACTAATTGTCAGCCGCTGTCCTCTGACAGTTTGTATCACTCCGCGTCTGATGCAGAACACTGTTCTTGCCGCTAGTTAACCCGTTTTGCTTCCATTTGAACTAATTTGTTATTACCATCTTTTGGATATATGTGGGTCTTACAGTCCTTGTTTTTACTAATAAATTTCTCAAATAAAGTATTTTGTAGAGGTTTGTAAATAAATCGTGATAGCCCAAATAGAAGCTTCCGTTTGGGACAGGATTAGAAACCGGATAAACACCACATGCTATATTGACTTGCAATTACGGAAACTTGATTAGGACATACATAGAACGACATTGTCATTGAATGGAAGCAGAATGACCTTTAACTCATCTCATTTCTATATCATCATCTTAATTGTTAGCGCCTCCTCACATGTAACATTATTGAAGTAATATCTATTAAAGCTGTTAAAGAATTGAAAGCAAATTTTTTTTTTTTATTGCTATGAATGGCGAGACGATCATGCCGTTCGCCTGATGGTAAGCGATACGACCGCTCATGAACAGTAGCAAAACCAAACAACACCTTGAATTACAAAGCAATGTTTGGCATTCCACTGCGCTCGCCATCCTGAGACATAAGATGTTAAGTCTCAATATGTCCAGTAGTTACTCTGGCTACAATGCCCTTCAACCCGAAACACAACAGTGCGTTTACACTGCTGTTTGACGGGAGAAATAGACACTGCGGTGGTACCCACCCAGATGGCCTCTCACATATGAGAAATTCAATGCACATAGTATTTTTCTCATAGTAAATTTTCTATTGTCCTTTGCATCGGCAATTTGTAACGACCAATGGATGTAGGGATATGATCGAAACATTAATGCACACTTATCATAAGAAATTTGAAGTCTATCAGTCATCTAGTTAAGCGATTGTATTATAGTCTTGTAAGTTGTAACATCCACATGTGCTCTCTTATCGTAGCGATATAAAGATAAGATATCGTACCATATTAAATTAAGTATATTGCAATGGCAACTATTTCCTTATACAGAAAAAAATCTACATCAAAATATAAAAAAGACCACCTTTCGTTGAAAAGTGTGCCGTACATAATGCTGTAGAATGTAGACGATGTCGGGATATGGCCTAGATTATCTTGTTAATGGCTAGATTATCCGTTTAATGTGCAGATTATTTGGCTGATTTGTAGGTTTATAAACGGATAATCTACTGTACGAGTAGATGATCTAGTTAATCTGCTGATTATTGGATGAATATGTCCATACTCGGTGTTAATGACGTCCATATTTGTTACAATAATAGGAATTGTATATAAAAACAAAGGCTAGTGACATATAATAATAAACTTAAATAAAAGGTCATACCGCTGTTTCACTAGTATCAACCGTTAACGAATGATGCTCTAACTACCCATGAGCGTCAACACCTGTGATTTTAATTTTTAGTGTGGCTACTGATGTGCCTGTTAGTATTCAAATGTCATTTGATGTACAGTTCAACGAAGTAGTTAAATGTTGATTGACTTCACAGGTGTAAGCTAGCAGCGGTATGTAACAGGTCAATGATGATAAGTCTTTCTCTTCCTCTTAATTAATTAAGAAATCACTAAGAAGCAGACAAGCTTCATAGTATTCATCGAAGTTATTTAACTCCATTGTATTGTATTGTATTGTATTGTATCAGCCCATATACGTCCCACTGCAGGGCACGGGCCTACTCTACAATCGAGAGTACGATTGAGAGTGGAGTGATTTAACTCCATACTATTTATAAAATCAAAAGATTCTGCTCAAATACACTAAATTATTCTATAATTGTATCTTTGTATGTTAACAATTCCTGCAGATGTAAAGCTATCCTTACAACGGAGATAATACCGACTACAGGCATGTAGATGGTTTGGAGAAACTTCTAATGGATATACTATTCTCACAGGAGGTATTTCACAGACTAAAGCCGAGTATAAATGTGTGTAGACTGTTTCAAGTTCAGTAATAAATATGTATGGTGTAGATATGAGCGTACGTGTGAACAGATTAATGCTTGACTAGTATATGGTTTTAGTTTCGATAATTATGATGACTTATTTCACGCTGTGTTAAATTACCAATGATAGCCGTCTCACACCGTTTTAACAAAAAAAAAAAAAAAATAATATGATTAGTGTAAAAATGGTATCTTACGTTTTTGTTGTAACACCCAGGATGTACTAGATGTTTTTATAGCTCGTTTCATTATTAGTTTGTATTTTTCCCTACAATATAACAAATACAAATGTTAATGGTAAGAATTAAGTGTCCTTGATTTAAAGTATATCATGAGCCAGGGAATTGGTTTCTATAGCTAGCTATTGAAATGATATCACCCATATCACTAACTAAAAAATAGAACAGTATATTATCTTTTATATTAATGATACAGGACGCTTCTAATGGTAATTGTGCAAATTCTTGGGCGGGTCGCACATATGTTCAGCAGTTGACTTCCCGTGGATAAAGATGTTATCTACTCTAATATAGTTTCATTTTAGTGCCAGATATTTAAAAGTGACGTGAACTATTTGTATAATGTACAATACTCTCAAGTCTGATTAAAACAAGTGTTATTCCTCGTTTTTAGAAGGCTTTATATAATTTCATAGTAACCCGACCTTACGTTTTTCATTACGAGACGCAAGTCTATGTTCTGATAAGATAAATGTTACCCTTGTGACCTCCGTAAAGGTTAATAAGAATCATTTATCAGAAAGTTTAATCGGCAACTTGTTTTCGCTATTTGTATTTGCCAAAACTCAGCTCCTTATTTTAAGTCCTTTTAAGATAAATCGAGTATTCGAAGAGCAGTTATAGGTATTTCGTGTTTCTCAAACCTGGTAAATAAATTATATTTATCAATTTGACATCACAAATACGATACATATTTTTCAGGAAGTCAATAAAGCATTTTAAAATGGAATACGGAGAAAAATAAATATATTTTGGTTCAACATATTATTGTTGATCTTCAATAATTGGCTACAGTAGACCCACACTTTTAGTGGCAAATAAACAAACCTTGGATGATGGGTTCGTTATTTCGTTGCTTAAAACAACATCGATCGGTGGTGTTAGCGAAATGTTAACTGGGGCATGAGATTTTCTTCTATTTTGCTTTGTTACTACGGCGTCGGTTTGTGCTGACAGCGCGTACGCTAATAATTTTTGTAGTACAATCCACGATATTATGATATCTATACAGGATTTTTTATGTAAGTGTGTAGTTTGGAATTTCATATTATTTATAATTGACAATTACTGTTGATGGCAAAGCATGGCAAAGGGACAATCCATGTTATTTGAGCGAAATTCTTGCAATAGTATCTAATGGTTATTTATTTCTATTTCCCCTACATTTTCCTTTCTACCGTTATATACTGAAGGTATTCTATCGGTTCGTAAAACCATCGTTGTCGTTTTCTATTCTACACGTATTCAACGATATATTCCGTACATGTGAGGGTTTGTTTAGGCGCTGAATTTGCGCTGGCTTTTAGAGGTTTGGGTCGTGCAATGGATTCTAAAGCTTTACGAAGCTTAATTCGTTCTAAATTTCAAGTACATACATTTGTTGATACTCGAAAATTTACGCTACAAGGTTTTTTTTAATTCAAATTTTTGTATATTCAAAGTAAATCGATCAGCACTCATCGCAATCTTTACCCAGAAGAATTCCACTGCTGAAGATAGGAATCTTCGAAGAACAGTAGCAAAACCAAACAACACCTAGAATAAAAAAGCAATGCTTGGCATTCCACTGCACTCGCCATTCTGAGACGTAAGATGTTAAGTCTCAATATGTCCAGTAGTTACTCTGGCTACAATTCCCTTCAATCTGAAACAGAACAGTGCATTTACACTGCTGCTATATAAACGAATAAAATTGTAAAATGGGATAAATACTTTTATTTTCATCATGCATTATCAAGTTTTCCTCATGTTAAGGTAAAGTACAATCCATTTAAGAGTATCTATATGTAATAGTGACTTGCTACTGAATATCCAATCCATCGATCTTCTATTTACTGCTTTCGGACGATTAATGGATTGATTTCTAGGTAAGGGCAATGACATTAGCATCTGTTGTTACTTGTCATTATTTGTTTCTACATTTCATTTGTAATTGAAAGTGAAATTAAACACTATAAATTAAATAATGGCTTCGTAATTGGTTCTAGTCGTATTTTACAGATGTTGTATGCAAAGTTTTTGTGTTGTACCTAGTAAGCGCAGTGTAATTATAAATAGAGTCACGATTTATTGTGTGTACTCTTTTTTCTAAAATGAGATCTGAGTTCATATCTAATAGCACATTTAAACATTTATTAAGGCAACAGTATTGGTATTAATCGTCTTCCCGTCCCTTGGACAAGATTCTGTTATTGATGTCAGTACTTTTACTTTTTTTTTAAAGGACGACAAAATAAACAATGAGAGGGCGGCATTAAACGAATATCCGGTCCAACATAGTATCCAATAGCCAAAGACAAGCAGAACTGGAAATCTGCAGAAAAAGATTATGTCAAAAGACAATCTAGTACACGAATATAATAACACGTTACCGATTTACAACATGTAATAGTAGTAAAGTTATAATATTATAATTATATTAGTAAGTTACAAACATAATAGAAATATGTAAAAGGTAAACAAACCGCAATAAAGGATAATTTTAATTTTATTTTATTATTAGTATTTTAATACCATAAGTGCGTGGTAACCGGACCAGACGTGGCTGCCAACATGATCACGGTGGTCGCAGGTTCGAATCCCAGGGCCCTCTGACTTTTCGCAGTTATGTGTGTATTGATAATCAGTCACCACGCACTTTAACAGTGAAGTAAAATATGGTGAGGAAACCTTACATACTATAGTGAATACCTTACAGACTATATGGCCTAACGACTCTCAATTGTAGAGTAGGCCCGTGCCCTGCAGTGGGATGTATATGGGCTGATATATATTACGTCAGATGTGATCCCTCATATATATTACGTCAGATGTGCTCTTTTTAAAATGTCAAATGAATATTTAGATCAAGTGCTATGAGCATATGAAATTGTCCATGGAAAATGCTATGTATATTTTAGTCAAAGGGTCAAATTATCGAGGTTTGTTACGTCAACGGGGACAGAGACTACGTAAATAGCCGTGACAGCCACCGATTACGCCCGTGTGCGTCCTCATGGACGTCTGCAATTAAAGCCTGCACAAAAATAGGACTAATTTTAGGTGTTTTCACAGATCGGAGCAACCCCAATTGTTTATATTGTTTGTTTGTGGCGAGGCGAGCCGGTAAAAATAACGGAAAGGGATTTCGGGTTTACCTGCGGCCCACTACGGCGGATCCATTTCATCGTTTTTCAGCAACATCTGGTTAATCACAAAGGTTTTCTTTCCCACACTTTGACTTCGCGTAAATGCAAAAACGCTTTAAAATATATGTAGGAAAATAATTTTAAAGTAAATAATAAACGTTAGAACACCGTTGATAAATGGTAGAGCACCGTAAATACCGTTTACAGATGAATATGATGGATTATCAATTATATTATCATGAATGCTTACAATGTTCAAACTGATTAAATAAAAGAAAAAATAAATCAAAATTGTTTCATCTTTTAACATACGAGGTATGGTGCCTCAGAGTCAATTGATCCTTTTTTATGTCGATAAAAAGTGTCATAAAGGTCGAGATTGTGTTCTAAACTAAATAAATAATTAATTTGATCACAAATAATGTAATTAAGTTATATTAGATGAACTAATATTATATGTATATAAATATGTAGTAGTGTATTATGTGAGGCGTTGGAACACAGCCAGGAGTCACTGCTAGTGGGAGATAACAGCCATATAACATTTTGGATATGATCGCGTCTGCAGACTGTAAGGCCGTACGAAAACTGTAAACAAAGTAGAAGTTTACACAGTTCAAACGGAAACTCTATTAGGAAAGTTCTCTCTGTTACGTTCGTAGATCCGATATTCCGTTTTTGGGAACCGTACATGTCACGTTCGTCATTATACATTGCATGGAATAGCTAGGTACTATAGATGCCGGTGTTTTGTGTCAAGTAAAAAATTAACTTCAATATAATTTATATTTTTATTTAAAGCTCTATTACGCTTGTATCATTATACCCTGGACTTTATTTCTGTTAGAACAATAAACAATCTTGTATTAAGATGTAGTTAAATAAATCACTTAGTGATTTATTAAAATTTTTAATGCAATAAAATAATTTTGTTGTTTTATCATTACATTTTCGACAAATTAGTTTCGTCTGGTCCCATGATACTTTAGGATAAATAATGAAAGTTAACTTTATCATATTACGAATTGCCGTACCTGACTGAAGCTTCTGGTTTTTAACGTTTATTTTCAATTAACCGTAGCAAAAGGGCGAATAACGGTGGGAACGCGTTTTGCTGATTTTGTAGGAATCCTATAGTCAGTGCAATCTACTCGACAAACTGGACGCCGGCAATCGCGTAATTTAATGAACACTTCGCTAATCGAGTGACGAGACGAAAGCCGGCCGGCAGAAAAGTTACATTAAAATTGAATTTGCCAACTTCCTATTTTCGATAATTTGTGACGTTATTTGCATGCGTATATTTGCGGAAATGAGGTTTTAATGGCAACTCATTAAACATATAGGAGCGTTGACGAGTGTTAGGTAGGTAAAATTTATAAATTACTGATAATCTGCTACCAGTCCTAGGTATTTAACTGAATTTGAATAGGAATTTAACTGAAAATAGTATAACTAATTAAGAATTTTGAATTTAAGTAATTAGTCGCGTCTTGGGGTTTCACTAGCATTTTAAAGAATGACAGTAAATGTTAATTTTTTTCAGGGTAAATATACAGGGCTGATTTAGATATCTTACACTCAATTAACTATGTAGGTAACTATAGTAGGTGTAAACTCATGTGGCATGCTTAGACCTCATTTGTTTTCATCGTCGTTTGAATGGCTAATGAATGAACACACCAATAAAGTTACCGTTTCATATGCGAAAAGACTAATTAATGTAATATTTATAAAAACCATTACATTCGATAAGATTTTCATCTCGCGAGTGAATCTTGTAAGATCTGATATCTTCTCGTTGACATATGGATGAACATAATGTATTAGGGGGACATTTCTTTCCGACATCTTCTAAATATCCAATTTATTTGAATACGTCGAGGAATATTACACGGCAACATTTGTAAGCAGGTCAGAAGAACGATTTATCATTGTGAAGATGACGTTTACGGCCGATACCGTCTGATTTGTTCCAGATCAAATGCGAATCCGATATTTACGCAACGTAATCATAGGGGTAAGGAAATATTTACTCATAGTACGCATACGGAATGTAGTGCCGCACAATCTTGTCTCATCACGTATCAATCTGAATGATGTATTTGCAGACCAACATTTTATATTGTCTATGTAAGTATTTTTACAAATGTTCTATATGTGGATAATTCGGTAAATTACTATGTCGTATTTTTATAATTGTAATATTTATCACATCTTATTTATTGGTATTAATTATTTCAAAGTTAATACTATTTCATGTAATTTTCATTCGCGGTGTACAAGTACATAAACTGTTATTCAGATCAGAATATTTTAATATACTGGAGTTGTCTGCGAGGCATCATCGCGGCAGTCGGCACTGTTTCACTACAGTGTGCCTCCGAAGTGGCGCTAATTCAAGCTGCCGGTGTTAGATAACTGGGTTTACTATTCACACATTGTCTAAAATTTAGTAGCTTTGTGACATATTTGTAACCCAGTTTACAGTCTGTTTCTTGTCTGCTTCGAAGAATTGTATTGTTGTTTGTTAGTTCGTTTAAGTGTATGGCGTTGGTGTTGAATGATAGAGGAAAATAATAACAAATACCAAAGCGCTTAATGACAGTAAAAAAAATTCAGGTTAGAGACGTAAAAATATTTAAGGTATGCCCATTAAAATAAAGCTTCTTTAACGTCGCAATGTGGGTATATGTCAACGTTTTACAGACGAAATTTTTACTTTTTAATATTGCATTTGTGACTGAAATAAGGATTTTAAGTTTAAAAATTATGCGAATCAAACCGCGCGTCGGCGACCTCACAGTCGCTCCAACCGAACTACATAACTCTAAAAGTACAAGCATTTGTGGAGTCAGTGATGTGGAAACTACGCGCGTACATAGCTCAGTTTTCATCAAACGTTGCGTTCATTTTTTCTGCTATACCTGCGACTGTGATCCTCCCTTCCGCCCTGCGTACCTTTCGATTATCCGACGGAAAACGGAATGGCTACGGTATATTCCATTAAAACATATCAGCATATTGCATACATTGCTAAACCCACCACTCAATCTATGCTTCGTATCTATTTGCTGACTCAATAAACCTTTGCTGAGCCTATGTATCATTATTTTTGCATGATCCCTTGTCATAGTTCCGTTTTTTATTTTGACAAAATCAAGAATTGAATCGTATATATGCATGTCATGTTGTTTTAATAGATTCATTAGCATAATTTGTTAAAACGTCGTGTCGGATGAGAAAACAGACGCCAAGAGTTCGATTATCATAGGTCTTCCCCAAAAATTACATAGTGCATCCGACCATCTCCGGCAATCACTATTAGGTCGGAGACTGTCCTGGTAAACTAATGTTAAGTGTTTATGGCATCTATTATAGCATTATTAACATTATCATAGCCAAGCGGCACTTCACTTCGGGTTACCGCCGGTTACACATGGAATACTGCTCCCACCGCTGAGCAGGCCAAAATATCAGCTCGTTTCACCTGACTCCTTACAATAACGAGCTCTTCAAGATCGTCGATAATCTCCCACATTCTCAACGTGGAACCGTCAGGACTGCGGAGCGATTTAGGGGATCTCTTCATATAATACTAATCTCTTATATGGATCTCTTTGTTACCATCGCACTACCCGTCACTGCAATAGAGTTAATTTCTATCACCTCGAAATGGTACCTCCCACCTCCTCGTACCTCGGTACGTTTCTAGATTTATTTTATGCCACTTACCATCAGGCGAGCCGCATACGCGTTTGCCTGCTAAGACTGGTAAAAAAAAACTATTAATATGTTTTTTTTTTGTTTTTGTGTTTAACACACATGACGAAAAATTTCACATAATTTTTCCCCTGGGGCAGGGCTATATACAAATATGTGGCTGTTAAATATATTTACTATATTGCTTATTTTTAGTTTACGTTTGTAAGAATACATTAAATTCCTGTATTAATTCTATGGAATCAATTAATTATAAAATATGATACTATAGAATCGGTTAGTTTATATTTGATGAAAGTAACATAAGTTGTGATATTGTGATACATATAGAAGCACTTGAGAACGCCGCCAAATCGTCTCGCGCCACCCTTAGTCTTTTATTGTAGCTTTCCAATTACATCGGGGACGGATATTTGCGTTGCGATAACGTTGGGCGTCGTACTCAACTTGTTATCGCAGAGACGGCTGAAAGGGTTCTTTAAATAAATATGAGTTTATTTTAAATAAATGTCGTTTTTTGCCATTTCCGTGTTGAGATAACATTTATCCTTGAGTGAATATTGTTTGCTGGATTTGATAACTTTGGAAACAGTTTACAAATTAGGCTGTCAACAATTCCTGTAAATCAATGCTTCTGTCTGTAGTGTATTAAGTTAGTAAAGTTAAGCTGCCTGCAAACAGAATTGAACACACTTTAATTATACCTTCAAACAATACGTCGATTTGTAAAAGTAGGTTGTTTTTAATCCGGCACATTTTACATGCAAATATTTGTATTTCAACGAGCTATTCATAGTTTTTCATCTCATCGAGTGCACACAAGATAACTTCTAAAATAAACGCGCAATATCGGTATTGAATCACGATATTAATAAACTTCGAACATCCGCTGCGAGGTTTCCATTTTCCGTTTGTCTGTTATTAACAAAACAACGCCAGTGCAGTAAACTATTAATTTTTTTATTGCATCGGACCGACAAACTAGCAAACAGGTCACCTGATGGTAAATGATCACTACGCTCATGAACATTCACAACTTTGGGATCATAGATGTGTTGGGGACACATCAGTCACCAGTCAGGAGGGAACCGTGAAAGAAAAACGATAGGAAGAGGAAAGGCGTATTAAGCAAATCAATCCGGACGAGCCGGCCCATTTATGTTGGTTCATGACTGATAACAACGGTTCTACCACTTTGAATGAATTATTAATAATTTGAATTATTATCATACAACGTTACATAATTCAATTAGTTTTTCTTTTACTTTTCATATTTGGAACTTTTCATTTGTTATTCTTTGTTAATTTACGAATAATTATTTTGTAATTTGAATATTCGTTTAATTTGAATGAGATGAAAAAGTACTCTATTTTAAAGCCTTAAAATAGTAGGTATTATTTGAATTTTTCTAAAAGCTAGTTGTTATATGCATAGTTTTAAAAATAAAATGCAGATGTTTTATATTCGCCAGCGTAGCATGTATTAAACATATAAATGCAGATTTCAAAATAAAGCTTGAGTCAGTGAACGACACGGATAGCCAAGTTTTTGTAATATAAAAGTACCTAATTGATTTCTGCTTTAGGTATTATTTCTGCCATCTAAAATACTTTCGAATTATGTGATAGAGCAAGATTTATTGTAAGTTTATAAAATTTTGTGCTGACCGAAAGTCAAACAGTTTAGTTGGAGAATATATAAATAGAAATAAATATATTACCTACAAGAGTATAAGCGAACCATTTTGGTGTTGTCATCTAAGGTAGACGACTTAACAAGGACCTGTGATGGATCACAGTTCTCGGTGAACATTGTTGAATTATAGAATGCGGGAACTCGTCACAAGTGATAGATCGACCCTACGAAAATTCTATACATTTTATATACCTACGCTTTTCCGTTCGAGAAAGTTCTGTTTTTCGAATTATGCGTCACTCGAACTGCGCATATAATTTATTAAAACACTTAAAAATATTCTCTCGTAATACCCCTCAGCGCGATAGAAACATCATTCGCCTGTACTTCTTCAAGACTGATTTATCCTATACCCTACCCATTTTTAAGAAGAGGTTAGAATAGACACCATTATTATACGATACAATTCTATGCTTCAAGAAACAAATATACACATATACATTTATCTTTCCAAGCTATCTATAAATACAAGCTATCTATATATCTCTCTATCTTTGTTAACTGAAATAAAAAGTGCATCTAAATATCTAATGAAAACTATAGTAAATATAGATAGATTATAGAAACCGGCCATAAGTAAACCAGTTATAAACTATACAAAGGCTTAATATTTCCAAAGAGAAAACAATGAAGTACTTTTCGGTTGAGGAATCGTCAAACCATATTCGCAGGTACACATCAATGAATCCTTTTGTGCTCGCTCGTTCATTGTGTAAAACAGTAAATTCAGATGCTGTATTTCATTACCTGAACAAAAGGAAGGGCTGCCGTCTGATGAAGTTTTTTTTTAATTTAACATAAGTTTGAGAATGGAAATATGCAAAACACTTGGTTTTATATGAAATATTATGAAGTTTCTTTTTATTACATCATCTTTTTCAAAAGACAGTACGGATAATCACTAGCGAGTAGTTATAATTGCAAGTTATACCTAATACCTATTATTTAGACTTCAGATTACATAAGTATTATATATACACATTCGTCATAGTATTTAACACGTTGAATAATTTTACGTACATTTTGTAATTACGTTATGGCTAATGCTATAATCCCTGACATTTAATAGTTACATTTTAGCAATATTTTGGAATGAAATTTTATAATTTAAAAGAAGCGTTCAATAATTTCACAGTTATGAGTTCCATTAATGTAAAATTTCTTGTCTAAATTTAAGCAGTGTCTTATAAAATATTAGTATTTTAACTGTTTCCTTTCAAAACAGTGTAACAAGTAATAGCACTACCTACATAGACAAAAACTTAGCATAAACATTTTATGCTTTAAAAATTGTGTTTTTTTATTCTGACATTAAAATATTTTAAACATTTACCACTCAAACGGTGTTTATAAATGTGTTGCCCAATATTTTATACATTTTACTAAAATGGAGCTGTTATTATAATGCACGTGTTAAGTGCAGAAAGCGTTTATAGGTGGTTTTAATATATCACTTAGTATGTTTACTTAGAAAAGCAAGCTAGAAAGATAAACGCAAAAACATCTTATAACATTATATTTATAACAAATAAGATTAACATTTAGTCCATTTCACTCAGGTGAATGTTGTTTTGAATGCTTCCATCATTCTGAAATGATGTAAAAAGTAAAAAGAGCGAAATGGGTTTCATATGATTTATGTATAGGTCAATTTTTCGGATAGCTATAATATAATATATAAATTGTCGCGATCCTTAATTATTTGGACCTACGTACCACACCTACTGAACGTTATATTATACTACGAAGCTTACGCCAAGTAGTCTGTTTCTAAGACCTCTCTTGTCAACAAAACTTCTTTTTTGCCAAAAGTATGTTAAGAAGAGGCTTGCGTCCAGGACGTAGGAGGATGCAATTAACTTTGACCCAAAAAGACGCTAAATACTTTTTGTTTTTTTTTGGCTTTATGATATTGAAT
The DNA here is from genome assembly GCA_030180105.1 of Hyles lineata. Taxonomy (NCBI): domain Eukaryota; kingdom Metazoa; phylum Arthropoda; class Insecta; order Lepidoptera; family Sphingidae; genus Hyles; species Hyles lineata. Next base: position 11,310,268 of record JARJEE010000005.1, on the reverse strand, counting down.
TTTTTTAACATAATTGACAACATAACATAAAATGCAATGATATACTACTGTGTCCAAAAAATAAGGTGACATTTGAATTTAAAATGCACGCGTCGAATGTTTTGGAGAATTATTATTTTTTTTAGGGTGGTAGTACTATCAGTGACATCTATGTCAAATTTACATGTCAAAATATTCATTAGTGTTTGAGATACGCGCCATTTTCTGAACTGCTAAAAGTGAGTTTTTCGTTTTTTGCAATGGCGAAATTTGTGGAGCAAAGAATTTGCATTAAATTTTGTTTGCGGAACCAATTTTCTGCTGCGGAAACGTTGAGGATGGTGCAGAAAGCGTTTGGTGATGAGGCTATGTCTAAAAAAAATGTTTACAAGTGGTATAGTGAGTTCCAAGCCGGCCGTGAATGTGTCGAAGACGAAGAGCGTCCTGGGCGACCATCAACCTCAACCGACGAAGCTCACGTCCAACAAATCAAAGATTTGGTGTTGAAAAATCGTCGATTAACGATTAGAGACCTTGCTGATGAGGTTGGCATATCGAAAGGCTCGATCAATGCCATTTTAAAGGATGTTTTGGGCCGACGACTGGTACCACACTGGTATCGACTGGTACCGAAAACATTGAATTTTTTGGAAAAAAGGCGTCGCGTTGAAGTGTGTAAAACGATGCTTTCTGACTATCAGAACAAGATGGAACGCATAATCACTGGAGACGAGACTTGGATCTATGCTTACGACCCCGAAACAACCGATCAATCGAGCGAATATCGTGCCAAAGGGGAGCCGAAACCAAAAAAATCGCGCCAAAATCGCTCAAAAATCAAGGTCATGTTGACTGTTTTCTTCGATTATCGTGGTGTTGTGCATTATGAATTCCTTCCGCCGGGCCAAACAGTCAACAAGGAATATTATTTGAGCGTTATGCGTCGTTTGCGTAACGCTATCCGCCTAAAAAGACCGGAACTGTGGAAAGACAATTCTTGGTTTTTACACCACGATAATGCGCCGTCCCATACTGCACTCGTAATTCGTGTCCATTTCGCCAAAAACTCAACCCATATCGTTCCGCAACCATCATATTCACCTGATCTGGCGCCGTGCGACTTCTGGCTGTTCAGCAGGCTCAAAAGACCGCTCCGAGGACACCGTTTTGATACGATAGAGGAGATTCAAGCCGCAGCGAAGACGGAACTGAAGGCCATCCCGGAAAGTGACTACAATCAGTGTTTCGAAAATTGGAAAATCCGTTGGCATAAGTGCATTGCATCAGGAGGGGATTACTTTGAAGGGGATGAAATTGATTTGGAAGAATAAATAAAGAATTTTCAAAATAAATACAATGTCACCTTATTTTTTGGACACATTATGTATGTCGTCTACGATCTTGTCGCTAAAAGCGCTGTTGTCAAAATAATAAGAGTAGTTTTTCTCTCTTCAAATTACATTGGACATTGTGGTTTATATTATGAAACATATCTCAAACAATACGTTCGTAGATTTTATTTTATTTGATTTTTAGTTCCAAATTTCGCCACACGCCAATAGATGACACATATAGAAAATTGAAGAATTTCTTTCTGCGCCTCTTTCTGTCGCAAATCACATTTCACAGGCTAATTTAAGAGTGAAGTTGAATCGTTTTTTTAAATGACTTTATGACCAGTCGATTGACTAACGTGATACTTTTGGGAACAGTATTATGCCTAACTGCTGAGTGTATACCTACTACTACAATAAAAACTCATCATTTGTTATTTTTATAATAAAAATGAGAGTATATAATAATAGTATACACTATTCATCATGGTACAGACGGTAGAGTTCGCTTAAGTTCTTAATGTCTGTATTATTTTAAGAGCGGATGGCTAATCGTTGCGATCCATCTAAGGTAAGTAAGTATTTGGCGCCTTGTCGGAACTGTCTCAAAGTTGCGAGCAGTATTTTATATCGGACGGTGCCTTCACTTTATATAAGTAGCAAAATAGACAGCGCGTGAAAAACCGCCACAACTTGTTTTAGATTTTAACTCAGAGCATTGAGAGATAATTTTCTATCAACTGTAAAATAATGCAATCGGGTGACAACATGTATTTCATTGGGAGTAGAAAGAAGACTAGATATGCAGCTATAATTAATTAGTAAACTAAAACTCATACTGTAAACAACTGCGCCATTGAGGCAGTTTTTTCATTACATTCTACCCTGTTTTTCAAATGTCTGCCACTATTCTCTATTTTAAAGTAGGTCATTTGTATATAGAAATATAGGACTAAAAACTTTGAGCACTTTTGAAAAAGTAGAGCTTCACGCAGGACTTACACACGGTAATAAGGTTAACGAGATGGGCGAAGGCTCTAACGAGCAAAAGGTTTCCTAGGTTTATTGAATTAAAAGAGACGTGAAAACATAGAGGCGTATATAGGGAGAAAAATAAAATGTTCCTTCAATGAAATCTGATACAGAAGTGGGAATTGTGATAAAATTGCTACTGCTTTTTGTATAAGCTATTCTAAGAAAACTTTCATAGTCGTCGCTTCCTCTTTTGCTCCAAGGAAAGTTTTATGACTCGGATGAGATAGATCGGAGATCAGAATGCATTATTAGCTATTCAATATCGTGTCATAGCCCTATTGAAAGATACATCTTTAAATATGAAATTGAAGCGGCCGTAAATTTAATTCATCATACTAATGACGGATAAATAACTACACTAACTAAAACTAGCCGAAACAAATATTTAAACATTATTTCTCCCTCTTATTTAATGCAGAAAGAATTAATTGATAAATATTATGTCTATAAATTGAGCATTCAATGGATTTGTGCGCGGGTTATAATATAAACAATTAGAGTTTGTTTGTTTGTATTAACGTCAGGCACAATTCTATCAGCGAACAGGCGGCGACAGCTCGACGGCTCAACGTCTCGACGATCGTCGTTGTTCAAGTAGGGAAACTTTGTCAAATCACCAGTCTAATCCTTACACTGCAGCTCTGTTTACACTCAAACTGCGAAATTGAAATTATTAAGATTGAACAGCGATTGTGCTAAAGTTCTTGAAAGACACGGAAGAGGTCGGCTCTCGGATCCCATTCGAATGCAGATTTAGGTCAGACGTCAATTGGCTTCGAACACAATAATTAACAGACAGTCTTAGAAGTTAGATTGCTTGTTTTATTAATAAATCCCACAGTAGTTTTCGTTCCCGTCATTTTATTTTCTGTTACTACAAATAAGATCTTTTTCAGCATGGAAGGTCTGAAAATCCGTCCATAAACACAGGCTTTCATCCACAGCAACTTGTTCAACACTTTTAACAAGCACATACAATAGCATAACAGAAACAGGTAGTGACCTGTTTCTGTTCTGTACATCTTATGGTGGATGTCTGTAATCATCTTTACTGCTACTTAACCTCGCTTAAAAATATCAGCCCTAACAGTCATCACCTTTCTAATGCATATAGATATTATAAGTTGAATAATTAAATTAATTTCAAAAAGCTGTGAACATACTTCAATCTGTTGATGTATCAGTTTAATAATATCAAGATCCATTGACGGAAGGACAGAGAAAATTCATATAAATACAACTCAATAGGCAAAGAAATGTAGGGAAGGTGCCAGCCTTTAAGAATAGACGATAGGAGACCACAGGGGAACAATAAAGATTTTAGAGTTTCCGGCCATTTCACTCACCGAGCAGGCTATGACAGGAAAGCTTTTCTATTCCCATATCCATAGGAACGACGGTAACCGGTATTCAATGTTTTAAAATCCAAGTTTAAAAATAAATCGGCATAATATTAAAAATACATCCTGTCAGCCGCTGTAAAAGCAAAAACATTATTAACAACTCAAAACAATTTAATCGAGTCAAAATGTAATAAATACGACAATGCCAATCAAAAGAGTTCCAATTATAAGTGTAGATTAAATATTTTTGGGAAACAACTCACAAAATAAATAAGTTTAACGTTTGATTGACGTGTATACGATAAAAGACGGTTGAAGTCGGCTTGTACCCCATTTTCACAGTGATTCAATGTACAGACGGATAATATTGCACAATACTCGTATATCGCACACGGAGAGCGTACGTTATTACGGTAAAGTATGGTCACATTAGCCGTATCTACAGGCATAAATGTCTCTTGATATTTTTTACTGGTATTAAGTCGAAAGTAGTTTGAACTTAAATGGTCATGATTAAATGGTCATAATATCCGTTGGGTCACATTATTTTAAATATTTTGCAGCAAGGGCACTTGTTATATTGTATCATAAATATTAAATAGCATATCGTTTGATTATTGTTGTAATAGCTAAAAACTGTACTTAACAAAGGATCAAAAATATATATTCTCTAATAAAATACTTATATAAAAGATTTGTGCCCATCATTGCCACTAAAAAAATATATGTTTCGTTTAAACCAAGGATGTATTTTTAAAGTATGCGCCGGAAAACATTCAAGAACGGGTTATTTGATACATAACATACTCTACTACGCAAATTTATCTGTAATTATCATACTTTACATCGGTTTTCTGCGAGGCAGTGGTGTCACGGCGGAGGAGCCGACCCATTCATGCTGTAGTGTAAATTACCTAGCCAATCTAGCTTTAGCCACATCGAGGCTCTACTGCTTTCATAATTTGTTTATAAGATTTTATACTCGTATTGTGCTGTTATACAATGACATTGTATCGCGTAGCTATGCAATTATCATTCAATTGTGTGTAAGCAGATATATCCGTTTTGATATACATACATAACAAGGAAACTTCAATACTTTAAAATAAACAGAAATATATCGATGGATTTAAAGTTACAAAAACATTCTTGCTTCCGTTTACGATCAAAGAAACAGACTATTTGTTCCTCTTTTTACTTTGCTGTAATTTGTCATAGACACACCTACCGTCTCTTTCCATCTGAATAATAGATGGCATTGGCTACAAGAAGTCTCGCGGGACAGATTTATGGTTTCCCAGATCGAAGCAAACCCCACTATTTCCGGCGGTTTAAAAATAAAGTTCCGCTTTGTTATGTCATGGACGCAACCCTTCGCAGCGCACTACCGTCGCCACTCGCCACTATCATACATGAGATCCCTCCCTAGCATATTAAATGGAGTAGGCGCGTTACTTATCATAGATCGCGTTAAGCAAAATTTGCGAAGGCGCTGAAGGTCTGGCAGACGAACGACTCACGCCCTATGAGGTCGTCGACCCCGCGCTATTCCGGGTTCCCCGCCCCACATTTTTCTTTTCGGACAGTACACAACTAGCGCGGAGCATTCTTACAAAATGTGCTGCGTCGTCGACTTGCTGAATATGCAACTATTGTTCTTCTTTTGCAGTTTCATATGTAATCTTGTACACTCATCATATTTATGTAAACATCAGACGCGTCTGGCAGTGTTGATGTATAATTTATACAGTAATGATGGCCGCTTACGACTTAATGTGTGTCTCTGGTAAATAATAAGACGTGCGTGAAGTGTTATTTTGAATGTCAATTGTCTGGAATAGTATAGTTAGCGTAAGTAATGACACATTTTAAATCGTCGATGGCTTACCATTGTGTGCATTGCTTTGGTTGCCAGTCATTACTCATTTACACAAGAGCCGCGATTTTCTCTTGAATAATACATAGCTTTTCTTAGGGTAGGAAATATTGGGTAACCGCGAAAAATCTTGGAAGTGCTTCATTATTGTAGTCCCTATTATATAATATGATCAGTAGCAGTAAGTTTTAAAAAGATTTGTGTAAACACCTAGTCATTTTGTGTGGCAGCGGTCATGTGAAACGTGAATTTTTTTATAGCCATAAATGGCGAGACGAGCATGCCATTCGCGTGATGGTAAGCGATACGAGCTCTCATGGACATAATTTCCACCAAACAACACCATGAATTACAAAGCAATGCTTGGCTTTCAACTGCGCTCGCCATCGTGTGACACAAGATGTTAAGTCTCAACATGTCTAGTACTTACTCTGGCTACAATGTTCTTCAAACCGGAACACAATAGTGCATATACACTGCTGTTTGGCGGGAGAAATAGACATTGCGGTGGTACCGCGGACAGGGGGGTGGTATTGCGACCTCTCACATATGAGAGACTTACCACCAGTATACATTTCAGAAAGAAATGGTCTTGATGGAGCCTCACTTACGACTTTATCTGTGATTGGATGATAAATATAACATTACCATTGCGTAGGACAGAAAACACGTTGACTACTATAACCATTTAATACCAAAGTGGTTAGTTATTCAAAAGAGAGTGGACAAATCTTCTCATAATATTTATAATTGACGTGACGGAAATTAAGCTTTTCAATTTAGCTTTTCACAATTTAAAAACTGTAAAAATCGTTTTAGGTGGAGTTGCTATGAGTATAAGGTGATTCGGTTAGTGTAGCTGCCAGGCTGCGAGGTTCACGTTAGAGTGCAGGCCGCCACCTTAATGATGAAAATCAGTTTAGTAGTTCGCTTCAACCGTGAAGCGTCAATTTGCGGATATTTGAACACAACCCCAGACATGTCGTTACTTTAAAACTCTCCTTTTTAACTGAAAAATATTTTTTCGTTCTACTGACATCAAATTGATATGGTAGAGAATTTTTAAAGGTTTGAATCGATATTTTAACTTCTTTGGTTTTTTATGTTTTTGTACTAATTGGGCCACGTAATACAAAAGTATTATATCAATTCTAACTGTGTGTCACATAATATGTATTTATATGACTTATACTCCCTGTCCAGTTTGTATAATAAACTTACAAAAAGTAAAATCCATTTTAGTACGATATGACGTAGAAAGACGACCTTTACGTAATTTCATGCTTTAGTCCCACTCGCCGTCAACTTACCCAAAACAAAGAAAAAACGGTACAATTATATAGCTGTTTAAATCCTGAGCACCATCATAATGACTAATTATGTAGGTCAAAGGTCATTAAGCGGCCAGGTAAGGACAATCGTAAAGTTTTAAATTGGATAATTGTTATTTGGGTCTGCTATTACGCAGGCCACGTCAGACCCAACTGTCCGACCCGGCCCATTCCATAAACAGTAACCTTTTTTTCATTTCTCTTGCCAAAACGGAATCCACATGTGCACTTCAACATCCCTTTTCAGAGTTGTCCATTATTCAGACGGATCCCTTTTCAAAATGTTAGCCATCGAAAATAAAAGTAGAGTATAGTCATGGAAGCAATGCCGCTTTATACTTTACGCATTAACTAAAACATTCGTTTTTTAATACTACTTAAATATTTCTATGCCAGCTCGACGTTTATAAGCATCCTACGATTAAATTCATAATCTACGGAAAAAATGCAGTCGAACCGAATAAATGAATGGGAAGAATGAAGAAAGGCGTTAATTCATTTCGTATACTGTAGTCTTAAGTCAACAGCTTATTATTATAAGTATTAGAAGTGGTAGAGTCCTGCTATAGGTCGTTCGAACTAAAAGGTTCGTGGTACATTGACATTTGGCAGCCTCTGTGGCGCAGTCGGCTAGACGCTGCCTGTGAAATGAGAGGCTGTAGGTTGGATCCTGGTACCGAGATAAATGTTTGTGCGGCCCACAAATATTTCTTTCGGTCTGGGTGTTTGCGAAACCGATAAGTCTCTCCCAGTTTCTGAAACCCAAGATACAAGAATCGATCTTAGCGTGGGGTCAGGACTATGTATGTGATTGTTGGGTGTATTTGTTTATTTATTACATTCATTTAGATTACGTGAAACTGCCGGAGATCATGCTTCTGTATCCTAAGATAGAATATTTTTGAACGCCATGGTGGAAAATCCGCCATAATGACTTCTTACTGAAAACTTAATTATCGCCTCTCTGTAAATTGTAAATTGGATTAAACAGCAGTTGATGAACTATTATTTACTTCGTTCGAATGTGTCTGGAATGTAAGTGACAGAAGGTCCATTATTTAATTATTGTATCATAAAATAAAGCGCTTTAATCGCATTTAACTTCGAATTGTGAAATAAAACGCACAATTAGAGATGTATCATGTAATTGGTTGCAATAAAGTCCCGAATAAAGGTTGTTTATAATTTTGATATTAAGCGGCAATGAAGATAAGTAGTTATTGCTTTATTTTATGTTGCCACGCTCTCGTGCGAGGGTGCGATGACTTATGCCTTACTTTACCTGATATAATGTGCTAACTTAGCATCGGTTGCACATATGTAGAAAATATTGTGTTTATGTACAAAATTCACCCATGTTTATTGTTTATGGTAACAATTTGAGTATTTTTATGAGCCTAATTATTGTAACTAGAGGTCGCCCAATGGTCGAAATTCGACCACTTAATATACATTATTATAATATAATATTTAAACATTCTTAAGGTTCTACTGTCGAAAACTAAACTACTATAACCACAGATTTGACCAAGACTGTTATTTGCCCATTTCTTTTTTGAACCAATTATATGAAATGAAATATGTGTGTGTGAAATGCATGGTAGTGGTTTCGATTTTCTTTGACATAATATTTCAACCCTTTTTTCAGTCCTTTTAGGTATAATATAACCTATCCTATTCCGATACGATATACATTTCTATCAGTGAATTATAGCGAAGGAAAGGCCACTGTAAAAATTCGTGAAAAAAATTACATTCGATCTTGAAAAGGAGTAAGCATAACTTCTTGCTTGTGAACATTATTTATTTCATTGTCCTATATTTAAGTAGCTTGATATATTCTCCTTAGTTTACACCACAGTTAACACAAAATAAATTTCTGAACGCATGCATAAATATTTGACAACCAATTTAAATGACAATCACTTTTCATTACTGTCATTAATTTACATCTATAAAATCTAAAATACGCCATTAATCTAATATTGCGGATATATGTTGTCGATTCAAAACCTTTATTTAAATACGTTATTTAATTTGGGGGAAGAGTTTACCGTATCGACGGTACAATTTGACCACAGAGTATGTGTGTGTAAAATGTATGGTAGTGTGTGTAATGTTTTATTTATTGATTTAATGTACTTTATAAGCATTATTATTGAAAAATATTAGCGTTCTCCACTTCTCCTACACATAAACTATAAGTGTGCCAAATTTTAGGCTCCTGCGTCTACGCAATTTTCGTAAAAAGGGGTCCAAAGTTTTTGCATCACGTATTAATATATAGATTACATCAATAAATGGAAACACCTTGAAATGTAAAATCCGGATTTTGCAGTGTTATATTCATAACAACTTATAAACGTTTTTGAGTTTAATTATTAACTATATTATTTGTGTATGTATGGCACATACATATGTGAATATCATACATCTGAAATTTAAAATATTACAAACTAACATACCATGTTACATAATTAACGAATAATATTCTGAATATATTTAGCCCTCGTGTTCTATACTTTATGTTGAATAAAAGTAAAAGCAAGCCCTGGCTATGTGCAACTATATGAAAGGTAACCAGCTAATTAGAGATAGTCCCGCGAGTGCTCACGTATATTTTCAAGGATTTATAAATGGGTTTGCGTGAGTCGTCAAAGCCCACGGTGTTCTCTTATTATGCAGTACTGTAACACTGGATAAATACTAGGGAGCACCAATGCAAATGAACGTTTTTATGTCTCCCGGCGCGGCGCGTGCAACACGGCTGAACACGGTGCAGGGCGACCGTTGGCGTATTCGTCTGGCGAGAATTAAACTGTGCGTCTGAAAAGGTTTAAGATGAATGAGAGCAGCTCGCTCACAATGCAACAACAGTTTAGAACAACTTATTCCCGTGGAGCGAATGTAAACAGTCTGGGTTTTATCTAGGCACCCGTGTTTGCGCAACGTTCTGTGGTTACAAAAACATTTAATTTTCATTTCATTATGTTTATTCAAGTGAAAAAGTGGTCATACATTATTTAATTGCTTTGTTGATTATATGGAAACATGGACGCGCTGTTGGTATCGATTCGCGATATTAGTCCTATATTTAGGGGTGTACGACGTCTGAACCGCGTCTGAACAGGAAATGGCCCGCAGATGAGTTGCGCCGTATAGCTTTAGCGCTCTGCTTATGTTTGTGTTGTGTTGTCAGCAATTATTGAATTACACCAAATACGTGATTGGCTTTTGGAACGTGAGTTCCGAAAATGGTTATGGCGAATTAATTGATTCGTACACCACACATGAAACAAGCTTCTTCCGTGCAAAATATATCATGTTAATTTTATGCTCTATTTATTATACCTACATATTTAGGTAGTTTAAATTAATAAGATGGATTATCGAAAAACTCGCTTATTTAGTCTTTTATAATTAATATTACGCATTTAACACTTACATCAATTATGTTATTAATTTATTTTATTTACACTTAATACAAATAGTATAATATAGATGAACTTAATGTCCGAGGCATTCCCCATCAGTTCTTTACAGGTAAGTTTTAATAAAGTATCCATATGTACGAAAATTTCAAGTAATACCACATGTATCGGATTTCCTCATCAGAACAAGGATGAGACTTTTCGGGAGATTTCAGATAACTTTCAGCGTTTTTGGAAAGCGATATGAAGGTGTTAGGCATATAAATATATCGTCTGCTTACTGGTAAAACAAGATAAATGCATTTTTTTACAAAATCGAGTTAAGAATGCAGTTATATGGAATTTTTTATTCTCTATCTACTGGTAAAACCCTATAAAAGCAAAGTCCAATATCCTCTGAGATAATAAGTTTGTAAAAGTGATAACTTCTTACATTTTGGAAAAAATATACAAGTAAAACATAATAAATATTCTTATAGCTTAAATGCATTTCAATTTTAACAGGTAAAAAACAATAAATACAGTTAAAGTTTTTTACTTTGTGTTGTGACAAGGTCTTAACGCATTTATTATTATAAATCTTACAATTTAAACACCATCACTATATTAAAGTTATTTATTCCATTGTATTTATTGATTTTTGTTTATTAAGGATCGATGTTTGATTACCATAATTACGTGATAAGAAATACAAAACTGCTGCCCGAGAGCCGAGTTGATCCGACACTACAGCGAAGACATCCCGGACATCAGTCGGTATGGGATTCGGATGGCCTTTGATCGACTTAAAAATAACAAAGCGCCGGGCGAGGACGGAATTACAGCAGAGCTTCCGAAAGCGGGTGGAACGCTGATACTGCAAGGCCTTCGGAGGCTCTTTGATTCCCTCCTGCTTGAGGGCACAACGTCAGAGGCATGGAGCAGAGGTGAGGTGGTACTGTGCTTCAAAAAGGGTGATAACAGCTTCTTGAAGAATTGCAGGCCCATCTCACTCCTGAGCCATGTCTATAAGGTGTTTTCAAGGGTCATCTCAATTCGTTTGGAATACAGATTTGATAACTTCCAGCCTCCCGAACAAGCTGGTTTCTGAAAAGGCTACAGTACCATAGACCACATTCATTCGCTCCGGCAAGTTACATAAAAATCTGAGGAGTATAATTTGCCACTTTGCTTAGCGTTTATGGAATATGAGAAAGCTTTCGATTTGATAGAGATTTGGGATGTGCTGCAGTCTCTTCAACGGTGCCACATTGGTTATAGATATATCGAAGTGTTGAAGTGTTTGTACAAAAACGCCACCATGTCAGTCCGAGTACAAAATCAGAGTACGAATGCTATTCCCTACTACAGAGGGTCATGAGTCATGGAGATATAATATCTCCGAAAATGTTCACTGCTGCGCTATTCGGCATTCGGATTCGGCATCAACATCAATGGCGAGTATATCAGTCACATTCGATTTGTCGACGACATCGTAGTCTTGGCGAAATCGAATCTGGAATCCTGCGCCATATGCTCAAGGACCTCAATGGAGTTGTTCAACAGGTGGGTCTTAAAATGAAAATGGACAAGACGAAGATTATGTCGTGTCCACCTGGATTGCGGTTGGAAACTCTACGCTCGGAGTTGTGGACGAATACGTCTATTTGGGACAAGTTGTCTGGTTGTAAGTTGTAGTCGTAGTGGGCCGGACACATGGCGCATAAAACCGATGGCCGTTGGGACCGAAAGGTTCCATAGTCGAGGTCACGTACAGGCAAGCGAAATGTCGGACGCCCGCCTACAAGGTCGACGGACGACCTGGCTAAAGTTGCAGGAAGTCGCTGGATGCAAGCCGCTTCCAACAGGTCGATGTGGAGACCCTTGGGGGAGGCCTATGTTCCGCAATAGACTTCCTGTAGCTGAGATGATGATGATGATGATGAAGAAATACAAATGACTGATTATTAAAAATCGTTTCTTTTATTATCGTTTACCTTTGTAAAGTTAAATTCTTTTTATTAAATTAATCACCTTTGTATGATGTAATACTTAATAAGTGACACGCTTACACTAAAAGTATACAAGTAAAACAGGTTAAATGTATCAAAAATATCATTATTTCAGCGAATTTGGTCAAAAAAAATCTTTCAACTTAACGGATTGGTGTAAAGTACAATAAGTCTTCATACAAAAGTAAAATAAGCTTTTGAAATCATTTAATTTAGAAGATATAACACCTTTGATAAGTTCTGGTAAAACATGTTAAATGCAGCCCTCCTTTGACCTAAATTTAATTTTATTCAATTTTTATTAATACCAAATATTAAATAAAAGTAAATCTCAAAAGAGGGGTAGTTAGCCCTACTTTTTGGTTTAACAGTTTTTTAATTAATGAATTTGAAATAGATCAAATTACAACTCAAACTTTAAAAACTCATTTACTCGAATTGGCACTGACTGCATTTATTACCTTTTACCCGTAAGCAGACGATATACGAAAAGCAAATATGTTTGGAAAGTATTTGAACATAAAGATATAACCTACCAATGCACAAAAAACGAATTTTACATCACTGTGTGCCTCCTATAAATATTTTTACGTATCAGATCGAATTCAGAATTCTTGACCAGGATAACGACTCCTTAGTCTCTGCACTGCACTGTAGAGTCGCACCGACCATATGTATTCACGAACGAAGGGAACATACTATTTGTATGCACAAGTATAACATTAACATATATAAATGTAACTAAGTACGTTTTGTTCACAAAGTTTTCATGCTATCTTTTAAAAAATAGTGAATAACTTTCGTTTAATACGTTAAGTTATGAACAGGAATCCGTCAAAATGAAACAAGAATTAAATTTAACCATTAAAAAAAAATATTCTATGATTTCTCTGAAGATATATTTAAAAAATTATTGATACAATGGATCACAAGTCTAGAGTGTAGATAAAGTCTAGACTTGTGGTCTGCGAGTCTGAATAGTAAATTATCTGAGTGGTTGGCATCAGCAATCTACGTTCCTTTCTTATCCAGTATATTTATGTAATATTTTATTTTAAAATAAAAGTGTTTATTTTGTTTCCAGTTACACATATGTTTAAGCAGAATATGTAAGTCCCACTGAAGCCGGGCAGTTATCGACTCTACCATTCAGAGACAATACTATGGCTTGGTAGACTTTACATAAGTACCAAAGAGTTAGAATTTCTAGGGAGAGCCCTCAGATGTACAGATTTCCTGACGATTAATTATTTCACAGTTAAAGTGAGCAATAAATAAGCTATAATACATACATAATATCGTCAATTTAGAAATATGCACTTAAGCACCCTTAGATAGAAATTCTGTGGTTATCTGATTTGTCAGAGTGATGCTATTGCTCAAGCATTAGGTACTTCTTAAAATATGAGCAAAAAAGTACATACTTTTTAGTGGTATTTAAAATGTATCAAACTAGAATGTAAGAAGCAAAGAATAACCGTGGCGTGTCGGGCGGGCAGCATAGGATTTAATTTCACGTTTATCGAATCAAACGCTGCCGGCTGTAAGTGGGCACGACGGCTTTCTTGGAACTCAGGTCAGTGGGCTACCCCACGGGCCACGAGCCAGCACGCTGCCCCGTACTGTCACATTACTAAACATACTTGCCTCTCTCTCTGTCTTACCTGCAACTGTACCTCATTCACATTTTTACAATAAAAACAAAGTAAACCTTTATGACAGAATTTGAATAAAAATATTTCCGTTTTACCCTGTTACGAGGCGGCCTTTTTCCTCAGGGTTGTCCTAATAAAAGTCTACTGCAAGTTATTATTGAAGTGTCACGCCTCTTTAACTTTTCCCCTATATCTTTTATGAGATGGGCGTTCTTAGTGGAACTCTCAAAAACTCTTTTTATGATAAATGAATTGGGAAGTGACAGTGACACGGACGCAGGTTGCACCCTCGGGTTCCGTCAACGGTGCGATAAAGACTCAATCACCTGTCCCCGACAGGGCTGCCTGAACTGCCGCCTGCCGCTTGTGATCTATTGTGCCATGACTGACAAATAATCTTTATCAAGTATTTATGCAATTAGTTTGTCTTGTTGATAAAACGCGTACCAATCATTTCCAGTTCAGTATTTTAAATTACATGCAAACAAAATAAAATTATGAACGTTTTTTTTAAATAGGGCAACCAAACAATGAATTGTTTTTGTACTATTACTATGATTGTAATAAAATACATAAATATTGGATTAATGAAATATTATGAATGTTATTATTAATGCAAAATGATGTTGCGCTTTGTATGCGTGGGTAGGCGCGCGCACTCAGCGCCAGTTGATGCGGTGGCGGTCGCGGCGGTGCGAGGCGGCGCGAGGCGACGAGGCGCGCGGGGCTTCGTCCTCGCCACTCGGCTCGCGGCGCCCTCGCGAGCTGCGACTCGCTCAGTCAGCGTCTGTACACAGGATCGAGAGTATGTCTCTCCGCCCGGCCTCACGACGACTGCATCGTTAATGTAACAGATACATTGCATTTTTTGTGACAGGCCATAGAGGCGAATCGTTATCATAAAAAATCTAACTTAATTCGAATCTTTGTTCTATCAAAGACAAACACTTTTTCAAGCCCGGCTTCGAACTTGACCTGTGATTGTTTGGTTGAACTGTCAGTGCGCGTGTTGTGCTTTATCGATAACATAACCTGTACCTATGATTTCAAGGGCACAAGACTTTTGAGTTAGTGCTGTGTATACTGTGCTGTTTGACTGTAAATAAAGCTTTGGCTTAGTTGATCTTTAAGATATTAGTGGGCGTATTCGAAAGTTTGAAAATCGATTGGGTGACGTGCCTGCGTGGGTTTACGTTTACGTAATCTTTGTTTACCTTGGAAATATGCACTGTGCTGACTAATTACTGTGATTTATCAATTCTGACCTCTGAATGCATTGACGCAAACATAGGTAAGCGAACAAATACACTAGCTACTAGCTATAATGTTCCCATAGACTGTTTCTTTTTGCACATACCTATTTCCTTTTGCAAGTTTTTATCGTTTCACAGCCTGTTATAATGTGTGCTTATTTTTGTGTTTTTAGACAAATACCTAACTATTTGTTTATTATATTTTATATCTTTCGTTATATTTTTGTTATCTTTCGTAGTTCACTTAAGCTTCAAATATTTAATAATTTTATCTTCAATTGACAGACATTTAACTAGAATATATAATATTCCCACTGTTTTATTTACCTACGCCTCGACAATACCTATTTATTGGTTTGTAATGTTTCCTGAACTAATAACAATGATGTTGTCAACCTTTTCGATGTAAAATATACCCAACTGAGTTGCTTACTATTGACGACTTTCTATAACAATTATTTAGAATATTTGGGCGAAACTAATCAATTGTTATGATACCTCTTGGTTTAAATAAAGCATATTGTATAAATATATACCTACTTATTCCGTGATAAATTAAAAATAATATTATGCCCTAATAAATCTGAGAATTCCACGCTGAGAATAAAAAATTGTGAAATATTTAATACTCTATGGACGGTAAGTAAGAACCCCTTTCATTTCGAACCCCTTAGATACAGAACATGATCAGTTTAACTTTGAATAACCACCAAAAACAGGTTTTATAGAAACGTGAAGAAAGGAAGAAACATTCTTGGCAAACAGCCGTTACAATTCGTTAAGTGCCCGTCGTGTATTATATCATAAATAAAGTCGGAATCGAAATGTTATCTATCAATAAAGATAGGAGCGGGAGCGCAGAGAAAGCAACGAGTAGTCTACACAGTTCTTTCAGAACCATGCTTACATATTTCATGAGCGGTGGTCGCGGCCACAATGGCGTCGCGATGAGGTCGTCTGGCGGTTACCGCTTACCTTTGGCTCTTCCATTACGGGCATGTAACTTGTATCTATTTTTACCGGTCGTACGCTCATAATAATAGATTTTAACTCCAACCTAAAAAGCTGTAAGTACTTACTTCAGTTCATCAAAGTTTTTAATTGAGTCTAAAATGAAATTGAATTAAAGATAATTATTAAAAATAAAAGTAATTATAAGCATACCTAATTATTTCCGCAATAGCATTAACTTAATAAAGCGGTTTCAAAGTTTGTTGCGTTCTAATTTGAAGCGCAAATAAATTATTTGGGATTAGATTACTAAATAGTAAATACTGTTCGTTTCAATTAATAACAGATTATAATAATTCTGCTGATTACAGCAAGGGCTGTTTTGTTCCTGTTTGGATTGTCTGGTTTAGAAATTTTATGTGTATGATATTTTTGACCCAAAGCCATAATTCTCTAGAGGACAATAAAACCAGGAAATCATACACTAACTCGATTATAAATGTAATGGTTATTTTTGAATTGCTATACTGCAGCAAGGTACCTTGTCTTCTGTATCGGTAATTTTTTTTGTACTAAGCTCCCTCAATTCACATACTTACCTGCTCTAAATCGAATAATTACCTTAAGGGAAGAAATTCAAACGAAACCCGGCTTAAGACACGTACATTGCGTTACAGGAACCGAAATAGCTTTTAAGGGCATCATTAGTCTCTAGGGAAATTAGAACGAATTTCAAAGTGTAACAGACGTAGGCAGCCTTCGTATGCGAGGAAGTACACATAGTATATGAATTTCAAATCTTTTTCATACACAAAACCTATTACAAACTATAGTTAATCTAATGTCAACCCAAATTAAGGACTGTTCTCGTAATAAACATTCAGCGACGAATAGGCCAACCATTGGATTTGACAATTTCGTAATTTTCTGTTTCGATTAAATTAACGATGTCTGCGAATGCTGGAGCGCATTACGAAATCGATCAGAGGCTGTAACATGTAGGTACATATATGTAGCCACATATAGTGGTGTAGCTTTGTATTCGTAGTTCTTTGAATTTAATTGGCAGAGTGTTTACACTGGTTAGTAGGTAATGGTACTTAAAAGTTACTGTGGTTGCGCAGATTATATAAATTTAAATGACCTCTACGGAGACTGGAAGGATTGCAAGTTACACAACTCGTTTTAATGCGTGTATTAATTTTTAACGATGTCTCCGTCACGTTGCCATCGTCCCTACTAATGTGCGTCGAATACAAAGACTAGTTAACTACTCTCCGTCTACTTTCTGTGACACACGACTATAGCAGTTCTTATAATGTTCATTAGAGCTAAACATGGAGGTTTGAACCTGAAACTGGTACTGTTTCAAAATATGAGAAAATAACTGAAGTTCCAAATTTTTTACAATATTCCATTTGGTATAAATTTTCGTCCACAGTTGTATAACGTTTAAATGGGCACGATCCTAGTAAGCTTTCACGGAGCGGCAAATAAAAATATTAAATCCTCGCCGCTATTGCCGTTACAGAATTTTTTTTGAGACTCCTGTATAGGTATTTTACAGCTGCCATGTAGAGGCTATATAGAATTTCTGTTAAGGGTTTTTGTAGGGCATCCACTTTAAATTTTTAAAAGAATTTTATGCTAATTAAAATAGACATAAAACACGTTTCTGCAAATTACACTACAGGATTTATATAACCAACGGCTATTACAGCGATTTGTTACGGTATATTGTAATTTTTAAAGCTACGATACACTAAAAACGTAATAAAATTACCCAATTTTCTATGTAAATCAGGTTAAATCTGCATATTATTGAGAGTCGAATGTTTATATTAACCGTTAAGACCAATCATAACCTCTGTATACTGATGTATTATGTTACATAGATTTGTTTTTAACGTTTGCCATATTTTTACACCGCAGCCATAAAGTTAACGGTCAAACAGGATATTTCTTGAACGATTATATTATCTTTATTTATGACCTTCTGCTTTTATTCCATAAATCCCGCGTTAAAACGTCATAAATTCCTATGATGACCTCTGCGTCTACCCTAAAGCAATCAAAGGGAAATAGCAAAACAAACACATCATATAATATATAAAGATCTTCATTATGACTCAGAATTGATTACTTACTCATAAAATAGTTTATAGAATAAAATATACAATGTTACTTGTGTTTTAACAAAGGATTTTCCTGAATATAATGTTACATAAACTATGTTTTTGTTAATGGACGCGATGATCTTGATAACATTAAAATGAACAGGTCAAAGTTTAATTAGTTTTCACGCGACTTCATTCTTGTAAGCAATGGAAAAGGTCGAGGCCGGACCGGATACTTCTATAATAACTGGTTTAGTAAGATCAAATGTGCTCTTTGCTAAATTATACAAGAGCACTGCACGATATTGACTACATCTGACAGATAAAAAAAAAGAATGGCTAAATACGACTTGTCTTTTTTCACCACATGTTTAAGATGGATGAAGTAATAATAATAATAAATAACACCCAACAGTCACATACATAGTCCTGACCCCACACTAAGATCAAGTCTTGTGTCGTGGGTATCAGGAACTACGAGAGACTTTTCGGTCTCACAAACACCCAGACCCGGAAGAAATATTTGTGGGCCACACAAACATTCCTCTCGGTGCGGGGATCGAACCCGCGGCCTCTCGTTTCACAGGCGGCGTCTAACCTACTGCGCCACGGAGGCTGTCGTACCAACAATATAAATAACTAGAAATACATAATGATAAAAATAGTTTTTTTTAATTTTTATCAGTGTAATATTCTAAAATCAAGTTAAGCTGTCTGAAATTGGGCGACAAGAAATAGATTTATTGAAAAATTGACGTATTTGCATTCAAATTTGCATTTGAATGCAGTGTTTGATGATCTCATTATTCTACGTGTGACGGTTTGCATCATCTTTGAATGCATTTAAAACAACCAGAACGACTGGCCATTGAAGCAAAATAATACTATTAGCTATAACCGTGATCAATAATAAAACTAACTTAATAAACAATCATTATAATATAAATATATTTGGCTTTATTTCAGTCATGTAAAATAATATAAAAACCCTATATTTGGAGAAAATTAATGGCTTAACATGTTTTAAAGTAAAGGAGTAATTTTGTGCGAAGATGACGTGACGCGGGCCATTGAACTGAAAATATGTGATTTATTTATAAAGCTTTGTATAAGCTGCTCACAAACAATTGACGTCATTATGGAGTCAAGTTAATACCAAAAATGATGATAGCTATTTCGGTCCTTTACGTAACCTCACGGTTGTAAGACGATATTTTCAAAAGTTTTAGTTCTATTTCATCTTCATGCTAATTGTATTGTAGGATACGATTCTTAAAATATCAAAATAATATGTATTTATTTTGTCGAAGTTTAAAGACGTGTTAATACAGTCATCATCAAAGGTTTTATAATAGATAAGCGCTGCCTTATAACACAATTTAAATTTATAATAATCCCATAACTAATTACATGGTTGTATATTAACACATCTGCGGCAATGTATCTAGAACGAAAATGAGGCAGACCGGAACTGACGGCTGCAGTCGAGCGAGCACACCTCAAGGTCGCATAGCACCCGCCTAAATAACCCGCCAAACATTACTCATCATGTACATTTGGCTAAGGAATAAATGTTATTTATTAAAACGACAGCCTTGTTCTTGGTGTGCGTATCGATTTACAAATTTGAATTTTTATTTTAAGATCTTTTGATCTAATTGTTTTATCTGATGTTGATACCATTGGTTGTATTGATATTAGAAAAAAAATTATTAGTTGTGTATTGTCCAATTGAAAGTAATTCATTAAATAAGATTTCACATAAGACTAAACGTGGTGGAATCATAAATAGTTTCACTATGTCTACCATCTACGGTTTTAAGAATTAGTGTTAATGATTATTATTTATCTATAACGTTGAGATAGACATCAAGGCTATTAATTAACAATCATATCTTATATTATCAATTGTACAAAAAGTTATCACAGATAATTTAAAATGTGTCATACAATGCCATCATATTATTGATAATGTCTGTCTTCAACTACGTGTTGTATCCCTTTAGTAGCTGAAGATTTAAGATCTAGCATATATTGTTTATTTATATGACGTGTTTTCAAAACTAAACTCACAACTGTCCGATGTGTAGCAATATCGCAGTAACTTTGTTGAAACATCCTTCATTTTCGCAATTAGTTATAGAAACTAGTACTAGTTGCACAAAATATTGTAATAGACTAGACACTGATAATGAAAATTTAAATTTAACACGTATGTACAACGTACTAGCAGAACGGTATCATTGAGTAAATCTGGAGTATAAATGATTGTTGTTCGGCGTCGGGTCCGGTCGGTATCAATCAGCATATCGGATGGCGGCTCGGTCCGCGTCTCATTGCAACTATTTATTATGGAAAACGGGCGCAGTCACGCCGTCATGATTTATCGACACTAGTGAATAGTGATTGCTCTGTTTCTTGACGAACGTCGTCAACCATACTTTCACTAATAAAACTGCACTGCAGATAAAAACATACGTAGATAATTGCATTATCTTTATTCTATTTGTTTGTTTTATAAACCTATTCACAAATAAAAAAGACGTCACTGTGTAAACGCTATAAAAAAGTATCTTATAAATTAATGTTTGCAAGTAGTCGCGTGACTGTTGACGATTGTAGCGAGATTTCTCTGCAAAAATAAGATTGTTTCAAATCACAGGTATTACGCGAACAGCGCCGAAATAATCTTTTCTTTTTTGTCAATTCTTGGTTATATTTTAGAAAATGCAGGTCGAACATGCGATGTGTACGTAATAAAACTTCCCGAGTGTATGGTGAGTATTGTGTAAAATACTTTTAAAAGACGCGTTGGGGGAAAACTGTAGACTTCATTAAAGAACGTGTAACGAAGGTGAAAGCGTCGCGCGTGGTGGTGTTGACTTGAGCATTGTTAGTGGCAGCGTGTTACGGTAATACCAATTGTCAGGACCCAGATCACGTCACTGCCGGCGCCGTGTTAACAATGACAAACTACTTACTGACCTTGCTCTTCGAATTTCTTTACCACGCGTATCATACGTTCCTTATCTAAATCTTAGCCATCAGAAGCGTTCGATATAATATATCTATTATTCTAGTATTTCAATAAACAAAGCGTTAATTTGGAATCAGGACTAGGCCAAATACTGATGCGCAGATTTGTGAAATCGTTTGTATTCAAACATTTTCTTTATCGGTATTCAGTATTGTAGTGGTAATTTAACACGAGCCACGCAGCATCTCGAGTCCAGCCGAGATAACTATCTGACTCATCGAATCATTAATTTGTTCGAGTTGCTCGATCATTATTTGTACGCTAGAAAATTTCACCGCCGGGTTTTCGTTTATGATTTTTTTTGTTTACTTTTTTGCGGAGGAACCTAAGTTGGATTCGTCGAATCCGGTCACGGCGACATTCAGAGCGCGATGTGCGTATCAAGTATCGATCTGGTGAGCGGCTCAGCTGCGTCGCCCCACATTTTACGCTCGTTGCCAATCGCAACCAACACGTTCGCTTTGGTAAGCTTTGCTCTTGCCGGCCCATCGTGGTTCCGTTCAAGTATTTACGGATCAAAACAATCAATACAAATAGAACACTTGTCGCTATTTTTATATGAAGGGCGCGCCGTTTTAATTACGCCGTGTTATGACACGAAGGGTACAAATAGTGTAGAGACTAGAGATAAATAGATTTTTGAATATAGGCAAACTTTATGCAGGTATGCATGTAAGTTTACTTTAATTTCGATAAAAATATAATTTTGAGTCCTGATGGAAACCAGATTGGCACTAGTAGGTAGTCAGCGGACAGTGAAGTATGGTTAGTAGCTGAACGAGTCCTTTCGTAACACCAGATGTGCGCTGACTCACTGCAAGTAGGTGTCAGCCTTTACTATGACTTAATCAGTACCTTTTATTATTGTAAGCAAGCATCATGCTGATTTAATTGATTGCGCAAGAGGCACGAACATTTTGTAAATTTCACATTTAGTTGTTCCACTTACGGTGAAATTAGAGTTGCTATTAATAGTCGCAATGTCCTCGTATCATATTGCTGCGTACATTAATGATATCATCCTTGTTGTCTCTTTGCTATATCTGTGGACATCAGCGCTCATTTCGCAAACACATTTAAATGACTACATAATCTCGATTGTGTGGCTCTTATAAACCTATGGGTTTGCTCGCCGACACCGTGAGAAACATTGCAGGCAAATTAACTTTCCGCGATTACTGTCACGCAAGAAAGCATATGCAGTAAACTGAACATTAACTTTTTCTTGAATTTGTTACGTGTTGGTAATGATTGGTGCTATTAATCGATTAACATTAAAAAGTTTCACATCTATGATTATCGCCCATTTGGGTCATTGAACTAATAGAAACAATGTGAATGTATAAATTTGAGTCATGAAAACATTTGATGTGACGTAAAAAAGTACTAGCTCCAGCAATATTCATCTAAGTGGGTATACCAAGAAAAATCAAAACCGATTCTTTATCTTGGGAAGTAACACTTGAAACGAATTACTGTCAAACTTAAAAAAACATTCACGACCAATTTAATTCACACTTTTATACAACCGGTTTACCAAAGCGACCTCCTGGATTGCTCAGTAATATTTATAGCATACTCGGACTAACAGCTCTATAATATTGAAAATGCAGAATAGAAGCAATAACTAAAAATGAAACTAATCATCACGATCCCGTTATTAGTCGCTGCAATGAATGGGAAAGAGGGATGGGCATCAATAAAAACTATTCCTGGAAACTCCATACATCCGGATTGAATCTGCTGATAAGAGGGCGAGCACGAGAGCTGCCAGGATCGCAGAGACAATCGGCCAAAGCGAATAATGGATCTATTGTTTGGATGCCTTTAATTAATATCGATCGTGATGACGTACGATATACGACAAATCGGAGTGAACCTAGTTATTTCAAATACGTTTGCAGCTGAAACCAAGCGGCTAATGCAGGGCTTACCATGCGTTTGTTTATTTTCCACGTTCACGTATGAATTACTAATTAAAGAGCTTACTCTCTTCTACGTGTAAATCCTTTCTATGTGTTAGTATGCAAATTGTTTGCATACAGTACGCTTTACATATTGGACTCTACATGAGTTTTCTTTTCTTTTGTGTTGGGTGTATTTATGCAAAACGCTCGTACACCTTTTAAGACTTAATGTATGCAGGTATAAGGTAAGTTTGACAGCCTCCGTGGCCCAGTTGGTTAGACACCGGCTATGGAACTCGGCGCCCTTGGTTTGATACCCGCATCGAGACAGATGTTAGTAAACCACGAATATTTACGAATTATATACGAAGTCAGTAAAGAACGTTGGTTGTATTTAGATCGCATCAACGCAAATAGTAGGATGTATACGCTTGTTGTGTAAACAGTGGAAGTATGTTTTGTTGGCAACGTATAAGGTAAGCCAAGGTCTCGGAGTAAAAGGTGATATCATGATATCGTCACCTATTAATTTATTCTAATCAGACTACTAAATTAGTATAATACACTACTTGGTATGATGATATTGTAGCTAATTATAATTATTGTTTGTGACATTATTTGCATTGACAGTGTGGATTCCATGTTGATATGTTTATGTGTAAATATTTTTTGTGGTTACTCGCGTATTTTTGTCGATGATGCTACGATTACGTCACATGTAGTTTCATCGTCCCTCGCCACATACAACGCAATTAGCCTCCACATGGAGATTTTTCTCATTTATTAAGTTCATCAACTCCAGCTCGTGTCGAGCTTATTGCTGTATTCCTGGAAAGTAATGTTTGCTATCGCACAACAAAATCGTTTCTAATAGGTTTCTGAGAAATTGCTCCATTACTGTATCTGATTTAATCGTATATTTCCGAGATTTAGATATTAAAATTCAACTCATAGGTATGAGTTGAATTTTAATATAGAATATGTACATTATAACCTAAAAACGAATTGTTCAAATGGTGTAATATATTTTTGCAACACTTCCTATTACAATTTATGACAACTCCGTACCGTGGTACGTTAAACAATATCCGAAATAATGTACCTGGGCAATATTTTTCATTTTATGAGGTGGATTAAGTAAATCTCCTTTTTCGTGTTGCGTTTCCTGTTTCAATCTCTTCATCTGTGCGCGTTCCGGAGCAACGTTGAACCGGAAATGACTAATAAAAATGCTCATAGCGCATTTGTGAATATTGATTATATTGGCGTGGCATGAGAGGCGTGGGGCGTTTATCGAAAGGCTTTGGCGAGGGGCATTCTGTGGTGATTGACAAATTGCGGGTGATCCTCGTGCTGGTGGCTGGAGGCCGAGCCTGCTCCACGCTCGTCACTCTGACAACAATGATTAACCCGCCAGCCGACCCGCCGCGCGCCCGATTTCCGACGTCACATTATATTTATCACCGCTGTAATGACTTCGATAGCCTTTTTGTTTTACATATATTATTATGGGGTGAAAGGTGTTAGAGGGTCATGTACTAAAACGGCAGTAATGGCTTTGTTTTTTTTTTCTAATCGTACTCGTACAGTATAGTTTCATTTATACATAAGTAGGAAGTAATTAGGCTCTTCAACAAACTGTTTATTGGTTTTATTCGTTTTTTAATATATTATGTATTGGATCAAATACTACCCGTCTTATACTTATTTAGTAACACAAGTTTCATAAAAAAGTGTTTAAATTATATAATTCAATATGAAGCCCTTCCAAGCTTTTCACAGAAAGTTATTTATTTATGCTCCAGTGTTAAAATAAAACAAATAGAAACAAGTTTCATGACGTCTTAAAGAATATTAATTATTATCTACATTGTTCTATCGCTGTGTAATACAAAGTAACTCAAGGAAAATATGTGGAATATATCCGTATATGAAATAAAACATCAAACAGTTTTGCTTCGTCGCTTCTTTGCAAAACAAAGAGCGTGAGAATTTTAATAAATATCCTGTTCATTTTAATATGCACATTTAATCCGGTCAAATGTCTCGACGGCATCCATTTCAGTACAATTACATTACGGATATTAAGTTTGTTGGCTCGCCGTGCTGCAATATAATGTGCAGGATTGGCTATAGCTCATGAATGAGAGAGGAAAATTGAATCCTTTATCCTGAGATGGGGTTTTCTATCTGAACAATATCGTTCTATAGATAAATAGTTTGCAATATAAATATTTGATTGTAAAAGTTAGATATAAGATAAAATACACATAGTCACAGATAGAGTCATGGCTCTACATTTAAGTTTTGTGTTGTCGATGTCAGCTACTGTAAGGGACTTTTTATACTTGTAAATCAAAAACTCTTCAAATTGAAGCGTACATTTGTCTTGGTGGGGAAATGAACCCACAGCCCTTATTTCTCAGCCAACCTTATAATCAACTACGTCGCGGAGGCTCCCGAAAAGTTACCGTGATTAATATGTTTTTGTTTTTTTAGTTGTATTATTTGTGAACAAAATGACAACTCACTTAACATAGGTATGCTATTGAGTTTAATAATAATGATAATTGGTAAAGAAAACGGTAAAAATATCGCCAACAAACATAAAACATGGTAACAACGATAATAAAGGATAAATAAAAATTTAAACAATTGTGTGAAAGTAATATTCAAGTTTTTCAATTTGATGGCAACAACTCAAGCCTCCCGCTGCGACGATGTAATGTGAAAAAGTTACGTGTCAGACACTTCTGAAGCACCAACTTTATTCCCAACATAAATATTTCATAACACCCAATAAAACGTTAGGCACTATATTCCAGTGAAACTAGGTGACGCTCACACTTCAGCTTTATTCGGGGATTTAATCCCTATTGGAGAATCTCGGTGGCTTTTAAAGGCCATTTTGTTTACGCATAGGATCTACAAAACTATAAATAGAAGATCGGCTAATCCTGGATTGTGAGATTAGTGTTTTTGAGTATAAAACACATATATACTCGTAAACTGTATCGTCAAAGCGATATTCTCTGAAAATGTAGCGAATATATTTTAGTTTATTTCTGTGCTATCCTTTTAAGAGATTCAACTTTAAAGTATAAAGAAATCTTGACTTTTATTGAACAGTTTGTATTCAAAAGTACCGTTATTTTTAATGCATAACATTTACGCTTAGTGCAACTTGATGCCCCAGGTCTGAGCGGTCTAGTAATTTTTTGATGACATCGATTAACTTTATGCATAATCCGCTGCGATCTAGATGTAAGTAGTTATCTTGTCCGACGACTATTCTATCCAATAACATATTAAACTGCATCTAGGCAATGTTAAAATTACATTAGATAAAAACTACCGAAATGGAGTTTTCTACCCAAAGGACATTACCTAATTTCTTCTTAGAAATAAAATGAAATAAAATTGCATACACATAAAGGCAAAGGTTCGTGCACTACATAGTAAAACATCCAGTTGTACATGTGGAGCGGAGGTCACGTCCACAGGCCGCTTGCGCACCAGTTCGACGCCCGGGACAGCTCGGCGACGACGCGGGGGTGAGGTGAAGAGGAGGGGACGGGAGAGTTGCACTACACTGGCTCATCGTAACAATAACATCACATAAATCGTGCGACCGACGCACATAAATCGGGTGCTTCGGACAGAAAGCCAAAGCTTCAAATGATTAGCAATTAAAGTATCAGTAATTATGCACCTAAACATGCCGTGTCATGAATATGTAGTTCGAAAGTCGGCGATCGTGACCATCTTCAATCAATACGATGACAGCGGTGCGGTAACTATGACTCAAATGAGCCAACACATCAATAACTTCCGCAGACACAGCACTATCGAGCGAGTTTCACAAAATCACGCACTGATAATGTTACGCGCCTAGTATGATTTATCGTAAGATTATCACGTACTTGTTTCCAATTACCAAGTTCGATTATTGCGATTTAATTGATAGATATGTGAAAACATGATATATAATTATTTTCAGAAAATCTATCAATTTCTTGCGACGTAACATTTAAGTTGCGTGTAGAAAAATACGTAGCACCTGTCTTTTACCTGCTAACTATGTAGCGCTATTAAAGTGCATTTCACATGGCGTCTTTTTGTAGGTGTTAAGCCGTTCAATTCTTTGTAGTGAAATAAATAAAAAAATACCGCTCCGTAATTACGCTGTTGCAGAGAAGGGTCTTCGATTGTTTATTGCTTTCTGTGCCGGATGTTTCCAATACTTACTCTATTTATATTCAATGTTTCCATTATGCTAGTGATCAAACAATATGTCAGGGTATCCGTTGGAGAATATTAATTGCTCTCCAATGTTTAATTCGGCATATTATTTCTATTTTAGTAGTGTGTTGGAAAGCGTTTTATTTTCACTTTGAGGGGATTTACAGACTCAAGTGGAGCTAGCCGGGGTGTCTGGTGTCATGGAGACTTTCTAGTGAAATCCTCTTGTATTGCCGACCGCCACGCCGTCCGCGCTCTGAGCGCCGCGTCGCTTCCATTCGTGACCGCGCATTGATATGCGCCGAACTCGACCGGTGTAATACGAGACCATGAATTATATTCTCGGATTTAACTTCCTTACACTCTTACGAACACTATTAGTTTTCACGGTAGCTCTTATCAAACCTATGATAGGTGTTAACTTTAAACTAATTATAAAGAAGCACCATAGCGTTTGAGGTAACTCTTATTAACTCTCCAAAAGCTGTTACGTTTTCAATGATATCAACTATATATTGCTACAATTTGTAATCCTCCTACAGCTACGTTTTCAAAATTCAAACTTTCGCCACAATTATTCTTTATAGTTGTAATAACAATATTTTCAAACTGTAGATAAAAATTTAGACGCGTATCACAACCAATAGGCAATTGAGTCAATTCCGTAAAAATATTCGTTCGGAACATGTTGAAGTGTAAATTTATCGTGTCTGTTGGTGTTTCTAAACGTGTCCGAATGGGAACTGTCGGAGCACTGTGTTTGCTGTTGGATACGGTTGACACCTCCGGGGACAGTTTTATCTTTGAAGATAAATAAATCGTTCGAGGTCGGTGAACTTCAAGTGGAAAAGCAGAAATTAGACTCGCATCTTAGTCACGGTGAAAATATCGAAAGTGCCTCGTCTAAGAAAGAAAGCATCGATAGTAGAGATCCGCGCATTTAATGGCTTTGTAATAAATTCTAAACTGCTTTTATTATAGTTAATTCATGTTGTAGTTCAGCTTTTTATTATTGATGAGTCCGATGACGACGTGCGGATCTTGCGAGCAGCGACTCCTATACTGTGATGAATGTTTTATCGTGGAGCTCGCATGGGAACACTTGCGCTTTCGCCCGATGCAATTAATTACTGATGTTATTCAACACGTGGTGCATTATTTCACGCTTGGCGTGGCCGGCGCTCTTCCGGCGTTGCGCCGGGGCGTACGCACATCGCACGTCGCACGGTGCAGACGCCAGGTTGCAGCCGTGACTCCACTTCCCAAGGCTAAATATTATCCACACGATTCTGACATTTTTAGCTCGACGCCCGCTTGCATCACGCGCCTTTGAAATGCCGCGCCAGTGACGCGTGTCGCAATAGTGTTTATATTGTAACTTTAACCTGACCCTTTTATAGAAAGTTGTTAGAACTGTTGAAATTTTAACTAAAGTGCACGCCTAATGTATATCACAGGTTGTTTTCGGCATATCTCTGGGGATATAAAACATCTGACGCTCAGGTTTGCGCGCCAAGCGCGGTAGTAAAAATGTTTATGTGTGGCCTCATAACTGCGATATAATATATCTTTGTGTGTTATTGTGCCCTTCACGGTAAAGTGGAGTGTTCTATATTGTTTCATATATGAAAATAAGTGCATTGTGGTTATCACAAAGCCACGCATTACGGGGTGGTGAGTAGAGACAGCGTGCGAGTCGTCGGGGCCACCCCCGCGCTGTCACTGTCGTTTACGGTCAGCGTAATCGAACCAGTGTTTTTTTTATTGCAGATCTCATGTTGTAACGATGTGAGCACAATAATCGTAAAAGCCGGTACCCTTGTTGAGAAGTACGGCAACTGTCCGCACGGTGATAAAGGAAAATGCATTACTTCCCCAGCGAGGGCGAAAGGGGAGTTTTCCTTAAAACAGCCCTTCAAAATGGCGGCTCGGGTCATTAATGTTCAGCTTAGGAGCTGCCCAAAATTTTAAAAGTCCACTTTTAACTTGGTTGTTACTATTTATGTGCGTTATCTTGTTGTATTACGTTACCACCGCAAGAAGATAGCGATAAGATAGTCATGAAATTTTTATTAATACAATATTATTTAACAAGAAATACTCATAGTGATGCAATTCTATTTTTTGTTTACTTCATGCATAGATGAAATTTCAATGATATAGTAATGTTAAATGTACATAGTTTGAAATGAAACTGTATATATGATCATTTAATCTGTACATTTTCAGATCGGTTAACAAATGTTTGAATAATTTAACGATGGCCCATTAATATTTAAACAGTGCAATTTAATTGCATAACAATATAATGTGGTGCACGGATGTGATTAACTAGTTTCATTCATTCACGTAGCTTCGCATCGGATATCAGTTATTTTACAATTTAGTCGTTTCATTCGCGTACAATTGATCGCGTGCTGGCTGCGTGCTAGGAAGTGGCCGCTACTTCCCTGAGCGGCGGTCTATTGACATTCAAAGTGGTCTTGTTTTTGTTGAGGCACACGGCTGAGTAGAAAGTGGTCGGATCGTATCACCGCACTGATGTATCCGCACTGCCTTGTTTGTAAACATAAACGTAATAAAAGAGTTGAAATTGTCTCGTGCGAATAACTGGGCAAAAGTAATTTCCAAGGTAAAGTAGAACAATAAATTGTGCA
The DNA here is from genome assembly GCA_030180105.1 of Hyles lineata. Classification (NCBI taxonomy): domain Eukaryota; kingdom Metazoa; phylum Arthropoda; class Insecta; order Lepidoptera; family Sphingidae; genus Hyles; species Hyles lineata. The sequence continues at coordinate 11,280,129 of JARJEE010000005.1, read as the reverse complement.
CGCAGTTGGCTGTTTCGTAAACTTGCCGCCTACATATATCGGCGCAGAGGGCGTCATACATTGTGTTGTAGAGCACGAGCCGCTAACATCGCATCCACCTGTCGTTTCTGTTTTATCTCTTCGACCCGTTTGATTTATACGCCTTATGTCGCATTGTTTAACACATTATGCCTCTAAAAGCATAAATTAAACCGGGTAATATCTGTGTCGTGAGAACATTACTCTGAAATTGTCTATTTCTTCAATGTGTAGCTAAAGTTAGACAATTGGTAGTTAGTAATCTGATATTGCTATTCATTGCCTATTAAAAAATACCATTCAGAATGTCGTGAAAACTAACTTATGCAGCTAAACCTATAAAACAGTTTGTAATTTATAGCTTAACATAATTTTGATCATCTCAAAAATGAGTTACGCTGAAGCGCAATTTAATTAACAGCAATATTGTAATGGGGTGTGGTTTCCGTCCGGATATTTCCACTATAGTTACAGACGACAGTGCTATGAGGTGGTTAGTAATTCCATAATCCAATAAGTGTTGTATTGCGGCATTATCGGAGATGTGCCGAGGTAAATACGTTAATGCGATATACATTACGTAGCCCGTCTAGACGTATCTACTCACTCGCATTAAGCACGCTTGTCAACCGCATTACACTATAAAAGGACTTATTTAACTATACACATAGATTTGCATGGTAAATGTCGTTGCGAATTGACAAATAATTAAGTGTTCATGAACGACTACAATAAATCGAGCATGTTTGGCTTAAATCTAGAGCACGTTAGGCTGTCGATCGCAGTTGTTAAACCAGTTGGCAGCATTCATTAAACCGCGTCAGAAACCCTATGGGTGGTCTAACATTCTGTCTAAATTGAATATTATTCTATTGAACCGTTGTAGTAATCCTTTGTAGTTCGTTCACTAACCCGGAATGCCTCAATATGTTAGACTTGGCCTTAGTCCCCGTCCTACATAATGTGATGAAAGCTGGTTCAAAGTGGGTTATATTGGGTTTGGTAGGTTATATTAGTTCTTAAATTAGCTCTTTGTAGTATAAATGAATATCAGCTAGAGAAAATTAAATAAATGTTAATCAATAAAATCAATTTGAATACATTTCCCAGGAAGTAACTGGTGTTGTATTTGCTATAATGGCACGTAATATGTATCATCTGTCACGTTTAGGAAGTAATGACGCAACATGGAATTGGGTAAACAGGTCGAGTTGTGCAACATAATATTTTATGTTGTTCCACACAATGTTTGTCGCACTAAATACATATATATTTTGAATACGAATGACTGTTTGAAAAAAATATCACAAATTGACATAAAAATACTAATTATAATAGAATGCTTAAAAAGGCGGGTATACATTTGGTTCCTGCTTTAAAAAGATGAACTCACAAATAATTATTGGCTGCTACTATAAACAGCATCTACAGTTAAATTTTAATCAAATCATCTTAGTTATAGTAATTGTGTTGGCATGAAAATTACTGTCTCGTAGAGGCGCAGGGTCGGGTCGATGCGAGGTGACGCGATTGTTCTATTTAGTATGCGTTGTTACTGTTTTCCGCTGCTTCCTAATTATACTTCATTGCACGTACTTGCATTAAATGTGAATGTTATTTTTCATGAGTTTGTTTTTTACTGGCAATGCATGTAAAATTTAAAATGTTCTTAATTCAAATATTAAATCATTCTTTTCGAATCGTTCATTAAAATTGCCACCGTTTCGGAGCCTGCAGCTGTGAACAAGAAACGGCTTAAGAAAATCCTTCTGCTGGGTTTTTTGTACCCCTATTCGCCATTTAGCAACAAAATACCGCCGTCGGTGTATATGTCTGTCCAGACGCGGCGTCTCTCTCCTGGTTAGAGCCGAACTCACGTCGATAGGAGAAACTTTTCGTGGGAGGCGGGAGGGCGCCGAGGGACGTGACAAGTTTTTATTATGAACACAATCAGGACCTGTGGATGCCACGTCCCACCCACGTGACTGTTTAGCGGTTTTCCGAATGCGTGTGCCCTATATCTAGTAAATGGGTTAACTATGAATATATCAAAGTGAACGTTGCGTGTATAAAGCAACTAGACACACACGTTGCACAAATTGAGTTAATAAAACAGAATAGATGGATTTACTGATCGGGTTAATAGTCGTTAGCTGTTGCGTGTGCCGTCTCGTATCAGTGCGAAAGTGGCTAACGGTACCTTAAAATTTGAGGTCGTTGACCGGCCCTTGCCTCGACACGTGCACTTTGCATTACCTGAATACAATAGGGGTTAAAAATAAGCTTCTCACTGATACGAGCTACACTGTTTTGTTTGAATCAGTAATATAAATTATATTTATGTCCTCGCTTTATTCATACAGTTCACGGCGTCATAATGGAAACAATTTTCATAAATAATGCAAAAAGTTTAAATGAGCAGGTGTTTAAATGGAGCAAATAAATAACAATTATTTGGCAACTTTTTGCAATATATTTCATTACTTTGCCGTGATAACATTTAGATTTAGGTGTGTAATTTGTATTGTTATTACATTATTGTTTGAAAACGCATTCAATTTGATGACACAGGTGTAATAAATAAAAAAGGCACAAATATTTCGTATAAAAGCTAAAATAAAGAATAACCAAAATATATGATTTTCGTCCGACTTTTTGAGAGCAGTAACATAGTTGAGTGATGTAATAGATAACATCTTTATTTGTGAGTCATAAAACGTAAACGTAATTATGAAGCTGTGTGCCATGCCGCGTGTAATGTATAAATATCCGTCATAACACTGAGCCGGCCATCTGCTACCGACACACGAAAGTACGCAGCAAACAACGGTAGCAATGAGAACGTTTTAATTTTAATCATTAAACAAAATGTTGATGATCGTATGACTTATGAATATTACAGTTTTATCCATAATTTGATGGCGATTAAAACGAGTCTTGCCACTATATCGGATACTTATAAAGTTGCAACAAAAAATATACAAATTGAGAATATAAAACAATTATCTTAAACTTAGTATAAAACCCGAAATCGCTAGTATTCATAAATCTCGTAAGCTCCATAAACCGAGCGTTAGGGTGGTTAAAAATAATTCGTAATTATGGCGATACAAACAATGGGGCCATATCTATATCTTCTATAACAATACTTCCTCCTTGTGGGGCTCCTGAATGCCGAGGGCCGGGACTCGGGACCCCTCTGAATCGAAGTGCTCCTGTCGATGTTGCACCTTTTGTCCCTCCGAGCCGGCGCGAAGTGCGTCGTACAAGAGCCAAGATAGACACGGATTTGATTGGTTCAACGCAATGTCTGGGTTTTTTATATCAAATTGAAGGTATTTTGAAGTATTAATCATGTTTACTAATATTTTAAAGTGGATAGATTTCCTTGTTTGTAATTAATATAGCTATTTAGGTGCACAAAATATATGTAGGAAGAAATTTAAATACCCAGAGATATCTTTGTTGACATTTTCATAAACAGTAGCAAAACCAAGCAAAACCTTAAATTACAAAGCAATGATCGGCATTTCACTGCGCTCGCCATCCCTCAGGATGGCGAGCGCAGTGAAATGCCGAACATCTTACGTCTCAACGTAAGATGTTACGATGTTGTCCAGTAGTTACTCTGGCTACAATTTCCTTCAATCCGAAACACAAAAGTGCATTTACACTGATGTTTGGCGGTAGAAATAAACATTGCGGTGGTACCTACCCAGACGCCCTCTCTTATGATAGACCACCAGATGTACCACCATAGATTTACCACCAGTAAAACCAGAAGTTCTGTCAATAATTTGAGTTTGGAGCGCTACACCGATAACATTACGATTATTTAGTAGAATGTTAAAAGTGTGTTCCGTCTGTAAAGTGTTGTATCAGTAGAATAAGTATTTAAAACCGCCAGGTAACGTTACCGGTGTAAAATTCAGGTATTATAAGAAAGGATCGTACATTTATCCCAAACTTGGACAATAGACGGGCGAGCGCTGAAGCGCTCGAGAGCGCGCCGTACTCTGCAATTTCAAAGGAAATTTTCTGCTTATCATCCTTGACACGAATTTAGTCGCGTCTTCTTCAAATCTAAAGTGTATTATATAAATAAAATCTGTAACAACACGTAAGCTCTAAAAGAGAACTGAGCGAAGTCCGTCCCATAAACGTGATTGCCACACAATATTACATACTTACATATCGGAAGCAGTAGAAACATTTTTATTTTCCCCACAAAATTGGGTCAACTCATGTAATATGAGCGTGAAACAGGAACAGCACCGTCATGTACCCATAGGCATATCGTCGTTCATACATTTTTATTTGCCTACTCAGTGACCGATGACAGATATTGATGGGGTCCAGCGGCTCCCGCAAGCTCCACGTAATATTTGTCAGTGATCGCGGTCGAAACTAATGGGCTGGCAGCTTTATTTATATGACAGCTCCATAAAGAGAAGGCAACGATAATATGATCGAAATTAATGGACGCATACCGAAAACAGCCAAACTTTCCCCCGAACTAATTTAATCAGGCGAAATGTTTTCTCTCTTCTAATAATCACAAAGCGAAGTTTAGCTTGTTGTTACGTCCGATATTGTTAGGTGTATACTAATGTAACCAAATTATTTAACGCGGCATGGCAGTTACAATGACGTGAATTGCATCATAAATTATTGTTGAGAGATCGAAGATAAAACATTTCATTGCGACGCTCAATCCAATATATGTATGTACCTATATCGGAAATGTGATAGTGCCATTAGAGATCGCAGTAAGTTTGATGTTGACATAAGTGCCTTCACTTTACATATTCAAATGTAACATTTCTGAATATTTTCGTTGAATAATATGTAGAAAAACCAAATATCAAATCAAAATTCCTTTAATGCTGAGTAATAAGTTAAATAAATAAAATATATTTTAAAGCGAACGAAACGATATACCAAGGGTAACGAAACAATTAATGCCACCCGAAGCTCTTGAACACGGATGGAACAATGGATCCGAGAGGATATTGTCGAGAGGCTAAAGAATTGCACACAATTTTATTATTCAGACCACTTGACTAGGTGAAAAAGTGAAGGCGGCCGGAGTGCCTATTGTGGACGGTGATGCGTGGTGTGTCCCACCGGAACTCTTCAAGCGTGCCTGCTGCGTAAGGCACATGGTAATTAGGCGCCGATGGGACGCACTCCCACATCACACACCCGCCCACGACACACCGTTTATTACACTGTATTATACTTCCCAACTTATATTCTAGTAACGTATTCAAGAAACAAAAAGTAGTTCAAGTCTATCAAATTATAAATAAACAGACACCTCGTCCTCAATTCTAACTAGCAACAACATTGTTCAATGTAATCACCGATACCGTTTTCTTGTTTCAGATAACCCACCGTTTAAAAATCAAAGGTATCTAATCATGTTTTGTTTTATACGTACGAGTTGTGATCGCGTCTGCACACATGAGTTTTTATAGGAACGCAATCAAAAGCAAGTGGCAGGTGGAATTCAATCGGCGACGGCGGCGCAGTATGCAGTCCGGCTAGTTCCGCTACGTCAATTTCAACATACTGAAACTGTATGATTTTTTATGTAATCGGGATCACATATACAACTCGTTGGCAATGCGGTGCCGTTCTACTTCACTCGGCTAGCACACAGAACTAGGTTATAGTGAGATAATACACGTCCATTCAGTTTATTTTGCTTTAGTGTTTGGATTGCCTGCTGCGCTTCTATGTTTTATTGAAAAAACTTGTGGAATTTAATAGGCGAACGTTATTGGGCGTTTTTTTGCCGGGGTCGGGCAGCGCTCCGTGTTATTATTGCCTCGCCGCCGGCTCTTATTTATGTTTTAAAGGTACGCCAGCACGTATTGCATTCGAAGGCTGCGTCATTAACCTTTCTAACTATTGACGAGAAGAGCATAGAATTGTTATTACGACTTAGGGTTTTTTTCGTATATACGCGAAATATCAATCTTGTTAACAAGGAATTCCTTAAAACAGATAATATATGTTAAAAACTATAATAAAAAAGTGTTAGAGCCTTTTAATAATACGAGTATGTCTATGTATATACTCAGTATGAATGAAATGTATAGTTTAGCTAATGGCAGTGGCGTGCACAGGATTATGATACTGGGTATGCGGCGAAGTACTCGGCACAAAAACTTTTCTTTTATAGATGTTTAGCATAGCCACAGCCACGCGACGGATCTCTAAGTCGGAAACCATGCCAACAGAACAAGTCTTAGATGTACTACTATTCATATACATCTACGGAACGCAGAAAAACCAGCGATCGATTGTCGTGGCCGAAGAAAGTCTAATAAGTAAATGATTAATAAACTAAAATATTATAACTACTCACCGAGTCAGCTTCAATTTTCACATATTCAAGGTTCCGGTTAATTGAGATTACTATAGCCCGATGTAAATAAACGACCACCTCAAAATATCTTATCCAAGTGAGTGATGGTTATAGAACACGTCCCTTGCAAGATATCCGATGTGGCCTTTAAAAAGACCGATTTTCATGTGATTCGCAAAATATATAAATAAACTTAATAATAAAATTACGGGTTAGTAAAAAAAAACTACTCATTCATTTATAGATTAAATCTATGCGCCTATCCTTTTTTAAATATGATTTTAGGATATCGTCATAGAAAGTTGGATTGCGTTTTAATTCTATCATTAATGCCTTTTCTATAGAAATCATGGAAAGCTCTGTGAGTCGTTGTTGATTTTGTGTGTTTCTCAAATATGTGTGGATACGTTTTAAACACGAAAATGAACGCTCTGCCGATGCGCTGCTTGCTGGGATAGTCACAATGAATTTCGCTAATCGTAACACTTCAGAAAAAACTTTATTTAAATTGTCCTTATACAAATTTTGAATAATACTAAATACACAACTATTTGCAAATTGAGGTGATCTATAAATACAGCGCAATTCATTTTTCAATTTATCAAAATTAAAATGTGCCTGATAATTATTGGTGAACTCTCTGATTTCATTTTCAGGGAAACGTTCACTATATTTTTTAAAATTCTCACAAGAAAGTAGCTCAATAAACTTTAAATCTTTAATGTTTTTATAACGATTTCTTAATTCACTGACTACATTATCAATTATTTCAACAAAAATTCGCCGATAATGTATTTTTACATCATCGACATTGCGCTTTCTTTTAGGTGGTCCGGTAATGTGAACGGCGGCATCATAATAGATCTCGAACTTCTCTCTAAAACGTTCTAAAAATGACTCTTTTATCTTTGTTACACAATACGCGATGTCACTAGTTTTTTTTTGCAAAATATCGTACAGAATATCCGTTTCTGCAAAAATATCAGCGAAAAATTTTAAAAGAAAATTAAATTCAAATTCTTTCATAATATATAAAAATGAACTGACTTGTGTCAGTGTTTCACCATCCCAGTCTTGTGTATTTTCGTTCATATTTTCAAACAATTCTAGGAGGTGGGTGGACGCATTATTAATAATATTAACCGTGCGCGAATGATATGTCCACCTTGTTTCCGCGACACGAGGCAGCTTTTTCATATCGGCAAAGTTGTTGTAATGGGCCATTCGCTTTGTACTGGTGTGAAAAAAAGCCGCGATTGATTTTATAATACTAAAAAAGCGTTTTGTTTCAGCAACTCGTTCGAACGATTTCGATAAAACTAAATTTAATATATGTGCTGAACACCAAACGTACATAGCTTGTGGACATTTTTGTCTCACCAAAGCCTGCACGCCATTAATTTGTGAGGATAAAACTGCTGCCCCGTCGTAAGTTTGTGCAACTAATTTGGATACACAATCGAACTCTTCTAAAATTTCCAAAATAATAGAACTCAAGGTTACAGCGGTCCGATCCGCGCTGACATCAACATATTTGATAAATCGATCTACTACTTCAAAATCACGAAAATATCTCAAAACTAATACTAATTGTTCACGGCCGCTAACATCAGGAGTCTCATCTACCATGACGGCGACAAAATCGGACTGTTTAATTTCGGCTTTAACGCGATCGATCATCACAGATGCAACGCTCGAGATCAAATCATTCTGCGTACGGTTCGACATGCCCGTGAATGAGGTACTTGCACTCTGTAAATGGGTTTCTAAAATTCCATCATACTTGGCTAATAAATCTACTATTTCTAAATAATTACCTCTATTCAACGACGATACTGACTCATCGTGACCGCGAAAAGCTAATTCTTGTTTTCCCAGAAAGCAAACAACATCGATCAGCCTTTGAAAAATGTTTCTATTGCGATCAACTTTAGCATTATGCCTCTCAATATCTAATCGTAACTGGCTGTTGATACTCATTTCAATACGAGATTTACCAAAAGTATTTAATTTTAAGCAGGCCTCCAGATGTTTTTCTGTATGGTCATGCTTCTTTGCCGCGGCATAGAAATTATTTAAATCTGAATATCCTGAATCAGTCCACACTGTACTAGAATTACTAAACAATATGCAAGGAAAACAATATAATTTAATCGTGTGTACACAACCACACAGCCAGTTATACGTTTCATAACTTTTAACATGAAACTTTCGAGTTACATTCCCTTTTTGTTGATTTAATTGTTGTAACTCGGGTACACACCTACCTTTAGACAAAATTTGAATCTTTTCACTGAATGACAATTGTGAGAACTTGTTATTTTTAATTTTTAATAAACACACACTTTCAACACAAACCTCACAATCAAATAACATTTTAAAAAATCAACAAACGTACTAGTAAAAGCAAATCACTACAATTATTATAGAAACTCAGAAATAAACTGTTAAATGTACACACTTTCAAATATTAAAATGTAAAATATTATAAGAAAACTATAATTAAACTGACGCAAACAAAATAATAAACAATGCTTATCACATGAAAAAAGCAAAATGGCCCCCGCGAAACACAAAAAAATTGTGCTATTTAAAGAAATAAAACCTTACCAAACAAAAATGCATAATGTGCATTTTGCGCAGTTTATTAGATTTCTGTCTATTATTTTTACTCGGATTATAGGCAACGAACATTTCCGATTACTCCCGACAACTGCCGAGCTTCCGAGGCCTGCCGCAGGAGTCGCGGCTTTCAATATTCATGCGTGTGTGCGTTTGCGACTATGCACGGACACCAAAATTACTACACACATGCAAACAAATGTCATGCGGGACGCGGCGGCATTACTTGGTTGATTAGGTACATTATTTTGCTTTGCAGCGCCTTTTGCTTTTCGAGTGGCAAACATAATGTTTGTGCGCTTGCAAATAGGTGCTATTTATAAAATATTAGGCGTTATTAAGTTATTATATTTTGTTTATTCATTTATTTACTGTTAATTAAAGTCATTAAGAAGTACGTACGTTATAATAAAATATCTGTAAATGGCAAGTAAAGCACTGCATTTCTGCCTACAAGGAGCGCACGCCCCTGGCTAATGGGTTTCCATTAGTGAGAGTAATTGCCAGAGATCCTAATACTTATTCTTTTTACCTCTTTGTCCTTTTCATTTTCAAATGTTTAAACTTTTCTATTCTTAAGTAGTACCTATAGATGTTTATCAGCTAGGTCGGTGAAGAGCGGATTGTTGACTTGTGGGATGTAGTAGATACCCATATAATAAAAATCGTATCATATAAACTTAGCTTCAGTGTAACGATTTTTCCAAATACGAATTTAGAGTAGCTTGGTGGGTGTAGCTGTCACCCATCTCTTGTCCCATGTAACAGGTCATCTGCCCATTGGCGATATGCACTTCAACACTGCATTATAAATATTGAAGGACATTATGATTGTTATTTATGACAGCACTGGTGCATAACGTGGCTTTAAAACTTGTACAGCATCACGTCGAAAAATACGTATATAAATGTTTTTGAGCAGGCTAATGAGTTAAATGTGGGTGAAATTCCGGAGACACGAGCACTTTGTGTTCTTATAAAGTTGGCTTAATGTCCGGGTGTTTGCGGCGCGGCTCGCTGCGAGCTGCTGCGTGCTGACTCTACTGATTTAGGGTGGAAACTTCACTTGTTTTGCATTTTACGGGAGCGCGGGGAAAGTCACCCCCGAGATTTGAATATTTTACAAGTAGGGTAACTTGCGAAGATGCGGCCCTTTACACAAGTTTCGTGTAGTGGGCTCACATGCTTTTAGGAGGCTCCTCTCGTAAGCATGGTTAATTGAAATTGCCTCATAATCTCGAGTTGATAGTCTGTCTCGCAGAAATCCGAGAGAAAGTAAATCGCAAAAAATATATGGAATAGTATGAGTGTGTTGGTTCTATTTCCCGGTGCGAGTGATTTATTTGCTTTGTCAGCGGGCCGTGTATCATAGTCGAACGAGTGCGGGTTTTGTCTGCTTCGGAAACGGGTTAAGTAAATAGTCACATCGCTATTCATATTGGACAAATTAAATTTTCACATTCATTCGAATATAGTTTGCACTTTATCTGGTTCAAATTTTAATTAATATTCGTTCTTTTATTCAACGTCCTGTGAAATTGCACACTGATGGAAATGTAATAATTTTGGCCAGTTTTAGTATGTTTTTGTACGCATCAGGAAATTAGTTTGAATGTTAATATTGTTACTGAGCTGACCAGAATACAATTGTATCGATATATTCTCGTCTAGCTGATTGACTGGTGCAGCGGCTAAGGAGTACGTTTTCCGAACCAAGATTTGCGGGTTTTAACCCCTAAAAGTAATATGTAGTATAAGATACTGTTTATTTTAATGCAATCATAGACAAGCGCTGAGTCACAACTAGGATAATATGTTCCAGCTGAAATCCCATCCAAGTTAGCCATGCCAATTATTGATCCTTGCTCTAGAAACTGGTACAATACGTTAATGCCCTACATTTGTACGTTGAATATTTCGTCCTTTCATCCGATAACACATTTCTCTGTATTTGTACGGCTTCTATTTCATTAATTTTTCGGAGCGAAGTTCGAGTATTACGTGTCAATATAATATTTTCGAAAATAGAGCCCAAAAGCCTTTTCGTTTTTTGTATTGTTATGTCAATATTATCAAAAACACAGTTCACCAAATGACACAGATCATTGGAAACATTTGTACAAAAAACGGAATATTAAATTGACTTTTGTGACAAAAAAAATTATCATATTGTATTAATAGTCAAACTGTGCAGATAAACAATGGGTTCGTAGGAATTTTGTAAAAAAACCTCCGGTACGTATTGTAAAAAGCGATTGGATGTTTCCATCGAGTATCAGTTTCTACATGGGTGCTGACCAAGTTGTATGTACATGTGCCACTCGCAGCGCCGTGTGCATCATATGTTCTGCGGTGATTGTTGGTATTGTCTACGCAGACTGTTTTTATTTTTTGACATTTAAATAGTTTTTGTTCGACAGGGACACCGGGGATTGTGGTTTTGTTTTATTGCGAAACTAGATGTTTTCATTTGTTTAGATTTGTGTTTGTTTCCGGTATCTGTTAAGTGTCATGCGTTGTTGAATGTATTGAAATATATTCAATTTTAATCAAGCATTATCAATCGTTGTTCATCTCTTTGGACAACAATGTACGTAATCTATATTAGCCCATATTTGTCTCACTGCTAGGAAGGAGCCTTTTTGTTCAAAAGATAAGCCAAGAGAAACAATGGCGAGTATAACTTACAAAAGCATTTATCAAGGAAAATCCCCCGGATAAAGTTTAATTAAAAGTTTGTTTTAAAGTTTAAACCACCACTATTATTAGAATTAACATCGATAAACAAAAACCTCCCTCAAGTGTGCTCTTCAAGTAAACTTTTGTCCAATTAGTTTACGTAATTAAGAAACCTACTATAAATATACAAACAGATAATGTTGCCCTTATGTTAGTCCAATACTCAATTTGTTTATTGCTCTCAACGAGTATAAGGAGATTTTACAATATAATTATTTCGTAGAATACGGACTTTGCTGAGCACTTAACTTAGAAGGCAGAAAGTTATAATAGAAAAAGAAATAAAAATATGTATTCGTTCAGTTTGATATTGAAGATTCTTCACAATTTATATATAAATTATCCTCCGTATAATACAAACACAAATTCAAAATCTAACATGAAAAACATAAACATGATTTGCATAATGAAGAAGGTAAATGGTAGTATAGTCCAGTTGAGGCTCGCCTTGCCCGCGCCATCGGCCACGGCCAATAATCCAGTTAGGACGACCGCACGAGCCGCCGGCGCTGCCCTGATCGATTCGTAATTGGGTGTGCTCGCCTACCACACCGCAGACCTGTTAAAACAAGCGGTTTTTACAATTATGCACTCGCCTACTGAGATTTTATGAACTGAACGTTAATGAATACTGCTGTGCACCGGCAGATTTTCATTTTTGTTGCTAGTCTGTTTGGGTATTGTGTGTGATTTTTATACATGTGTGATGGGCACTCACTGGTTTCTCTTTCACGGACCTCGTTTGTTCTGTTAAAGTGATTCAATTACGTTATGGTGAGAACAATTGTTTCATTAAGTACTATATTATTATTCTTTTTAATAGTACCTGTTCCAAAGAGTATACCAAAAAGTACCCATACCAAATCTTAGGGTATTTCAATCTATTAATTAGACTAATTAGTTGCCAGCGTAGGTGTACTTTCCAATCCTAACATGTCCAATAAACGCTATTCAATCATCTTACGTAGATATGAATTAGGTACCTAAGATGACCTATATTTATTTGTATTCTATCTAATAAAACAGCCTTTTTTATTTTGAATTTAACGGAATGTTAAAAGTAATTTTAACATAATGTCAAAATCACAAAACTTAATAAAGCGTTAAATGTGTAACTTCCCAATTTAAGAGCAATAAATTACTACAGATTGAGTTTCATGGCGTCATTTAAAATTTACATTCTAGAAAATTGAAAACGCAACGTCGCGTAAAAATAATAAACGATGCTCTATGAAAATAAAGCAAAATTTGACCGTCATTATAGTTTTTAAAACAAACACATTTACACGTTGTCTTTTCACAAATAAGGTTAATATTTCTAAAATATGTTTTTTAGAAATATTTCTATTACAATCTTTTAACTACAATATGCAACATTTGTATAAAAAATCCAAGCAATTACAGATTAAGACTTTTTTAGAAACTAACGCAGATAAAAGTCTTAAAACATTCCATTATATAAGCATCAAACTCAAATCAAGGAAGTTAAATTAATTTACAGTTGGCTTCTCATGTGCCATACCACCGCTAACCAAATCTCGCATGTTACTGTTTGTGTGTTAAACTGTCGCTGAGATTGGCGTACCGATCAAACCTAGCTTATTTCCCGACTGCTGGCTGTTGTTCCGACTCCACTAAAGTAGAATTGAAATGTCAGCCTTTCAAATATTCACTCAAAGTAGTTGTTCCTTGTTCTGCCTTGTTGACTTATTTGAGATCCACTTACGTTGCTGGAGTTACGCTGCACGGAAATGGTCCACATTTATATTACACGCCTTATTAACTTCAAGCAATTCAAATAGACGCTGGTCTTTACTTGATTGTGTTTAAATGCATTTCAGATTTCGTGTTTTTGCTCAATTTTTACTGAATGGTTTTTGGAAGAATAACTGTTCAGATTATGACTATAATGTTGATGGTACTACTGTCGTCCTGAATGGTCGTTTATGTCTGATTTCGAAGAATAATTTAAAGGTCTAAGGAATAGCTGATTTATTATTTTTACCGAGAAATTATTTCAAAATCTGGGCCACGTAAACAGAAACGTGAAATTTCTATTATTCTTTATTTGTCTGCAAACGCAGACGAATTACCAGAACGCGGGTTACAAAAGCGCTTTTGTTATGTTGTTAGATCTTTTATTTTGTTACTGATTACAATATGATATATACTCGTAATGGCTATGAGGTACATACATTGGTCCCCAACAAATCTAAAGTGTGGTATAAAACAATGACCTTCGATCGACTAGATACAGGGTCCGGAACAAAATCACACGCCAAAAGTGGCCGAGGTTGCTAATATGTATACATTTGAATTTCGAACTACGAGATGTAGCAAAAAGTCTTTACTTAATATAATTAAAACTTATATCAACTTTTGGTAACAATAAACCTTATACCTTTAAGTTAAGATTTAATATGTTTTGGACCATGCTAAAATCAAATAAAAGCACACGCTTATTTGTGCTCTTATTTCTCTTGCCGTTTCTTAGGCCGTTATTTATAATCTAATGAATATTTGATCGAAGCCACTTAAAATTACAATCTTTTCTGAAACACTAGTCTGAATTAAAGATTTAAATAATAATTATTTCAGAAAGTAAACGAATATTGTTTTAAATATTTGATCAATTTCTGCACACCAAATTTCGAAATTACTTAAGTCTAGAATAAGAAAGTTTTAGGAATACAAAGTTTGTTTTGGTTGTTACTTATTACTTAGTGACCCGCCATGCCATGAGAAACCTTAGCGTTGAATCCACATTGTGGTCGCCAGTTTTTTTAGTAAAATTTATATCATTATTCAGTATTTATAGGCTTATAGATTTTTATTAGTTTATTTAAATTTATACCTGTAAAAAGGTATTAGATTTTACTAAAGTTTTGTTCAAATGTGTATCTGTTGTACTTTAAAGTAAAGCTCTCTTTATGAGATAATTTGTAATATATCAAATTATATTAAATTATCTTTTATGGAAAATTAAATCGTAGCGGTTTTCCTACACGAAATTAAAATGCATTTTTACTGGAATTATTACAATTGATATCGAGGTAACCATAGCTCATTGAGTGCTTTTTAAGAAAATAAACTTTTAATTTGAATATTTTATATTGGTTTAGAATGAGTTGACAGTGTTCACAAACGCAGTCGGCGGCATCTGTTCACTACTAGATGTTGTTGCTCTATCTATATCACCAACAAAATTATGAGAAATGAGCATGTTTCTATAAGTACTAAAGTAATATCTTAGTTGTGGTTATTTTTATTATCTAAATATTTCAACAATTTGTTTGGTAAAACCACAATGATCCTCTTAAGTGCGTCGCGTTTAAGTTCAGTCCGTTAATATTTGGTTTCAAGCACACCAGCGGATGGAGGCTACTGGATATGCTATTTGGATGTACTACACACTTAAATGAGCAGTAAGTGCAGTGAAAAATATCAAAGCAAGTTAGTTAGAAACAACAAATATTTAGAAATTATAAAAATGCAAAATAACTGTTTGAAATTCAAGCATTTTCCGTGTTGTGCGCGGCTTGTTTGGTACAGCTGTGCCACCTATCCTATCTGTGACCTACTTAGATAACGACGAGACGTGGGATACGTCAAACGAGACAACCATTACTATCCAGCTTTGAAGGCACATTATCATCGTAATTTCCCACAGCGAACTATTCCTGGTTTTATTGTCGCAATGGAGAAAAAACTACGTGAATCTATAATACCCGACAGTCGGCACATGTAAGACATTTCAAAACATTAATGCAAATGCAGTGAAGCAAGATTGTGTCGTGAACGTCGAGATTACACAATCAAATGCAACTGAGATGAGAAATTATTTAACGCAATCTGCTCTTGTCAGTTTTTCATCAAACTGCCGGATTTACTCTGGCGAAACTCGTAATCCCCGATTCAGTGCGGCCTGTGGTTGCTTCCTCCACTGAAATATGGATTATGTCTATTCATTTGAAATTCAGAAGAGGTCTCCATCGCTTTCTCATTCCTTATGATGAACTCATTCCTTATACCTAATACCATTATATCTTCCCCTCGAAGACGTAATACTAAAGTAAATTTGCGTTCGTGGCACCTGCTGTTTACTCGGAAATATTGTTTGCTTTTATTGTTTCTGATATATATATTGTGGTGTGTTTGAGATAAGCAATGAAAATTATCTTGATAGTTTAAACATTTTAAAAATTCGTTAGTAATTAGTAATTGTCATCTTGATACACATGAACGCGATATTTGCTGCATATGGCATAAGTGAGAACTTAGCAAATGGAGCACATTTTATCTGTGACCTAAGCCTTAATGTCGTGGCATTTAATAGATCTAATCTCCTAATCCCCTTAATCTTAACAGTTTCTTGAATATAAAGCACGCTGTAATGGATATTCGCATTTCGGTATTAAAAACACGTCTGTAACCTTTACAGCATGAAGATATTTAGATTATCTCTACGAGCCGTCTTAATCTTAGTTTACTTAGGACTGCTTTTAATGCGTTTCAAACAGAGCAAGCGCTGTCATCGCAGAATGCAGATAGCTAGAACACAATAACAGTGAAAGGGTGAGTAAATAAATAGGAAACTGAATGCTGTCAGTAGATTCCGGGACGTCTGTGGCGCCGCTCACAATGGCAATAGCCTTGTCCGACTTCTGCATGTTCCACAATCGTTTTCAATAAACGCCGCTCGTGTAACCTTTGCCCTTTAATTATAAGCTTACGAATCAAAATAATCAGCCATGAACACGGGGGAAGTTGAAGGACTTTCATAAAGTTATTTTCAACAAAAGTCAACCTTTAAATAAAAGCGTTCCATATTTTCAAATAATTTATTTCTTTAAATTCTCTTCGGCGTCGTTGTCCACCGCGCTCCTGCCGCACGACGTCTATCTTTTTCGTCTTCCTGCTAAAATAGTTTATTGTTTTAATTAATGTATTTATTATCTTTAACGATTATTTCGTTTATTGATTGTTTACAATATTAAATTACCGATATGTTGTCATCAGGCTGATTATTATTAACCGACTCAGGTGACATTTCAACCACCGGTTTTTTGGTAGATAACTCGATGATGGCAGCTGATTTAGGAGTTGTAGATCCTAAAGAATTCATTAATATTTTAAGAAATAAGTAAATATCATTCACAAATATGGAGACTCCCTAACTTAATTAAACATAGAAAATATACCGCCATTCCATTTATTTAATTCAAATAATTCAAGCCGAACAATACAGATATGAACATATTAAACAATAAATAAACACAGGTATTTAAAAATATACTCACTCATGTGTTCAGCCATAATGATACTATTGAAATATTCATTAAGAGTTTGCAATCTGTCTGATTCATCTGTAGAACATATTGTATAATTTTAGTATTAAATAATTTCATGTAGATTTTTCATCGTTTGGAAAAATGTACTTACGCATGCTACCCGGTTTTAAAGTTACAATTCGATTTTCCACTGAAAACAGAAAAACGTGTTTTATCGACGTATATGAACTAAATTATGCCACTTATACTTACATATTTTTTCCACCTCTTCATCCACAATCGAAATTCTCACTGTAATGTTTTGTTATTTTCAATTGTCCTATTATTATTATTATTTTTTGTATAATTAAATCAGCAAACAATATGACAAAATAATGTACTATATGATGATGAAAATAGTAAAAATAATTATAAATATTATTAAATAAAAAACATGGAACTTACACATTTTGCGAAACTGCTTAAGCTCATAGTTAGGTTCGTCTTCGTCACGTATTGCTATATTCTCTGGAAAGTTGAATAATTTATAAAGATCACTACTTCTGGCAGTTTTTTATTCGTGTTCGATTTTTTTTTCAATATCAACTCTATCAATTCAAGAAATGAACCGTAAAAATATAATGAAAAGCCATTCCGGGAATTTTACTAAAAGTTGAAACTTTCGTAATTTTTATACGAAGATTTTGTTCAATTTACCTTCTTGAATAGGTTTGTTCTTCGTGCACTTAGTATGTAACCTACAAGTATCCAAATTGGTTGGATCCTCGCACTGGTAATGCCAATTGCAAGCTGATTTCGGGGTTTCGGTTTTCCCTGGAGAAATTAAATACAATAAGGAAATGTCTTAACAAATGTAAAATTTCCTAGAAATTAATTAGTACCACATACAAGACGCAATTGTTGAGAATCATGTACTAGAAGGATGAGACAACATTAATTCGATTTCAAAATAGAGTAATTTCAATCTTCTAATGGGGTTAAATTATATTACGAACATGAATAAAAAAATATGAATAAAATTTATTAACCTCTTTTTTCTTTTCTCGTATTCATTACTTGTCCTATATTTTTATTTTGATATGTTCTCAACGCTGTAACAACATACAATTATTAAGTAGCAGTATTTTGTTGTTTAAGGACATTATTTACCTCTAGATAAAATTCATCTCAAAGATACCTTTTGTCTTGAAGTTCTTGTCGCGGACAATGACAGGCTTTTTCGATCTTTTCTTGACACGGTTTTTAGCTTTAACACGAGAAGGCTTACGTGGTTCCTCAGTAGTTTCACTGTCTCGGGTCTTCAGTACGGCTTTGACTACTAAACGACGCTTCTTTGACAAGTTTTTAGTTAAATCGATACCTAAAGTATTCAATATAATAGGAGTATTATTTTAACATTATCTTATACAATTATTTTGGGCTTTGAATGTCTCGTTACCTTGCCGCTTGCTCATCTTTGGTTTCTTTCGTTCGATATCAACTTTCTTTGTAACCACTGAAAAAAATAAAAATAAATAGTAACTGAAAATAAATTCCAATTACAATACTTATAAAATTATTTTTAGTCTTACGTCTGTAGTGACATTTTCTTGGTCCTTTACTAACGCCTACATTTTGTCCTGAATCGGAAAATAAAAATGATTCAATAAAAGTAAACGGTGACATTTTAGAAACAAAGGTTATAAACCTACCCTTTATATTCAAAAACGTTAACCATGGCGGTTCTGTCATAGACTCCATTTTCGATCGTATATCGGCAGCTTGGAAAAAAAGATAAGATTTGGTTTATACAGAGAAGAAACTACCACTATAGTGCTATAGGGATACGTTGGGATTTCTTGGGATATGATGTGAGAAGGAATACGCAATGGCACAATCAACAATTTTCTATACTGAATAGGTTGACCTTGTGCATTATTTTTCTCGGATTCACGAAGGCACAATCCTGACATTTTGTAAATTGTTCCATGTGTAATATTTTGGATTTCATTTACACTGATTATTTGATTGTATTTTATATTAAGCCAATACCGGAAAATAAGATAATATTTTCGATGACTTTGAAAACACGTGTATTTGTTTTTTATCTGGATGGGTTAAATATATAATATAGTGTAGTTTATGCGAACTCATAGAGCGCAGTTTTTTTGTGTTGGTAAAATACAAATAAATTACTTACGTTCCCCACTCAATGCCAGGGCTTGTAAGGCATCTAATCCCGCAATATCAAAATCTAAACAAAACACATCAGATTTAGTGGATATTGTTCAAGTAATCCGTCAAGTAAGGCTTTAAATTTTACCTGTCAATGTCACTATTCTTTTCTGTGTAAAAACTGAAAATATCAAGATTATAATGAGTCGACCTGTTAAATGCCTAAAACAAGTTGGAACGTTTTAAATTAGTTATACGCACAAAAAGCTTCAAATATTCTGTCGGCTAACTGTTGAGGGTTCTTAGCGGAGCTCACAATGCCTTTGCCCACTAAAATGAAAAGAGTGAGATGAATTTAAATAGATTTGTAACTTTGCACTGTTCAAACATTAAATACCACTTACTTCCAGGGGTATCAACTGAAACAATAATGTCGAATAAGTATTTTGTGAATGAATTGAATTACCAATAAATCTTTGTTGTGATGTAGCACAATGATTTGTATTAAGATTAGATCGACCTAGTGGCGTGATTTCTATGTTATTAGACCTGCAGTAAATTGTAATCGCTTCGTGGCTCATTAAACAGACCCTATTACCCTATCACGTAATGACGGACGATGAATGACACGTCACGAAGAAGATTGACACTTACGTGACTAACAATTTTTAATTATAATTTGCATAAGCTATAAATTAATGCGATGACCTATTGGCAGAGTTGCATTGGCAATGTAACTGTTTCGCATCAAACTACATTTAATTACACTATTGTTTGAAAGTTCTCAATGTAACACTGTATCGCAAGTTTTCGTAAAAACGAAACAGCAATTTGTTTGCGTAAGGTTTTGTGCGCCGCGAGATCGGAGTACATCGGCCAAAGATAAGCCGATACGTCGTAGACAGCGGTGAGTAGATACAAAATACAGTTCTTTGGTGATATGTGGCTCCATTCTCAATATCCAGGAAGTTACATATACACACAACGTACGATTGTTGAGTTACAAACGAGATACAAACAGGACTTAGTGCTTCACTACGAGCCTCAATGGACTCACGTATTTCCCTTATTATATTTCATTAAATATTTCAATATTAATCTTATTTGATTTTTTTATAAATGTGAACTGGTAATATTTCTTTTTGTCATTTTATATATTTTAAATAAAATTTGAGTAAGATAATAGAAAAATATACAAACCCTTAGACATCAACTTTTGTGAAATAGGCAGCATTTCACTCGTAGAAAAAGTGTCGCCTGTAATAAGGACAATGTCACGCTGTAGAAATATTATTTGTTTTAACAATTCAATATAAAGACAATTGCAGTAAAATATGACATGATAATGTAGTCTGAATAATTACTGAAATGTAATGTGTATGCAATGCAAGAATAATGATTTATGCACATGTCCGTATAAATAAAATGATTGAACGCTTAGAAATTATGTACATTTTAATTATGTAATTTTAATAATAGTGTAGCAATAAAATATTCGTTACCAGCCATAAGTGATCTCTTTTTTTCTGTAAAAAAGATAACTGATTTAATTTTCTGTTATTTGTAATCAAAATATTGTAGTAAAAATAATCAAATTAATCCTTTTTGTATTGGATATTTAGTTCTGAGAATACATTCTTGGGTTACTTATTATAATATTGTACCGGCAAAGGTAAATAATAATCAACGAACAAAGTTAACTTATCTTACCATTTAGTGAACCTATTAATTGCAATCTGGGTGAATCGTCGTCACCTTCGCTAATGTACTCTGAATCCGAATTATCATCATCATCATTTTCTGAATTAGCGTCATCGTCCTGCGCATTTCCGTCTTGCTCGTCATCATTTCCGGATCCTTCGTTATTATCTTCTGATTTCTCGTCATCGTCTCCTAATTCATTGTCATCATCTTCAGCATCACTGTCATTAGACTTAAAATTATGTGCACTCTCCTCCGGTTGCTTTCCATCGTCATCTGGGTCATTGTTGACATCTACGGGTCTTATTAGTTCTGCTGAATTTATCGCTTCTCCGTTAGAGTTTAGTATTTGGTCGTTGCCACTTTCATGAACTTCCGAATTTTCATGCTCATCATGAATTTGGTCTCCAAGTAAGTGCGGTTCGATATTAGACCCATCAGGTTCATTTGCTGCCGATACTGACGGATAATCGTGTTGTCTTAAAGTGTTTGTCTTATTTTGTGGAGACTTTTCTAGAAAATTAATCAACTTATAATATTGAATATTTGCTTAAAATAGCTAATTTTTGGAATGTATCTGATGACGATCCCGTAAATAGAGCGATATTAAGGAACAATACGAAGAAGAATCATTCCACCGCCACGTCTTAATGGGAAGAAAGAGAGAGCGAGAGAACAAAAAGAGAGTAGAATTTATGTGATATGTTGCATATTTAAAAAGTTCAGTAAACTTACTTAAATTAGATTTTTTTGAAACTATTAATTCAACTACAGTATTCTTTTCTGGAGCTGTATTCACCTAAAACGAGAAATGTATATTAAGCTATGCACTTTTACGACTTATAAAACAAAGATAGGAAACAAGCAATCTTACATAATTTAATAACAATATAAAGGAAAACAGGATCAATATATTTCTGTCCATATCTTGCTGGTTCCATGTGTTTATGTGAAAAAATAATCATTTCGGAAAACAGTAATTACAACCGTTGATGAAAATGCATTGACCGTATAATGCGAATAAGTTATTAGTTGTTGCTACTTTACATTTTAAGTTGAAATTTGTTTTAACCATTCATATCAACAATTCTATAATGAAATCAACTAAACCAACAACTTGATACAGCATTGAATAACAGCATATCACGCTTAGAGATCTCGCGACGAATATATTATCTATCTCATCACTTACGAGTACCAGCTAAGTTTAAAATCTTCTAAGCTTAATCATTTTTATATTAGAAAATTGGTGGTAGGTCTCTCATATGTGAGAGGCCGTCTGTTTTAATTATACTATTAATTTTGGAGATGAATAAATAAAGTGAACGCTCACGTACAAAATGTTTTATATTGTTACATAATATTTTTGTTCAGTAAATCATTGTACCATGCAACTCTCTGCGGTGTGATATTTTTCTTGTTTATAGTCTTGTTTATGCTGTTTAGGATTGCGTAGCTTGTTGCCCTGACACTTCACACTTACAACACATACATAAATAAGAATACCTTATCGTTATTGTGAAATGTAGGAAAAGTTTATACAGAATAAATGTTTGGTAAAGTCAGATAACAATTTTATAGCCAATATTAATTTTGTCTTCATTAAATAAACTTTTCACTGACGTATAACTTGAATTGAAAGAAAAAGACATGGAATTTTCGGGTTACGACGTCAGATTCGCCAAGTGTGTTACCAAGTTTTCGAAAAAGTAAATTCTTGAATAGACTGGCGAGCTATATTGTGTAGCGTTGCACCACATACACCGTCATATCCTTGACTTTGTGTTCTTGGTATACATTATTCATATACAACATAGCCAAGCCGTATATTCAACGAGGTAGTAATAGCCCTCTAAATCTCGCCATCCCTCACACGTTTTTGCTTCTCTCATACTCATAAAACAGCTAATTTATTCCCGTTTCTTCGTTCACACGCTACTCGTTCATATTATACCACGTACCTTCCCTTCCTTTCATTTTCAAAGAAGGAAATTGCCAAAGGCTTAAGTATTGCAAATACACTTCATGCTTTGCTGTGGAGTGGTGAATAAAATACCAATTTCTCGTGCAGTAATACATTGTATACATTTTGAAGGGAAATAGTTTTTATGATATGATTTGATATCTTTAATACTTTATTTAAGTCACAGACTTAAACCATCGTTACTGCAACGAAGACACATATTGTGAGGTGTCACAAAATTTCATTCATCTTAAATCCACGTTAATATGTAACCACCTCGTGGAATCCCGCTTAATAACGCGAGTGTCAGGTAGGTTATTGTGTACACGTAACCGCATGTCTCGCCTCAGCCCGGGACATGTTGCCGCAATAATGGAGCCTAGTGATCCTTGCTAACCTCGCCCTTACATTAAAATCACAATATATTCATGAGATAACAACACACAATCTCACACCAATTTCCCTATCCTCACATTATGTAAAAAGAGTTCTTATATACCTATTTGATGTCTATCCTATTTTATTCTCATGTAATGGTTATACAGTTAATTGAATTATTTCATGTAAGAACAATTGATTTTGTCTCAAGTCGAAGTATATACAATCTAAATATATGCGGTGACCTTACACACAATTATCGAATGCGTTTTGACACAAAATTCATGTTGCAACATCGTAATTTCGTTCGTGAACGTATTTCGAAACAGTAACAATGAACATCGATATGTTCTTTGTTGGCCGAAAGGCCGACATGTCTTGGTAAATAAACAAAACATTCCTTTTAATAGCGATTGCTTCGGTCTTTTATGCGGTCGTGAGACAGCACATCCAGTCTATATAATTAAAATCTTGTCGAGAGCTAGTGGTCAGTCGGGAATATGATATTTGTCCAGCACATTCTTACTTAATATTGTATTGTCATCTCATTCGCTCTTACAAAGACTACCGTTTATTTGCGGTTTCCTCCGCTAGATAATTAAGGGATAGACGCAACGTGAAACAGGAAACCTTTGTTTTTTTTCTTGCTTGACAAACAATTATTTGCATCACTTTTCAGACGAATGAAAACGTCGCGACAATTGCATTTTATTGATTGTTTTGATGATCAGGTGAACATGAAACAATACATTGCGATTAGATATAGACTTAATAGTTTCACTAGCATTGTGTACGCGTGTTAATACAATAACATACAGATCAATCTGGTTGGCGAGATTGGTTGATGTCGGCGTATCGGATGGCAGCGAGTGTGCAATGGTGAAAGGTTGCAGCACGATGACCCGCGAAAGATATGCTCCCGGTAGCGAACACTTTGTTCCATTGTGGAGCCGTCAGTTTCGCCACTTAGCACCACTCTCACCGTAGAGAAAAGTTGCTAACATCCCACAAATTACTAACGAGTTTCGTAAAACACTCATTGTCCATTTGATCTAGATTTCTTTGTTTAGTTACATTTATTCCACCAATGGGTTATCGCGAACGACCTCAATTGTGTAAAGATATGAAACAATCCATTCTTAATGCACACACCATGTTACGTTCATGCTATCGATCCACACATCTTTTGAGACTGTTTTTTATTTGAGCCTTTTAAAAAACGGTTTGTATACGAAGTTTATAATATGTTGTGATATTCCGTATTTTTTGGGTGATATGCAAAATTAACGAATACAAATACGTAATGCATTTTACGGTCAATAAAACTCTTCTGGCCGTCTATATAGTGCACCCACGTTTACTTTTACGTAATCAGAGCATTGAACTTCTAATAGATTTAATAGGAATGTTGAGTCCACGTTTCTTTTTATAAGAAGTCTTTTCATATAATTGAATATATTAGTTTCAATTGAAGTTTTTCGAAGTGATAAAAGAGCGCGAGGTTGCTATCAGCAGGCCGGACACGACAGCCCCAGCGTCCCTGCCGAGACGTGCCTCGACTCACTACTAAACACTTCATTTACTTCGGTGGTTGCTTCCTTAACCGGATTTAATGGAAAACAACTTGTACACCACACAACAACTTTTATAATAGCTACCTAAGATATGCAACGCACTGTATTCAGTATTTACAGGAAATCAAAGTTATGCAGCCGATTATCCAAACCGGAACGTTATTTACATTATTCAAACTATAGCCAGCGATCCAATATCAGGATACAAGCTTTGCTAGTACATCCTGTATTGGTATTACGTCGTATCTTTATTAAAGAGCGGTAACCAAGAAGTAAATTAAATAAGAAAATAAAGATCGAATTTAGGCGGATATGATAGAACGGTACGTTGCCCACCCACGTCACATAATTTTACGGCAGCTGATAGAGATCCGACGTGCGCCGTCTAGACGCGACAGAAGGGCTAGACTAGTTTTACAACCACATAGACGCACTCCGCCAACTTCCGGACTGATCTAGCAACAGATCCGATTTAAGAAAGCAGATGGTAATACGACGGAGGTGCGATTTCCGATGGAAACGGGCGCAAACTTAAGCTAAGGCCCGAAGAGATGTCTCGTGACATTTCTGAGTGCATCTTGAGTTGAAAGTAAATTGACGTCCTTTTAGTGGAATAGTAAAACGTTTCCTTAACTGTTGCTATTTTGATGCACTTGTCATTGTATCACGGCTACAAATATTTGGGGATCAGTGTGACCTGTTATGAATTGAATTTTTAAACTTCGGTAGAGATTGAATGATTAGCATGACGTTAAATGCTAAATATTTTTGTTGCGAAATAAAAACTTGTGGCTGAAGTCATTCGTAAACAGAGTTATTCAACTCGTTACCACTTCGCTTTGTCGCAATACAGCTAAGTGAATACATTAGAGTCTTTAGTTGTTTGAGAATGACCTTCAATTCATGTTGGTTCTGACAATATCTAAAAAACAGTTCGACAAAAACAAGTGATGATTTTAAATGAAATAAATAATATATTAGCTTCAATTTTACCAATGAATAATAATGCGAATGTGTGGGACCGAAACATATGTGCTTTTGTAACAACGCAAATAATTTTGTTATTTGTAACTGAATGCTGCCTTTCACTTCAAACACACGAGCATCAATTTGTGTAATCTCAGGGCATTTACTGCATAAACAATGAACCATTACGCCTTCCTTTACAAGTGGCCAGCGCGGCGCGGCATGCACTGAGCACTGCACATTCACCTAATAACCGACGCCGAGATACAGTCTTTACATTTATATTGTGCGTTTTATTTCATATTATCTAGCTGCTGTTTGCATTTAAGATCAAGGGGAACAATTCATTATATGTCTTTTTAAGATGTACCTACATAATTGTTGTTTAGTTGTTTATTTGACATCAAAAGGTTAAGTATAGAGATATAATAGATATCAATAGATAGATAGATAGTAATTGATCATATCTCTAAAGATAGGTCTATTCCGCCTATTTTAAAAAAAAACATGCAATGCCAACATTCGACATATAGGCAGAAAAGAAAGTGAAAGTAAGAGTAAACTAAGGGTGAACACTGTATTGAAGCGTAGTGTAAGATATCGGCCGCGAGTGCTCTTGTCTCTGAACGCATTCTCCACGTCTCAGGCCACTTGACAAAGAGAATTGAAATCCACAAGCTTCTTGTGGGCCGTAAAGAGGCTCATAGTGGCTTAACAAAATCCGCAAACGCATACACTGAGCGGACCGGACAGAAAACATTCCGTCGGCGTATTGTGAGCGGGACACCGCTGTTATTGCAATTTTATACATTGGACAGGCGCATTTGTGAAACTGAGTAACTAGTCACGATAACTGGCCGACTGCGGTTTCAGTTTAGGTACAGACAGATTTTTATTCACAAATAGCCTGATGTTTTGACATTCGAGTTGTATAAAAGCTGTCTTTAGTTTTTCAGACAATTTTCACATTACTGGTATACATAAAAATTAAAAACATGATCAAACATTCTGGAGCATAGGTATATTATATTTTTATATTGTAATTACTTAATTGTATTTCTATGGTATGTAAGTCCGCCAACCCGCACTAGGCCAGCGTGGTGGACTATATGGCCTAACCACTCTCAATCGTACTGTCGATTGTAGAGTAGGCCCGTGCCCTGCAGTGGGACGTATATGGGCTGATACAGATACAGATACAGATTGTAATTACTTATATACATACATATTTATTATTTATTTATTTATAGCAGTGTGTAATATAGGTGAAGTTGTTTATTGCGATTTAAACGGTATGTTGCAGAAATACCGCACCGTATCCTGTTATGAGAAACTGAACGTGCTAATTTGTGTTAACTATTACATAATTACCACGTAACTAGTGTTTCCTTCAAAGACTTATTTCGGGTCTTACAAGTGTATCAAACTCAACATCCCAATGAAAAACTATGTTCCATAGGGCACTAGGACGGTCAAAAGATGTAAAGCTTTGAATGGTGCGCAACTGAGAGGAAAGACGCGGGAGGCACGTGTGCAAAATGTTTACTCTCTCTACGTCGCGTCGTCTTAAAATTGCAAGACGCTGAAGGCGTTCCGATGCGTTCATTTCAGCATAGTTCTGAATTTCGGATTACGTTTTATTGCGCTACAGTTTTTACGTTGTAGTTTTGAATAGTCGAAATTGTGGCGTACTCCATTCTCTAACTCTACACTACTCTTATCTAATGTAAGCAGCTTTTTAAAGATTTTTCATGGAATAATTTATCGATATTTGTTTTGAGTATTGGCGTCTTCGAAATCTGTCTACTGAAACAGCGAACATAAAGAGACCTTGTGAAAATTCATCGAAATAAACACTGAAAGTCCCAGAAACTATTTTGTTCGGTGACAGAAATGGCACGTTTGATTTAGTGGAATAAAAACGAGTGCCACAATATACAAAACCAATACAGTGAATTCTCGGAGCTACTCTAACGAATAGATATCAATATCCGTTGTACTGTTTCGCCTCCAGCTAAAATACATTTACGGTGTATTTTTTTAACCTATATTATATTTTGGACATCAAATCCAATATCAATTCTGGTTATGTTTGCTCATAGTTAAAAAAAAAATACTTTATATTTTCGATAACCCAATGCGTGACAAACCATAAAGCGCTTTTTTATAACACGCTATCATGACTGACCAAATCCATAATATAAGTTAATAAGGGAAGATTGATTTAAAACCTGGTGTTAATGAGTGTGATAAGTTTTTCTCATAATATTTATAAATGTGTTTATGTTGTGTTCCTAAAGGCATTTGGTATATTTTTTGTTAAAACCACAATAAATCTAAGACATCTTCGCTCAAAAATCATGCGAGCGTGCATTTATTAAAAAAAACCTTACGTTCACTTTTATTAGTTTGTGTTCAAAACCCGGAAAGATATGAATTGAATAAGATTGGAAGCTATAAAATTTCCCCTTCGGACCGATTACACAGTGAAAGCAAGAGATTCGTTTTCTATTATACGAGCTTAAACGCCATGGACAAACATAAATTATCATCGCATGTATCAAAATATTCGCTAAATTGGTGGAGACATAACGGCAGTATCTGAAACTAATACATACCTGCGGGCTAGCGCTTCGGCAGTTCGAATACCTAATAACATTACATTATGGTCTGTGGTAAAGCAATAACTTCATAATTATTTCATAAATACGAGTATATTGATGTGTCTAGGTATTTAGATTCACTTCGTAAGTAGTAACTATAGAGTTGGTGTTTGTAAATTTTATTTTGTCAAACGTGGCAACCTTAATTATTTTGGTCTATTTAAATCCCGTACAAAGGTTTACTCACTGAATATTTCATTCGATAATACTATGAGGGAGAGAACAGGTTGTATTTGTAGGATAGTATTCCGTGGGCTCTCAAGGGATTTCTGTGTTTATTATAAATCCGCATCCGTACTCAGATTCTCCCCAGTGTGTTGATACCGTGTTATGCATTTTCATGAGTCACATAGAAA
The DNA here is from genome assembly GCA_030180105.1 of Hyles lineata. Taxonomy (NCBI): domain Eukaryota; kingdom Metazoa; phylum Arthropoda; class Insecta; order Lepidoptera; family Sphingidae; genus Hyles; species Hyles lineata. The sequence continues at coordinate 11,251,328 of JARJEE010000005.1, read as the reverse complement.
TAGAACAGCGAACACACAAGTCAAATCCAGGCTACGAAGTTACATTACAGACGTTACGTTTCCTTTGCTGTCCCAATCCACTAATCTAATATACATTTATATTCATACCATATCAACAGACACGATCTTCATTGTACTATGTACTCTCGTTATATCATATGAGTTATATTTAACACAAATTGTAGACTGCCACTTCAAAATAATTTGATGTATTCTGGATAAGAGTAACTTAAGCTCGCTTTCAAACCAGATGCGAATGTCTAAATTTAATCGAACGCATATTCTGAATCGAACCGTTTGTATATGCGATAATTCAGCAAGTGAACACAAGGACAGTGACGTTAACACCGCAGACAGATTGTCTCGTCATAATGTACTCTTAAAAAATAAAAGTAAGTCAAGTTCGTAATAATTGGCGTTCAATGTGAGAGTAGTCGGCAGCGCGCGTGGGGAGTGAGAGCGAGCGGGGGCGCCGCTTTCCCAGGCTGGGGATACTGTGACGCCCGACAGCTGCGTCCGGGACCTGTGACGTCACCATTCCCAATCATTACGCTGTACCTACTCAGGATTTCCTTTATGGCACTTCGTGGAAATTATATTCGAAAATCTATTTCCATATTCCACACATGCGATGGGGATGTTAGGCTTCGCTTTGCGCCTGCCTATTGCAGGGAAATGTTGGTCGTGAGGCTTCGCGAAATAAGGAGATTGATTTCCATTTTATTGTGAGGAAAACAAGGTTTACAAGCTTTATAATTAAAAGCTCGCGTATATATTGAAAGTATAATGTTATAACGTTATATTTGTATATCGATGACAATGAAATATGAAACAATAATATTAATTTGATGTTCTGCTGTAAGTACTCACAGATATTTTATATCAATCAAATAGTTCCTTAGTATAGATTTTCTTTGTAAAATCTCATTATGTAACGATGTACATTATGTCTCTGTGCGGCTTTTAGTACAGATATATTAGATTATAGATATTTCGATATAAGTAAAATAAAATTTAATATAATATTTTCCGCAATACGTTATTGTTTTGTTATTGTTATTCATGAATTTCAATCTTTTTTGTGTATTCGTAGCAAAATATCGTTTGATTTTTTAGTGACATGACGTAAAAGTGATTGATGATACTAGGCTGATCGGTTGACTATCATTAAACGATCAGCTGATCGCAGTAGGTAACAATTTTACGCAGCAACTCTCATTAAAGCAATAAGGTAATAATTTAATAAACCGGTCCATATCCGATGACACCACAAAATATATTATGCAGTCTGCTCATTTTTGATTACATTAATAGTTGATGTGAAGTCTTGTTTTTTTTATTTTATAAATCATTACAGGTATAACGACCACATACTTTTATTGTAAAATATACGTTGTGCCTACAATCATAAATATATATCTGTTTAAAGATACGGTAGTAACATCGCGAAATTAATTTGTTTATTTATAAAGAACAGTTTACACAGCTGCAGCACGTAGTGTTATAACTAAACATCACTTCATGATATATTTACCTCTACAGTTGTAATGAATTATAAATCATGTACAAATAGTAGGAAGTTGTAGCACTTAAAGCAATTTTCCTAGTTCTTTGCATACATTTTCTCTAAGAGTACTCCATTGGGTTTTTGTGCCATATCGTGTCGTCTTTATTTTAACTTTAATGTAACAAAAATGTATATATACTCGGCAACTTAAAATTCCCAACACGTGACTACTTTCTCTGAAGATGTCTGAGTATAAGTCTCTGTACGCGTATAGCTGTTGTCGCTAGTCGAGACAAAAAATTCATGCGTATTAATTTTCAATGAGGATCCGTCACTGAACATGGTCCTTATAATCGATTATATTCTTTTCGAAACCGCCGAGCGAGCTGAACAGCCCTCAACCACTTCCTGTCTTGGCGCTGGATTCTCATAAAGCGGGATTACAATCTCTCCGTTAGTGCTCGTGAAGAGTTTCGTGGTCCCAAGTGCTTCGATATCGCAACAGCCCAGAGAGCCCTGGAAATATCACCGCATATCATCATTTCACCCCTCACCCTCCACGCTTGTAACAAAAGAGATTAGTAGTATAAAATTTTAAACTTCCATGTATATTTTTATTAACTTTAAATTTGGATTATTAAATTTATTGTATTTTGATTTTAAAGAATTTGTGTGCACTTGACCAAAAATAGTATTCACTGTTCTAATAAACAATATTTGAACCTAAATAATATGATTTCATTGGACACGTTACTAATATAATGATGAAAACATTGCAGAACAATATTTTTACTACGTATTTTGCTGAAGTTGAAAAGTTTTGGATATTATTGCTTGGCGATTGCAGTTCGGAATTACGATAGAGGAAAGTTATAAATTTTTACTTAGTCGTATAGAGTTTCGGAGGAAGCTGGCGGAATGCCAATCGGAAGCTAATCCTGGCGCAGAGTCAGTGCATTTTGATACTGCTCGTTTTATCACCAACACAATATGAATAGTTCGCTACAATCGAAACTTCCTGTGTACTCATTTTAATTAGGGAAATGAAAATGATAAAAATAATAAAATGAACCCTTTGTTATCAAATTCATTAAAGAGTAAGAGTGTCAATGTCATATTGGAACAATAAATCCAATAATGAATTAACTTATTCGCAATAACTTGGCGGTCCTGAAAACAGTAACAATATACAATTGAAAAATTCGAAAATAGGCAGAACATTGTTTATTCCCTTATTTAGAAACTAGAGTCAACGTAAACATAGACACAGATCTTGTATTTATTAATAAAACATTATCTCTGATGGTATTTTATCTCGTATTCGCCGTACATAATGTTTTCCTTTGTCATCACTTCTTTGCATCAGTATTCATCGTGCGCGTTACTTGCGCATATATTTTTATTCTGCTCTATTGTTGTTTGTGTACCACTCTCATTCATTCATAATAATGTGATTGATGAAAAAAGAATTCACGAATACAAATATATATTTTTTTTTTTTTTATTGCTGTGAATGGCGAGACGAGCATGCCGTTCGCCTGATGGTAAGCGATACGACCGCTCATGAACAGTAGCAAAACCAAACAACACCTTGAATTACAAAGCAATGCTTGGCATTCCACTGCGCTCGCCATCCTGAGACATAAGATGTTAAGTCTCAATATGTCCAGTAGTTACTCTGGCTACAATGCCCTTCAACCCGAAACACAACAGTGCGTTTACACTGCTGTTTGACGGGAGAAATAGACACTGCGGTGGTACCCACCCAGATGGCCTCTCACATATGAGAGACCTACCACCAGTTATATATATATATATATATATATATATATATATATATATATATATATATATATATATACATACTAAGATATATTCAAGTAACATAAGGATTTCTAGCATCCCGTTTATCTTGTAACAAATATATGTGTATTTCTCAGAATATTTATTTGCTTATTTAAATCGACTAAATTCTTACAAATATGTTGGCGAGGTCTAAAAAATATCTTTATTTGGGCACCAATATTACAATATGACTTTATATTCAATTCTTGATTGATCTTGATTTTGATTTGATTTGATAAAACAAAGCAGATAGTTAGATAGTTAGTTAAAATGAGGATTACGAGTACAATTCTAAAAGTTCCTTCCTTAACCTAAATTCTAAAAGTAATTATCAATTAGGGCTGCTTATTTTAATACTACTAACTATAATAAGTTTAAAACATTTGGTTGCATGCATGTTAATTAAATTTCGTTATTACGTAACAACAAGCCAGAAAATGCAGAGTTAATCTGAGGGCGGGCGGCTCTCTAAATGAGTCGCCATTAGTTTTTATGGAGTAGGAGTTTAACGGCTTCGTCGAGCTGACTGATGCCGAGTTAAACTATAAAATTACATTTCAAACTTACTTCACGCTCTTATTACAAATCTATTATGAACCTGCGCCTTTAGTCCTACGTCTTAAAATATATAAATTATTTTACATTTAATTAACGGTAACTACTTAGTAAATGGTTAACTTTTAAATTTTTTAAAGTTTGAAAACTGCCTTACGTTAATTAAATTGTACCTAAGATAAGCGGAGTGTACACATCTTCATGTACAGTCTGCAGAGTAAAGGTAATCCAGGCGTAAGTTAGATAAACTAAGTTGTACGTTGGGTAATCCCTAAACTTGGTGCAGGTGCCTTTATCTTACCCAAACCTCCTATGATATCTATGTGAGTGCACCTTCTAATTGCTAAATTTAGGCAATGAGTACTACCCAGTCTCTCGCGCTGCGTATACGTTTACGTAAGCCGTTTAATGACGATGTTCCACGCTCATTAAGTCGACTGTACAGAGGCATTTTGTTAACGGGCCTGTGAAATGCTAATTTGTTCCCGTACACTCAATATGAGCCTGTCGGGGAGCGCTTTGGCTACGTTTTTCAAGGATCGAAATCCGAGTTTAACAATTTACAACCTTTTGTTTGTATATGTTGATCCCCAGGCGCGCTTTAGTGAAACAATCGCGCGTGCAAAAAACAATGATCGGTGCGCGTGCCAAATATATTTATGCGTACTAACTTATGGTTTATGGGCTTCCGTCATAAATAAATTGTTATAGCTATGAGGCAATTTTAACACGAATACTCGCATAATCGAGTTTCTAGTTTAAATGTGGAGCGCGAAAAAAAAAATTCAAAGTTTATCCCGAGCTTGGTGTTAACAATTTATACAATAACAGGATTTTATGCACATTATAGATTCTAAATTACTCTAACCCCGATTTACTTTCATACAGGATATATCCAGACTACGACTGAAAACGAATTCGGGTGGTATTTATAGAGTGTACAGACACAATGCAACTAAACATTTCCCAAATAAATGATGATAGATCATCGTGTTTGGGTAGTAAATTCATAATTTTTGCAAAATTAAAAATTGCAACCCTTGCATTCCATAGCATCTTTAAAAATAAAAGGGTGTACATAAATATTTTAGGAAAAACTATGTATTTACCACCCAAACACGACGATATAAAAATTCGATGGGCCCTTTTAATTACATTTTCTAAGTTGGCATTACTTGCGGCAGTAAACTTCCGTAAATAAGTGGTGCCTGAGCGGAACCCTCGTCAAATTATAAGAGGAATATAACCCTGAATATTTCAGCAAACCTATTTGGAATATGTTAGTTTTGCCAACGAGCAAACAATTTTATTTACAGACTGTACCTATAAATGTTTTCATTCTTCTGGGTGATAAATTGATGTAATTAATTTGCGAAATTAATTATTAAAAACTTGAATAATACGTCGCTTTCTAAGATCCTTCATGTACATTTGATGTATTTGAATGAGTTTTAAAATAATGTCATAAGTTCCTCTTTGTTTTGCATTCGAAAGAATCGTTAGGCTTACAAAGTTGACCTAGGCGTGACTCGGACTTATCTCAAGTTTCATCAAAAAAAGTTGTCCATTACTTTCACTAACATGACATCAACTCACCGTACATTTTGGACGAAACAAATAACTAGTTTTCAGTACTTGTTAGTTTCTATTTTCTTTGATATTTATTCCAAAAATATAGTTTCGTTAATAATTGTTTGATGTCTGCGAAGTTTATGGAGCTACGCGATGTAAAAGATGATATAAAATATTGCTACAATGTCTCATGAGCTTAAAAGTTTCATTACATATTAAACATAATATGCTAAGATATATGTAGGTGCGTTTAATTTTTAGTTAGTTTGGCCGGTAACACATCTATGATCATGTGTGATGTTGTGGATGTTCATGGGCCACTGACCACTGACCAATGACCACCATCAGGTGACCTGTTTGCTTGTTTGCCGGACCTATGCAATTAAAATAATAATAAATGTAAGGGAAAAAATAGTAGCATATTCCTGCGATTTGCAACTTTAGATACACTCTAACAAAACATATTTATGTGGAGGTATATAAGCGTTTATTATGGTTCAAAATATGATTAAAACTATTTAATTACCGAACCATCAGTTACCATAATAATGTCAAAAATTATCTATTGTTTGAATTTATGTTCATGAATGTGTTTATAAAGAGTTGGGAATATTATTTTAAAATGATAAAGATATTGATTTATATTCCAATTTGTAGATATACATAGGCTAAGCTTCGCTGTAGGAGTGTTACAAACAGAGCATCTGTGCCAGACGCCGTGGATCTGTCTAATGGCATTAACAGCCTTTCATGCTAGGTCACTTGTATCGTACAGTGGCGTGCACAGGATTATGATACTGGGTATGCGGCGAAGTACTCGGCACAAAAACTTTTCTTTTATAGATGTTTAGCATAGCCACAGCCACGCGACGGATCTCTAAGTCGGAAACCATGCCAACAGAACAAGTCTTAGATGTACTACTATTCATATACATCTACGGAACGCAGAAAAACCAGCGATCGATTGTCGTGGCCGAAGAAAGTCTAATAAGTAAATGATTAATAAACTAAAATATTATAACTACTCACCGAGTCAGCTTCAATTTTCACATATTCAAGGTTCCGGTTAATTGAGATTACTATAGCCCGATGTAAATAAACGACCACCTCAAATATCTTATCCAAGTGAGTGATGGTTATAGAACACGTCCCTTGCAAGATATCCGATGTGGCCTTTAAAAAGACCGATTTTCATGTGATTCGCAAAATATATAAATAAACTTAATAATAAAATTACGGGTTAGTAAAAAAAAACTACTCATTCATTTATAGATTAAATCTATGCGCCTATCCTTTTTTAAATATGATTTTAGGATATCGTCATAGAAAGTTGGATTGCGTTTTAATTCTATCATTAATGCCTTTTCTATAGAAATCATGGAAAGCTCTGTGAGTCGTTGTTGATTTTGTGTGTTTCTCAAATATGTGTGGATACGTTTTAAACACGAAAATGAACGCTCTGCCGATGCGCTGCTTGCTGGGATAGTCACAATGAATTTCGCTAATCGTAACACTTCAGAAAAAACTTTATTTAAATTGTCCTTATACAAATTTTGAATAATACTAAATACACAACTATTTGCAAATTGAGGTGATCTATAAATACAGCGCAATTCATTTTTCAATTTATCAAAATTAAAATGTGCCTGATAATTATTGGTGAACTCTCTGATTTCATTTTCAGGGAAACGTTCACTATATTTTTTAAAATTCTCACAAGAAAGTAGCTCAATAAACTTTAAATCTTTAATGTTTTTATAACGATTTCTTAATTCACTGACTACATTATCAATTATTTCAACAAAAATTCGCCGATAATGTATTTTTACATCATCGACATTGCGCTTTCTTTTAGGTGGTCCGGTAATGTGAACGGCGGCATCATAATAGATCTCGAACTTCTCTCTAAAACGTTCTAAAAATGACTCTAACTCTTTTATCTTTGTTACACAATACGCGATGTCACTAGTTTTTTTTTGCAAAATATCGTACAGAATATCCGTTTCTGCAAAAATATCAGCGAAAAATTTTAAAAGAAAATTAAATTCAAATTCTTTCATAATATATAAAAATGAACTGACTTGTGTCAGTGTTTCACCATCCCAGTCTTGTGTATTTTCGTTCATATTTTCAAACAATTCTAGGAGGTGGGTGGACGCATTATTAATAATATTAACCGTGCGCGAATGATATGTCCACCTTGTTTCCGCGACACGAGGCAGCTTTTTCATATCGGCAAAGTTGTTGTAATGGGCCATTCGCTTTGTACTGGTGTGAAAAAAAGCCGCGATTGATTTTATAATACTAAAAAAGCGTTTTGTTTCAGCAACTCGTTCGAACGATTTCGATAAAACTAAATTTAATATATGTGCTGAACACCAAACGTACATAGCTTGTGGACATTTTTGTCTCACCAAAGCCTGCACGCCATTAATTTGTGAGGATAAAACTGCTGCCCCGTCGTAAGTTTGTGCAACTAATTTGGATACACAATCGAACTCTTCTAAAATTTCCAAAATAATAGAACTCAAGGTTACAGCGGTCCGATCCGCGCTGACATCAACATATTTGATAAATCGATCTACTACTTCAAAATCACGAAAATATCTCAAAACTAATACTAATTGTTCACGGCCGCTAACATCAGGAGTCTCATCTACCATGACGGCGACAAAATCGGACTGTTTAATTTCGGCTTTAACGCGATCGATCATCACAGATGCAACGCTCGAGATCAAATCATTCTGCGTACGGTTCGACATGCCCGTGAATGAGGTACTTGCACTCTGTAAATGGGTTTCTAAAATTCCATCATACTTGGCTAATAAATCTACTATTTCTAAATAATTACCTCTATTCAACGACGATACTGACTCATCGTGACCGCGAAAAGCTAATTCTTGTTTTCCCAGAAAGCAAACAACATCGATCAGCCTTTGAAAAATGTTTCTATTGCGATCAACTTTAGCATTATGCCTCTCAATATCTAATCGTAACTGGCTGTTGATACTCATTTCAATACGAGATTTACCAAAAGTATTTAATTTTAAGCAGGCCTCCAGATGTTTTTCTGTATGGTCATGCTTCTTTGCCGCGGCATAGAAATTATTTAAATCTGAATATCCTGAATCAGTCCACACTGTACTAGAATTACTAAACAATGTGCAAGGAAAACAATATAATTTAATCGTGTGTACACAACCACACAGCCAGTTATACGTTTCATAACTTTTAACATGAAACTTTCGAGTTACATTCCCTTTTTGTTGATTTAATTGTTGTAACTCGGGTACACACCTACCTTTAAACAAAATTTGAATCTTTTCACTGAATGACAATTGTGAGAACTTGTTATTTTTAATTTTTAATAAACACACACTTTCAACACAAACCTCACAATCAAATAACATTTTAAAAAATCAACAAACGTACTAGTAAAAGCAAATCACTACAATTATTATAGAAACTCAGAAATAAACTGTTAAATGTACACACTTTCAAATATTAAAATGTAAAATATTATAAGAAAACTATAATTAAACTGACGCAAACAAAATAATAAACAATGCTTATCACATGAAAAAAGCAAAATGGCCCCCGCGAAACACAAAAAAATTGTGCTATTTAAAGAAATAAAACCTTACCAAACAAAAATGCATAATGTGCATTTTGCGCAGTTTATTAGATTTCTGTCTATTATTTTTACTCGGATTATAGGCAACGAACATTTCCGATTACTCCCGACAACTGCCGAGCTTCCGAGGCCTGCCGCAGGAGTCGCGGCTTTCAATATTCATGCGTGTGTGCGTTTGCGACTATGCACGGACACCAAAATTACTACACACATGCAAACAAATGTCATGCGGGACGCGGCGGCATTACTTGGTTGATTAGGTACATTATTTTGCTTTGCAGCGCCTTTTGCTTTTCGAGTGGCAAACATAATGTTTGTGCGCTTGCAAATAGGTGCTATTTATAAAATATTAGGCGTTATTAAGTTATTATATTTTGTTTATTCATTTATTTACTGTTAATTAAAGTCATTAAGAAGTACGTACGTTATAATAAAATATCTGTAAATGGCAAGTAAAGCACTGCATTTCTGCCTACCAGGAGCGCACGCCCCTGGTATCGTATCTGGGTCATGCTGCAGCCTCAGCTTATTGTACACTGAATATATTACTACTGTTCTATTGTGTCCCTGTTTATCTAGGTGTTTACTGTTTACTCACTATGTGGGATATCACAGACCGACACTCGTGAACAATTGGCGAGCTCACTATAAATGTGTAACAATTCTGTGGGATCAAAGGGAAATATATTTGTATTGTGACGTGCCCACTGACGTGCCACTTTCCCAATTCATTGCATGTTTGTCTATCTTTCGGAACTATTGTTCATTGTAATCCAATTTTGAAGGCACTCAGCACTATACTTTCTTGTGTATGAGTTCATTCAACCTACACTTCAGTAGTTGATTTAATTTAATAAATGTTTGGTTCATTCTATAGCTCGTATTTTTAAAAGATTAGATTACGCAAAGCCCAATTTGTATGTATTGATAAGTGGCGTGTTCAAATAACTCATAACTTTTTACCATTAAAAAGCGACTGTCAAAATAAAACGTTTTAACGAAATGTGGCCCACGATTATACGATGGTTAGGGAAATACACGGACTGAAATTTTAATATTTATGCTACAATTACAACGTCAATTTATTACAATGGCGATTATCGTGGCAAGGTTAGAAACATATTACTTGTTAGTTTTAATAAATTTGGGCCACTTAGCGGGAAACAATGCACGCATTGTTTGAGAGACACGATTTATTTGCACGCTGCTTTCACTGAGATGTGACCTTTCTTTCATGCGTTAGCGATTTCAAAACAAACTTCATCTATAAAGGGAAGCTTTTGTTCTCATTGCTTACAGCTCGCCGATGTTGCTCTCAAACTTGTTTGAATATTTAAACGGTGTTTTGAAACAGACACTGATCAAGTTAACAGGATGAGATCAACATTTAGTTACATTATGGGTTGATATTCCGTCTTTATATTGCATTTTTGTTACACACTTACCGTTCTGTTATAATTTAATTCCCTTTTTCTTTTTTCCGCTAATGATATGTAATCGAAAATAACAGGCATGGTTAAACGATTTAAACAGCATTTTATTATTAGTTCCCTATCGTTCACTCGTCCAATATCACATTTAATCACATATGAGGTGCCTGATGAATACCGCTATCTCACGGTACATATTTTTTGTTAATAAACTATGTTAGACACTTAAAAAGAAAACATTAATTTCCCTTTATTAATCATTATAATAGATTATAATGCCAAATAATTGCCATGTAACAAACACGATATCCCTGTAGCATGGCGTGGCGTTTTAAATAGAATTTCCACATAATGAAAGACGGTTGAGGTACAATATCCGCAAGGGAGTCTTTAATTGATATGTTTTATATTCTCGAAAGTCTAATGGGGCCTGCGCCACTTCAACTCGACTTCCTTAACTTGGGGAAAATTCTTTGTTTATTATTCACGGTGAATTACTCCAATTCTACATTTTTCCCGGAGGAAAACTCAAGCCCTTTTATTTATTCAATACGACTCCTTAAAGTTACGAGACAATTCTTAGAATTTATGGATTTTTCGTTGTTCCTCTGCCTGTAATTGTATATTCGTAAAACTCTTGATACACAAACATGGTCATGTTATATTGTGTACTATGATTATATGAAATCATCCTTGTACTGAATGATGTAAATCACTATTAGAGCTCTCAAAATAATAAATTATTATCTAATTAAAAAAGCTTCAATAAAAATCCCGTTGTTAATGATATAAACAGGATCAATTACTTGAGCATCGCCATAGCTGGTAAAAATGTTCGGCACTTCTTGTAAATCATCGAAACGCAAGATAAAAAGCCGAGGTTTAATCGTAAAGTACTTGTCTGGCAATATCAAAACAAATATGTACAGTAATGATGGGATTGGCTTAAATATTTGCTGTAAGTCTTTATTCGGATCCGCGGAGCGTGGGGTGGTTTTAAGTGTAAAATTTGAACTAGCTTCTATCACCCTTACATATTGAAGGGGGCCACCCTGACGTGCTTCCCTCTATGTGGCAGCACTCGTCTTTGATACACGCCTTTTGATGTCTGCTTTCCGAGCGACACAATGACACTGTTTACCTTCGCCCCTGCAACAACTTCGCTTTCCCGTCAAAAATAGACGTTTTAACGACATGTTCAACAGCGAAACTATTCAAGTATTATTTTCATTATTTATTTATAGAATTAAAGAAAGCAAACTCCCTATAATGTTTTATTACTTTTAACGGAGAAATAAATGTCATTCTCTTATTACGTTGATCCCTAAAAGTTTATGATTATGTATTTACCAGTATGGTTTAACTTCGTTGTTTAAAATTACACGTCCCATTTTATCTGTAGTTATTTCGGAACATCCTTTTAAAATATTTTTTCGGCGCGGTAAATTCCGGAGCTAAAATTAATTATCTACTTTTAATAAATTAATACGGATTTGGGTATATGAGATTGAAACATTTATCGTGATGTCGCGGAGTCAGGCGGCCGGCCCGGTTGTGCCACGCACAACCATCTCGACAGTAATCGAGCTATAAAAAACTTTTACTATCCCGTTTTACGTGCCGCCTGTGAAATAAATGACCTAGTTTATTACACAGTTGTAAGCTTATTTTGAAAAGAAATGTAATCTTATTGAGTACCGGCGACGTGATGGTTAATATAAACTTCAATCTTAGCTATGTTATTAGTTGTGACAAACAAAATCTTATGTAAATATCATAATTTAATATTTGCATTAAGAAGTTACTGCCGCAGCAGGTCGGTTGACTAAGCAGCATATTTGTTAAAAAAAATCTATGTTTCCGTCTTCAACAGATATCAGTCAGTCTCTGACTTTTAAAACTACATTGAAAGAACAATGGCGATTTTTTGATTGATCTTAATTTGAGCGTCTTTAAGCGGCATATATACAAAATGATTTCCAATATTATTGTACAATTTATCAAATAATGATATGAATTATACAAAGCGGGTGAAAAAAAACCTTTAAAATGGAAAGCCATTTGAGTAATTCCGGATTTATAAACTATTATTGGCTTAGTGCTGTCATTTTATATTTAATCGACTAAAATAGTTTGCCATCTAGCAAAGTAATTATATTTGAGATAACTTTTTTCTTCAATATAATATTCGCCAACTCGCGCAATTCGTCAGTTATTTTAATTTTGTAAATAATTATGCTGAATTGATATTTTATTTGTTTTAATAGTTACTCAACATAATATTGTATCTGTCCTAAAAAAAGAAGTAAATTCAGAATATTAAATTAGTCTGGTTAGAAGATTCATAATCAAAGCAAATAGTCGATTGACATCGTAGACAGGGTATTCTCTGCCTACTATTAACAAAGATAATCTAGTAAAAAAAATATAGACTTTTGACGTTTCTGTTCCATGAATTGTTCATAAATATTTAAACCGGACGAAGTCAAAAATAATTGAGAAATAAGGAACCTGATATTGCGTTGTATGATCCATGCATTCTTACGGACTTTTATATTTTCTGTGTGTGATATGCTATGTTTGTTATGATCACCGATCTTGTTTTAATGGTTAGATTTATTCAATGGATTTATTCATAATAAATATGTTGAGACTTGAAGGTAACTGTCAACTGAGACTGCGGCAGATCAACTCTAATTAATGATAAATGTAAATATATTTTTACGCCAATATAAATAATAAGACAAGACATTAACAGAACGGGTGTATTATTACGTTTTTAATTTACTAGAAAATGATATTCCTCACAATACAATACTTCATAGCACGGTCAGCCATTTTACTCGTAGTTTGACGTAGGTATATAAACACAAAAATTCTGATGTGAATATCAATTTTTCCCCTGTTTCTTTAACAACAATTATTACACATGTTGAATCAGAAATTAACTCTTAGGCTAATGAGACTTTTTTCATCTAAAGACATTTAATTTTAATTTCAATAAAAATAATGTATGGACAGTTGCCATTGTTCTTTCCTCAACAATATTTTTTTGCAATGAATGAAGAGACTAGCCTGCCTTTCGCCTGTTGACAAGCTATACTACCACTCATGGACAACAGTAAAACCAAACAACACCATGAACTACAAAGCAATGCTTGACACTCCACTGCCCTTGCCATCCTGAGTCATAAGACGTTAAGTCTTAATTTGTCCAGTAGTTACTCTGGTCACAATTTCCTTAAAACCGGAACACAACAACGCAGTTACACTGCTGTTTGGCGTGAGAAATAGACATTGCGGTAGTACCTACCCAGTCGACCTCTGACATATGAAAAACGTGCGACCAATAAAAGAAAACAAAAACGCAATGAATGCATTAGCTGTGTCGTAGTATTTCAGCGTGGAACAGAAAAACTATATACAGGGTATATCAAGACTGCTACCGATATATTATAGTTTTAGTGACTTCAGATGCAATGCAAATAATAATTTTACCAAATAATGAACCTGATACCATCGATATTTCGCCGACATATTTGTCATTCCATTATCATATCTATATCCTATCCCGAATATAAGATTTTTCAAACCGAAAAATTACAAATTGGATTTTCCTGCTCAGGATACACCTAGGACTCCAAGTCTATACTCACTGTCACTACGACAAATGAGGCGACTAAAATACTCAAAGTAGAAAAATGGGTAGCAGTCAATAACTCTTTAAAGTTGTAACATGTCAAGTATCTGTGTGTTCTTGATGACGTCCGTAACCTGATTTGGGTCAGCAAGCGCGCTGCAGCCAGCCGCGATAAGCTTAGCCAGGAGGATCTTTTGAATACTGCTCATTGTTCCATTTTATCAGTGCGCTTTGTATGCATATTGAGACTTACATCTTATATCTCACGATTGCGAGCGCAGTAGAATGCCAAGCATTGCTTTGTAATCCAGGGTGTTGTTTGGTTTTGCTACTGTTCATGAACGATCGTATCGCTTACCATCAGGCGAACGGCATACTAGCCTCGCCAACCGTTGCAATAAAAAAATATGTATTAAAAATATATTTAGTATACCAACTTGGTAATGAGACGTACCTTCGTCAATGTGAGATACAGGAAAGAAGGTTAATGTCCACGAGCTTTCGATAATTATATACATAATTATTCTTAGGACCTAATCCATAGATGTTTGTATATAGTTTGGTGTTGGGACCTATAAATTGTAATAAAACAGATTCAACTCACTATGCAATCGTATTGTATTAGCCCATATTCGTTCGTTATAAATTAGTTTATTATAAATGTAAAAAGTATTAAATAACTTTTTGTGACGAAATAAATAAATAGCACCCAACAGTCACATAGTCCTGACCCCACACTTAGATCGCGTTTTGTGTCGTGGGTATCAGGAACTACAAGAGACTTTTCAATCTCAGACAAACACCCAGATCCGTAAGAAATATTTGTGGTCAGCACAAATATTGCTTTCGGTGCGGAGATCGAACCCGCAGCTTTTCCTTTCACAGGTGGCGTCTAACCAACTGCGCCACGGATAATAGAATATTCACTGTTATCCCATTGGTAACATTGTAATGAAATTTAATTCTAAGAAAAAGAAAATTCTACAACAAAATAAAGAGCTAAGTTAGAAAATAGATAGAAAAATAGAAAAGAATTTAATATAAGTAATAAAGACAACGCCTAATAGTCTACATTCTGTAGCAAAAGTTACTTATATTTTACTTTAACGTTTTTACTTTTTTGTGTTATCATATTACTTTTCTCATATCGGGGAATGGACAAAGAAAAATTGTGCTCTTACCTAGTTTCGATTCTCTAGGCAATATATACGTTCATGCATTTTTAATGTTTTAATTCTTATTATTGCTATACCACAGCCCGATTTTCAGTAGTAAACCCACGCACAACAATACTCGCTGCTGTATTAGCACCATTTCCAATTATAACCGAATATAAACATTGCTTTAAATAAATAACTGTTTTGGCCAATACTGCGTCATTCGCACCAGCGGTTCGGTTGTACATGTCAACATTTACTCTCGGTCCATAACACTATGTTAATACAACGAGCTCATTTATCATTAACTTATAAACAAACACCAATGAAAAATTCCGTGTGACATAAGTTGTAGTTTCAGTGTGGCATATGAGAGTTATGTGACCAACCGCAACTCGTGCAACAGTAGGGGGTTGTATCCGCTCCGATTCCTAGTTTCATTTTGTTTTTCAATCCATTCGCCGCTGTTTAAAAACAAGTAACAGAACTAAACTAGTTAACTCACACGGCCGGATCTATTAGTGTTGTCCATTGTTGGTAGCGAACTGGGCCAACTCACAGTAGGACGAAGCCTAAGGGTTCATCTCCTGCACAATGCTTTATTGACGCCGCTTTAATTTAGTGTATTGAAAAATGTATGATACCAGTCTACAAAATTTATTAGCGCGCCATTATTTAAACTTTCAACCGTTGAATATATTTAAACAAAACAAAAAACAACAATGTCTATCTCTGACTACGGGCTACCATCACTGGGTGCCAATACTTGACAGCATTTCGAAATAATTTAATTGCGTAGTGAAGATTGGTAGGTTATTGCATGTTTAAAGTACGTTCCGTTCAATGTGTTATACCCGTATGCAGCACATGAAAACATCAATGAAACAATATTGGCATTTAAATCGTACAATTCCTGTATGTGAGATGCGGCACGTATGCTCGCAAAAAAGATTCCCATCGGCCGATATTTACAATATTTCAATTCATCAGTGTCGGCCATTGGACGCTACCGTTGAGCAAGTTTATATCGAATGGGGCTACAGGATGTAGGTCGCATGCCATAGATACTTTTGTTCCGACTACTGCTGTAAATTATCTGCATTCCGTTCTCCTTCATAACTCTGTATCGAAATAGTCAGTATCGTGTCTGATAAAACGAAAAAGTGCTCGCTCTTTTGCAATATGAGCGAAACTCCATCGGATTTTTTAAATTTCCGGCTATTATTGGCAGAGGTAACTGTTCGATGAATTCATTACTCAACTTCGCCTACGGATGAAAATTAAACAGAACGTTTATCGGGCAGGCAAATCAAATTAGATACCTTTTACAAAGAACTGCGAAACAATTGTATTTCAGCGCTTACGCCGCAAATGGACCTACTAAATCCGTTCGGTATGAATTTTGTCGCCACTTGAAATGTTTTATTGCAGCCACAGGTGATAAGCGAAAAGCCGCGATTTTGTGGAACTGCAAACTGACTTTCATAACATGGAGCCTGGACTCCGAACAGGACTTAACGCTCGATTGACGTTGTATAATCGGTTCCAGGTAGGTATTCAAATGACCCGTTGACCAGTTTTTGCTGATTAGTAGGAAGAGCTAGTTGGTGAAGTGATCTGCAAACGGGTCAACACTCTATGTAGGTCATATGAATTTGTGTTGCCGTCGGTATGTGACGAGAGGTAATCGACCTCGCGGGATATTATATAAATTATATAAATTTGGGTGTTTATTGCTGAGCTGTTTTAATTAACACATTTTACAAAGTGCAAATATGCGTGTGCGGTTTACAAATTTCAGTAGGAGAAACAGTAGATTGCATCGAGGTGTATTTCATTAACATTTCCCTGTGTAATGAAAAACGGACTTGCCAATCGAAATGCACGTAAAAATTTCAGTGATATTGTGTGCTTTAAATATGGAACGGAACAGGTATCCGGATGCAGAATGAACGATTTATTTAAAAATGTAATATCGTGAGCATACTTTGAAGCAATAAGCTTTTTCTATACATCGCAGTTCATTTCAATTAATAAGCTGATATTACCAATCTGCCTACTTGGGATTATGCATACCATTTGAATGTCTATGTTTGTAATTTATATTAATTGGTTATTTTTATTACAATATAGCGTTACAAGCACTCTATTTCGCTTGTTAGTATTTTTAATAAGACTGCTGTTACGTGTATACTATCTCAATATTTTAATCCATTATTTACTTTTATAAATAAAACTTGTAGAATAATATAATATTATTACTTATGTTTGAGTATTATAAATTAAATGTTGATTTTGTTTACTTGTTTCAGATATTTGGAATGAACCAAACTAACAAGCAACACTACCGACCCCCTGATCGGATGTCCAGGTAAACACCTCCATTTGTCCTACACTCGACCTGGCCATATTACAATATTTGCAAATCATTTGCTTAATATTAGCATTATCTTTAGATATGCATTCAAGGTTTTATATTACCAAGTCAATACATGATTATAATAGAGACATTTAACTGTAAACAAGGTAATCCTCTGTCAGGGCAACCATGGCAATGTAACTTGCGATTAGGTTACCTAAAATCGATAATATACAACACCCATTACTGCATACTTAATTGGCACATGGTGATAATTTAACGACCGATTGACATAGCAGTTAGCTGATGTACAAACTCAAACTCTTAGAAAGCACTTTCTGTGATTAGGTTTGAGGGTTCGACTTCTGCAAAGATTATATCGACGTGTGTAAAGCAAAAAAGCTTTCCTGTCTTGTTAAACCAAAGCCAGTATTTGATTAAGATGTTGTGAACGGTAAGGATAATCAACGTGCCAAAAGAAAGAATAAACAATTAATTGTAAACAATATTATTTTAATAGACAATGTGTATAGATAAGACTTTTCTTTCTGTGCACATTCGATGTCATTAAAACTAAAACCTAGACCAAATTGATTTTGGGAAATCGAATTTGGTAATTTTTAGACGTTAGTTTGATTTATTATAATACGACACAATAAAAAATATGCACGATTTGCATGATTATCAAACAAATTATTTAAGATTACTATCATTAACATACAAAATTCATTTGTTATGTATTGATGCCCCAAAATGGAACAATCACATAATTAATCATTATAATCGGTGGCGCCGTCGCGTTAATTTTTTATATGGATGAAAGCGGTTTACTATACAATAAATCGTTATATAAGATCGCCATAAAGAAATCTGTTCGTTATTGAGTTTGAATATACATATTTATGGTTTGGGTATAATGACTAGAAACTATGGTTATTCAACTATTGAACAAAATTATGTGTTAAACTTTTCACTAATCAAATGACTTGCGTATGGTTGCGTCACTTGTGCCATCCACTATTCCATAACTTATTTTCGATGAGATTTCCTCATATGGGAGTGACTAAAGTTAAAAATAAGCGAATTTAATCAATCATCCTACTCCGAATTCGAATTTAAATTCACAACCTGTATACACTGTCACTAGATCAATAAAGCGACTTAATTTTTTTCGCATTTAAGTTGAAATCAAACTGTAAAAATTGTAACATAAAAGCCTATTATGAAATATGGTTGTAAGCGAGCAAGTGCACCAGGCCTGGTTAATGCCGGCATCGCGTGCTACTGAATATCACCCGAGTTTTACACTATATTATAAGGCGAAGTGAAAGCACACCACTAACACCGCTTGTAATCCACTTAAAGTTCATGTCATTAATGCCACATAGTGATAGGACACGCCATGCCATGTTTATCATCATAATGTGTTTATAACGCAATCTTGAAGCATCGCACAACATGACTTCATATATAAATATCTGGCCGATAATCATAAACAAGTAACTTACTTAGAAAATGATATTTAACAATAATATAAATAAAAACAAAACTAAAAGATCGATCTCTCAAAGCGTCCCGCATCGACATCGCCAGTATATTTGAGAGCATTAGATTATTTTCCGCTTCTTCGTCTGTATAAGCGAGACGAATTACTTTAGAGTCGAGCCTCATAAATTTCCAACGTCGCTCATTGTCTACCTATCGTAGTTGATGTCGCAATTTAACTGCAGAACGCTTCGGCGCTGGAATATTCTCAACTGGCCATCCATCAAGTTCTTTTCTAAATAGATTGCTGATTAAATTGTCAGATGGCTACACTTACTCATAGTTACGACTAATTGTTTTTTTTTTGTTCCTTTAATAAATAACAAATGTTACGCGAAAATTGTTTCCAAATCTTCTCATATAATTGCTAGTAATCATATGATTCATATGCGATCATTCCAAACGTGAAACCAATTCGAATTAGAAACGTAAAGTGGGTCAACACATGACGCGACTGTTTAATCAGTTTTTGCTGCCTTATGCTGGTTAAATTGCAATTTAAATATCATCGTGAAATGCGTTAGAGAAATTGGTAAAAAATTATTTGCGTAGTAAGTATGACTTAAAAAAGTTCCGCTTGTTTTACAGTATTGTGATAAATATACTTTCAGTTCTGTTGAAGAGGAATCACAAGTACAAGACATTACACATCGCTATCACTGGCAAATTATGATTGATTTATAAGACACATAATGAAGTTACACAGCTTGTATACTCTACTTATAGCTGATCATGTTACTTCTTTGTTGAACAAACAAACAGTCTGAACACAGTGAGAACTGATGGGCATTCAATTCGTAGCGTGAATCGTGACATAAGTCAGTAAAACGTATTAAACGGAGTAACAAGCTGCGTTTCAACAAAAGACATCGTTAAATATTTAAGTAGCACAATAAAACAAACAGTATAACTCTTGTTTTATCTAAATGTCAATGTTAACGAGTTCTCAAGTTTACTTGAAAATGCGAAAATATAACCAATTAAAAATGAACTTGAACAGAATGTTTCCTTGCATAATTGTTAGATCATGTGACTAATAACAAATGAGTGAGGCGTATTTAGCGAGTGGAAGACGCGGAAAATGCTCGCCAACGTGGACGTCTCGGCGTTAATGGATGGTGTGTTTTTGCAGGGCGTGGGCGTGAGATGGCACGCGCGGGCATGCTGCACAAGGGCGGAAAAAATGGAGCCGAGTGAGTATTTTTATTTCTTACACGAATTACTTTCACCACCACTGCTTAGAAGGCTCTTACTCGCGTCGTATAATAACATCACAAAACAATGATATCCACTACAATTTTGTGATAAAGGAGGCACAATTTATGATAATAGGTTTTTAAAAAAGAAGACGTTAAGCTGTACAATAAGGGCGAGCTCGTTCATTTGTTATTCTATTATCTAATTTCACAATGCCAGCGTCAAGGACAAGGTAACGGCATATTCCAGAAAACTGTCTGCCTACATCCGTACGACTTTCTCTTACGGACACGATTTGGCACTTAACTTAATTGTCACGTAACTATACACACACGTGTTTATCTGCTCTTATTAATTATGCAATATATTTGTTTATGATAACTCAGCATTTATGTTACGAACGAAAATTGTTATTTTAATATCATTCAATACTTACTTTAGATATAATTTCATTTGTATCTGTTCACTAGCCTTAAACCTCCCTCCAATAATAATATTTTACGGATATATGAATTTGCAGGCTGTGGATTACGTAATCTTGAGGGCACATGTGTTTTGGTTATTTTATTTTGTCATTTGGCATTAAATGGGCTGGTGTGCGGAGGCAGTTGCCCCTATCGCAAGGTGGTGAGGGCGCGTGCGGCGCCCGGCGGGTCACTGAGGGAGCGTCAGGTGCTTCCCCGATAAAGCAATTACTTATTTTAATATTTTTAATACCCGTCTCCGGGGGTAGTAGGCTGTTTTCGTCATCTGATAAAGCGTTTGCTATTATTCATGTGCTATAAACGACTGAAGAAAAGTCAGTACTTCAAAGACCTTTTCATTGTGATATAAAGACTTTATATTGAGGAATATTTTCAAGACGCACATTAATCATAATTTCTACTTCTACAAAGTAAATAAAGTTGTCAAGCCTCGGATTGGATAACATGTATATGTCAACTGTTGGTGAGCTTTGCATTTGATGCATCGACGAAGTTATCTTCAGCTCATAATTAACCATTGCCACCAGTAATAATAGTTGCTGCGAAGTTAGTTGGCATGCATCCTATTACATCGACAAGCCATTCGTCTTAAATCCGCCCGGCTAACTTGGCAGACGGGTTCCTGGCGAATACCTCTACATTCCTTCGTTGTAGTTGTCTTTCAATAGGAATTTTACTCCCGCTGCTTCAGGTACATTCAAGTTTCATTACGTTTGTTATGAAAATGTCTTATGAACTTTTACAGACCGAATATTTCAAAGATGAGTACTAATTTGCTTTATTTATGTCAATAATTGTGTTTTAACGCGCATTGCAATTTCCTTCCAAAACCTGTTTATTTTGGTAGCTATATTACGAATGTTGTTAAATAGCCGTCGGGCTGTTTTGTGTGAGCGTCCGCCGACCGTCTCGCCCCCACTGCATATTCTCACCTCAACTCGTACCCCTAGTCTACAGTCTACACTAACTTTAAATTGTTAGCTGTAACTTTGGTTCCCACTCGAATGAACTTTATTTGTACATTGGATACCGTTTTCAACTTCCGATTATAGTTTTCTGGAATGTAATTTATTTTGAGATGTGGGCGAGTCATGCAGAAATTTCCTTTTAAAACTGCCATCGGTGTTTACGTAAAAATCCAAACAAAAGGAAATTATGCGGGTAAATAAAAAGAATTTCTCGAAATTCACAATTCCAATAGGGGACTGTACACATAAAATATTTTAATATGAAATGAAGTAGAGCACAGGCAGGGACGTCGGGCGCGCAGGCAGGAGCACGCATGTATGGAAATGTTCTCTAGGGAGCACAATATTTGATTCCATCTCACCTTATATCCGTCACGTACAAGGTCTTACCTTCACTGCCTCTAATAATATCTGTATTATTGCTCAGATGAACACACATCAAAGTTAACCCTGCCTTGTGCCGTGTGTTCATAGATAACGGCTTTTGTAGAGATTAGCAGGAGAAAACTATTTCACCTCATGTAATTACCCGCATTATTGATATAGATATATAACTAATATTTATATACAAGAATTGATATTGCCTATAATAGCTTGTTTATATACCTATGCCATTTATATGAGTTATAATTAATGATTGCGCGAATAACAAAGAATTTCTAGCACGTTAAGAATAATTATAAATATAAAAAAAAAAATCAGCGCTGTAATTTCAAAGTAAATAAATTACTTTTACGTGGCAAGGAAAGATACAATTCATCGCTTTGATTGGCCTCTTCTGTCCAGTGTCCACAAGGTCTTACCGTCGGTCGGTGCCGATTGTGGGTCAATGCGACGCTCAAGTAGCAGCACTACGCCCATTCATGCATACTTCATACGATACACTTAAATCTAAAAAGAAAGGCAAACCGGATAATGCATACTTCTATTACAATTTAAACTGCTTATGTTTTTCAATATACACCGTTTTATAGACGCGCCATGGTGTTAATAAGTATAGATATTTTATTTTAATATTTTCGGCTTCAACCCACGTCGCGAAAACAGGAAACATTGATAGCGTCATCACAGGGTTTACAGTTTGCACAGGGCCCGCGAAAAACTCATAATTTCTAAACAAAGAGCCGACAGATCTCACGATAACGTTACGAACTCGATTAGGTAGGATAGACGTTCTTGCTTTCGGCACAGTATCTTAATAATGTCTTATTCTTATTATAACTCGTCATAAATAATTTTACTGGGGAATTTCTCGATACAAATTAAACATTCATTTTTATTTTTTATTTTATTAGATGTACGCAGGTAGAATATTTTTGTTTGGAGAGCGCGTGTTACGTGGAGCAACCATAGAAGAAAAGCCTTATTGTGAATTACTTTTACACATCGTTCAGATGTGGGTCAGTGTCCCGTAAAAGTTTCCGCGAATGTGGTCGCCGTCCCCGCCGCCGCGGCCGATCAAAGCCTCGCTCTCTACACGATGACCCTACACTCCATAGGAACTCTTGGAAATTCATGCGTTTGTTATCCCCATTGCTACGTATCTGTTACACCATTATACGGATGTCCTCTATTTATGAGTGCTGCTCAACTTTAGCTTCAGAACACAGCTTAAACTTGCGGGTCGCATTGAAGATAATTTGGTTTAGTGAGAGTTGTATGCAGTATCGCACCGCATAATTATTTCAGTGTTTGCCCTCTATTAATGTCTGCCACCGCGGTGCCGTCAGCGGCTTACTTACAGCTCGGCTACACACAGAATCCGTCGCTTTTCTGTAATCTACTGTAGCGCGTAACACCGAGTGCATAATTTACGATTTAGCTAGTTAATCCGGCACTAAATTAAATTACCATGCAGTCTCTGTGTACACTACTTGCGGTGGTTTTTACTTAAGCTTAATTACTTTCGCACATTTATCAGTTGTTAGCAAATGTTAAACAGCAAACAGATAGCGAGCAATACATTACAGCAAATAAAGGCATTGAAGTAGCTCTCTAAATAGAATACGTGTATAAATGAAAACCAGTTCATACATTACGATCGGAAAGCATCTATTAGTGAACAAAATCACGTAAATAAAGCGGCTGATGGCTGACTGAATACGCGCATTTTCAAATAATTTTAAATAACAAAGCTGGTACGCACGCCGCTGCCACAAATTTATTACAGTGAAGAGTAAATAGCCGCATACGTTTACATATAACACATGCGAGACGTTGCCGACAGGAGATGCAAATTTTGTCGACTCACCCGGAAAGCAATTACGTGGTCTAGGGTGCCGTTCGCTTCGTTCTTCTACGGGACTCGTTAATCAATACGGCGGAGTTCATATACATTTACCTACAAAATCAATATTGAGAAATAAATATTTTATACTTCTTATAATATCTTCATATAACTCTGTAGTTAAAATTATTTATTTCAAATAATGTCGGCGAAGTCTGCCAGTTATAAAATCAGCTGTGTTATAATCCTATATAGTTAAATGACAAAGTATAAGCAACCTCAATTTTTAAGTATAGTTTATAACATATGGTGTGTTTCTCATTAGGACTTAAATACAGTAGCGTCACAAATTGTATTCTACCAAATGAGTTACAAATCCGTTTAAGGGATATCTGCGCACAAATAATTTGACCCAGGGATATATTACAATATCGTCTGTTACTGGATTTATAGGGAAACATATTATAATTACTATTTATTATTGTAATAAAAAAGGTATAAAAATAGTATATTTGTGCAAAAGCATCAAATTCCTTAGGGTACCTGAAAGTGTCCAAATGAAATGCCCAATTTTACCGATAAACAGCAAACAATACACAAGCAACCCTCTTCAACAATTTGTTTAGGGACGGATACTATCGTGACCACGCATTATGTTGCCGTCCACAATCTTGTACATTCACGTTTTGCCATGTATCGTATCATTAGAAAAATACCGGACCAGTCTTGAATAGCCCCCACGTGCCTAAAAGGCTGTTATTGTCAAATAGTAACAATCGCTCATCCGAATGAGAAACCTTATGGGTGACCTAAAAACTCTGGCATTCGATTGAGTAAAAATGTATCCGCCTGCAAAACCGTTTTTCGGAAGCCGTGATAGAATATTAGAGTAAAAAATAATGAATGTAAAGGGGAAGCCCTGAACCGCAGTGGAGCACAGGACGATCAAAGATCATCTTATATAATCGTTCCATTGGGCAGCTTTAGGAACGGAATCATAGTCAAGGTAGAGGTCGCTTATTCCATCTCAGATACTTCTTGTATGTATGACTGCTTAATGTCTGTACACTACATTGGTGCGAATGTTACGGTAAGAAATCTGTGTAATAGAGCGTAGGATTTCGATGGACTGAAAGATATCCATATTAAGCTATCGAGAAAGATAATCCCTTTTCCACGTATGTATGGGGAGACGGATCTAGATTTTCGTCGAATATTTTCTCCTCTGTTCACACAAAGCGGATAACGGACCAGAACCAAGCGTGTATAATAAAAATCATAAAAATATTCAGCTAGTTCTTGATCGTATTGTTGAGTGGCCGAAGTTTTATTAGTCCTGACACCCAATAAGTGAGCACTCAGAATAAAGCACAAGGTAAACAGCTGATTTACTGTACTTATGTATAGTTTGTAATTATATATTTAGAGTATATTTACAGATTACCTTACTATATACTTATTCAATTCATTTTCATAGTAATGTGAGGAAATTAGAACAGAAATACGTGAACACTGATCGATGTATTAGTAATAATTATAAAATGAATAAAATTGCAAGTTACAATTTTACTACTTAGGATCCTTGTTAATTGTTATAATAACTTCCATACATATATAAACTCACATATTTTTCCCATAGGGATAGGCAGAGGTGCTACCAGGGCACCCACGTTTCGCCTTGTATGTTTCCCATGATGCAATAGAACCTATCGCCATATCGGGCACAAATTTTTGACTACGGGTTGATAATTAATAGAGTAATCCAATATCTCTGCCTGACCCGAGATTTTCACCAATTATACACTAAAACCAATATATTATCAGCAAAAGAGGCAATCAAGTACGTTCTTTAAGTCTTGGATGTAAATAATGCTCAATGTAAATAATGCCAGCTACAGGCGTCCGGAATTAAAACATAAAATGTCAAAATATGTATAATCGGGAGGAATCAACAATGGCGATTAACAAGCTATGTTAATTTTATGTGAAATATATGTACTATATTGTACGCGCACAAAAAACCAAGTCTGAGGCAGAAGTGGAATTTTAATGTAATAATTTCATTTTATAGCATTTGGAACGCCGCACCGTTTCATATTTATCTCTTTTTGCGTTGTTAATTATCGTAACGAATGAATTTATTAATCGCTTGCATGTTTGATTAAACTACTGAACGATAAACCTACTTTGAATTTTGGCATTTTTATACGTTGGGAATCGCGTGCATTCACACATAACGGTGTTACTTCCTTAAAGTTGTACAGTGGTAAGGCGAAATGTAAAAACAGGCCGCGCGCGAGTGTAATGTCCGCGCTGGATGTTCAACACGTGCATGTAGTTAAATTGCTTTACAATAATTATTACACTTGATACATGTTCGTTTAAACCATTGCTATTGTTATCCAGCTCACTGCTGAATATTGACTTAGACTCATCGCTTTCCCGCCCATTTCATCTAGATACACGAATACGTACCCTTAATATGTTGAGTATTTTATTTTATTATTATTAAAAACGTGTCAACAATGTACATTTGACCAATCAAACGTATATTTACTGGATACATATTTCGTCCGTTAGTCTGTAGCACTAACAATAAAATCTCAATACCCTACAAAGAACCTCCATTAAGGCAGCGACTATAAAGAAAATCAATAATAACAAATTATTTATAGAACCATTACCGAAGTAAATCTATAACAGAAATTGTAATATTCTAAATATGCGTATAATCTAGACAAACCATCCTCCACGCCCGTCAATTTTCATAATGGAACGTGGTCGGCTTTCGACGGCCGACTATTATTGCACTATTTAATGTTGTAAAACAACACGGTATACAAAGAGACCGATCTATAAATTTAAACTATCGTTGCTGCAATATATTTATTAACATATTATTCGTTTGATAATATAGCTATGTTTATGACTAATTTCCCTTTATATAAATGTGATAAACATACGGCTGTCACAAACCAACTAACATTGCTTCAAAAACAGCATTCAGTATCTCGACACAAAAATAAGTTTCATAAAAGAGACAGCAGTCTCGTACTCTTTGTAAGATATCGTAAACCACACGAAATAGCAATAAACAATTTCTATCCCAAGGTTGTATTCATACTCCATGGTTTTTTGTACATAATAACAATATTGCGAAAGGTAGAGTCGGATCGATTGGGAAAGTTGTACAGTTTGGAAGGTCGGCGTTGCAGCCGGCGTGGCGGGTGAAAGTAAAGGCCCTCCCGGTCCCCCACACACCCTCTTTGGACGCTCGATGGGAGAAGAAGCCCCTGATGCTAGGGAAAGTACTCTACACAAATTTGCTACATACTCTCTTAAGGAAATCCATACCATTAAATACCTACCACCTCTAGTTTCGAAGATATTTTTTTTTGTCTACATCATTAGCACATCTTCATTTACATTTAAGTAAAAAGATAATAAGCTCATTTACTTACACTACAGATGCAGGTAGCTTTTATAAGTTTTAACCTACGTGCATTACACAAATCAATTTTCTACGTTTTGCGACTAATATGTGTGGTGTCACTTAGTCCAATGTGTTTAACACTGACGGTGACTCTTATCTCGTAAAGGATTTAGTAATACGACTAATCGAGCAACAGAGAGACAGAAAACATTAAATTTAAATATTTTTGCATCTGTTGCATTTTAAGTAAGTTACGCATGAGAGAGCACCCATACAGTTGTGGCGTAATTTAAGCTCTTTCACTAACGAGCAGACACTCAAGTCGAGTCCCTCTTGCACGCAGCATATCTCCAGACTGGATGATATTGTGAGATTTGTAAGCACATTGTTATGTTGCGTGCAAAACAAGCTCATACGGTAAACTGTATACTGCGTGCATGGGGCACCTCTCCTGCCGCGCCGTTCCTTCCCGTTATTGTTCATACACATATTTATTAGGAACCACTCCCTGACATTTGCTGCAGGGAATCAGAAGGCATACGTAATAATCATCAAAATATTTCTATAAAATTCACGATAGTGAAAGAACGTGAAAATTATTTCCCTTAGTTTTCTCCTGCACTGCCAGTAAATAATATTCATGTTTAATTTTACCATTCAATAAACTAAAGAATAGAAATAGCAGTACAGTACTGAAATTAAAGTTTGTTTGAACACTCATTATTGCAAACACAAATGGTGCAATTTGCATAGTGTTTGAAATTTCGTTATTTAATTCTCACAATAACACTTCTATATTTAAATGTTTTCTCTGTGGCATAGAACCCAACGTTTTTATAACGTCATAAGAATAATTACATTCCCAGGTGTTAAATTTCCATTAGCAAGTGATGGTCAAAGCAAGTGTGATAAATCTAATTTATCCGTTTGGTGGTGGTAATGATACTCGAAGCAGATATGGGTGGCAGAAGGGTGTTTCTTTCAGGTTGCCTGTTTAACGCCGTGTAACCCTCGCTGACGGTTTGTCGTCACTTACCTTTATCATTTACAGCACATTAGTATTCGACACCACATTTTATAATAATTATATATTTTTTGATAAATTGTCTCAGCTTCTCTTGAGGGATAAAAAATAAAGCTTAGTTAAGACATAAAGTTCGTTTACACAATTTGGTTAAACGGATAGGCATTTATTTTCCGTTTATCTTATCTGTCTGCTAAAACACCAACGTGCATTTACTTTGTGAGGGTTTTAATTAAATCGAATTACCGTGCTCACCGTTCCTATGGCGCCGCGAGAATCTTGCATCTAACTAGTAAACGAGGGAGGTATTGACATTTTGTGTGTCCCCTCCGAACCCCTCCGACCATAGATAATTAACTGCAGACATCTACCTACAAACCCCATAGGACAAGATCGAATTTTATCTTCGACTTTTTGAAGTGTTTAGTCGGGTCGAAACGGTCTCGAGTGCACCGCGCCTGTGATGGGGTTGGCACAATTTGTTAGGGTGGATAGGCAAACGCCCGTGATTATATTGATTTTTACGACATCTATTCACAAAACCATTACAAATTGGAGTGTACGTGTAGTGAAAAACGGCAATGAAACGAAAATAAGCTGTACACTGCTCTTATTCTATCACAAAGACAAAAATAAAAGAATATTGTTGATTTCTTACCTATGTTTTCCTTAACGACTTACTAAAATAAAGTGACCCAGTTGTTTGTACTCTTTACTATACACAACATTCAGCGACCAATGTGAGTAGAAATCTTCGCAGTGATAAGTTGAAGATATACAAACACTATTGTTCCAGCCAAGGTTATTATATTTATATGCATACATTTATATTGTTTCCTTTTGAAAAGGAAAGCAGTTCGTTAGTAGTTACAGCACCCCTATGCATTGTCTGTAGAATTAACGCAATACAGTCGATGCCAGACGAATAAATCACGTGGCTAATGCTGCAGCATCCGGCGTCTCCGTTTATTGTGGAGCCCCGTTCACATTTACTTGTGTTTGGTACTTGCTGAACGCCTCGAGGGTGCCTTCGGCGATGACACTCGCCATGGTAACGACAGCTAGGGAGGGGGCCCACGATTTATTATTACACGCGAATTATTTTAAATGAGTTTATTCCACCGCTACAATTAAGAACTAATCATACAGCAAATTAATATTTGAATTGTAAAAAAATATGCCATAATTCACTGTAAGAAAAACTAATAAAAGCGATATATGTTAGTTGTGTAAATACATTTATTTTGTGTATGAAGTACGGCGCTGCAAAGTTTGTCGATTTACAAATGCGAACAAGTTGGTACAAAAGTTGTATGAACAAAAAGCATAGTTTTTCATTGGCGCGTCGTCGTCTGGCCGCAGTCCGAGATCGATAGTCGCACTCGGCGGGAACGCTGCAACTTTCTACACGTTCTTCAGCCACCTTAACGACAATCTTACTAATTTTATTTTAACTTTATCTCCATACTTTTGGTAAGCTGTAAAAGCTTACCATCTTCATCTTTTACGCACAATAATCAAAATATGTTTTTGAATTCTCGTATATTTTTAAGACGTTGACAAGATTTGTATACAGTTTTTTACTACGAAATACCTACTTTGTGTGTTTTTGGACAAATTCGTGTTTTTTGTTACGTTATTATCTGTATCTGTATCAGCCCATATACGTCCCACTGCAGGGCACGGGTCTACTGTAAAATTGACAGTACGATTGAGAGTGGTTAGGCCATATAGGCCCATAGGGTCTACCACGCTGGCCTAGTGCGGGTTGGCGGACTTACATACCATAGAAATTCCTATAAATCACTATGGTATGCAGGTTTCCTCACGATGTTTCCCTTCACCGTTTTAAGTGCGTTGTGATTGACTATCAATACACACATGACTCCGAAAAGTCAGAGGTGTGCCCTGGAATTTGAACCCGCGGCCACCGTGAACATGTTGGTAGCCGCATCTGGTCCGTTTACCAACAGGCCACCACGCACTACTACGTTATTAAGAACAAAATTATTAAACTCTATTGAGTATTTACCTATTTTCCATCGCAAAAATTACAGTATTATTCAAGCTGCATCTATACAATAGACCTTGGAACAACATTTAGGTTTAAAAATGTCGAATCAATGTTGCAATTATAAAGGATGCAGATAAAAAGGACTTATTATAATATCAATATATTTTCTCATCGGTATGTAAATTAAAGCAAAATCATTATAAATTATTTTTCATTCCTAGCATAACGTAACATTCGCTTGTGTAGCGCAATTACACGTGTCGCAACACATATTTTCGGCGAGTTCAGCAGCCCACACATGATTTAGTGCGTAAATTAAACGACAATACAACTGCAAATATGCGCGTACGTATAAATCAAAACGAAAAATGATAAGCTTTAAAATGATCGGCTTTTTAAATTGTAGGTAATATGTAGGTATAGGTCATAACACCTTAATGTGTCCAGTGTCGACACGATAATTTGAAATATTTTTTTGCTTTGCTTTGCACTAAGATAATGTTGGATCAGATTAGGCTGTATTTTGAAAAAGATTTTACATAAAATTTTCTTAAAGTAAGCAATTATTTCAAGTCTCTGGCGAAACAAACTTTCTGAAAGTTGACGTTCAATGTGAAGAAACCGACGTCGATTTGAATATCCGTTAAATTCAAAAGATTATGCCTAGGTATTAACATTAATTAAGTCAATAAAACTGGAAGTAGATTATTAAATTACATATTCATAACGCTCGCAATGTTTTTATGTGCGTTAGATTAATATGATAAAGTTACAGGAAACTGTCACATCTTGTTCGTGTTAATGCCTTAACGAGGATTCCGCGGTGGTATGACGAGCAGTTTGCAGCAAGTGACGACACCAAGTAAATTGCTTAATTAAGGCTGCAATCAGAACACGTCTAGCTATCCTTTCTATTTGCCCTATGTTCGTAAGTATAACAACGTGGACAATTTTAAAATTAATTATTATAGTATGAGGTTATGTCTTGTGAAGCAAAATAGTAAATAAACTGGAGTTCAGATAAGGAACAGTAAGTGGCTACGTTCAATTTTGTTATAGCGGAACACATCGCTCCCAGAAGTTGAAAAGTTCAATATTGACTCACAAAATTACTTCAAGTCGGTGCAGCCGATAATAGCAGAAGCTTATTTGGAATGTCAACCTTATAGCGGGTGCTCAAGAAGGGAATTGCTTTCGTGCACTCCTCGTGGGTGTGTTGGTACAAGTCTCCGTGCTTATTGCCATGTCCTCAGAGCTTCCTTTTGACGACACGCCGGACACGATTAGGATATTCCCTATAAATCACCTCTATGGGTTTTTGTAAACGTAAATTCTATAGTTTATTTAACGCACGCAAAGTCTGTCAATAACATATATTTTTTTTACGACGTAAGTAATATTTCCATTTGTACAGTATAGTTATGTTAAATGTGTATGTTTATTTTTTATTAATAATGCTGTACGAAACACCGGTACGGCTTATTGAAACAAATAGTTTGAACTTATTATTACGCGAATTAAAACTTGCCTTCGTAGTAGAGTATTGAATAAATAATAAATAAATACACCCAACAGTACCATACATAGTCCTGACCCCACATTAAGATCAATTAAATCTTGTGTCGTGGGTAAACTACCAGTGACGTCTCACAAACACCCAGACCCGAGACAAATACTTGTAGGCCACACAAACATTTGTATCGGTGCGGGGACCGAACACACGGCCTCTTGTTTCACAGTTGGTGTCTTGGTGCGCCACGAAGGTTTTCAAATTTACCATAATTTTATGTCTGAAGAAATTCGATATTTACGTGAAATACGGCAGAAGCTATCTTGGGCAGATTGCAATGTTGGTTTAAGATCGTACTGAGTGAGAAGGACCATGCCAGATTGGCACGGACAAGTGTTTCGTTTCGACATAACAAAGTTGTTCTGTTTTCATGTGTACTCGAGCAAGGAAAATTAATGGACGGGAGTTTGATGAAAGGACTGATACGGGTAAAAACTTTTGCTCAGTTACATCATTAGCGCTGGATGTATATCCTTTATCATATTCCAATTTCCTTCTGTATGTTTATCTTATTCTGTAACTCAGTGTGTATACATATGTATGTATACTGCATGTTATTAGTAATCATAACTCATACATACATACATACATACATACATACATACATACATACATACATAAACTCACGCCTATGTCCCATTGGGGTAGGCAGAGACTATTGAGCGCCAAGTGCTACGGTCCATACATATCTCTTTCGCTTCTTCAACGGTCATTAATCTCTTCATACACGCTCGTCGGTTTCGAGGACTCCGTATTTTTATAACTAGATAATCATAACTAATTATATTATAACTAGATAACCTTGGTTAAAAGCATATAAGTGCATTGTTGCCTGTTAGTAACGGACCAGACGCGGATTCAAATTCCAGGCCACACCTTTGATAATTCAGAGTCATGGGTGTTATTGATTGTTAATCACCACGCACAATAACGGTGAACGAAACCTGTAAAACATAGATTTCTGAAAACAATCTATCATAATTATGTAAAGTCCGCCAACCCGCACTAGGCCAGCGTGGTAGACTATATCGCCAATTCACTTAATTTTTATGATAATTACTCAAATATGAAATACTACTCAAATATAATCATTTTTTAACCCCGGCTTCCGTCACGTCAGTTCCGTAAATTCCGTCAATATGTTTGATATTATCTTAATCAATTCAGGTTTTATTAGTCGACTCAAAGGGTTTTGTGTAAAAGGGAAAAAATAATTTTATAACTCGGAAAATTAGTATTTTTTTTGTAATGAAACCATTTTTTGTGCCTTGAATATCTTTCTGAAACGAGTGCATATGAATGATATTTGACCATATAAGCACTGGCATATTATACCTGGCTCATGAATAGGTTAAAATATGACGTTGATATCAGAAACTTACTGAAGACATTACTGGTGGTAGGTCTCTCATATGTGAGAGGCCATCTGGGTAGGTACCAGCGCAATGTCTATTTCTCCCGTCAAACAGCAGAGTAAATGCACTGTTGTATTTCGGATTTAAGGGCATTGTAGCCAGAGTAACTACTGGATATATTGAGACTACATGTTATAGTTCAGGAGGGCGAGCGCTGTGGAATGCCAAGCAGTGCTTTGTAATTCAAACTGTTTTTTGATTTTGCTACAGTTCATGAGCGGTCGTATCGCTTACCATCAGGCGAAGGGCATGCTCGTCTCGCTATTCATTGCAATAAAAAAAAAAAGGTTCGTGGCCAAAACATTTGCCTCATTGCGGAAATGTAACCCACCGTCTCACTTATCAAAGCAGTCTTTCCACCCATCGTAAAACTAACATAGTGACCTCTTCAAAGCTTACAATTACAAAAATGAATATATGCCTTTCGCCATATCGGGCGCATTCCTGACTCCGGGCTGATATTGGAGATCTCAGCTTTGTAATCGTACCGTAGTACAACTACGCCACCTAGGCAGTCAATCACATCGTGGAACGGAAATTACATGGCGAAATGTGGGTGTTGTGGCACCTCTGCCTACCCTTTCTGGAAAAAGACGTGAGTGTATGTATGCATATAATAATGAATCATTATAAAATGATGGAATCTCTTTCGATGTATTATTTATGTAAAGCACCCTATTAATTTCTTTACTAAGGTCTGTCTAAATTCTATTGGCGTCTGGCAACATTTAGAACTCCTATTAAAATTTAAAATATATATGTATATTTAACTTACTCTTTGAAGTATGGTTTATTATATTAACAACAAGCATTACACTCGTAATCTATTAATTAATATTACATGTCCAATTTAATAAAATGTTAAGAAAAAAACGCATTGGGGTGCCAAGAGATCGTAAACGATCTTTACAAATATTTGAAAGTTTTCAACTTGGAGCTTTTTAATGTGCGACTTGAGAGTAGTAGAGCCTATAAATTACGATATTCAATTATTTTTTCTCTGCGACAGGCCTGATTGAAATACGCGTAGGTATTATTAATAACTTATTTCATATTAATGATTATTAGAGGTCGTATTAAAATGTACTTTGTGTGGGAAGCAACTTGATCTCAGAGAATAAAAATATAAATGGCGACTGGCACTACCTTAATGTGAAATAACAATGATTCCACGGTAATTTATGGCTTCGACCAGTTAAATACGTAAATTATTTAAGTACGTTGATCCAAAAAAAAGCAACTTTTTTTTATTGCAATTAATAGCGAGACGAGCATGCCGTTCGCATGATGGTAAGTGATACGACCGCTCATAAACAGTAGCAAAACCAAACAACACGTTGTGCTTTTATTTATATGAAGTGCGTTTTGGTAAACGGACCAGACGCGGCTGCCAACATAATCACGTTAGTCGCGGGTTCGTATCCCAAGGCACAACTCTGACTCTTTGGAGTCATATGTGGATTGATAATTAATCAATCACTCAATCACGCACTATAATGGTGAAGGAAAACATCATGACGAAATCTGCATTTCATAGAGATTTGTAAGAATTTTATATGGTACGAGTATGTAAAGTCCGCCAAGCCACACTAGGCCAGTGTGTTGGACTATATGACTAACGTGACCATACGTCCCGATTTAGGCGGGACAGTCCCGCTTTCAGGAAGTCTGTCCCGGTGTCCCCAGCAAGGCCTACATAGTCCCGCTTTTGCAAACAGACCAAACGATGATCAAAAAGTATTTCCCGCTCGAAATGCTTTATCGAACTATTACTGAAAACGGTTGGGTCAAATTATTCCAGCACTTTCGTAAAAAACAATCTTGATTTAAAAAACTTTTCCACAATTATTGAGTACGTTATGTGTCTGCCTGGAAGTCACGCCACTACTGGGGCTTATAAATCCTGCCTGACTATTTTGTGTTATGATTATTTTTTGTAATTCAATATTCTTTATTAAAAACTTGTAAAACACCAAAAACTTTTTATTATTATTTAATTCCACAGATGTCCCGCTCTGCCACAAAAAATAAATGGTCACGTTATATATGACCCACAATCGTAACGACGATCAATCGTACTCTCGATTGCAGAGGAGGCCCGTGCCCTGCAGTGGGACATATTATATGGGCTGATACAGATACAGCTGCTTTTATCAACAGTAGAAAATTGTTGAATGCAAATATAGGATATTTTATATTATTCCATTTCTAAAATAGGCTTACACAAACAACAGCATAGATGAGAAAGTAAAACATTTCCAAAACGGAAGTCATGGTCTCAACAATGAATTATGTGTACCTATTTAAGTATTATATACCATTCATTTATTTTTTGTTTTATATGTATCACCTAATATTTTCTATTTTCTTGTGTTGCAAGTTGTTTTCTTATAATGTTTTGTTTAGTTTTTACATTTTTGTTATTTGTACCAACAATAAACTTCTTCTTCTTCCTCTCTCTTCACAACAGACAGATCAAAGATAACTCTTTTCCCATAGAGTTAGAAGTCAGGCAGGCGACCGATTTTAAAATCATTATTTAGATGATGCAATATACATTGACATTTAAAAATCTTTCTGATGACCCTTCTTACATGTTGGATGCCGCAGTAGAAAAATAATATTACAAAGGTAAACTTTAATCCATATAGCAAAGAAAATTTAATCATAAAATTAAACCTTTCTCTAGTATAACATTTTCACACAATTTGCCGCGTAAGACGTCTCCCCCAATTTTGGTCACGTATAGCGTTTTGTGTAACGATACCGATTTATTTTATATAATACAAACGGAACTATCTACAGAGCCAAATAGATACGATATTAAACTAAATTGGGTTCAATAATGAACTTACTTATTACCTATTACACTATAACACTTCACATAATAGTCCCATTCACATGTTATTATGTTATTGTATGACTAATTAAAATAATAAACTAAATTAAATGACGTTTCATTTAGGTTGAAGTGTATATAATATAACATGTAACATAATGTTGTTATATATAAATTTATTTTATATCCGTAATTTCCTACACCCAAATAAATATCATTAATTTTTACGAGACACAAATAAGTGAATGTTATAATATTTTATTTGATGCCAAGTATTTTATATGATCAAAAGAATCATCCCGCGACAGTTTACGTCTTTAAACCAGAGGGACTGGAGAGAACACTAACAAAACTTTTAAGCCATATAATTGGCCAAGTTTTGTACACTTAAAAACTAACTGCTTTCTACTCGGTTGAAACTCTTCAAGTACCACTATTAAGTACACTACACTACCAACCATGAAACAATGTGACTTATAAAATACAATGACTCATAGTTTCTGACGTATTTGAAGGCGTAACAAATATGTAACTCTGTGTATAGGTAATATTTATGATAGTATGGAATTCTGATGAGCGAAACAATGAGTGCATTCGATCGATCATCGAGTGCCCTTCAGGTGGAGTTACATGTTAAAAGACGTCACCGTTCAGTTGTTATGTCGTATGCAAAGGCAACAAGGTGGCGCGTACGTACGTGGGGTCGACGCCCGAGGGCGCGGGAGTGCGGGGATGCACGCCAGGGTTGCTTTGCACTTCCGCATCGCTGCACTCATTTCCGCATAAATAGTAACTGCCGCGTTCTATCAAGAACTAAGTCTCCTGATAATGACACACTCCTCCAAAAAGTCAAGATGTTAGATTTGAGTGTAACGCCGAGACTTACACGCACACACAAACATCACAATTCGCAGTCCCTTTCTTCGTAACGTGGGCGTAAAAATCCAGACAAAGAGTTTCCCCCACAGACTACCTAATCAGAGCAAACTCCGTTTAGAAACGCAATTTGAAGATCCCCTTAAAAGTTTCAAAAGCGAAGGAGTGTAAGTGAAATAAAACAAAGGCAGGCACGCGCCCGCCGCGGCACTCATGCTGAGTGCTCTGCTTTGTGGCAGGCTGGGCGATACAATGCAATACGCGATACATACGTACAAACGAGTCGCAACTCTACTTTTCCGAGCATAAGCAAATAAGCTTCTGCGTCCATCGTGCGAGCTGCATACGGAAGCGATATTGTATTGCCACTAAAATACACGTTGCTATAAATCCTACGAGTGCCTCTTTATGCGGAAAACTTGAGTGTATCGGGAGAACTTCTGACTAAAATGGCGCACTGGAATCAAAATATGAAACTTTAAAGAAAATGACGTCTCGTCTATCATTTTCTTGTATTTTTCTTATTTGAATTTGATTTTGTCAAAGAAAATCCACTTGACTGTGGGTCCTTAAGCTCGACCGCGTGCTGAGATCATTAGGGAGGTGAACACTAATGAAGCTCTCGATCGCGTACAGAGATCTGCCGGAGAGACAAGACGGTACCTACACAGTATCCCTAACTGCTAAAATATTCTTTCTAATAAAATATGCGAATGTACATGCACATGGCATACGGTATATACTTAAGAATATCATATCTTAACTGTAAATGGTTACACGAAACAGCCTATTAATGTCGGAAATACAAAGAAAAAAAAAATGTAATAATTATTTTGCCTTCATTGCTTAAATATGAATTTCGCTTAAAATGCTAATAAAATTCAATAGAATATACTGGCGCAGCTTTTGGAATTGCTATAAGGAAGTGAAAGCCTACGAACTCTTGTGAAGAGCTTATCGAGAGATGTTACAAGAGCGCTCATCTTTCAAAAGGGTTGCTTTGTGCTTTCCACTAGGACCACTTTGCGATACATAGAAACCTACTTTTAAGACATAAAAGTTCTTAACATAGCATTTTAGTTTAGTTTCGTAACCTATATTGAGGCCATCAAGTACATAAAGTACAATTAAAATGAAATAAAAAAGAAGGTATTAAACAGATGAGAAAACATTTCCTAATAATTCAGTTTGCTGTTCTCTACTTTACTCGTAATATGTCATAAAAACCTTTTATGGAAAGATAATATTCATCTCTCGGTAATTTTAATGGAACAGTGTACAAAAACCATCAACCTTTATAACACTATGACCTTTAACAGGAGCAAAGTAGAATATTGTTCCAAAATAAGCACTGAATAAAATAACAGCGCCCACGTACAACTTAGGGGCTGTCAATTCGTTTGTTCTGAGTAAAACCGAATGTAGAAAACAAAAAGAAAAAAGTATTCGTCAAGTAATCAATTTAAACTAAATCAGTACATTATTAAGGGTCATGTGAGTGTTACCATATCGTTATCCCTTAATTCGGTTCTAATAGTAGCGTTAAGGAAGTGTTTCAAAGACGGGTCGAGTGGTGCTCGTGAAGGAAATGAGTTCAATTTACCATTATCTCGGGGAATTGGCTGGTGCGACCTCGTTCGCTACTTGTTACACTGACTTATTTAGTATGACAACCCAACTAGAAAACCATCACGGAAATAACTGGCTAGTAAATTGAGTTGTGTTACCACGTTTAGTGGCCTATTTTCAGTTAGTCGACTAAGTTGTTATGTTGAATTAAAACATGTGAGATGTCTAAACTAATATAATAAAAGATTTCGTTGTTTTCATTGAATAGGCTCTGAAACTACTGCACCGATTTGTCAAATTATTCACCATTAGAATCCTACTTAGTCCCAGATGAACATATGGCTATAGAATATTTTCAAGAAAGTGTACAATCTGCAACCCGGGCGGAGCCGGGCCCGGCAGGTCGCTGGTATCAAATAAAAAAATATGAATTAAATTTAACCATGCGTGCTGTATTTAGAGGCCCAACTCACCATAGATACCTCACCATCAGGCCTGTATCTCATACATACGGAGTATATTCTATGAATCTGCACTTAGCTCTATCGTGTATTTCTCACAATCTATATAATTATACCGGCCTGATCAAAACAGGATATACACAGCCTAACCCCGAATTGCTACTTAAAATTTATACAACTGTAACCAATTTCCAGCATCGCCTACGTCGTATCTCGAAGGAGATGGATATCCAGCCACAAGCTTCATTTGATATTTATATAAATAGTGTAGGAATTATAATATTAGTAATTATGAAAAATAATGTTTCCAGCGGGTGCGATGACGTGCAACGCTCACTGGAGCTGCTGGATCAAGTGCTGAGCGAGTACGACGAGGGCGAACCGAGGTCGCTGGAGGTGCCCGCGCCGGCCACCCCCGCCACCCCCGCCACGCCGGCCACCCCCGCCACCGACGACGACTCGCCTCTCGCCGGACATACCTCGGAAGACGATGGATACATGAGCATGAACGGGAGGAGGTACACAAATTCATCACTTTCAACCCACCAATTGTATGAGACAAACGGATTTATTAAAAACAAACGTTAGGTTTATATCGAAGACATTAGTGGTACTAAGTTAAAGTACACAACCTGCGTGGCGCAGTTAGTTAGACGCTGGCTAAGAAACAAAAGGTGGCGTGTTCGACCCCTGCACCGATACAAATATTTGTGTGATCTACAGGTATTATTTACTGGTGGTATTTCTCTCATATGTGAGAGGCTGCCTGGGTAGGTACCACCGCAATGTCTATTTCTGCGGCGAATCAGTAGTATAAATACACTCTTGTGTTTCGGTTTGAAGGATAGCCAGAGTAACTACTGCACATATTGAGACTTAACGTCTTATGTCTTAGGGTGGCGAGTGCAGTGTAATGCCAAGCATTGCTTTGTAATTCAAGTTTTTGTTTGGTTTTGCTACTGTTTATGAGCAGTAGTAACGTTTACCATCAGGCGAACGGCACGCTAGTCTCGCCACCCATTGCAATAAAAAAAGCGGTTCTGGGTGTTCGTGAGACCGAAAAGTTTTGATAAATTCTGAATATACTAATAGTTATAAAATAATAAAGTAGTGAAGAATAAAAAAAGAAAGTTTTGCAAAATAAAATATAACTTTCCTTACGTCATACGAGTAGCTGTTGTTGACAGGATGTTACCTATTGCCATTAGCGAAACATGCACTTGTGCGAGATAAAACTAACATGTGTCACACTTCACTTAACTCAACTTGAAAGTCGTCAAGTACCTAGCAACAGACAAAATCGGATTTTAAATATTGACTTGGTTCGTTTAGTTTCACGGCCTCATTAAAATATAGTTTTAAACCCCTTTTAGGTATCTAATGTTTTGTTCTGTTCTATCTACTTTTTAATTCAGTTTGAGCAAAGAAAACAAAACATTCGATACCTAAAATAAGTTTAAAAAAAAGACCCAAAAGACCAACTGCCAGACCTCAGGATACCTTGAGCTCATTCTGCGTAGGTCGGAACGCAAAAACCAATTAACTTTTTAATTTAATAATTGTAAAATAAGGGTAGTTGGAAAAGTTACTGAGCTGATGACTTATACATAAGTCCGTCCCGTGACCATGAAAACTATAAAGTGATCGAAACGTCGGGAAGTCAAAAATTTAACCAAATCCGCGATAAAATCCGTAAATAGTTTTATTTCAATAGGATTTAAAACTGTCTTAAATAAGGCCGAAGACTTCAATGTAAATATACAGTTAGATAGTTCAGATAGGTAACACAGAACATCAATCAATACATCCATACCTTGTTAATAACAGGTATTCCTGTTACATGACTCGAAGTGGCAAATTGATCACGTATCTATTGCACAAAGGAATATCAGTTCGGGAATTCGAATCCAGGAACTACGGAAGCAAAGTTTATGGGCTTTATCAAGTTGAGGATATGTTCTACGAGATGTATCCTTAAATTACATGTGAAGAAGATCAAGCTTATGTTTATATAATGATATTCGGCAGTAAATATCAATAAACCAGAGATCATTATTACATTTTATTTGTTTTTTTTTTGTTTTTAAGTTATAAAGTCCATTTCGAATTAAGCAATGGAGTCTCTATGGCTGAAAATAAATCATCTGACTTCTGTTGTTTATGATTCCAGAGCAAAGTTCGCGTTGGGTTTCCGACCGACGGAAGAACGCGAAGAGCCCTCGCCCCCCGACCCGCCGTCTCCGCGGTCGCCGCCGCCGCCTGAAGAAGCGCAGCGCATCATATCTACTCTGCTACCAAAGTGAATATGCCAACAATTACTAACGCTTACTGTTCGCCCTATTGCAGGTTTTTTTCAAAAAAAAAATCATTGTCACCGGGCTAACGCCCTTGAATAATTTGCCAAATATAGGCAACGAGAAATAAACACAACGAATGATCAGACAGGCATTACCCCACAATTAGATCATGATTTGTTTAGCATTTATTTGGATGCAACACAATAACATAAAACTGTGTCATCGAATCCCCAAGTTCTCATTTTACTTTGTTGCATGCATTTGAGTTTGAAACTCTAGACGGACTCCTCGTCCCTATTATTGTCTCTATGTTATTAAAACTTAAAGCTAAAAGAAGCAATAAATACATACAACTAAAGTATAAAACGGTGAAGGAAAACATCGAGAGGAAACCTGCATACTATAGCGATTTATAAGAATTTCTATGGTATTTAAAGTCCTCCAACCACTTTCAACCGTCCTCTCGGTTGTAGTGGAGGCCCGTGACATGCAGTGGGATATGGGCTGATGCAGCACATTACAGAACAAAGTGTAAATGAAACTATTTCTCTGTTCCAGGGTTTCTCCGGCAAAGTCTTTTGAACAGCGTGAGCCGGAAGAGAAATTGGATTCAATTATCAGTGTGAACGGAATCACAACAGCTACACAAACTACTTTCGTAAGTATAGATCTTTTATATATTTATCTTTATTATGTGGATATTGCGATGACAAGTTCATACAATTTTTACGACTTAAAGCGCTTCAAGAAAACTTAGCCGGACTCCTCACCCCGGCATAGTAAAACAGCAAGAGACAGAGTATATCACCGCAAAAGCTATCAAGTATATTTTATAATGCATTGTCAATTAGAGACTGAAAGTAAATCGGCCTGTGAACAATGACGTTGTACAAATAGACGCGTCATACACTAACATAATGGCACAAAAAAATGGCGCGATGCGATGAAACGCGATGAATAGACATCGCTAGTTACGTAACAATAAGTGCCGCACTGTTATTGGCTAAAGCGCGTGTGACGTAGCACCAAGCATCAAGTACGAGATGACGTGGCGAGAGTTGTCAAACGTCGCCATGAGAGCGAATTTAATAATTTTATTTCGTAAAAAAATAAATTTGTGTGTATGTACTTGCGTACTAAATAAAATATTTATTTTGTTTCACAGTTTCAGAATAATTTGTACGTTATTTTAAATCAGTATAATCTATTTTTCCGCAATTGGTTTTGAGAATACAAATAGTCAGAGAAACGTGTATCCGCGCCACTGGTTGAAGCGTGACTGATTGCACGTGAGGCAATTACCTTCCAAACGTCTTGCCATTATAAAGCTCGGACAACGCATCTATGCTTTATAAACATCTTAGCCTGTGAACGATACATTTTTTTTCATGTATGATCTGCATATAATGTAACATTCTAAAAGGCAAAACACTACCTTCTATAATACCATATACTCTGTCATATATTATGATGGTATATGAATAGAAGCAGCGTTTTACATAATGAAATACTATTTTACTGTATTAAAACATCAAAGTTCAGAGTTTCACTTACCCTTCCATTACTTTCCTGGAAAAACCACAACCAGAACAAAATAAAAAACTGGAACATTTCAAAGATTATACGATTCAATATATTTATTGTGATCTCTTTCAGCCGAAAACAAGACATCAGCGTCCCTATGGGTGGGAAAAAGACAACGACACAAACGGTTTTCAACTGCAACAACCGCCGGTGACTCCGCACAGATTCGCGTCACTAGGGCACGGCGCCCGGCCGCTGCAGACAGATGCTCCCGCGTGGCTGCCGCCGCGACGCAATGCTCCCAACCAACAAAAGAAATCGCCCAGTCTCGAAAACCCACCGTTATTCCCTTTCATGGGGTTCTCGAGCGAGTTCACCGACAAACCGTATAATGAACACCCGGTCACAATTTACCCGGGACCGAACATACAGTA
Organism: Hyles lineata; assembly: GCA_030180105.1. NCBI lineage: Eukaryota > Metazoa > Arthropoda > Insecta > Lepidoptera > Sphingidae > Hyles > Hyles lineata. The sequence goes on along the minus strand of JARJEE010000005.1, from coordinate 11,207,751 downwards.
CAAATCGCATTCGCCCACATACAATGTTCCAAAAGTTTCCCCCTCAAATACCAAAACTTCGGACAAGAAGGGTAGTGTGAAACGCGACAGCAGATCCGATGGAGAGATGTTGTCACCGAAAGGGAGAATTCCTCCGCGAACTCTCGCTGGTTCTATGGAGAGGCATAGAGAAGTGTGTAGAGGATCATCGGAGGACGTAGTGGGCAACAGCAAACGGAGAAGTTCGAGCAAGAGTAACGATGAAGAACACTTTTCGGACGATTCTCTGGAGGGGTCGCTCCCTCCGCCGCCACCTGCTGTTACCACGCCATCGAAACGGAATTCCATCGCTTGGGAAGTGTCACTTGACGGTGACGATCCTCTACTCACTCCAGGGAGCACAAAGGTATTTGCTTCCAAACAGAGAGTTCTATTTTTTTACAAACATATGGTACGGGGATATCGATGTTTGGCTCCACCTTAACAATTTGAACTAAAAAATAATATATCACATTTTATCCCATAACGGAATATGCACATATTCTCTCAGATTTAAATTGCAAATTGAACAATTTCTATGTTTTAATTGGCAAAAAAGCAAGTTGCAAAAATCTTCAAATGTCAATAATGCAATTATCAAATCATTTCTAATTAATATTCAAAACTAAGAATTACCATCTAAAAATACCCTAATTTCGTAATATTTTAAAGCTTTACTTTAAAAATCAAAGAAGTCAGTTAGTTCAAAACTCAGCCCGCTGATTACCTTTTTTATACATTTGGAAACTATCAAACAATAAAATTCTAAAATAAATTTAAAGATAGACACACTTACACGCGTTAATGAATGTCAGCTACATCATACATTTAAATTTTTTTGTTATCTACTTTGCGGTAATCATCTGATACAGCTAGAATGACAATAAAGTGTGTGTGTAAGGAATTCACACTCAGCAGAAGTGAAACTGAAAACAAGAGAATGAGATTAATTTAGATTTTGAAAACCATCACAAAAAAAAACACAACAATCCATAAATAGGATTTACCTTGCGACAGAATAAGATATAATGCGAGTATAGGTGTTTCCTATAATCTTCGTCTCACCTCTGCCTCTTTTTTTCATATTAAAACTTAGTAGCAAATCTAAACGACACCATTAATTACAAAGCAATGCTCGGCATTCAACTGCGATCGCCATCCTGAGACATAAGATGTTGATTTTCATTATGTATGAAAAATATTAAATCCTGACTATTTTAGAATATTTGTAGAAACGTTCCCTCAGATGTCGAATTTGAGGGCAATCGAACATATACATGTAACATTTCATATAATATTAATATATTTTTTTCATTATTTATTCAACATACTTACCACATAGTAATTTAAACGTAATAAGTATTTTATGTTTTGATATTATAATATACTCTATGAACTTTTTCTGTTCGTCTATTACAACGTATACTACATTTACTTGCGATACATACAACGATAAGAAAGAAATTTCATTTCAAAATTGTATTCATGGCACTGCCTATGTTTCAAGTGTAACATCTTTACAATGCAGCAAGATCCAAAACACAAAACTGCGATGCAACGATGCGTCGAAAACTTCTACGAACTTGAAAGATACATCGCAAGCACTTGCGAATCGATTCGAATCGCGCACTTCTGTAATATTACGCCGCACTTGTTGACGCCACATTTAGTCCCCTCTGAGACAGTGTATACGCAACACGCGAATAGCCGAATTCACTGTCTATATTTTTACATTTATTGAAGAGCGCCCTTTAATATGGGACACTAGTGACAAGAATTACAAAAAATATAAATTTCATAAGAAGTTTGGAAGAACCTGTGGGAAAGTTTATTTCCTAATTTGAACAAAATTATATGAATTTCATCGCATCGCAGCAATTTATGTCGCAATTTTCAGCGTTGCGAATTCGCGACCCGTCAATTCCCAATTATGTGTGTGAGCCCTTAATGCTTTAAAATAATACTACATATTTATTTCCATTGAGAGGAAAACTAAATAATTACTGTCAAACTTAACATTTTTCTATACCGGCCTAATAAAATCACTGTGTTACAACTTATGGTAAACGCGCTATACCGTGCCAATAGAAACTTTGGTATGATTAAGGTTGGCCTGCTTGATCGGAAATGTGCTGATGCACGGGCTGATGTCTTAACACGACACACTTGTCTAGATAACTATTGTAGATTCTACACCTTATCATACCAAGATCTTGTCGTCAACTTGCTCTTGTCCCTCAGTTACTTATTTATTACCCATGTTGAGAAAAAAGTGACTCACAATATTTTAACGGCGCCTCCTTTTTCCGGCGTACGATTTTTAGTCTACGACGGTAGGCCAAGACTTTATGCAGGCCTTCGAAATTATTGTAGGGAATTCTCTGGTATGGAGATTTCGCCGCGATGTTTTCCTATAACATTTAATCAATATATGTATAATCGTTATTAATTAAGAATACATAAATACGGAGTTTTGAAAAGTCACTGGTGTGTGTCCGGAATTTGCATCCGCATACCTATTCTATTTTAGTAATTCAGTTCAAACTGGCTAAGTATTGCTTGCTTTGTATTCTCCAAGTATAAACGAAATGTACCTTATTTTCAGGTCATCGGTAGACGAAGAAGAAAATCGGGTGATCAATCGCATTCCAGTACAAGTTCAATACCACAGCGTGTTGACGACGACTGGGGCGAAGAGTATTGGCCTCCACCACCGCCAATCACGCAATGCGAAACTCTTGCATCTCCTATTTCAGATGGGGAGCCTGACGGCCGACGCATGCAAGACATGGCTTCTGGCACTTATGTTATACGAAAAGGCAAAGCAAGAAAACAATTACCTAGTTTTAATAAAAACGCAACCAATAAGACTTCAAATACCAGCAATTTGCTACAAAATCACAGTATAAATAGAAGTATAGAAACAGACAAATCCATGGATGGGTCGAGCATATCGATCAGCGGCTCCGGATCTGTCGGCTCTTATAATTCGAGGCCGAGTTCAGATCTCAGTTTACCGCAGTCACGATACAGTGTCGACCTCAACTCGCGTTTAAGTCGAGAACTCAACACGCCACATTCTAGGTACAGCATAGACCTATGCACTCCGAATTCCAGATTAAGCAAAGAAATGACCTCACCAAAATCAAGACTCAGTTTAGATCTCAATAGTGGCCAAGATAGATATATTGCGCAAGAATATTTCGGACACAGTCCCAAAAGTAGGAAAACTCCTAGCGAAAAAAGTACTCATTCATCGAAAGGTGTAGTGGTACAAAACAAACTGTCTCCGCAGAGTAGATTTACAGACTTCAAAAAGTACTCTTCCACTTTTGACAATATCCAATCACTAATAAAGGAAGGAAAAGTAGAAGAAACGCCTGCGACGGAATGCAACGAAACAGTAAACGAGTTGACAACGATACCTCCCAACATGGTGAGGGTAGTTTCGCTGCCAAGTCTCGGCGCCGACGGAGACAGCAACAGCGCCAGCCGCCAGGCCCTCATCACCACCGTCGAGGAAGAAGAGGACCAGGAGAGCGGCGAACCCGGCTCTAGCGGCGACACTTCTCCGCTGCGCAAGATAGAGAACAACATCAGCGCCATACTGAGCCAGGGACGGGACCAAAAACATTTTACCCCATATATACCTAAAGACTGGAATATTCATAAGGATGAGTACTGTGATGAAGTTGCTAATGAGTTAGAAAACAATTACCGTTATAGTTCTAGAGAAAGGCAGAAGAGACACGACATCCAAAAGTCTTCGAGTCATAATGAAATACAAAACCAGAGGTCTATAGACAGACGTGATCGCACAAGAAGGTCGAACAGTATGCACAAGTCTACGAGTGCCAAAGATGTTCCTGTCGGTCTCATGAGGCAACCGTCGTCATCTGATTCTGCTGTGTCAAGCAGTGGAGACTTCCCCTTAAATGTTCAAATAGTTGAACATTCATACCGACATCCCCCGTTACCGCCGTCGCCTATTTTGGGTCACGAAATGGGCCCGTTACCGCAAACTCCAGAATCACCAAAGTTCCCTCCACTACCGCCGTCTCCTGTAGAAGAAGTTGAAGATGAGTATACCGAGATAATGCAACCTACAGATAAACGTCACGTAAAGAAAGCAGATACTTTACCGACACCGACACTGGATTCCAAACGAAGGTAAAGTCGCAAAATTTGCATTACGAAATACCTATATTTTAAAATATTTGGTGTTGGTTTTGATATTCCTTACATTGTATTATTTTTTTATATATTATCTGTATTTTAATCCTGCAGGCCATCAGAACCTCCAGCAGTACCTCCTCATCGAGACACAACAAACAGTCTAAAAACGCGTTCGATGGAGACGAGTTACAATAAAAATAGACGGAACAGCAATTTCAAGAACGGATCAACCGACAGAAGAACACTCCCTACAGGTATTATATACAGTTAAAAATGAATTTCCGAAGACATAAAAAAAAAATATTAGAGAATTTGCTTTCGTTATTATATAATATTACACAATACCAAAACATGGAGTATCGAATTGCATCAAACGGTGGTCTCATGCCATATACGTCTAGCAGCCTATATACGTCCCACTGCAAGGCACGGGTCTTCTCTATAATCTAGAGTATTAGTTAGACAGGTTAAGCCATATAGCCCACCGCGCTGGACTAGTGCGGGTTCTGGGACTTTATATCCTTAGAAATTATTTTACAAATCGCAATGGTATTGCAGGTTTCTTCACGATGTTTTCCTTCACCGTTATATTGTGAGTTGGTTGACTATCAATAAACACATGGCTAAAAGTATGCTCTAGGATTTTATACACGGGACCACCGTCAACATGTTGGCAGCCGCGTATGTTCTGTTACCAACACGCCACAATGCATTACAACAAAAAAATATAAACTACTAATAACAAATATGAGTTCAAATCCCAGGGCACACCTCTGACTTTTCGGAGTCATGTGTTTATTGATAGTCAACCAACTCACAATATAACGGTGAAGGAAAACATCGTGAGGGAACCTGCATACCATAGCGGTTTATAAGAATTTCTATGGTATGTAAGTCCGCCAACCCGCACTAGGCCAGCGTAGTGGACTATATGGCCTCACCATTCTCAATCGTACAGTCGATTGTAGAGTAGGCCCGTGCCCTGCAGTGGTACGTATATGGGCTGATACAGAATAACAAATATGACATGAAGAAACGTGGACAAATGCCAGAGACAGCTTCCTTTTCAAAAATGATTTCTCGATCAACAAGTTGTATTATTGATCGAGATCACTGAAGGATTTTGAGTCAGTATGCTGGCGAAGGTTTTGTTAGAGACCAGGCTCGGCCACAAGGCTGCAAGGCCAGTGACACCGACTTACCCCTTCCGGCCTTCCCTGAGTTACCGAATGAAATGCTTAATAGTTTTTCCTCTTACACAATGGATATTGTAACAGGGACAAAAAATAGAACTTGCGGTATGGCGCTAAAGTTATGCTACGAACACGATGTTGCTGTTATCCGGTCACATCCCAAGTAACATTTTGAACTGTATAAAAGCTGTATTATAGACTATTTGTTTTCTACAGGCTGTTAAACGTTGCTGTATAAAGACTGTATAGCAAGCTATACAGCCCTTATAACTCTGAAATGGGCCCCAAAATTATACAGCTTTAAGTGTAGATTTTGCTGTATAACAGCTGCATAATAGCTGTACTATTTGGCTGGCTAAGATACTATTTAGATACTTTTATACAGCTTCCATTCTCTAATTTTCCTTTTTATTCTTTTATACAGAATCAGGCTTGTGAAAATCTTAATAGAAGAATAAATATATTATAATTGTGTTCGTTTCTCCATTTCCATTCTCCATTTTATTTATTAATTTACTATGTGCCAAGGCAGAGACCATATGTGAAGTATAAGTGAAAAAAATATTTGATGACTAAGTGGTCTTTCCTGTTTATCGTTGTTATTATGCTTGCGACTGATATTTTTATGTGAATATATATACTATTTAAAGCTCAAAACTCACGCCCCTTCGAAATAAAGGATATACATACATTTTTTCTGTAACAACAAATATGTGATCATATCTGAAAGCAGTTTTAAGAGTAACCCGGACTGTTCTATTGATAGTAAACGTAATTGTGTGTACTATACAGTTAAAATCCTTTGTAAATTTGTACTGAAATTTCAAAAACAAACAAAAAAATATCTCGTAAAATTGGAAAGCAATTTATAGGTTATGATAAAATGGCGTCCTTAGTTTATACAGCTCTTGCTCTTCTAGTACCTCTTAATGCAGCTTTTTGCATAACAGAGTCGTTATTTAAGAACGCATCTCAGCCTAAAGAGTAACATTGTCTGTACATTACTATTTAAGTACTGTAGAAGCTGTCTTAAAGTCTTATTCATGTTCATTTATACAGTTAATTAGGGTTCAGTTGAAAATATAGAAAACCTCATTATGACCAAAAACCACTTAACAAATTGGCAAATAATCAAAATTATGACTCCGTTTTGTTATTAGTTGTATCCAATAAATAGACTGATTTTAAGGCTATATTAGTTTCAAAATAATCTATAAGCTGGATAATTGTGTATGCCAACACTATAATAATAACTTTAATCTTCTGAAACACGAAAAACTGTAAAAAGGGAAAAATGTACGCCAATCGCATTTGGCTTTAAAAAGGAGTAAATCTAAACTCTTCTACATGAGATAGAATTGTATTACACTATTATAAAGGGAATTGCTTGGTAAGAGTATCCTAGATTTCCGTTGTACAGCTATTATCAAGCTTAACTTGAAGGCTGAACAACAGAGTAATTTTACACCAATATTCAGGCTATAACAATATTTAATGCTCTTGTACAGAAGTAGGTTATACAAAAGTATAATTTGAGAGCAATATACAGTTATTGTCGTATAAAGTTGCTGAACGCAGTTTTTTACGCCGCGGTCTGTATTTTAGCGTTTTCCAATGCTATTTAAAAGCTAAAGGTAAAAATTTAGGCTCTATACAGCCGTTAATCAGCTATACTGTATACAGTTGTACAGTTATACTTTAGTCCAGTCCTAAACATATTTTTACACTCTTGTACAACATTTTTTAAGCTTATAGCTGGTAATGCGCTGGTAAATATAATATTTTTCCGCTTAAATGTTACTTGGGATACATATAGTATAATATTAGAATTGGTTTGAGAGTTGAATATGTTGTTGTGCAGACATGGGCGCGAGCGGCGCGCGGCGGCGCACGCTGCAGCGGCAGAGTCGCGAGGCGCTGTGCGGGCGCGGGCCGCTGCAGACGTCGGCCAGCCTGCCCGAGACGCCCGTGTTCGCGCGCGGCTGCGACGTGCCGCGCACGCCGCCGCGCAACTCCACCGCGCCGCCGCGCAACAACACCATCAACTCCATGCAGTCTATAGGTTAGGCCTTTTGGACATACTCTTCACGCCCATCATATGCATAGCACTAGCAATCTTTGTTCCGCTAAGATAAACGCATCCACCAGTATAGTTACTAACTTATACAATGGCAAGGAACTCACCTTGAGTTGTGGGTATCTTGGGGGGCGCCCTCGCTGAGGGTGAACCCGAGACGATCACCTGAACGAGGCCAATTAGAGCGCGTGTGCTCTCCCTCATACTAATGCAGTCGATGCAATAGCTCTCTGATCCGATCAAGTTGGCTGTGGAAGAGTCCCGCTATTAGGGACCCCTGTCACCATGATATGCTCGAAGAGTACCAAGCTCGAGGATACTCCGGGATTTTATTAGCTTGAATTTAACCAGTAAGTAAATTAACAAAGCGGGAAATCAAAGTATCAACTAGAGAGTTTAATATCACACTGGATTTAATACCTAGGCTTAGTACTTAGGTTTTGACGAGGTGTGAAGTATACTAAACGGGACCTATTATGCAAGCGATTCCATTCAAGTTTAATACTAAGTATGAGAAAAACGTGCGTGGTGGCCTGTTGGTAAACGGACCAGACGCAGCTGCCAACATGTTCACGCTGGTCGCGGGTTCAAATCCCAGGGCACACCTCTGACTTTTCGGAGTCATGTGTGTATTGATAGTCAATCACCACACACTAAAACGGTGAAGGAAAACATCGTGAGGAAACCTGCATACCATAGCGGTTCATAAGAATTTCTATGGTATGTAAGTCCGCCAATCTGCACTAGGCCAGCGTGGTGGACTATATCGCCTAACCACTCTCAATCGTACTTTCGATTGTAGAGTAGGCCCGTGCCCTGCAGTGAGACGTATATGGGCTGATACAGATACAGATGAGAAAAACGCTGGAACGAACGCGATCCCACCTAGGAGTCTACAAGATCCGTATAAAGTAAACAATATTAAGTGATACCTCCGTGGCGCAGTTGGTTAGACGCCGGCTGTGAAACGAAAGACCGCGGGTTCGATTTCCGCACCGAGACAAATATTTGTGTGAATCCAGGTACATATTTCAAATCGGGGTGTGTGAGACCGAAAAGTCTCTTGTAGTTTCTGATACCCACGACACAATACTCATCTGAGTGTGGGGTCAGGACTATGTATTTATGTGACTGTTGGATGTTATTTATTATTTATTTATAATTATATTATACTTCCATACATTCCAAAATATTAATTAATCAACTGAAAATAAGAGGAATTCGATGAAATTTTGTCAGACTTGCAGTTATTGGATATGTTAGTTTACACTTTCTAAGGCGCCTACCATTCCAAGAGAACATGTAGTTGTTTATTGTGGCATATTTAGGTATTGAAAATAAACTATTATTCACAGGTTTGTCGCGGATTTGGTTTATTTTTCCATTTTTTTTACTTCCTGACGTTTCGAGCTTTTGTGGTCATGGGGAAGACTAACAGGTTAAAATATTAGTTTCATTTCTCTCTTTTTAATACAATTTTTAAGTAAGTTTAATTTTTTATATATTTTTTTGTATTCAATCATGTTCGTTACTTGTTAATCCAACAGCGTTATAATTAACTTTACATTCATTTTAAATAGGTAAAAATATACAATTTTCTTATCCATTTTAATACCCGGCGTAGAAGCAAGCAATAATTATTAATTACATATCTACATACTGCACGGCAACTCACGTCTTTTTCACATAAGGGGTAAGCAGAGGTCACCAGGACACCCACGCTTGGCCTTGTGTATTGTGCCCCACGATGTATTAGGGGGTGCACCTATCGCCTTATCGAGCACAAATATCTGGCGTCGAAACTGATAGTTATTAGAATAATCCAATACTTATTGCCTTCCTGACCCGGGATTCGCACCTAAGACTTCAGCTTTGTAATCGTACCGTAGAGCAACTGCGTCACCGGGGCAGTTATTAATTACCTTTCTCACTTCGGCCACAGGAATATATGTATTGAATACGTATCAACTATTGAACGTAGGTCTAATTACACTATTAATTACCTATTAATATAAAATAATTAACTTCTGTAAAGTAAAAAGAAATACACTGGACTCAAACCCTCTACCTCGGCAACTCTTCCAAGTCTCTATCCACCACCAAGCTAGCGCTCATTTAGATTTTTTCTTATAATACGGGATATCATTTTATTACTCGAATCCGTGATAATAATTATCTAAAGTGTAAACTAATTGAAAGTCAGATATCAACTATTGATTTGCCACGAACACTGTCGATTCATTTGATAATAAGGTTAATTTTCTTGTAAAAATATTTCTTTATCTTAATATTATATTATGTACCATTAAGGCTAATCCTGATTGATGCATTGGATATAAAAGATATTATAAATTATTTGAAACGTCGTACCAGGTTGTTCAGATGGCGCTAAATATGTTTTGTATGTAAACCATTTACGCTTCGCACTCACTCCTCAGGCTCTGTACTTAGAATAATTATTATGCAGCTATTACTTCCTCTAATAAATATTACAATTTGGTGTCTTTTTTGTATTTGAAATGCTTGGGAATTCTCACATCATAATATGAAAATTCTTACCTGCTTTATAACAATATTTAATGATATTTAGTGTGCATGGTGTTTCTTTCGAGTTTCGACAAAACTTCGAGAATAATATAAAAATGACGATCAAGATTTCCAAAGTAGTTTCGAACAACAAATACTCATTTCAATAATAATTCTATAACACTGTTTAACACTGATGACAACTTTTACACAAACTCACATTAATTATTTATTTTACAACACAACACTTAAATTAATTGAACCCGTAATAAAATGTGATCGTCATATATAAGAATTCCCGCCAATTCCTCTCTTACGGCGGCTTTTTAATTTACAAAATCGCCTAAAATAAGAAAGGAAGCAAAGATCATACAGCCTTACAGTATACGTTTTCACTTTAGTGCTACTGTTATATGCAGCATCAAAGAAGAAGAAGAGGCGAAAGAAACACCCAATATATTATATTCAACATTTAAATTTTCTAAGACCACAGCCCATATGCAATAAAAAAATCAAATAATACAAAACATAACCATCCAAGCATGCTTTTTATTAAATACTTAAGACATAAAATTAGCTGGAACAATATATGAAACTGAAAGAGAAAGCATTCATAATAAACCCAGTTTTTACTCAAAAAGTTGAAACATTTTTGTGAAGAAATAGAAATATGCATTGAACCACTTGCTTCTGGTCAGGAATCGGAATAGACGAGACCACGAAGCTGTGATTTCGCGAGCCGCACGCGTGGATTTAGTAAAGACAGACGACGCGACGTAAAAAAGCTACGGTAACATCCTAAGATTTCAAGATAGTTGACATTGTATGTTTTTTTATATAGGTGTATGGTGGGATGAGTATGCCATTCGCCTGATTGTAAGCGATACGATCGCTCATGGACAGTAGCAAAACCAAACACCATGAATTAAAAAACAATGCTTGGCATTCCACTGCGCTCGCCATCCTCACACATAAGATGTTAAGTCTCAATATGTACATAGTAGTAGTTACGCTGGCTACATCATTCTTCAAACCGGAACACAGCAGTGCATTAACACTGCTGTTTGGCGGGAGAAATAGAAATTACGGTGGTTCCTACTAAGGCGGTCTCTCACATATGAGACACCTAGTACCAGTAAAATCCAAAGATACTAAAATATCGAGACACTAAATACTCCTATCACGTAATGTACAATCAGTTTAACTTCCTTCTAATTCTGTAACTAGAAGGAAGTTCAATAATTGATAATACTGGACAACCGGATACTGGTATGGGATGAAAGATAAACTCTTACGTGTTTATTTTTGTATACAAAATACTCTACATTAAATTTGTTTAAATTCTAGTTTCGATTGGTCCGCGATCCACGGATTTTATACTGTAGTTAAAATAAGAAAGGAATCAATATTCCAAAAGATTGTAATCGGGTTCATGTGTAATCGCGATTTCGTATAATATTCTCGGTACAACTACACAGAACTTTAGATAAATTATCAGCAGTTCGGTAAACAATTTTAAAAAACGCGTTCCTTTTTTCATATACATGCCAAATATTATTTAACTTGATAAAATCAGAAAAAAACACTTGGCAAAATACAGCAACATACCATTGATGTAAATATATTTTGGCGCGTAAAGTGTTCCGACGTAAGTAGAGGATTACTGAAATTAGTCGTCGCTCGCCACGATTTTGAAAATGCTTGCTTGTATTAGAACAGAAAGTTTAATAAAAATGGAGATCATAACTCTTACCACCATTACGTCAATATCTATTAAATTAAGTTAATTTAATATTCATTTTAGCGCTTTTTTCACGGTAATCTTTTTGAAACTCCAAATGTACCCTATCCTTAGTTTTTAAATCAATGTAACATAAAAACTCATTTGAAATTATTACTTAATAAATTTCCTTTAGCAGTTTATTAATTAATTAGCAAGTACATATAACTACAATCATTATTAATAGAAAGCAATGAACTAAAAATAAATCCTAATATTGAGCGCTGGTGCCAAAATAAGATGACCGTGATCAAAGCACAGTAGCTAATGTAAGCTAATGTAACAGTTTCTCCCTTTACAAATAGTTTGAGGTTTTCAATCAGCGTACACGGTTTCACATAATTTAACAAACGATTTTGTATTCATTTACCTTAATATAAATACAGCTGTGGAACTTTTTCCCTCCTTCCTATAATCTGTACCTATAATAATGGCATGAGACTACCACACCGTCTGATGGCATTCGATATTTTGTCTGGACGGTATTTGCACTTACCACTAGGTAAAATGCAGTATCTGTACCTTGCAAGAATGAATTTATATATTATGGAACTTAATAACAACAAATCTATAGTGTGGTTTGTGAATATAAAAAATATATCATCTTCATTCGCCTGGTTAACTTCCAACTTTAATATTGATAGTATTTTAACGATTACGACTTGAAAAAGTTTTATACTCATTTTTTTTTTATATATTTAAATAAAATATTCACCCAGCAATAGCGAGGTTTGAGACCGAAGCCTGGTTTGGAACCCAAAATTAGAAACCTACTCACAACGTGCCGCATCAAGCAATACTGCTCTTGAATTAATTCTTGACCAATGTGCTATTGCGAGCCTTTGGAGAGTTGGTCTATGCTCTTTGGTATCAACCCATGGGCAGAAATGACGATATAGAGTCGACATCTCTAATGTTAGTAACTTCGTCTGCCAAATCTTAATATTTTGACATTTTGTTGACAATCTTCTTACTACGTTTTCCCAGATAGGCTTAGCTTTTTGCCTAAAATCGCCATATTTACTCCAGACATGATATGTCGTTTTTACACGCTTTATATTAGCTTCACTTGTATGTTTGTTTGTATGTTTGTAACCGACTCCTTATTATAGATATACTGGGTATATCAAAACTGCTACCGAAAACGAAGCCGGGTGGTAGTTTTAATTTGGTAGGTGGTTTAGAGTACAAACAAAATGCAACTAAAATTTTCGCAAAAAACGCGACATTTTTTTGTGATTTATTTAAATATCGTAATTTTTGGGTGGTAAGTCCATAGTTTTTGCTAAAAAAATTATTTAAATTCTTTTATACCTTAGAGTCCTTATAAATAAAAGGGTATACACTATTATTTTAGGAAAAAAGTGAATTTACCATCCAAATACGACAAAACCATAGGAAAAAAATAACAAAAATCGTCGCTTTTTTTTCAACATTTTCTGTTGCAATGTGTCTGAAGTCACCAAAACTACCACCCGATTTCGTTTTCGGTAGCAGTCTTTAGATACTCTGTATAATTATAACCTGTGTTTATACGTAGTTCGATATTATGTCCTCATCCATATTATCAATGTATTTTTGAGGCAGTTATATTTTTATGCATATAGGTATGCATATGAAGAACTAACCAGGCCTTAATTATACGCACGCAGGATTATACGCACATTAATTCATTATTACCAAGTTTTGCGCGTATTGTAAACCTAATTTAAACAAATATTTCCTTTCTTCACAGTAATATTTTACGTCAGTTTAGTGACACACAAAGCAAATATCCACAAAAATCACATAATACATTTTAATACATTGTCCTTTACCATTACAATGACACTCCAAGAATAAAATTGAAATTGGACCGTCAAATGGCGTTAAAGGAAGAAGCCCTATCTACCCTGGTTTAAAAACAATTGCCGGATATGAACATCGATTATTATCAAAAAATAAAGAGAGAGTTACCTATGTTTCATTTTTGTACATTATACAGAGCAGCTACATTGGGTGGATACAATAAAACTCAATTCTTTTTTTATTTTATACAGGGAGCAGTGCTACTCTGGGTGGATATGGACGAGGTTCCATCATGGGTGCTGCTTCTGGAGTGTGCACGGGCGCAGACCTGCTGCGGCTTGGAGGGCCGCCGAGGGGCTGGTATCCTCGCCAGCGACATCGGTCAGTACATTTGCATTCATTATTGTTTGTCAAAAATAGAACATTTCTTCGAAAATTTACTGACATGATTAATGATGATTGGTCGTAAAACAATTTTCCTTTTTCGTGTACGTATAAATCTACTGCTAAATATACTTCACCGGACATTATTCATTTTATCCCTAATTCCTCTTAGTCAACAGGAAACGATAATAAAAAATGTTCAACAGTTTAAAATGTGCTTTAGCTTACTAACATAGGTAAATTACTGAAACCATTACGTGCTGATAAAACGAAGTGGCGATAAATTTCTTTTACGTCCATTACTTACTTTTTTAATGAAAATATTTTTTAAAACAAGTATGCGCTTCACTAGAATTCAAACATACTCATCTCATCTACTTGTTATCCTATTTTCGAATTATTTAATTGGAAACCAACTATATAATAATATTTTGTATCAAATATCACAATGTGATTATTGTCGCCACTTTCAAAATAACTTTAGAAAACTAAGATTATTTATTTGTCAACCTATTATGGTAAACAAGAGCTATTTGGTATTTATGGTATTTAAGAGAAGCCTTATTAATATAAATTTACCTATAGATTCCACTCATTAGAACGATCCTCACATGTCATAGAGCTAGATAGATACATATCCAATCTTACATACTAATGTGTGGGATTCCGCTGCGGCTTGGCTAACACAAGTGTGGTCGACAGCAGGCCGGCGTCGACTGAGCACCTGGACAGACTAACAGCCTCAAAGACAGCGACGGAGCAGCCCGCGCAGTGGGACGGCTCGACATCCCGCAAGCCCCTCACATTACCCCCCAACCTCACGCCTAAGTTCTTCCAAAAGTCGCCACGAGAAGCTCTGCGCAGAGTAACAAGCTTGCTAATACGGAAGGGTAAGCCTGAGCAACTATTACTACTTTTTGCTAACATTCAAATCATAGTGGGTCTCTGAAAACACTTTTTGAATAGTCAAATGCGTAATTCATACCTGCTACCACCGCTTTGAAACGTCCTGTATCTCGATATGTAAAATGTACTTTGTGGTCAGATTATGCCTAGGAGTGAAAAAAAAAACCGGCGTATTAAAAAACTGCCTCGAACTGTATGTAAAAAGGGATTTTTATGCGAAAACAAAATTTACATGAAACATGGTCTAATAATAGCTACAATAATTCGCCAGAAGAACCAACGCACTAAGGCCATTATGGACTAGCTAAAACGACAAACACTATGAACTATTTTTTGTTGTTGTTTACTATAATATTCGCAATAATTAATTGTAAATGTTCGTACAATTACTGCTAAGTGCTATTGTCACTGGAAAAATACCAAGCTCTATTTAGGGCACCATTGAAATGAGCATTTAAACAAATATCGATTATAAATAAATGTTAATTTAATTATTGTTATTCAGCACTTAAGCAAATTACATTTAAATAGATAAAGCAAATTAATTACTACTAAAAATATTTGCAAAATTTTAAAAACAGAAACTAGAGGCGAAAGATTAGATATTAGTTTGTAAGTAAACTGAAATCTATATATACTATTACTACTAATAAACGCTCATTTATCAATAACCATGAGTATAATTTTCCTCGTTGTAACTCGGTAGGTACATATTTTACTATTCTCTTTTAGTGATTGCGCGCCGTAATAGATGTCGCTACGGGTATTCAAATATCGTATGTATCCGGTGATATAAAATATTTAACTACTTTATAACGAACGATAACAACAATATTATTATCTCTTCGAGATCAAGACACGTCACACGTACATCAGCTGTCGGAATACGAAATGAATTGAGTTACTTTCGGGTAATTTTAACCCTTTTTCTAAAATGACTCATACCGAAGTATAAAAATAAATAATGTGAGGATAATATGACACCAAACGAATAAACATTTCCAAACGTCGGTTTTACACAACATTCGCTAGTTAATGAGGTTAATATGGGACGTGCCTTTAATTTTTGTATAACCATCGCATCCACACGATCTACAATTTAATTAAATTGATAACTCATGGGAATTTAAAATAGCTAGTGTGTTGTAAGTATTTAATAACTTTATGTATTTTTCATTAATTTTGCGATGAGTCATCATAACTGACAACGTATTATGTTTATTTCTTTATTTTACTGACATGTCTGAGGTCAGTGATAACTAAATTATGTTGTTACATATACATAAGATTGAGTACATAGATGAGTCATATTATCAGTTCCGACGTTAAATTATTTACAAATATACAAAGTGCTCTGTTAGTTTAGGATCCGGTTATTATTCCAAGCTAAATAAACCAACACCGCGGTGCGTTGTAACAATAAGGCGTTAACAATGCATATAGGGGCCTAAAAGTTTGGCTGCACAATAGTGAATAATAGCATACAATGGCGATTCTGTTACCTGCGACATCAATATGTGCATAATAGTATGGCAGGGTACAGCGCGCGGCGCGCCGGGGAGTGATTCAGACGTCGCGCCGCGCATTCACCCTGCATGGGTGTCGCTGACGCTGCCACTGCCGAGTGCCGACGAGCCGTGACTCACCTCCTCACTCGTGCACTCCGAACCACGATGGATGCCAATACACCCATATCATATGATTAATAGACACTAGAAAGTTGATAATGCCTGACTCAAGTTATTTATTGTTCGTCGCAAATAATTAATTCGCAGAAGTCGCCACCAGTGATTTGTGTCCGTCTGACATCGTCAGCTTGAACTTGGCTACTTGCGGAGCTGATAATTTGCAGTTCAAAGCGGCGTACATTGTAGCGCTAATGCAAATAATAGTTTAAGAGAGTAAACTGTTGACTACAAAAACATGATCAGGCAAAACCGGTATTTTCCAAAGAAGGCAATCTACGAAGCTTTGAGGCCAAGATCGCAGCCGGTACGACATATGCGCCGCCTTGTCGTCAGACTATCGCTGCGTGCCCTACATACAGTATTACTGTTATTTTCTTACATTTATTTTCACAATGATTAATTTGAAAATTATAAAAGTTATTTAAAGCATAAAGGTTTCAATTAAGTATTTGATATACATAAAATGATAAATTTAAATTGATAAAAAAAAAATCGTTTGGCGAGACGTTATTTTAAAGGCTCATAATATTATTTTAATTGATCCTTACCTGATTACTCTCATTTACATTAAAGAATGTTTTTACTGCCAATAATGCTACGTTTTCTTTCGGAGAAGAGTTTTATGATGATATTAGAAATAATTTATGTTATAAACTTATAATACCTACGCTTTAAAATTTGTAGTTGTGGTATAAGTGTGGGACTGTTGTATCTTGGATGAGTGCCAACTATACTTCCATTCATTAAACATAAAACTTATAATAAAATTTTACATACTTATCACCAAATCTACCACAATGCGAAATGATCGGAGTTAATAAAATCGTTTAAAAATAGATGAGTATGAGAGAGCATTTGAATTTTTGGAAAGAAATCATGAGTTTTGCAATAATAATTCGCCTTAAACTTGCCTTTCGTATCGATACAAATATGATATCGATAGCGTAATCTGATAACGTGGTGTTATCACAACGATAATATGCGGTAATCAACCACCTCAACACCTCTCTTAATCGACAACGAAACTTGTACCAGGGAATGCAATTTATCTCTATTCATTAGTACTGATATGAGAACAACTGAACAAGATATAGAAGTGTTACACAATTCGGAAATTTGTCGTATGAACGTAGACAGGAGAATGATGCTATTATTATGCAAAGGGATACATCAAACGTATTGGCGTCCTGTACGTGATTACCTGATCCGATTCTTACATTAACCCAACTAATCATCACATTTTTTTATTTCAATAAGAACAGGGCGAATTGCAAAAATAAACTAAAGTCAGTTTTCAAATAACGAGTCCAGACGGTACAGTGGCGTTGTTTACCAGACGGCACTTTATTATTTATAATTTATTCTTCGCATATTCCTGTTTGTCGTGTCGGTAAAATTCTTTAGTGGTTTGGTGCGTTGTCACCAAGTTCACGACTTGCATGCAAATGCCCTTACATCCGTCGTGGACCAACAATACAGGTGCCCATATCCGGTGCCCACGTCATACTCCGACTTATTCCATCTATACGGATACACGAAACTCATATATTCATGTATTACTTCGACGAATCAAAATCAATAATTACTAATCTTTCTTGGTATAGTACTAATTTCTTAGAGATAAATCACATATTTTCCTGCGATATGGCGTTGTTTAGTGCTGCCGTATTCATGTTTCATTTTTAAAAGAACATTTATATCATATGGGTATTTTCCTGAGTTGGCTGAATGAATATAAACCAGGGCTTTGTAGCTAATAGAGAGTAAAATAATATGAATGTGTAAGACACATTTTTATCATTGTATTTCATAAAGCACATGTAGTTTATTCCAAGGAGTCCTTCAATAGGATATGTCATGCCATGATGAGGAGTTAAGTCATGAGAAAAATACTAACCTGGGTGTACTTATATTGTGAACACAAATCCAGTTTAACGATAAAGAAACTCAACCGCTTGATCCCTATTCATCCCTGTGTGGGCTCTTCGTTCCATTTTACTAGCAATTAATGCTTTGCTACTCCAAATGTGTAAATATTTTTTGGATCAACTTTATATAGTAACGCGGTCTGAGCCGCCCTATTTAGATACACATTACTTAAATAGAAGAAAATATAATCAATGAATATAATAATGTAAAAAACGTCACCCATCAATGATGATTACTCTTTATTACCTTTACTATGAAGTACGAGATACTTAGCAATAAGTTTGTATTGCTTGTAAAAAAAACTTTAAAATATTGTTTTTATCACACAACTAGTACTATTAAAACAGCCAGTAATAGTTATTGTAATTATCGAAGTCGTCGTAAAAGTACATACTACTATAGCTAATGCAAGTAACGACGTATGGATTCATACGAAACGCGTGGGTGACTTCATATTTGCGTACGCGTTTAGAGCCGAATCTAAAATTCGAAGTTAAATAAAGAAGTTTGGTTAATGTCAGTAGATTCATGGTTTATGCCTCGCTAGTACCGGAATATCTGTTGAATCTCAATTGTCTAACGCCTTCACCGAGGCTGGCCTTAACCTTGAAGTCCCACGTGCTTACCAACTTTAATAATATCCTACTGACGGCCTACGTCCGTTAATGAACATGTGCGTGTTTATAAATGTCCTCATTTGTTGCATTGAGCGTTTAAAAAAAGGCAACTAGCATTAAGAGAGAAAGTTCTAGAATGTGTACCATTGACACCATATATTTTGCGAATAATGTTTGAATATCTGTTGAGTGAAGTTTCGAGGTACGCACCGAACAAGTTTATTTACGCAGTGCAGACAGGGCTCTGTGGACATATTGGATATTTATAACATCGATGTTGGAACTGAGAACCGCTTTGTATATTCTTTTTGTGACGCCGTTCGTAAAACATTAGTCATAGCAGTAAGTAGGCAGTGACGATGTAAATGCAAGACGCCGCCTATGTCATGCATTGTCTTCGCTTGCTACATTAAATATATCTTAATATTACTCAAGTTCTTGTAGTCGTACCTAATTGTCACGTAGTATTACGTTATACGTATTTTGATTAAATTGCACATATGTATATTCTTTTGAGTGATTAAAATAAAATAAAAAATATGTATTTTGCCCCTAATTTTATTATTTTTGTCATAATATTTAATATTTTGTCATAATAGAGTAAAATATAAATACACAATCCGCATGCAGCCGTTTAAGTTGAACGGTTGTTTGACACATGCGACACGACCTTTCAAGCCGCGTAACCTATAAGCTCCGTGGACCTTTTTGTGGTCGTCGCCAACCGTCCTTACCATATGGCACCGGTACACTCGTAGCAAAAAGTCATTTTCATTACTATTATTATCATATAAAACATTTTCTTTTTTCTTGAAGCAACATAATCTAGAATCGTATTATGCTTTGTTATTATAAAATCAGTTTGGGATTTTTCATAGTTTTAACTGATAGAGCAAAGATACGGGTGTTTTAGTGCTTCGTAAATAAGGTGGCTAGATATAGATAGTAGTTTGTTTGTTGTATTGTTTCTCGCCTCGTGAGAAATCCGAAGTTCTTACATGCAATTACCCAACCTCCAAGTGTCTCTACCTCTTCCTGTGTAATTTCGTAGGTCTACAACGCGCTTAATAGGAATTTTCTATTATATGTAGCTATTTACAGGCAGTGGCGATCACTTTTCATTAAATAAGTCATTTTCTCTTTCATTTATCATTTTCTGTTTAAAAATTATTAATTTAACTATCGATTTATGTAAGTTATTATTAACACAAACTTTTCTCCTTGTCCTAGAACATGTTATTTATATATACAAGGATGGTGTTCTTGGCAATACGATGTTTAACCTTATTGATATCCTTTTGTACGATACGGTCAACTGCGACCTCGCAGTAATCCGATATGGCGGAGCGCCACGCTCGACTTATGGCGTGATTACTCTTTTATCACATCAACTTCATATTTTCTTTTAAATTACTTATCAAACAAAAGGGATCATCCATAAAAAATCACGTCCAACATCAAACCATTTATACAGTGGTAATCTTGAAGATTATGTTTCAATTAACCGCGTAAATATTAAATTACGTTTACGTTATGTCAATTCCGAATAAGTATAAAGCTGCACTTACTCGTATATATCTATAAGCCCTCCTTCTCTCAATTCATAATTCAAGTGGCTGAAATCGATCGTGCCGCACCAGTACCACCCATTCATTCCGCGAGAACCAACTCAACTCCGTGCATCTGTATAATAACTGAAAACTTCGGGAGCTTGCTAGCCATCGATTTTTAGAGGACCCCCATGTGAGCATAAATGGATCTATGTGACTTTATGTAGGGTTATTTTGGTGGAAATAAGTTGAACATGTCCGTTTTATTTGATATCAAACATCTGTGCGAAACTTATATTCTTGATACTGACGTTTCAGGTTTAACGGCCTAAACTATTGATTATTATTTTGCACGAATTGTTTAGATGTTATTTTTGCAATTTGCGTTTACGCCTGTAACCAATGCCTTCAATTTAGCCATTATGGCTTCGACTAAATTCTTTTAAATTCCATCGGAATAAAAGTCAGGTTTATTAAATTTGTGTCAAATTTCATTCGTATTTAAAATAGGTATATATTAATTAATTAACAAATCAGACGCAAAATATTACCCACATTTTCATGCTTTTTACATGGGGCCATAAAATCTAGCAGATAAGTTTCATTGCGAGTGAGCTGTGAAGAGTGTTGTAAATGAAGTGTAAACCTGTCTGGAGACAGTTTCTCGCGAGTGGTGCGTCGTGTAGCGTTGGTCGTGCGACCGTCACCCACATACCGTATGCCCAGTTACACCTGCGCACACACGCAGCCTGCTCGCTGCTCGCCTCGTCTAGCTCATGAGAATTGTCTAATTGTACATTAATTACAACTAAATCATCAATTAAACAACATTACAACTTTATAGAAAATGTAACAAAAATATCTGTAACGTCTCATTTAACTAACATTAATAGTGGAGTTCCCGATTCACTAACAAAAATATATATTGTTTAATATGATTATGTATCTCAAGTACGTAAAGTCATGTAATTTCAGTATACCATCAAATTAAAATTAAGTATTAGATACTTAAAAACAACATCTTAATCGTAAAAAAATCAAAGCTATCCTTAATGAGGCGACACTTTATAAAATGTAAAAATAAAATTGCCCACATCATGTACACATCCATTATTTTTCCTGTTGATTGGAATAGCACGTAGTACCACGATATATACATCCATATACCAACGTTCATATGCTTTATTCTGTATCGCGCACCGTATGTCAATGATCTCATGCATAGAACATATAAATCGCGATGATGACTATGCCTATTCGATGCCCTACGGACAAATTGACTTGATTATTAGCAGCTTTCAATTGTAAAACTTGTTTATTTCAGTGTTATTTATAAACTGATGCCTTTGGCCTTCAAATACAAACAAGATAGTGATGCAATTGTTAACGTACGAAATGAAAATCTTCACATGCCTATGGACGGTTGCGATTTAAGGCCGCGCGAGTCAACGCCACTGCCAAGGTCGTCGATTACTTCTATTGCCTTCACGCGAAACAATCGAATGTCCGACTTTGATGCAACCAACCATTCAGTTTATAACATTCTTATCATTAATACCAGCACGATATCGCACTAATATTTAAAGATAAACAACTTTGACTGTAGCTACGGGTACAAAAAGTATGACTAACTAAAATGTAACGACCGTGAAGAAAACTCTAGAAAATTTTCCTTCCACGTACAGCGTTTATCAACACTTAGAAGTTATGCAAACCAACTATCAATTATACGAACTTACATTCACCAGTGTTTATTAAATAGCTCTAAAATATAAATGAACTATACAGATTATTAAGAGCTTCAAAAATATATTAGTAATCCTTTCAAAGCCCCCAATTGTTTGCTGCTCAATAGAGCGTGGCTCTCGGTGTCTGATTATTCTGATTAGGTAGATATATCGTGTGTTCTTCCACGGAACAGAAGACTGAAATGTGCTAACCATGTCGGCGTTCGCGATTTGAAACATTGTAGGCAGAGGAAAGTCGAACGATGTAAATTTGCGGCGTCTGTTCGGGTGAACGATCGCAATAGAACCGGTCGGACAGGCAGCACAGGCAAAAAGGATCCTCCGGGGAATGCGCTCCGATGCGGCGCAGACGTCGGACCATTCTACTACACTATTCGCATCCAGATATTTCCGGTTTAGATTTCAATGTTTCTAGTTTAAAAATGGACATAATTATATTTTCAATGACATTGTTTCACTGCACGTTTCCTGGAACTGAATATATAATTAAATATTTAATATTTTAAATATTTTAAAACAACTTTAATAAATGATTTGCACTAAATTATATTTCATTTTGTGTCACCAAAGTTATAGGCTAAAGATAATGCGTCGATTACGATTAGGTGTGGGTAAGGTGACATAATAAATTCTGCTAAGTGGTGATTCTACATTCAGTATTATCGATGACTTTATCATTTTGACATTAATATCGCAACTATCGCACTGTTATTACATTTTTACAGGACGTTATTCTGCTATGGGATGTATATTTGTAACTTAGCCTAACTATAATATTATTAATATTTATAAGGAAAACAACTGCATCGGCATGTAAATAGGTTATTTAAGTTATTTTCCGCGTTGACGTATGTTAATTGGTGTTTGGTTTTGAATTTCCTTTAATTAGGATGGCGTATCAATACCACATACAGGCGTGCCTAACTACATTGTACATAACCAACAATTATTTCAATTGATTTAAATATTTTAGTACATACAATTTATTAAATGACCTAGGTATGGATATATTCTATTTAGCAAGACACATATTGCAATACATAATTACGTTTCCATTTATTTTCTATGTGAACCAATTGGACATAATACCTACTTAAGTACTTAGTGTTGTAGGTATTATACAATATTTGGAGAATATTATCTAGTGACGCTCTAAATCCTGTCAATAAAAGTACGAACATTTACGATTAAAATTACATTACTTGAAGATTTCCAAATTATGTACGAGAAGCATTTAAACCACGGTTTATCCGATTGCGGATTGGTCAGACTTGTCACTCTTACCAAGATATGAATTGTAATGCTATGAATTCTTAAACGACCTGGAGTATCGCACGATTCCACTAATCGTATGATATTTATAAATGTTTTTTATGTAACTAATCAACATCCTGTATAAATATATTATTGTTTGCTTTAGGGAACAACGGGAAGGAGAAAGAAAATTCTCGAAACAAGGAAGCAACTTCACCGGCAGCTCGCTCCGCCAACGGTAATAACGGCTTCCTTTCTAAAAACACATATAAAATACAATGAGATATACTACTTCTCTATACTCATAAAATATAATTCGATAAATTAAATTTATAAAATATATCATAATGAATAGCTATAACTGTTCTGGAAGTAATGAAGGCAATACATGGCCAGTAATTCAATGTTACTGATTATAATTGTGTATCCAGCTAAAACCGACGCCCCATAATCGAGCCGTGAATCGGGAAGTAAAGGGTCCCAAGTTCGCAGAGCGTAGGGAGCAGGGACGGGAAGGGTGTTGGGTGGTGCGCACATGCCGCGTCCCGGGGGCTGCGGCGCGGACCGCGCAGCCGCGACCGGCACCCCTCGAGTGGCGCACCCCGCCCGCGCCGCGCCCCCCGCCTCAGACCCTTCGTTGCAGGGGCAACAACTCCGACCACCCCATCCTGCCATATTTTTGCGGAAATTGGAATCCTCTAGATATACAGCTGTTCGTATATAACATTTGATCGTTTTACCCATTATTATCTGTACTTATTAGGCATCTCAATTTATGAACACATTAAGCGATAAATATAATGTTTGTAGTCGTGTTTACTATTAACTGTCGTTAATTACGAGCGTCGTCTGTTGCTAAGCTAAACAATGATCGGGTGAAGTCCAGTTTCCGCTGTTTAATGTTGTAGTCACATGCCATTACCATAGCATCACTCGTAACGTATTTAGTTTGTAGTTACGTTTTTGTATACATGTTGTTCTAATGGCGAAGCTCCTACGCCCAACAGATATGATAATAGAACGTTGAAACACAATGTTGGCATGTCATTAGACGTGACATATCAATGGGACAAAAGTAACAGATAGCGCGACATCCGTCTTTCGTGCCTACAGTCCGCTATCGGATACGTTTTTGAAATAATAATGCAGTTACGACAAATGTTTTACGCTTGCAGTAACCGGTTACGAGAATAATAATCTGCATAATTCTGTTAACTTTGAAATCAGTTTTATGACGTTCAAACGAGATGACGTCATCAAAATAACAGCCACCTTTGCAATGGACGTAGTGAACGACTATTTAATTGGTTAGAGTCTTTGTGTCCATTATACTGGTCGAGTGAGCCAAGTGTCGGGGTATTCGTTAATTGGTGTTCTGACTCGCTTCCATTATCAGCACCTAAGATAACAGTGTTCTTTAGTTACGTTTTATGAACTGAAAATGTTAACAATACAACTCACTTCTACATGTGTAACTTGTAGTTCATCAGTTGTACGGTATTAATATCACGTTTTACAATGACATAATATTACTAAATCATTCATTAATAGGATCAAATTTCCTAGCAGCCACAACTGGCCACTGGATATACATACAGCAGCCCACGGCTACTGGTAAACATACACGTTCCTAACGCACACGATTTGGATCGGTTCCAGGGGTAAACAACTCACCACGGACTAAAAAAATACATTCTGTTCCAAACGAAACTTGTCCATTTTCAATACACCTAAATTGTATGTTTTAAAATGGGACCTGCAGAACTTCCGAATAAAATCCACTAGCCGACCTTACCAGTGTAATGAAATAACTAAATACTTAAATATAAAAGAGACTGCCTCGGTGGCGTAGTTGTACTACGGTACGCTTACAAAACTGAGGTCTCGGGTTCGAATCCCGGGTTGGGCAAAGTGATATTGGATTTTTCTATTCATTATCAGCCCAGAGTCAGGAATTTGTGCCCGATATGGCGATAGGCTCGCCAACTATCCACATTGTGGGACGGAACATACTGGCGAAATGTGGGTGCCCTGGCACCTCGGCGTGAGTTTATGTATGTATGTATAAAAAAGATTATCCTCCTGTGTCGTGACCATTGCATTTTTTAAGAGTACAAATAACGATAATTCTCTAACGGTTTCCTATTAGCAAGTCACCGACAGAATACTTAATAATATGGTATTTTGCAGATCATCTTACTAATGCCAATGTACTTCCTTGATTTTGTGCAAACTTTAGTCGCTTTAGGTCTCAGCGATGTTACCTCTGAATGATAATATTCGGCAGTCAATTCAGTTAAAATAACGTGGTCTGGTTTGAAAAATTGCACATGTATGTCTGGAAGTGGCTACTGTCCCACTTGGTATAAGGGGCAGTGAACTTCCAGCGAGCATACCTACCGTTTGTCTACAATTAATAATTCATACTGTAATGGCGGCTGACTACGAACACATTTGGCGAGACTTTTTTCACACTTGTTTCTCGAGGGATCATTCAACTTGGCATAAAAAATATCGTGATTCAAGTATCCTGTGACTCGTTGTTCAGTATACGTGTAGGGGAGAACAGGGTAATGAGAGCCTATTAAGGGAAAGTTTTAATAAAAATCACGTTGGTCGAGATATTTGTATTTTTTGATTATAAACTCTTAACTTCATTATTAGAGAATATTTTAATCACAGTTATAATCAACTACAGACATATAATAAGGTGCAGTTAGCGTTTTACTAAAAAAGTCAGTCGCTCCTATTACCCGACAAATGCGGCTAATGGGAGCCCATTTAATGCTCATACGGAAAATGAGAGCCATTATAATTACTCTTAAAAAAATAACAAAACGTACTATACATGAGATCTAGTTATTATAATTATTAATATAATAAAACGCTTGGTAACACAAGTTAAAATGAGAACAAATTCAAACTAAACGGAGATAAAATATGAAAATGTTAACTGAAAGCAAAAGATCCCGACTTTAAGGATCCCAACAAAATGCACAAATATAAGAATCTGGACTAACACTGCCAGAATACTCTTTATAGGCCCAGTTACCGCAACTTCTGCATCGGTACCACATCCCTTCACTTTTTCCAGTATCTAAACAAATTGCACATAAATTATCCTCTTCAGAATATTCTGACTCATCATCGCAAATAGCATTTTCGTCTACTTGATCAATTGATGAGTCTTCATCATCACTTTGAAACAAAAACTTTGTTGCCTTTCTTTTCCTTGTGTTTCTGGTTGTAGTCTTCTTACTTTTAAGCTCTTTATCTTTGGTATTTTTCTTCTTAATACATTTGCCTTTGGTACATTTTCCCTTGACTCAATTTTCTTTACCACAGTTTCCTTTATTTTTCTTAATTGCCTTTATCTTATTCACCTTTTCAGTTCTTTTCCCCTTGCTCCATTTATTTCTCCAAGTTATTGAAAAAAAAGCGTTATCTCAGTCTTATTAAATCCAAGGATTCGGTCAATACTGATGGCTTCAGGCTTTCTAATACTCAACTCTAGATGACGCTGCAAAAATCCAACCAGCCTATCTTTTCCTGCAGTTTGATCGACTTCGTTAAACCGTTTCTCAATACCTAGTTGCTTAGCTACGCTGTAACATACTTTGCGAAACTGTTCTCTAGTCAAACCATTTTTTTTTTGACATAGTCCGAAGGTGGTTAGCCAGTATTTCTTCTTGGCCAACATTAAATACGCTACGTCTTCCCAGCTTAAGCGAGTTTTTGTAGCTACTGTCGTCGGCTTTCGCTAAATTGTATCGCTTCTTAAGAGTGCTGTAAGGAATATCAGTTTATTGCGATACTTTGTACACTGAAATTCCTCCTCTTTTGAGAACAGATACTGCATTTTCTAATGCATCCACTGTCCAAGAAGCTTTTGTGGTTGTCCAAGTTCTTTTACGTGGCCTCTAAAAGAAAAAATAAGCATTAATATCTCTGAACTGACTAAATGGCGTAATGGGATCGATGTCGGGTAATAAGAGCCTAACTAGGCTACCATTAGCCGCTGACCACCATTTTGAAAAGTAGTAACATAAATATGTAATTGTATTCTCAATCACAATTCAACTATTTGTACTTGTTAGTTAACGAATCTGGAGATGTAATAAGCATAACTACAATAAAATAGGATTATGTTTTCATGCTTACCTTGATCCTGGCAATTGTCAATTTTTTGTAAGCGTGGAGCGAAAAACAAACAACCGTCCCTCGTGACTAAACGAATGGCACTATCGGTTCGAGTGCATCAGGCGAAGTTTGCCGATTGTTGACGGAAGTAGCCGAGTACCTACGAACGCGTAAATGTGTCTGCATTCCGTTCAAACACCATAGCTCCCATTGCCCGACGGCTCTCAATACCCCGCGTTCCCCTACCACATCAAATTTTTGTTCGCCTACTTATTTAAACAATTCAATAAACTATAATCAGTTTCGGAGAGCTATTAAGATACTAGGAGAAACTTTAGTTTTAACTCTTGATGTTTCGTGACTCA
Source organism: Hyles lineata (assembly GCA_030180105.1). NCBI lineage: Eukaryota > Metazoa > Arthropoda > Insecta > Lepidoptera > Sphingidae > Hyles > Hyles lineata. The sequence continues at coordinate 11,179,612 of JARJEE010000005.1, read as the reverse complement.
TTAACATACATAAGTAAACCAGTTTTAGAAAGTATTAATGTAAAGCATATTATTGTGTATATATGATTATATATCGACTGTTATCTCCGCCTATCTGTTCTTTCTCGATTAACTTTGGTGAAATGTTGTTCTGTTTAGTGCAGTATTGCCAAAGCGAAATAGATATGTAATTTTCTGACTGAACTCTTGTTATCATTTTCATTAAAATTTTCATGTAATTATTTTAATGTGGTATTAACTATATGGGTGACGAGAACTATGAACTGTTGGGTGTATTAATTTTTAATTTATTTGTAATGCCTTTGTATGATGTATTTGTAAAGAAATAAAGTATAGTTTTAGTTTATTCCCTAAGAACCACGTCCAATATTTGATAAGAAAGAAATTGTTCCGCGATACAGCACATGCCGGTCAGGCGGGAGATGCACTAGCTGATACAACCGTTCATAATTACGAGATACTCATATTGTTGCTTAAAATGGCGCGAAGAGTCGATTAAAATGTTCAGCTTGAAATAACCAATTATCTATTAATAGCCCGTGGTTTAAAATCTAGACTTTAGACAGTTAATATCGTCTGTCCTACCGTAATGTCGCAAGACAGGTCACAGATCTCGGTGCGATCTTGGCAGGAGTTTATTTCCGTTATGATTACTTTAAATATACTGGATATATAAGAACGCCATGTCCGCCGATATTAAGCATAAATGTCAAAAAAAAAAACAAATATTGTTATAATAATGAAATAGGTAGTGAATTGTTGGGTAGGATTAAGAACGTTAAATTATGTGAAGCAGCAGACTACTGGGCAGTCAAGTCTAGTAAATCCGTTACTTGAGCAAACATTAGACAGATGGTACAGCTAAGCGCACTATACCGACCAAATGTTTCAGTAAGCTACAATATTTTATAATAATGTAATTTTGACAGAGGCGTTGGTATTTTTTGCGCAAAAATATATAAATCTCGCGACCTCTCTAATTAACAAGAAATTTAGACGTGTAATTAGTTTTATTTAGACCTAACGACTACGGTAAATATTTTTCTTTCGGCTTTCTCGTTGTTAATTAGTGCATCGAATTGTTACTGTGGTTTGAAAGCATCTCCGTCCGCTGGTGCATAGAGAAATAAAATTTTTTGTTATACCTAATCATAAATGTATACAACTCATAAGGTTAATGACTTATATGTAAATTGATAAAAGGTCACAGCGCTGATTATAACGTTTATCGACCGGTGGAAGATTTACTGCATAGGAAATTAATTGTTCATAACAACTGCCAACAATGTACACAAGTAATTACAGATTCGTGACGTTCAGTGTAATGACCAAAATATTAAACAGACAAATTATCAGCATTCAAGATATGACGACTGCCTCGGTGGTGTAGATGCATTACAGTAGGGTCACAACGCATAGGTCACGGATCAGAATACCTGGTCGGGATATGTGACATTGGATTTTTCTATTCATTATCAGCCCGGGGTCATGAATTTGTGCCCGATATGGCGATAGGCTCCTCTCCTATCACATCGTGGTACGGACACACACAAGACGAAACGTGGGTGGTCCTGGTTATTACCAGATGAACCTTTGCCTGCCCCTTCTGGAAAAAAGTCGTGAGTTTATGAATGTATCTCAAATATTTTAAGATTTACGGGTGCAAATTTATTTTAATTTAAATTAAAATTCCTTTTAAGACCCAGATGCTAAATGCCCTTCCGTCAAAGTCTACATTTGGTAATATTTTAGTAATTTCACATGTAATTATGTAATCCAAAAAGCTAGTACTCTACCAAGTGAATGCAAAGGGCTATCGAGTTGCGGACACAATAGCCGGCGCCCATGGCGGCAGTCGCGGTCAGTGTGGCCGCTAAACTTATATCACATTTCTATCTAGAACTTCATGATACGCTAGCATGCCTAATGATTTCAACAATAAAATAAACATTCAGTTAAATATTTTAAGACCTATAGTGTTTCTGTTGTAATTACTTTCATTTAATACTTTTGTGATGAAAATGCCGTATAAGCACTCAAAATAATCAGCATGTCCTTTTAACAGCCTCCTCATAACATTCGTCGCTTATGCGCTAAATAAATTTCTGCTGAGATAAATGTTTAGGAGATTGAGTATGTAGAGATGTAGCGCGGGTTGACTGCGGGAGGCTGTGAAGCTGCGATCAATACAGTGTCGGGGCTGTCCGCGTCGCCGCCACCGCCGCGCGCCGCCGCTATACCATCGCCGTCCGTCGCGCGCCTACGAAAGCGAACGCATCGACCTCACTGTCCTTCACCGAAGTGTCGATGACCCCTGAACTCCGCACACCACAACCGCGCACCACGCACCCCTATTTGCTCTCATCAAATCATCACACTTCCCAAGCTCCTCCACAAGACCCAATTAGTGAAAAATCTAAATTCATCAAAATACATTGACATAAATATGTATATGGATAGGGCGGAAAGTGTGTAGTGTTCCGACGTAAGTGGTGCGCGCGCTCCAATACATATCTAGTGGAGCGTTACTGAAACTACTCGTCAACAATTTGAAAATGCTTGCTTGTATTATGACAGAAAGTTTAATAAAAATTAAGATAATATTTTTTATCACCGTTTAGAAATCTATTAAATACGGTTAATTTAATATTTATATTAGCGCGATTTTCACCGTCATCTTTTTGAGACTCCAAATGTACTGAAGGCCCTATTCATAATTTTTTAATCAATGTCAAAATAATTACAGACATTTGAAGGGGTGCGTCATTGTTGTAGTGACGCACACACTGACTGAATCACTTTCAATTCAAAGAAATACAATATCCATAGCATATTTTATACTTACTCATAAATGATGAATCTTGATTAGACTAAATATAGTAAGTCATTTTCAGTGCAATTATGACTAGAGATTCAAATTTTTTTGTATAATCTTAACAGCCTAGTCATGGCCTGTGAGCAAGACAAGTATGGGCGATCATGAACCATGCCTGCTGATGTCAACCGCAATGATAAAATGTACTGTAAGTGAAGAGGGCTTACAGAATTTCGTGGCAAATCATGATCCCTATAAATCTTCGCTTTGAATGTGCGCCAATCCAAAACTGTGTATTGAAAATACTTTTTACAGGTTTTAAAAGTTGGTAATTAAATATTCTAATGTTCCTAATTAGTCCACTTATACGCTGTGTAGCCACGTACTATCAATGTCTCATAGAAATTTTGCAGTTCTCAAATTACTATTTGTAGAGGGTTGTCATGATTTAACCACAATTGTCGCAGATCTTTGTGGGAATTCTGTACAATGAACTTGAACGCGACCAGACCTCCACTAGATACGAAAGCTATAAATAAAACCGTACTTTCGCGTCCAGTACTGAAAGATAGACGTATTAATGTTTACGAAGCATAGACCAGCTTCACCACTTATGTTAAGTAATAAATTATTGTCTGCCATTTCCGAGTCCACGCACTTTATGAAAGACTTATTATGTTAATGTTATTCTAATTATCATTATATATTTGTTTCTACTCAATGTTTAAATGTATAGTTAAAACGCAATAAAGTCTCTGCAATGTAGAAATCGACAAACGTGTGGTCGGTAATTGTGACGTATATTTTTCATTGTAAAATATCGAGATTCGACAGTAACATTGCACGTGCTTTCGGTTCACGACTATTTTAGGCACCGTGCATGGCATTTGGGACGCGTGCTGGAAACTACATACTTACCGGTTTATTTTTATATGCCCTACTAACGACTCAACTTCTTACACATCGATATAAGAAAATGTTAAAGTTTGACAAAATCGGTATGTATGTAGTTTCTTTAATACGACCCCATAAACTATTATTTAACTAAACACTGCTCGTTTTAACTAACAAAATGTTTTTTTTCTAATGTTTACGATTTAGGCCGCAGAGCTTGTTTAACATTGTAACTGTAAACAAGATAAGAGATTTACGGCAATTAGCTGCATTAGGAGCCTGTTTCTAAATTTTAAATACACATCCAAAAGAAAAATGCACATCGTGTAATATAATAATGTCTGCGCGGTGCCAAATTTTGGGGCGGGATCAATATTTGAGTAGGGAACCTTTCCCGCATGCGACTCGTTTATCGACCGCATCACCCCCGCTGGTGCCAATGAAACGTCTACGGATTGTACACTTGACATTCGTATTCTCTTGATCTCAAAGGCCATGTACTAAATCGTTTTATGCAAACTTATAGCTTTTTTTATATATTAGAATTAATTTTCAAGACACTTCACATTAGCGTCGTGCTTTATTCCGGTATGACCGGTATCATAAATTAACTGTTTGCAGTTGCCAAGATGCGATTAGTAACATAAAATGCTCTCATGATCTATTAATGCATGTTTTTAGTTTAATATATATTTATATGTTTTCTCATCTGTTATCAGGGGAGGACCATCCCGGCCAAAAACAACGCAAAGGATTCTTCCGAAGCCTCTGGAAAAAATCCCGCCATTATTCCTTGGAACACCCGTGAAGTGATGAAAACGGAAGATCCATAATTAATAAGTTTCGCGAGATTATCTTTAATGGAAAAAAAAATGAAATGTACTACAATTCCAAGAAAAGCCAATTTGATGTATACAGAACTATAACTTGTTATCATTACATCCCGAAGCAAGTATCGAAATACAATGTACACACATTTTAAATAAGATGAGACTCAATCTTAATTTGAGAGTGAAGTATGGAAAACAATAGTTTTTAATGTGTTGAAATACTTTACGTTTTTGTTATACCTAATGTATAGTGGTACTAATTTGTCTAACCGATTAATTGATAACATAATTTATTTGTAATCTGATTAGTATTTTACTAATTCATTTTTTATATAAATAGAATTGTAGAAAATGTAGATAACGGCATAGGGGTTAATGTCTTATTTCCAGAGTAATTTGTAAACAATTATACTTACTATTCAACATAATATGCTAAATTAATGAAATAGGAACACATCGATAAAATACTATTTTGTCCTTGAAATGCATTTTCTGTAATCATTTTATAGTAAGATTATGATGATTAATCTTTGTGTGTAATATTAAAGAACCAAGGTCACTTTAATAGAGTTTGCTACAAGTTTAACATTTTATACCAATCCTTCGAGTGTACTTAACTCTTATTATTGTAGATTTTGTCAAAAAAAAAGTTCATTAGCAATATAAATTGGTTTTACTTTTATCCTCGCATATATTACCCTTAAAGGACTGTTGAAAAAGAAAACAAGAAATTATAATACAAATCATTTTATTATTAGATAGACACAGTTCCCATCGCTTATCAGAAACAATGTACAAAGCTATAGTAGTAATATCAAATATAAACAATATGCACCCTTCGATTACTGCAAGCCTTGTTTGAGGATATAGAGTACTTGAGCGCTTCTATTTTCGGCAGCTAAGAGGTAAAGTAGAACAGAATGCAAAATGTTTATTAATAACTACACAAGATATAAACGCGGCACAACAAAAAGCATAGCAGATATTTGCAATAGCGGGTATATAGGGCCCGGAGCCGCGCGCGACGCAGCGTGGGCTCGCCCGCCGTCTCGCACTGATGTATCGGATTTAACTCGCACGATGGTTCCAGTGGGACTAGAGATTTTTCATTAAACGTGTAATATTGTTTATGATGTCTTTCAATTTGTAACAAGCCCTTACACAAATGCTTATTTATAATTATATATAATATATATATATATGTTGTATAATGTTGTTAATAATTTCATCTTGTGGGTATTACAAATTCTTGTCAAGCATCTTATTATTACAGGCGACGGTTGTCTAGCTGGATGGTCTCCGGAAGATCAGCGAACTGAGTCGTATCAAACGACGCTTCAGAATTTTAGGCGAGGTAATTTGTTAAGTATCACGATGCTTGAAAAGAAATCTTAAAAAATCTCTATACATCATGCTTTGAGACCGGTTCTGCAAAGCTGAATATGCTTCACTATACTGGTCGATAAAAGCAAAATTTTAAAATACAATTTTAAACCATTTTACAATAACAATTACTTTGTGGAAGCGGTGAGCGTATAAAAAAGTCCAAAATCCGCAAAGTAATCGCATCTGCATACAGTTACTAAATGCATCACACATTTGACGCCATAATTTACCAAATATCAAAACAAATGAACGGTCCTTATCACTTTATAGAATATACAAAATGCAGTTTACTTATTTCCCTGTGGAAAAAATATTATCTTATTATATTCTTAGATCACGGCGCGCTTCGATCTGCAAAAAAGAAATATTTTCTTTATTTCCATCGGAAGCCAAGAGAAATTTCAAGATTCAAAAATTCCGATATATCGGGTACTATTGACATGTCAGGAATAAATAAAGCCACAGTAAGACTAGAAATTGTATTTATTTATAGCATAAATAACCGATTGATCTAAAACAAATACTAAATATGATTATGTACGACATTATAAATTGACAATATTTAGTCAATTAATTACTTGTCTATCATAATTACAGAGATCAACAATATCAAATGATGAAATTAAACATATATTAACTCATACAACTGATAACCACAAAAATATTTACAACCAAACTGGCTACTGTTATGTGTGACCTATATAACATTTACACACCCAACATGATTGAACTTACCTCTAATAACCACAGGTAATTAAATACTCTCCTAACTTCTCAACTACGGATGCGGCTTGCTGGGGTTGGATGGGTTCTTCATACAGAGAAATTACGACGGCTGCAACAAAATGCCATCATTTATTACTCGCATTTATTATAACCTAAACCAACAACTAAATAAACAATAACTTCCCACACAGCTGTTTGTTTACAACAATAAACAGCTTCAAAATAATAATGTATCAGACTAATTCACGCCTGACTGCTGAGCATGGATATCTACCATTATAAAGTGCTTAGTCTTAAATCAACCACACAAGCCTAGTCAGTGTTGGTGAACTTCATATAGGTAAGTATTCAAGAATATATAATGAAATATGAAAAGACAAAGATGTCGCAGGTTCGAACGTCTGATTTCTGATTTAATAACGTTGACTGCACCAACTAGATTATCGCTCACAAGTGTCGACATATTATAAATCCTCTTTTTCTTTAACGAAATTCTTCAAAAATTTTAATCGCACGGACTAGTATAATATTCTATCCAAAACAACATTTCGAATTCAAATTCAAAACAATTCAAAACATTTCGATCGTGAGGATAGTTATATGTATTTGATTTACGCAACGTTTAATCTCTGTAACGTCAGTGAGCATATCAGTGGTGTAAAATATTTATAATCACATTGATTACACCTACTATTTTCATTGTACATAAACAGGTTACTTTACATCAACTTGTATTTGTTTTAATTATTTATATGAACACCCCATTTACACCTGGTGAGCTTCTCGCCTCAAAATCGATTATCATAAGGATATAAAGTTGCATCGTGTAAACATTTGTCTTTACGATAATCTTATGGCGGTTATGTCATGCATATAGGCATACGATTCTTTCTCCTCGAAAAGTCGCAGTTAAAGTTAGATACTTGAATTTAATGTCAGAACTGGTTGCTTTTAATCAATATATTCTGCCTGCCTTTATCTCACGCCTACTAGTGTCGGTACAACATGTTTTATAAATCGCAGAATTATTTAGCTTATACTATGATTGATCGCCTGCTGAACCTGAATCCTTGCCTTTTTAAGGTATGTAAGCAAGATACTTCGCGGTTTTTTTTTCCTGTACCGTTACAGTAAGATATAGTTATCTAACTTCGAAAACACAGGGACATGTATGTGCCTTGAGCTCACAACTGCGACCTTCCACTTGTTCATCTGGTGTCCTGACTGACTATTGCTCATCTAATTGCTCACTTTTTCACTTCTCTCTAAATTATTAACGCCGTAACTTTTACTAAATACAGGCGCCTTGTGCCAAATTTTACTCAGGATGGTAAATATAGGAGTAATGGTACGATTTTAATAATAAGCTGTTGAACAAGCAAAATTTACTTAAATCTTCGCCATCTGCAAATGATTGTATATTGTCACGTAATGGCCCAAAATATTGTTCCATGTTTTGTTCATGTATTAAAAAACACGTTTACACGTCAGACATGAATCCGTTTAATATTAATAATCGGTCACATAATTGTTTAATGGAAGCATTAATAGGTTATAAACCGTCAAGTTCTAGGTTCGATTCCCAGGTGTCGTAATCTACTGTATGCGAGATTTTCATATCAATAAAAATTTAATGGCAATTAAACTCATAAGCCCCATGAAGATGGCTTCTTATCACTTCTTATTAGAATTTGGAGCGTAAATAAACGCGTCGAATTGTATGCGAGTTATTTGTCTGCTCCTTGGGAAACATGGGTGCGCTTATATTTAAAAAAAATATTAACCTTCCAAACATAAACCAATATGTTGACCGTAATCAATAATATAAGAGGTCACGAGCGCCACTTCGGACTGAAGGAATTTATTGCTTTTTTTGAAGTAAGATTTTTAAGCCATCCGTAGGGTTATCGGTGTGGTTAACCACTACTTAGTCATAGGGCAACAAACCAGACGCCCGGACGTGCTCTCGGACAGCGTCTAGACGTTCGAACCAAGGAACTTGGGTTCCTATACGTCCTATATTAGAACCTACATTACTACAGCGAAATATTTTGAGAGAATTCATTACTATTTTTATAATACGCATTTTAGTATATTTCTCAGACCGTACATCCACATCAGAAGTCCGTTAATAATGATGATGTAATGTGACAAAAAATCTCATTAATGATGTCACTGTATAAAAATAAGCCTTTTCAAATCGGAACACATGTGCTAAAATCTTATAAAACATCACTTTTCATCGGTTGATATAAAAACATTTATATCACCGATATTTTCTTATTCATAATAACAAATAAACAAACTGGAATACATTGGTTACTTAGTTTAAAAAATAAATTCGACTTCGCCGCAAAACCAGAATTAGCTAACCACCGTTATTAACATCGATCCATGGCAAAATAGCGAACACGTGTCGATGTGCGTGAAATATACCACATTAATTAGACATTACGGCTTCGTTTTAGTAGGTTTATCAGGTAAATAGAGGTCTAACACGCATGATTTCAAAGCGACTGTTCAGACATTCTATAACAGAAACTTGGCAAAACATAATATATTCCCGACTTACATCTTATACTTATATTGTAGTCAGATTACGCATAGAAAAAAATAATACATTGTTTTTACGGTACAAGTTATATCGCTGTTAAAAAACGAGGAGTCAAAACATTGAGATCCCTTTCGGGAATTGGTCACGCCGAAGTTATTCAGTTCGGAATTACGCTGTTATCAACATTCTAATTCTGCTCATAAAAACGTGGAAAGCAAACTGTCACATTGTGGTACACATAATGCATCATTGTGTATGATGTGAAGTCGCTACAGTTTTTTTACATTAAATATGATATAATAATGGATGAGTGTGATGCGGCTGTCAGTATCCAGCACAATGAACGTACCTTGCTGCGTCTTCATGCAATGCACGCCGACCTTGCCGAGCTTCGCGCGTATGATACGGTCTGTACCACTGAGGTAGATGTACCGCGTGCCCGCTATCGTGACGCCGCCGCTCGTTAGAAGTGATTCATTGTCGAAGCCGGCTACTATCTTCGCCACTTCATCTTTTGATATCTGTCAACAAACCTCATCTTGTTATATCTGCTATTATGTTCATCTTAATGCATCAATAACTAGAATTTATATTTCCTTGCATAATTTTGCTGCTAATTTTTCATCTTGAATTACAAACACTAAATTATTACAAGAATATACTAATATTCAATTTATTTAAATTCAATGTTAATTGTATTTTATCTAGTAATGAATGTGTTACTTATATGTAATAATCATTAAATATTCTGTTACTAATAATGGTCACCATGTTTAAGAAATAAAAACAATGTATTAAATGAAAACAGGTACAAGTGTAAATTGAAGCTAATAATATTGAATTCTAAAAATATGTGATGAAATTACTAATTCAAACCACTAATATAGACTGTCCTCTTATTTTTTTATAATGACCTAAAAGTATTTCATAAACATTGTACTTTTCATTGAGGACAAAGGGCATCAAGTGCAAATTCTAGGCTGCCACACCCTTTACTAACATTGGATTGCCAACATTTAATATTTAATTTTAGTGATATCACAGATTAACAAATAATACTTTTATTCTTTAATATGTTAAGTTATCTTTGAAACAAAATCAGTTCTGTGAGCTACATTATCTTATGCAACATTACTATGTGGAGAGATGCCAATTTATATTTGCCTTAGAATGTTTTCAGTTTGCCCATTCAATGACTATTTATAGTAAGCTCAATTCATAAACAACTATAAAATTAGATCGAGGCTCAAAATAATACATATTTTTAAAATTACATTGTTAAATCTAGAGCCAAAACTACAATCTGTTCCTACTATGAATGAAAATACTACACAGGATATATTAATATATATATATTTTATATTTAGGGTACAAATTAAAATTAATTACATCTTTACAGCATGTAATGTAAACAGTTCATGCAAAAAATCTTAATGCATTTGCAGGCACTGTAATTGATATTTCATATATTTATTAAAAAAATATTAATATCAAATCACACAGACCCCTTAAAATGATGAACTCATTAATGTACAGTGATAAAATTTATATTTATATATTTTTGTATTGCACCAATTCTTCAGAAAATAATTGACAAGTTCTTCATGTTATCGTCCTTAATAAAAGAATTACTTAAAAAAAAAAAAAACAACAATTTACAAATCTTAAAACAAGTTTTCTTTTACTGAAAAAATTTATGGACAACTTTATATGTAAAATTTTAAAGATATCTAACAAGTGAATACGCTAAGAGCTGTAATGCCAAAATCTCAATTGAATTGACCGGCGTAGGCTTCCGAAACATACCGGCCGGCAATTCGACCTACCACTACTGTATACACTAACGCAAGAGAACATAAAAGAGAGTATCAAATACAAATATATTGGAGCAGGTATTTAGAGTATACCAAATAAATAAGAACAATTTGGGGCATGGAAATTTAAGTTTCTAATTTGAATAGTCTACCACCACATGTCGCCATCTTGTCAAACTCGCCGGATAAAGAATTTGCCACTCTTGGTACCAAATACTGGATCAATTAGAACGGCTGGTTTGACTTTTAGAAAATTAATATTGGAGATCATATATCCATAAATCAGTGACTACAAAGAGATACTGTAAATATGAAAAAAACTTACTTCGAAGCCTTCCGACTTGGCCCAGACATTTCCATCGTGACCGGCAATCGCAGCCTTTGTAACACATCTGGATGCCATTAACTGTTTGTCGACATAATCTTGCCAGCTCATTTTGAATAAGTTCGATTAAAAATAAAACTACACTTGACTAACACAATCTACTCCTCACAGCGAGCAAGCGCTCCACACGAACAAAAAGCACTGCCGTTTCAAAATGGCAGCGTAGTCATAGACACAGCCGGAAATGCAGAACTGCCAACGTAATAGTCACAAAGTATGTCTATGGTCCTATCCACAGACAATAATTTCAACGAATATACTGTGGATGACATTCTCGCTATCAAATTATGGCTATCACAATTTTGTCTTTCAGTAAAACATTGGCCCATTTTAGATTAAATTATGTATAGGTGTACCAGAATCTCATGGCATAAAATTAAAAACAAACATAATGATTTTTATGTGGCAATACCAACGGTCAACAGCTGATTCAAAACTTGAGTTATGTCATTCGATGTGAATATTTTAAGATTTCTATTTTTCCTTAGCGAAAATATACAAATTAGTTCTACGATCACAAGTGCGACATATTGTTTACAAGGTTTATCGCCAGATCCATGAATAATTTGGTCAAATTCAAACAAAATCGTCGATTTTAAAATCGATGTCGTTTTAACAAATAAGTCAGATTGAATAGTTTTGATACTTCATTTTTTTTGGTAAGTGTTAGATATGTGCATGTGTTTCTTCGTATATACTTTGATATCATTTTTTGATACTAAACAGTAATGCATTAAATACCTATTTATAGGAGTTTTCAGAGATTTTAGATAAGGAACGGTTTATTATTATTCCTTTATCTTCATCGTCTTCATCAAAAGATGTATAGAAAGAGTATGTAGAAGTAAGATCTGACTAAAGAGTTAATTAAATAAAAAAGACTGACAATAAAATTATACGTTTTTTATTTTACAATCTTGCATCTTTCGTATAATATTTTTTATTTAAATAAAACCGACTCATAATCACGCTACTTCCAATTAAGAAATTGAAAGTTGATAATTAAATGATTAAGTGAGAACTAATAAGAAGAGAGAATTAAAACGAAACTGGTGGCTTGGTACCATCATTTTTATCTACGTTTTGGAAGTACCAGCGCTCCCTCTATATTATAAATACTCGTAAGGCACGTATGTATATTATAATTTAAAACTGAACAAATCTTATTTATCTATTTTAATTGGCTATTAATCTAAAAGTACAATTTTGAAGTCATTTTAATGTTTAAATAACCTATATATTTATACTTAAAACATTATGTACTTTATTTACAAAGTTGTACTAAAAAAAATCATGTCAATTTGAAATAATAATTAATTACAATTATTGAAAGTATCAAAATATGTTCATCCAATTACCCCAGTGTTGCAATGCGTAAATTCAAATTTCCCAAAATGCCATGAGATTCTGGTAGACCTATAGCTCCGGTGCAGGTCGCAGGACCATGTTAATTCAGTAAAATCAACGTTAAGATTTGCCATGTCTAAAACCAAAGCCCACTGAATTCGATAATCCGTTTTTGCACCTTTACGCGCTAACCACTGAAACTAGAGTTAAAGTTATCATGAAATAAATTAGATTTCTGCAACCATAAAATGGCTGGACTGTAATTTTGAAGGTTGATTTGACATTTTCACAAAGTTATGTGGTGCAACCATGGGGTGCAAACTTAGAGTAATTACCTAGGTGCAACCATGGGTGCAACTGGTAAAATTATCCGCAGGACTTTAGTCCGATCAGAAATCTATTGAAACAAAATAATTTAATATATATGCTATAAGATGTTCAAATTCCTCCATAGATTGCAACTGGTAATAAGATAACAATTAGAAGATAAGATTAAAATTATACTTCAATAATTAAATAATTTTATCGAACATTTTGCTAGGACATTAAAAATGTAATGTCAACTATTTACAAACGACCATAAATATAATTGAGTAAATTAACTATGAAATTAACTTTAGCCTACTCATTTATTCTTAAATGTAACATAAAATACTAAATTATAAGCATCACGTTAATTTGTTCTACTTTGGTGCTTTTAAATTACTCTTAAATATTTGAAAGTTGAATCACATTTAAGTTAAATAGTTGTTTTTTTTATCATTTAAATTGTGAAATGTATTGTTAAATGAAACGTTTAAATTGAAATAAAATTTAATTTACTGCGTTTTTTTCCATATTGACAATGCTAAAATCGCCTTTTTTGAATAATTGGTCGATTATACAGAAACTGCAGGCAAGTTTCCATGAAATGTCGTGACGCACTTCCGCCGTTTGATTTCCCAATAATTTAGTAACACACATCTCTCGTATTAAAACATATTTTTAATTTTTAAATAATTTTAAAATTCATATAAAAATATAGTAAAATTATTGTTACTTCAATATAACCCCCAGATTAGATTTTTTATTACCTTATAAAAAAAGCTTTTGCTAACTCAACTTGACCTTGCTAGTTCTTTTCCGTTCAGCTACCGCGGTTGGAACATGTCTTATTCATCAGAAAGAAGGTAAGTTCAATTCTGAGGCTAATTTTAACGTGTTTTAATGAAAGACAATGTAATATGCCATACACAGGACGTCTTAATTGTTATCTTTGTTGTAATTCACAAGATTTTTGCGTATTTGTAGTATAATTTTATTAGACTCCGTCGCCGATTGCCAACATGGCGCTGGTAGGAGTACATTAATATAAGTTTTATTCGGTGCACGTGTTTTTTTCTAAATAACTAAATGCACTAAATTTAGTAATGTAGTAATATTTCGTAGTCTTCATAATGTTGAAAATGCTATGCCAAACAAATGCATCTCAATTGGTGCAATAATTACATGCCAATGACAGGCGCGACAACGCAAAATTTAATGATTTTTGCTTATTCATAGACCTTTGTGAAATTACTAATATTTGTTATATTTTATGAAATGAATAAACGTGTGGCATTCAAATAACATGTTTATTGTTTTCCAGATCAGAAGATTGGCCTGAGGATTCCAAAAACGGGCCATCAAAGGAACCAGTGAGCTATGACGGACCCCCAGGTATGGAACCCGGTGGAGCCCTGGATACTAACTGGGATCAAGTCGTGGAGACTTTCGACGACATGAATCTAAAGGAAGAACTGCTGAGAGGAATCTACGCCTATGGTTTCGAAAAGCCGTCGGCGATCCAGCAGCGTGCTATCATGCCGTGCATCCAGGGGCGTGACGTTATAGCCCAAGCCCAATCTGGAACTGGCAAAACTGCCACATTCTCCATTTCAATTCTTCAGCAGATCGACACCAGTGTCCGTGAATGTCAGGCTCTCATTCTGGCTCCGACCAGAGAGCTGGCGCAACAAATTCAAAAGGTACGATGATAGTGCTGCGGCTAAGCGCAATGAACGTTTTCCAGTGTGTAGTGATTAATGCTTTGGAATGTTTTGGAACTAACAGTGAGGTAAATCGATTGTAGGTGGTGATAGCTCTTGGTGATCACTTGAATGCTAAATGTCACGCTTGCATCGGCGGCACCAACGTGCGCGAAGATATTCGTCAGCTGGAGAGTGGAGTTCATGTGGTGGTGGGCACTCCGGGCCGCGTGTACGACATGATTACTCGCCGGGCGCTCAGGGCGAGCACCATCAAGCTCTTTGTGCTCGATGAGGCCGACGAAATGTTATCCAGAGGGTGAGTCATCATTGTAATTATCTAAAACAAAGAAATAGTGGTGTTGATACTTAAGATGTTAATATTTATTGTTGTTAATCTTTACAGATTTAAAGATCAGATCCATGATGTATTCAAGATGCTTTCGCCTGATGTGCAAGTCATCTTGCTTTCTGCTACTATGCCTGATGATGTCTTGGAAGTGTCTCGTTGCTTCATGAGAGAGCCTGTGCGCATTCTTGTGCAGAAGGAAGAGGTAATATTCATTTTTATGAATGTTTATTGTAATTTGTTTCCCATAGCATACGCTAGATTTACTATTATTTGTTATTGTGAACGCATATATGTTAATCTCATGTTAATTTTTTTCTTTTAGCTTACTCTCGAAGGTATTAAACAATTCTACATTTCTATTGACCAAGAAGAATGGAAACTGGACACCTTATGCGACTTGTATGACACCCTATCTATTGCTCAGGCTGTAATTTTCTGCAACACCCGCCGCAAGGTATGTATAGCTATATTATTAGTAATTTGCAATACATTTACAGCTTCTAGTGCGAATTGAATGAAGCAAACTATTTAGGAACTATATCAGGGATCAATATGAGGGTTCAAAAATCAGGGATACTTACAGCTTGAAAGGATGCTCTACGGTTATAATAACATGTATCTACTTATGCATACTATTGTTATTTACTGCATTGACATATGTATGTAATAACAACAATAATGTTTATACTCTGGTTGGATATGCCATTGTGGCATGTTATTTCCATATGTAATAAGCCTCAGCCTTATTCCATAGTAGTAACTTGTTTTAAATATACAGCATATCAAATTATTTTACTAAAAAATATCTTCAATCCATCTAATCATTGGGTTATGGTTTCTATTTTGTGTTACTTACTAATAGACATGATTCAGCACTGTGGACTCATTCTGCAATTAAGCCGATTTTGTTCCATGAATTAAAATTTGACTTGTTTATAAATTCATAATAAATTAGTGTATTGATTTTGCAACTAATGACAGGTGTTACAAATGAATTAAAAACAGAGCTAATGAAACATTTTATTTTAATGTGGTATATATTACTGTAGTAATTTTATTATTTATTATACACAATAACTCATTCCTGAGATTGAGGTAGGCACATATTACAGTGATATGTACCTTTGTTGCACTGTTTTTTCTCTGTTCATGCATGTTCTTTTATGTGTAGTCAGTTGTATAGTTAGGTATTCAACTTATTTTTTCCACATTTGAGAAGTATGTGTCATATCAGTGTCTGTCTGCCAGTGTAGAAATGTTTCAGATGATGTTTAACAGGGGTATCAGGGGTACAGGGGTATCCAGACTTTCAGTCCGTGGTGCATACATATTTCTAGCTGGTTGAAATAGATAGACACAGTGATATAAAGTTAGGTATATGGGCACAAACATTAATATTAAGAAAGAATTGTTTCTCAATGCCCTTCTATACTTTGCTATTTGGTAGCCCCGATTGCATATTATATAAACTAAATTTTGATATAATGGAATTTGAGCAATTTATATTCATAATTCTTAATATTTTTTAACTTATTTTTGTGTTTTGTATAAAGTTACTACCATAAGACATAAAACTGTTGACTTTGTGCACTATACAACTAAAATAATTTTAACATTCATCATTCTTCTGTTTTAATGAGTAGTAGAGTTAACCAGACAGATTTATTTGTATTTTCTGGTACACTTTGTGAGATTTTGACTCTGATTGCCACACCCAATCCTGATATGGATAAGTGTCAACTCAAGCCTTAAATGAAAATGTGCATGGCTAAAGAATGAAGCCTTGTTCCACTAAAATACTCCTCCATTATAGAAGCAATTGCACATTACAATATGATTAACTAAAGTTGCTTCAATTTTATCACTACATGCACTTCTTACAATTTCATATATGCTTAAGTATTACTCATGCATACTTTATTACTTTCCTATATTTAGTTATAATTAGTCAATAATTGTTTTATTAGTCATCAGTGTTATTAAGCAAGTGACTGACTATTTACAGGTAGACTGGCTGACCGAGTCGATGCATCAGCGTGACTTCACCGTGTCTGCTATGCACGGCGACATGGACCAGCGCGAACGTGAGGTGATCATGAGGCAGTTCCGTACCGGATCTTCCCGTGTTCTCATCACCACCGACCTGCTGGCGCGTGGTATCGACGTGCAGCAAGTCTCTTGCGTCATCAATTATGATCTGCCCACTAACCGTGAAAATTACATTCATAGGTAAGTATTGATTGCTTTTTTGTTGTTTTACTATATCAATATTTCTGTGGTTCACTATATATACAATATTTTTCATAATTTGGGGAATTTTATGTGTGCTAAATTATCGCTAAACATAATTTAATAAACACATTGTGAAAATTTTGCCAATTAATTGAAGTTGAGATTATTCCTGTTTTAAGTAAATTGGAGAATGTTTGATATTGAGAATTTTGTGAGCTGGTTGGTGAATGTTTTGTGGTGTAGTATGATAATATTAATTGTGATTGTTATTTACAGAATTGGACGAGGTGGTCGTTTCGGCCGTAAGGGAATCGCCATCAACTTTGTCACTGAAACAGACAGAAGAGCACTCAAGGATATTGAGGAGTTCTACCATACAAGTATCTCGGAAATGCCCAGTGATGTGGCCAACCTCATCTGAGGTGTCTCCGTTTTCCCGGTTTATACTTTGTGTCCTGCGTTCTATTGCGATATTTATAAGGTGTGTGTATTAGGAGGAGCCTCCTAATTACCTTTCGCTGTGCCGAATTTTTTTATTGGAACTCATTTCATTTGGATTGATATATTGGTTTTAGTTTAATTAATGATTACATTATATTATAATAGACGTATCAATATAAGTTTAATATACATAGTTAGGAGTAAGCCCGGCTCGGCCGGATGGCCCCCGTTCCGCGCAGGCCTCTCTGCCGCTTGCACAGAGGTCTTATCGGGTACTGGAGAGGCTATTTCAATCACAAAACTACTAGAAGAAAACATTGTATTGTAACTTTTTCCAGTTGTACATAATATGGTAACTGTTTTTGTAATACGCTAAATAAATATAATGAAATATCTTAATTGTATTGTTATTGAAGCTTAAAAATTGTAGCACTCCATTCCCGATCGGAACCTTAATTTCTGTGTCGCATTGTATTGAATTGTGTAAATTTTGTTTTGCAGAAGATCTACCTACTGAGCCTGTGAAACGCACTTTGGACAACTATGTGGAAATAATAAATCAAAATTTCCTCAATAATGTTCATTACTTTCTTTTGGCAGGTCCTTTTTGTATCCTGTACTCCCCGTAACTTATGCTTTTGCATTTTACTTTTTAAACATTGTTTTCTACATGGTTTTTATGTTCATTTCGAATTATTTATATTTTTGGAATAAATTTTGTTCGAAATATTAGTGACTTTTGACCAAATGATAATTAAGGTTCCTATTGCAATAATTCATAATAAGCAGTGAAAATGGAACTGTTAAGTCAAAATCGTAGATTATGTGATATAATTCTGTAAATGGTTTCGGTTTCATTATAGCTAATGATTTTTTGCGGATTGCTAGACATACCTTTCATAAGCTTTTTGCTTAAAATGTATTGCAGTAAAATAATTGATTCCAGCCACGAACATAGGTATATATTCTAATAATAGGTTTATAAATATTTATTGTTATAATAACATTGAATTGAAAGGAATTATAAACCCCAATGTAATAGATATAATAATTTTATTTACTAATAATACAACAACAATAGAAAGTGAAACAATAACATAGAGATTTCGGAATGTTAACGATAGAATGAAACTCGATAACATGTGTCAAGTATATCTTATGATTCTAATTTGCTCTAGATTTAACAATATAATTTACTTATTACATAACATCACATGATTAAGTTATAAAAATCCTAATAAATTAATATCACACTTCTGGTAATGTTCATTTTGACTAAAACTACGTGAAAAACAACTATAAACAAGTATCATAAGAATGCAAAAAGCAGTATCAGCAATAGAACTGCTATGGGAAATATGATATAAACAGATACTCTTGGTTGGCAAACAGAAATAAGGATAGATATTTCATCATCATTTTGTAGACCGTCCTTTGTGGGCACTTCTACTATAACAGACTCGTCACTTAAAAACCCTACATCAAACACACATTCAGTTTTATTCAGACAAATTTTCGATTCGGAATTGTTAACATATTGGAATGTAGGCTTATAAATATCAAACAGTGCATGAATATCATTAACGACAATATCATTGTCGCTATAAAATATATAATAATAGTAGCCATCGACTAACACATCATGAACAACTTTTAATATGGTAGTGTCTTCTAAGTAGTTGGTGCTGTTACATTGAATAGAATAGGGAAAAAAGTCAGTAAGCAGTATGTTATCTTGGTAGCAGTCGTACAAGTTTATTTCGAAGCTAGATACTGAGGTGTCTTCGGGTTTAACTGTTGTATTAAAGGCATTTCCGCCATGATGCACACCTGTGTCTAATATGGTGTTAGGGTTGTGTAGAGGCGAAGTCCTTGTATCTCTTTTTGGTCTTTCACTGAGTGTTTCACCACTTACAATTTCTTTTGCGTCTTCTGCCGATTTCATACCTGTCTTGTTATCTTCCACATAGCCTACATTTAATTTACTGTTTTCTGCTAAATAAATATCTTTTTGTTTTATAAGTGTATTCGATCTTACTGTAGTTTCATTTACCTTCTTCTCTCCTGGATTTAATACAGTAGCAGATAGAGTACCTTGATTTTCAACTAAAGGAGGGTCTTTCTTATATTTATATCCGTCTAAAATTCCACAAGTGTTGAGTATTCTGTCACCTTTTACTACTAATATTTTCGAGCCTTCAAATCGAGAACATGCTTTTAGTTTCACAGTAGCTCCTTTTAAAAGGTAAAATCCCCAGTATTCCAGTGTATCGTCAGGTAATGTCATAGACTTTTTCAGTCTGATATGTTTTCTTTGATCAGATAGTTCAGGTATACCTCTCATTTGAAATGCATTAAACGATTTATTCATTCGTAAGGAATGTTTTTCACAAAATACTGACGACTGTCCTTTGTGAATTTGAATGACATCAGAATCTGATATTTTATACATCACATCCGCATACCTTATATTTCGCAGGTACAGAGGTAGTACAATTAACATTGTTGGTAGGACTGTTGTTAAGAGACAAAACGTTACAACACGCCGGGTTCCATGCATTTTATCTCCATCTGAAAATTTACAAAAACTGCATGTAGTTGGGTAATAAACTTCACTTTGTTTTTATCTACACTGTTAAGTCTGCAGTTAATAAAATTACGGATTAAGTATATTAAAATACATTATTAAACATTAAATATACCTAAGTAATAACACACATTGCACACCACCACTACCTCCACATAAAAATCACAACAAATGAAATAGATATTTACTGTGCCCGAAGTTTCATACACTAGTAGCTACATACGCTTCTTTGGCTTATCATAGTCTAAACAGTAACTCGTGTAATAAAATTATACAAGATTGATCATATTATTATCATCGAAGAAATATTTTGCTAGTCGAGGTGCCTCTACCATTAAAATCACCTTACTCGCTCTAGCATTGAAATACGCACGCTCAGAATACAGCGGATAGCTTAGTCACATTTTGCTGATACTACAATTTTAAGATTTCTACCGATTTAGTATTTTTTTCGCGAAAAACATTAATAGTGAAAACTATGATTGGTTATATTTTTTTAACCAAAAGCCAATTCAACTCGATGGTTTCATATCATTGGATACTAGTTTTAGAATACATAAATTAAGCAAAAATATATGGGTAATGTCTAAGATAGATTATTGTCGCGCCTTTTATTAGAATTCCGTAGTCGACAACATTCCGACATCTATTTCGTTGTACTGCGGTGGGCAGAGTTGCTACTAGTGCCACATACGGTACGCCGAGTTTATTTCCTTTTCAGATTGTGGTAGTGTGGTAGTAGGGATCGGACGAGTAAATTGCCATACCGGGCGCGATCTACTATCCCAGACAAGGAAAATCTTTCTTATAAGATTAGATTTATATGTATTTTCTTTGTATCCTTCGTTGGAAATCCTTTTATGGATTAAAAAAAGTACTCAAAATACCCAAATTTCCAGGCTTGGGATCGAACATGGGACCCTGTGATTCTGTCTATATACGCTGTTACTTTAACATATAAACAACAAGCAACGAACCAAGTTTCGTCGTGTCATTGTGTTGACTGTAGGGTCACGTGCAATACGTAGGGAACGTACTTCACGTGACCCGGCAGTCGACATACTCTTGACCGAATTTAATTCATAAATAAATGCCAAGTATCGGGGCGAAATCATCAACCGGATTGCTGAGCTAAGCTGCTGACTTAGTAGTTATAGATACTTGAATCTTTGGTGGCATTGGAGCGAGAAAAGGAGAAAAATTTAGGGATTTAATTCATCGTAAGTTAAATTAAGTTTATGACGACTTCATCTTAAAAAATCTATAAATAGGTAATTTATACGAAAGTGTAGATGTGAGATTTTACATATATGTGGACAGTCTTCAACCGTAGGTGATGTGTAAATAGTAACTACCATTCTACAATGGTAATTACTTAATCGTTAGGTACTACTACCTAACGATTTACTTGACTTATTTTACTACTCGTGTCTATGAGGTTTATGAGGGGACATACTCCCGCGCATCGGGCCGCCCGGCCCCCCTCTGCATTTGCAGCCGGGGCAGGCAACACAAAGGAAAGGGACGGACTCACGCGTGATCAAGATTTCAAAAAAGACTCGCTGTTCAGCTTTCTTGCCGCTTACTGAATAAAGTGTCGCTCAATGTCTGATTACAGATTAATAATTTTATATTTACATAATTGCGTCAAAAATTAAGGTTTTAAGAATATCTATGGCAAGTAAAATCCGTCAATCCGCACTTGGCCAGCGTGGTGGACTATATATATAGCCTAGTCCCTTTCAGTCATACTCTCGATTGTAGAGGAGGCCCATTCCCTACAGTCGGACGTACATATGTAACCTGATACAGATACATAAACCTATTTTAATGTATATCTAATGAAAAGACCGAATAAATCTCTAAAACCTTGAAACCCTTTTGTCGAGTCGGGTCAATTTAGACATGAAAAAATGTTTGCAAAAATACAACTTTAGATTACAGGACACAAAACACGATTGATGTTGAGGTGAGTATGCTAATAAAACATTATCATTGAATTTGTAGCATTACCATTCATATGCTTAATTGAATGAAAAAGAAGAATGCTTAAGGATTCTAGAAGCTGCTCCAGCAAACATTTGCAAAGATATTTATTCAGTAGTGTTTGATAATTCTAAATATTTTCCCCATCCAGGTCACGTGATTGAAGATTTAAACAAGTAAATCCCATTAAATGTATGGTAAGAAAAATACAATTTTGTAACTGTTTGAATTTTGATTGAACCATTATATCTTAGAATCGGTGACTCGTAGGCAGAAAGTATAGAACCATTTTTTATCGATATTTTTGGCAAAATTGTGAATAACCCATGATTGTAATCTATTATATCGTATATTTTTCCAGGTACCTACCTACGCAATCGATGGAGATATTTCGGATTTCCCATTTAATATTTTAGTTCTAAGCGTTTTTTTAACAAATTTTTTGTCTAATTTGACCGGAATATCCGACAATAATTACCTCGTATTTTGTGTTTGTATTACTTAAGTTACATTAATATGCAAAGAAAAAAGGTTAACCCCCGTCGCGTCGTGCCAAAGCAACACTTATATCTAATAAAAGGGTCTACATCAGATCTTACGCAATTTGTGTTTAAGTTCATGCTTGCTCGTACTATGTAAGTATGGGAAGTCAAATTGTCAGGTCGATATGCTTTGGGATTAACAGAACTATAAAGTGTAAGTTTGGTGATTTTATATTGACCACAATACCTGCATATATACTAGAATATTCTGGATCCACTAAAAATAATATACCTAACGTAACTATTGGCTTAAACCTTCTAGCGCGTTACCGTAGGCAAGGTAATACCTGCCTTGAAAAGCGGCATGGAATCCCATGATCCTTTCTAGAGTCTTGGTGTAGTACAAGCGTATAAAAGAGGCCTTTGACTACTGAGAAACTAGACGTGCTACAGGCAAGGTGCGCTATCACCGAAAGCGATCTTTAAGAGGATCGGCAGCCCGCGTGGAAAGATTGTCGAGGGTTTTCACTAACAACCGGTGCCCAAACAATCTGTATCAGTCCATATATGTCCCACTGCATGGCACGGGCCTCTTCTACAATCGACAGTACGATTGAGAGTGGTTAGGCCATATAATCCACCACGCTGGCCTAATGCGGGTTGGCGGACTTTACATACCATAGAAATTCTTGTAAATCACTACGGTATGCAGGTTTCCTCATAATGTTTTCCTTCACAGTTTAAGTAACAATCACCACGTGATTGTCTATCAATACACACATGACTCCGAAAAGTCAGAGGTGTGCCTTGAGATTCGAACCAGGGACCAACATGATCATGTTGGCAGCCGCGTCTGGTCCGTTTACAAACAGGCCACCACGAATTTGCGTTAATTGTTCCCCTTAATTTGCGAAGCGGCTGGGCCATAATTTTTCCGGGTCCACAAAGGATGGCTGTATTTTAGTGATGGGCAGCAAGCCCGTTAATAGTACAGCCGCCCCACCTAGCAAACGGTAATCACGGAAGGATTAGAGTCGGTATGGCGGCATATGTTTCATATTGTACCTTTCGGTGTTATGAACTCAGTCTGACAACACCATCAGTAGGTAGACTCCTCAAGCGCCAGAGACTTTTTTTTTTATTTCCCTTCAAGCCCTAAGGCGTAGGTACTAGAAGAATAACGAGCTTTCCTTTCAAAAAAAGCAAGACTAAGTACAGACTACGTATTGAAAACTATTTTTTAAACTATTGCTTTGTGTACCATACGTATAGTAGATAAATACGTTTTAATTTTAAGCAGATGGATTCATATCTGCTTAAAATTAAGACTAGAAGATATGCGATCTTAGCCTGTCACTTGGATCTATTATTGGAATAAGATACGACTAAATTAAATTTAACAACAAACGAGGATTAAAATGTGTGATAAGCATTTTTGTACATCCATACTGTATCAATATAATAAGGAAATATTTTAATATTAATAACACGAGAAAATTCTAGTTTTTTTCCACTCAAAAGTACCGTGCACTCTTTTATTATATTTGTGTAAATATCGAAAGATTAAAGATAAAACTATATACATGAATACATTCCAGACATTGAATTAAAACAATAAAAGTTTAAAAACTTACCGTCATCTTTGTTGTTAACGTATTTGTATTGGTAATTTGTGTTGTAATATGAAGTACTACAAGATCTTTCAAAGTTTTTACTCATCTTCGAAAATGTTATAAGTTACTTCTAATATGGGACACAAGATGTGTTCATAATGTCAATTAACTTACTGCATAAAAATATAAATATACTCCCTGCGCAATGGAAAAAAGATAAGCTTATCACACTATTATCAGTCTGTTAAATAGTAGGGTGTGGGTATTACCGAAGATAATATTAAAAATTGGGTACAACATCTATTTGGATAAAGACAACTTATGAATGCGAGTCGTGACTCGTGAGATAGAGGCTAATGTCGTTACATGTATTTTATTTACAATATTAATTTGCATCTTGCTAATTCCATAGCAAACAAGGGAATTTAGGATAGTCTACAACACTTTTTCTATGAAGAAAGATTCTAAATACATACTAATCAGGTAACGCTCGTGGTTTAGAAAAAAAAATATTAATTAGGCTACGTTCTTTTTCATTTAATTTTAGACACAATCACATATCACATCTTGAGAGTGCTTTTTATTTACAAGTACTTATCGATACGTCAAGAAAAAATGTAGTTAATATCGATACTATAGTTTAATGAGTTACACTAGTAAATGTCAAAACTGATCTAAGTAATCTGTGGTCAAAACTCAAATGTCGATCTGTGATGTCGATTGTCAAATTACTCCTTAAGGATTGTAAAATATAGCTTGATAATTTTGACAGATCGCAGTAGGGATGAGGGTAGTGTATAAACGTTAATGAAATTTATTCGATTATTATTTTTCTATCTTGTTATCGATAATTGCGTTATTAATGTATGGATTTTATGAAACAGTTTTTTATTTTTTTTTTATTTATTATTATTACTTTAAAAATAAGTTATAAGGGTAGGGTAACAATGGTCCGCCAGTTTGACACTCACGTTCAAAATATTCTTGCAAGCGAACCACAAACTCGTGACATTCGCTATTCAAAAGAGTCTTTTTCGTTCTTTAGGCCGCGTCAATTTCTGGATACTTCTGGTTGCCGTGCGCCGCTCGCCCTCGATGACTCATACGTCGACACCTTGCCATTTCAAACAACCGTCCGGTACCGGACGGGCCGGACCGGAAATATTTTTGTTACAATCGTGCAGTCATTAGATACTAATTTTTATTTCCATTCTTTAGAATAACATCTGAAAATATACTAACTATATTATCGGTAACTTTTATTCAATGCATATTTGTTTAACGTAATCAGTAAATGGAACATATTTCGCCAATTAAGAAACAAGTTACTTTTATATTTACATTTTTGTTATGTGTTGTTTTCATTTCAAATCCGATTATTGATAGTCTGTGGTTAATCGTTATGCGTGGCACATCTCTAAGGGGCGGTACCTGTCCATGAAGTACAGTTTTTATTTGTATGACATTTTCTTCGATCAAATATACACTAGATACACAGTTCCCTGTATAAGTTCTATTAAAAAGTGGCACCGCCGCATGACATTTAAAAAAGTAAACAAAAAGATCACATATTCCAAATATATTAACACAAATTCCACCTTATTCCTGGAACTTAAAGTAGCTTTTCACATAATATTGTCTAAAGTGATGCGACGTTTTAGAAGCAACGATCGGTGCGTGACTGAAGGCGAAAGAGTGCTTAAGCACTCTTTTTTGGTGCCATTTTCTAAGCGCTCATGTTGTATCTAGTGTATATTTGATCGAAGGACATTTTAACAAAAAAAATACGTAACTTTATAGGCGTGAGCTGTCATAATTATCAAGCTATATTTTACAATCCATAGCCCACAGAACAATGAGGTCCCTATCTGTGATTGTCAATGTTGTTGACAAATGATAGATGTAAAATCTAAATATTTAATAAAACTTTAAATAAAATTAAAATCTAAATTATTAACTAATAATTAAATGATATATAAAATGTGTGATATTCTTAAACCAGATTTGATTTGGATAGAAGGAAGGTGCTATAGAATAAATGATCCCACGACAGAGGTAACTTCTCTGCAAGAACATGATTTATACGAAAATGGTATGCATGTAATAATTTAATAATAATCACTTCTCATCATTTGTTTAGTGTTTATTTAGAGAGTAATCTTTCCCAAACTGAAGTGTAGGATACACAGACCTTAAAAAAAATTAATAGGTAACCACAAGAAAATAACAAGTGTTAGTTTAATTGGCCAGCCCTTACAAACCATGTGTGCAGGAAAATGGGGCACTTACAAATTTGGAACAAGGGTATAATATAAATATGATAATAAAAAATATATTTGGAAAATACCTATCTGTTTTGGAGTAATGACCATTTAAAGTTTTTAATATTATCACTACTTTTTCGCATAAAACCTATTGGAATGGGTAAAGAACAAGATTTTAACATATATATATATTTTTTTTTCATTTAGTCGCTAATTAAATGGTTAATGAAATATACCATGTAAACCATTTTTAACAGCAACAAAACTTTTGTAGGCTTCACCTTAATATTTTATATAATAGGCGAAGTCATGAACTCTCCGAATTTTAACGTTATATGTTACGGGGAAGCACATGTAATGTTATTTCTTGATTTCTCGGCATA
Source organism: Hyles lineata (assembly GCA_030180105.1). NCBI lineage: Eukaryota > Metazoa > Arthropoda > Insecta > Lepidoptera > Sphingidae > Hyles > Hyles lineata. Next base: position 11,152,515 of record JARJEE010000005.1, on the reverse strand, counting down.
TTTGTTAGTATCAGAGTAAGCTATGAAAATTTAACCTAATCTAGATGCAATCCCAATTAACTAAAATGTATATTAGCAGGTCTGTCATTGGTTTGGGCACCCAGTATTGTAGTTTACCTTGCCATATATTTCAAGTGTGCCTGGCAGTTTTAGAAAATGGCATACCACAATGTTTATACCAAAATTAAAGTTGTCTGTATATGGCATGGATAAATAATATAAAAGGACTTCCTGGTGCTCCACATGCATTGGCTTACTACAATATTTTTTGTATTTTAAAAATATATTATGCATGTGTATTTATTTTTTCCAGAAACTATGATCACTGACTTGGATGTTGATGAGGATGATGACAATGTAGAAATTGTTATGATGGACAACTCAAGATTTTGCACCACTTTACATGTCTCAAAGTATGTTCAAAATTATGTCACAGTCCTTATACTGGTATCAGTCTATTCAAAATATCCTGTTGTGGAAATTAATATATGAACTATCAAAGAGGAAGCCCTATATTGATGGACTACTGTAACTAAATTTCTTAATAAATACTCTAATGAGTTGTCTATAGACTTAAGAAGTACCAGCACTCAATAACTGGATACTTCAATGGTTAGTTTGTTTTTTAAATATAATCTGGGGGCGCGGCCGAGCCCCCTCCAAGTCGAGCTATAGGCCGTAACATCCTTTTCTCGAAGCAATTCAGACCATTTTCAACCCCCTATAACTTCGTTGTGGCTAAAGCATGAAGCCTGAATTTTCAGTTACTAAGCAGGCATTGTGTAAACACGGTATATTGAAAATTTCATTCAATTTGAAACAGTAGTTCAAGAATTGTAACTAGTCAAACTTTCTTAATTTTGTCACTCACTGACTGACCGATCATCAAAAGTCTAAGGCACTTCTAGCAGACATAGAACCTTCAAATTTAGAATATAATTAGTGTTTAGTGTCTAAAGTAAGGGAAAATTCAAACATTTCATAATTTGTGTCTAGTTTTCTAGATAGACCAACTGCGTGAATAACTTTGTAATCCCATATAAATGTATAGGATCAGCATTATGTATAAGTTGTACGATACATTATGTTTTCATGCGATGGCCAAGTCGATCCATTTATTTAAAACGTAAAGAATTTTTAATATTGATATGGTAATAACTTACGTAATAACTTTATACAGAAGTACCCTTAAGCAAGGACTAAATAAATCAATCGACTTGGTATTACATATCGTCTGCTTACTGGTAAAAAGTAATAAATGCAGTCAGTGCCAATTCGAGTAAATGAGTTTTTAAAGTTTGAGTTGTAATTTGATCTATTTTAAATTCATTAATTGAAAAACTGTTAAAGCAAAAAGTAGGGCTAACTACCCCTCTTTTGAGATTTACTTTTATTTAATATTTGGTATTAATAAAAATTGAATAAAATTAAATTGAGGTCAAAGGAGGGCTGCATTTAACATGTTTTACCAGAACTTATCAAAGGTTTTATATCTTCTAAATTCAATGATTTCAAAAGCTTATTTTACTTTTGTGTGAAGACTTATTGTACTTTACACCAATTCTTTAAGTGGAAAGATTTTTTTTGACCAAATTCGCTGAAATAATGATATTTTTGATACATATAACCTGTTTTACTTGTATACTTTTAGTGTAAGCGTGTCACTTATTAAATATTACATCATACAAAGGTGATTAATTAAATAAAAAGAAATTAACTTTACATAGGTAATCTATTAAACGATAATAAAAGAAACGATTTGTAATAATCAGTCATTTGTATTTCTTCATCATCATCTCAGCTACAGGAAGTCTATTGCGGAACATAGGCCTCCCCCAAGGGTCTCCACATCGACTTGTTGGAAGCGGCTTGCATCCAGCGACTTCCTGCAACTTTAGCCAGGTCGTCCGTCGACCTTGTAGGCGGGCGTCCGACATTTCACTTGCCTGTACGTGGCCTCCACTATGGAACCTTTCGGTCCCAACGGCCATCGGTTTTATGCGCCATGTGTCCGGCCCACTGCGACTACAACTTACAACCAGCCAACTTGTCCCAAATAGACGTATTCGTCCACAACTCCGAGCGTAGAGTTTCCAACCGTAATCCAGGTGGACACGACATAATCTTCGTCTTGTCCATGTTCATTTTAAGACCCACCTGTTGAGCAACTCCATTGAGGTCCTTGAGCATATGGCGCAGGATTCGAGCAATTTCGCCAAGACTATGATGTCGTCGACAAATCGAAGGTGACTGATATACTCGCCATTGATGTTGATGCCGAATCCGAATGCCGAATAGCGCAGCAGTGAACATTTTCGGAGATATTATATCTCCATGTCTCATGACCCTCTGTAGTAAGGAATAGCATTCGTACTCTGATTTTGTACTCGGTCTGACATGGTGGCGTTTTTGTACAAACACTTCAACACTTCGATATACCTATAATCAGTGTGGCACCGTTGAAGAGACTGCAGCACATCCCAAATCTCTATCAAATCGAATGCTTTCTCATAGTTCACAAACGCTAAGCAAAGTGGCAAATTATACTTCTTGGATTTTATGTAACTTGCCGGAGCGAATGAATGTGGTCTATGGTACTGTAGCCTTTTCAGAAACCAGCTTGTTCGGGAGGCTGGAAGTTATCAAATCTGTATTCCAAACGAATTGACATGACCCTTGAAAACACCTTATAGACATGGCTCAGGAGTGAGATGGGCCTGCAATTCTTCAAGAAGCTGTTATCACCCTTTTTGAAGCACAGTACCACCTTACCTCTGCTCCATGCCTCTGACGTTGTGCCCTCAAGCAGGACGGAATCAAAGAGCCTCCGAAGGCCTTGCAGTATCAGCGTTCCGCTTTCGGAAGCTCTGCTGTAATTCTGTCCTCGCCCGGCGCTTTGTTTTTTTTAAAGTCGATCAAAGGCCATCCGAATCCCATACCGACTGATGTCCGGGATGTCTTCGCTGTAGTGTCGGATCAACTCAGCTCTCGGGCAGCAGTTTTGTATTTCTTATCACGTAATTATGGCAATCAAACATCGATCCTTAATAAACAAAAATCAATAAATACAATGGAATAAATAAGTTTAATATAGTGATGGTGTTTAAATTGTAAGATTTATAATAATAAATGCGTTTAAGACCTTGTCACAACACAAAGTAAAAAACTTTAACCGTATTTATTGTTTTTTACCTGTTAAAATTGAAATGCATTTAAGCTATAAGAATATTTATTATGTTTTACTTGTATATTTTTTCCAAAATGTAAGAAGTTATCACTTTTACAAACTTATTATCTCAGAAGATATTGGACTTTGCTTTTATTGGGTTTTCCGATAGATAGAGAATAAAAAAATCCATATAACTGCATTTTTAACTCGATTTTGTAAAAAAATGCATTTATCTTGTTTTACCAGTAAGCAGACGATATATGGATCTCACAACTTTTTGCAGTAGAAAACCTGAGCTGCGAGACTTGGAATTTTTTTACTGGATGTTTTTGATGGGATGTTGCTTTCTTTTACATATTTCAGGCATTATATTGGCTATGTAATTGGAAAAAAAGGTGCAGTAAAATATAGAATTGAAAGGGATACAAGGACAGAAATTAAGATACCAAAAATGAGCCAGACAGGAGACATTGTTATTATGGGACCTTCGGAATCTGTAAGTGAATTTAGAATATTAGGATTTATTATTTAATAATATAATAGTGGGTTTAAAATATAGTTTTCATACAAAGGATATATTTTAAAATACTACACTGTCTATCTTAATAATTATTTTTATCTAAACTCCTAAACCATTTGCAATGGTACAAAGGGCCTAGAACCTAGAAAGCTCAAGCCATGCTCTCTCTGCACCACCCAAAGGTTGACTGGCAGAGAATGCATAAAGCATTAAGTTCCCCTTTATACAATTTATGTATATAAAGCAATAAATAAACGATAAAAGCTCATAGGAATACATCATATTAACAGTTTTATAATTTGATTATTATAATTTATGAAGTATATATGCAATTTATTTCAAAAGTAACTTGCCTAAAGTGGTGTCCTTTATCTAGATTCTACAACCATTTAGGATTTGCATCTGCATGTGTAATAAAAATATGTATTATGGCAACAACTGCATCACACCTGGTTTTATTCAGGTTGAAAGGTTATATATATATGATACACATGTATTACATACAATATGCATTATCATTGGCCAGATGGTATAGCCTCCTGGTTTATGGTGTGCTCATGGTCTGACAATACCAGGCACCTAGTTAATCTGTTACCTACTTTGCTATCTATTGAAAGACTAATAAAATGATTACTAATATCATAATACACTATTGTAATTTTGATGGATTTATGATCTATAGGTAAAGCCAAAATTATTGCTACAAGTTTATCAGCTCACTACACATAGAAAGATATGCTACCGGATGTTTACAATGTTGTCAGCTGATTATAATCAATAACTAACACATCATAGGTTCAAAACAAACATTTAGTTATGATTTTGGTTACAGAATGTAAAAGCAGCAAGAAGAAGAATTAATATCATAGTAATGTCATCTAGGATGAAGCAGAAATCTACGCATTTTATATCAATACCCATGAACCATCCAAATATAATAGAAAGTTTTGAAAAATTCAAGGTAAGTTTATTTTGTGTTGGCCAATTTACTTTTGATTATTTAGCGCAAACATTTTTATTTGAAGTAATTTAATAATGGAAGTGTGTGGTGGCCTGTTGGTAAACAGACTATTATAGACGTGACTTTCAACATATTCACGTTGGTTACGGGTTCGAATCCCAGGGCACACCTCTGACTTTTCATAGTCATGTGTGTATTGATAGTCAATCACCATGCACTATAATGGTGAAGGAAAACATCGCGAGGAAACCTGCATTCCATAGCGATTTCTATAGTATGTAAAGTCCGCTAATCCGCACTAGGCTAGCGTGGTGGACTACATTGTCTAACCACTCCCAATCGTACTCTCGATTGTAGAGGAGGCCCGTGTCCTGCAGTGGGACGTATATGGGCTGATACAGATACAGATTTATTAAAAGGTAATAAAGCAAAGATAAATTGATTTCCACTATAGTTTATGAATAAGTGAAGTTGTTTGTATATCAACTGGCATTATATAACCCTCTTCACTGACATATTGAAGAAACTTGCTTTTTCTTTGTCCAAAATATTATCTTAAAACCTACCATTAGTTTTCTATTGATTTGGATTAATCCAATATTTCTACTCTAAACAATAATTATACTTGAAGCTGTGTCCGACATAACAGTAGGGACCCTACTATATTCAACCGAAACGAAGTTCGAAACTTCGGATGATCGAAGCAATACATTCGTAAGCTTATGTTGTTTACTAGCGGCCCGGCCAAGCTTCGCCCGGGTACAAATAGATTTCTGTAGAATTATATGTACGTATTATACATATAAACATTCCTCTTGAATCACTCTATCTATTAAAAAAAACCGCATCAAAATCCGTTGCGTAGTTTTAAAGATTTAAGCATACAAAGGGACATAGGGACAGAGAAAGCGACTTTGTTTTATACTATGTAGTGATAATTTATCAAAGATAGAATTTATAGGAATAGTATAATAGTGACTGCGTTATTACTAATTTATTTTAGAGTCCTTTCTCTTTTAAATCTCTGTTTTTATTTAACGATATGTGGACGAACGAGACGTATGTTCTTTGATTTTCCATAAATATTTGTGTAATTTTTTTATTGTCATCAATGGCGAGACATGCATGCCATTTGTCTGATGGTAAGCGTGTAACAACATCATGAGCTACAAAGCAATGCTGGCAGTCCACTGCGCTCGCGTTCTGAGACATAAGATGTTAAGTCTTAATATGTCTAGTAGTTACTCTGATTACAATGTCCTTCAAACTGGAATACAAAAGTGCATTTACACTGCTGTTTGGCGGGAGAAATATACGTATCCTTGGTACCTAGCCAGGCGGCCTCTCACATATAAGAGACCTTGGTAGGTCTCATATATGACCACCATTCTTTGAGCAATTGTCAATATTTCCTTCATATCATATACATTTTTTTAAACGTGTTTTTTTTTCAGACAAGAGTGCTTACGGAATGTCCGAATCCAACTTTCGATGAGACACTTTTCATAAGGCCAAATAAATTGCACATAACAATGGGTGTGATGTGTTTAATGGACAATGAAGAGAGATTGTTAGCGTCCAAATTACTTACTGAGGCTAAACAAAATATTATTATGTGAGTATTTGTTAGATAAATATTGAGAATAAAAAAAATATTAATGAGTTAGTTAACAGGAATATATGTATATTGTATACTCATTAATTTTAATTCATTATTTCGATGTTTTGAGCTTATCTCTGGAAATGATCTTCTGAAACAAATTATATGATGTAAGTATTGAATAAGTAGTTAATGTATATTACAGAATATTTTTGTAGATCTGTTAGTTTGTATGGTAAATAGATGACTATATAGCATCATGACGGTATTATTAGAAAGTGAATTAAATTATTATTTTCATTGCTACAAGAGTAATTCCTAAATTTGAAAGAAAATAACTTGTAAAATATTGCTTATGGCTAAAAATCAAATAAAATTCCGAGGGTTGCTTTTTCCTAACTAGATCGTAAATAAAGAAGTAAATACATGATGCATTTTACAAAAGTGAACCTTTACAAGTTTCTGCAGTTAGTTAACATTGGCTCTGAAGCGATAGATTGCAGGCTAATTTCCACAGCGTGACATGTGAGATCCACAAATATTCGTGTCGGTTATAGATGCCTCATAGTTGCTGATACTAACGATAGAACTCTTGTGTGTTAAGGGCCAGGACTGTGTAAGATTATTATTTGTATTTATTTATGATTGTACATAATAATTATTACAAATAGCATATTGACAATGTTTATCAGTTTACTTAAATTTTACTGCTTACTCGAACTACATATATAATCAATTGCTATTATTAAAATTACTCCATTTTACAGCCCAATCTTAAACAGACATGCCCCATTAAAAATCCGGCTTAAAGGGTTGGCATACATGAACGACGATCCAAGGCAAATCGACGTTTTGTATGGGAAGGTTCAAGAAGAGGGAAGTTCTACTGGTGTTCTGCAGAATTTGGGCGATTCATTGGTGGAACATTTCTACAAAGCAGGTTAATTTCATTTGTATTTGATAGATACTTAAGTAAGGGCCGGATTTTTGAAAATCCTTATAAAATTATTGTGATAAGTCAAAATATGTTGATAAGGTAAGTTAGATTGTAAGATATAATGGTTAAAAAACATGTTTTTATTTGAAGATAAATCATTGTACAAAAAATACACTAGTGGCTAGTCACATAGAAAAAAAGATTTTTAAAAAACTTGTTGCCCAAGAGCTCGTCCTTCCGTGGTCCATTGACCTTCGTAATTTTATAAAAGCTAAAAGTTTGTGCATGCCTCTTACATAGGCACTACACGATCAGCAATTATGAAGTTTGGATCGTGGTGGCTTTGGAAGTTATCAGCTTTAAACTGTCTGACAAGTTGAACTAGTGCACCATAGCGCTGACCTGGATACTTTGTATTGTACAATTACTGGCATAATAAACCGACGTCTAAATGTAACATCTTTGTAGTTGTATTCCGTCAGTACAGTTATAATAATGAACTTTAACGGGGGCTGAAAATATTGTGTCTGCAAATCTGCATGCGATAGAGATTGAGAGGGTTGATAGCCTCCGTGCCATAGGCGGTTAGACGCTGCCTGTGAAACGAGAGGCCGTGGGTTCGATTCCTGCACCGAGAGAAATGTTTGTGCGGCCCACAATTTTTTTCTTGTCTGGGTGTTTGTGAGACCGAAAATTCTCTCGTAGTTCCTGATAACCGCGACATAAGACTCAATTTCAGTGTGGGGTCAGGACTATGTATGTGTCTGTTGGGTGTTATTTATTATTTATTTTTAAGAATTTTTAAAATATGCGAGTATCGTTCAACAGGCACTAAGCCCGTCTAGTGGACTATGACTTAATCCTAGTTAATCGAGTCGAGGGACTGTAGAGGAGGCTCGTGCTATGCCCCAGGCATGCGCTTGATTATTATTATCATTAAGTTATTTTTAACTTAACTTTTATTCATCATCATCATCATATCAGCCACAGGAAGTCCACTGCTGAACATAGGCCTCCCCCAATGATCTCCACAATGACCTGTTGGAAGCGGCCTGCATCCAGCGACTTCCTGCGACCTTAGTCAGATCGTCCGTCCACCTTGTAGGCGGGCGTCCGACACTTCGCTTGCCTGTACGTGGCCTCCACTCGAGAACCTTTCGGCCCCAACGGCCATCGGTTCTACGAGCTATGTGCCCGGCCCATTGCCACTTCAACTTGCCAATCCTATGGGCTATGTCGGTAACCTTGGTTCTCCTACGGATCTCCTCATTTCTGATTCGATCTCGTAGGGAAACACCGAGCATAGCCCGCTCCATGGCTCGTTGAGTGACTTTGAGCCTTTTAATGAGGCCCACAGTGAGAGGCCACGTCTCGGTGCCGTATGTCATCACTGGTAACACACAACTATCGAAGACTTTCGATTTTAAGCACTGAGGTATTTTGGACGAGAAGACGTCGCGAAGTTTCCCGAACGCTGCCCAACCGAGTTGGATTCGCCGATTGACCTCTCTCTCGAAGTTGGACCTGCCTAACCGGACCACTTGTCCTAAATAGACATATTCGTCTACAACTTCGAGAGTCGAGCCCCCAACTCCAATGGGGGTGGGCACAACTTGGATATTCGACATGATCTTCGTTTTATCCATGTTCATTTTAAGACCCACCTGTTGGGAAACTCGATTAAGGTCTTCGAGCATAGTGCTAAGGTCTTCCAGCGATTCTGCCAAGACTACAATATCGTCGGCAAATCGAAGGTGAGTAATATACTCGCCGTTGATGTTGATGCCGAATCTTTTCCACTGCAAGAGCTTGAAGGCATTTTCCAGCGCGGCAGTGAACAGTTTCGGAGATATGACATCTCCCTGTCTCACGCCTCTCCGTAGTGGAATAGCCTTCGTACTCTGATCTTGTACTCGGACCGACATGGTGGCGTTGTTGTATATACACCTCAACACTTCGATGTACCGATAGTCTATGTGGCACCGCTGAAGAGACTGTAGCACAGCCCAGGTCTCGATCGAATCAAAGGCTTTCTCATAGTCCACAAACGGTAAACAAAGCGGCAAGTTATACTCCTCGGTTTTTTGTATAACTTGCCGAAGCGTATGGATGTGGTCTATGGTACTAAAGCCTTTTCGGAAACCGGCTTGTTCGGGAGGCTGGAAGTCATCAAACCTGCGTTCGAGACGATTTGTGATGACCCTTGAAAACAACTTATAGACATGGCTCAGGAGCGAGATGGGCCTGTAGTTCTTCAGCAAAGTGTTATCACCTTTTTTGAAGAACAGTACCACCACGCTCCTGCTCCATGCCTCCGGCGTTGAGCCCTCGAGGAGAACGGAATTGAAGAGCCTCTGAAGGACTTTCAGTACCGGCGTTCCGCCCGCTTTCAGAAGCTCTGAAGTGATTCCGTCTTCACCCGGCGCCTTGTTGTTTTTAAGTTGTTTGAGGGCCATCTCAATCTCAAACAGGCTGATGTCCGGGATATCATCGCTAAAGTGTCGGATTAACTCGGCTCTCGGGTCTTCGGCCGAGCTAACAGTAGGTTCGGCAACCGAGGTGTAAAGCTGTCCGTAGAACCTCTCGATCTCTCTTAATACCTCTGCCCCAGTCGATACCACGCGGCCATCATCCGTTTTCAGCCTAGACAACTGGCTTTGCCCAATAGACAAGTCTCTTGCAAACACTTTGGAGCCTCCGTTCCGCTCAATTGTCTCCTTAATGCTCACAATATTGTGAGCACGGACATCGTGTCGCAAGGACTTCCAGATCCGTCTATTGAGCCGCCGATATGCTTCGGCGTCAACGGATGACTGCAGCGTGAAAGATCGACGTTCGGCCATGAGGTCAAGAGTCTGGATCGAGAGTTTTTGTGGTCTATCTCTACGGCGAGGTCTAAAATACTTAGATCCCACCGTATGGACAGCTTCTACCAAACCGCTGTTTAACTCGTCCACTGCAAGGTTTTCTTTTAGACAATCAAAGCGATTTGTCAACTCGAGTTGAAAGCTCTCGGGGTTTTGGATATGGGTGCGAGTAGGTCGGAGCGTAGACTTCATCAAGCGGCGCCTTTCTAATTGGACGTTGATATTCAATGTGCCCCTAACCATTCGGTGATCACTACCGGTTTTCACCCTGTTGATCACAGAGACATCACTGAACATCCGTCTATTCGTCGTCAAGATGAAGTCTATCTCATTTCTCGTAGAACCGTTAGGACTCAACCAGGTCCATTTCCTGTGAGGCGGCTTCTGGAAAAAAGAGTTCATCGCGAAGAGTCCCTCTTTTTCCAGAAAGTCGGCCAGCCTCTGACCCCTGAGGTTCCGTTGCCCATGTCCAAATTGCCCCACTTTCAACTCTGCATCGCTTCTCTTGCCCAACTTTGCGTTGAAGTCCCCCATAACAACATTGAAGTAGGTTTTGGAAGTATGTATGGCCCGACTTATGTCCTCATACATCTCCTCTACTTCTTCATCTGGGTGTGTCGAGGTCGGCGCGTATACCTGTATGACCTTCAACGAATATCTTTTAGATATTCTTTTAGATATTAACTTTTATTGTCTGTAAGCAATTAAATTAAATTAAATACGAACAAAAAAAAAAATGTCTCAGCCAAAAGTCTCACAACGTGTGCACATTCGTGCGTCTACTTGTTTGACCTATCTTATTTTATGTTTATAAGCAGTTTATGAATTTGAGTGAGTTATAATTTTAGATCAAATATAGATTATAAATAAGGTCTAAAAACGGCAAGAGAAATCAGAGCACAAATAAGCGTGTGCTCTTATTTGATTTTAGTATGGTCCCAAAATATAATAAATCTTAATTTGAAGGAATAAGGTTTATTGTTACCTAAAGTTGAATTTAATTTAAGACTGCTACATCCCGTAGTTCGAAATTCAAATGTATAAGTATAGGCAACTTCGGCCACTTTTGGCGTGGTTCTTTTCCGGACCCTGTATCTAGTACATATTTGATCGGAGGTATAGTAGTTTATCTGAATAGAACACGCCATACAGGCGTTCCCAGTATCCTATTTGTTTTTTTTTTACTTTATTCAATTTTAAGACACAGAGTGACGCGTATCATAATGTACATATCTGATTTAAGGTTTCATGGACCGAGATCACGGAAGAGAAAACATTAAATTGCATGTGACCTTAATCAACTCAAAATATAGGCACGGGTCCAGCACAACGGAGAGTTCAGGAAGCAACGGCAGAAAACCAAGGCAATGTTTCGATGGCTCAGAAATTCTCTCCAAGTTCTCTGACTATGATTTTGGCGTTATGGAGTTGACTGAACTACATCTATCTCAGCGTCATTCTATGGGAGATGATGGATATTATCAGCCCACATATGTTATCAATTTAAATTAATTTGTTGTTAATAAATGGTTTATACTGAGTTAAACATGTTTTTATTTCTTCCAATTCATAAAAAATATTGTATCTGTGGTGTTACAAAGGAAGTATGTATTTGTCATTTTTTACTCAATCAGTAGTGATTTTTACGTCAACTTTATCATTTAATAATTATCCGGGTAGAAGGTGTTAGTCAAGAAAACCACATCAATACATTGCATAGTCACGATGATATTTCGGCTGACTATCGTGATGTAGAATTCGCGGGAGGCATTGGTTCATTGGTTTAGCGGAAATTGATGGTGGTGTAGTCAATAAGTGCATGCCACACTTTTAATTTTGTAAGCAACTATCCTGCCCCCTATTCGATGCTCTTACAGACTTTGGAAATAAACTAATGATCATTTAATAGAATATAGAAAACTACCAACGTTCACACAAAACTTAAACGCTTACTACCGACACAATAGTAAAATAATATATTTATATTAATAATATTTTCAACATAAACACCTTTGTAAAATCATCTGCAACGGCGCAGCATATAGAGTGGTGGAGTAATTTCGGTTCACTTGTACTATAGTAGGTATGTACTATTCCAGTTAGTCCAGCAAGGCAACCACGATCCAAGTGCCGTGTATGTTCACGGGCGACGGTAATAACTTAATCTTAGACAAGTAATTAGCTTGTTTGCTGGAATTATGCAAAAAATAAATACAAAATACCCAATGAACAGTGACGGCGATTTCAAGGATCCACATCTAAAAAGTATAATATTGAAGTATAGGGCTATGTCGACAATGTACGCCAGATTTTCAACATAGTAAAGCGTCGACTTAAAAATGCGGTGGATTTTAGTCATCAAAGAAGATATAAAAGTTAAGTCATACAACAAAAATGCTGAAAATTGGTTGATGTTAAGGAGACTGCTGGGGGAGAACTCCGGAACCGGACGGCATAACACCATGTCGAACGAACGACAAAAATACACCTTGTTTATTGCAATGAATGAATGTGAGGAGCATGCCACTCGCCTGATGGTAAGCGATTCGACCGCTTGGGGACAGAAGCAAAGCCAAACGAAACCATGAATTACAAAGCAGTGCTTTGCATTCAACTGCACTTGCCATCCAAGATTGCGAGACCAGATGTTAAGTCTCAATATATCCAGTAAAACAACAGAGAGAATCAAACCGGAACACAACAGTGCGTTAACACTGTTGTTTGGCGGGAGAAATTAACATGGCCTTGGTACCTACCCATACCATACCAGTATACGACTTTTAATATAAATGATAGGTATCTGTATATTTTGAAATAAGCTCTAATTTAATTAAAACTGGAAGTTAATGGAAATCCTCATTTTGTGTGCTCGCTCAGTTTCTCATCGACCCCAAAATCGCCTTCATTCACCACTAATAGATATTTATGTAAAGCTGTCCGTTCGCCGTGATTAATGACTACACTTCAACAGCTGGAAAGCCAAGTCGAGAAACCTGTCGAGATAACGCTGCGTTAATCGTTTGACCCTCTTGAGTCTTTAATTTAACAATAACATTCCATTAATAATTGTTAATCTTATCCGCTGCTGAGGAAAGATAACTTGTCGATAATTCACTTCAAGTGCTGGAAAACCTGCATGCGGGGTGATGACTAATGAAACTCAAATGAAAATTCGATTAATATACGGCATATGTGTAGCGGAAACTGACGACTAATGCCTATTAAAACATTTTTCTACACCATACAACTAATGGATTCACTAACAAACATAATTTTTCTTTTTCTTCATTTGAGCATTATTTACTTTTCTTTGACGTTGTTGCGGAAAAAGACGTAATGCGGAAAAACATAGGTAATATAATCTATCTAATAATGATCCAAGATACAGTAATTGATATAGTACATATCTTGTTGGACATTGGGAAAGTCCTTTTACAGCCCTGTTTACTGAGGCAGTGAACAGAGTCCGTTTTGTACTATCTAAAAACCACATGGATTGTCTTCAGTAAAATTAAGAGAGAAAACATTGAAGCTGTAGACCAGCTAACAGGTCATCTGATGGTAAGTGATTACTACCACCCATGAACATCCATAACACTTGGATCATGGATTTGTGACTGCCTCGATTTAAACGGGAACGAATAAAAATGAAAAGTGGGTAGGAGTATCAGGCAATCTCACATACTGAACGAAATGCGACATCACCTGTGGCTTCACGTCATTCTCTTGTGTGACAGTGGTACTGCCACGGATGAGCCTGCCCATTAATGCGAAGTCATGACTGACAACAGCGTGGCTCTACCACTTTCAGCACATTGTCAACGTCACTCACGTCACTGGTGGTAGGTCTCTCATATGGGAGGGGCCGCCTGGGTAGGAATCACCGCAATGTTTATTTCTCCCGCCAAACAGTAGTGTAAATGCACGGTTGTGTTTTGGTTTGAACAACATTGTAGCCAGTGTAACTACTAGATATATTAAGACCTAACATCTTAGGTCTCAGGATGCCGAGCGCAGTGGAATACCAAGTATTGCTCACTGTTCATGAGCGGTCGTATCGCTTACCATCAGGTGAACGGCATGATCGTATCGCCATTCATTGAAATTAATAAAAAAAACAACTTAAAGCTACGCGAGGTGAGAAAATATATTTAATTCACAACCCGTTTCGCTTGCGAGAAATTGTTATACCTACAAGTTTTGTTGCAGCATTCATTAGCTGTTAACTGTGAGCTGGCTAGCCTTTTATCTGGGAATCGGGCGCTAGAGGAAATCTTGGATCTCGAATGGACAATTCCCCAAACTTGGCTTTGCGCCCGCATATTGTGTTCTAGCGGTTTGTTTGCCTTTTGTAACATTATGGAACCAAATTACTTTCAACGAAGTATTGTTGCACTGTTAGCGTTTTTACCATCTTGTTAGAGCATACTCAAATGTAGAAATGAAAATAAATTTTAAAGTTTTTTATTTTTTTCTATTGCTATGAATGGCGAGACGTGCATGCTGTTCGCCTGATGGTAAGCGATACGACCACTCATAAACAGTATCAAAATCAAACAACATCTGGAATTAGAAAACAGTGCTTGGCATTCCACTGCGCTCGCCATCCTTAGACTTGAGATGTTAAGTCTCCATATGCCCAATAGTTACTCTGGCTACAATTTCCTTCAAACCGAAACACAACAGTGCATTTACACTGTTGTTTGGTTGGAGAAATAGACATTGCGGTGGTACCTGTACCAGTATAGAGGTTCTACTTGTGTCATTAGTGTAGAAAATAATATCTATATATGTAGTATGTACGTATAAATAGGTAGTTATTTATCAAAAATCTTTTGTATCTTAGTGTTCTTGCACGATTCGATCCACTGAAGTCATATTCCTGCAACATACCTATGTACTATTTGTTTGTAACAGCCAGATTTTTCGTTCAATGTTAACTTACAAAAGTAATAAGGGAAACCGGCGGGAAGTCACATTCCACTCGAGGCTCTATATATCATGCATTATACTTATATGTGCCTCCCAAAATAGCAGGGCAGCGTTTGTGGGATTAGATAAAGATCGAAATAAATAATATATTATTGTATTATTAACTTGTTTAAAACACATTCACCAGTCGCATACATATATTTATTGAAAAAAATAATCGATTTAAACTATTTAATAAAATAACTATATCTTAGAAATCCGCCCAACATATTAATAACATATTGAAGTACATTGATCTACCCAATTAATGAAGGAATAGTGTGAGTTAACCTCAGATTTCAATTAGTTCAGTCGTTTAAGGCAATTGGTACAAAAGGAATTATGTAAACAATTCAAAGACCAAGTATGTATAAAAAAAAGGGACAATTTTATGTATTCCTATGTCCATAATACTCCTTGATTCCATTGCTCTACTAAACCTAAAATAAAAGTTATAATATATACATAATCGTATATTTTATTCTGTGTTCATAGAACCATATACATAAAAAAATATTTACCCATTACACTCAAAAAACCTCTGCAATTAAAAACAAATCACACATTTTAAAAAGCACAAATAGTCTTATCGCTTTGAGCAGTTTTTTAAAGGCGATTATATGATAAATACCTGCAAGAAACGGAAAAAGAAAAGGCAGTCTATTTTGTGACATAAGATCGATAACACTTAAGTGGTAGAGTCATAAGTGTAGAGTTAATTTAAATAATAAACTATTGACAGCCTCCGTGGCGCAGTTGGTTAGACGCCGCCTGTGACACGAGAGGCCGCGGGTTCGATCCCCGCACCGAGAGAAATGTTTGTGTGGCCCACAAATATTTCTTCCGGGTCTGGGTGTTTGTGAGACCGAAGTCTCTCGTAGTTCCTGATACCCACGACACAAGACTCGATCTTAGTGTGGGGTCAGGACTATGTATGTGACTGTTGGGTGCTATTTATTTATTTATTTATTTATTGTTTTGTGGTTAATTTGAACCTTATTCCACCAGAAAAGCTATTTATTTAACAATAGAAAATCGTTTAATAGTCACATTTACTTAAGTGAATTGTCACTTTTAGGGATCTAAAGTAAAACAATTCTGGTGTTTTATCCTTATTTTGATTTTTACCATTAATTATCAAAATTAATATGTGTCATTTCCAATGAAGAACATAAATGATAAATAATCTTATATTAACCCATTTCTACCCAATCATAAGCTTTGTATATTTTATCATTCAATATTGTTTTTTTTTTTAATTTTATCCCATCGAACAACAGACATAAATGTCAAATGTCAAAACGTAAAGTAAATTCTTGGTAAATTCAACTTAGCTTTTAAATCCACACTCGTTCGACTTCTAATTTATAAAATGCAGCTACGCAAGCTAGTAAATTTCGTAGCTCTTTACCGTAGTTGGGTAAGGAAGTAAGGTTCGCGGGAGGGGCGGGATATCTTGCGACTAGCGAGCGTCACCGACAGTAGGGCCGCAATGCCTACGTAATGCGCTTGCCTCGACCCGTCGCGTAGCTCCCACTCGCCTACGAATTCGTAGATGCTTTGCACGTGATACAATACATCGGGTTTTGTTGTTGAAAACGTAAGTTTTTGTTTGTTATTATACGCTTGTTTTGTAGTAGGTTTTGTATATTTTAGGCCTGGCTGTTTATAGAAATAAAATATGTGAGTGTTTTTCGCTGAAACATAAACATTTTTTTCTTGGCGCTCCAATGTAAATCATGTATAAAACTAGACTAACTTTATCATATAAAGTTCTAATAATAATTTATTTCATTCACAGTTTAACAACCATTTAAGATAACATATAATATTTTTGTTTCCTTTGGATACATATAGCATTTATACGAGGTTTAATTTAAAAATAACGAAAGTGAATGTACGATTTAGTAAAAAAGGTAGTAAATTGTACGCTCCTTATAAGTAACCGTAGTAATGAAGGGCCCGAGAAGTTACATTCCCTCGTAAAGCAGTGATGTAAATCGCGCTCCTTAATAAAACGGTAGGGCTTTGTCCCCATTCAAATTGTTCTTGCAATCATTGCTCCTCGTAATTCATGAACGTAACACTTAAGATATTAAGCTTACATTTTATTTAAAAATCACGTAATTCACACAATAATGGATATATTCATTTGATAATACGTTTAATAATTGCATGGGTTTATACAATTATTTAAATTGTAGTGTAATATTAAACGCCTTATTTATAGATAACTTATAATTTATTTATCGAATATTTTATTTTCTTCGTTCAAATTGCATTCATAAGTCGTTCGAAAGGGACGAAACATTAGATAACTAAAATAGGTTTATAAGCTGTTTATGGATAAGGCTGTAAGTATAGTGCGCCGGTAGCTTTGGTATTGTTTCTTATTTATTTACCCATATCATCCAACGCTTTCGACTATCTAACAACGCATTGTTATTCTACGACCATTACATGTTTGTGTATAACTTTAGCCTGAACTATGTCTAACCCTTCCGGTGCCTAATTAATATTTATTGATTTAGCTCCGTGAGGTTCTTTGGTGTCATATCATTAGTATTCTCAACACAATTTTCAATACCTTACTTTAGGCTTATGAATTTGGTGTACATTTTTCTTTTAAAATTTGTTCAGCGAGAATAGAAAACAAGCAAAATTATTGGTTTAACAAGTAATTGGAGTAAAAACGTTAGAAGTAGTTGGAATTTGTCGCAATTTATTTGCATAATTATAATTACAATTAATAAGAAGTTTGGCGAACATTTATCGTTATACAACTGAAGTTTAGTTGTAGGCCGAAGAATTATTTGTGTTTTGGTTAGAGTCTAGTTGCGTAACAAAACTACATGGAACGTCCCAGGCTTTGCTAACTGTGCTCAATCACGCAAACTTTCAGCTGAGCTTACACGTCAAAATCTTTGGAAATTGCCTTTATAGCCCGACAATACAAGGGCGAAAAGACATAAAAAATAAGGCAGAAACATTTTTGTTTACATTTTTGGGCTTGCTTCACTTATAATAATAATCAACCTATGTAGTCCCGGCACTGGCACGGAATTCCTCTTCAATAGATTCGATTGAGACGGGTTAGGCTAAAATCCTATGTTGGCCTAGTGCGGGTTGATTGACTTCACATATAGGAATAAGAAAATTTTAGTCTTGATCTATAAACTAATCTTGTTGGTAAAACAAATACTTAAGAAGCAATTAAATCGCTTAGATAGTGAAGAAGGGGCTTCAAGCCGCTTCGGATGACTAATGGGGGTTTGGCGCGCACCGTATGCATCGATCCATACCACAACAACAATATTACTAAAGACGGTTAATAAAAAGATAAAGCATTTTTATGTTCGCTGTGAGGCTATTTTGCTATATATCTAATGTTTTTACAAAACTCATAACAACAGAACTTTGTAAGTCATATAATAAAATAAATTTATTTTGAACTGTAAATTGTAATAAATATGCTATTGAGAAGCAAATTTCGCTGTAGCATAAGATTCTTTTTTATTTTTTTTATTTGATTATGATGTTTTTGCATCTGATCATTTTGTTTGGACCTATTTAATACTGATTACAAAATCTCAATTTATATACATTACGCCCGTTTATATCCGTAGAAATGTAATTTTTCAGAGTTAAATTGAACACGTCTTCAGTGACTCGAGAAACAATCTGAACAATCTGTTCTCTTCCCATTAGAAACTTAAGCGAGGCGCCTTCTTTTACGATTTCTTATGATTGCGAAAATGCCGCCATTATTCTGGCTTTGTGATCGAGGAGGCTTGTTGAGAAGATGTATTATGCGCGTGAACGAGTCTTTTGGATATGTTATGTTCGTGCAATTACTCGAGAGTAGCTACGATATGTTTGAATATTGTTGTATAGAGATACTTGTGGCGATAAATCGAAAGAACGAATCCCAGATATAGAGAATTACTTCGTCCTACTAGCAGAGGTAATTCAGTGCCAAAGTGTTGGGACCTCAACATGAGGTCAAGTTCCAGTTTATCCAGGTCCTACTTAACCAAGTTTTACTATATGTATTCTTACAATCCCCCTGTCGGTAAATACTGTGGAAACCAAATATACTCTATTATGAAATCGGATATACATAAATTGAATCCGAAACGCGATACACTTGCAAGGGTCTTGAGGGATTTTCCACTATTGTGTACTGTGGACGGTGGTACACTATATTATGCGGGTGAATAGGTGGCTATGGTATGACTGCAAAGCTGAGGTCTTGGTTTCGAATTTTCGGTCGGGTAATGTGATATTTTTCTGTTATTTATTTTATTAAACTTCATCCAATAAACTTGCACAGGCGGAATAAATGTCGTTAGCATTTTCTACCAGAAAAGAAGAATGAGACAAAAAGAGTGTTTCAAAGATCTATTCATTATTAGCCTGGAGTAAGGAATTTGTCATAATCCCATTATCATATCGTAGGATGGAACACATGATGAAACATGGGTGTCCTGGTAGCACCCCTGCCTACTGAGTTTATGTATGTATGTTCGTATAATTAGGAGTACTAATACTATCAACAGCTGTCTGTTCACGTTATATCCGATTTATTTTGCTGTAGTATCTAATCTGTGCTATTATAATTTAATTTATAAATTAAGTGATAATATAAGAGTTTTTAAAACTAGAAATATTATTTCAGCAACAATGACCATAATTTAGGACGGATTTTGCGGGGCTTATTTTCACTGTTATATTATGCAAACTAAAGCAGGGGCAATGGCGAAAATCTTAACGTAACTTGTTTGTTTATCGTTAGCCGCAGACCCTGACCTAATTACAGAACGAATGTAGATGAGAGCCTCTCGGAGCGGGACGTACTGAAGTAATAACTGGCGGCGGTGCGCGAACAACATAATAGTGCTGGTTCTGCGGGACGGAAGCCCGGACAAAACTTACCTGTGCGCTAATAAGCACTGGGGAAATGTGACGCAGTTTGCAACATTCGCTAATATTTCATGTAGACAAACCGGTGACGTTGTGTGCAAGGTAGCGTTAAATATGTTGCTTTCCGAGTTGACGATTACTTAATTTTGAAATATGAATATCTTTTCTATTGTATCACCAGTTAAAAATGAATAAAATACAACAAACGCTATTTACAATTATAAGTGTTCAAAGTTCAGTATACTAAGTACGACGCCACAATTGCATACGTAAAGTTCACTGTCGAATCAATGTTAATAATAAGTAGGTAGTTTGCAACAAATAGTGATATCACACACGTGTTTTCATCGCACATCTGATACTGGCTGAATGTTCGACAACAGTATATATTGCCATAGAGGAAAAAAAAGTGTCCAAAGAAAATATCATCGTCTCACCCATATACGTCCCACTGCAGGGCACGGGCATACTCTACAATCGAGAGTACGATTGAGAGTGGTTAGGCCATATAGTCCACCACGCTGAAAATGAAAATTTACTAGGTAGGTACTCAACTCGTATCAATTATCCATTTGTTTTCATTTTCTTAAAATGGAATGGGTCTATGTTGTACTAAGATGTGCGGATTATTCAACCTGGGAAAACAACCGAACACCTAAAATTTCCACATTTTGCCATAGAACCATAGAGTTGATGCGATTGGATGACATAAATTACGATTTTAAAAATTAAGCCGTACATGAATAGGAATGAATAGGAGGCTTTTCCGCGTTTGTACTTGTATATAGATTATATAACTACCTAGACTTAAATACAATTATAAAATACATCTTAACAATGATAATAATGTTCTTCATCAAATATTACTTCCAAAAGTAATACTCTACATCCGAGAGCGCTGTAAAATTTCAGTTCCATTAAAGACTCGTTGAGCGAACCGTAACGTCCCGCCTGGAGGCAGTTTTCTCCATACCTCCACAATTCTTACCTCTGCCGACGTTGCTATAGTAAAGATTAAAACTCTTTCAATAAAATTGAACTACCTCGTCGTTTTTAAGACAATTTGGCGTTAGTACTATATTTTCCTTCACCAAAAGAGCTGGCACAATCCTTTTAGTGTGGTTCCCGAATGTTCGCCAAACGACTGTTACGCCGAACTCGTAATAAGGAAAGTAACCAAGGAAAACTTCTTTGACGTATTTCCTTATTATTATTCAGTAGCGGTACGCACTTCTTCAACGTCAATTTTTGTTTTTTATGATTCAATTTTATCACAATTCATAAATATCGATAGATGTCGCTTTTGTTAAGTAAAAAGTATAAATTATGTATGTGCAAGTAGCAGTGTGTGAGTACCGTTGTGTTCAAGTTTCAAGGACATTGTAGCTAGTGAAATTACTATGCATTAAGCAACTTAATGCTTAATATCTCAGCATTACGAGCGCAGTGCAGTGCCATGCCGTGCTTAGTCATACTCGTATAAGTTCTAACTGATGTAGTTTCTGTTTATAAACAGATATGAAGCTAAGCATCAGACGTATTCATTTATGTATACTTCATTGTACACCACACAAAAAACATAAAAATAAGTGTAACAATCGGCGGTCTTATCGCAAAACGGCGATGTCTAATTTTTAGTCTCGTCATTCTGTTATAAAAAATATTATTTGATTTATTCGAACTTATTTGAAAGGACTGAATAAAATCAACCTGTTTACTCACTTTAAAGATTCGCCTGATTTAATACGAAAATATCCAGGTCTTGTCGTATTTTTTTTGCTGATGGCGCCGTTAAGTCTACAGTGAGCCCGCGGCGTCGAGACTGAAATTTTCCAGCGAACAATAAAAATCTCTCTTCATATTTCACAGACGTCGATGATAATTACGCAATTCGTTATCTTGTGTTTTTTATTTTGAATTTTTATAGCATGGACTTGTTAAACAATTTTATATAATAAGAGAAACTGGAGAGAAACAGTGCTTGTAATGGGTTCTCTATTACGTTTTACGATTATCTATATTTTCATATAGGAAATCCCTTTTATTCGGCATTTTTTAAGGAATGATATATATTCTTTTATGGCAACGTACCACTCATAAAATTACTAACTCGATGTATACAACGCACTGTACATGCGAAGACCTCTATTATCGGAGTAACCGTTGCAGATGTTGCGTGCTTTTGTTATCCCAATATCAAGGGAAATCGTAAAACGAAAGAATAAAATTATTATGTCTACTGTTGTCCTAGCCTTGTATATTGACATAATTTAGGTATATGATGTGTTTACATATATACAAATAGAATGTTTGTGTGTTTACCACATTGGCATGTGGAGAATAATGGCTGCAAATATTTATTCCCTATATACTACCATTAATGAAAATATTCACCATACTTATAGTACAAAACTGCAAACCCGCGGAGTTGAGAGATTGTTATTAAATTTTAGAAGTGTTGAACGAGCCGGCCGTTAAAAATACTCTAAGGACAGAATGTAAAATATAATATACTTCTCATCAGAAAAATCGGAACACCTTGCAAGTTTATGTTTTGTAAGGATTATAAGAAAAATGTGTATAAATTTAATTCGATAGAACATTAACATGAGGATTTATAAAACTCATATTGTTCACTATTAAACGACATTTGACATATATTCCTAAATATATATTTTTCAGATATTCTTACTAAACATAAACTTGCAAGGTGTTTCGATTTTTCAGATGAGAAGTATATTCTTGATGTAGCAAAATCGAAAAGAGAGTAGTAAAAAAAGTTCAAACGTTCCAAAAAAAGATTGCACTTGTCTGTAAAAAATGGAGTACGTAGGAACACTCCACCATCGTAAAATTTTGGCAAGTGTTCTTACTGCGCTCCCTTTCCAATCGAAGTGTAGGTACCGCCAGCGTCTATGCCAGCTGCCCCTTTTGTCAGACCCTTTTGACGTGGGGATATCCTCGTGGATAACCGCCCGCCTTAGGGTGAGAGGAGCGGGCCATGCCGGACATTTACCGATTAAAATCTCGCTATGGTGTTACGATCGATAAGTGCTATCTCTTACGAGGTATGTACCTCTTTTTACAAGCACAAAAAGCATTTTTGTATGGTCGTGATTATTTCTCAGAGATTTTTCCATCGAGACATGTTAAATTAATAGTGCACTAATATTTAGTAGGTACCTGTACAATATATTATTTTACTTCAACTAAAATCAGCCTGGCTAATCATTTCCGAAATTATTCGCTTGTAACATTAGATATATTTTTATTACCTAGTCATGATATGCAATCTCGATCAATTTTATTTCTAACCTTCCCCAGAGATGACGAGTCATCATTACCTACGCACTTTAAGCTCCTACTCTGTATGGTTATGCTGATTTCATCCGAATTTCTGGCATTAAAAATGTGTTTACTAAGAGGCTCGATTTTTCATAAGTATGCTTTGAAATGTAATATATACAAAACATGCACAAAACCTTGTTTATTCCTAAACATCCACGGTTTTTGGCGTATTCACTTTAAGAATATATGGCTGGCTATTAATTTAGAACAAAATATAATGAATGCAAATTAAGTTTAAATGCAGATAACCGCATCGCGTGGTGCGTCATTTTGCAACAAAGCTTCACCCCATGCATGTATTTACATCTTTAACAATCAATTTGCATTCACGATGTCCTGAAAATTGTCTATCTGCTAATTGCTAACTCACTTATTATATATTTTTAAATTATACAATAGCTCGTAAAGAATATTTGACATACCTCAGTTCCGTAGCCACTGGTTGGAATGTTACCAATCTACAAAATACATGCGCATACCTACTATGTGTATTGATTTATTTATTGTAAGTGGGTAGCAACGCACCAATAACGTACCTATTTCCAAATGGCCCAAGACAATTAACCGTGAACTATGAGCAACACTTCAACGTATTTTGTTGTGGTGTTTTTACGTTATTATGGGACTTATAAAAATACGAGTATATATTGTTATTGCGTGTTTCGGATTTCTATGCTTTCACGTGGGTCAATAGCTTCCAAATAAATTAACGGTCCCTGAAAATTTCAGCTCTTCTTTCGACTCTAAACAAAGTCTTCGTTATCACCAAAAAATGTAATTAAGTTAACTATGCAAAGCTTCACTTCTCCTTTATTTAAAATTCAGTTGCTAAGAAATAAATCTACTTAAAATAGCGAAAATCAGATGTTTTATACGCAATTTGACCACAAATTTAAAGTACCTACTGCAAAAAGGTCTTAAATGATTTCCTGCGAGTATTTTACACATCAGCAAGATACACCGTATCCGAAAATAAATTGCATAATATATAATTGGATAAATGAGTATTAGTTTTCATAATATTTTTTTGAAAAGTAACTATGAATTCGACTTACATAGGACAACCTACGCATTTTCGGGGTAATTCATTATATTTCAACAACTAACTGCGTGACTAAGTCTTTACTATTGTCTGGCATTTCGCCAGGTTTGGCCATTAGCACGATGACTGAATTTGCTCTCGGATGCTGAGAAGGATTCCAGACATCTAAATATGGTCGCTACCGTTTTGGAATTCCAATCTCGGTCACTACAGAACCGAGTTGCATGCCTCATCAATTAAAAACTAATCGATAATTGTTTTTTAAAAATCAAGTTTGATAAAATAAAACTATTGGAGTAAAGAGATGTGTGAGTTGTATCTAACTGTGTTCCCCGTGAAAAACAAGCTCTTAAATATTTGAAGCAAGATATTTAATATTGTTTGCGATATTATATGCGGTATTTCCATTAGTCCTTTAAATATTAATAAAAGAAAACATAAATTAAAAGTTCATGTTAGGTCATACCCTCTACAAACGACATGACATTGGCAAAATCATCGCTGAAACGGTGGAGCCAAACTATATTTGAAAAGAAGAAAGTTAACATTTCTAAAGGTTTCTTGTAAGCTTCTTCTATACCTAATGCTTTCTTGTATACCTAAGCTAGGTTTATATTCCCACTTCCCAGTCCAATTTAAACAGCTAAAATTCAGTGATTTTGGCTAAAGTACAAATAATACAGTTACAGTAAAAATAATATTTATTGGTTTAAACTTAAAGTATAGACAAATATTATTTAACAAAATTCATTTGTTGTTCGTTGAGCGACTCTTCCTGTTAAGAGTAGGTATCTAAGCAATGTTTTCTTGCCCTCGAAAAAAGGGTTAGCGTGATTTGCCTCTCAAATAAGCAGCCTTGGTCCGCACAGGCGCTTGCGAACGATAAATAAAACTGATTGGGACAAGATAAGAATAAAGTAATGCCCCGTGTACAAACGTAAAGGGACGCTTTGTGCAAATAGAGTTGTAGAGCGGAGTAAGCTTGTTATGTAAACATTGCCGAGTGGAAGTCGCATTTCTACGACTGTGTTTCTAATAGTGTATATTTTAAACCATAGAATTGGTAGGTGCTATTTGCCGGACCGGTAAGAATCATCCGGAATATTTAAGTGTTATATTCTGTTATATTTTGTCGGCTGAGTGCTTATTCCAACAAAAACCATTTAAATGAAACCTTTGTTCTTTTACACAATGAGACAAAAACATCCTCAGATGTTTGGGCTACTCTTAATGCTCTTTTTATGAATTAGTGCACTGTAAATTTTCACACCAATTTTTATCCCTCAAATGTAAATGGTCCAAATCAAATAAATAAATCAATCAATCAAATTGCTCGTGAATGATAGAGCTAGATCGTTGCCTGTTATAATGATTATAGTATGACTAGGCTGGCAAACAAAACAACGTAACTTATTATTAGCAATTACGCTAAGCAGTTACCTACGTCAAAAAATAAACGTTAAAATTTATTTGAGCACAAAGAACATGATCATAATTATTTCCACCCAATAGCTACGTTAATAGAAATAAATTCATGCAAATAACGCTCAACTAAAGCGAAAATCAGATACGCTAAAGCTAATAAATAACTTTTTTATATATACTTCATTTTTTCAATATTTTAAACCGGTATGACAAATTACAATGGTGACATACTTATCACACCATTATGAGCAAGCAAGTATTGTAAGTTTTAGGTTCAGCTTGTGTATATTAGATTGTGAACTAGCAAGCACTATTGTGTCGTGAGGTGCCCATCTGTTCCCAGTGAACACTCTATTTGTCCTGTAGGGGAAGGCCGGGCAAAGTGGATACCTTAAGGTTTTTAAGGTTATAGCAGAAAAGATATATAATACAAAATCAAAATAATTATGAGAAACCAGTCTTTATTTATTTCTCGTACAAATACGGACATCAGTTACCATTAATATTTAAGCAATAATCAACTACAATTAAAATTTAAAAAAGTACGAAAGTATTCGCTTTGCCCGGTACCCCGGGTAAAGCGGATACAGTACTTGGGTAAAGTGAATACCCATATTCAATCTCTGATAACATAAAAATAACTTTGATAAACTGAAAAAAAAAAACTTAACCTATACAAGGTTTGCCTATACAAGGTCGCATAAGCCAAACCATACTTTTAGCTGTGCTTTTTATTGATGCTCCAACTCTGCACAAATCAATAGCCGTTTGCTTAGCATTTTAATCCCACGTCCCTTGCTTAGATTTTTTCTTTTATATTTATTCACCACCTGAAACAAATAAAATACATGTTTAAATAATAAGTCACCAATGAGAAATGGCAGTCAAAGTAAATAGAGCAAAGTGTACCATATCCACTTTGCCCTATTCACTTTGCCCGACTAGGTAAGTTTTGAGGTTAACACTATTTATACAGAAACTAATAATTCTGCCTTTCTGTTAAATATACCATAAAAAACTACTTTAATATGCTACCAAATCAAGACATTCCTATAAATCAAAAACTAGTAATACGGGAGAATTAATCAATGTACTTACCGCGTAAAATCAATCTTTTATTTACGAAAACACAAATCTTCACTCCGCAGGTGGGACGCGACGCGGACCCTCGCTTCTATGTTTGCCGCGTATTAAACCAAGATGGCCAAACGTAACAGTGGTGGCGGTTTGAATGAAAAAATAATAATTTAGGAATAGTGGGGAGTATTCGCTTTGCCCGGGGTATTCACTTTACCCGGCCTTCCCCTACTTTAAATGATAGAAAGTGCATTGTAGTGTCTTTGTCGTGCTTACATAAAAAAGACCATAGGCTTTAATAAATATTAAACTTTTTTCACTATGCAACATTAAAGTCGTGATAAACAAACTAAAGAAGGGCTTAAGAAAACACCCAAGAGAAAAGAAAAGCCATTAGTGAAATTGTGTTTATTACGGAAGCGAACGATGTGTAAGGGAGAGGGGTGTATCAAATTCACAACTTATTTGTACCCAGGTGCAGTCAGGACGAGCACAGAATATTTCTTAGTAGAAAATTGTGAGCGCCACCTACCGGAAAATCTTGCTAATACAAACAATGAAATCTGTCGAGAGTAGCGAAGCGACATCTGTGCGTTAGCGATCTAGGCGTGGGTCAGAGCCGGGTATTGTTACAAGCTTGAAGATGCCTTACGCGCCCTCTGGCTTAGAATTTTCCGAGCGAACATGAGAGGGCGCTCTCAGGAGTACATAATAAGCATGAAACTCCGCACCACTTCGGTGAATGAAACCTTTGAAGCCACAGAAATGTAACGACCCGTTGTGTATTTTGTTCGCATTGTAGGTCATAATATAAAATTTTACTACTCTACCAAAAATACGTTGACGACAAATCAATGTCACCGATCTCTTTCAACGTTTGTATATTTTTTATTGTATTATAATTTCGTCAATAGTATCAAATGTTCCTCAAAGGAATGTAAAATTAAGTATTTTTGAATAGAAAAAAATACTTAGACATAAATATAACAAATGCTCTTGAAACGCTAACGACTTTTTAGTTAGACTTGCGCATTGGTGACCTAGAACGTGGATGCAATCTAAATACGATGCCTGCATAGAAATACGCTGCACGTATCATTCTATGAAATTCTCTGGAGATTTGCGGGAGTATATGCGGAGTGTAAGATATGATTATGATTGCAGCACAAAGAGGCTGATGAAAGTATGGGGATGTTACATCTGTAGTTTAGTTATTTACTATGCATTGAGAGGGCAAGCGTGCAGCGGACGCTACATGTGGCGGCGGGGTGCGCGCCACCGCTCGCTGCCCGCCTCCGCCCGCCCGCCCCGCGCCACGCGTTCACTTTGCAGCGAGAGGCGGGCGGGGTGCACGTCACGACCGTCGACCGACGAGCGCCCACCGCCGACACTCCGCCTGCGCCACCCACATAAACCTTTCTTACACTATAACCTCGTTAGCTAAGTGACGTAAAGTTTCATACCTATAGTGAATACTGCTAGAGACGATCAGAGGAAATGGTGTAGCGGCCATCGGACTTTAGTGTTCAAACAAACACGAGATAACCTTGCTCCGTTGCATTTATTATTCAGTGGCTGCGCTTGTGCCCATAGTCAGGATGGCGCCCTATAAAGGTATGTTTTAACTATAGATATTCGCTGTTGACCTCACTGTATACTATATTTAACAATGAGCGATTCAACGTTGTTCATTCAAGAGGTTTTTGTATTATCTTCAGTTGGATGCATACGTGCCTGCATCATTAATGCAGCATGCTTTGTAAAATCATATTACACGACTTAATTAGTTGCCTTTTATTATTAGTCTTTTAATGTTATAAGCTTAAATTATATGGCCTAACCTATTCAATGCTATGGTTTGTCACACTATATAAATTTAGTTATGAAGAGTGTTGTTATATTATTATTGGCTCATTAACTATGGCTTATTATGTTTTTCCTATTGCTATATTTCTAGCAAACTTTTATATGCCGCTACTAATGACAATATGATTTGTAATTGTGATTATATTGCTTATAAACGTGACAGAATATATATATCCATTTGTGTTCCTTAAATCTTAATAAAATAAATCTTAAATGATTAATCATGAATTTACTTTTAAGGACAAAATATTATTTGTTTTGCAACTGAATTTCTATATGTATGAATGTGTCACTTCTTTATTTAAGCTGTTTTAATGTACACAGAATTAATCATTCCGTACACGATATGATGTCAAATAAATATAATATTTATACATACGACATAATTGTTTTAGCAAAGTGGGTTACGTTGACTTGAAACACAATTTGTCTCAGTTTATACATATTAATATTATATGCGAAACATTTCTGGTCTATATTTCAATACGACATTTTATGAAAAATTCGTGAAAATTAAAATATAGTTGACTTACTACTTGACCTATGATGACTAATTTGTAATGGGGCTGTACGAATATGGAATCGAATCAAACAATCAATAGGTCCAAGTACCTATGGATTGGTTCAAGGATATTTGATAAGCGAAGTTATTGTTAAATTGTTCTATTCCAAAAAAAAAACGACCTCATTACGAACATATATACCTTTTCGTCTACATTTTTTTGTGAAAATAACATTTATTTTTTTACGTCGTTAAATTATTATTGCATTGTTTGGGCATAATTTTCACAATGACGCAGCAAAGTGGATTTGTGCCTGCGCATCCCGTAAGGGTAGGTCTATTCCTATCCGTGGGTCGTGGATTAGCTGATACCGATAGATTAATCGTCATATATTGTCCTTATTTCGAATATTTATCGATATCGTCTGATATTTAATTACAATTTGCTTTATATCTACATTTGCATTCTTCTATAATTAATCCAATATTAACAGTAGCACAGAAGTTAGAAGCACAGTACAGAAGGCAATGAGTAGTGTGGAAAAGGGCCAGTGGCGGCCGTAAGCGCTATTTACGACGCAAACGGTTCATTTACCGTCGGTCACTTTATTGCCGGCGTGAACTTTATTTAATGCATATCCCGACATTTCCCACGATACCGCCGCTTGATTTATATGAAAACAGGATTTTCATACGGACATTATTAATACTAAAAACATTTTATTCAAAACACCACAAGTTAATACAAAATAAAAGATTAATACTAAACAGAAAAAAACATAAGTGCTAAAAATGGTGTTGTTATTGCTAAAAGTGTTCTATTAAAGACAACCGTGCAAAAAGAGGATACGTATGTTATTATTTATCAAAAATAAATAAATTTATATAAAGTAAAAATTAAATTATATTTAAAAAAACGTTCTACGCTGCTTTAACAATTATTTTATTAAATAAAAGTAGCAACTACTCTAACAATGAGTACATACATATTGATGGAAAGAAACAACGTAAATTCTAAAGCAAGAAAAGTAGGTCTGATGTCGGCAGTTTGAAATTAGTCGCTGTCTCGGGTCTAATAGAAAGGGATTCAATGTAATTGAGACTCACTATGAACGCTGAACGGTATTCCGTATATATTAGAGATACGTTGAACGGATTACTTCTGCAACGTATCTGATTAGAGAACACTAAATTTATACTAGAATTTAATTTGGTTCGTTTACTCAGAAGTGGTGATGTGTAACCTCGCGTCAATATGTGTTGACGTCATACCAGTGTTCCACAACCGGAATATAAATAGGAAAATTTAATGTCGTTTACAAAAGATTTTTCATTGTTTTATACTAGCACTACGAAGTGGCTACAAAGCACTTGGTATAGAGTGCAGGGCAATTTAAATAAAATATTCATCGTTTGACACAATTATGCCAAGCTCGAAACCGGATGTACAAAGACTGAATATGAAACGAGATGCACTTGCTGAATACAATGACGGATTTTTCACAATTAGGTACAGTGATCGCTGTATGGGCAAATACTAGTCTACTACCGACTATAGGCTACGGCAATCCCACTCAACCATAGACACTCAACAAACAAAACGCGGTAGACCTGTCACCTTTATGTTAACCTCTATTAAACAGTTGTACGATTCACCTTTGAATGAGTCGTTGTTACTATATGTTAAAGTAGTTATACTAAGACTCAACCACTTTATATTTTAATGCATAAAGGGTTTATTAGGACAGTGAAATAAAACTATTATTTACGGATTTCATCGCGGATTTAGTTTCCGACGGAGTCCGCCCACGAAACCTGTAAAGTAAACGAAACGTCGGGAAGTTAAAATGTA
The DNA here is from genome assembly GCA_030180105.1 of Hyles lineata. Classification (NCBI taxonomy): domain Eukaryota; kingdom Metazoa; phylum Arthropoda; class Insecta; order Lepidoptera; family Sphingidae; genus Hyles; species Hyles lineata. Next base: position 11,121,455 of record JARJEE010000005.1, on the reverse strand, counting down.
AAAATAGTAGCCATATCAATTACTGGACATATTGAGACTTTACATCTTATGTCTCAGGATGGCGAGCGCAGTAGGATGCCAAGCATTGCTTTGTAATTTAAGGTGTTGTTTGGTTTTGCTACTGTTCGTGAGTGGTCGTATCGCTTACCATCAGGCGAATAACACGCTCGTTTCGCCATTCATGGTAATAAAAAATAACTATATCCGCGATAAAATCCGTAAATAATAATTTTATTTCAATGTCTAAAATTCGTGTAAATCTAAGAAACCATATGAGTTTATTAAGGTTAAGCTACATGAAGAGTTGAAAGACCTTTTAATATCATCCTAGCATTATCTAAGCACACGTGTAAATGTATTGAATTCTATTATACATACGTATGTCGTTCCTTCCTGGATGGTGCAATCTCGGTGTCGTGAATCGTTTCCTGTAGCACAAACTACTTCATCTATTATTGAACATCTTCCGGAGCACGCTATTGGCTTTTATTTTATTGTCTGGTATTACATTTGCCTTATACATATTACATTCATAGCGTTTCTAAATAACTTATTTCGTTGATATCAAGATTTAATAATGAATATTCATTTTCAATATCGCCGTATAAGAAAAGCAGAGAATTGTCAGATCACAAGACTAATTTCTATTTCCAAATGAAAGGATAATTTATTTATGTAGTTAGTAGTAAGATAGGAAGTAGATCATTTGTAAAAGTTGTATAAGTAGTAAATTCGTATAAATATTATTTTTTATCTCTGGGTTGCTGTATGACGGACTAAGGAACTACATAATTTTACAGCCGTGACTTAATTATAACACAAGAGACTGTTATGGCGCTTTTAAACCAGATAGCTATGTACGGGGTTAATAATAAAGAGGCCAATAACTCCGTACACTGACCACTTGGTTGTTGGAAGGCAGCTAGATCAAAATCATTGTTTAACAATCACGTTTTATGTTCATTTATATTGGAACTTGAACTGCGTGTTTTCGTTTTAGATTCTTCCATATAGCAAATAAAATTTATGATGGCAATTAATTCCTTTGAATAGAGGCAGAAGATAAAGTAACACAAAAGAAGAAAAAGTAACCATATTTAGAAAATGTATTTATTTAGAAATAAATAAATTTCCTAAACAAAAATTTAGATCATATTGTATTACTATTAATTTTTACATAATATATTATTACATGACTGAGCCGCAATGAGCCGCATTCAATATAAGGTTTCTCAACAAGATTTCAGCAGCCTTAGTACCATTTTCTATATTTCTAACTTGAGAAATGATGAACTTCCGTATTTCTATTTGTTATTTAACTCGTTCAGAGGCTGAATTTTCAGAAAGTTCTCTAGTGCTTGCCTAGTTTCTATAAGGTGTTCTTGAAGAGAATTATAAGCGGTGCAAGGGGTGGACCAGCGCCCACAACCTCACAGGCTGAGGGGCCCCACGCCCCAAAACTTTAAGCAGCTTTCTTTAACTTACAAAAATATTTAAGCACCTAAAGTACGTTGCCACGACTGTTAATCTTATTCGTTATAAAATGGCAAATGGTACACGTTTGCAAGAATCTCATCCAAGCATATTGGGTTTTTAAAATCTAGGCTAAGTGGGCTTGGCGAAACTTATCTTGCCCACGTTAAATGTAGGTCCGGCTGTTGAACTAAATTCCATATGGTTTCTAGATCAGAAACTGAAACGGAGTGGGTCTAGGGTTATGTGTTAATAACATATATACCCATGCTTGTTTTAATATTATTAACATTTTATTCCATTATACATTTACAATTATGAATTGTGAGCCGAATATCCGAGCAACATTTACGTATACAAAACAATTTTGAAATTTTCTCACCAAAGCATATGACGGATATTCCTACAGGTATCTAATAATAAACAAATGCGAACAAAAACTTCAAAACATTCTTTGACAGAGGTATTCCCACGTGGGCGCATTACTTTAAAATAATTCTAGAATACTACGAGTATTTAACTATCAAATCTCAATAACCCACCCACGATTAGTATTTTGTACTATACAGTCAAACATCGCAAACATTCACATCTATTTTAAGTCTTGTAAGACTGCGATTTTCGCGCTTGGCTATTTTTGTAAGTGAATTTTGTCGTCGTACCTAAATACTAGATAAAAGTGGATGTCGTGTGGCGAGGTGTATCTGGCGTCTGGGTGTCGGCCGCTGCGAGCGCCTGTCTCGACGGCGCGACTACTCGCCATACTTCATTCAACATAATATTCACTACGTTGTTAACTTCGTCACAATAAATTGCGTATATTCTGAGAAATTGGTTTATTATGTAAACTCGTATGTTTGATCATAAATGGTTGCTACTAACGTTATTAAGTTTCTTGAATGAAGATGTTGTAGGGTTTGTTTACTTATGATCCGTTGGAATTTTGACTGGAAATTGCGTATACTCGTAGACTTTCATTGATGGGGGTGATCAATGTATTTATTCAGAAGTTAGGGATAAGACAAGGACGGGTTACATAAATGAACGACTTACTATTTCATCAAATAGAGCTGCCACAAATTACACTATAACTTTCAACATACGTTTCCTGAAACTTGAAACATAATGAAACATTTCGTTTCAACATATTCCATGCGTCGTCGCTTTCAGCTTATTAAAGTATTAATATTTATGTGATTGCCGAATAAACGAGGGCCGTAAGGGTGTGAGGTTGGTTTTACGTCGTACGTCGACTGAGCTATCCATCATTTTGGTGGCCATTAACGCACAGCGAAGGCAGAGGGCGCGGCGTGGGTCACGACATCGTAGCGCCAGGCGCGTAGCGACGCGTCTCGTAGCACACAGCAATACGTGTGCGTACTGCGTAATATTATATCATAATATTCAACAAAACTGAAACTTTTACACTCAAATAGAATTACTGGTCGAGAATAAATAAAACGCTAATCACTTCTAAAATAAAATAACAGCAAAAAAAAAACATAAAATATGGCAATTTAACATTGCCTCGCTCCAAATTAATTTTCAACAAAGCCTATTGTACGCTTCTCAATGCTTGAGGTTTCAGCCGGATTAAAATCCAATAGTAATCGAGCGTTGTTCCGAATCAAATTCGATTCACAAAGAACGTTTTTCTTGTACGAATAAAATATCTACCCAACTTAATTAACTGTGTTATGTAACTCTCACTGGAAATATGTTCAGGTAATTTTATTTATCTTTCCTCCTTGATACTTTGAGGATTGATGACGGTCGTGTGGGAGGTACTAGGTAGGGCTGCTTCCGAAGGCGCGAGAAGACCTTACTATAAATATTAGATGCGGCAGTACCCGGCACGTGTCGTGTCGTGAGAATCAATAGTAACTGCCACCAACCTGTTCCTTGTGTTCTTTAACGTATTTTATGTACGCTAGTTTTGAGAACAGCGGCCCAGGTGACTTGTTTACCCGCTTGAAATAGCAACGCAATTGTACAAGGTCTTTTATATAAATTCATGTTGTTTCAGAGGACTTTGCGGTTAGTTACGCAGTTGTTTGATCAATAAATACAAAGACCATAACTACTGGACGGCTAAAAATATTTATGAGGGCCGTACAGTCAAGTAAAATGTTATAGTACTGTGGGTCTTTTTTTATGTTTTATTCGATAAAGTAATGAAACGCTGGATATACATATGCCTGGTAGATTAATGCTATTAAAAAGTGTTTTTTTTATTGCATTGAATATCGAGACGAGCATGCCTTTCGCCGGATGGTAAGCGATACGACCGCTCACCGTTCTGAGACATAATATGTAAAGTCTCAATGTGTCCAGTAGTTACTTTGGCTACAATATCATTTAAACCGAAACACAACAATGCATTTACTGTTTGGCGAAAGAAACAGAGATTGCGGTGGTACCTACCCAGACGGCTTCACACATATAAGAGACCTACCACCAGTTAATTCAATGTTCTCAAATAATTTTGTGTTGACACACCTTGGACACTTTGGTCCTTGAATATATCGATTTGAGCCCTTTGTTTCAAAAATTATCAATTCAAATTTCCACTGAAAATAGCCAGATTGAAATATGCTTTGAAAACAATTCTTTTTATACATTAATTATGCGCGGATTTAAAAGGGCTTTCTAGGTAAAGGTCACCTGAATACAAAATATTTTCGGCATTAACTGGTTCTACCCAATACATATAGTTATTCCAAGGTTTGTTTACTTTTAATTTTTGTGATATAGTTACGTTAATAGATTATTATTATTATTATAAGCCCTTTAATTCCCACTGCTGGGCAAAGGCCTCCCTCCTTTCCTTCCATTTGTCGCGGTCAGGTGCTAATTGCGGCCAGTTCGGAAGATATGAATCGAGTTCGTCCCGCCATCTCCTTCTAGGCCTACCACGTAGTCGGTTTCGGCCATTGGGGAGCCACTGTGTAGTAACTTTCGCCCAATGGTCGTCGGACATGCGGTAGATGTGGCCAGCCCAGTTCCATTTCAACTTGGCAGCTGTTTGTCCCACGTCAGCGATCTTGGTTTTGGAACGCAGCGTTGAGTTCTTAACGCGGTCGACAAGCTTAACTCCAAGAATGCTGCGTTCCATCGCTCGTTGGCAAACCCCCAGGACGGACTTTTGACGATTGGTTAGAGACCAAGTTTGCGCTCCATAAGTAAGGGTGGGGAGTATACACATGTCCATAAGTTTCCTTTTAAGGGAGAGAGGTAATGAGCCTTTCATTAGATCTTTCATTGACCAGTAGTTCCTCCAGGCATTCTCGGTTCGTCTTGAGATTTCCTTGTCTTGTCTTGCCTGGAAGGATACTATCTGGCCAAGGTAAAGGTACTCATGGACATATTCAACTCCCACTCCCCCAACTTCTATGCGCCTCTCTAAGCTGTTTGTCATTACTTTGGTCTTGGTCATATTCATGCCAAGTCCGACCTCGAGGCTCGCTAGGCTCAGTTGTTCGAGCATTTGGGTCAAATCAGCTGCAGATGAGGAGAAGAGGACAATGTCATCGGCGAAGCGAAGATTAGTTAATCTCTTTTCGCAGACAACAATGCCGCTGTTCTCCCAACTGAGTTTCAATTTTCGAAAAACTTCTTCCAGCGTGGCTGTAAAAAGTTTTGGAGATAGCGGGTCTCCCTGTTTCACACCCTTTTGGATAGGAAAAGAAGGCCCTGCGGAACCATTGATACTGATGGATGCTGTGCTGTGTTTATATATGTTCCGAAGTAATTGTATGTACCCGGGGTGGATATTCTGTTTTTCAAGGGACTTAAATATGGCTGAATGGTGTAGGCTATCGAATGCTTTAGAATAATCAATGAATGCAATGTACAAAGGTATATTGAATTCTTGATGTTTTTCTATCAGCTGATTTAGGGTATGTAAATGATCGGTGGTCGAAAGGCCACGGCGGAATTTTGTTTTTACCGACATAATATAATTAGAATATATTATGTCAAATCATATATTATAATTGCCATAGGATTGGCAAGTTGAAGTGGCAATGGGCCGGGCACATAGCTCGTAGAACCGATGGCCGTTGGGGCCGAAAGGTTCTCGAGTGGAGGCCACGTACAGGCAAGCGAAGTGTCGGACGCCCGCCTACAAGGTGGACGGACGATCTGACTAAGGTCGCAGGAAGTCGCTGGATGCAGGCCGCTTCCAACAGGTCACTGTGGAGATCATTGGGGGAGGCCTATGTTCAGCAGTGGACTTCCTGTGGCTGATATGATGAATATAATTAGAAACTTATTTACAAGGTGTATATTTCTCTACGACCTCAATTAACTCAGCAGTACAAAATTACTTAACCAATATTATTATTAATCAATTATTATCATAAATTATTAATTGATGTGCTCTAAATTTAATTAAACTACGACTCTTGTATAATCACTGTATAGTAAACTTGTTTTGAAAAGATAAATGCTAGAGCTTCTTGGCCGTTCTTCTCTGGCAAATACAGCCTTATGAAACGGGTAGTCGTTAAAGAAGAGAACAGTGACTGAATCTAAATAATGTATGACATTTTATGGGTCCAAGAAATATTTTCATTTCATTTCATATGAATATTTGCTAAGGACCTAATTTCAATACTATGTTTTATCTTTAATAAATACATATAGGTACATTTCTTAGACGGTTTTTATGTATACAGTAATAAACTTGCCGATGCTCGCAACTTCGATTAAGAAATTTAATTTTTAAGACTATTTAAAAATTAAATTTCATAATCGAAAAATAAATATTTTATTTTGCTCATATTTGTTTTTGAACATAATTATTGTTTTTTTCATAAAGCCGATATCAATATTTTTTTTACGAAAGGCTGCTTACTTTCCAACTAATCTACTTAACACGTGTTTCACAGTACTAATAAATAAATGCAAATAGGTAATAGTTACTACGATTAATATAAAAGATAATGTAGGAAAAGATGCGGAGCACGGGCGCAAGTTCGTGACCAATTTTAATTGTAAATAATCATTTCACTTGTATACTTGGGTACACGCCGACCATTTTGAGTTAAATTATCCTAAACAAAGATCGTTACAGCGAAGAAATTAACAATTATAAAGCCGAATTGCTTTATTTTATCGTCTTAATGTTATTATTACGGGTACAAAGCGTCTTTTTCGTTATTTTCTCGTATAATTTTGTTCTGTTTTACGTCCTTGGAATAAGTATATTAAATACGAGAAACAATGTATGTGTGAAGTGTGGAAGTACTGTCTTCGCTAGCAAAAATCGTTTTGTGTCGGTGAAGATCAGGTTTTGGCATGCCGCCATGCGACCCCGATGCACTTTTGTAGTCATGACACACTCCATTATGGGATTCACAATGCTTTATACTAATGCAAAGGTAAAGTGGAAATTGTCATGGTAGATTAAAAAGAGACTATTTAAAAAGTATACCCATTTAGAACTTCTAGTGAATTGTATAGTTCGATAATTGATCTGTTCTGAAAGATACGAGATTTCATTTATTTTTATTGAATATAATTCCGATCAAATAAAGCCACACGCTAGGTGATCAATAGGTATCAATAATATCAGATTGATTTTTTTTATCCTAATTCTTAATTTCAATTGAAATCCAGTGTCAAAAGCAGCAGCAGCTGTTTTGATTAATTACAGCCAACAACGCTTAGAACGATGACAATATAAAAAAATCCAAAACGCTTATAACTTTGGTAATTATATATTCTAAGTGACAGATATCAAAATTATCTTAACGGTATATATAACACTTAGCTCGTGCGGATTGTGGAAGTTTTGCAAATTATGTTCAAAGAGTAGATAACGAAGTAGAAACTGAGACAGTACTTAAAAGTAATGAGAACATTCAAAGTAATTTGTGTATAGGCTTATGTGTCCTACTCGTATTTATCTACGGGGAAAAATGTTTCCTCCGTAGAAACGCTTTTAACATAGTTTTAATTAAGAGTTCGGTGCTTGCCTTTACTCATTAAATTTTGCCAGTTGCTTTATGTTAACTCTACGTTACTTTTTAATTATTATGGCTGTCGCAGACGACGGGCCCGAGAGACAAGAACAACGACTTACAGAAAAAATGCGGAATAATAATTTAGTATCATTTTAATTATCTAGGCATGTAAAACCTAACATAGAATGATCTATTTATGTTGTAGGTATATAATTCACGAAATAAGGAATCAATTTTCATATTATGAAAATATAAATATTTCAGCTTATTCTATTCTAGGGATCAGTACAGGTCCCTAGAATATATATTCTATTGAATAATATGATATGAATATAGCTTAGGTATTCATTCTATCATTGATTTTATGAGAGGTTTGCAGGGTCTATATTGGGGTCAAGATATTGTGGATTCCAACGATCCTTGCGTAGTAAAGGCGACGAGAGCTAATCAAATTAGGAATCGCATGGATATTTTTAACACGCTATTTATACACCAGCATATAAAAGTTAATTAGTTTTTATTTTTTCACACAAATGCCTATTCTGACTTTAATCAGGAATTATTAAATGGATATTATAGTCTATAGAAATAAAGCTTCCTTAATGAATATAAAGACTTATGTAACGGAATACATTTTTCTGACGGAGAATAAATCGTACAATGGAGCTGCATTTTGGCAAACATCCTTTAGAAATTCCCCCAGGCAGACGCAGCAACGTTCCATGCAAGGCGGAAGACAGGAAATAAAAGAGACGAGACAATATAGAGTTGATAGCGTGGTCTTAGCTAGGCTTAAATCTCTCGAGCCATTGTAATCCACGGTTTCGCGCACGCCACGGGATTTATGCTTGTGCATTTTTCATTTCCTCGGAATAAAAACTCCATTGTGTTACTTCGTCGTACAAACTTAACGTAGATTAAATTTAGTAGCGGCTTGTTTCGATACACGTAAACATTAGACAAACGAGCGTTTTAATGTATAATATTAGAATATATTACTAGCACGCAACATCTATTTTCAGACATTTTGCTTTGGGATACGGTGTTTTAATCTACTGTGCGGCTTCTACTTTACTTACATATATAGATAGATGGCTTGAGTTTCCGTGCCTCTTCGGTTCCGTGGCGTCGTCGGAAATACGGCAGAATGTCGCTTACAATATCCGGCGCGACCCGCTAGCTTTTTCTTCATTGATTTTGTAAATAACCTCTCAGTATATGTATTAACAGCATTTTCTATATTACAATTAAAAAAATATATGTTATTTGGAATACATAAACACTTTCCCATGTATTTATTGTGTGGTATAGGGTGGGCAAGATGGAAGGCTTAACTTTAAGATGGAAAAAATAAATAAACAACATGGAAAAATATTTTAATTTTATTAGTTTTAAAGAGAACTTGTCAAAGTAAAATAATGTATAATTAAGAAAGTAGCACCAAATAAAAACGGGAAAAAATCCATCTTGTTCACCTTCCAGGCAACATGGAATATACAGGTGTCCCACACCGATGCCACATGGACAGGAAGTAACTTAAATTTTGTATATAGACAATTTTATTGAAAAAAGACATTTCGATTTTGAAAACAATCCGAACTGCATTCAAAGATTTTTGAATAATCGCAAGTCTGAAGGTGGGAGCCCATCATTTTATGGTACCAAACAATAGGCTCGGTCATAAGATTTTTTTCTTCCATATAAAATATCAACTCAAATAAAAGGAATATGACTTAAAAACAAGAACTACCTGCACAAGGCTTTAGCTGGCTTCAGCAGGGCTAAGTTTGTGTTCTTAAATATAAAAGAGCCTTGTGTCTCCGTATGCTTGGAGAGGCCGGTGCTGGGCGCATGATTTGGGTAATATAAAAGTTTCCATCTTGCCCACCTTATATCATTTCGCATATTACGATGTACTGCATGGAATTAGACGATATCTGTATTTTATGGGATTCACCTATAATTAAGGATCTGTTTGATGTAGATTACATCACAATACAACACACGTTATATCTTTTAATAGAAGTACAAAAGAAAACAATATCGTGTTATACGCCACAGATATAGAAATTGTTATTAGAACCGTCCCTATGTGCTGAAGCAAAGACAAATAAGGGGCTTACATGTTTTTTTGCCCCTTTCTATTTACATAATAACACACATATCGTTTACTGTAATAAGAACTAAAAATTCACTGTTGGTAAAGGTTCTTTTTAGTAGCTTTTTATGTTAAATAATAAACATAATGTAAGATTTCGTTTATGTTTGCAGGTAAACATGAGGATCAAGCAAGAAATTAGCAACGGAAACATCGCGGTGTTGAATAAACAAGATATATTATTACAACCTAATAACACAAATTGGAGTTCACGGGAAGACACAAACACTTCACAATTAAACACAAATTGCAATACAATTTTTGATTCAGTGGAGAGTTCCGAAACAACAGTGATCTATAACTCCCGAACTGATACAGGAACTTTAGATTCTTCTAATGTAAATATAGAACTCACAGTGTGTAATAGACAATATCGAATTAACTCTTTAAATAACTTCGTTTCGTGTAACACGAGCAACACAGAAACCGTAAATCTGGAGGACAGTAAAGAAACTCTTGCTCTACGTGAAAGCGCTTTAGGTAACTTGTCAGCATCAAAGCATTACATATTATATTTTTAACGTGTGTTCTCACAATTGGGCAATTTTAATTTACGGACGTTAACTTAGTAAAATATACAAGAATTACTGTAATTCTGTAAACTTACTTACGTTACTTTTCTATGATGCTTTTGTGTTCCAGAAAGTCCTAATGTTTATTCGGACGATACGCCAGTTGATGACGAGCGGGTATTTGAACACTCTGATACAGATGAAATGTCAGAAAACGTCGTTCATCCAGTACCAAGAGGAATCGTGAATCCGAATTACCCCGGTTTTCAACACTTAGCGCACACTTTACAGGTAAAGTTCAACAAAGTAAAAGAAACCATAAAAGTGCAAACTTTAGTTGTTACGGAACCACAAGAGAAGCCCCAGTTGTTTGTTACTTTTGCTAAATAAAAGGTTCAAATTTCGTAGAAAAATATATTTTGTAATGTTATGAAGCCCTGTAAATAATTTATTTTTCTTTTTAAGGACTATTCATCTACTATAGAACATTTTTACCAATCTGAAAATGATATGACCGACGATGATGCTGATATAGAAATTACTGAATTAGCGTATGAGCCAGAACATTATGAAGCATCATTTCAATACAAAAACGTGAACAACAATAATACATCAAAAACCAAAATAAGCGACACATCACCTCAAAATGAAACAATCATGTTAGATAGTCAAATTCAAAATGAAATACCTGATATTTTGAAGACTGTCGCAAAAAATAACAATAACGGTGATTCATATTTTGATCTGACTTGTTCTGACACGGATATAGAAAATAATTTTCACACAAAAGATATCATTGGAGATTTTAATAAAGAGATTGAAGATGAAATTAGAGAGTTATTGAATTATAATATAAATATTCAAGACGATTTAGAAGAATTACGTAAAGATATAAAAGATACATTTGCGAAGCCTATAGAAAACACTATTAATAACATAAGTGACGTAGTAAATCATGTTATTAAAAAACTTGTAGAGACGCAATCTGAAACCTGCGACCAAGATGAGGATATTTTTGTAACGAAAGAAAATTCGAATACGTCGTCGGAGAAAGTAACAGCAGAAGAGATTAGTAAAATTAATAAAGAAAATGAAAAGAACACAAGAACAGAAATGAATCTTAGTAGGCCTACATTTTTACTTATAGATAATAACACTAGTAAAATAACAGATGCATTTCTATCAGATGGGAAAGACGAAATCAATATTAGTGAATATGATACTGAGAAACTTAGTCTTAACGTTGAAAATACAATAAAACAGCTATCCACAGAGTTAAGAAAAATTATTCCAAAGTTAGACGAAATGCGTGAGCGCGATAGATTGTGGGCTGAAAGCAACAGACAACCAGCAACAATACTAAGGGATGGAAATTCTAATGAAATTGAAAGTTCATCTAAATGCTATGGTTTCATGAGTTCAGTAAGCACGAAAGACAAGGCTGAAGTAAGAAATGTTGGTTATTATGGAATGCATACAACTGTTAGGAATAATCCTGTCAAATCACAAATGTAAGTATTAACCCATCTAATTATGCATAATGGTTTCTTAGATTTACGCGAATGTTACACATTGATATAAAACTATCATTTACGGAATTCACCGCGGATCGAACCGTCGAAAAGTGAAAAAATTTTAAAATTAAACCAATTCGATAAAATCCGTAAATAATAGTTTTATTTCAACCATCTAATTTTATTAATACTAAATTATTATATAGTAAGTCAATATGAAAGAGTTTTGAATGGTAGAGCCACGCTGTTGTCAGTCATAATTCAGTATGGGCCGGCTCGTTCGGGGCGATACCACTATCTCATAGGAAATCGAAAGGAAGTGACAGCTTAGCTGTCGCGTCTCGTTCGGTGAGTGAGATTGCCGGATGCCCAATACCCCTTTAGTCTTCTCATCCTTTTTTCTTCCCGCTTTCCTCCCAATTGGACGGGCTGGCAAAACGTCCATGATCCAGCATCGTGGATGTTCATGGACGGCTTGATCACTTACCACGAGGTGACCTCTTTTCTCGTTTGCCGGAACTATGCAATACGAACAAACTTACACGTCATCCATGTAAATTTTTTGTAAGTGCATGGTGGCCTGTTGGTAACGTACGGACGGATACGGCTGCCAACATGTTCATGGTGGTCGCAGGTTCAAATCCAAAGACACACCTATAACTTTGCGCAATCATATTGCATGTATTGGTAGTCAATAAATTAGTCATGGGAGTCAACTTTAGAAAATCTGCATATACTAGCGATTTGTAAAAATTTCTAGATTTCAAGGTTTTTTCTTAATAAAGCCACTGTTTCGTCTATTCATTTAATATAAATAAAATAGTCAGTCGTACATTGTCCTTAAGATTGATGTGTTGTTCGACCATAACGTCCCACATATATTATATGTATAAGTTGTTTATAAGTATTAACTAATGACAGTCGAAAAATAAAGTTTTCAAAAATCGCGATAAACGAATATTCCTATTACTCCATTAACTTTGATGCGTGAAAAATAAAATATATATTTTTTTATACTACCATAGTACTTTGTTTTCGTGCTACTCATGAGAGATTCATAAAATTATTACAATAAATATGTAATATGTACATATATACAAGTAATATGAATAAACATATATCACGAAGTTATGATTTAATTATTGACACTAGTTTTAAAGTAAAGATTGCTGTAGGTACATATTAATGCTAAATGCTAATCCAATACACCTAATGAAGCATGTCTCGGTAACGCATTGAAAATAGATATGATGAACTCATGTTATGCTTCTAAATGCAGAGGTTAAGCAAACGCGTACGGCACTACGGACCATTGTCTCTATTTCATTTGATCTAGTGCTCAGGTTTCTCAAGGAATATGTATTCAAATTAGGTGTGGTATGTGTACCTAATAGAAATAAATGTGGATAATAAATAATAGTGGTGTTGATACTATGCAATCTCACTCCAGTGATTCCAGAGGAGGTCGGGATTGTCAAAAACAAATAAAAAATCATTACCGCAGTGCTCAATGTAATCCATCCGTCCGGAAGAATGAAATTGAAAACCCAAAAGACATTGACTTTGGTGAGTCATCCTTCTATATTTTTATCTCTCTATAAGTTTAATTAGATAGGTACATACTAAAAATGTTTTTTTTTTGTTTGAATTTTAGTTATAGGCATTGTTGTGGCCTATGGAAAATGTAAATTAGTCTATTCTCTAGTCTTAGTGTCCATTCGTTGTAATTCAAGCGAGCGAGGGCACATGACGCATGATAGAGCACATCTATTACATTACCACATTTTGTTCTTGCCCTCGACGTAATATACTGCTACTATAATAAAATATTAATAATCAGATTGTAAAAGCATATTTGTACTCAAGGGTGGATCCAGCTTTTATGCCTGGGGGAGGCGGTCATATATTTCTTGTACAGAATACTGGGTCCGATTTCAATACTCGAATTCGAAATAATATTTTTTTACAGACGTAATTTGTGAACACACACACACTTTTAAATTATTTATCGTCAAAGAATTAATTTTGCTTCAAATTTTATCAACAACATAATAAATATATTCAATCTAGAGCCAACCCAGGGGTGGTCATGACACCCATGACCTCTCCCCTGGATCCGCCATTGTTTGTACTAATATTTTGTGATTCTAATCGATTTTCTTTTACTTTTCAGATAGTTTCGATGTTTACAATATAGAAACTGCATTGCCTAAATTAGATTTGGACGCTATTGAAAATCATTTAAAGGCAGCAAAGGAAGCGGAAAGAAGGGTAGGTAAATTCAAATATTATACAAAAAAGGTACATAAGTTATTGCACCCATTAATTTATTCCATAAAATATTTACTTACTTTTTACGGTGAAAATTCAACACCATAGCCTTTTTATTCCTCCTGTAAAGATTTTTGCCCGTGTAAATGACGTGTTCTCATGTACAATTACCGGAATTTGTTAAGTAAAACAAGTTGTGGTTGATAGAGTCAGGACCAAACGTTGTCACAATTTGACATCATATCTCAATAGCTATGGGAAATGCTATTAAGTTTACAGCATCTGAGCATTATATATAACTAGCTGTCGGGCCCGGCTTCGCCCGGGTGCAGATAGTTTTTGAGTCCAATCCACATCAAGAACATATTATTTCGCGTGTCTACTAACTATATTTCCCGCGTGCCGTCGACTATATTTCCCTTCCGTAGGAGAGGACATCCCGTGCCAACAATTTGAATTTGAAAGAGTAGAAAATATGTATATTTGGTTTCCTGACTCATCCCACGGGAACACTACATTTTTCGGGATAAAAAGTAGCCTATGTGTTAATCCAGGGTGTCAGCTATCACTATACCAAATTTCATCAAAATCTGATGAGCCGTTTTTTCATGAAAGAGTAACAAACATCCATACATCCATACTTACAAACTTTCACCTTTATAATATAGTAAGGATAGTTATATCCCGATTACGCCTACTAGGTACTAAATTATTGTATCTGAATAGGCAGGATTCCGACAAAAACAAGTACATAAGTATTTAGATCGATTCATTAATTATTACATTATGCTAGGATTTGTATAATATATCATTTATGCTAGGCATTGACTTATATTCTACCGATTGATATCGATGATGCTAGGTATTTAATTAAAGACGGATTTTCTTTGATTTATTCGCATTTCCATGTTAAATGCCATAAAAGTAACTCTGTGTATTAAAACAATCGTCATTTGAAGCGAAAAAGAACTTTAAATTACCGCGCTGTTAATGTTAACTAACGGTAAACGCACATTCGCGATTGAACCACGTCTGCTGCAGCCATGTGTAACAGTTAATTATCAATAGGTAGTACGTTTAGCTTTCTACGGTGATTCAGCGGCGCAGCAGACCGCCAGTCTCCAGTGCCCAAGTACCAACTCGCTCAGCAAGTTGTGCGCTCGCGTTCGTTCGGTGTAATTTTTATTGCCTCTTGTTTTATTAAATAGGACGATGGCATCAATGCCGTATTTCAATTCGGAACAAAGACATTACAAAAAGGATACAAGGTTTTTATTGGATTTGTATACAATCACCTACGATAATCATGAATCTGTGGATAATATTTGTTGCCTTGTAAGTTTGTATTTATTGCTTTTAACTTTATTGTCATTAAGGTGTCGGACCATAGACAAAAACGAGAAATAGTCCATTGCATGACCTTGTCCTAAATGTCAAATTGACAGGGTTGACAGGACGAGAACTTTTTATTTACTTCTTCTAGCATCACAAACTGTGTATAAAAAAAGTAGTGCCATATTTTTGCCAAATTAATAAAGACTGACTAGTTTTTAATATGTTTGAAAGTTTAATTACTAACATACGAAGGAAATTTAGTAAACCTTCACTGGAAATCAGCGATAATACGGAAACAGTGGAAAAATCTGGATTTAAAAGTAGATTGCACTTGTTGAAGTTGAAGCTAACGAAACAAGAGGAATTGAACCTTTCTGCGATCAACTCTGATGATACGACTTTAAGTCCACGAGCCATCGGGATAGGCGAGAACGCTCAAACAGAAATTGGATGGCCTACTATTCCAGACAATAACCCAAATATATTAGATAAATTTACTAGAATCGTTACCATAACAGAAAATGCGCCCTACGACAATAAAGTACGTCATTCACTGTTACTTTTGTGTGCTTCGTACACGTGACGATTTCATCGTAAATTTTCTCAGGATAAATATTTCCATTGTTTTGTGACAATGACTTTAGCTTGTTGCGAGAAGCGTGTTATTTTAAGTGTGTACGTGCCATAACAATGTAAGTTACACATGTAGTCATTGATGTCTTATGTATTGTTTATATAATTACAGAAACGCAATGATAGAGAAGAGATTAGGAGGAGACTGGCCATGGGGGCTGATGCAGATGAGTACTACAGTATGGGACACACAGACCGTCCCGGCAAAAAGCCAAGCTTACACTCTCGACTTCAAAGTGGTAAGTCTAAATGTAACATGGGTTCTTGAAATATGCATTGTAGGGAGGCTTATAAAGAAAGTGAATGGGTTATTAAACATTTCCATACTGCTAAGTAAATACATTACACATAATTTCCAAATTCATAACATGGTTATTATATTATATTATAAATCATTGGGGGAGGCCTATGTTCAGCAGTGGACTTCCTTTGGCTGATGGATGGATAACATGGTTATTGTGTGTGGTTGTTTTCTTACTTAAAGTCAGAATAATAATAAATTATCTTCTTTGTAAATCTCATATTGTGTTGTGTACATTTGCTTTGTTTCTGTAGCATGTTGAGTAGTGTTTAGGTATACAGTATCTATTTTGTATGTAGATTGGCAGAGGTTGTGTTTCCCTTGGTGAATAATATGATTGCTTAAATGATGTAGAAATAACCAGTATATTGTTGCAAATATTGACTGTTACAGATATGTTGAAATAAAATACATGTTATATGGCAAGCTGTCATACAGTCTATAATTATTATAATGATAGCTTGCTCATTCAAGTACCACAACTTTTTAATATGATGAGATAACATCTTCCATCATTACAGGCATTGGTAAAGAAATGCTGCACTCTCTTATCTGCCTTAAACAAATGTATATAATGATTATGTATGTAAATGAATTATTCATGACAAATTTTAACTGACAAAGACTATTGCAATGAAAGACATTGAAAATAGTTGTTTTTTAAATAATTACATGTCAAGGTTTCACATTATTCATTTAAACTAATATAATAAAATATTTTTTCTACATTTAAAAGAAACAGATATTACTACACATATTATTCACCAAGGTTGGTAATACATTTGGGCAAATGTTGACCACAGTAGTGTGTGGTTGGGTTGCGGTACATTTGTGTGATTAACTATTTTGTGTGTTGTGTGATGGATACA
This sequence comes from Hyles lineata, assembly GCA_030180105.1. Lineage (NCBI taxonomy): Eukaryota > Metazoa > Arthropoda > Insecta > Lepidoptera > Sphingidae > Hyles > Hyles lineata. The sequence goes on along the minus strand of JARJEE010000005.1, from coordinate 11,104,420 downwards.
GGGATGAATCTGCAAATTTGTTTCATGAATGAGACAGCATCTGACAATGAATCTCAAGCAGATCTGGACAAAAATGTTAATTACAACACAAAAAATCCTTCATATACCAATATCTTCAGTAAAACAAATTATAACCATCCGTACCAAACGAGGCCACTGTCAGTCAACATAACAAGACATGACAAAATTAGCACAGTGCAGAGCGGTAAGTAGTGTGTCTTTATTGTTCCATTTTATTTTGTTTGTGTTATGTCCACAAACTAATTAAGAAGGCTGTGTATTTATTGGGTTGAAGTGTGGGTGTTTTGCTTTTATGGTTCTGTGGATTGTTTGTCATCTCATGATTTTCAATTAAGGTCTTTATTGGGGTTCATCATTTTCGTTTTGTTTTTAGTTGTATGTAGTTAAAATAATCGAATTATACTGCAGTCTGCTACCAGTGTAACCATTTCTAATCTTATTTATGTTTTGTTACATCTCCAGGGGCTAAACTGCGTCCTTCATCATTTATTCAAAAACACACAAAATCCCGCTCAACACATTCTCTGGGCCACATTGAACTGAAGGAATCTGACTTTTATGCTTTACAAGCAACACTACAGACTGAGGCGAGAATTGCATTGGCCCAGGCCAAAGAGATGGCCCGCATACAAATGGAGGTATTTACATATTACTCAAAACATACATTTATATCTTTTTAAAATATCTGTATTAGAAATATTAAAACTGGTGTACCTAAATAGGCTTGCAGTGACAACAGTGAGTCACAACTTGTTATTTTATATACAAGTTATATGAGCTCAGTGAATACGGTGCACCCACCCACATATTAGTATTGACATAAATTACAGTATTGCAACACCAAACATAGTATATCAATTAAGTTATGAGTCAGGATCGTTCGAATGAACATTTTAACTGACTGGTGTCCTACATCTGATAATTAAAATGAAAATTTAATCATAATAATATCTATGTGGGATTTACAAGTGTCATTTTAATGAACCATTCAAATATGAACAGCAAAGATTATTTTTATTGCATGTTGCATTCAGAGTAATTTATGATATATATGTATACTTTTACTAATGTTGTGAGTTCCATTAGCAAAAATGTATTTAATTCAGTAACTAGCAATTACTTTGTCGAGAATATTGCTTTGACCGTCATTAGATTGGTAAGGCACATTTAGAGCTATGCAGGGCTAGTATGTGACATTATTTAGCTTTTAGCTCAATGGCTTTTATGTAATGCTCTGTAGGGCACAGATTTAGGTATACAGACTTAAAGAGGAATAGTTTATTTTATGCTTTTGTGATATGTATTTTAGGGATTGTAATGCATAACTATAGTGGATTTGTATTGTGCTCCGTAACAGATGGTAAGAGCGATGACGATCAGAAAAACTAAATTAGCAACAGACCATCCTTGGGGGCGTCCATTAATTACGTGAGGTGTTCTAGGGGGGAGGGGATTAAGCTAAATTTTTTCAAATCTTACTTGGGAGGAGGATGGAGGGGGGAGGGGGTTAGCAAATATCACTTACATTTTTTTCAAGCATTTATGCGTTTTAACGCTGTGAAATGTGGAAAAGTTTGACACAATAGTGTTTGTCGTATTCGTTCGAACCCCACAGAGACAAAGTTTACAGCCAAAACATAATTTTTTATGAATTCATTTCATTTTCATTTCATTTTCATTTCATATTATGTGTGTGCGGTAGCGCGAGCGTCGCAGCCGCGCGGTGTCGCCGGTGACGGAGATGCTGCGGCGCAGCCTGCACAAGGCCAGCGCGCCGCTCGCCACCGACCGCCGCCGCGTGTCGCGACAACTGCTCACCGACATGAACATCGCGCAGCTGCAGGTACACGCCTCATATTATATATACATTACTTGTTATACTCTTTCCTATAGCTCTACTGACATGAACATCGTTCATATGCAGGGGGGTTACTCCGATCCGAAACAAGGTTCGATATTCGAATTTTCAACGTCCGAAGGAAGTTATAAGATTTCCAGTTGTCAAAATCAATACTAATCTCTTATTACACTCATCATTCACCCCGAAATTAGTGTATGGTTTTGACGTGCGATATGGGATTCGAACATTTTGTAGAGTATTTTGTAAACTATAGTATTCCATCTTACGCATAGAGTAAAGAAGCGGCCATAGATACTAGAGAAACGCGTCATAGACCGATCTGAACAATAGATTCTTTTGTTGTGTGCATACTATCTGTAGTAAGCATAAGACGTGACCTTGTATATTCCATTGTCCTGATTGGCCAATCAGCCGCATCTAGTATCTATGGCCGCGTCTTTACTCTATACGTAAGACGTACGTACGATAGTGTGATTTCAGCTTTTCGTATGACATTCGAATTTCGTTTCGGATCATAAAGTAAGCCCCCACGTACACACTTCAATGCTTTTCTTACCTTTACTTCGTAACCTCATCGGATCTACGATGGCTAAATCGATGATAACCTAAAACAGGGCCTTATCAGAGTATTTTTCAACAGCCGACTAGAACGCTTATGGAGCTGAAAGTTAATGAAGAGTAAGTTGCATGTCGGGGTCGAATAAAGTAAAGAACCTGGAGTGTTAGGCTGAAATTACTATCTTAGATTTTCGTTGGTTTTCATGTTACATTGATAACCAGGCATATTTTTGCCGACGTACCCTGTGGTTTTCTTTAGACATATCCAAACCAACTCAAAGGAAATTCCGTATGCTTGTCTGCAAAACCAAGACAGATACGGTTGTAGCGTATACCATTAGTTACAGCTAACTAGTAAAATCTAGCCTCAAAGCTCACAGAGCGATTCGTGTTGTAACCACCAACTGTGATATGTCATTGTTCAACCTCTATCTGGACTTATATCTACACTGCAGCACCCTGGTTTAAAGAAAATTAGTGTTACCTGTTGAGATATTAAAATAGAGTAGACTCCGCGAACGAAATGTTGATAACAGTAACAACGGTACCATACCGTATATTTGTCATACGCATGCGCAATCACACTATCTTTCTTCATGCTCCAATGATATCCCGCGTGTCTGGTACATGCAAGCAGATTTTATTCACGATGGCCTTCATTACCATACCTTAATTGTTTTACCAATTGAGAATGGGTTATATCCTCTGCAAGTCAGCAGTGTAACAAAAACCTTTTGTTGACATTTGTTCCGGTTACGGATGTTAAAACACATTTTTTTACACAGAAATGTCAGCATAAATAGAAAAGTTTGTTTTGTACAAAACACAGTGATTCGATCATTATAACGTAACCACATCGAGAGATTGCCTCAGGAAAGAAGACCCGGAATAGATAAAACGACTCATTTGCTATTATAAAAAAGTAATAGAAGAATGAAAGTAAAATACACGATTAATAGCAAGAAAACATTGTTCATTAAATGTTTAGATGGATACAATGGAAATGGCTTATATTTTTTTCTATTAGCAGGCCATTGGTGAAATCACTTAGAAAGTAATTTCACACTTAACACAATTTTTACAAATGTAAATTGTTTTATTTTTCTAATATTGTAATAATTTCTTTACATTTGCAAATAAACGTCTTGAAGTCGCGTGAATCTCATGAATAAATGTTAGATTTATGACGGAGTGCTTTTATTGTGCTATCGCATGACCTTGCTTCTGATCTTGCTCTTCGCGTGAGCTGACTCATGCTCGGCGACCATTATTACATACAATGGATTTATTCTTCAAACCGCAACGAGTTACTGTTTTTTTGTTTTATTATAAGTTAAACAACGATGCCGGTTTTCGTCGGTAAATATCGCTGCTTACATTTGAAGTTTGAACCATACTTTTTTATGATTTTAACCGCTAATGTGTTCAACAAAAACTTTAATTGGCCCGAGTTTACGGGTAATGTTCTAGACACTATAATTGTTTAGGAAAAAAGAGTTCTTAACGGAAATAAAGTAATGTGTAATTAAAATATGACCGAGGTCGAATATTTTTTAATTTTTAATTTTAGTTTATAAATATTTTTTGTAGGTTCAATATAAAATGTACTCTGTGGTTCACCACATGCCACAAGAATTTAGACAGATGTTAACATTATTGCATTTTTTAATCAATCATTTGTGACCTTGAAATGTGTTTTATTATGTTTTTGTCTTATAGAAAATGAAAATGAGAATAATTTATTGAATCCATTAAGATGTTCTACATCATTAAGATTCAGTCTTTTTTCTTATCTACCATCTAGTTCGGAAAGCGTTTTCAATAGAGAAGAACGGGCAAGAAACTCTAGACATCCATTGACAACTTTTCTATATTGTAATTTTTTTTAAATCAATCAATCAATTGTGACCTTGAAATATGTTTTATGTTTTTATCCTATAGACATCCATCGACATACTTTTTGTTTTGTATTTACAGGTAATAGTGAACGAGCTGCACTCTCAGATCGAGTGGCTCAACGACACGCTTGTGAAGCTGCTGATGGCGCGCGACGAGCTGCACATGGGCCAGGACTCCATGCTCGTCGACATCGAGGACCTCACCAGATACTTGTATGTACCATGCGCCTTTTTGACCACTCTGCCAATATCATAGAGGAAAAATCTCAGTCTTAGCGGAATGGAGAGGTGACGTGTAGAAAACGACCAATAGAAAGAAAAAAGAAAGGAAAAAATATTTATTGCTAGCACAATAACAAAAAAAAATCACGAAAAAGTAAAAGACAAAGAATACACAAAAATGAATTAGAGTAATAAAAGAAAATATTTGATATCGATAACTTTAAAAGGCATTGAACTTATATGATTGGTCGATATTTACATATCTCCGCTCGTCACTATTTCAGTAGAAAAACAGCAAAAAAAAAGCAATTCAATTTTTAGTTTATTTAACCAACCCTATCAGTTTAATTCAAGTTATTGAACTTTAGCCTAAGAATAATTGACGATAAGTAACACAACAATTTGGCAATTGCGTGAGTCGATAATATTATAACTGCACTAAAATAATACAACCTAAGTGAGCTGCGAAACACATTTTGGAGTCTGTTTTTTTAATGCAATCCATTATTGAGTATGATCGAGTATACATTTATTTCTTTTACTTAAACCAAGGTCTTTGCCTTGATCGATTAATTTCACTTGCCACGGTAAAAACGGAATTGTTACATTACCGCTTAAGTAATATCATCTTACAAATCGACTCAAAGTAATTAAGTTTAATGACATTTACTAGATACATTTTAAACGTGTTAAATAATAGAAAATTGGCTTTTTATACGTAATTATTGCTAGAAAAATATGTTACTAACGCTGAAAATTGGATAATGGATTCGAATAATTTGTGCAGATTCGAAAGTTTAGAAAGTCAAATTGCATTAGTTTTACGTCTTGAACAACTGAAATACCCATTCGTGATATAATTATATTATTATGTTTAGTTTGTCATATAAATTATCATTTTCTCCGTATAAACTTACGTAACAGTTATTATAGAAAATACTTTCGTCGGGATTTACATAAATTTGAATAATTCTAAATGATGTGTGTATATTTGAATATGAATTATACATAATTAAATTATATCAACATAATTCTGCGAAGGATGTTAATTTATTTTAAATATATTGAAATAGGAGCACAAAAGTACCGGCGGTGGGAAAAGATATCCCCAACAATGGCACTGAAAAAGAAATACAGACTGAAGAGGTTAATACATGAAATTGAATATTTGATTTCCTATGTATGTTGATGGTAGTTCTCTAGTAGCAAAAGTAAAAGATTTATTAGTAGTTAATTTTATTCTAAATGTGTAATTAGTTCAGATGTGTAATGTGGTACTATATTTTTTACTTTATTGTGTCATGCTGGAGTAACTTCTTTTTCTAATTTTCCAACTCTATAAAAACAATTATGTATAACAAATTGTAAGAACATATATATTGCTGTTTTCAGAGGCGTGAAGGAACAGACTAAGAAGACCAAAGGTTCAAAATCAGGAATGAAAAGACTCACATCCTTAGTACACAAATAATCTACTGCGTGTGCAACGTATACATGATGATTATTTAAATATTAAACTCTATTAAAAGTATATAATACATTGTTATTGTATGTACCACCTTTATTGTTTAAAGTTATTGGTCTGAAGTAGGCTGTAGATCATTTTTGTTGTAAATGCGTGTTCTTAATTAAACGGAGCATCTTCAGGCCAGTGGCTTTGAACCGTATTAATTGTAAACTGCGCAAAAATATAGTAAAGGCGACGTACTTATGCAAATAAACACAAGTTATAAAATGCTGATGTTTGTATTATAAATATTAGCCTGATGTAGATTTGAATATTTCGTATATTTGATGATATTTAATGTAAATTGTGATTGATAAAAGCATTTAATTATTGGATTATACACGATGTAAATTAATTTTTAATCTCATTCGTATATTAGTGTCAATAATGTGGGTACATAAACATTTGATGTTAATATTTCGTCTTATAACATTCTATGTATTGTTTATTATGTAATTTGTATTGGTATGTAATTGTTTCACGCTCGGTGACTGGTGTTATATACTCGTGTGACGTTGTATCTGTATATGAAGTTCTGTAATTGATATTGTAAATCCGTCGCAGTTTAAATTCATTTTGATGTTATTGGAATTTTCTGTATATTCTCAATATCGAGTAATATGTCCGCTTTAATATAAATACCCACCTAGGAATAATATTTTATTATTATTCGCAGATTAGAAAAATATTTTTTCATGATAGTGCTGATGTTATATGAAGATACGAGTTTGTCTGCGTCTTCGACATTTTCGATAGCGAAGAATCATAAAAACACTATTGGACACTCAGCTCACAGATGTGGTAATGTTGTAAAATGTTAATAAAAATTGGCATTAAAAAATAGGAACCGAAAACATTACATTAACTTAGAGAAGCAATTATCCATACATTCTTTACTAAAGAATTTTAAATGGATTTAATTTAAAATAAACATAAATATTTATAAATTTAAATTTTATTATATGTATTTAAATATTAGAGGGAGGCTTCTTTTCAGAAGTAAAATTCAGATAAAAATATTAATAATGAATGAACATAATATATTTATGAAGATATCGAGATTTTCGAAGACGCAGATAGTTATTGGTCGATAGAGTACTTGCATATTGACGAAGTATGTGCGATGTGTAGACGTGCGGCGTAGTTTGCACTGGCGGGAGTATCGCCCGCTTGTATCCACGTAGTTTACATACACTTTTGGAATGCTAATTACATACATACACTACCGATAGGGTAATTTATTGCTCGGCAATCTGTAGAATTATGTATCGCATATATAACTTTTTTTGGTAATTTAAATGTACCCATACAGAAATGGCTGTTAATTAGCGATATTTATGTATTACGTTATTGTAAAACAAGTGCTATACGATTCAGGTAGATGATTTTAAATCATTGTTATATTTTACCCGATGATAAGAGGTAACATGACATATCAGTATGTGTAATTTAGTTGGCAAATTATAACATTTAAGGATCTACAATGACACAATACAAAATAGTAATTCAGTTTAGTATGAACTTGGTAGGAGACCAAGTGACGTCATTATTTATAAAATCTCGAAAAACTATTGTCAAGTGCTGTTCTTATAAATATTAACTTTTTTAAGAATTTTTCTATCACTCTTTTCTTGATTATTATCTTATCTTATACAATAAACCGGATTTTATTTCTAGTGTATATTTTTCTATAGATTGTCAAGTACTGGATAACATTTAACATAATACCTGGTACACATAGACAAGTATAATAATGTATTAATGCATACTCAATATTTACTGAAAATACGCGACATTTTTTTCTTGCCTCTTATCTAAGCGAAGCTATAAGCAATGGCCTGGGAATACAACATTACACACAACCTGTGTTACTCTTGATATTTTTATTTTAAGTGATGTAAATTGTTTATTCACAACTGGCATTTGTAAAAGCATATATGACTTATATTAACCCTTTCATGAGCTGTAATAAATATATGCAATATAAGATTCACGCAGACATATTTTCGCGACAATCAGCGGACTGAAACGTTTCCTAATAGTTGCGCTACTTATAGAATTAAAATCATACAGCGTAATAATTCGTACCCGAGCTACGTTCAATAAATCTTTGGCCTTATTCATAAACAGTTAATAAAGCTATTTTAGCTATTGAATCTTTTGTATTTTTAGCTCAAACTGAATTCATAAAATCGATAACTCAAATAGTTTTTTAAACTGCGTAATAAGGTCAACAATCTTCCTAATATTTTGCCATTTTGTTCGTGAAAGGGTTAATTTGCTATGTGTATGTGTGGAGTTGTTTATGTATTGTAATCATGTTATTATGTTAGTTAACTAAGCGGTGTCTATTTTACACATTAGCTGTGCACCTGAGACTTTGAAAAGAATATTTTTGGAATTGCAAAATGTGTTAGTGGATATTATCGTAACATTATTTTTATGAATCACAATTTCAATGTTTTACTATTTCGTTAGTTGATAGTTCTCGTTGTGTATATTTTGGGATCTCATGTTGGTTTTCTGTGCCTCATCACTGATCCACTGTCGTGAGTTAAATATTTGCGGTAATGTCGCGATTTGTATGAATGTTTCCACTACTGCAGGATGAAAGTATGTGACATTTCATTCAAATATTTGCATTTTTTAAATGACGTCACGAATTTACGATAGTGTTTGTGCTTGAGGTATTGCAACGTTGTACCTATTTTTTTCTAAGTACCTTTTTAGAGCGCCCTTGACGCTACTTTAGATTTAATTACTTAGTTACCAGTTAGTTTGATATCGTTTGCTCCCAGTGATCATAAACTTGAAAACAAAAATTCTATAATTTGAGTTCCTATTCGTCTATTTTCTTCTTTTTTTTAATGAGTTTATGTACAAAACAAGAGTCGCTGAACATCTGCGTATAATCGATTTTATATATAAATGGGAGCAAGACATTAATATACTTATTCTTTAAGCGGTCATAACATATTGAATGTAAATCATGTACATGCAAAAGGCAGGGCCGCGCGTTTAGTATTACTTTTTCTTTAAGTTTTATGACACAATTATAATATGGGTTCAATGGTGGTTTTTATTGCGGATGTCTGTTCCTCGTTCAGTTCTTTGTCCGATTATTATGTTTTAATGTTGTTTAATATTTTATCGTACAATTTTCAATGTTACTCTTAAATGTTAGTAAATAATTCGTTATTACAATAATCAGTAATCCTAACCATACATGAAACATGACATACTTATTGGATTTAAGAAGTCAAAAATATTTAATTGCACACTTCTACAATTATTCGTTAAACACCCTGGAAAAAGCTTCACGTGTTAAGTACTCGCATTTAGAAATTGCCTTACAAAGCGTATCTTATCTAAATTAAAGAGAAATTGTAATCGTATATTTTGGATCTAAAATGGCTTTTTATTGAAGGTATTTATACAAAATACTTTGGAGAAGTCCGTGTTTCTTTGAGATTGATGTGTTTTCGTGTGGTCTTTGTTACTGTCACTTTAGTCTTTGAAAGCTTTTCCGTCTTTGCACTTCAATATATTTTATTTGGACCACGAATAATTTGCTACCTCCTATACCCACTGCATATCTTCTATTATAGAGAATCATATATTCAAAAATCTGCATCAAGTATGGATGTATGTGAAATGCTTATTATTAGAATGTATATTTTCTGTATTGTGATTAAAGGAGTTTTTCCAATAATAATGCATACTTTAATCAAATTATAACAAATCAGAGTGAATAAGTCATATAATGTTTGCGGTTAAGAGAACGCTTGGCCTGCTTATTGACAAATTCTTACCGACATGTGATAAATACCTACTATTGAATTATTCTAAATAAAGGGGAAAGTATTTAAATCGTGTTTTATTTATTCCTTCTCGTTAATAGTTTTATTGTAAATACAGATAGATTTCAGTTTCACTATATTTTGTCTAGAATTATTGCTTTAGTTCGTGATGATATTTATTTCAAATGTTAGCAAAATGAAGTTTTGATACTTCCCTAGTAACCAAAGTACAAAGGTTTAATAAATATACGTACTTTAAAAGTATGCATACAAGTTTATTACTAAATCTCTCTTCCTTAATGTTATGTCTAATTGTGCCGTAATACCATGTTTATTTTATTATCCATAATCATTCAGTTTCAGATGACCTCGTATTTAATATTTGGAACATAATAAACGCAGATATATATACTATGTACATTCAAAAGTAAGCAAAAATGAAGTCTCAGTTTATTGGCGTAAATCGACATGAAAACTGCAAATACGCGTGTTACGTCTTTATATGTTCAGATGCGGCTATTCCAATTTTCCTTCAGTGTTCGTACAAACATTCAGCTTTATTGATTTTGCACGGTTTGTTTTTTGTTTGTTATGTATATCTGCTCCAAAATGGAGCAAACACAGTCACAGATGCCCATGGAGAAGACATTGATATTTCATAAAACCCCAATAAGTATTTTTTTTATTGCTATGAATGGCGGGACGAGCATGCTGTTCGCCTGATGATAAGCGATACGACCGCCCATGAACAGTAGCAAAACCAAACAACACCTTGAATGACAAAGCAATGCTTGGCATTCTACTGCGCTCGCCATCCTGAGACATAACATGTTAAGTCTCAATATGTCCAGTAGTTACTCTGGCTTCAATGTCCTTCAATCCAAAACACAACAGTGCATTTAAACTGCTGTTTGACGGGAAACGGTTTTTTTATATTTATTAAATCAGGTGATAGTGATTCAAATCGTCCTAAATTATTTTATGTGACCATCGTGTCAATGTTCACAATCCGGCAATTTTTCGTGTCGGTGTCAAAAGTTCTGACCCCAAATTGAAACCGCTCACCTGCGCGTCCCAGGTGCGTCCACGCAATTAATACCATCCTCTAATAATAGATGCACCTCACAATTTATTTGTTTTATTGTCTTTATCGCTCGCATAAAAGAATTCGACATTTTTAATGCATAGAACCGTAATATATGGTTTCCTTTCCTTTTTCCTTTGTCGCAAAACACTTTTGAAATTGATCTTATTTATTGTTGCATTTCCTTATCTAAATAGAAAATATAGATGGCATAATGAGTTACGCTCATACTATGGGGTGTTTTAATTGCGTGAATGAGCAAATGCAATCTTATCTTTATTTTATATGGATTGCGATATCGGTAACAAATTGATTTCCTGTGGGAATGGATATTTAGAAACTTCGGTAATGACGAGTCCGTGTTTTAGGAGTGTATGAAGAGTGTGAGCTGAATACAAGGTGTTATTTATAGTCCACAAAGTTGTTAAACTGTTATCGTAGTTTTAATCTACTGGGATGGCGGGGCATGCAAATCACCGCACTATGAACCACAAACATACGGGCGCCGCCATGATGCGTCATTTGCTACTGAAAGAAGGAACAGGACATTTATATTTTCCTATTTATTTAATTTAATAGACCAAATTAACGCAGAATTTTGAATAGCATTTTATAAACCTAAGTCAATTCTGTATTTAGATTCCGAAAGATGACCAAATTTACTATGGTACTAGGACTCCATGAAAATACTTGTATTGACGGAATAGATTAATTCGAGTTTCGTAATTCTTAGCAATTGCAAGTAAATAATGTAATTACAATTGTGTTATATATTTACACTTCATGTAAAAAAATATACATCATGTAAAAAAATATATTGGACAGCCTCCGTGGCGCAGTTGGTTAGACGCCGCCTGTGAAACGAGAGGCCGCGGGTTCGATCCCCGCACCGAGAGAAATGTTTGTGTGGCCCACAAATATTTCTTCCGGGTCTGGGTGTTTGTGAGACCGAAAAGTCTCTCGTAGTTCCTGATACCCACGACACAAGACTCGATCTTAGTGTGGGGTCAGGACTATGTATGTGACTGTTGGGTGTTATTTATTTATTATTATTTTATATACTATAAGTAGCGAAGGCAAAATTTAAAAATATATTATTAGCCTCAATTATCTATTATTTTTTTTGGTCAACGACGCAAAAGTTACACTTAGGCACGGCAATTACATTTAAAAACTGAAATCTACCACGACAAACATGTATGTATTTATTCAAAAGAATTAGTGAAGGTAGGTAATAATTCGCGATTTTTGTTGTATAGTGACTGTTATTAAGGTTCACACGAAAAGAACGAAGTTTCTTAGAAACAGAATAGTCCCGAAAAATCATCTAGTTACAGGGATTCTAAGTGCAGAAGAAAATTACTTACAATCGTATTATTCTACACAGTAGTAATATATCCAAAGCAGTGATAGTAATACTTTAGAGAAATCTTCATACAGATCGCTATAAGGACTAATTTGATGGGTATGTAAGGAAAATATTTATTGTATTTGCCTTTATTTTATCTGCAAGAAAATTGTAATATTCTGTTAAGTTCTGATTTCAATCATTATATATACCATTTCCCAAAATAGTTTAATATGAACAGTTGCTCCACACGTGCCTACCCGTGTTGAAGCGTGGAGTTCAATGTCAGTGGTAGGGTCGCCGCCGCGGTCGCGCCATACGGGCCACCGCTATCGGTGTTAACGCGATTTTATATTTTTTTGTTTGGTTTAACACTACATAATTTGTACTTATCAGGGTTAATTACATGTCAATTGTTTAAATTATGTACTCCACACGTTTTATAACAAGTTAATTGTATGATAAATTATGATCTCTTATTTGGAAACTTGGAGGAAAAACATAAGACAAGACACATTTTTTTGTATAGGTAAAAGAGATCAATGTTAAGTAATACTTTAGCACCACAAAAACAGAATACACGTACATATTTTATGTATTCTGAAGTAATTAAATATCTACATTGTCAGTCAGTGTAAACAGAGATATGAAGATTTTTCTTTTATTTGCTCTGAATACATTTTCAAGGCGAACACGTGAAAACGAAAAAGCGTCATTGAACAATTTGAATGTGAGTTAGTAAATGTAATTTTAATTGTTACTTTGTAGGTATATGATATATCCAGTGCGTAGCCTTGTGCTTAGAACAAATTTGGCAAAAAGAGTTTTTAGTTTGACCTTCATTTTATGTTTATTTAATAAAATTATTTTTAGTTTTAAACGTTTGAACATTTACTTACGAATTAAGGAAACTGTCCCGCCCTCACACCCACTACTGTAACGGGATCAACAGAGGCACGCAATGTAATGACACCGAGCATTGAATGTCGGCGAGTCTCCGGGAATGTCTAAATTGTCTTTAACCCGAACGAAATTAATTAGAAAGTCAAATTAATCGGAGGAGTTGGAAATAAATTATTGTCCACTTCCCTCTGTGCAAAGCGGGTGACAAAACAATAAATAAAGGAGGTAAACCGTAAATAACCTCGTAAAAAGACTTACATCCAGCTGTAAAGCACCACGGTTCAAATCATTATTACATTTAAATGGGACATATTATGTGAGCTTGCTATACTTGATTCCAGTAATAGGCAAAACCGCCGGAAAGCACGGAAGTTGTTCCACAAGATCCTTGTAGTAAACAACTCCAGATGATATTTGCATGCTTTCCAGCATGGTTTTACGCTCATTCTGCCAAAGACTACGCTCCCAAATTAATTGATTACGAATGTTGTAAATCCCAACAATAAGTTCGTTTAATACGCTTTTACGCCCATACTATTTAACCGATTATATTTTTTGTTTGTATGATGATCATCCCTTGATGATCTGTATCAAATTCTGCATCTGTATACAGAATGTTTGCTCATATTTCGTCAAAGATACGGGAAACGGCGTGAGAGTCTTTTTCTATCTAGAAAACCAGTACTATTTTTAAGCAAAATCTAATAACTATGAAATAACAATCAGAGAAAACAATTTATTTTCCACCATAGCTCGTTATAATAAATAATGTGGAACCATATTCTCTTATAAAACCATTCAGAATAGATCGTGGTGAATGAGGTTGCCGTTACCACACCGTCATAGATGTTCAGACCTCATTAGTCCTTGACCGAGGTATCTCGATGAAAATTTTGCACGCTCAAAATTGTTTATGAATATAATCCGCATGGGGAGCGGCACAATGAACCCCGTCGACCGAAAAATGATTAACAAGCGATTATACTGACGGATGGGCGTTCGAGCACTGGCTTCTCTGACCATAGACCTAGCAAACTCATACACTGAACTCTGAAAAAAGACTTCAATTTCGCTGCGGTTGGAGCTATGCTAAGCTATTTTAATCTTATCTTGTTAATATCGTTTACATAGGTTTAATAAGAGTTTATTTTTAGGAAAATTATTTGAAGAATATCCCTTTTGCTTATATGTATTTATTTTTATGATAAGGATAAGATTTTTGATATAATTCCAAGATCATATTAAATATTATTAAATTGACTTCATAGGATAATATTATCTTTACTTTTACTTACATTTTCAGAGATGTTTTCTATGTGAAACGGCATATCGATTGGTATTTGTATGAAAAGTAAGTTTATAACATAATGGTTTCTTAGATTTACGCGAATGTTACACATTGAAATAAAACTATTATTTACGGATTTTATCGCGAATTTAGTTTAAATTTTTTACATTTTTAACTTTTAGGTATTGTTGAATACCTCAGTCCGCCCCGTGACCACGAAAGCTGTAAAGTAATCGAAACGTTGGGAAGTTAAAAATGTAAAAAATTTAAACTAAATTCGCGATAAAATCCGTAAATAATAGTTTTATTTCAAGTTTATAACACTCTGTGACTTTATGAAGATTGTTTTTAAACTGATCACTGAGTGCCAGCGTATCTGTATACACCATAGGTTTTATTTTTCAGATTCTGTGTTAAAATCCCAGGCCAAGCTAAGTAGTACATTATGCTTTTTAAATCCAAAAACCCTCTGTGCCTTTATGAAGTTTGTGTGGGTTGTGGTAGTTTCATCCCTGAGTGCGCGCGGGCGATGCGCGGGCGCACGTGCCGCGACATATGGCGGCGCGCCATACTGTTTGTTTGCCAATCATAACGGACATATTTCATCAGATAACGGCCCTCTGCCTCCGACATATTGGCCCAATATAAAACAATGTGTAACAATTAAAATGTCGTCACGCCACTGCATTTATCATCGCGATGGGTAAAGATTCGCTGCGGGTTTCAGCGTATTGATTAGTAGCCATTTGATATGTTGTTAGCAGCTTGTTGATCTTGTGTTAGAGAGTGATAAACTGTTACATTTATGTTCATTTTGTTTGTTTGCTCAATTAATTCCTAATTAATGTATTTTGTGTTAGAGTCCAGTTACACACGACTTTGATTTTCTTGACAGATTAATTTTCATCACATATTTTAAAAAAAAGCGTATTATGAAAATATGATATTCTACAGATGCATTATTTTAAAGGTGCCAACTTACAAAAGAAAACACAAGATTTTTAGCAATAAACGAAAAGGAATTGAAGTAAAAAATTATACGACAGAGATATTCGCCGGAATCAGTTTTATAAGCAAATATCTAGAAATAAAATATGTTAATTTCAAAACATAAGTGCCAACTAATGCACTATGACCCAAACTATCCTTAATCATTATATTGAACCATGAACTCAATAACTGCTCATTAAACCACGCAACACGTAATCTAAGGATCAGAAATTATATCTAACACGTTTGACATCGGTATTAAGTCCCCCTGTTTAATTCAATGAGACCAATTCGAGTAACCTGCAATTTGGATAGGCAGCACGGGCGGCGGGCGGCGGCGCATGTGCCTCGCCATATGGCGTGAATCCATCGTAAGCGATTCGATGGATGACTACCAAACCTTACACGAGCTTGGCACTGAGATATAAAACCAATTGAAGTGCTTAAATGATAGAATATTAAAAAATACTTAGACATTACGAAGGTTTTGCGAATCCAATGAAATGTTTGTCTTCGGCATGAGTTCTTTAACGTTAGTTTTTCGCAATTTATTCTAGTCCTATACAGCCTCTCGGATTTTATTAGGTTGGAGTTTATAGATATTCACGTTTTTCACCTCCTTATCGATTTTGAAGTAATGTTGCATACTTGGAAAATCGACCCGGTGCGGCAGCGGACAATTAGTTGCCCCAGCAAAAAAAGCTCTGTGTATGATTACACCATTTTCAATAAAGTAACTTGGCCAATTCTACAGTCTATGTGATTATCTACTATTGAGGTCAGATAATTAAAATGTTTACGAACACCCTGTCACCCATCCCCATCTAAATTTGTCAATTAAATCAATCTTACCTAACAGTAAAAGCGGCTGTGCCTTTTTAAATCTTTTAGAGATAAAACAAAACAATTTTTAAAAATAAATAGATAAATAGATATTATATTTTTTACCTTAAGGTACGTAAAATAAAATAAAACATATCTAATTTCTAATGACTTACAGCTCGCAGGTATAATGATTGAATAAATGAAATATTGAGCAGTAACTTGTTAACGATATATAAATTAATATAAGAAACAGTTGAGAAACTTAAAGAGGTATTTTTTTCTTAAGCATTTTTTCAGTAAGTACAATCAAAAGAATTTTGAAAGTGTAAGAAAAAAAACTCTAACTCGATATCCTTACCCTGAATACCATTAGTTTCAAA
This sequence comes from Hyles lineata, assembly GCA_030180105.1. Taxonomy (NCBI): domain Eukaryota; kingdom Metazoa; phylum Arthropoda; class Insecta; order Lepidoptera; family Sphingidae; genus Hyles; species Hyles lineata. Next base: position 11,087,735 of record JARJEE010000005.1, on the reverse strand, counting down.
ACAGTTCCGCCTAAAATATATTTGACCTAATCAATCCTTTTATTTATGTTGATATTTTACTCCCTATAAATTGTTCGTAAATTACCGTTATGTCGCTTCCAGTAAAGCGATAGAATCCCTAACGCCGGCTACGGTTAGTCTGTTACCCCACGAGTTTTTAGGATAACGAAAAAGTTCTTATGTTTTTATACAATGTTGTAAGGCATCATTGTACAGAATATCGTGGTTTTGTTTTACACATGCTTCCAATGCCAAGGGAAAGTTAAAAAAACTAATGGACAAAAAATAATTCTAATAATACTAAGCGTTTCTTTGAATATCATTTTATACTGTTTTATACTTAATTTTATATAATATTAGGTACATGTGTTATGCGATTAGAGTTAGAATAAATTTGAAATCAAAAAATATTTTTGCAAATCACGAAGGAAAATCAGTGGTTACAATCACGGCGTGTCGTTGAAGTCTTTTGTATTAAATCAAAGCTCGTAGCACTCAACGCCCTATGCGGTGCGTAACTTTGTAGTAACGTGTTAAGAGCAATGATGTGTATTGAAATTTTGTGGTTTAATGGACATTATAAAGTAATTTGATAATAATATTTGTTGTTTTATAACTTATGTGAGTGAAAAATATTTCTTTTAGAATATTTGTGAAATATCAATAATAGTATAATTATAGGGATATAAGAGTTTATTACCCTTTAAAAATAATGTCCTTTTCTGATTCATAATAGACTAGACTAGAATTATTTTTTTTAATCTTATTTTTTATTTCATTATCATAATCAAAACCATGATGGCCTCTTATTTCATAAATACTGTGAAATGACTCTAGACTCGATGTCTCTCAAGAATACGTGCACAAATTGCGCGTGTTATTAAAAATAACTGTATCATATTAATCCTGATTAATTAAACAACTTACAACATTATAATTGATTGTGTAAGTACGTACAACTTATCCGTTAGTAATTAAGTGTAAAGTTATAGTTTAGAATACGGTAGTTTGTCGAACAGGCCGCCTCAGCCCTCAAGTGGCGGACGGTTAGCCCGGATCCTCGCGATGTTTTATTGTTATTAGCGCGGGCGTTCCCACTGGCTCGCCGGTGTGAACCACGTGCTAAGTGTAATGTCTTGTACTGAGCCACGTGTGCTGGTCTCGGATGAATTCATTGGGAAAATATTTGGATGTCGTTGCTTTAATGGTGACGAAAAATGTAGTAATGTAATGTGAGAAAACCTGATAAGATATTTTTATATGACGATATGATATGTGAATCGTATTTTCGATTGTAGATGAGGCCCTTAACCTGTAGTCGGAGGTACATATATATATATATATATATACATATATTATATGGGCTGATACAGATAAAGATATGATATACATATAATATTCTACGCACAGTAGGACAGCGTGGTGAATTGCTTTCTAAATCCTCTTGATGGGATTCTCGATTGAAAAGATTCCTGAAGGACGTACATTAGATGGTGTGTTTTTGTATATAAACTGGCTTATACAAATGTTTATCTATACTATAATATTATAAAGCTGCAGAGTTTGTTTGTTTCTTTGTTTGAACGCGCTAATCTCTGGAACTACTGGTCCGATTTGAATGATTCTTTCATTGTTGGGTAGTCCATTTATCGAGGAAGGCTATAGATATATATCATCACGCTATGACCTATAGGAGGAAAGCAGTAGTGATATTTCTAGCAAATACGAGGAAATTTTGTTCGTTTTTCGTGGTCCGATTGGTCGATATCCTAAACTGATAGTCGGAATTAAACATTTTGACCGCCATTTTAAAACGTGTTTGCACCCGGACGGAGCCGGGCCCGACCGCTAGTTAAATAATATAGCTCTATATTTATAAACACATTTCTATACTCATTAATTGCATAATATTTGCTGTCATGTCTTGTGTCTAATAACATAGACAAAAGCCTTCAAGCATTCGATACTAATACAAGGAGTCGCCACAAGCTATTCCAAGTCAATAAAAATAAATAAAATTAAGTAATTACACGTATTTAAATGTATACCAAGGGAATACATAATGCATAAGCGAACGGATCAAAGACTGTATTTTGCACCTTTAAAAAGTGTAGAAAAAAAATTAAAAACATCCATACGTAATAGGCAATCGCAAGATGCGTTATGAACTAGTCTGGCGGACGCTAACACGCGCCGTGCGTCTTGCAGCTCGTCACAAATAACAAGCCCGTGTCGATGGCTGTGCGAGATAAACTAGCCGATGAAAATATCGGCATGTGTATGAATCATCGGTTATGTGTCTTCTTCTGCACGGTTGAAGGTTGCACGCGTCCACTTTTTACATTTTAAGTATTTCAACCGGTATTTGAATTGTATTGTTAATTCTTTAGCGTCAGCTGTCTGTTACCTCTACACTAGACCAGCTATTCTTATTACGGAGGCAAATAGTTTAGAAGTGATAATTGTTTTTATAATATAGTATTACAATTACTAAATCAGCAGCTATTAGGAGAGTCTTGGGTACCTCGAGGGTGATGGAACAGTTTCAAGTTGCGGAATATTGGGTCATTCTTAGAAAGATAATCCCTAAAATCATACCTTATCCGCAATGCATAAATATATTACAAAAATTAAACATAAATATACATACATAAACTCACGCCTTTTTCCCCGAAGGGGTAGGCAGAGGTGCCAGGACACCCACATTTCGCCTTGTATGTTCCGTCCCACAATGTGATAGGTGGCGAGCCTATCGCCATATCGGGCACAAATTCCTGACTCTGGTCTGATAATGAATAGAAAAATCCAATATCACTTTGCCCAACCCGGGATTCAAACCCGAGACCTCAGCTTTGTAAGCGTACCGTAGTTCAACTACGCCACCGAGGCAGTCGACAAAAATTAAAATATTTACCAAAATGGTAAATTTAATTCCTTTTTATTGATAAATTAACAACACTCCAATTTTTTTATACTTTAATTATACGTGTGTAAATATACATTAATGTCGTCATGAAAATAAATTAAATAATATTCTAAGCTGAATAATTCAGCTATTATTGACAATGTAACATAATTATAGCCCGCATGCAAAATAGGTACGCATAAATAAATGTTTTGCAATTATTTCAAAACTCATAAGATATTTTTTCAAATTACCAAGTCCAGTTTTTATGTCGCATATAATATTGTTGTTACATTTACCTCATCGGTACTTAAGCGATGACAAGTCAATCGACCGTTCATGACTTTAACTTTTATGTGTATAATATACTTTAGTCGTAATCCTAGGGATACTTTGCAGTTACGATGTAGTTAGAGAAATGGTTTAATACCCATCATAATACTATATCGCTACCGACTACGTTCACAAGAATGTATTATCATTTAATAGCGGGGGATTACGCGCATCTCGACTCGGCGTATCTTAACAGTCGGCGGCGAGCGCGCGGCGCAGGCAGCGGCTAGATCCTACCATTTACCGGCTAACCCATTTATACACCGAAGCGTTGAAAACAGGAGTAAATGAATTAATGCAAATTTATACTATAAAAATTGTCGCAGGTGCGCGCGGACGAGTTCCAGCCATCGTCGGATTCGATTTAACGCGCTTGCGCCGCGCGAAAGTTTTATTTATAGCCGCATACGGCGCGGCGCACCACCACTCTGCCAGCACACCGCGCCACCACGCCACCACACCATCACCACCACACATTGCACATTACACATTACACGCCACAACAACTTGTAATTTCGTGAAAAATAATATTTAGCTCTGACATTTGTTAGCTCGTTACATTGTTTGGATATGTGTGTTGTGTACATTTCTTTTACTGCATATTTTTAACTTTAACGCGATTATATTAATTCAACTTGACAAACACGCGGCATGTGAACATGCGGTAATTTGTATCTCAAGAGAATACCGTTGTAGAGAAATACATTTTGTATTTCACATAACAATAACACGTTTACAACAAATAAATACATTACTAATTCAATACAAATTAGGGTTCACCAATCACCATTGTCATAAATTTCTTCGACATGTGAAACCAACTGTATTTTTCAAAACGATGAAATTGCAAATCTCGTAATCTACTGATCTTCAGCTGCCTCTACAGTGACATGTATTTCATTGATAAGTGTTTGTGGTAACGGTTTATTTGGAAATGTACGCATTTACGTCGCTTGAGGTCGTAAACAAGTACTTGTTGGCAACAAAATTAATTCCCTTTCAGTATAAATTGTACGACGTATTATTATTTTGAACTAATTGAAATCATAAAATTCTTATCTGCTGTTGTGAACGCATCGTCCGCGATACGATAAAATTAAGTTAATGATTTTATTTTACTTTTACGATACAGCTTAAAATGTTATAACTTCATTTATGAATATTTTGTTTTAGTCAATTATTTCAGCTTTAAGTTCCTTTCGAGTAGCTGAGTACAGAGCTTAGCACCGATTGTTAATATTTCGCTCATATGGACTAGATTGGAGTAATCATAGAACCATGTCGCCTAATGTATTAATGTATGTAGATACTCATACCGAGCCGCACTAGGCTAGCGTGGTGGACTATATGAACCTAATGCCTCGCAATAGTACTCTCAATTGTAGAGGAGGCTCGTGCCCTGTTGTGGGACGTACATGTATGGGAAATCAATACATAACACACATGACTCCGAAAAGTCGGAGGTGTGCCCTGAGATTTTAATCCGCGACCACCGTGAACATATTGGCAGTCGCGTCTGGTACTTTTACCACCAGGCAACCATGTACTTTTACACACACATGCACAGGACATTAGTGTAGATAATTGTTTAATGGATAAAATATTTTTTTCAAAATTTCATTTGTTACTTTCCCGTGTTACTTTTGTCCCTGGTCTCTCCTATATTTCAGTGTTTTCACAGTTATTCAAACTACAAACTTTCTAACATAATAATTAAAAAGGAATGTTTATATATTTTATTATTGTTTTGATTATGATTTTTGTACCAATGCATAAATTATATCTAGCTCCAACTATCATAGATAGAAAACGCAGACCGCCATATCAGTTATTACAGTTTACTCTTAAAGAATACATAATGAAACGTTGAAAATTATTGACATCAATGTAACCAATATGTAAATGAGGCATCCGTGCGACCGCCGCCGCTATAATCCCATCTTATAATACAATTTGGAAAATATGTACCCGCTGCACTAATTAACTCATATTAAATTGGTTTCTACTTTAAATATCATTTAGATGGCCTTAAGTAGGATTACAAGTGAGTCGTCCATACGAGCTGTCCCTGTGCGAACTTCGAATGCATTTTTTGTAAATATCACGAATGCCTCAGGTGCTGTTTCGAGAAAACATATAAAAAATATTTTATCAATTGCGCTCTTAATATTACTGAGGGAAGAATTAATAATTCGAAATAAATTGGTACTAATTGTCAACTCGTAATTAATTTAGAATTCTTAAAATCTCTACTAGGTGAAGCAACCTATACGTGGGGACAGCTCTTAGAACAAATTCTAGTCGAATTCTATTTTTTTTTTTTTATTGCTATGAATGGCGAGACGAGCATGCCGTTCGCCTGATGGTAAGCGATACGACCGCTCATGAACAGTAGCAAAACCAAACAACACCTAGAATTACAAAGCAATGCTTGGCATTTCACTGCGCTCGCCATCCTGAGACATAAGATGTTAAGTCTCAATATGTCCAGTAGTTACTCTGGCTACAATGCCCTTCAACCCGAAACACAACAGTGCGTTTACACTGCTGTTTGACGGGAGAAATAGACACTGCGGTGGTACCCACCCAGATGGCCTCTCACATATGAGAGACCTACCACCAGTAAAATTCTAGTCTTAGAACAAAGTCTATCCTAGTAAAATTGTGATTTGAAAAACAACGCTAATTAATCATAGGTCGCCTGTACTACTGTACCAAGAAATCTACAAGAAAAGTAGAAGGAAAAGGGCCTGGGATTATCTTCTTTTAGCGCCAAAGTGAATTTCGTTAGAGTACCGATTCTATTGACGGGCGTAGAGTAAGAAATATTGTTTAAAAATATGAGAGCATTCAGAAATACGTGATTCTGTCCCCGAATGTACTTCAGTAATAATATTGTAAATGCTTTTAACGATTCCATTTAAACATCCGTAAAGATATGCAAAAACGTAAGCCGAGTGCCAACGTAAAGTTTTCATATTGGCATAGTAAATTGTACATAGGATGGCGCCGCAGCTAAATGAAGATATTTTAAACATTTTATGAATCCTTATAAGTATGCAATGGAGCATTGATTGCGTTTAACGCAAGCTCCGCAATCAATTAACATAATTTTCTAATATTTAGAGTGTAATTAATGCAGAAAATATTCAAAACAGTTACGCAAATAAATGGCGTTTCATTATTTACACAATTATTTCGTTATATTATTCTTAAATAGGTTATAAAAGAACTTTAATTAAATAATTTTAGTTATTTATGAATATGTTTGGATTAAGCGTGCCCTTTATTATTATTATATTTGCGTAAGTGTTAATTACAGTGAAATTTGATATTTTTCAGCCTTACTAATAATAATAACGACATAATGCAGAATTAAATTTAAATATTAATGTTAAATGTATTTTATATGTGTGCAATAAGCATCGAAGCCTAGTTTACCACACTCTTAGGATTGATTGTTGATTAAGTGAGACAGAGAGGGAAGGGGGGTTAAATGGGTTATTTAATATAACAAGATATACATATCCATATCGTATAAAACGTTTACATTTAATGAAGTACAAATAATAAATGTATGTTGTGAATATATTAAAGTGCATTAAATAACCATATTTTCTCTCTTCTCAAAGACTGATGACTATTCACGATAATTGGCTGTCAAGTCGTGTAATATAATAATACATTATACATATTATCTAAACAATGTGGCGTGTGGTGAAATACGACTACAAATGAATTTTAAAGTAACTTTTTAAAACATTTATGCTCATAATATAATACTACGAACATGTCCATGCTAATAAAATACATATAAAAAGAGAAAACTGTCCGCAATATTTTGGTAACAGCTCTTTCCGCGACAAATATCGTAGGGGAGACCACGAACGAAAGTATCAAATAAAATTGTGAAAACATAATATCTACACTGATATGTTGTATGACCGACTTTAGTAATTACGACTCCCCCTAAGTGGATGAATTCACTTAAGTTGCGCTTAGTGAGATCAGATTTTGGCTGTAGCAAGTCGATGCCGCAAAAATAGCCCCAAAGTAACTTCACATCGTGGTTTTCAATTGCGTTTATTTCTACTATAGTAAATTTAATATTGCGTGTTATATGTCAATGAAGTAACACAACTATTCCCCTTTTCATTACCATTAAAAAAACGATTAATTTCTAATGTTTTCTCTAGAATTTGATCAATTATTTAACAAAATCTGGAAACTTTAACGTAGGTACTAAAGTAGTATTTTCAATATAAACAATAATTATCCCTTATATGGCGGGTAATTTAGGTTGCATAATTTACTATAGATCTTATCACACGATCACACAACGTATAAACGTTGAGGGTACTTGAACTTTTTTCAGTAACTTTTACTCGTTTCGAGCAAAAAAGATTAAGTTTAGCTGATATAAAGCAATTTTCGTGTTCGGTATTAAATTAAGTGAAACTGTGTTTCGTACTTAATAAGTACAATGCTCATTGGTACTACAAAATATCTATTATTATGCAAAAAGAATTCCACCGATGCTTTGATTTAATCTACGATATAAAGTTATGGAATCTATTATCAATTTGAATTTTCAATTATATATTCGACCTCAAAAAGACGTGTTTACCAATAAACAGTTCGATCGGCGGACGCTCCGATTAATTATTAAAAGGCTATTACGTGTCGTCGACGGCATGTGGCGGTGCAAAGCAATCTTCGGTAAGTAGAACGACCATGCATTTAATGTTATATGGCCGAAGCAGCCGACGCGCCGCCACTTCAATGATTTGGCGCCCAACACTTTCGCCTTCAGACCTTATATCTTTGTCATGATATTTTTTATTGACAAAAATTCCATGGTAACATACTTATTTTTGTGCTTTTCGTGCCTAATAGCTGTTTAGAAGCAGATGCAAAAATTTGAATAAGATAGGTTTTTAAAAAAAATGTATTACGAGTATCTCTTAAGACTAAAAACAATGTAGAGTCTACGGTTCGATTTCAATACTTAAGTCTGAGATGTTTTACACGCTATGATTTTTATTTTAATTAACCTGGCATGTCCCACTGCTGGGCAAAGATCTCACTCAACTTTTCCATCTCTATCTATTACTGTCCATTGTTGAAGGTTCGGTACCATAACCCACCACGCTCTAGGGCGAGCTGGTGGGTCGCCATGGCTTCGTCTGTATGCCAGGGAGCCCCGCAGGCAGGTGAGGTTGCCTTGGGTCCCTAAGATATGTTAGACAGGTCCCAATACACCACAAGATGTTAATATTTTTAAATTTAAATTTCTTAGTGATTATAATGTTACATATAAGTACACAATTCTTATCCTAATAAAAATAATGTAGCAAGAGTGCTATTAAATCAGCATTATAAAGCCTCCCAGCTCTCAACACAAAATATCCACTTTAAATTCTAGCCTACACTCACCCATAAAGTTTAATTGCGTCAATTAGTGGCAGCGGGATTTTAATAGAACAGTGGGAAATGGGTGAAGATGTGCATGGTGCGGGACGATGGCGCGGGGGCGGGGGACGCGGCGGCGGCGCGACGCAATGTGCGCGTGCGACCTTTTGCGCGTAATTATAAGGCACGTGCGGCATCTCACACGCACATTGCGCTGCCAACTACTACCCACCGTCTAATACCACTATGTGTTAGCTTCAACGGGAGCTTTTAATAGATTATACAGCTTTGGTTTAGGTATTGATATTTTTTTATAAATCTGCGTTAAGGGTTGTAGTAAAAATACGGTGTTCAGCTTAGGAGTAGTCGGTATGAAAATTCATGTAAGTTGTTATGTTTTGAGCTTAATGTATACACGTCTGAAGAAATTATGATTAGTAAAGTAAGTTTAGACGTTAATTTGATGTATTAATTATTTATTTTCTATCGTACATTAAACTTGGTAATTGTAAGGTATTATTTTTCCGGTTGAAGATATCACTCTACTTTATAAACTTAGTCTAGCCTAATTGCAAATGTTGGGGATACAACTGGTTGCATTAATATATTAACATTTCTGAATAAAGTGGCAGCTTTACAATAAATGTTTCCAGATACACATGTCAGTCGATGAATATTAAAAGCCGTTTAGTTCATTATTACTTCATTATCCCTTTGAGCGAATTAGAAACAAGTGTACGTCCACACTTGATTGTGTGCGACGACTTACAAGTACTTACGTTCCGTGGAATGTGAGAACAACTTAAAGAACCATCATTCGAATGCGCATGAATTATATTTAATAAATAAATATTCATAACTACTTTAATGATGCAAAATGGGCAGAAAAATGACGACGAGCACTTAAAATAGCCACTGAGCAGAGGAAATGGTCCTGTCCACGGATTAATGGCGGCAATTAAATCGGTTCACTTCGATGGCGGCGGTCCACGTGAATCGAAAAGTTCGTTTTTTCATACAACCGCTTCTACAAGCCCGTTGCACTTAATGACAAAGGAACCTGTAGGATTGGACTGCGAAACACAGATCACTTTAAGATTAAGATACGGCTTATGGGTACATGCGCTCTAATTAGCTTAAGCCTCTTTGACTATTTTACGTGTCTAACTAATACGACAAAACTAGCCATATTTCACCATCGTAACAGATGAGTGCAATCTCTAGAACATAAAACAATTTCGCATTATCCCCTTCAAGAAAAATCTGAGATTTAAATTGCACCATTAAAAGTAAATGCAAAATGGCAGTTAAGGTTTACTACGAGAACGTAAACAAGTCCGTTATCGTCCAGCCGTTTCATAATTACTGGAGAGCGAGAGTGGATCTTAGTTATAGTGAATTATCGAGAGCCGTTCTTCAGATTGGAATCAATTAACTGGAGGCGACGCGCTCCCGGTCCCTGCCAAGTGCGCGGCCTTCGCGCCACCTGCCCGCTCAGCTCCCCACTGGGCGACTCGACCAGCCTCACTTGAACCGCCCCACCCCCTCCACAACACATCACGTAGACCCTGTAGACGCAACTCCATTGAAACGCGAAGCTACACCAACCTGGATGACGTGTTAAACTTATCAAAGGTGTGTGATTGCTCATTCATTATCCGCCGGCAAAATCGCGGCACCTTTTGGTGGTTAATTGTACTAACCTAATTTCTTTTGAGAACTTTTAATATTTCATTTCATGTATAATTTTAACGGAATACTTTCGTTTTATATTAATATATATTTTTAAATTATTTTTGCATGTCTTGATTTATAATTAGGTAATTTTGTCTTGCTGTAAAATGATGTCTGGTGAATAAAACTATTTTAAATGAGTGCCTAGGAACGCCAAGATTTTTTGTAGGACGTGGTTTATTACACAATTTTGTATTATTTCTACGTCATATGAGATATTATAAAGGGAGTATTTTTCTTTTTTTGCGACTGAAGCGATTTGTTTTATCAAAACAGTATTTTGCTTTCCTCATAAATAATAAGTTTTTCAGTAGGATTACTATTTGTTGCCCAATCTCAACTTTTCCTAAAATATCAAAATCAGAATATAATTATTGTAACCCTAATTTATTTTAATGACAAATTATACTGACATTTCAGAGAATTTTTATGCATCGGTTTTATTACGGTTGATCATAATTATTTCAAGCCCTGAGTGTATCATCATTGCCCAGCTGACTTTTGCCGACGTATATGTTAGCCCGAAGGAGGTAAAGGCATGATTTACCAACAGTAGTTAAAGCTCTCATTAAGCGGACATGAGCGGACCGCAGCCGCCGCCGCGGGGCACGCGTTAACTCGCGCGCACTCTTTAACCGAGCCTCCAAACCGCATAAACTAGACGAGACTTTGATACAAGAAACAATATACAGATAAAATAAGTAAAGTTTACATTAATGCGCATTCAGCTGCTAACCGCAGATGCACTGACTTAGCTGTCGTGTCAATCGAAACTATATTTAGTATGGCCCATGGGTCTGTACAAAGTATGGCTTCGGTGGGAGCCTGACCCTTGGACAGTGCTTGACAAAAACTAGTCCTACGAAAAAGGACGTGTCACATACTGAGACGTGCGCCAATACGATAGGGCTACCTCGATCCTTCGATTTGAATTCACTTAACATCGGATGGTGTATTTTTATCGAAAGACAAAAGATTAAATTATAACTGTTCCTTGATATCACTATTCAAAGTCAGGTGCACTCGTGAAAAAAGCCTAGTACACGAGTAGGTAACTGTCTAATTTATATCTATTATTTTAGTTATAATGACGTTGAAGTTACAAAAACACTTTGACACCTATGGAGATGCAAATAAGTAAGCGGCGCTTATAAAATCACAACTTTATGATCCTGCTTAAGAAATCTATAGCCATCTTCATAATCTACGGTCGCGAAGTTATTTACAGATACATACGTACATGTAGCAATAAACATAGAAACTTTGAAAAGCAGATGCGTTTGAACTGGTTTTCCCTATTGCTGGATTAATAGCAATGAATTAGCTAAATAATGTTAGAACATAACTATACTGGTTAATTACCCGCCATTATATTAATAAATATGTCCGTACGTGATATGTGAAAACAGGACATGCTTTATTATTAGACACAGCTCGCCAACCCAATGACAAGAAATCCAAGTATGGTCATACCGCATTATAGAACATAACGCAAAGGGCTTTTAATGCACCTTTCCAATCAATTACCAATAAATAGCGTATAAGATAGGCCTGGAGGACGCGTGGCGACGAATTCCGCGCTTCACTGCCTGAAGCGTGCACCTACTTTTTGCAGTGGCAGGTGTAAGCGCATATGCTATTAAATTGTCAAAGAACACACGTATGCATGCCTGTGTTTATGCCTCTGATAGCTTCAAATAATCAAAAGTCAAGTTTCATTCGAGACCGTTTACAAGTACGCATTATACGAGTACACCGTACGTATGTGTGTTTGCACCGAGCGGCGCACACGCGAGCCTCCCAGCCAGCGTAATCCAGACAAACGCCCGCCGACCGCAAACCTTAACTGCAGCGTATTTATTAATTTATCAATAAAAGGTTTAAAATATTTATAGTGTACAAAGGTGATTTTTTGCCGGGGACGTGTGTAATCGTGTAGTTATTACACAATTACTTGCAGTAATCGAAAACCGCAACACAGCAGTCTGCGGCCTCGGAGACGGGAACATGTGCTCGCTGAATATGGGATCGCGTAAGAATGATCGCAATTAGCAAGGAAGAGCGGAATTTTGCGTAGTAATAAGCGGGCGTGATGTGGTGGGCCACGGCCCGGTGGCGCACAATGCTGCTCCTTGTGCGCGGCCGCATGCGCATGCGCACGTTCCGCAAGCTTTTACGGTTTCGGCCGCTTGTCGCCCGCCATATGACTCCGCGCCTAACTGTGCCTGATGCCTCCCAACTGCTCGCTGCTGCACTCTGCATACATTATTATTGTGAGTAGTGAGTAGTGACATCATGTCAACCGAATGACTCCGATTGAGACATATATGTCAATATTGGACACGAACGCAAATCGAATGCACTTTAATGTACATATATGTATGTATAACATGTGATAATCACAATTCACTGAATCTAACGCAAGATATGGTTGCTTTATGGTTAGAATATTCTTTATAAAAAATGCTAATTTCTGAATGTGGACTTATGCAATATGCTTTGAAGTACGAACATCCGTGGTTTTATTCATTTTTAATCATGGTCACATTTATGGAATTTTCATGTTTGCTTTATCAGGCGATATATCATTGTAAAATATTTACATTTGATGTTAGTATCGTGTATCTCCACCTCGAGATGTCTTAGGTCTCGATTACTAGACAAAGAAGTTAGGTTGTATGTATTGGGTTTAATAGGTATTACAATAAAATTAGCCTTAGACACAGTTAGTTCTCGGCGTCATGGCTACCTCTAACACTTATGAAATAACTGCAAAATTTATGAGGCTGGTATGGTTACAGGAAATTAAAAATATGGATTACAGTATTATAGAACCACTTTCAAACTAGGCACCTTCCCATATGACATATTTGAGAGTTATTTTAATGGGGAGATTTTTTTGGATTATGGTATGTACTAATATTATAGATACTGCCCTAAAAAGGTTGAAAATGTGCAGGTGTAAGAAGCATCATTGAATGTTTTTTATATTTTATATGAGCGGTATTAATGCGTATTTCTTCATTATACTAAATACAAAGATTGACATATTTTTGAATTAAGAAAGATTGAAAATTCGCAGGTGTAAATACTAATTTAGCATTTTTATTATATACTTTAATCCATATTATCACTATAAATATATGTTTAATAATTCTAGCAAGTGCGATTATTGGTTTCTTTTGAATATATAACATTTCCCATTTGTATTTATCAGACAGCGGTGTTTTCGAGCTTTCACAGTCACATCGCAGCATAAAATATCCTGTCTTTGCTTCACCCCTTCATATCCAGGACTTTGCGCTCTCTGTTATTTACAAAACGATCTAAATAGTCTCTCGGTCGCGGTTTTTTAAATCTTTTATTCAGTTCAAAAAGTAAGTATATTTCCTATATAGGTAATATTAATCTATTTTTTTACTGCCTCGGTGGCGTAGTTGTACTTCGGTGTGATTGCAATGTATCATGTATCAGGTTCGAATCCCGGGTCTGGCATAGCGATATTGGATTTTTCTAATTATTATCAGCTCGGAGTCAGGAATTTGTGCCCTATATGTTAATAGGATATCACATCGTAGGACGGAAAATGCAAGGCGGAGTGTGGGTGTTCTGGTTGCACCTCTGCCTATCCCTTCTAGGGAAAAGGCGTGAGATTATATATGTATGCAATCTGTTTTTTAGCTGCGAGCAGTATTCTCTGTGCTTTGCCTGTGTGTGTTGAAGTATAATGCCGGCTACAATTATCCTCAGTCTAATTGGGGCAGCAATGCATTACACAGCAATCCTGTTTTCTATGCACTCGTTCTATATTACTTTTAACCTCTTATTTTCTCTTACATACCTACATTAGTTTATTTATCGTTACTAATTTGTTGAACACGGCGAGTTGAACTGAGTTTCAGTCAATGTTTTAATCTAATTTTAATCTATATTAATTTGGACCGACGTAATCAAGAGGATTCGAAATCACAAGTTTTAGTCATTCTTCAACAACTACAACAAAACTATATTTCCTCCAACATGAAACAATATGGTCTTGTCTTGCGAAAATAAAAAGTTTCATTGAATCAACTGGTTATAACTTATAGATGACAAAATCAAAAACAAAACAAATTTTATATTCTCAAAAGAGGCGACGTATGTTAATCGGTGGTCAGTAAAAAGCGCGCGTGGCGAGGGTAGACGGTGGATGGTGGATGAGGCGCATTTTAATAAATCCGTTAAGGGTGCACATGCCGCGAGCCGCTCGGGTGGTGAATCTTGTCGCCCGAGACTTCGCCCGCTAGTCACTGCCGACGCTCGATTGAGACTTATCGATAGATTAGAAATTTATTAGACTTATTGATATGTAATACCTATCTTAATATACGGTACAAAGTTTATTTTATTTTATTGTAATGAATAGCGGGACGAGCTGATGGTTAGCGAATACACCTTGAATAACAAAGCAATACTTGGCATTCCACTGCGCTCGCCATCCTGAGACATAAGATGTTAAGTCTCAATATGTTCAGTTGTAGGTCTGACTACTTGCCTTTCAAACCGAAACATAACAGCGCATTTACACTGCAGTTTGGCGGGGGAAATAAACATTGCGGTGGTACCTACCCAAACCTACCACCACTACTCCCAAACTGCACTTTTCGTGATATTAGTACAAAGTCGCCGTGTATATTTTGTGAAATAAAAGTAAAAGATGAGTTGATTTACATTTTAATATTTTTGGAGCGTATGTACATAAAGTTTCTTTTAAAAGGAGATATCTTAATAATGTTTCTGGTAATTTAACTTGCCCTACCCTATAGTGTGAAATAAATAAATTTATAAGACGAAGCTAAAGCACAATGAAATAAACAAATGTAAATTAATTAATTAAGAGAAAATGAAAGCTGCATAATTTCTTGTTTATACCCAATTATAACACGTATGTAAAGTAAAATTCCTAGGCGTCATTAAGAATATATTGAATTAAGAGAACTGTCAGATAAGAGGTAATTCCGATATGGTATCGATATGAAGTAGTGGCGAAGTAGCATCCCTAATCCGTAGCCACCTGCCACCCGCACCCCCACGCTATATTTTATTCCACTTAATAGTCTTTTCCGTTATATTGCCTTTTTTACTCGTACATAAAGCAAATATTCCCGTTTCTATAGACGCTACGCTGCCAGATAGCCTTTAACTAGAATAGACTGTTTTAATTGTGAATCTATAAAAGGTTTGGCGAACTGTTCGCCTTATAAGGGCCAGGCATTCATCATGGAGGCCGTGATTCTTCTCTCATCTGCCCAATTAATAAAAGTTGACTGTAAGAAATGGCACACGGGACTGGGCCGGGACAGCCGCGCGGCCAGAGGTACCGGTTCCCGCGCCGCCACCTGAAACATGCTTACCTTTCAAGCGTTTTATTTTGATTTATTTTATCTATCAGCCATGCACAACTTGAATCTGCCCCACTGTTACACGGGATTTATATAAAACGTCTGCCTATCCAACAGTGATTAAGATTTCGTTCCGTCCGTTAAAATGTTAAGTAAAATAAATAGCAAAAATACATGCTATATCTTCCATGCTTTAAATTTTGATGTGTGTTTGCAAAACAAAATAAAATCTCACAATCAAAGTTATGTCGTGCAATAGAACCTAATGTTATTTTTCAATACGATCACGTGACTATCTAATTTCTAGGAAATCAGTGAGGAGGCTTTAATTTGAATTTGGAACAAAGGGAGAAAACAAAAACGACAACAGAAAAAGGCTTATAAAAAGCGGCGCGGGCGCGTGCCGGGGCGACATGTGCACGCGCCGACGATCCGCGCTAACGGGCCGTGACGCCCCCCTCCGCCCTCCCCCCTCCCCCGCGGTAGCTCGTGCACCCCGCCGCACCCCGCGGACGCGACACGCGCTCGCCGTTATGTTTACAGCCCCTCGCGCCTCGACACCGCTCCAACGCGCCGCCTCACTGAAGCACTTCCCCTCTGAAACCATACATTGCCCATACGTAACAAAACACGCAGTAACCAAAGCAGATTAGCCGGCTAATTGAATTTCCCGAGATTGTTATTGTAATGGGTTAATGAAGTGAATAATTTATTACTGTAAAACTACCTGCAATATGAAACTGAGACACATTTTTATGCTTCATATATGTATTTGTTACACCGTCTCCATATGTTTTATGTTTATTGTAACAATACCTACCAAAGTATATAACGATTGTTAGACCTAAAAATTAAAATAAACAAAATCATTTATTTACATATTAGGTATGCAAAATTTCTTACCAAAACAAGAGTTGTATTAAACTTGATACCTATAAGTTACTAAAATGATGTCATATAAGCCAGTTACTACAAAATTAATATTATTACCTCTTATCAAAACACGTATGTACATAATATATTATCATTGTTGTTTCTACAATCAACTTCGTAGATTTAACTACTGAATTAATCAAATGACTTATACGATAAAAAATCATTTTATTGCAATAAAATGTTGTTTCACTTCACCAGACAATGGTCTAGCGAATATATACGTAAGTCATAACATACTGATATTGTGTTACTGTAAACATTCTAACTGAAAAATACTTATTCACTTGGTCAAACAAGAAGTAAGAACAAAGCCAGGTTTAATAGGTCGTCTCAAGTTCAAGTATAAATAAATATAGCATTTATTTGGCAATGTAATGTTACCATACTGCTGTTGTGGTTACACGCGATATTATTTTATTCGAAGAATAAATAAATACGTCCAAAAGTGACATACGTAGTCCTGACCCCACACTAAGATCGAGCCTTGTGTCGTGGGTATCAAAAACCAAGAGACTTTATGGTCTCAAAAACACTCAGACATGTGTTTTTTTTTTTGGATCTCACAACCAACTGCACCCTGGAAGCCAGGTACCTTAATTCATTTCTGCACCCGTAAGAGTAAGAAGGTAGAGATGCATCTAGTTTTAACCACAGTTCGTCGTTTAAGGGATGTGCCCGGAAAATTCAAGGATAGGAAGTACTTCTATACCCTTTATCTCATCTACCTGCCTCAATAGGAAGTATTGCACAAGTTATTAGATCTGGTTTTCGTTTCCTGATATGTGGGATCCATCTCCCAACTCAAGAACAACACTTAACAACATTATCTAAATTATTGTTTGACCATAACAATGGGTTAATGGCAAAGAACCAACCAATATCTCTAGAGGCTCTCAATTGGCTGGCGAACCAAGTGTCACTTGCAGAGAAACAGAAATTCTTCATGTTGAATCCCTGACCAGCAGCTTCGGTCTTGAGCCTCACCATCAAGGAATATGCAATTATCTAGAGAAGGTATGGTTTAATAAACATAAAAGTAATTAATTTTCCGTATATATACGTTCAGAGGAAGGTCAATATTGACGTCACATCATCTGTACATCGCAACCGTTTTGTTGATAATGCTGCAAATAATGTTTGTAAATCGAAAAAATAAGTAAAAACCCAGTCATACGAATTAAAATCTGATTAATTATTTTTATTTTTTAAACACCGCTAATGTGACAAATAGCTTTAATTTGCATTTGAAGTTCAAATAATATGAGGAATTTGACAGTGCGCATGAACAAACAAACTCACCGATACGCTTAAAGATATAATTGTAAGTTTAGTTTACTTACAAAGGTATTTAACAAAAAAATGTGTCACATGGGATTTTCCATTAGGAACACATTGGAAGCTTAAATCTTTACACAATTCTTAACAAATTAAACACTAACTACCACGTTTTCATATGTGATCGCAACGCCGGTGCAACGCTATCACATATGGAAACACTGCAAAGGTTGGAAGGTTAAAAATAATATTATATTATATTTTTTATTATATTATGTGTTCATTATTTTTTTAACATTAAGTTAAATGATATTAATATTGTAATATAAGCTATTCCATCTATGTCTTGAAATATCATATTTTATATGTCAAATTTTCAAATGCTTTTCCTGAACAGTTGCATTTTTGTATATGTGACAGTGGGGTTCGATATAAATTTTATTTCATTACCAGTTTAATTAACTTCTCCAGCCATGTAAAGTCGTCTGATGAATAGAGACTTTCTCCAAGTATTTCTACACCATCTCACTTCCATAACTTACTCCACTATGACTGATAGAAATTGTGAGCAATTTTTTTCTAAAAATTCCCACCTGAGTGCTCACTTACATTGTATGAAGAGCTCTGCGAAATTATATGCTTCTACAATCATCACTTAAAGTTGTGCGTCGACTGTCAATCAGTTGTCACAGTGCTACAGATATCTTTATGTATAATGTTGGTTATTTAAATTGTAGTTAGTTAACAGTTTTGTATGAAATTGGCACACGATGAAAATAACACACCACGTCATGAAAATTGCCGTACCAGAAACTGTATTTTTATTTTTCACGTAATAAAAATTCGTAGTACAAAAATCCTTGTAGCACATAAAAATCTGTGTAGATCCAAACAAAGTTTTCAATCAGTATCTAAGCAACGCTCCGCCCCGCGTTAGATGGCGGCCAATGGCGCGGAGTGGGCGGAGCGCACTGCTTCAACAAATCTAAGCTCGCTGCCTTTCAGCTCCACTCTCCGTCATTAAACTTCCAAATCCTACCGACAATTCAATACTTAGTCGTGCCAACATTATATCCGAACACCCACTGAACCAGTTCAGACAACTAACTAACTTTTGCGCTACATAATAATACTCGAGTTTTAATGTCACTCGAGCGGCAACCGCTTATTTGCAAGCATTAATACTTAAAAGCCATTTTTCAGCGCGTCCTCCGCGACGTCAACGTAAACGCAACCAACAATTAAACGTTGTATGCGAGGATGCGACGCGAGCCACCTGTCAAGCGGTCGTTTCATCAAATCATTTCTTTATTGCGCAGCCTCCGTCCGACCTCTTTTTTGTTAGCAGAGTTTTGAAAAAAGAACGTTAGTGTGGAGGAGTAGTTGGGTAGGTCGGGGCGCGCGAGCCTCGCTTCAGTCAGGTGCCGGGCGCCAAACGCGACGCACCTCATGTAGGGGCTTTAAGTTCCCACGTAGTCTCCCGATATCGCGCCGTTGTATTATCGCAGCTTTATCGCCTTCGCATTGAATGGATAATGTATCATTTTAATCATTAGAATGATTTTAAAAATTTAGTGTACAATAAACTGAACATTAGCTGAGTATCAATAATAAATTAAATCTACGCTGTGCATCGTAGCAGTGTGTGCAATAGAAATCGTAGCAGCGTAGAATAGATTCTCAAGGTAAGTCCGATTAACTTTGTAGTTTGTACTGAAAGCTGATTTAAAAATAAATACTCATTTTGATTTTAATCAACATAGATTTGTATTTTCACTTTATGTTGAATAAAATTATTTTATTGGAGAGAAGTATGTGAGTACATTTAATGTTACTTTATATTTATTGAGGTGTAGTTGTTTGAATTATTGCGGCAATATAATTGTTTTGTTTGGAGATTTTTTTGGATTATGTTCTAGAGTTAAGAATGCAATTAATTAATTTGTGTATATTTATTTTTTATAAGTGCGAATAAGTATTATGAACTATTATTTTAATTCTGTGATTTGTGCGAATAAAGCAATTATATTTTAAAAGAAATCCTGTTATATTTGGATGTGAACATTACAAACGATAAGCAATCATTTGTAAGTATTTTCCGGATCGCCATATTCCTTTTTTATATTATTAATTGAGGAGAATTAAATATTTTATTATGTTATTAACATTTCCATAGCTGACACAATGCAGCGCATTGATAATAATCTGCGTCGTCTTCTCACGGCGGCAAACAAGGGAAAACCAAATTTGTACATGTGTTTCGATCAGCCACAATGAATCCAGTAGGTAATCAACTGAACAGTTGTGAAAACATGCAGTCGCGACGCATACACTCTTACTCTTCTTGTAACTCGTCTTTTTTCCGGCATGTAATTATAATACTTGTTTTTCTTGTTGTAACGTCTAATTGCGGATTATTGTGCTTTTGTTTAAGTATCCTTTGAAGCGTTACACATTTTCATGACGTTTGCACAGTGTCAACATATTTTTGAGCTCAAGTTTAAAAGCGGCAAACGTAATTCTTTGATCACGTGGCGCATATATTATATAAGAGTTTTAATTTAACATCATTCTGTTAATTGTATTAATATTCTGTTAAAATGTAATATTTCAATACCGAAACATAATTACAAACTGGACCATCTGACAGTGAATATAAATGGAAAAAATTCAAAAAGATTTACATTTTCCGTCTGAAGAAGCTGAAAATAATAGATAGTTAATGCATATTAAGGGTTCATTGCAATCATTTAACTCAATGACTAAATCTATTCGAATATAATTTTAATATTCTGCTTAAATGATTAAACCTCTTTGTCGTAGAATTATTTAAATAGTACCAAAAATTATTTTAACACAAGATAGTTTGCGAAAGATCTTATTTTATTTCTTCGCAATTTTAATGGATATCATAATATTCAATATTTTTAATATTTATTATACCTTTATATGGAAAGATGAAGAATGATTTTATCTTATAAAATCTGTTGATAGAATTCAATAACTTGTTGATACTTTTTATTACATTGCTTACTTTCAAACTTCAAAAGTGAAGATTGGCATTTTAAAAGTTAGATAAAGGATAAAAATAAAATCACACGACTGACTGACACCTGATTTACAGCAATTAACATGATATAGAGCTGAAGTATTTCTCAATAATTTACAATTTATTTAAGGTTTAGATCATTCGGACAAACATCATCTTCCATAATCTTTGAGCAGCAATAATAGCCACGAAATACTTTATATACAATAATATATAATTAAGCTATAAAACAAGTTAAAATACATGAATCTGGCGCACTTACGGTATATTTATAAATACTTGTATTTCTTCAATAGTTACTACGTATTAATTAAGGTAAAATAAACACCTGTATCTGATATGAATGTCAGTATAACGGTTGTAAAAGCACATTCATTGTTGTTTCAATCAGGTAAAACAAACAAAAACAAAACCATATTTAGAACCACAGTGGATATATTAACAAGTGCAGATTAAAGGCAACCTCGATAATATTCGCAGTGATTGATTTTCTTAACACATGCTCAATTTCTCAGTCTATTATGTGGTGAGAAAAAAAATATGCCGGCGGTCGCGCGAGCCACTGTAATTGTTAGTTGGTTTGCTTTATTGATACAAGAACTGACAATACACTATTCTTGCGTCAAATAAATGCTCAAGAAATTAATACTAACAGCTAGAACCAAAACCATTTAGATTGTGACATAAAAAAATTACTTTGCCGCAGTCCACTACTCAACTGCAGATACAATTTATTCGATCTTTATCTTGGAAAAAATACCCGCTTATTAACTCGACGTACGCATTATCGTAATTAGGAAATTTAGCGAATCATTGTAATATATATCCATTTGGCTTTGACATTTTCCCTCGTATTAATATTAACATAAGGAAAGTTTAATAATGGAATGCGAGGTACTGTGGATTGGATTAGAGTGGGCAGCGGACACACAATCGTTTATTCCGTTAATACGTAATGTGTATTAGTCTAATGAAGATTGTTTTTGTCGACACGTGAATTATTAATGCGCGTACGCAATGGGCGCAGTGGGCGCCGCGAGCCGCCGCGTCCATTATTCTGATTCTTCATTTGCTTGATTGAGCTTTTAATATGATTTGCTGACAACGAACAAGCGATCAGATTAATCAGCGAGTGCTGTTAACTCACCGTCGCGTCTGTGCGAAAATGAACGCTAATGACAATAGATTATCACTATTAGTTAAATTGCCTAAACTATTAACTGTCTAACACCATGAAATATGGTGAACCTCTGTTGATGCTTTGCCCTTTGTTGAATCAGCTGTAACTTAGGTATTCTCCGGTCCTTTGTCTATGAACAGGCTTTAGTTAAACAAGTGTTAAAAAGTATGCAGACTGTTACACAAGATCCGAGATTGTCTATTATGATTTAGTATGCGGCGTTACAAAGCTCGTCTAAATTCCTTGGTTAGTTTTCAATTTAGATATTAAATCAAACAGAAACTATAAATTTAAAAAATAGAACATGTCGATTATAATGTAAGGTGCAGATACCATATGTCCAGATTAAATCGTTTTATTGCGTTGATTTACATATGAATTATTTATTACACATTTTAATGACGCACCATCGTGACAACCCTACATTTGATAAAACGTACGAAACTCTATTTTGGTGAGGGACGTCTTTTGCTATTTTAAATGTCATACTTGTTTTCCTGCATTTGGTAATAGTAATAATAATAAATCAAACAGTCACATTCATATATAAATGACCCCACACTAAGGTCGAGTCTTGTGTCGTGGGTTTCAGGAACTACTAGGGACTTTTCCATCACACAACCAGACCCGAAATGAATACCTGTGGATAAGACAAACATTTATACGATGCGGGCACAACAGCCAAAAACACGAAATGATGAATTTATTTAACTACTAGGAATGCATGAAGCTGGAGGAGACATTCTTGTACTAAGAAGGAATCATTCTATTGGCGATATCTTTAATTGGGAGTGTTGTGCGTCAGGATGTCCCGGCACGTGCTGCTGTCGCGGCTGGCGGAGCAGTTCTGGCCGTCGTCGTCGCCGCCGCCCGCGCATCGCTATCCGTCGCCGGAGCGCAGCGTGTCTCCGCGCTCGCCATCCTCTACCCGCTCACCACCACGATCCCCGGACTCCGCGGACCACCCCCGCATGGAACCTCTGCAGCTCGGCGACATTGAGCTGGCTGGACGGGCTCTAAAAGAGTACGCAAGGGCTACTGGTCAGTATCTGTATCTGTATCAGCCCATATACGTCCCACTGCAGGGCACGGGCCTACTCTACAATCGCGAATTCGATTAAGAGTGGTTAAGCTATATAGTCCACTGGTATATACTGGTCAGTATTGAAGCAAATTAGATTCTTGGAGAACGAGATAACATTTTGGAATCATGTCCTGTTAAAGAAAAGCAATATGATGGCATTGTCCTTTTAACGACTGATTTAATGTCTTTAAGAGGCAATTCTTTCAATACCATCACCTTACAAAGCATGCTTTACATGCAGCTGCAGAAAGCTCTCTGATTGTTTGTACTAATGGGATGATACGGTTCAATTTTCATGGACCTATGCACGACTCAACTCTGGTCTCCTACATTTATCTATAGTAGTAAAGTAACAAGGTGTTATTTGTCCAGAGCTGCGAGCGCTGATGTACTGCAGCGGGCTGGGCGCGCTGTACGGCGGCGCGGGGGTCTGGCCACTGCTCATGCCGCGGCCCTCCTCGCAGTTCGCTCACTCCTCCGACCACGTCAGAAACACCCCGCCCAGAGACGGTAACTACTAATTTATTATATGTTCTCCTCACAAATCTACCAACATGGTGGTTTACAAATATTTACAGTTGTTAGTATTTTCGTGCTACAAAAAGCTTTACAAATAAATAGTAAATAAACACTTCTCAACCACCTACAGATTACAAATAAAATAAACACACCCAACAGTCACATAAATAGTCCTGATCCCACACTAAGGTTGGATCTTGTCTTGTGGGTATCAGGATATACGAGATATTTTTCGGTCTCACAAACAACCAGACCCGAAACAAATAGCTGGGGTTCTCACAAATATTTGTCTCGGTGTGGGGATCAAACCTGCAAGGTCACAGCCTGCGTCCAACCAACTAAGCCACAAAAGCCGGCTGATTACGTTTATAATAGTCACAAATGCCTTCATTAACATTTCAAGTGACAGCTTTTTGAAAACTACGTAAAAATGAAGAATTTCAAGAATCTAAAATATGTAAATAAGATACATTTGCGACGTTACAAAATGTGAGTTCGCCTCGGCCTCCTTACGTGGTTTACTTCTCCTGAATAACGCTCATTAGAATAGTTATCAGTGTAAGGCACCGATTAATAACTCGCGACGCTGAGGTGTCGTCGTTAACATGTCGTTTACCTTACATGCTCACTTGCCTCATCACTAAACACGAAGGAAATTTCACTATATAAGGTGTATTGTAAACACACGACTTAAATTTATAAAATACAAGAGTATTGATCGACAGCAAAGCGATTCTGCGACTTATTTGTACTACCATAACACGTCTGCGACCTAAACTAATAAAATATGATTGCTAATATTTCGTTTATTTGTTTCGGAGAGGAATAACTGAAAATGAAAAGGAAAGCATGAACAAATATTTATAATTCATAATTCAAAAAACAAAATATTAAACATACAAAGTAAATATTCGTTTGATAATGAAATAAAATTTGATCGTCAAAATATGATCGCATTTATTTCACACCTTGTGTAAGTCGCACGTCGCTTTTTGTCATCGTTTAAAATTCTTGAAATATTCTAATTGGTTGTTATCCTCGCCTGTACCGGTTCAACCTCGTAGATAACGCCGGAAGCCGCGCTTCGCCAACCAATGTGTACTTGATTTTCGATTTACGTTCAAGCAATTACTTTATCAGAGTATACTTATTCGATGCTTTTCAGTTTTAAATACGAATGGTACTTTTAGTCAGTACCATTTATATGCTAATATGATCACAAAAACGATTCAGTGTATTTTCCTTCAATGCCAGATCATTTCAAATACGAACTTTATTAATTAAACATTGTAATTATAAGCATTTACAGTTCAATTTCCAGATAAAAATTTACTCCGTCATAAGTATATACAATACACAATACACGTATATAATTATTCAATCATAAATACGGAGTCATATTCTTTTTCAACTATTTATGCTGCAATATAACGAAAGGGAAAACCTAGTGATTTATGGTTTATAACGCCAGGAGTAAACTTTTGTATCTGATATGTAGATTTTCCATGTCTATGTCATAACTAGCATTCATTAAATAGTTAAAGTTGACTTTAGAACGGCGTAAAATAAACAATAGCGTAAGAGCAGACAAACATCGGCGCACCTGTACAGATTTCATAAGTCATTTTACAGCGACCGTTTTGACTCGTCCGACTTTAAATATAATGTTATGAGCGTGAAGAACAGTCAAGATGACAAACACACCACCTAAATTCATCTGTTTATGTAGTGTGAGACAATACTTGCACACGAGCAATGTTGCCACACACCTGCTTCATGCAAGTCACTACTGAGCAAACACTAAGCACAGATGGTGCTGAAATTTAACTAAACTTGTCTGGAAGTATTACATATTCAATGTAGCAGATATAAGGATATGCACATTGTTATAGTTTTATATAGAACAATATTCTTTGCAGATGATGAAGAAGAACTACCCCTCAACCTGTCGACGAAAAACCGCCAGATTTGGTCACCCGGGAGTGCTTGCGAGCGAGAACAAGACGACTTAGGCTCGCCTTTGTTGAAATGGGACATGCGCGGAGAGTCAGAGACTCCGCTGGAGCTGGTGAAGAGGTGTCGAAGCAGCCCCGACACGTCGGAGCGGCCTCCCCTCTTGGAGCCGGCGCGCTGTCCCTCCGCCCCTCCTCAACAGACGTTTCAAGTGTCCGCCCCGCAGCCGGCTGATATTAACTTCTCGCTGCTGCTGAAAAACGAAAACAAGAACGAAAAATCATTCCAGGTATTTATTTCGTTTTGCATTTTAGAATCACAACCGGTCGTGCCGATGAACGGCGACATCCTATAACAAGTCCAGAATAACTGTACAGTTTCCGTTCAAAATGCTTTAAAATAGCAAACCAGTATCCGTTTAGTCTCTTTAACAAATCAAATAGCAAAAACTGCCCCTGTCTTAATAAGTATGGGTGTATCGGAACGAGTCGCGCGTCCCCACACGCAGCTTCCATCGAGCCTTCTTGCTCGTCTCTCGCCATTTTTGTGCCTTTCGTTTTTTATGCACTGTCGTTATAAAAATCCGCATCGGTTTTAATCAAAATTCCAACTTTTAATATCACAACGCTGCAGCTTATAATTGGAAGCATAATTACCTTGTGTCATACGGCAATAAATATTATGTTGCATCGATATTCGATGTTTTCCACACATTGTCATTAAATTAGCGTGGTGTAGTTAAAGTGCGTTATTACCTGTGTGTCGAATTTACATGTTGCCTAAATCAATATTTACATAACTCACATTATAGGTTTATGTGTATTGAATACAAATACTTTAAGCGCTAATCCACTGAACTGAAAGAAAGCCCATAAAGAAGTATTTAAACTTACATTTATATGAGGTACCGTGTTGCTAAATCTTAGAAATATGGCCTACATTTGAGGAATAATTGCAAAAATAATGGTATTACATAATGCATATATTAAATTTATTCATAACTTTCAATTATTTATGCAAAACTGCACACATGTAACAAACAGACCCATCGAGAAGCAGATATTTGCTGTAAAGAGGCTAGGTATAAAGAAAGTTAATTTGCATTTTCTGATGATCTTATGCCAATAATATAAAGGTCAAAGCAATATTAAATCAATATATATATATAAATATAATGCAAATAATAAATTAACAATGCTTATTTTCTATATCTCATACGTTTTAAAATACTTGTAACAGCATGCAAATTATATACTCACTGCGCATACATTGTAGGAACCTCTATAGGTATGTGAGGCAAATGAGTAAAGCGGCGCGTGGCTGTCACGTGCCGTCTGCATACGGGGCATGAAGTCCGAACAAAGCCAAATCCAGAACAAATAGCCACAAATATTTTTGGCGACTATTATGTCATAAGAAAAATTATAACAGGGCCTCTAATATTAAATCAATGAATATAATACAAAAATAATAAACAACATATTTTGCGGTTAAAAGCACTACGTGATATTCCGTGCTTTCTAATGCGGCTCTATCTGTCGTAAAAATCACCTACGTGTTTTATAAAGCGATAACCACATGTGGACGGTCATACCCTAGCACCTGTGTTATTTATAAGAGTGCATCGATATAAAAAGACGACCGAAAAAGTAGCGGTTTTTGTGAGGCGCGAGGCGAAGCAGCTGCCTCGCCAACTGTCACAGAGCCGCTACGCGGATTTGCCTTATAGACCACGGATTATCATGCGGCGCATACTTAACGTCTATCCACTCAATTAAACACGCTGCCACGGATTCTTGACAATATTTATACTTAACTTTAACATTTAATATAATAAATTATAACCAATATTGATACAATTATTGAAAACACAAGATTAACCAATTATAATATTAGGTAAACATTAAGAAAGTATGTCAAATAGAAAAGTATGTTTAATTAAGAGTTTTTACGTATACTTAAATATCTATAGTGTTAAAGAAATAACATCGTTTGGTTATTGTTACAGAAATATTATGTAAGTGAATGACCTCAATATCAAATTGTACTCTACTGCACCTTAAAACATCTGGTTAAACAAATCTATATTAGAATCACAGCGCGTTTTTTTTCGGTAGATTATATGTACAAACATACCCGCTTACTTAGATACATATACAGGAAGTAATAAAATAGAAATATAAATTATTTAAAACTACATGACATTCTAATTTCGCAGTTCCTCCTCATAGGTTATTGTACAAAATCTAAGTGTAATATGAAGCAACATGTTTGCCTATAGAGGCAAATATTAAATATCTCTATTGTATTAAAAATACTAATAACTCAATTAGCAATAGACGTACAATACAATCAAGTAAAAATTCAATTAATGTTTAAGTAAAAAAAAACTCGAAAACAAAGCCTGAGTACGTCGCATTGAAACAGAGTTTCTTTCATATAATTTTTCAATGTGTAAAACACACATAATAACCCGTTCACGAGGCCTAATTACTGGGCAAAGAAAAAAATTCTTGCCGCTATCATGGCACTGAGGAAATCAAAGAAAAGTGTAGAAAGGGGTAAAGTCCAGCCCTGTTATTAGTTTATTACTAGCTGTCAGCGTACGAAGGTGATGGACGCCGTCAACTTACTTTTAATTATCCCTACCTACTGATTTTATATTCGGAATCAAACTGATAGTTTATGTTATCAAATGTTATATAGTTAATTGGATTTAACGATAAATTACAGTGTAAGAATTTTAGTCGTGTAGTGAAATTTCTAATTTTATTTATGAGCTTATTATTTTCGATTTGGTTCTTATATGATTTGTTTTGTTTTTTCCTAGTGTAAGCAATGCGGCAAATGCTTCAAGCGCTCGAGTACGCTGTCCACCCACCTGCTGATCCACTCGGACACGAGACCCTACCCCTGCCAGTACTGCGGCAAGCGATTCCATCAGAAATCTGACATGAAGAAACATACTTACATACACACAGGTACTTAGAATTTCTATTCTGCCTATACTGACATTTATTTGATCGAGGATCGATAGTGGTAAACTCAATTGCAATTCAATTACATTCTTTAAGAATCAATTTATATATCTAACAACTTTGTCTCAAACTTTGATATTATTTCGAAAGCTTCTAATGTGAATAAAATTATGTACAATTCAAAACAGTTTAGCGTAAAACTAAAATTATTATGACAAGTGCTTCACGTAACTTCGTCGTGGTGTTAACACGAGTGTCCCTCGGTCGTTACAACTCGCCTAGCCTATTATTTCATACTAAAATATTCCCGCTTAAGTTAATAAGAAATTCAGCTTAATGGAATTCAGTTATGAACTCATATTTGCTGTGAAATGTCCCATTATTACGAATAAATCTAACGAATTCATGATTTGTAATAATCAAGTACGAGATCGCCGACATAAATTAAAAGTTTCTGCGACAAATTCCCTTCAAGTCGTAATTATAGAGCTACTGGAGATGTTACTTGATTTTATTCCCGTCAATTTATTAAACTGCGAAGGGATATGTAGTGATATAGGCTGCGAATAGATCGGCCACTTGTACACTAGGACAAGTTCATTAAATCGAAAACGTACAGGTATGTTCCCAATAAAAGCAATCACGCGACACATCGCTGCCGATGCCTTGGGAATTAAACATTTAAATGCTGTGCAATTACCTTTTTGACGGCAAATCGCAGCCGGTTCACGGCGCGTAAATGAATTTTCAATGAGCAAAAACTAGCCGCCCAGAACTCGGGAGTCAGGTTCCGCTATTGCCTTCTTGTCGGAGGTCGCGAACATATTTTACGTTCCCATGTATAATTGCTTACTTTATGGCTATACTGAAAAAATGCCGTCTTGTTCAAATTTAAATAATATTGTTTATCTTGTATCCATGACTAATAAATAATTGCCAGTACATTTAAATCTCAAATGATAACAAACATACCTACATGTTTGAAATCTGAACCCGAATGAACAAGGCATTATTGAACGAATGCCTACGTTGATTCCAATATAATTTCCGTGCCGTGACCATGAAAGCTGTAAAGTAATCGAAACGACAGGAAGTCAAAAAATGTAAAAATTAAACCAAATCCGCGATAAAATCCATAAATAATAGTTTTATTCAATATCCATATTTTTTTAAAATAGGCACCAGTGCCTTTGCAAATGTTGGCAACGAAGTATCCCTCATTTTAGAATTTCTCAATGTGTAATTTTAAAAGATTTAAACTTGTATGGAGACCATAAAAACAGCATGAAAAATAAAACTCGTGACTGTTTTTCGATGTCCTGACCACTTCCAGTGAGCTCCGCGAGACGAATTATAGTAGCTAAAAAATGTGGCGGACATATTTGTCTTGGCCGGAGACATCTCGTCACGTCTCTACCCTGTTCCGAATGATTTACAGCGGCCTTACATGGTGCTCGTCCTCCCGATAAATGCCTCATCATCAATATTCCAAAATGCGGCTCGGCCTGCAATTAGCCGCGCAGACTTCACAGGCCTTCATGCGCGCGGCGACCAAGGCGCAAACAAAAAATAAAACTTAAATCCTGTTCTATCTATAAAATTACATTTGCATTATTTTGTTTTCTTTAAATGAGTGTCGTCCGTACCTTTGAGGGAAAATAATCTTGGACAAGTAACTATCGAGTCAACAATTACCGTTAAAGCTAATAAATACCAGACTACGG
This sequence comes from Hyles lineata, assembly GCA_030180105.1. Lineage (NCBI taxonomy): Eukaryota > Metazoa > Arthropoda > Insecta > Lepidoptera > Sphingidae > Hyles > Hyles lineata. The sequence goes on along the minus strand of JARJEE010000005.1, from coordinate 11,057,272 downwards.
GCCGGTGTTGCATATTAAATCAGTTCGGAAACCGCACGATGTATTAATAATAAATAGCGGATGATATGACAAGTATTGGTCCACTTATACAAGCTTTAATTACCTGTCGACGTGATAAGTGCTTATTAGCTGCTTTCACGTATAATTTATGAATTTGGTAACCGTACGGAATACTACGAAGGTTATTAGGTCTATAAAAATGTAGGGCGCAATTCTAATTTAAGTTTATTCATAAACCGGGAATAAATCGTTAAACATATTAAATGTTTATTTCTTTGTTTCAGGAGAGAAACCACACAAATGCGTTGTGTGCTCCAAAGCCTTCAGTCAGAGTTCAAATCTTATTACCCACATGCGCAAACACACCGGGTACAAACCCTTCTCGTGTGGGCTCTGTGACAAAGCTTTCCAGCGCAAGGTGGACCTCCGCCGCCACCGAGACTCTCAGCACTCCGATGTGAGCGACACACCCTCCGTGACCCTGCAGGTACCCCACCGCTACAGATACTACGGAGACGAGCCCCCGGCGCCGCTCGCGCCACTCATCACCAACTGATTTCAAATCACGTTCAACACGTACTTATGATATTAATTGCCGCGGTATTGAACATCTAACTACGGAACATGGTACAGTTTTAAATGTTGATCGACACAATTATTAACGCAGCGATGTTCGCCTGGCACCAATTGTCTTATATCCAAATCTTATATCGCATCTCACGATCATACTGGCCAAATTTGGAGGCTTCTTTGTGTCTAAAGATGGAATGAGGAACGCGCAAATTGTGTATAAATTTCCATGAAAAATTAGCTTAGTATAAAGAAATGAGGTTAATTTGTGTGAAATGTTTAAAAAATTAAGTTATGTGAAGATGGGACTTAAGTGTTTGTAAATCTATGTTACCTTGTCTAGTGCCTTAAAAATGGCCCATAATTAATATTGCACATAAAATATACATACAGATAATTTGTAAGCATGTAATGATGATAATGTCAGTAAACCATGAGTGTACAAAACATGAATCCGTCCTTTAAACGTGATATATTGTAATTTTACTCGGAGGTAAGTTTTATTTAACCCGCGTGCCTGTTTGACAGCATTCAGGTTATAAAAATAGACCAACTTTTACGTAATTAGATATATTTATGTTGTCTAATGCGAACCAAAGTACCTATTTTATTCTATATAGTCGAGTGTGAAACGCTTTATTTATTTGTTTAGTTTAGATAAGAAGACCACTTTGCTTAAATAATATATTGTAATTACCAATTGAATGCTGAGGGACAGATATAACTATTGGAATAATACTTGTAGATAATCTTAAGCCGTGATTATAATTTTGTCATTCCAGTTGTGCTACTTTATAAGTATAAAACTATTAAAAGTAGCGGGCAGCACACAAGCGCGATAATATCGGCATCCGTGCTACGCTGATGCCTTACCTACGCTTTTACAGCACGTTGAGACGTTCCGCGCCTTCGGATATACCGTGTCGCAGCTACTTATTTTGTATTAATACTTTATTGATACGGCCGGCCGCGCGGGTGCGATCCGACTGCTTATGACGTCACAAACCGGTGGCGCCAACAACTTCGCTCTATATTGCTCTTCATTCAACAATCAGTAAATTTCTTCAAAATCTTTCAAAAATTACCAAATAATTAATTATATTTGTTTTGTTACCACTAATTGAATTGTTACCATTTAGTCAAAATGTCCAACAAAAAATCCCGCACCACGGTAAAATTAAAAGTGTAAATATTCGCGACTACTTATATTGTGCATTTAGAAATATAATAAGATAAATATTGAATTTATTATATGTGTAAAGTTAGTAGAGGCTATTTTAAGAATGTGCTTGATTAAAAAAAATCTTGAGCTGAAAAATCAAGTGACCATGTAAGTGCTGATCGTAACATGACCGAAGTTTATTTAGTTATTATGTTGTAAATTATACTTTACATTTTTGTGTGTTAAATCAAATAAAGTGATTAAATTTTTGTTGCTCTTGAAACATTGGAGACTGTGACACATTTGGGCAAAATATTTTCGACCTAGTTACCTAAACAAATATATATCGGCATACATATTTTTTATGTTTCAAGAGAAGGTACTTACCCGAGGTACAAATTAACTTTACTCGGTTAGTTTAGAACGATATAGTAAATGACCATCGCATTTCAAAATAAAGGTGTATCAAGGCGGAAATTATATACCTACGCGAAGTTTTAACGGCTAGAACACCAAAGAAAAAGAATAGCTCTACAGCTTTGATGTCTTTTAAACAATACCGTTAACGACTTTTATTGTGACTGATAAATTATGGCGCGGTGCATTAACCGAGCCATTTAGTATAAGATTATTTACTTCGTTTTGTATACCAAATTGTCGACGATGAAGTGACCCGGTGAAACCGTTGAAGCGCTTGCCCCCAGCGGGGAATACCGTATAGTCTGTGTTTATAGGCACCAGCCAACACTTCTATAATTATATTAAGTTGTATCTTGTGTAGGCCAGTTCGATATAAATATTTATGAAATATTTTGCTGTTTTATTCACACACCCTGGCAAATCCACTATGTGATGAAGAAAATGAAAGAAACCAAAACAGTGCAATACATATTATTTTTATTGCATTGAATGGCGAGACGGTCATGTCATTCGCCTGATGGTAAGCGATACGATTGCTCATGGACAGTAGCAAAACCAAACAATACCATGAATTACGAAGCGTTGTTTGGCATTCCAGTGAGCCCGTCATCCTAAGACATAAGATGTCAAGTCTCAATATTTCTAGTTGTTACTGTGACCTACAATGTCCTTCAAACCGGAACACAACAGTGCATTTACAAATAGAGATTGCAGTGGTACTTACCCAGGCGGTCTCTTACATGAGACCCCTACAGCCTACAGCAGTAAAATACGTATACGTTATTTAGTCAACAGAAATTTAGGTTTTATTATTATTTATTGTGATGCAAAAAATAAGTTGCATTCACACTGTAACTATCTTAATATATTAAAATTGTGCCAAAGGCCTCCGATTCCTACACAAGATGATTTGCAAAGCTATTGAAATTAAAGTACCTACATCATAATATCTATACAGAAACCATCATAAACCTAAGATCCAATTGGATATTCAATCAAATTGAACTCAAAAAGAACATCTACCAACAACTATGAGGATTCCTAAAGCTTCGTAGTTCGGCAGTACTGTAGGCACTCTTTGGTTTTGCGTCGATCGGACCACCGACCACCAACTTTATAATTTTCAATAATCTTAAACTGAAGGTAGTTATTGCAATACTAACTGTGCGGACGATTATTAACTCAGTTCGCCCCGTTACCACGAAGGCTGTAAAGCCTTCATATCGTTGCGTCGGGAATTTATAATCAATCAATAACATGTTTAATATTTTTTTCAACGTTCAATTTAGACACGTAATTTTGAAAAGTTTTATATTTTCCAATAAAAATAGCCAAATTATATTATTTAACTTCCCTTTTTTATTCTTGAATCAATTGCCCGCTAGAATAATAGTGATAGTGAATATAACATAGAAATACAAATAGAAATAAAATCTGTTCGGGACTGACGGCGCGGCCGGCTGAAAGTATTGCAGCGGTTGTGGACGCTGCACGTTTTCCTGTTAGATGTAGAGGTAAGTAAGTAGTTTATATAAATTCGATATTTCGATAGAATCATGTTTTTAAAAAAAATATTTCTTAGTGAAAGTATTTTTCTGCCAGGGTCGAAATTTATCTAATAAAAAGAAAAAAGAGAAAAAAGCTTCTTTTCGCTTTTCACGTTTAATCACATCAAGAGAGGCCGCTACTGTCATTTTTTTATTTCTTTAACGCTAATATTTTTGATATTATTTTCAATAAATGAGATCATACTTTGTTTTCTTTAGTTAAATTGATAATTTTAACAATTGCTTTCAACGCATGTTTGAAACTCTTGCATATTTTTTAGGTCTAATCAAAACAAATCCACCGTCACATTTATTTTTATTCTAACTCATAAGAATGTTTTTAAACATTTAGCTAACCAAGATTGATAAGAACCTTTAAGAGATACCTTTTGTAGAACACATAGTTAATCAGTACAAGCTCCACGAAATAATCGCCAGCCAACATCAACATGTGTATTAGACATCAGAACGTAAACAATTACTGGATATGGAATTGATATTACTCACGGCCACCAGTCATTCCGAATTAATCGTGTTTGTCATAGCATTTCCATTTCATTTCAAAAAGCAGACTACTACGTAGTACTTACTAGAGAAATCAAAATAACGGTCGCGTGTTGTCCATCAATTCCGTGATATCGCAGCGCTAAAAGAATTTTGTAATTTCGTCCAACCCAATTACTTCAATAGCTTTATTAATACGTAACGTGGTTGTAGTGTCAACAGACCTATTCACAACACTGTTAGTAGATTACTCAAATCTTATGTTGCATATTACAAATTGTTTGCGTTTATAGTCGACTTTTCGCTTTAGGGTATCATACAAGCGTATAGATGCAAAATGATAGATCATTTCAACGTAATTGCAAGTCTTGAACCAACAATAAAAAAGGGAAGTTAAATATGTAGGCTCTTCAACAATTTCTAGATATTTGGCAATTTATTTTGTTTTTTTTTTAGCATAATAATCGGTCACAGAGTGTCCGCTGGTAGCCAGGGTTATCCGGATATTTCCAGAATAGATTTGTAGTATCGGCCTTAGGGTAAAATAACATAAATAAATATAGGTACCCAACATTTACAAACATAGTCATTACTCCACACTAAGATTGAGTGGTATGTCGTAGGTATTAGGAACTACGAGAGACTTTTCGGTCTCAGAAACACAAGACACGAACCAAATACCTGTGGTTCACACAAATGGTTATTTCGGTGCGGGAATCGAACCCATGTCCTCTCGTTTCATAGCCAACGTCTAGCCAAACGCGCCACGGAGGCTGGCAAAATACCTTAGGGCGACTACCCAGAGCGCCATAATTAAATACTTATTAGGTTTCGTATTTTTGTTCTTCTTTTCATGCATTTGGATGGCAGAGGGCCCTGAAGTGCTAGTGATAGCTGTACTATTAACCCCCCACTCCAAGCGAGGCTCTACAAATTTAAAGAACAACTACATGTATTTTCTGCCTACTTTGGTTCTTATTTAAAAATAATTTTATAATAATAAATACATTTTATTTAGTCTTTGGCTGGTACTGTCAAAATATTTAGATATGACTTGGTATTTAAGCTTTCCTTTAAACCAACCGTTAACAATTGGAAGTTTACTGCAGGCCTTAGGCATTTTCAAGACTGCGCTATTGAACGGTAATAAAAAATATTTACTGGGCAGGCAAGCTCGTGAGTATTATACATTTATCAGATTGATAACTGAGATCTTTATGAGATGGAATGGGATTTACAAATCAAAAAATGGTTATACATCCATATTTAAATCTGGCATTGGCTCTACCAACTCTACTTTACAATCAAATACATACATATACCTTCTGGTGATCGCTCTTAATACTTTTTACTACTCACTACATAATATTTAATGCTGTAATAAGGCTAAAGATATAGACTAAGGATTTTCTAATATTTTTTCTATGACACGTCGTTTGTAATTATGATTTGGAATGTATTTTAGTAGCTATGTGTAGCACGTGTAAGTAAACGGTAGTGTCTGGTAGGTGTGGATTGTTCACCATATTTAATCCCAGTGGCGGAAGCCGTACATGACACTATTTACTAAACGTGCACTACCCCTTTACCCGCCTCCAATACGATTTTGTAATACAATTAGGTAAGTAGGCAGAAAGACAGTGAACGACATCAGAATCCATACAACCTGCCTGTGCATTGGAAAGTCCCTAACAAGATTTTTACTATTATATCATAGAGGCGCAGGTATATATCGACATACTAAGCGAGGTAACGTGCTTTCGTGGTCCTGTAAAAAACTTTCTTCTTATTATAGGACTTTATTTGCTGCATGTAAATAACATTTGAATATCGGAAATTTATAATCAAAGAAACTCAGTCAGTTTCCGTAAAATATTTTTGAGTTATGAAGCGCACAAGGAATTACAAAGATTATTGCTTCAGACGATGAAAAGAAAAAATAAATTCGTACCTACTTCCAACAGTAATACGCATAGTCAATCAGGTCAGTCACTCAGTCCGAATCAGGGTTTAGCTTCATCTATTTAATTTCTATGGTTTTACTATGGAGCTCCTGCCCCTGTTTTTTTAGTTTATCAATATAACAAAATATTTAGCAATTCTATTTGCAGACCAAAAACTAAGCTATAATTTCAAAGCTCAATTAATTCAACTGAGGTAAATTAGAAATATTTCGCGTGCACAATAAAAACTAATGAAGAGTCAGTATTGAGTGTTGTGAAGCTCAAGCCCTAACACTGGCAAAAGAAGTGCGAAGGGATACGAGGGCAGGCAGTAGGGGCTTAACTTAGCAAATTTACCTGCTCATCGGTACTTACGAGTACAACAAACTTCACATATTTTAGTAGGCTCACGTCGCTAGATGTACATAGTTTGCACTCTGCATTCTGCACATAAGTATGAAAAACTAAGTTAGCTTAGCTCTTGGTCTGCAACCCGCATTAATCCGAAATATTCTTTCTCGTCGCCTTTTAGAACAAGTAGGTGAAAGATATCGACACCATGGTAGATCCTCAGTGATATAGGTTACCTGTGACCTGTAGGTCTTACTGTATTTTTTCCCATGTAGTCCTGATCCTTAAGAAATAATATTATCTATGATCATCTATTTAATTATTTATATCTATTGGAGCTTTTTTATCTTTGTTTTTACACTGCCCTTTCTTTCTCCTTCTTTTATATCCATCCAAAGGTTGTCTGGTAGAGATCGCTTATTAGCGATAAGCCTGCCTTTTATACTTTTAATAGATTTTTTTTATGTTGTTATGTTTTTTTGTTTGTGTACAATAAAGATTAAATAAATAAAATAAATAGGATCTACAAAGTTGACATGATTACTACACTGTGCCTGATGGCGCAAATGCCGCCCAGGCAGAATATCGAATGGCATAAGACGGCGGTCCCATGCTATTCGATACAATTATGCCGTCCTGCTAAAATGCCTCTCTACACCACGGCGGAAGGACCGAGGATTAGAAGGAGAGAACACGCGTGACGGCAAACATTTCCACATCTTGACGGTGCGGCACAAAAGAATTTGTGCATGCCGAGATGATTTGAACTGTCAAGCTATGGCTTCGGGAGCCAGCACGCGTAGTTTTGTTTAACAATGGCGAGGAGGGGATCAAATTAAACAATTCATTTAAGCACCGTGATACAGGCGGCAGAACACGCTTAGAGAGGCGACATCCCTCTGCAGTTGTAGCGACTCTAATTTGCTCGTAACGTCAAAAGTAGTAGTAGCAGAAAATATTCGAATATTGGAACATTATTTTGTTTATGATATTGTCACTAAACCTCCGGTTTTAATTTTCTCCTGCTACTAATTAATTTAATTTTCCTAGCTTAGTTTTCTGTCAATCCACTCTTTCTTCAGTAGTACGTTATCTTCGTAGGTAGAGCATGTTACCACAGAATACTAATTATGTTATGTTCGCGATGCACCTACTTGTAAACATATTATAGGTACTCAAAATCTTTATTGCACACCACATGTTATAAAGATGCTACAATTTTATATAAATTTACAATGTACCCTGATGAGCACGACAACAATTTAGGAGGGAGGAGGAAGACATAAAATTAATTTTATGTATTAACTTAATATGTTTTTTATTTTGTGTACTTTTCATGTATTCTAAATATTATTATAATTTATATTAAGTATACATATTTTTCATATACACTTATTCAACAGCATAATTAGTTTAATAACATTTCTTCAAAATGTTTAAGTGGTATATATTTCTGTTTTTGCTATTATAACTCTTTTTTTAAAATTTATTGGGAAAACAAACAAGTGTACAGATATATTACAAGTTAAAAGATCTTAAGATAGAGTACACTCCATTACATTTTCACGGATTACTTAAAGTAATAACGTAATTCACAATGGTACAGTAGGAACAATTACATAATATTCTTTGGTAGTAGCTCTTATGTACCTATATCATAATTAACAGTGAAAACAAAACACATTTACTGGTGGTATATCTCTCATATGTGACAGGCTGCTTGGGTAGGTACTAAGGCAATGGCTTTTTTTTCGCCAAACAACAGTATAAATACACTGTTGTGTTTCGGTTTGAAGGATATTCTAGCAAGAGTAAGTACTGGACGTATTGAGACTCACCTAACATCTTATGTCTCAGCGACAGTGCGACGGTGGGCGAGCGCAGTGGAATGCCAAGCATAGCTTTGTAACTCATGGTGTTGTTTGGTTTGGCTACAGTCCATGAGCAGTTGTATCGCTTACCATGAGGCGAATGGCATGCTCGTATCGCCATGTATTGCAATAAAAAAAAATAGTTAGGTATGTCAAATCTTTATCTATTTACATAACTACAACACGAACCGAAAAAGTAAATAAGCATTAATTGACGATTCCAAAAATCTTGACAAAAGCTACTTGTTTTTTTTAATTAGTCTTTAACAGGCAAACGGCCCGCTTGATGCTTACCATCATCGCCACTCATGGACCTTCGCAATGCCAGGGGTCCAAGGTCAGCCAGGTCGACGACCACCGTGAGGGGAGTATGAGAGTACTCTTCTTAAAGAGATTTAAGCCACGTTTAAAGACGGCAGATCATAGTGCTCGGGAAACGCCGAAGCAGCGAGTTCATTTCAGAATTTCCACGTGTGTGGTAAAAAACAACCCTGGACATGTACCGTTCAGGAACGGATAATTTGGTAATAGAGATTAGTAGGAATGAACTCTACTGCGGTGACGGGTGTTGCGATAGTAAAAGGCGACGTTAATTTGGTACCATCTCAAACAAGTCCCCGAAGCACTCCCCATATAACAGACGCTAGAAAACACAGAGACCCGAAGTCTCTACGCAGTCCTAACGGTTCCAACTTCCAGTATGATTTTAAAATTACAATATTTTGATTTCTGATCTTCAAAACATGCTTTAACAATACATCAGCCCGAGAAATAAATTAATACGTAATTTATTCTAATATTCAATTTACATAATGTAAATAAGTTAATAAGTAGCAAGCGCCCCGTGTTTTTATACAACTAACGACATCTCTTGGAAAACAGGAGAACATGGATTTGAGCTGAATAAATTATCGTTCAGTGACATATTCATACTATGCAGCCCTCATAGCCAGAGTAGAATTAAATATGTAGAACAATGTGCTTTAGTCATTGTTCTGAGGCGCAGTCATCCGTGACCTGGGATGATAAAAGATGAACTCTTCATAGTCCGCTTTACACGTTATAAAGTATGTAGGTACATATGCGTACTCAAAGAGCTCTAGTTGGTCAAGCGCGCAAACAGTGTAGTACCTACTGCGGATTTAGTTCGTGTTTTAAATTTTAATTTGATTATTTCACACTAAGTAACTGGAAAGTATAAAGAAATGAAATTAAAATATAGCGTATTACACGCATTTATCTGGTTTATTTGGGTATATAATACACTCTGTTTTGTGGAAGATAAGTTGATAAGCGTTCCATACGATCCGTACAACTAACAAAATAATATTATTTTTATTCGAGTCCGTAGATATGAAACATATTATGTCATATTATTTCATCCCGACTGCTACAACAAAGAGTTTTAGGTCTTAGCTCGCAGCATTGACTCAAATGTGGCCTAGATCTTTCATAGTTTTTATGATACATACTGAAGAACATTTATTATTCAGATATTACGAGCGTTTATACCTTCCGCGCGCTTTTTGGCTTAAAAACAGGACTTTTCAAACGAGTTAATATCCACCAATAAACAATTTAAAGGAAAAATAATTAACACTAATTTTAGAAAATGTTGTCATCTAGGGATTTTGGTGGAGAACATTATAGATTGATAGATAATTTGTGAATACTATAAGGATTACTGAACACAGGTTGCGTTATTTAGGCCTCGAATGGCGATTTAGAAGCTTAAGACATCCGAAATCACTAAATATAAGATGAAAATAAAAATATTGTTAGACTAATAAGACCCTTATGGAGGGATTTTGCTGAGAAAAATAATCTTTTTGTGTTTAGTTCCTGAAAAATAAAAATTTAAACAATGCGAAATTATTCAGAAACTCTCGTCAAGAACATATTTTTTTTCACAAACTTATCGTACATAATTTTTTATAGCAATTGCATATTATAATAGAAGAACATCTTATCAATAAATTACCATTTTTATATTTCAACAAAATTAGTTTTCATGTTTTCTACAAATATTTTAAAAACCCCTATAAAACACGCTGTCCGACCTGCATCAAATCAGACCGCCGCAAGGCCTTCTAGAGGGAGGACGTATCGCTCGTCGCTCCGACCTGGCTGCAGTTGATCGTTGTCGTGCGTAGTAAAAATAGCCACGCGTGTACTGCGAATGCCACATCTTAGTACTTTGGTAGTAAAATATTTTATTTTATTTTTATTATCTACAATGATTTTGTAGTGAGTATAAATTATGTTTCAGATAATATAATGAGAAATAAAACTTAGTCATTTCTAAGCAAAAAAAGGAAACAACATTTTGAAAAATTGACTGAAACAATACTAATGTTATAGCGTGAAACTATAATTATGTTTGTTGTTTTTTAGGCCGTTTGGAAAATATATAATTGTGTTTTTGGGATGCGCTTATCTATACATATAAATAAAATTGAAGTGTCTGTTTGTTTCTGTTGAAAAAAAATTTCCTACTAGGTATCGTTATATACACGATACATATGCCGAAAATGATATTTAATTTTTTTTTGTCTGTCTGTCTGTCTGTTTGTTCCGTCTAATCTCTGAGATGGCTGGGCCGATTTTGACGGGACTTTTATTGTCAGGTAGCTGATATAATAATGAGTAACTTAGGCTGCATTTATGTCAGAAAAAATCTTTTATTTTAGAAGAAATAAAGTAATGTTGCAATGTGCAATACCACGCGCAGCTCACGCGCATGCTACCACTGGGCCGTTACGTCGGGCGCCTCCCACCACTTCTCCCACCAACAAATCAATATCACAATTACAAAATATTGTATACTGGTTATCTCAAGACTGCTACCGAAAACGAAGCCGGGTGGTAGTTTTAGTGACTACAAACACAATCCAACAAAAAAATTCGTAATCAAACGCGACATTTTTTTTTATGATTTTTTTAATATCGTCATTTTTGAGGGGTAAATCCATAGTTTTTGCTAAAAAAATAGTGTATACCCTTCTATTTATAAATACTCTAAGGTATAAAAGAGTTTGAATCATTATTTTCGCAATAACTTTGGATTTACCCACCAAAAATGATGATATTTAAAAAATCATAAAAAAAAATTGTCGTGTTTTTTTCCGAAAATATTAATTGGATTGTGTTTGTAGTCACTAACACTACCACCCGGCTTCGTTTTCGGTAGCAGTCTTGAGATACCCGGTATAAAGAAATTTAACAATAAATGATAGTTAAAATTTCATCTTGGGACTGAATAAGACGGGACATAAACCGGATATAACGGGACGGGAAATATAGTCGACGGCGCGAGGGAAAAATATAGTTAGTACGCGAAATAATATGTATACTGGAACTAACAATACTGGACTCAATAGCTATCCGCACCCGAGCGAAGCCGGGTCCGACCGCTAGTACACCTATAAAAACGACACGTTGAACATAGCTGTTATCCTAAAGAAAATTTAACAGAGACATGCATCAAATCGATATTAAAGCTATAGTTTCTCAATAATGTGTCATGCATATGTGCCCCTATTCAATTGTTGTTATCACACACACAAAATATATATGTTCATTCACTAATGGACTATAGGTACTCGTGATTCTGAACCTCCTCTTAAAATTTGAAAACTCAGAACAAAATAACCTTGTTTAATAGCATCGTCATATCGATAATTATAAAAGTTGTTATATTTGTTCCTCCTCCTATTCAATAGAATAAGAAAAGCATACACAGCACTAGTGATTTGCGTTCCATTATCATGGCAACCATAGTTTCATAATGAGTTTAATAGTATTTTTTCTACTAAATTAGAAAGATTAGTATTATAATTTTTAAGAAATACAATTATTGTTATTAGATATGCGTACTACGATATTTTAGTTAGCAGCGGTGTATAGAAAAATGGTATTAGAATAATTATGACATCTTTTAACGTGGAATAAAAAGTATCGAAAACGTCACAGCTCGTCACATAGCAACTGGATTATACCTATGACATCGTTTCTTCTAGCATAGGTATTAGTAGATCATTAATATAATACATTGCGACAAATGTAATTGCGAGGCTAAATTATGTTATGTACTGTAATTTGAAATTCAATATGTTTCGTAGTTGTAAGGTGATGTATAGTCCCTAACTCTATTCATGTGTTCGAACAAGTGCGTGTCTGTTCGAACACGAAATCTATACATATAAATAAAATAGAAGTGTCTGTTTTTAAAGTGAAAAAAATATTTCCTACTACCTATCGTTATATAAACAATACATATGCCGAAATCGATCTTTAAAATTTTTTATCTGTCTGTTTGTTCCGGCTAATCTCTGAAATTACTGGACCGATTTTGACGGGACTTTTTTTGTCAGGTAGCTGATATAATAAGGAGTAACTTAGGCTACATTTATTTTAGAAAAATTAAGACCAAGTGTCCAGTACCGCGCGCAGCTCACGCGCATGCTACCACTGGGCCGTCAAATCGGGCGCCTCCCACCAACGAATCAATATCACAATTACAAAATATTGTATATAAAGAAATTAAATGATAATTAAAATTTCATCATCGGACTGAATGAGACCGGACATAGCGGGACGGAAAATATAGTCGACGGTGCGCGGGAAAAATATAGTTAGTACGCGAAATAATATGTTGTTGCCAAATCAATACTGGACTCAAAAGCTATCTGCACCCGGGCGAAGCCGGGTCCGACCGCTAGTTATTAATAAAACGTCCGCAGTGTCTACTGATTGAACACTGATTTTTGAATTCAACTTAACAATGTATTAATAATGAAAATATGATTAGGTACTAATCATATTTTCATTGTTAATTACTTAATTTGTATTGTTAATTACTCGTAAAGTAATATTTGTCTACTTATAATTCAAATAAAATATTTTTATTACATTATATTACCAATATATAAATCATAAGTTGCATTTCAATTGAATATTTGAAGCGCACGGATCAAAGATGGTTGATCTGATTTTACAGCGAGCCGACGCGGCAGCTCTACGCACACAGCTTTGATCGCTTATGTGTGCGTGAAATTAAACGAAGAAATGCCTATAGTTGACTTTGCGCGCAAGGTGTAAACGCTCTTACGGCTTTACGACTGTTATTATTTGCCAAAATTACTAGTAATTGACGATCACTGAAAGTTTCTGCGGAAGCCCTTCTCTATTCTTTTGTGTAGGTAATGTGTTATGTTTGTGTTGCATGCGCCGGCCGCCAGCAGCGCAAAGCGTAGTTTTGTGTCCACACATTGAGATCATTGAATCGCGCAGCGATATGAACTAAATTAGATGCTAATTACAATGTTTTCCACACGTTGTGACACATTTTGCTTACAACATGTGTAATATTTTCTCTATTTTCCATCCAACAGCGTTTTTTGTGCGTACATTTTTAGTAAGCACTAATTAAGGGAAATAAATAAATCCTATCTTTTCGACTTTCGCCTTTGTTAACTATTTAATTAAAATTAAGATAATCATTTAATGCCCTTATTCATACTTCTTTAAGCTATGTTATTATCGAATGTTTAATCCCTTTTGAACAATTTTTGAATTCAGTTTGAGCGAAGATGACACAACATTCGATAGCTGAAATAGGTTTTAAAACTGTCTATGAATAACGCCATCAGTGTTTAGTCTCAGACAATTAGTTAACAAGTACTGGCTCCAAGACCCACCCACATACAGATGATACTGAATTATGTTCCATTATAAGTAGGTATTTGCACATTAGTTAATGTCAAAAAAAGGATATCTATAGTCCATTTAAATTCATCATCAATTGTCCAACGTAAATTCGAATTCGATGTTAAAGTCATGTTGTGTATGAAAAATCCACAGTATTTCATCTTATCTATATGGTCAAAGCAACTGACATTTAATATTGAAATTATAAATATGTTGTATCAACTCATGCCCATTTATCAAAAAATACTATAACAAGATTTTTATTACTTATTGGAATCAACTACATTAATATTTTGCTAATTTTATTTTTGCAATTTACTTTTGGCATAGAGAAGCAAACTTTTCTTAAGCATTTGAGTATGGCTATATTCACAGATATCCTAGGATTGAAGAATATATTATATAATCTTACAGAGCATAAAGAATCAAGTACATTAGCATTTTATCCTATTACATTTTAAAAATCTATTTGTATGAAGTCGAACCTCTATCACATCATGAAACAATGGATATGTCCGGTATAATTTTCTTGTGTACAGACAGGCTGTCACATTATAAATATGTGATAGTATAAAATCTTAGCTTCTTCATTCCAATCAGAATGGCTATTTTAAACTGGAATATGTATATGATTGATATAACAAAAATTATCTAAGTATGTATATGATATAATAATAATAGAGAAATTGTGAAATCTTGCAGCTTAATTTTCTTATCTATTACACGGATTCATGAGAATATAATTTTATGACTCTTAGTGTCTTAAAATATGTTTAACCTGTTTTTCAGTGGAAGAAAATAAAAAATATTTTGCTTCAAGAAAATTTTATAATACAAGTTTAAAGTGCATGCAACACTTATCACAGGATCTCCATGGTTATAAATCTAATAACTTTTAACCATTACATCCTTAGATTTAGTCATCCCAGTTGACTTGGTGACAATCATGCCATATAAATGTGCCTTTCAATGACTGTGGTGCATCCAAAGCCAGGTAGAGTGGAGCTCTAGCACCACGCTCCGGTGTGAAGTCTCCCATACCTTTCGTCATTTCAGTCATCACAAACCCAGGGTGGACACAATTGATGGATATGTCTTTACCTTGTTCATTGAATTGCCTTTGCTGCACAAACGTCAATGCAGACATTGCTACTTTTGACACTTTATAGTCCCCATAATGACCAGCAAATGACACAAATGAATTTTTGCCACCCTTAGCTGCATCCAAGAAGTCCTCAACAAACTGTAATATTTCTGTGAGAGTCAAATCATCCTTCACCAATGTATCCAACCACACCTGTTTTCGTATATTAGATAATAATCCCCAATCACTGCTTAGATTTATTATTCGAGCTTTGTCTTTAAGTAATGGGTACAATATTTTTGATATAGTTAATAAACTCGTAAAATTTGTGTCAATGAGCCTCTTGGAATCTTCGTATGATGATACAGATTTATCAAAATCAAGTATGCCGGCATTGTTTACTAAAACATCGATGCCGGAATGATTTTTTGAAATGTAGGTAGCGAACTCTAGAATACTCTCAGTGCTTGTGATATCCAAAATGTGAAATAAAGGGTTTAGTCCTAGTTCTTGTAATTTTGCAACAGCTTGTCTTCCTCTTTCTTCGTTTCTCGCTGTGAGATATACAGCACCATCGAACTTTTGACACAAACCCTTTACTATCTCGAATCCTATGCCTTTATTGCCGCCAGTCACAACTGCCACTTTGGTTTCCATTTTGTACATAAAAACTTATAACCCTTATATTAGCGTACAGATTTATTTCAGTATAGAGATAATTATTACGTTATAAAAAAATTAAAGTAATTATTTTATCACTGAATAAAATTCTGTGACATATTTTATGACATTTTCTTATTGACAGTACTAGTCATCTGTCAATATGACGTTTTACTTTTTTAAAAACAACGATAATAAAAATGAACAGCCTTATTATAAGTAGTGTAAAAGCATTCTTTATATTATACTCTTTGGTAAAAGGGCAGAATATATTCAAATTCTTCACTGTTAATATGGGTCGATATTCTAAATATACCCTCTACAATTCCAACACGAAACGTGATACACTTATATACAAGGTTTCACTTGCCAGACCTGTAACCATAGATGTTTATATTAAATCTATGCCCGTAACCGTTGTGTACGTTAGTAGCCAAAGAATTTTTAGTAGCCCTCTAGGTAAATACTCATAGCAATTTATCAAATACATACGACTATTCTGTGCGATTATTCTACTCAGATTATTATACTAGTATAGGTGTACCAGAATCTCATGGCATAAAATTAAAAACAAACATAATGATTTTTATGTGGCAATACCAATGGTCAACAGCTGATTTAAAACTTTAGTTATGTCATTCGATCTGAATATTTTAAGATTTCAATTTTTCCTTAGCGAAAATATACAAATTAGTTCTACAATCACAAGTGCGACATATTGTTTACAAGGTTTATTACCAGATCCGTGAATAATTTGGCCAAATTTAAACAAAATCGTCGATTTTAAAATCGATGTCGTTTTAACAAATAAGTTGTATTGAATAGTTTTGATACTTCAATTTTTTTCGTTAGTGTTAGATATGTGCATGTGTTTTATCGTATATACTTTGATATCATTTTCGATACTAAACAATAATGCATTAAATACGTATTTATAGGAGTTTTCAGAGATTTTAGACAAGGAACGGTTTATTATTATTCCTTTATCTTCATCGTCTTCATCAAAAGATGTACAGAAAGAGTATGTAGAAGTAAGCTCTGACTAAAAAGTTAATTAAATAAAGAAGACGGACAATAAAATTAAACGTTTTTTATTTTACAATCTTGCATCTTTCGTATAATATTTTTGGAATCTAATAATTATTTAAATAAAACCGACTCATAATCACACTACTTCCAATTTAGAAATTGAAAGTTGTATATGATATGATTAAGTGAGAACTAATAAGAAGAGAGAATTAAAACGAAACTGTACGCGCGGTACTACCATTTTTATCTACGTTTTGGAAGTACCAGCGCTCCCTCTATATTATAAATACTCGTAAGGCACGTATGTATTTTATAATTTAAAACTGAACAAATCTTATTTACCTATTTTAATTGGCTATTAATCTAAAAGTACAATTTTGAAGTCATTTTAATGTTTAAATAACCTATATATTTATACTTAAAACATTATGTACTTTATTTACAAAATTGTACTTAAAAAAAATCATGTCAATTTGAAATAATAATTAATTACAATTATTGAAAGTATTAAAATATGTTCATCCAATTACCCCAGTGTTGCAATGCGTAAATTCAAATTTCCCAAAATGCCATGAGATTCTGGTAGACCACAGACTAACCCACTCTGGTAGACCTATAATTTCTAGTTGGTCTGTGACCAATAACAATGATAATTTCCAGTCCCATGATATGCATTTGATAATATTTTTAAACGCTTTATATATAGCTTCACTTGTATGTTTGTTTGTAACCAATTTGGTAACAGACTCCTTTGGATGCGAATTTGACCCAGGTCAGATTTCATTCAAACTTTGTAGATTTCTCGAGGACTGATGACTATGATACAATAATTTAAAAAGTATATGACATTACAAACATTTTCAAAATTGTTGTGATCGTCGACTAATTTCAGAAAGGCTCCACTAGACATGTACTGGAGCGCGCACTACTTACTTTGGAATACTTCACGTGCTTTCTGCCCTGTCCATATATTTATGTCAGTAATTCACGCAAACATTTTTTTCGGTGTCGGAATCGAACCCGCACCGTTTCATTTCACCACCAGCTCTACGGAGGTGACTGAATAGATGATTAATTAGTGCTAGTAAAGAGAAACAACTACTTTTGGCTAGGTTTGTCGCTAACCATCAGGCCCATGACTTGCTTGCACAGACCAAGAAGTACTACTTGCTTGTCTCATCAACTTGCTAATTTAAAAATGATTTAACTGAACATAGAAGAATTACGTTCGAAAAGATGCGCGCATTTTACTCACTAAAAATAAAAAACCTTTGGTGTGGTGTATGAGAATTTATTGTATCATATCAATTATAAAATGAACACAGCGTGAAATACTAAATAAACTTATAAAAAGGCGACAAAACAATATAAGTCCAAATGATTCCTATGAAGCCGCTGCAACATTTTGTAGTCAAAATACAACATAAAAAAGATCGTTTTCATTAATAGCGTTGAATTACAACCTTACTCTACGTATTTACATAAAACAAATGCATTTTATTAATCGCGAATTAACACTCATTGTTCATTCATACTAACTTAATAAAACAGTAATTCAGCATAAACTACTCGGAATTAATCTATTTTTACGGCACCATATATTTTTCTAATGAATGTGTAGGCTGCAAAGAAACCTATGGTGCCAGTAAGAAGCCAAAACGTTAATACCATCAGACCTGAAACATAAAAAAAGTATTAATTTAAACTTGTCGATAGTTGTACGATTCACAGTCTATACGAGTAATTCTATAGTTGAGAAGTATATTTGTTTCACTGTTGTGACTAATGAAACTACTAGTAGGTATTGCCAAAGAGCTTTTACATTTGATAGTACCAATATAAAGGAAAATCACACGCTATTAAATATCACTGCCTCGGTGGCGTCGTTGTACTACTATATGATCGTAAAGCTATGGTCCCGGATTCGAATCCCGGGTCGGGCAAAATGCTTTTGGATTTTCCAGTACATTATCAGCCCAGTCAGGAATTTGTGCCCGACTTGGCGATAGGCTCGCTCGCTATCATGTCATGGTTGCACCTCTTAGTATGTGTGCACTGCAAGCTTAGGGAGATGAGTAATTTAAATAAATAAATATTTAATTATGACATAATTGTTCCCCAAAATATTTATGTCGAGTAAGTATTTGCTACTGGGAAAAGACATACCGGACCGCCAATCGTATTACAGAAAAATATACCTGTGTAGCCTATATAGAGTAGTGTCGGTATAAACTCCGTGATTTCCAACTTCTTGAAGAAATAAAATATTGAATATATTAACACGTATGCAGCAGAGCCCCCCGACACAAAAAAGCTTTTCCACCACCAGTGGTAATCCTGAAATATAAAAAAACTCATTTAATTTATTCACATATTTGCCTACTTTACAAACATAATATTACATTAAATTCAACAACACTAGCTATTTATTATGGGACTTCGTGAACCAATTTTTGGCGACGCCCTGCATAATATAGAATTTTAAAATAATTTAACACTTCAGAAAGTACTTTTGCGCTTAAAATTAACGCGAGTTTCAATACCTGCGTGTAAAAATTTGCTTACAATGTACTCGTCATAATTTCAGTTACTGTTAAGACTTAGAAACATGGTGATGGCTATTAATTCTACTTTACAATCAAAATATTTGACTAAATGCTGCAGACTCATTACATTCCTCTATATTTTCTAATACCAAAAGCGTGAATAGCTTCGGGCAGTTGATTTACCATTATTTTTTTCTTTATCCTGTCTGTCTAGACATATAAAGATTTATTATTCCCAGCGTTGTAACATAATGATAAAAAAACACGTAAAAAAGTAAAAATTAATCTAATAAAATAGTTGTAACAAATGTTAATATATTTACCTCTCCACAAAGCTGAAAGTAGACCATCACTATTGATATCTGCGATACTGACACAACCAAAATACAGAATACTAGGAATAAAAATCCAAACAGATAGTAAAATTGGTTTTCCCATAGAGCATTGTATATGAAAAACAACTCAATGTATACTGCCCCGAATGGAAGGATGCCAGCCATCAATGTGCTGAAAAGAGAATATAGGTACTTAACAGTGGCGGTACTTCCATACAAGCCCAAAAGCCCGGCTTGCCCTACTTAATACGCATATACTCAATCTTAAAGGATAATTAGTAACATAAATAAAATACATTCGTTTAATGCAAAACGTCTATCATTTTTAAATTTACCGCGTCGCGGCGTGCCATAATGGAGCCCCACGCCTGCGACGGAGCACCCGCGCCCGCAGCGCCACGCCCGGCAACTCGCCAAAGCGAGCGCCGCGGTCTAAAACTAACATAAAAATATTTCATTCAAAATCAACGCTGGTCCACGCGTGACGCAATATATAAAATATTATCTATCTTTTTCTCTCTCGTGTGCTTTTACCTGGCTTTTGGCGTATATTGCCCTCTCAGTCGCACCTATGGGTGAATTGCTACTACCATGACACTACGTACCTATACATATAGCTATTCTATAATGCAATTTGTACCAAGCAAAATGCCCGACTTCGCGTAGTGAAGTTTTGCACTTGACGCGTCATATTATGATCCAAATTTATGGAAAAATATTTATGTTTTGCTATAAGTTATATTGGATAATATATAAAATAAATTGATATTTTTTGAGACCGTATTATGATGTTTTAAATGTTTATTAATATATAATTTGGAATTGTACATAATTTAGGACCTGTGGAATGTGGATAGTTTCACGTTTATTATTATGTCTTTCGAGTGGACGATTAACCAATAATCACAGAACATCTACGTTTAGTTTTCGTTTAATTATAGTATTTTACGTTTATTACGTATAATAATGGGTGAAAATGTGCCTTGTGATGGTTTGAAGTGCGTGCAAGTGTTGATCGGCGAGGAAAAGGTAAATTCATTACATTTCGTTGACAAACAACTACTCGTATCTGGTCCAAAACCTACGCCTGATTTGTTGTGATTTCTCAAAGTACAGAAAACTATATTATGCATTAATATCTTTTCATAATTCCGGTAAACAGCGTATAGAAACCTCTTTACGCGTCAGATACATATGTGATGAGATTTCAAAACATTATGCTCGCGTAGACAGTAATCGTAGTGTTTTTCAGAAATTAGTTGACACTGTTTGCCATTGAGCTCATCAAGAGCTTCCTTTCAGGGCTCATGATGAATCAAAAAATCACATGCATACACAAAAACATAACATGAATGTATTAATAACAATAATTTCTGGCCGCGAAATTAAATACGGCGCCGTACTTGTGCTATTACTTTATATTGTAATTAATTTACAAAATAATTGCAATGTAAAGTTACGTATGCATGCCCAAAAGTAATTTGACTTACACATTTGTTTTATTCATCTATTTAAAACTAATAATAGGCCATTCAGTATTTTGGCAATATTAAATAGCTGGCTGTGAAAATCGCGCCATCTATTAGATTTTTTCGAAACAACTTATTGTAATAGATTTTATCATAACGGTGATAAAGACAGTTATTATTTTATTAGTTTTTATCCTAATCTTATATAGATCGTGTGGTAGGTCTAGGACTGCCTCGATGGCGCAAAGTTGAGGTCTCGGATTCGAATCTCGGGTCGTTTTTCTATATATTTTTTTATCGCATAGGCTCGCCCCGTATCGCATGATGAACACGTTCTTCTTTCTTAATACCATTTTGCTCCTGAACCAATACATATTCTTGCTAAAAAATATATTGGGCTTGCCCTAGTCCACAACCCTAGGCACGCCACTGGTACTTAATAAAATAATATGTAGCATATACCGATGTAATTATGATCTTTTACGTAGGGGATACGAGTCAATTTGTTTCACCGTAACAGGAATTCAGCCCAATCAAATGAGTGTCTCACCTCGGATTGAGAGATAAGAAGCTGGAAATTAACCTTTATTTTGGTATTCTAAATAGTATCTCAATAAAAAGTAAAAAAAAAACCGCGCCACTAAGCGATATATCAAAGGTCCAAGGGATCCGGAAATCAGTTTTTGCAA
Organism: Hyles lineata; assembly: GCA_030180105.1. Taxonomy (NCBI): domain Eukaryota; kingdom Metazoa; phylum Arthropoda; class Insecta; order Lepidoptera; family Sphingidae; genus Hyles; species Hyles lineata. Next base: position 11,035,383 of record JARJEE010000005.1, on the reverse strand, counting down.
ATATCTCGCTTCGTATGATTTTTATGCTACTTGCATCTATTACGAAATTGTAGAGCATTAAATTCTCTACAAATGTTGCTGACAACATTCTTTTGTGTTTTTTGAGAGACAGCGCGTAGAATTAGTTACGCGCTCCGATATACATAGCACAATATAAGGTCTACCGTGAGTTTCGGTAAGAAATACGTTGTATGATGTTGTTAAATTTGCTAAAATTAATATTATTTTAAATAATTTGCATGTTATTAATCAATACACCCACAAAATAATATTTTTCATTTATTATACATTCGTTTGATAATGTTGGCTGGTTTAGCTTTTTATGTCCTAAATTAAATATTATATTAAATCAAATGTTTATTATCACGACTTCTCGAGTCTCAAGTGAAACATTATTTTCCTTCGTCACTCAGCTCTAGTGCATAAGACTCATACGAGAAAGTGTCTCATAAGTCTAATTTTATGAGATTTTTGAGACACTGTTATAATACCAAAATAAAGGTTTATACAAGTTTCCAGCTTATTATCTCTCAGTCCCAGATTAACCTTTTTTCGCCTTATTTGACTGGGCTATTTATTTAGTTTAGATGTTAAGAAAATCTTGCTAGAAGTTAATCCCTTGCTGATGGATATTTTATTGCACTGCATTTACTATCAAGTGCATAGTAGTCATACTGTTTTTTTTTATGTTGTTATTGAATAGTTTCGGCAAACCAGCAAATAGATCCAGTTACTCTCACCTATAAACATAACAATCATAACACTTGAATCATGGAAGTGTCGCCGGTCCTTTTCGTCCAAGTATAAAAATAATAGTTTTATATCTCTACCCTGGTATTGTAGATAAATTAGGGGCTAATTGTCACTTTTTTGATTATCTTAGATCATATTGTGCGTTTTAATTTTCAATATAAAATGAATTATAATCTTATGTGCAGTACGCGTGTTAAACTGCCATAAAGCAAATAAAAAAATGTATGTCCTTACCATATGAAAACATTCATGTACCAGAGCTGTTCAGGTACCTTCCTTGGAATGAAATTAGTCCTCACAGGATGTTGGAATGGTTGCTTGCGGCATCCAAAGTAATAACCCAAGTACACCAATGGCAATGATATACAGAACCACAGGCATAATAAGGCCATCATTGTCGAAAACGGCACTGCTCCGCTGGAATGCTTGCCCATAATAAAGAAATTCAAAAAGAAACATGTGCCAAACACAATAGCAGGGTACAGAGTGGCTGTGAGAAATGCCGCTTGCTTCCATTGCTTTCCTTTCATGGTGTTGTACAGGCGCGCCGAATAGTAGCCCGCGATGAGGCCCATGAACACGTACAGGAATATGGCGGCTGTCATCAAGGCACCGCGACTTGCTGGCGATAACATGCCAAGCATAGCGATAACTGAAAACAAACATAATGTGTAGACTTTTATTATTTAACTAGCGGCCCGGCCCGGCTCTGCCCGGGTGCAGATATTGTTTTGATTCCAGTCCACACCAGAAACATATTATTTCGTGTACTAACTATTTTACACTCATGTGTTTTCCAATCGCGCCAAAAGAAGTATACATTCAACAAAAAGTTCAAAAAGCTTCGCTGTTAATTACTTCTAACGACGATATCTCAAAAACTATTCATCTGATTGATATAGTGTAAATTGCAATTTTAATCTGCATTCAATGCCTAAGCTAACTAATATATTAATTTGGATAAGGATTAATACTGAACTATAGATAATAGCTTTGAAAATAACGTAATGTTTTTAATTAAACATTTGATCATAGAAGTGGTTGTTGTAAGTCAACCGCGATATCGCGGAATTTTTTGTAGCATTTTTATAGATTGGATTCGCTAGTACATTACTCAACTATATCTTTGCTAGTTTATATGGCTTCGCGTGGAAAGCTCCCAGTTGGCGAGATCTCTTCAAAATTTATCGCCGTATTTCTACTAATTTACATAAAATCATAATAAATAAATCATAATAATATTATAATATTTTTTCTATTGTTGAAAACCGTATAAAAATCTGTTTGGTAGTTTTCGAGTTTAGCGCGTTCAGACAGGCAGAAAGACGCGGCCAGAAGACTTCTTTTTATAATATATAAGGATATGGCCCTGATATGGGTCACGTTTTGTCTTCTCACGCCATGGAGCTCATATGCGAAACCGTTTTCAATAAAATATTTACGTAGCGCATTGTAACTTAGCATTTTTTATGAAAATCATCTTGTAAATAATAACATCGTTGACTCATCAATTGCATTAATTCTGTGTCACTTCCTTAATCACAATATTTGAATAATTAGTGTAAGACAACAGTAGCAATGTTTCGCCGTATCAAGCATTATCGCATTTTCTGGGCATATCAAATGAGTAAATAAGGATATTACATTATTTACAAATTAATTATTTAAACAATAAAACGACTTACATATAGTTATAAGAGCCATGAGGAAAATTTGTATTCCACTCCCTATTATAGCGGCAAAAAGCATCCTTTTAGGAGGCGGACGAAAAACATCTCCATGAACTAATTTCCATCCAGTTTCCTCAATCATATCATCAATAACTTCATCAGAATTGTAACGAGCAATGTCACGCCTCAGGGTGCGCACCATAATCATTGTTAATATACCTGAGAAGAAAACAAACCAAATTAATATGCATTTTGCTTTGATATTTGAAGTAATGGATGCAAAACTCACAATACTGTGGGACAGGCATAAGAATGAATATATCCATTTTAAAAGTTAGTTAGTTATTAGTTTTAAATGAAATTTGAAAGGTCCCGTGGCACAGTGGGTTAGACGTCCACTGAGAAGCGTAAGGTTGCGGGTTTGATTCCCAGACCATGAAAAATGATTCTATGATCCAAAAGTATTTGTTTTTTTTATCTGGGTGTATGTGAGACCGAGAAGTATCTCACAGTTTGTAATACAACACTAAACTCATTAAGAAGTATCTTGGTATTGGGTTAGATCCATATGGCCGTTAAGTTTATTTATTTGAAATCATCATAATGTTTATAATATGCAAAATATTAAAATTCAGTTTTTGAAATTATACTTCATTTTATACTTGGAAGAATTTGGTATATTATGTTATTATGGGACTGCATACCAAACCTTCTCTAGTGCTATATTTGGGTGAGTTTTTATTTACATATGTGGAATCTTTTACCAAAAATAGGCTATAATTTTTAATTCCATATTTAATTCCATTAATAAAAAAAAACAGTTTTTTTTATTTGAATGAGAATATAGATTGTAAGCCTATCAAATTACCAATACAATGTCGTATATATATTGGAATTATAAAGGATATCGCCTAAATATAGTATAATATAATTTATATTATACTATATTTACCATACTGACTAGGAGAATTGCCTAAGGCTTAACCCCACTCACTCAATTTAAATCATTATTCAAAAATATGTAACAAATTATTAATAAATAATTGCAACTACTATTATTGTAACAATTTACATGCTCATGTTTGCACAGATGATACAAACACCTTTCATAGTCAAGCAAATTTTTACCTGAAAGGAAAAATAGAACCACAATGGAATTGACAATTGAAAACCAATGTATTTGTACATCTTTCATTCCCAAGTATATGTCCCATCTGGATGCCCAACTAATGTCAGATTCACCCCATTCTACTGAGTATGTGAAATAAAGCTTTGTGCCAGTGTCTTCATTAACTAGCTGAGGCTTCAGATCAGTCGGTAATTGACATGACTCATCAACAAAAGTCAATTCATCCTTGTCTACAGAGAGTGTCTCGACTTCAAACCCAACAACTCTGTAAGAATCCCTGAAATAAAACAAATGCGTTTACTCTATGGATTACCAGTTACATGTAATAACATTACTGTGAACACTCATAGCAATGTATTTTTAGATTGATGAGCAACTGAAAGTAAATACCACCAGATTTTTTTTGTTACAGTTGAACAAACAAAACCAGCTCAATAATCATAAATCACTTGTTAGTTGTTGTTTAAATCATACTTTTTAATATGTACATACTTCATAAAAAAGTTATCAAAAACAAGATTAACTTACTGGCTGTATTTATGGTATTTTAATAATAGTTTTAAATGATTGTTGATGTATGCTTTGCCTTTAGACATAAAACCAAGACGGTATCCTTGTTCTATGGTCCTTTCAGATGTCTCTGGGTTAATTACCCTGGTGGCCACTGGTAAGTTGTCTACCAATCTGAAAACATGTTTGTGATGCTTTTGAGTTTATAAATATATAGTAAGGATTGTAAAAATCATTATGGGTTGTCATTTTTGATTATTTAATATTAATTTACTCACAAATGCACGAAATATTCGTGCTCTATGCGACTTGCGACTTTTTCTGATTCTTCAACACTCCAGTTCATTGGTTCATTTTTCTTATGACAAAGCAGTCTACACTTAATATTTTCAGCCATATGTACCTCGTACGGCGTGTTCACTATACGATCGCCTCGTAAAACTTCACCCAAATTCTCAGATTTATACAAAAATGTACCATTTTTCGGTAAACACAAAGGTAAGGAATAATATTCATATGGCAGCTGGGTATGTATACTGGTCATTTTAACTGCTTTAACTTCAATCTTTTGACCTTTTTTGAATTCGACTGGAGCCACTCCAGGAACGTAAAATCCATGACTTAAAATAATGAAGTTGCTAAGTAAAAACCACGGTAAAAGAACCTAGAAAAATAAAATAATCATTATGTCATGCTAAGGAATCAAATTTCGGGAATCTTTATAAGATTTTACTTACTGTAAACATATTTATTTTGTTTATTCAATCAAAATAAAAGAAAAATCAACATTCTCGTTTCTCTTGTGTCTCCGCCTGTACGTCAATTGATTTTGATAATTTTGACATTTCATTAAATTTCATGCACAGGGGTAGCCACCGTGTAACCTAGTATGAGATAGCGATATTTGTGGGAGTGTGGCCAGGTTGACACGTTTTTCCTAAGGTATCGGGAAACTTTGACCGCTCTTTAAAAAAATATTATTGCTTAAATATCGATATTTTAACTTTGAGTGGAACTACAGTGCACATACATGCCTGGGTCACCAGCCATCACCCAGAACTAATAAAAACACTGTATAACATAAACATAATTTAAGTAAATAGCTAGTTCTGAAAATAAAAACTATTGTAATAAAAGCTAATAACAAAATAATATCTAGTCCGCCCCGTGACTACGAAATTTATAAAGTAATCAAACGTCGCGTGGAGAAGTTAAAAAAAGCAAAACTTAAATCAAATCCGCGATAAAATCCGTAAATAATAGTTTTATTTCAAAAACAATATCTATTGCGCAACCATATACAGTTCAATACATATAAGGAAAAAGTTTAAAAAATAAAAGATAATTAATGAGGTTTGTTTTTTAATATGTAATTTAAATCTTTAATATCTTTTGTTTTAGGGAATATCAACTGTCGTACCGCTGGCCACCCCAAATAATGTAAATATTTGCCTCCAAAACGTCAAATTTCCTGGAGTCAAGCGGTTACGCCGATAAGGACAGGCTACAAAAGCTTGCATCTCTTTCTTACATGAACGTTATGTATAAATCTCTTTCGTTTTGTGTAAAAGGGATAGAACATGTGACTCCGTCTATTAGTTTCTCCGTCTACGATTTCATGGGTGGGATAAAAACTAAAAAAAATTGCGTCCAAAAAATTACATAAAGTAGAAATTAAATTATTTAATTTTATCGATAATGTATTAAATCTACTAAATAAATATGAACGTACTAAAGTCTATATTTAGGAATAAGATAAAATTAAAATATTTCAGTTCTCACGCTTGACCTCGACATAAAAGCACGAGTAAAAACAAAACACAAACAAGTAATGGTGCATTTACACACTTGGCCAACCTCGGCCAGCCTCCACCAACGCCGGCGTGTAAACGTAGTGTTTGGCCCGGCATGGCAATCTGAACATATACATATGCAAGGAAACCATTTTAAATAACTTTATCTTAATTCGTAGTTCATTTAAGATATCCTAAAAAAATATTTAGTAACGAATGATACATATGTACTCGTATAAAAGAATGTTCTATAAAAGAAAAACTGACATGCAGTGCGACTAAAACCCATGGGTAAATCCATCTTTAAATAAAATAGTACAAATGTCAAATAGATTAGTCGTGGATGGGTCTACCCACTCACACGTCCACGTCACTGTCACTTAGTTTGACAGATATCTTCCGATTCCCGATACATTCCCGCGTTTATTTAGTCCTCAACATAAAGCATTATGTCCGAGTTCCTATTTTAGTTACAGGGAAATAAAAAATATCTGTAAGTAGCTAAAACTATGCAGAATTATTAGATGTGGTAATTATTGTGCAAATATAATTCAAATGTATTGTAAACAAATAATAAACACTTTATACAGATCGAATTTCAAAGGTTTTTCATTTTCAAATCATGTTTTTACCCATTAAATCGTATTACATACCAAATAAATCCATTTATAAATAAAGTTTAGACTATAAGCTTTCTTTCGATATTCATATTTGACTACCTACAATGCTGTTTATCTTGTAAAAAACCAAAACAAACCACCCTTAATCACAACCAATTTCTGTTACGTTTGCGTTTTGCATATATTGCGTTAGTGACTTCCAGACCCGTTTGGTGTTACCAACAGTTAATCTGGATTCCCTTGAGATCCAACATACAAAACCACTAGAAATCCACTAAAAATGTGCAGGGACTTTAAAACCATTAAATTTTAGGTCTAAATTTAAAAATAATAATTATTAATTTATTAAGAAAATCGAAAATCGACATGTACATTTTTTATATGATTTTAAAGTATCGTATAGTAATAGTATCGTGACAACGATTACTGTACTATTACTACTCCATATCGGTAGCATGAATCGTTTACCCATACTCTCGTGAACTCGATACTATTACGTTACGATAGCTACTGGCACGTCCACCTGTCAATGTCAAATTTCAATTTTTAAATAGGGTATTTGTTTATACACAGGAACCGCATTGCGGTTCGCGACGGTTCGCGGTACCTCTTATGTTTTTTCGACGACCCGCAATGCGGTTCGCCGACGGTTCAGAGGATACCCTATTTCTATTTACATTAGGCTGTCAAATTGACTTTGACAAACGTCATCTGTCAAAATTGAGGGTCGGGACGTTTTAGTACATAGCGACAGATAACCTAGGGTAATCAACGAATGTTACTGAATGATTCGTGCGGAATTGCCATTCACTACGTGAGTAAATTAATTTATTATCATTATAAAATAACAAACAAATATAAAACATGCATTAATGTCGCGTAGAAAGGTTATGGGAATAAATAATAAGCAAATACATATTTATTGCTTTTATTCCGCAATATACAAAAATGAGTCCAATTAATTATGCGTTTAGATTTCCGAACGTAGCAATTTTTTTACTAATTGTCACACATTAGCGGTTTTCACTTATCCACTCAAACGTCCCGACCCCCAACTTTGACATAAGACTGACATAAGATCATAATTTGTATAGCCACTCAAACGTCCCGACCCCCAACTTTGACATAAGACTGACATAAGATCATAATTTGTATAGGAAAATACATTAGTTTTAAAAAACGTTCTAAACTCAAAATATAATTAAAAAAGCGTTATGAAAAAAATATATACGATGCTTAAATAAAGGCCCTTTAATGTAACATTGGTCAAATAATCATTACCAGTAGGAATATTAAAAAAAAAAACGGCAAATTAGTATGTTGTCTACGGACAACGGCGAGTTGTGCGCAGGAGTTTTTAAAAATGTAACTATTGTTTTTTAACTCCCTTATTGTTCTTATACAGTTTATTAAATGAAAGTTTTACATTAATAATTATCAATTACCTAAAAATAAGCCATATTCGACGCGTGATTCGAAGTTTTATAGACATGAAAGTAAATCACGATCGGTGTTCGTCGGTTTTCATTAAATATTTCTGTATTAATTCTAAGAAAAAATGATAAATAATTTGTTAGAGAGAGAAAACATATCATAAATATTAATTAGATGCCATTCGATCATTGAGAATATATCAAAATAATTCAATATTTTAATAGATTTCCAATATTCCGCTGAAATTTTTTAGCGGTCGCGCGCCATATTTTTTGAGATTAGGGTTTGCGTTACAAAGTTTTTGTTCAAACTAGAATGTGTGGTATGTTTGATGTTGTGTGTGATTGTGATATAATATGTGTGATAGAGCCAATAATATTTTGATTTCAATTTACAATATCAAAGAATTAATTCATTAATTCATTTGGTAAAACTTTAGTTTATCTGGCCAAGATATCAGGGTTGGGAGGGAGTGGGGGGGAGGGGGAAGGTGTCCCATGTCCCCTGGTACCACTCCCATGAAAAGGTGACGCACCATTCCCGAGAAAAACCAATTTAAGTAACCTAACCTCAAAACACTTGCTTCAAAACAAACTTGCTTCTGCAACGTCTCCGGCGCTGCGGGAAGTGCAGCCCCTTCGCCCTGCGTAAAGGATAGGCATCCATCCGTTGCCTATCCTTCGTTACAGCGGGGGCTGCTCTCCCTCCGTGCCTCCGGCTTTTTATAAACACTCTAGGGGTGGTATCCAAAAGTCTACGTGAAGTCGGGGTGCCCTAAGTCGGTTTTGAGACAAAGTCGACCTATTTTTCCCACAAAGTGGGTACACTAACTACCATCGGAACATGATTTCCAAGTTGTTTAAAAAACAAATAAAACAACAAACATCCGTTTTACCTAATATGTGATTTGAGGTTAGAAAATATTTTCATTAATTTCTCGAAAATTATACACCACCTTTTAATAAGAGTGGTATTGTTGTAATCAGGGACTCAATCCCTACCATCTGTGATCACTTTCGCCGCTCTTTTCGTGGCCAAATAAACTAAAGTCTAAACTAAAGTTAGGTTACATTAATTGGTTTTTCTCCGGAATGGTGCGTCACCTTTTCATGGGAGTGGTACCAGGGGACATGGGACACCTTCCCCCTCCCCCCCACTCCCTCCCAACCCTGATATCTTGGCCAGATAAACTAAAGTCCATCCATTCATTTTAAATATTTCAATTAATCTTTGTGTTCTCTAAATATACGGAATGAATCGCGCCATCAGGGACCGCAAACCGTTATGTACATTACGATAACGTATCGCCTGCGAATGATCCGAACATTCAAATGATCTACTATTAAGCCATAAACAAATTATAAGATACGGCTGCCGGACGCGGCTGAAGAGTGGTACAACATTCAAGGACGCCCGTCAGCCGCATCTTATAATTTTCATTTGGCTTTACTAACGTAGTTATTCTAATGTAAAGCTGGTAATATAATTGGATACCTGTATCAGCCCATATACGTTCCACTGCAGGGCACGGGCCTACTCTACAATCGACAATACGATTGAGAGTGGTTAGGCCATATAGTCCACCACGCTGGCCTAGTGCGGGTTGGCGGACTCACATACCATATAAATTCTTATAAACCGCTATGGTATGCAGGTTTCATCACGATGTTTTCCTTTACCGTTTTAGTTCGTGGTGATTGACTATCAATACACACATGACTCCGAAAAGTCAGAGGTGTGCCCTAGGATTTGAACCCGCGACCACCGTGAACATGTTGGCAGCCGCGTCTGGTCTGCTTGCCAACAGGCCACCACGCAATAATTGGATACATTTATTGAAATAAAAAGAAGACTATTAATAAAATACATTTTCAATTTTAGGTCATCAATCGAAAACCAACAATGCTCGTGAGTGTTTTATTTTTTTTATTTCAGTGATAGAGTGCCTGCGTAGTTTGTGTCAATTAAGCTAATAAAAAAACCGTCAGTAGTGCTAACACTTAACTTGAACTTTAGATTGAGCGGCCAGGGTGCAAATGGGGGACACCGAGGCCCGGGCAGAGGCAGAGGCCGAAATGTGATTAAACGAAATGTGATTGTGATAAATATCGTTACCTTCTAAGACTAAGTAAACTGTTATTGTTATTATCCAATAAATATTTTGTTTTTGTGTTTGTTGGTACCTAAAAGGTGCAAGCATTACTATATTATATATAGATTAATAAATAAGTTAACTGTTATTGAAATGGACCAAAAATATATTTCTTTTTATGTTTGTGACTATTTGACTGATTTTATTGAAATAAGTGTAAAACGAAATGTGATAGTGATAAATATCGTCACCTTCTAAGACTATACGTAAACTGTTATTGTTATTATCCAAGAAATATTTTGTTTTTGTGTTTGTTGGTACCTAAAAGGTGCAAGTATATTATATCTATATATTAGTACGTGATGCAAAAACTTTGGACTCCTTTTTACGAAACTTGCACGGAACTTGCAGGAGCATAAAATTTGGCACACTTATAGTTTATGTGTAGGAGAAGTGCAGAACGCTAATATTTTTCAATAATAATGCTTATAAAGTACATTAAATCAATAAATAAAACATTACACACACTATCATGCATTTCACACACACATACATACACAAGTATTTGTACACGCATAGGTCAAATTGTTTCTTTTGTTTTTCATTTGGCCGTAGACATAGAGTACTGACATAGATATATATATATATATATATATAAAAAGATTTTAATAATAATGCATAAAAAGTACAATAAATACATAAATAAAACATTATACAAACCCATGCACAAACCAGCATGCATTTGACACACGCATACACAAGTATTTGTACACGTATACATACTCTGTAGTCAAATTGTTTCTTTTGTTTATTATAGCCATAGTTGAATGTCAAACAGAAAAGTTTGTTTACTGTGGTTTTATTGAATGTCAAACAGAAAAGTTTTATTTGATGAATACTACGTGAAATACTGAGCGCTTACACAAATTGTGTAGCAGTAAGATACATTTAAATGTACACGGATTATCATTATATGCATAAAGAAAGCTCTGTAGCAGCAATCTGCAATAACATCATTCAGGTACAAAAAAAATATAATTTGCTATTGCTCGTTCAAAGCAATGATTGTAGTTTACGATTTCAGTAATTGCATATACTTCAGGATAAATAAGTGATTTTGAGAGATACGTACATTTAAATGTGCATGAATTATCAGAATTAACAACATCATCACACAGGTATTTCATATAATTTGTTCAAAAAAGAAATTGGCAAATAACAGTCTTGGTCAAATCGGTGGTTATAGTAGTTTAGTTTTCGACAGTAGAACCTTAATAATGTATAAACTATTACTGATATGGCCCAAGAATGTTTTTATATTTGTTTTTTTCTGAATGGTGCAATTATTACTAGATAGAACTTAGTCGAAAACAAGTAATAAGATTCGACTAAGGGAGGCGGCTGAAGAGAAGTAAAATATTTATCCCGACGTGATCAAGGTCACGTCACGTTATACCGCTTGTCAGCTGCGTCCCTTAGCCGCGTCTTACAATACGTTTTCGGTTTTATTACCTGTTTTACTTACTAAATCGTACAAATCTTTAATTATTAACATATAGATTTGAGTTTTTCAGTATTTACTCTTAAATATTTATTAATTGATTGTATTAATAATATTTTTTTATTTTTTATTTTGTTTTTAATGTTAACCACAACATACTTACCCTACCCTTATCCATAATTTTTAAATACTATTAAAATTTTTGGTTCTAATGCATTAAGCTATTAGTACCTTTACTTAAATAAATCTTGTCGTAATAAAATATATTTACTTATAAATCTATCATAAATTACAATTTGGTTTCTACACAAAACACTAGAAAAAAATAATCATAGCTGTGCATGCTTGATCGCTAAAATTTCATCAACGCAAAATCAATAAATACATTAAAAAATTAGGTATAAAAATGTTAACATTTGATAGAAATATCTCATTTAATTTCCATTTACGTTATTACACTTAGTAGCTTGTATTTATTGGCCGCCGTATTTAATCGGCTAACACCTGTATCAGATATCGACTGAACAAGAACTTACATGGGCGGCCATCTTTCAGGCGTTTTTCACCAGTGTTGCCAACGTAGTGGATTTTCCACTAAATCTGGCGGTTTGGACCCCGTCTTGTTGTGGAAAATTGCTTTTAATGGTTAGTAGATTTTTAATGGTTTGGAAGTTGCCGAAAATTATTGAAAAGCTGATGAATTTAATATTTATTCCGATACATACTTGTTTTTTTATATTATGTCATATATGGCCTTAAAATATTCAAATATACAATAAAATAAATAAATACACCCAACAGTCACATACTCCCGACCCCACACTAAGATCGAGTCTTATGTCGTGGGTATCAGAAACTACGACAAACTTTTCGGTCCCACAAACACCCAGACTCGAAACAAATACCTGTGGTTCCTGTGGTTTACACAAAATATTTGTTTCTGTGCGGGGATCGAACCCGAACAATATTATGCTAATATATTAAGAATACGCTGTGGCCTAAAATTAGCAGAAAAACGTTGCCACACTTTTTAATTTCCATCAAATGTCATAAATCAAATTGGTAGGTACCAAAAGGGCCCTGTAAATGGACAAAATGGTTGTCAAATTTTACGCGTTTATCAAATTATTTTATATATTGTTAAACAAAATCATAGTCATTGTTTTGTTTGGCATCATGGCAGACGCTACACCCAGTGATAGCACCATTGAGAACATTAAGTGTATTGTGGTATTATTACGGAAAAGGAAAATGACATTGTAATCATATCTATTTATCGGGTCACGCCGATGTTATGGAAAAGAAAATTAGAAAGAATATATGGAAATATAAATGTACTAGCGGCTCGGCCCGGCTTCGCCCGGATACGGATACATATTCCAGTCCATATTTTATTTAAACTCAATATGACTGCCGTTTTCTATACTGCTTATCCAATCCCGTACTATATTCTTCTGTCCCATTTTATCCACCTTATATTATACTAAGAAGATTTATACAAATTTTCATCCCCTATTTTATCCTCTTGGGGGTGGAATTTATCGAAATCCTTTCTTAGCGGATGCCTACGACATAACATCTACCTGCATGCCAAATTTCAGCCCGATCCGTCCGGTGATTTGGGCTGTGCGTTGACAGATCACTATATCAGTCAGTGACCTTTGAATTATATATATTTTGATAAATGAATATAAATGCACTACCTTTATTTATTTCTCATGATATTCGGTCGCGACTCAGTACGACGTCACATCACGGTGTGCATCACGGCAAAGACTAAATCGAATTTACGAGCAAAATGTTTGATCCCTTGTTTAATCGTCTCAGGTCATGTTTGATGAAAACGTGAAGTTCGATAAACAAACAAATTTTATCGTTAACCTCAGGCCTGTCGACCACGTCACGGTGAAGATCTGTCAATTTCAAACGTCCCGCCATTTTTATGCGCGAATCAGCACATCGGCTCGCGTACGGCTCGCGGTTACATAAAGTTACATTTCTCGAGATTTTTGTATCAGAGGTTTATATTGTTGATTATTTTCGGTATAACAATAAGATTTACTAATTCATGGATTATATTAATCATCAATCATTACAACCAGTTTTTTTTTATTGGAAAGTAAACTCGAGAAAAGTGATTATTATTTTGCATTAAATAAGTGAAAACCGCTAATGTGTGACAATTAGTAAAAAAAATTGCTACGTTCGGAAATCTAAACGCATAATTAATTGGACTCATTTTTGTATATTGCGGAATAAAAGCAATAAATATGTATTTGCTTATTAATTTATTCCCATAACCTTTCTACGCGACATTAATGCATGTTTTATATTTGTTTGTTATTTTATAATGATAATAAATTAATTTACTCACGTAGTGAATGGCAATTCCGCACGAATCATTCAGTAACATTCGTTCATTACCCTAGGTTATCTGTCGCTATGTACTAAAACGTCCCGACCCTCAATTTTGACAGATGACGTTTGTCAAAGTCAATTTGACAGCCTAATGTAAATAGAAATAGGGTATCCTCTGAACCGTCGGCGAACCGCATTGCGGGTCGTCGAAAACACATAAGAGGTACCGCGAACCGTCGCGAACCGCAATGCGGTTCCTGTGTATAAACAAATACCCTATTTAAAAATTGAAATTTGACATTGACAGGCGGACGTGCCAGTAGCTATCGTAACGTAATAGTATCGAGTTCACGAGAGTATGGGTAAACGATTCATGCTACCGATATGGAGTAGTAATAGTACAGTAATCGTTGTCACGATACTATTACTATACGATACTTTAATATCATATAAAAAATGTACGTCGATTTTCGATTTTCTTAATAAATTAAAAATTATTATTTTTTAAATTTAGACCTAAAATTTAATGGTTTTAAAGTCCCTGCACATTTTTAGTGGATTTCTAGTGGTTTTGTATGTTGGATCTCAAGGGAATCCAGATTAACTGTTGGTAACACCAAACGGGTCTGGAAGTCACTAACGCAATATATGCAAAACGCAAACGTAACAGAAATAGGTTGTGATTAAGGGTGGTTTGTTTTGGTTTTTTACAAGATAAACAGCATTGTAGGTAGTCAAATATGAATATCGAAAGAAAGCTTATAGTCTAAACTTTATTTATAAATGGATTTATTTGGTATGTAATACGATTTAATGGGTAAAAACATGATTTGAAAATGAAAAACCTTTGAAATTCGATCTGTATAAAGTGTTTATTATTTGTTTACAATACATTTGAATTATATTTGTACAATAATTACCACATCTAATAATTCTGCATAGTTTTAGCTACTTACAGATATTTTTTATTTCCCTGTAACTAAAATAGGAACTCGGACATAATGCTTTATGTTGAGGACTAAATAAACGCGGGAATGTATCGGGAATCGGAAGATATCTGTCAAACTAAGTGACAGTGACGTGGACGTGTGAGTGGATAGGAAAATACATTAGTTTTAAAAAACGTTCTAAACTCAAAATATAATTAAAAAAGCGTTATGAAAAAAATATATACGATGCTTAAATAAAGGCCCTTTAATGTAACATTGGTCAAATAATCATTAGCAGTAGGAATATTAAAAAAAAAAACAGCAAATTAGTATGTTGTCTACGGGCAACGGCGAGTTGTGCGCAGGAGTTTTTAAAAATGTAACTATTGTTTTTTAACTCCCTTATTGTTCTTATACAGTTTATTAAATGAAAGTTTTACATTAATAATTATCAATTACCTAAAAATAAGCCATATTCGACGCGTGATTCGAAGTTTTATAGACATGAAAGTAAATCACGATCGGTGTTCGTCGGTTTTCATTAAATATTTCTGTATTAATTCTAAGAAAAAATGATAAATAATTTGTTAGAGAGAGAAAACATATCATAAATATTAATTAGATGCCATTCGATCATTGAGAATATATCAAAATAATTCAATATTTTAATAGATTTCCAATATTCCGCTGAAATTTTTTAGCGGTCGCGCGCCATATTTTTTGAGATTAGGGTTTGCGTTACAAAGTTTTTGTTCAAACTAGAATGTGTGGTATGTTTGCTGTTGGGTGTGTTTGTGATATAATATGTGTGATAGAGCCAATAATATTTTGATTTCAATTTACAATATCAAAGAATTAATTCATTAATTCATTTGGTAAAACTTTAGTTTATCTGGCCAAGATATCAGGTTTGGGAGGGAGTGGGGGGGAGGGGGAAGGTGTCCCATGTCCCCTGGTACCACTCCCATGAAAAGGTCACGCACCATTCCCGAGAAAAACCAATTTAAGTAACCTAACCTCAAAACACTTGTTTTCAAAACAAACTTGCTTCTGCAACGTCTCCGGCGCTGCGGGAAGTGCAGCCCCTTCGCCCTGCGTAACAAAGGATAGGCATCCACGCTCGCCTCCGCAGCTTCGGCTTGCTGGTCGCCTCCGGCGACCAGCCTCAGCCGCTACGGCTCGCACGGTTGCCTATCCTTCGTTACAGCGGGGGCTGCTCTCCCTCCGTGCCTCCGGCTTTTTATAAACACTCTAGGGGTGGTATCCAAAAGTCTACGTGAAGTCGGGGTGCCCTAAGTCGGTTTTGAGACAAAGTCGACCTATTTTTCCCACAAAGTGGGTACACTAACTACCATCGGAACATGATTTCCAAGTTGTTTAAAAAACAAATAAAACAACAAACATCCGTTTTACCTAATATGTGATTTGAGGTTAGAAAATATTTTCATTAATTTCTCGAAAATTATACACCACCTTTTAATAAGAGTGGTATTGTTGTAATCAGGGACTCAATCCCTACCACCTGTGATCACTTTCGCCGCTCTTTTCGTGGCCAAATAAACTAAAGTCTAAACTAAAGTTAGGTTACATTAATTGGTTTTTCTCCGGAATGGTGCGTCACCTTTTCATGGGAGTGGTACCAGGGGACATGGGTCACCTTCCCCCTCCCCCCCACTCCCTCCCAACCCTGATATCTTGGCCAGATAAACTAAAGTCCATCCATTCATTTTAAATATTTCAATTATTCTTTGTGTTCTCTAAATATACGGAATGAATCGCGCCATCAGGGACCGCAAACCGTTATGTACATTATGATAACGTATCGCCTGCGAATGATCCGAACATTCAAATGATCTACTATTAAGCCATAAACAAATTATAAGATACGGCTGCCGGACGCGGCTGAAGAGTGGTACAACATTCAAGGACGCCCGTCAGCCGCATCTTGTAATTTTCATTTGGCTTTACTAACGTAGTTATTATAATGTAAAGCTGGTAATATAATTGGATACCTGTATCAGCCCATATACGTTCCACTGCAGAGCACGGGCCTACTCTACAATCGACAATACGATTGAGAGTGGTTAGGCCATATAGTCCACCACGCTGGCCTAGTGCGGGTTGGCGGACTTACATACCATATAAATTCTTATAAACCGCTATGGTATGCAGGTTTCCTCACGATGTTTTCCTTTACCGTTTTAGTTCGTGGTGATTGACTATCAATACACACATGACTCCGAAAAGTCAGAGATGTGCCCTGGGATTTGAACCCGCGACCACCGTGAACATGTTGGCAGCCGCGTCTGGTCTGCTTGCCAACAGGCCACCACGCAATAATTGGATACATTTATTGAAATAAAAAGAAGACTATTAATAAAATACATTTTCAATTTTAGGTCATCAATCGAAAACCAACAATGCTCGAGAGTGCCTGCGTAGTTTGTGTCAATTAAGCTAATAAAAAAACCGTCAGTAGTGCTAACACTTAACTTGAACTTTAGATTGAGCGGCCAGGGTGCAAATGGGGGACACCGAGGCCCGGGCAGAGGCAGAGGCCGAAATGTGATTAAACGAAATGTGATTGTGATAAATATCGTTACCTTCTAAGACTAAGTAAACTGTTATTGTTATTATCCAATAAATATTTTGTTTTTGTGTTTGTTGGTACCTAAAAGGTGCAAGCATTACTATATTATATATAGATTAATAAATAAGTTAACTGTTATTGAAATGGACCAAAAATATATTTCTTTTTATGTTTGTAATTATTTGACTGATTTTATTGACATAAGTGTAAAACGAAATGTGATAGTGATAAATATCGTCACCTTCTAAGACTATACGTAAACTGTTATTGTTATTATCCAAGAAATATTTTGTTTTTGTGTTTGTTGGTACCTAAAAGGTGCAAGTATATTATATCTATATATTAGTACGTGATGCAAAAACTTTGGACTCCTTTTTACGAAAATTGCACGGATGCAGGAGCATAAAATTTGGCACACTTATAGTTTATGTGTAGGAGAAGTACAGAACGCTAATATTTTTCAATAATAATGCTTATAAAGTACATTAAATCAATAAATAAAACATTACACACACTATCATGCATCACACACACATACATACACAAGTATTTGTACACGCATAGGTCAAATTGTTTCTTTTGTTTTTCATTTGGCCGTAGACATAGAGTACTGACATAGATATATATATATATATAAAAAGATTTTAATAATAATGCATAAAAAGTACATTAAATCAATAAATAAAACATTATACAAACCCATGCACAAACCAGCATGCATTTGACACACGCATACACAAGTATTTGTACATGTATACATACTCTGTAGTCAAATTGTTTCTTTTGTTTATTATAGACATAGTTGAATGTCAAACAGAAAAGTTTTATTTGATGAATACTACGTGAAATACTGAGCGCTTACACAAATTGTGTAGCAGTAAGATACATTTAAATGTACACGGATTATCATTATATGCATAAAGAAAGCTCTGTAGCAGCAATCTGCAATAACATCATTCAGGTACAAAAAAAATATAATTTGCTATTGCTCGTTCAAAGCAATGATTGTAGTTTACGATTTCAGTAATTGCATATACTTCAGGATAAATAAGTGATTTTGAGAGATACGTACATTTAAATGTGCATGAATTATCAGAATTAACAACATCATCACACAGGTATTTCATATAATTTGTTCAAAAAAGAAATTGGCAAATAACAGTCTTGGTCAAATCGGTGGTTATAGTAGTTTAGTTTTCGACAGTAGAACCTTAATAATGTATTAAGTAAACTATTACTGATATGGCCCAAGAATGTTTTTATATTTGTTTTTTTCTGAATGGTGCAATTATTACTAGATAGAACTTAGTCGAAAACAAGTAATAAGATTCGACTAAGGGAGGCGGCTGAAGAGAAGTAAAATATTTATCCCGACGTGATCAAGGTCACGTCACGTTATACCGCTTGTCAGCTGCGTCCCTTAGCCGCGTCTTACAATACGTTTTCGGTTTTATTACCTGTTTTACTTACTAAATCGTACAAATCTTTAATTATTAACATATAGATTTGAGTTTTTCAGTATTTACTCTTAAATATTTATTAATTGATTGTATTAATAATATTTTTTTATTTTTTATTTTGTTTTTAATGTTAATATACCTACCCTACCCTTATCCATAATTTTTAAATACTATTAAAATTTTTGGTTCTAATGCATTAAGCTATTAGTACCTTTACTTAAATAAATCTCGTCGTAATAAAATATATTTACTTATAAATCTATCATAAATTACAATTTGGTTTCTACACAAAACACTAGAAAAAAATAATCATAGCTGTGCATGCTTGATCGCTAAAATTTCATCAACGCAAAATCAATAAATACATTAAAAAATTAGGTATAAAAATGTTAACATTTGATAGAAATATCTCATTTAATTTCCATTTACGTTATTACACTTAGTAGCTTGTATTTATTGGCCGCCGTATTTAATCGGCTAACACCTGTATCAGATATCGACTGAACAAGAACTTACATGGGCGGCCATCTTTCAGGCGTTTTTCACCAGTGTTGCCAACGTAGTGGATTTTCCACTAAATCTGGCGGTTTGGACCCCGTCTTGTTGTGGAAAATTGCTTTTAATGGTTAGTAGATTTTTAATGGTTTGGAAGTTGCCGAAAATTATTGAAAAGCTGATGAATTTAATATTTATTCCGATACATACTTGTTTTTTTATATTATGTCATATATGGCCTTAAAATATACAATAAAATAAATAAATACACCCAACAGTCACATACTCCCGACCCCACACTAAGATCGAGTCTTATGTCGTGGGTATCAGAAACTACGACAAACTTTTCGGTCCCACAAACACCCAGACTCGAAACAAATACCTGTGGTTCCTGTGGTTTACACAAAATATTTGTTTCTGTGCGGGGATCGAACCCGAACAATATTATGCTAATATATTAAGAATACGCTGTGGCCTAAAATTAGCAGAAAAACGTTGCCACACTTTTTAATTTCCATCAAATGTCATAAATCTCTCTATCAGATTCATATTTGGGCTTCGCAAATATGACCATGTTTCAGAATTTCGTACTAGGCTCAAGTGGTTACCCATCCGGTTTCGTCGGAATACTCATATTCTTTCACTTCTATACAAAATTTTGTTTAATCCTCTAACGCCTTCGTATCTTAAAGATCGTTTCGTCTTTCTCCATGATTCGCTTTCAAGATCCTTGAGGTCGTCGGAGAACTTGAAACTAAGAATGCCCTTGCACTCCACAGTATTCATGGACAAATCATTTACTGTCCAAGCTGTCCGACTGTGGAATTCTCTACCAGCTGAGTTGCGATGGGCTGAAACACTGTCGTCATTTAATAGAAAAGTCAAAGAACATTTCCTCTCACAACAAGAGTGTAGCTGAAATAATTTGTCCATACCCTTCTTGGTATATTTTAGGATAGGTATATAATATGTTTATGTATACGTATGTATTATAGGTATGTTTGTATATGTGTATGTATATGGATATTTATATATATTTTTGTATGTTTATGTTATATTTTTAGTTATTAATTGTAGATTATCTATTATTATTTCTTTTACGCCTTAGACTGCCCTTTCTATCTCCTGTTAGTATATCCATCCCATGGTTGCCTGTAAGAGATTACCTAGTGTGATAAGGCCGCCACTTGTACTATTATTCTTATTGTATAATATCTTCATAGTATTTCTGTACAGTGCAAAAAAGAATTAAATAAATAAATAAATAAATCAAATTGGTAGGTACCAAAAGAGCCCTGTAAATGGACAAAATGGTTGTCAAATTTTACGCGTTTATCAAATTATTTTATATATTGTTAAACAAAATCACAGTCATTGTTTTGTTTGGCATCATGGCAGACGCTACACCCAGTGATAGCACCATTGAGAATAATACATTAAGTGTATTGTGGTATTATTACGGAAAAGGAAAATGACATTGTAATCATATCTATTTATCGGGTCACGCCGATGTTATGGAAAAGAAAATTAGAAAGAATATATGGAAATATAAATGTACTAGCGGCTCGGCCCGGCTTCGCCCGGATACGGATACATATTCCAGTCCATATTTTATTTAAACTCAATATGACTGCCGTTTTCTATACTGCTTATCCAATCCCGTACTATATTCTTCTGTCCCATTTTATCCACCTTATATTATACTAAGAAGATTTATACAAATTTTCATCCCCTATTTTATCCTCTTGGGGGTGGAATTTATCGAAATCCTTTCTTAGCGAATGCCTACGACATAACATCTACCTGCATGCCAAATTTCAGCCCGATCCGTCCGGTGATTTGGGCTGTGCGTTGACAGATCACTATATCAGTCAGTGACCTTTGAATTATATATATTTTGATAAATGAATATAAATGCACTACCTTTATTTATTTCTCATGATATTCGGTCGCGACTCAGTACGACGTCACATCACGGTGTGCATCACGGCAAAGACTAAATCGAATTTACGAGCAAAATGTTTGATCCATTGTTTAATCGTCTCAGGTCATGTTTGATGAAAACGTGAAGTTCGATAAACAGCCAAACAAATTTTATCGTTAACCTCAGGCCTGTCGACCACGTCACGGTGAAGATCTGTCAATTTCAAACGTCCCGCCATTTTTATGCGCGAATCAGCACATCGGCTCGCGTACGGCTCGCGGTTACATAAAGTTATATTTCTCGAGATTTTTGTATCAGAGGTTTATATTGTTGATTATTTTCGGTATAACAATAAGATTTACTAATTCATGGATTATATTAATCATCAATCATTACAACCATTTTTTTTTATCGGAAGGTAAACTCGAGAAAAGTGATTATTATTTTGCATTAAATAAGTGAAAACCGCTAATGTGTGACAATTAGTAAAAAAATTGCTACGTTCGGAAATCTAAACGCATAATTAATTGGACTCATTTTTGTATATTGCGGAATAAAAGCAATAAATATGTATTTGCTTATTAATTTATTCCCATAACCTTTCTACGCGACATGAATGCATATTTTATATTTGTTTGTTATTTTATAATGATAATAAATTAATTTACTCACGTAGTGAATGTCAATTCCGCACGAATCATTCAGTAACATTCGTTCATTACCCTAGGTTATCTGTCGCTATGTACTAAAACGTCCCGACCCTCAATTTTGACAGATGACGTTTGTCAAAGTCAATTTGACAGCCTAATGTAAATAGAAATAGGGTATCCTCTGAACCGTCGGCGAACCGCATTGCGGGTCGTCGAAAAAACATAAGAGGTACCGCGAACCGTCGCGAACCGCAATGCGGTTCCTGTGTATAAACAAATACCCTATTTAAAAATTGAAATTTGACATTGACAGGTGGACGTGCCAGTAGCTATCGTAACGTAATAGTATCGAGTTCACGAGAGTATGGGTAAACGATTCATGCTACCGATATGGAGTAGTAATAGTACAGTAATCGTTGTCACGATACTATTACTATACGATACTTTAAAATCATATAAAAAATGTACATGTCGATTTTCGATTTTCTTAATAAATTAATAATTATTATTTTTAAATTTAGACCTAAAATTTAATGGTTTTAAAGTCCCTGCACATTTTTAGTGGATTTCTAGTGGTTTTTTATGTTGGATCTCAAGGGAATCCAGATTAACTGTTGGTAACACCAAACGGGTCTGGAAGTCACTAACGCAATATATGCAAAACGCAAACGTAACAGAAATTGGTTGTGATTAAGGGTGGTTTGTTTTGGTTTTTTACAAGATAAACAGCATTGTAGGTAGTCAAATATGAATATCGAAAGAAAGCTTATAGTCTAAACTTTATTTATAAATGGATTTATTTGGTATGTAATACGATTTAATGGGTAAAAACATGATTTGAAAATGAAAAACCTTTGAAATTCGATCTGTATAACCCCTCGACTGTCGATTGACTTTCTGTCAAAAAACTGTCATGTCAGCGAACTGTTTGAAGGGTCGCGGACCGTCGTAAGTCTCCTCGCTCTTCAAGCAAAAAGCAACCTACTGTCATTGAAATAGGGTTTATTTTTATTTAAACAGGGTATTGATTTATGTGACAGGAATCGCATTGCGGTTCGCGAGTTGCGAAATGTCGTAAGAGTCTCCTCGGCTTCAAGCAAAAAGCAACCTATTATCATTGAAATAGGGTTTATTTTATTTAAATAGGGTATTTGTTTATTCACAGGATACCGCATTGCGGTTCGCGACGATTTGCGGCACCTGTCATGTTTTTTGCGCGAACCGCAATGCGGGTCGCCGACGGTTGAGGGGATAAAGTGTTTATTATTTGTTTACAATACATTTGAATTATATTTGCACAATAATTACCACATCTAATAATTCTGCATAGTTTTAGCTACTTACAGATATTTTTTATTTCCCTGTAACTAAAATAGGAACTCGGACATAATGCTTTATGTTGAGGACTAAATAAACGCGGGAATGTATCGGGAATCGGAAGATATCTGTCAAACTAAGTGACAGTGACGTGGACGTGTGAGTGGTTATTTAATGCAAAATAATAATCACTTTTCTCAACTTTACCTTCCGATAAAAAAAACTAGTTGTAATGATTGATGATTAATATAATCCATGAATTAGTAAATCTTATTGTTATACCGAAAATAATCAACAATATAAACCTCTGATACAAAAATCTCGAGAAATATAACTTTATGTAACCGCGAGCCGTACGCGAGCCGATGTGCTGATTCGTGCATAAAAATGGCGGGACGTTTGAAATTGACAGATCTTCACCGTGACGTGGTCGACAGGCCTGAGGTTAACGATAAAATTTGTTTGGCTGTTTATCGAACTTCACATTTTCATCAAACATGACCTGAGACGATTAAACAAGGGATCAAACATTTTGCTCGTAAATTCGATTTAGTCTTTGCCGGGCCCTTTTGGTACCTACCAATTTGATTTATGACATTTGATGGAAATTAAAAAGTGTGGCAACGTTTTTCAGCTAATTTTAGGCCACAGCGTATTCTTAATATATTAGCATAAATTGTTCGGGTTCGATCCCCGCACAGAAACAAATATTTTGTGTAAACCACAGGAACCACAGGTATTTGTTTCGAGTCTGGGTGTTTGTGGGACCGAAAAGTTTGTTGTAGTTTCTGATACCCACGACATAAGACTCGATCTTAGTGTGGGGTCGGGAGTATGTGACTGTTGGGTGTATTTATTTATTTTATTGTATATTTGAATATTTTAAGGCCATATATGACATAATATAAAAAAACAAGTATGTATCGGAATAAATATTAAATTCATCAGCTTTTCAATAATTTTCGGCAACTTCCAAACCATTAAAAATCTACTAACCATTAAAAGCAATTTTCCACAACAAAACGGGGTCCAAACCGCCAGATTTAGTGGAAAATCCACTACGTTGGCAACACTGGTGAAAAACGCCTGAAAGATGGCCGCCCATGTAAGTTCTTGTTCAGTCGATATCTGATACAGGTGTTAGCCGATTAAATACGGCGGCCAATAAATACAAGCTACTAAGTGTAATAACGTAAATGGAAATTAAATGAGATATTTCTATCAAATGTTAACATTTTTATACCTAATTTTTTAATGTATTTATTGATTTTGCGTTGATGAAATTTTAGCGATCAAGCATGCACAGCTATGATTATTTTTTTCTAGTGTTTTGTGTAGAAACCAAATTGTAATTTATGATAGATTTATAAGTAAATATATTTTATTACGACGAGATTTATTTAAGTAAAGGTACTAATAGCTTAATGCATTAGAACCAAAAATTTTAATAGTATTTAAAAATTATGGATAAGGGTAGGGTAGGTATGTTGTGGTTAACATTAAAAACAAAATAAAAAATAAAAAAACATTATTAATGCAATCAATTAATAAATATTTAAGAGTAAATAGTGAAAAACTCAAATCTATATGTTAATAATTAAAGATTTGTACGATTTAGTAAGTAAAACAGGTAATAAAACCGAAAACGTATTGTAAGACGCGGCTAAGGGACGCAGCTGACAAGCGGTATAACGTGACGTGACCTTGATCACGTCGGGATAAATATTTTACTTCTCTTCAGCCGCCTCCCTTAGTCGAATCTTATTACTTGTTTTCGACTAAGTTTTATCTAGTAATAATTGCACCATTCAGAAAAAAACAAATATAAAAACATTCTTGGGCCATATCAGTAATAGTTTACTTAATACATTATTAAGGTTCTACTGTCGAAAACTAAACTACTATAACCACCGATTTGACCAAGACTGTTATTTGCCAATTTCTTTTTTGAACAAATTATATGAAATACCTGTGTGATGATGTTGTTAATTCTGATAATTCATGCACATTTAAATGTATGTATCTCTCAAAATCACTTATTTATCCTGAAGTACATGCAATTACTGAAATCGTAAACTACAATCATTGCTTTGAACGAGCAATAGCAAATTATATTTTTTTTGTACCTGAATGATGTTATTGCAGATTGCTGCTACAGAGCTTTCTTTATGTATATAATGATAATCCGTGTACATTTAAATGTATCTTCTGTATCAGCCCATATACGTTCCACTGCAGGGCACGGGCCTACTCTACAATCGACAGTACGATTGAGAGTGGTTAGGCCATATAGTCCACCACGCTGGCCTAGTGCGGGTTGGCGGACTTACATACCATATAAATTCTTATAAATCGCTATGGTATGCAGGTTTCCTCACGATGTTTTCCTTCGCCGTTTTAGTGCGTGGTGATTGACTATCAATACACACATGACTCCGAAAAGTCAGAGGTGTGCCCTGGGATTTGAACCCGCGACCACCGTGAACATGTTGGCAGCCGCGTCTGGTCCGTTTACCAACAGGCCACCACGCACTTAAATGTATCTTACTGCTACACAATTTGTGTAAGCGCTCAGTATTTCACGTAGTATTCATCAAATAAAACTTTTCTGTTTGACATTCAATAAAACCACAGTAAACAAACTTTTCTGTTTGACATTCAACTATGTCTATAATAAACAAAAGAAACAATTTGACTACAGAGTATGTATACGTGTACAAATACTTGTGTATGCGTGTGTCAAATGCATGCTGGTTTGTGCATGGGTTTGTATAATGTTTTATTTATGTATTTAATGTACTTTTTATGCATTATGATTAAAATCTTTATATATATATATATATATATATATATCTATGTCAGTACTCTATGTCTACGGCCAAATGAAAAACAAAAGAAACAATTTGACCTATGCGTGTACAAATACTTGTGTATGTATGTGTGTGTGAAATGCATGATAGTGTGTGTAATGTTTTATTTATTGATTTAATGTACTTTATAAGCATTATTATTGAAAAATATTAGCGTTCTGCACTTCTCCTACACATAAACTATAAGTGTGCCAAATTTTATGCTCCTGCATCCGTGCAATTTTCGTAAAAAGGAGTCCAAAGTTTTTGCATCACGTACTAATATATAGATATAATATACTTGCACCTTTTAGGTACCAACAAACACAAAAACAAAATATTTCTTGGATAATAACAATAACAGTTTACGTATAGTCTTAGAAGGTGACGATATTTATCACTATCACATTTCGTTTTACACTTATTTCAATAAAATCAGTCAAATAATTACAAACATAAAAAGAAATATATTTTTGGTCCATTTCAATAACAGTTAACTTATTTATTAATCTATATATAATATAGTAATGCTTGCACCTTTTAGGTACCAACAAACACAAAAACAAAATATTTATTGGATAATAACAATAACAGTTTACTTAGTCTTAGAAGGTAACGATATTTATCACAATCACATTTCGTTTAATCACATTTCGACCTCTGCCTCTGCCCGGGCCTCGGTGTCCCCCATTTGCACCCTGGCCGCTCAATCTAAAGTTCAAGTTAAGTGTTAGCACTACTGACGGTTTTTTTATTAGCTTAATTGACACAAACTACGCAGGCACTCTATCACTGAAATCAAAAAAATAAAACACTCACGAGCATTGTTGGTTTTCGATTGATGACCTAAAATTGAAAATGTATTTTATTAATAGTCTTCTTTTTATTTCAATAAATGTATCCAATTATTGCGTGGTGGCCTGTAGGCAAGCAGACCAGACGCGGCTGCCAACATGTTCACGGTGGTCGCGGGTTCAAATCCCAGGGCACACCTCTGACTTTTCGGAGTCATGTGTGTATTGATAGTCAATCACCACGAACTAAAACGGTAAAGGAAAACATCGTGAGGAAACCTGCATACCATAGCGGTTTATAAGAATTTATATGGTATGTAAGTCCGCCAACCCGCACTAGGCCAGCGTGGTGGACTATATGGCCTAACCACTCTCAATCGTATTGTCGATTAGGCCCGTGCCCTGCAGTGGGACGTATATGGGCTGATACAGGTATCCAATTATATTACCAGTTTTACATTAGAATAACTACGTTAGTAAAGCCAAATGAAAATTATAAGATGCGGCTGACGGGCGTCCTTGAATGTTGTACCACTCTTCAGCCGCGTCCGGCAGCCGTATCTTATAATTTGTTTATGGCTTAATAGTAGATCATTTGAATGTTCGGATCATTCGCAGGCGATACGTTATCGTAATGTACATAACGGTTCGCGGTCCCTGATGGCGCGATTCATTCCGTATATTTAGAGAACACAAAGAATAATTGAAATATTTAAAATGAATGGATGGACTTTAGTTTATCTGGCCAAGATATCAGGATTGGGAGGGAGTGGGGGGGGAGGGGGAAGGTGTCCCATGTCCCCTGGTACCACTCCCATGAAAAGGTGACGCACCATTCCGGAGAAAAACCAATTAATGTAACCTAACTTGACTGATTGAGTCCCTGATTACAACAATACCACTCTTATTAAAAGGTGGTGTATAATTTTCGAGAAATTAATGAAAATATTTTCTAACCTCAAATCACATATTAGGTAAAACGGATGTTTGTTGTTTTATTTGTTTTTTAAACAACTTGGTTATCATGTTCCGATGGTAGTTAGTGTACCCACTTTGTGGGAAAAATAGGTCGACTTTGTCTCAAAACCGACTTAGGGCACCCCGACTTCACGTAGACTTTTGGATACCACCCCTAGAGTGTTTATAAAAAGCCGGAGGCACGGAGGGAGAGCAGCCCCCGCTGTAACGAAGGATAGGCAACCGTGCGAACCGTAGCGGCTGAGGCTGGTCGCCGGAGGCGACCAGCAAGCCGAAGCTGCGGAGGCGAGCGTGGATGCCTATCCTTTGTTACGCAGGGCGAAGGGGCTGCACTTCCCGCAGCGCCGGAGACGTTGCAGAAGCAAGTTTGTTTTGAAAACAAGTGTTTTGAGGTTAGGTTACTTAAATTGGTTTTTCTCGGGAATGGTGCGTCACCTTTTCATGGGAGTGGTACCAGGGGACATGGGACACCTTCCCCCTCCCCCCACTCCCTCCCAACCCTGATATCTTGGCCAGATAAACTAAAGTTTTACCAAATGAATTAATGAATTAATTCTTTGATATTGTAAATTGAAATCAAAATATTATTGGCTCTATCACACATATTATATCACAATCACACCCAACATCAAACATACCACACATTCTAGTTTGAACAAAAACTTTGTAACGCAAACCCTAATCTCAAAAAATATGGCGCGCGACCGCTAAAAAATTTCAGCGGAATATTGGAAATCTATTAAAATATTGAATTATTTTGATATATTCTCAATGATCGAATGGCATCTAATTAATATTTATGATATGTTTTCTCTCTCTAACAAATTATTTATCATTTTTTCTTAGAATTAATACAGAAATATTTAATGAAAACCGACGAACACCGATCGTGATTTACTTTCATGTCTATAAAACTTCGAATCACGCGTCGAATATGGCTTATTTTTAGGTAATTGATAATTATTAATGTAAAACTTTCATTTAATAAACTGTATAAGAACAATAAGGGAGTTAAAAAACAATAGTTACATGTTTAAAAATTCCTGCGCACAACTCGCCGTTGCCCGTAGACAACATACTAATTTGCCGTTTTTTTTTTTAATATTCCTACTGCTAATGATTATTTGGCCAATGTTACATTAAAGGGCCTTTATTTAAGCATCGTATGTATTTTTTTCATAACGCTTTTTTAATTATATTTTGAGTTTAGAAAGTTTTTTAAAACTAATGAATTTTCCTATACAAATTATGATCTTATGTCAGTCTTATGTCAAAGTTGGGGGTCGGGACGTTTGAGTGGCTACACTGGTCTACA
Organism: Hyles lineata; assembly: GCA_030180105.1. NCBI lineage: Eukaryota > Metazoa > Arthropoda > Insecta > Lepidoptera > Sphingidae > Hyles > Hyles lineata. Next base: position 11,006,222 of record JARJEE010000005.1, on the reverse strand, counting down.
CTTTATACATAGGTCTCATAGGTCTTTACCACGACGATTGAGTGGTTGAGTGGAGACTCCGATATTTATATTTTATTTTTTAACTGGCAACATTATTATTTATTTCAGAAAAAAAGCGCGTCGTCGCTTGAGTAATTACTATTTTTTTGTTACAAATTGGTTCAATGCAATTCTGGATTTTCGGATTCATCACTAAAGAAGCACAAATAAACCAGAGCAATCCTATGCCAGAAAATCTTTAGTTTTTCGTTCGATAAAAGGCTGAGTTAGCGAGCAACATGGTTCAGGTAAATTGTTTTGATTTCTTCATGTCAATCGACCCATGTGAGTTCTGTTTTTTATAATAGATCGTTTCTTGGATCATGCATCCCTCGTACATACTATTTAACAACTATAATTTAACGTATTACCTGAATTGAAGTGGACAAGTTTTTTTATTATAATTCCTCTAAAATAAAAATAAACGCATAAAATTATTGTTTCAGGCTACTGACGAAATGGAGCAACCGGATCTTCCACAAGCTGTAAAACTGCTAAAGGAGATGAATATGAATGTGCAGCAAGTATCACAGCTTGTTGATAGTATGTTAGTTCGCGTCAAGAGCGGAGAAATATCAACAGATAAGGGCCTCAGCTTCCTTGAAATGAAATATCAAATGCTTCTAAGTTACTTAATAAATTTAACCTTTATTGTCTTAAGGAAATGTTCAGGTGAAAAAATTGAATCAGATCCATCTATTGACAGACTTATTGAAATTAGGACAGTACTCGAAAAAATTCGTCCGATAGACTCTAAACTAAAATATCAAATTGATAAACTAGTAAAAACAGCTGTTGTTGGTGCCACATCTGAGGATGACCCACAGACATATCATGCAAATCCTGCAAATTTGATGAGTAAGTTAGACAATTCTGAAGAAGAAACAAGTGAAGAGTCTGAGGATGAAGAAAATAAAAAAGAAATCACCAAATCAAATGTTTACGTCCCTCCCAAGTTAGCAGCAGTGCATTTTGATGAAACAACTTCAAGGATTGATAATGAAAAGAAGAATAAGGAAAAGTCTAGGAGGCAATTTCTTAACTCTAGTGTTATGCGAGAGCTTCGTGAAGAGTACTCAGAAGCTCCATTAGAAATAACTACAGGAAACTATGTGAAACAATCAATATCTAAACATGAACAGGAGAAGACTGAGTATGAGGAGAATTATCTGACTCGCTTGCCTGTTACTAAAGCTGAAAAGAATAGGAGAAAGCAGCTAACTACAGTTGGAGTATTGGCAGATGAAATTACTGGCAGCAGTGGACGGTTAGCACGGAAACACAAAATAAAGTCCAAGAAGGGTAAAGGTTTTAAAAGAAGGCGTACACATTAAATTTCCACTAATATTGTAGATCATTTGTTATTACATTCAATATGAGAGACTTCAGTGTGGCACTTCAAAATCTTTGAATGAGTTTGTACTTTCAATGTTTAATGTTTGTTAATTTTAGATCAGAATATGTATGTTATAAGTGGCCTTTTTAATTTGTTTTGAATAGTATTCACTAATTATTTTATATATAGGTCTTGTTTAGTTGATGGAATTGAATCCTAATAATTTTATTCTTCATATAATATGTTGTCAGCTCTTTTAAAACTCAACTGAAGTCACACAATATTAAGGTCACAGGGTGAATTGTCATTTTCCAAATATTCTGTTTTAATTGATCCATAAATTTTAAAATGTCATAGTAAATTAAAGTTTCCAAATGTTGTTTTAGCACAAGTATATTAATTATACACATGGACAAGATAATTTTAAGCAATGGTTGTGCTAAAACTGTCTGTAAATAAATGAATTGATTGATTTAGTCTGCAGCATACGTCCAGTCTGGTGCTAAATTAATCAGATCTCTTACCGTGTCTTACAACTTTGTGCTGCTACTACCCTAATACCACTAAAGTCTGTTGCTGTACCTATGTGTTAAGTTTATAAATTTGTTGCAAATGTAAATGTAATTTATACAATACTCAATACAGTGGCATTTGTGCTATTGATTAATAACAATATATATTTCAATATAATTGACCTCAAAGGTTCCCACTAATAAAATTAACAGCTGTTGAATATATATAATAATAATAATACATACAAATGCCTTTAATGAAAACTTTGCAGTACCTAACTAAAATAAAACATTTTGTTATTGTAACACCATTCATATATTTTTTATTACTAACAGGGGTTTAAAACAAATAAATATTAATAAAATATTCACAAAAGGAAGATGTAATTCCAAATTATTTCAATTTTCTTTAGTATTTTGTTAAACATTTGTTTCTTTTTTTGTTCGTTATTTTTCTTTGATTTCTTTTGTGTCGTGTTTTTTTTTTTTGTAAGAATCAAATAATAAGAATCTTAAAAAGTTAACTCTGTGGTATTTTACTTGACGTCCAATGAATTATTTAGTGTGGGGAAATCTTGGAGACAAGATGCAGGGTTGAAGGATTGGTAACGGAATAGTCTCATCTTTCGAATGTGACCGATGGGCGTATGAGTGTCGAGGCACTGATAGTCGCCAGGCGGCGGCGCGGTACCGCCGCTGTGAGTCAGGTCCGAGCGAATGACGCGATTCAATAACCATGTCGGTGACGCCATAGTCAACTGGAAATTAGAAATTACATGTTCAAAAGCTGTTTATAGCATCCATATCCGATTTCAAACCATTTTTTTTTAGGTTTCCGAGTTCTAGCTAGGTTGAAGTTTCAGTATTTCATTTGAATAACAATTGTGTATGCTAATGAAAGAGGAAATAAAGGTAAACGCAAATAAGGAAAATTGACTCAAATGATTTAGTCGCACATAGGCGGGTGCAAGACAAAATGCATAGACAACTGCGCTTCTTCATTGCGTATTCAGGATTTAAGTCAGTGGTTTTGCGCCCTAGGTTCCTGTTTGACCTTACCTGAAACTCCGTTGCTCTCAATAAGACAAATGATTTTTATTTATTGAAATGAATCTATATGCAACACATTTTATTAAGAAAATATACATACCGGTTTAGTTACGGACGGGAATGGATTCCGGTAGTCATCTTGCTGAGTTGTTGAATAGTCCATAATCCCAAAATCCGGTGGCAATTGTGCTAAGTCTGCGTTTTTCATCAATTTATTCCTGCCTGGTGTACTGAATTGAAAAGACAGCGTCAATTATTGATCTAAAGAAATAATTACATACTCCCAACAGTCACCACATACATATTGCCATGGCTATCGAGAGGGTCGAAAGCTTTTCTAAAATTAAGTAATGAATATGTTTTAAAATATATTTGTTTAATTCTTTATTGTACACAATAAAAAGGAATCACAGCTTAGAGATAATACAAAAAAAAAAACAAAGTACAAATGACAGTACAAATATACAATATATATAAATAATTCTAAAATAAAATAAGAAGGCTATTCTCGAAACATAGGTTAGTATCGAACAAGAAAATGCACTTTCTTCTATTTATTTAATACTTGGGAAACAGACAGAAACTAACAAATACTAACAATACACGAGAGCAAAACTAATTTACGACTTATATAGATTTATGAAACCTGGATTGGAAGAAGGAACGTATATTCCAAATCAGCAAATTAAAAAAATGCACGTCTTTGTTGACTTTCGATCACCGCGGCAGCATAGTCCTTTCCCTAAACCAATTTCAAGTCTTGTGTCGTAGATATCATCAACGACGAGAGACTTCGGTCGTACAAACAACCAGAACGAAACAAATACCTGTGGATTGCATAAATATTTGGCTCGGTGCGGGGATCGAACCCACGGCATCTCGTATTAAAACCAGCGTCTAAGCAATTGTGCCACGGAGGCTATCAGTCTTGCACTAGTAGAAATGTTCTCTCTTTAGTTGTTTCCAGCGTTACTGTATAAGCTAATTTACAGGTCGTTTAACAAAATAAAGGAAAAAATATTCCGTAATAGCACGCAATTCATTCATAGATAAAGAGCTAGTAGAATACTTCAAAAGTTATGAACAATTTGCAAACAATTACCAATTTCATCTAAAGGTTATTCCGGTTGTGCATTTATGGTTATTACATAGGGGAGACATACTTAGATATGTAACTTACTCCGTGCAAGGGTAGGAAGTGAAATTGACCAGTGGCTTAAAAGAATACACAGGATCAGTTCTAGTAAATACTTGACCAAGCATGTGTCGTGTTTCGGTCATTTTCACCCCTTGGTCTTCATTACCCCAACGCTGGTAGCTACTTAGATGGTTACTCAGTCCGTCTCTGTACACATAGTTGTCTTTTTTCTCGGCATCGATTGCAAAGTTCCAGTTCTCTACTTTCACATGGGAGCCGTACGTATTCTTAGAAAACAATATTTGCTGGGGCTTTTTCGCCATAGGATTTTTGGTTCTCATTTTGGTGAATGAGATTTTTAGGTCAACAAAAATAAAATCTCAAAAACAGCGTGAGGTTTGGGCCGTATTTTGGCACTATTAAGGCAATAAAGTTATGTCAATAGTTGAGTTTTTAGGCGGTGTCAACTGTTTAATAAAAAAGTTTATTAAGCTAATGTTGCAAAAATTTTATTTGTTACAACGTTAAATGTTTCTCTATCAGCTAATCTATACAAATAAATAAAATTGAAGTGTCTGTTTGTAAAGTGAAAATAAAAAACAATGTCCAACTACATATCGTTATATACACGATACGTATAACGAAAATGACCTAAGTTTTATTTTGTCTGTCTGTCTGTCTGTTTGTTCCGGCTAATCTCTAAAATGGCTGGACCGATTTTGACGGGACTTTTATTGTCAGGTAGCTGATATAATAAGGAGTAACTTAGGCTACATTTATTTTAGAAAAATAAAGTTTTTGTTAATTTCCACGCGGACGAAGTCGCGGGCACAGCTAGTGGTAACTATAATCGGCTTTTAAATTCTCATTTTTACGTACTTCGACGACGTCGAGTAAAGTTTATAATATTTTTTTTTGGCCTTTGCACGACGCGTAATTCTTGATATTCCTGAATCAGATTATTTCTTGGGTCTTATTTAGGTTTGTATTTTAAATGACGGACCACTTAATTTTTAATCATATTCACTATTTTCAAAAATTACAAATAATTTATAATTAAAACTTATTACACAAAGCCCGCTAATCCGCACTAGGCCAGCGTGGTGGACTATATGGCCTAACCCCTCTCAATCGTACTCGTGATTGTAGAGAAGGCTCGTGCTCTGCAAAAGGACGTATATGGGTTGATACAATATAAAATTAAATAAGCTCATATTTCTATGTCATCAAGAAATAAGGCAGAGGTCCTACTATTTACAGCTTCCGTGGCACAGTTGCTTAGACGCCGGCTGTGAAATGTGAGGCCGCGGGTTCGATTCCCGCACCGAGACAAATGTTTGTGTCATCCACAGGCATTTGTTTTTTACTGGTGGTGGGTCTCTCATATGTGAAAGGTCACCTGGGTGGGTCCACTGCGATATCTATTTCTCCCGCCAAACAGCAGTGTAGATACACTGTTGTGTTTCGGATTGAAGGACATTGTAGCCAGATTAACTACTGGACATATTGAGACTTAACATGTTATGTCTCAGGATGGCAAGCGCAGTGAAATTCCAAGCATTTCTTTGTAATTCAAGGCATTTTTTGGTATTCCTACTCTTAATGAGCGATCGTATCGCTTACCATCAGGCAAACGGCATGCTCGTATCGTCATTAATTCCAATAAAAAAAATTGTTTCGGTCTATGTGTTCGTGAGGGCCAAAAGTCTTTCGTAGTTCCTGATACGCACGACACAAGACTCGGTCTTAGTGTGAGGTCAGGACTATGTACGTAACTGCTGGGTGTATAATTTATTTATTATAGCAGTTGATAAATAATGGGGTTATTCCATCCACAAATATTTAATATCCAGGCTAAAACAGCTCACATGAGATTTTCCAAAGAAAAATAAGAAACTGGTGAGAAAGTGAAGTGCCCGAAGCAGGAATAGAATTTAGGAATTTATGGTTCTCAGTTCATATACTCGCATCATTAGATAAATAAAAGTTAAACAATTAGGTTTATAGATTTTAAAATATATTTAAAGTATGATATTGAAGAAGAGTTTCACTTAGGTTTCACCACATACGAAGAAATATCAATGTCATTATTAGTAAATTTTTCTCTCCAGCGTAACTCTTCGTCTTTCACCCGGATACTTTCTTCAGCACATGCAACAAACGCCTCAAAGAACTCAAAAAATGTCATCTCTATATCAAGATCCATAATTTTACCATTTTCGCAGAGTTGTGGGAAAATTTGTTCAAATATTTTGATAATGGTTTTGCTAGATAAATTGCCGAAATTAAATAATTTCAATTGACTATTGCGTCCTTCAAAGTCTTCCTCTTCATTAATATACAAGGCTTCATCTGTAATAAATATAATTAAACATTATGACCGATGTATGTAAATACTACGAGTATTAAATACTAGCGGTCCGGCCCGGCTTCGCCCAGGTGCAGATAGATACTTTTTTAATCCAATACGCTTTGGAAACGCAGGAACTATTTCCTATAACTGTACTGTACTGTATCAGCCCATATACGTCCCACTGCAGGGCACGGGCCTACTCTACAATCTAGAGTACGATTGAGATTAGTGCGTGGTGATCGACTATCAATACACACATGACCCCGGAAAGTCAGAGATGTGCCCTGGAATTTGAACCCGCGACGAGCGAGAACATGTTGGCAGTCGCATCTGGTCCGTTTACCAACAGGCCACCACGCACTTTCCTGTAACAACTGTTATAAATATTCAAACTCAAAGTTACTGTCGTACTTTAAACTTTCCATCTCATTGCTTTGAGTTTGAAAGAGTATCGAATATAGCGGTCGGGCCCGGATCCGCCCGGGTGCATACACGTTTTAAAATGGCGGTCAAAATGTTTAATTCTGACTCAGTTTAGAATATCGACCAATCGGACCACGAAAAACGAACAAAATTCTCTCGTATTTGCTAGAAATATAACTAATGCTTTCCTCCTATAGGTCATAGCGTGATGATATATAGCCTACAGCCTTCCTCGATAAATGCACTACCCAACACTGAAAGAATCATTCAAATCGGACCAGTAGTTCCAGAGATTAGCGCGTTCAAACAAACAAACAAACAAACTCTGCAGCTTTATAATATTAGTATAGATATATATTTTGTATTCCAAAATTACTCGATAGTCAGTGTACTTTTACGGGTTATACATACGGAACTAATAGAACTTGACCAGTAGGTAACCGTAATCCAAATGACTAAAGATATTACAAAAATGTCTAAGTACCTACTCATAGGCTTATGATCCCATGATGATCAAAGTTCACAAATCGCAATTATTTACATGCCCAAAAATACCGTCGTTCGAGATTTCATATACATATATAGGCACATACTTGAGTTTTTAATTAATCTAAATTGCTGTTTATAACAAACTAGTCCTTTAAGGATGAAACATCCTTGCGTATAATGTTGTTAAAATAATTGAAAATCAAGTATTTAGTCTGCTCTGAATTTGGAACACTTGGGTCGGAAAGTACCCAGTTCATTATTTTATTTAATATTATACCCAGCAAATTTTTCATAACACTGCAATATTCTTCGAGTACAATCAGACATTTTCTGGGTTTACAGGCACTTGAAAAGTTTAGTTACTTGAAAAATCACCTGTAGTGAAAGTTATTTCATCGCCAAATATATAGGCATTACGTCCAATTGGCAAATTGTCATCGGGAGCGTCAATAATATCCGCTTGTGATTGGTCTATGAGATGTGGTGGTTGTCGGACGGCACGTAAAAAAGTGCGAACGGTGTGCGGCTCTCCTAAGCTGCGATATAATTCGTATGTACCTTTTAGGGGTACAAAAGTTCCATATAAATTCACTAACCGCCCTAAAAGCAAGATAGTGTGGTAATTAGTTAATTATAGTTCTTAATTATATTATATATTTTAGATTGTATTTAACAAGAATAGTGTGACTACTCAAAATCACCTCTTCGTCGTCCAGTTCCAGGCAAAACATCTTGTTCCATGAAACATCTAAAGGCGCTTGCTAATATAGTGTCGGGTCGTTTGTCTGGCAATTGCCGTTTAGCATATAATCTGCTAGCAACGGAAATAAGACTATGTAAAAATTGCCAGAAGTATATCTTTTCAAAAGGATTGTGAGGTGTCCTCGCAAGCCATTCAGGATTATATTGGAATATTTTGTCAATTTCTACAAGTGTTAAGCCTTTGTCGTGTATATTACAGTCATAATATAGTTGCCATAAGTACAAACGTATTAGGACTGGCGTGAAATATATCTCTTCTGTGTTACATATTGTTGCATATTTATAATAAATATTCTTTAAATCAATCTCGTAACATCTAAGTGACTTAAGTAAGGAGCTTTCCTCAAATCTAATTAAATCTTCAAAATGTATAAGCGAATCTTCTACTGGGTCTTCTCTCCGCATACCCGTTGATGTTAATACTTTGAACATTTTGTTGTTTTCGAAAAAATCATTAATCATATTAGTTCTAATTTCAGCTTCTTTATCTAAATTCTTGAGTGCTTGTTCTATATGGTAAAGAAGACCAACCGTATCATCGCATATATCAAATGTATACGGTTCTTCAAGTTGGCATCGTTTTACTTCTTGAATCCCCGAGCTGTTGTCGTTGTCATCAGGCATCAGTGATCCTAAGTTATCATCGTTAAACAAATGCTTATCTTGTAATATTAATCCATTATTGGTAACAAACTTTCCCACTCCATGTTTCTTATTATTTTTAAATTCCCCCTTATAATGTGCCCCTAACCCCAATCCCAAATTTAATACACCATATCCATTACGTTGTCCTTTATACCAAAGACCACGGTATGCGTTGATAGAGGGTAATGACATAGAGTTATTATAATACGCATCCCAAATATAAATGCCATACCCAGACATCACTCCATTTTTCCATTCGCCACGATAAAACTGAAAATAGGGCGTAGTTAAATAAGTGAACAATTTTCATATTTATATGTTGATAAGTATTACTGGTGAACAGATGTTAGTTGAAGATTTTATCAACCTGAGGAAAACATTAAGTAATAACATTACGAACATAATGTAATAAAAAAGTACAATTGATAACGCACATCATGATTTGGCCAAATCATTAGCCCCTTCCCACTTCGTACGTATTTATCCCATTCACCCTTGTAACCACTTAAGTCACAGTATTCTCGGGAGCCATATCCGTGACGAACATTCTACAAAAGTAGATTAAATGTTATTAGTTTTAAAGAAAACTGACTCTAAACATACTGTAAATAGATGACTTACATTAACCCACTGTCCGTCGTAAGAATTTTTAAAGGAGCCTGAGTAATAAATGACTCCTTCCCCGTGTTTAGTGCCACTTTGCCACCCTCCTGCATAAGATCGTTGGTTCCGTGAGTCCACGTAGAGTCCCCTGCCATTGCGCAGGTTCCCGACAAAGTCACCTTCGTACCATGTATCATCTTTCCATTGTATTAAACCTTTTCCATGCATCTCGTTATTCTTGAATTGACCCTAATTTTGTAACATAAAATATCAAATTTTTGTTCTAACCATTGATTATAGAATGTTCTAACGGACTACCTTTTCGATAACCAGAAATTTGTTAAAAGTTATTTTAAAATATGCCAACTCAGACCCGAAACAAATATCTGTGGTTCTCATAAACATTTGCTTCGGTTCGGGGATCGAACCTGCGGCATTTGGTTTCACAGCAGGCGTCCAACCAACTGCACCACCGAGATCAAGTACTAACCAAATATATTGTTCCATCAGCCCACTGAAACCTTCCTTCTCCGTGCATGCACTTCATCGAAATGTTTCCTTCATAAATATTGCCGTTGCGAAATTTGATTATAGCTCGCTCGTCGGGTGAAGACCACCACACTTGGTTTAGTGAGTCTACCTATATTAAACGTTATTTTTCAATGACCCATTATTTTTTGTATACTTATTGTGTACTTATACGTCTGTTACTTTGATACCTGTCCAGCGTCACTAATTTCAAGCTTCGACCTGCTTCGTTTTGTTTTAGACGGTTTTGCTGAGAGGCAAGCAGAACAAAGAATATTTAAAAATGAAATCATAGAGCCTAGCAGCCTATTCAGAACATATATTTTACATACTTACCCATATTCTTTTTCTTCTTGCTCATTATTGTTAGCTCGCTAACTGTTTTTCCAAATTCCATATTAGGTGTGCTCTCCTCCAGTTTTTGTGGAACTATCACCTCCCACGATTCAACAATACTATCAAGCATAGATTCGAAAAGCATAGTAATTAATTCTTTTTCCACTGATCCTTTGGCTCGGTTACCTACTATAGAAGTGGCAGACTCGCTCGTCAATCGGGCTGTAGACGGACCGCGTGCAGTGGACAAGAAATCATAATCAGTTTTATCTTCTAAATTCAGATACCTTTTTGATGCAATTAACGAGCTTTCACGACGTGTGACGGTTTTTTGTGAATCTACGTAATACATTTTGTTTAATAATCTCTATAATATGTAAATATATGTAAGTGTTAAAATTAAAACTTTATATTGAAAAATATATTCGATTTATATATGAATACAATATGACAATTGTAAATAGACGACAATAAATGATTATGTCAAAAAAAAAAAAAACAAATCGGATCGAATTGTTTTTTAAAATAATGATACCATTATTTTATGAATGACTAGCTTTTGCCCTCGACTTCGTCTGTGTGTATATTATAATAATACGGACGGAAAAGCAAAACATGATATCGCTACGACATTAGGTACATTGTAAACTCTACGAAAGCTTTGTAGAAAATCAACAGGCAACAGTTCTCTTGCTTGTTCCTTCTCATTATCCATTCAGTTTTAACAGTATCCTTTATTTCACCCACTTATAGCTACTATCCAAAAAGAAAGCATAATATTTTGTTGGATTTCAAGAACAGTTTTATATAAACCAATCCAGATAGTGGTCACAAATCACAATATTAAATTTCAATCACCTATTGATAAAAAATATCGACATTAATCGTCCCAATATTAGCAATAATCACAAATACCAATAGGTAACTAAAGAGTTTAAAATAGCGGCTAAACGTTTCATCTCTGACTATAAATTTAGAATATCGGGACAGACCCTTAAATATCGATTTTGAGACCCATCGGATTAATAACCAAAAAGTTGAAAATGGCGCCCACTACTTCCAATCCTAACTTGGAATTTAGTTTTTTGGAGAAAAGGGATCCTTAAATATCGATTTTATGGTAATTTGACAAATTATGATAACATAGTGCTCGAACTCGACTTCACCCGGGTGCAGATAGCTTTTGAATCCAGTGTTGATGTGGCAACGCGAAGTAATATTTCGCGTAATAACTATATTTCCCGTGCGCTGTCGACTATCTTTCCCGTCCCGTTATATTCGGTTCATGTCCCGTCTCATTTAGTCTCATGATGAAAAGCATGTAATCTTGTCCTCTCCTATCCCGTGCCACCATCAATTTGAATTTGAAACAGTACCAAATATTTACATTTGAATTCCTGAATCCCACGCGAACACTAAATTTTTTCGGGATATAATGTAGCCTACGTGTTAATCCAGGGTGGCAGCTATCCCTATACCAACATCACATCAGTGAGGCCGTGTAGCAAATTATACATAATATATATTTAGATTCCAGAGCCGTCCCACGGGAACACAAATTTTTTTTGGTGTAAAATGTAGTCTATGTTTTAATCCAGGGTGTCAACTATCTTTGAACCAAATTTCATCCAAATCAAAGAAATTTTTCAATAAACCTAATACAAAAAGCTGAAAATAAATGATGATTAAAATAAAAATGCAAAAACCAAATAAAAAACTAAATGAACTAATTAACTTTTTTGTTAAATTCCACGCGGACGAAGTCGTGGGTACAGCTAGTCGCTAATAAGATTGGGCGTGGTTAGGCCATATATCTAATCATTATTTAATACTTGTTAACAGCCTACTTTACCTCTAGACGAAAATACTAAGGGTACTAGGTGGTTACTCTATAAATACGATAGGAACTTCTCGTGTTCGGACGCCGCGCCGCGCCGTACGTAAAACTTCACTTAGTATATAAAATGTACTATATGCCTAGATACTGGTGGTAGGTCTTTCATATGTAAGAGGCCATCTGGGTAGGTACCACCACAATGTCTATTTCTCCCGTCAAACAGCAGTGTAAATGCACTCTTGTGTTTCGGATTGAAGGGCATTGTAGCCAGAGTAACTACTGGACATATTGAGACTTAACTTCGCACGTCTCGGTATTCATTGCAATAAAAAAAAGATACTTCACAAAATGTTGGAATCCTCAATCTACTAATAAATACGGTATGTAGACTAAGTTTGGAAAAAATTATAAGTATAATAGAGAATAGTATTGATTTTTAGAAGTGGAAAACTTATATTTTACTCCGAACGTCGAACATCCAAACATTTGAAGTTCGTATCGTATTTATAGAGTAATCCCCCTGATTAGTTACGTATGCATCTTAACGAGAATATTGTTCAATCTACGGGTAGGTACATCATACATGACAGGAATGAGAGCCACACTTTACACCGAATTTTCAACAAGTTGAATGAACCGAACCGGTAATAGTAGTATATATATTATACATTCAAAACTCATGCCTTTTTCCCAGGAAGGGTAGGCAGGGGTGCTACGAGGACACCCACGTTTCGCCTTGTGTGTTCCGTCATATAATATTGTACTCTGTGGTTCCATCGCACGATGTGATAGGGGACAAACCTATCGCCGTATCGGGCATAGATTCCTGACTCCAGGCTGATATTGCTACCGAAGCACCGAGGATATTGTTTGGTTTAATAAATGCGAAGCGTAGATATTTGAAACCTATTTCTTCAATTCTCCATGAACAAAAACAGTCACAGTGATAGTGCCTATGTACAGTCATTTGGGGTGTCTCCGATTCAATTTCCGATCTCTTACACTAGATACTAACAAGGGCGGATCCAGCTTTTAAGTCAGGGCGGGGGGGTCATATAGTTCGTACCAGAGCACTTGGTGCGGTTTCAATCATAGATTGGTTTCAGTACTCGAATTCGTAATGTTTTTAAAGTTTGTTACAACAGTGATTTGTTGTTCACAACACACACACACACACACACATAAGTTTTTATTTTATTTATTGACATTCAAGGAATTAATTGTGCTTATACATTTTATCAACAAGATAATAAATACATTCTATCAATCTGAAGCCAGTCCAGGGGGGCCATGACACCCATGACCTCCCCCCTGGATCCGCCCGCGGATACTAATAAAAATGGAAAAGAGACTTTTAAAAGCATTATTTACGTACATCATTTGATCGAGTAGATAACCGAATTATACTCAAAGATTAAAGTTTCTGTAGTCTGAAATTCTATTATTAGTTTAATTGCCTCTAATGAGTAGTTCGTAGATAGCTTATCTGGACTGAACCGCAAGCTATTGAGTAAACCAGATAATCCAATGTGTGATATCTGGAATTAGGGTAAATTAGTATCCGGCAAGGCGACGGAATTCGACCTTTTTCTTGTATGAAAATAAATACTTTACGAAATGTGCGTACAACATGGTGTCGGGTGTCTTATCTGAGTACCCACTCGTTACTAATTTCTGATGTGAGTTGCAAAGTCTTAGTTAAATAGGATTTACATTAATAAATAATGGATAAAAAAACTATATTACATCTCAAACTGTTGTATTTTGAAGAGGAATTTTACTTTATTTTTTATTTTACCCTTAGGTCGATCTCCATGAATTCGGTGCCCTCCAGTTCCGCTCTCCCATCTATGAGGGGATCTTGTTAAATCATTGTTTAACATAGAACGACCTACCACAAACAAAAGAAGTCGTCAGTTTCAGGCATATGGACACAGTGTTAAAGATTACACAATAAAAATGTTATTTTAACCCCATTTCCATAATTTCCAAGGCCTCCACAAACGCCAAATTGAAGCGTCTTGTTTTAGGTCGTCAGAAATAGCGTCGAACGGCTTTATTGATGTCTGTTGTTGACTTGACTGCTGAGTTGGCTCCTGTTCTCCCCAACACGCCCGCAGAAAGCACAGCATGGCTAGGATCGTCAGCACCTTTTAAACAATTCGTTAAAATTACTAACATTGTTAAAATCACAGTTGAAATATTTACTTATAAATATTTTTCGTAGCAAACGCGGTGCCGTGGTTAGGTACATATTATGTGGACTGCGAATAGTGAGGATTCTTGGTCAGTCCCCCTCGCTAAGACGAATGTTTATTTGTTAAGCAATTAGAGTTTGCGTGTTGGCACATAATAATCTTCCATACTCAATGATACCCACGACACAAAAAAATGGGTCTTGAGTATATGTTGGGTGTATTTAAATATATAAAAAAGTTAACTTATAAATCTTTTTTTAAAATAAGCACTGAGAGTCGAATTTAAATTATAAAGTTGTTCTCTGCTATGCTACACCCACAGAGTTACTCTTCGTTAAGCAACATTTCTAAATGTTAGTCAGCAACATCTGATAACAAAACGTTAATTATTGTTAGTAAAAGTTATTTATTGTAAGTAATTATAGTAACTTTTAAAAAACATTCAACATTTGGGTGCAGTCCATAACATTGTTAGAAAATGTTGTTACTCTGTTATCCAATGTACTTTTCTGTTAGGAATAGCAACATGTAACAAATAATAACAAGTAGCAACAAAAATTATAGATTGTTGCTTAATGTTATCGTGATGCACTATTGGTGATAGGTTTCTCATATCTGAGAGGTCGTCTGGATAGGCATCACCACAGTGTCAGTAGAGTAAATGCACTGTTGTGTTTCGGTTTGAAAGGTATTGTAGCCAGAGCAACTACTGGACACATTGAGACTTAACATCTTATGTCTCAGGATGGCGAGTACAGTGGAATGCCAAGCATTGCTTTGTAATTCAAGGTGCTGTTTGGTTTTGCTACTGTTCATGAGCGGTCGTATCGCTTACCATCAGGCGAACAGCAGGCTCGTCTCGCCATTCATTGGAATTAAAAAAATGCACAATGTTGCTCAACAAACGATAACAGCAGTGTGGATGCACCATTATTTGCACTGAAAATATCAAGGACACTACACTTGATACACACTATAATACGTCCGACATATTTTTGTATCACTCGATATTTAAATTCTTTATCGTCGTATTTTTCGTTACCTTTTTACGCATTTTATACAAAAGACACACTTCACTGTTTTACTTTGGTATATGCTGTTTTAATATTTATACGCGTGAATGAATCGTGCAAGCAGTTATATAGCCTGCTCTAGTAAAGAAATTGAAAGACGTTTCATACACTGGTCCATTAAACTACTGTGGCAATTTCAGTGATCCAAATCGTAATTGCGTAAATATAGACTCATTGTTCGTACATTATTTTACATCTATATGGATGAGGATACACTATTTTTTTTCCCGTATAAAACATGTTATAATATTTTGCATTATATACGAAAAAGGAAGAAGCTTGGGTCATTTGCCTATTCTCATAGAAATAAATAAAACACTTTATATAACATTTTTATTTAAACAAATCAACTTAGTCTAAAATACAAAAAAAAAAACTAGGAAATATTTAGTATTCAAATACTTATAAATGTCCAGTATCACACAATAAATACAAATCAGAGTTATAAACCTGTTTGGCATTACCTGTATCCAATGTTAATATTTAAAAATTAATTATCAATACAACACATGAATAAATTACAATATAAAAAGCACCAATATAATTTGAAAGCGTCTAAAACAAAGACAGAAAAATATAGCGATAACGTAAAATATATTATGGTGCACCCAATTAAAATAAATATACACACATACATATAAAAACTCACGCCTTTGACCCATGGGGTCATAGGTACTACCAGGCCACTCATGACTCACGACAGGTTTCGACTTGTGTGTTTCGTCCCACGATGGCGTGCCCATCGCCCTATCGGTCGTCACAAATTCCTGACTCCGGGGTGATATTGAATACACTTTGCCCCGACCCGGGATTCGAACCCGAGACTTCGGCGGTGTAATCGTACCGTAGTGCAACTGCTTCACCAAGGCAGTCATAAACGTTCTGATACATCATAATATATATTTTGTAATGGTCAAAGTTTCTATTCTATTTAGTATATTTTTTATTCCACAACTTTACTTCTATCAATATATTTACATATCTAATATTTTCTCCATTTAATTTCTTCACGCACATTTCGTAAACAGAATCAAGGAACTGGTTGAATTTATCGGATAAATTTCTCGTATAGTATGCTGTATGGTAAGCCGCACACTAACTAACTGGTACTGATGTTTTTGATATCCTTATAATGTGATGATTTTATAGGTGAGACGCAAATTGAACTGTTTTACATCTTGCGTTCAATAAAGACATTTGAATTGTGCCACATTATTCAATAACAAAGTATTACTTGTACGTACCTATATTTAGATGTTATGATTACTATTTTTTTCATCTGATCGGTTAAATAATTCATTAGCCTATAGTAACTACACTGACAATATAATTTTATATCACAGTCACATCATTTGGCTCTCATTCCACAGACGATTATGTGTCCTCTGTGGATATCAATTAAGTTCACGTAATTTATACTGATTACATCAATTATTTATATCATGGTGAAGGAATCTGCCTGCAGCAACTTAGCTTATAATGATGTGCTATAGGCATATATTTTGTTTTAGAAGAAAATATTATATTGGAGTATGGCTTGAGGCTCCCGTTATGCAACGACAAAAACGGTATAGCGATGTACCTATTCTTTGTTTTTGTTTTTTGTACGTTCCTAGTACGGTTAGGGAGGCTTCTCACGACGCGGTTTGTACCCGCGGCCGCTGATAATGTATATGAAAAAACAGAAACACATTTCAGGAAGCGATTAACGCCCGCACCGCTTGTCATATATATCTGCATTCTGCGGCTGCAGGTGCAAACCGCGTCCTGAGAATCCTCTCTTCTGGTACTGAACGTTGTAGTGGGTAAGGCTCTAAGGGCCTGGTGCAGATCGGGACGGCAACGGATTTAATTTGAAAATTGATTTCGCGACATCGAGAAATGACCAGATTTGATTGATTTAGATGCCACGGCATATTCCCAAGAATAAGTTTGAATATCCTTTAGTAAAAAAATAAATCAGTTGCCATGCCGTCAAAGTCTGTGCTGGTCTTGAGGGCTCGCGGAGCTGTGTAGCACCAATTTGCGGCTCCTCCTTAAGCATTACTTTCATTCTAACGAGCTTGCTTGCAGAAATATTTGCGTGTGATTGTGGCCATTACAATAATAACATTAGTCATTTTATCGACTATCGGATGGCAAATGATCATTTCTAAAACCTCTCTTCGTAATAAAGCTTCTAAAACTTCTCTCCATAATAAAGCTTAGTCCAGGGGCCAGAAACGACATACATTAATTATCTTATGTCAACATATAATTGGTGAATTCACTACTAATTTATTAAGAAACAATAGACGCAACACTATAATTTGAATATATTCTACAGAAAGTCAATTGGCAACTAGTAACTACTTATCTATGTACATTTGATGTAAAATGCATTTTTTTATAATTATAAATAAAGATAACTTGTAATTTAGGCTGAATAGTGTAGGCTACTTACTTATAACTACTTAGTAGTAAGCCACATTAATATTTACATACTAATGCTAGTTTTCGTTGAAGTAATATTAATAATTGAGTTTGAGCATTGCTTTTGTGACTAGAATTACATTTGTGTGTGAGTTTTTAATCTAATTATTTATTATATTGAATTGAAACTCATTCTCTATATTTACGAGTTATTACAGTTTGGGGAAAATTACAAATGAATATATAGCAAAATAAAATACATACATCTATTTTGACATTCATCTTGCTTATTTCATTTTTACGTGACTTATAATTTAGTCATAATTAAAAATTACGTATATCTAATAATAATAAAAATATTACTTGCAGTATTAACAGATATAGAATATGTTGTATATCTACATAGATTAACGAAATATATCTAAGCTGTAAAAATATCAATTTTTATGTTAAGCCTATTTATTTAGATTTGCTAATAGCCAAAGACTCGTACATATAACCGAAAGATTGAATTCTATGAATATTTAACACACAGAAGAAAATTTAATACTTGTAGTATACTAAATAAATATTAGATTTGATCTATAAGTACTTAATCTATATCAACCGTTATACAAACCTTCAACTTTCATTCACTTGAATATGAATATTATCTATGTAAATAGCTAATACAATTATTAAGGCCTATTTACAGAGTAATTCCCTGTCACACTTTCCTTAAATATAGATCTATAGCTGTGCGCAAAAACAATTAATATTTAATTATTCAATACGTTACTGCATCGCCAAGAAATAAACTATCTACCTTTGGGGTCGAGTATATTATCTAGGCATTATTACGCCTGGCGATCGATTGCCGCACATGTGTCGCGAACACGATATAGTCGCAGAGCCGTAGAAACGTATATATTTTTTGGTCGTAAAGTTAATATCACTACTTTATTATTGAAATAAAGCTACATTTAACAACAAAGTTTGCGGTTTTCGATGGTTGGTGATTTTGAAGAGAATTCAATAGCGCTAAATTATATATTTTTTAATTTTTCTTTTTGTTATAATATGTGCGTACGCCAACATTGTCAAATATCAGCCAATTAGAAGATAGAAAAATATGGCCCGGCACCACTATTTTATCTACGTTTTTGAAGTTCGCTTTTGTTTAGTTTTTATTCAGGAAGTCCCAGCAATGTCAATCAGGTCGTATAAGCAATATTGGTGTAGGGCACCGCGCCGATAGTGCTAAAACCGGCATTGACTGGGTCCCACATTATTGGTGTTAACAATTAAAGTAATATGAAAGGTGCCGGGCACTGACGACGTGCGTTGCGGCTGTTCAGGGTGGGAAATACTATCATACTACTAATATACTTGGCGAGCGTTAGCCAGTGATACCTTCAAGCGGAGTACTAGTGCGTGCGGACATAATTAAACTATAAGGCTGCGTCCACCATGACAAGGTGGCTCAGGTGAAAGCCACAGCTGCAGCGCGGGTCGCTCGTGTCCCGCTGGTGGGCGCAGCCTTAGGAAATTGAGCAGGACACTGCATCAGCGTATTTGGCGGCTACGGGGGGTATGGCAGTACTATATCCAGGCGGCGGGTCGGAAGTTGTCGACGATGCTGGCGCGGCGTGCGGGGCGCGCGGGGCGGGCGGGGCGCGGGGCGCGCGGGCGGGCGGCGCGGGGTCACGAGTCGTGCAGCAGGCGCTGGTAGTGCGGGAACACCTCGTGCGGCGGCACGTGCAGCCCGAACTCCAGCGCCACCAGCACGGCGAACTCGAAACGCATCAGGTCCTTGCGGTTCAGACGGAATGTCGTCTCGATACGCTGTAGACGGTTTTATTTATTTAACACATTATTGTACACCATTTATATAAAAATGACAAAAAAAGAAAATAAAAAACAAGTGGCTGTCTTATTGATTTTGTATCATGAAATGATAATTATTGAAGTATACTCGATAGCTCGTGTAACGCAAACCCAATCTTAAGGGCAAATCCGGTGTAGCTTGAATTTGGATTTCAAATAAAATTATTTACAGGGTGATTTTTATATATAAAAATATTTCAAAGTTAAAAAATCATAAGTAAAACATATTTTTCAATAGAATAATAAATAAATGAACATATTTTATGACTAACACTTACTTCGATTAACGCTTTCAACATTTCTCCTTTAACGTCATTAAGTTTGGCTGATAGCAACAGACAGGCGCCAGCACATAGTTTTCTGTTATCCTTGTTGATTAGATTGGCCAGTATTAACTTCTCAAAGTAAACATACGCCTGTGCGACTGACAACAAGTCGACTCCTCCACTGTCATGTTTTGCAATCTTACGCATTTCTTTCTTTATGCTGAAAATTAATTTAATCGCGAATCAGTACCTTTCTTGCAATAAAATAATTATTTCATACATTGAGATAATATACTAGAGGGGACACTACAAACAAATATTTGTAACAAAATGAACGGTACATTCTATTTCTGTCACTGTCACACCTACGAAATAACATTATCTTCCCTCTCGCTTCACTGTGTACCCGTGTGCACGCACCATACGAAGAGATTTTGTTCCCGATGTCCGCTCTAGTATAATACCTCAATGATTTCATACTTAATCGAGTTACTGGCACTGAGTACCACAATAAATACGTTAATTATTATGGTTTAGATAAATATGGGAAAAATACCATATAAAGTAAAATAAGTAGGGTAGTAATCAGTAAAATAAGTAGCTAATATTTGAACATACTTACCTTCTCAGTTTGCTAAGAGTTAGTTTAATATGCGGGAATTTTTCTCTAAACTTATCGTTCAGTTCCTTTTTAAGATCTTGTGGTCGGACGTAGTCAATAATAGATGTCATATACGATGTAAATGTTAATAGGGTCCTATGCTTGCCTGCGATCAACTCTGGATCATCCAACACATTGGGACAATAATGAAGCTGAAATAAAAAACAATTTTAGATAAGATAAATGTGACAGGCGACCCAGCATTGGTTGATAGGAGGTATTAGATTTAGATTGTATTAAGCGGGTCACATTGTGTAAAGTTTTTCACAATGTGTAAAAAATATACTTATTAAATGATGACAGCACTCTTATGATAATCACAACAAAACCGTTATAAATTCATCCAACATACTTACAAATTTCTGTGAGATTAGTGTGCTGTCATCCCAATCAAATGTCTTGTTATCAACAGACGAATGTGGCGGTGAAGATGCTATAACTGTTCTTTGTGACGATTCATAAGAAAAGCACCTAGAATAAACACTTCCCTTAGTCATTACAGTTTTAATGTGGTCACACCACCATGCATTCTTTAGACTTAATTATTAGAGTAGAAACTATAATACATGCAAAATAAATAAAACAACATCTCACACTTCCACAACTTAGTTATAGCATCTACCTATGTATATGTTAAGTTATATTCAACGTCCAAGATATTAGTATGTCCATGCATCTCTGGCCACATATTCCATACTATGTGCAGACTACATCCAGTTGTTAATGATTGTGTAGAAGGATAAGTGCATGATATATACATGTTTCATCCTTAGCAAGTAGTCAGCACCCCTAGCATTTCCTAATTAACCTCACCATATAACTTTACAAAAATATGACCAAAACCCATAATGCAATTACTGCATTTTTACATTTATAGTTTTTATAAAAAGTATTATGGCTACATGTACAAATTATGGTTATTAATAAACTTTTGTGTAATTTTAAAGCAAGGGTTGAACAGCATTAGCAAAATCTAAATGCATAGCAAACTTCATTTTTTCATTGTTTACCATTTCTTATCCTTGTGCCTCGTCAATAATTTAGTCCTGAAATTTAAATTTGTTAGTGATGAAATGATTATGATTGTTTCATAATGATAATCAAAATGCATTTGATACAATCAGTGATGTGTAACACATAATTATGTAAGTCATGTATGTATGTATGTATGTTTGTATGAGTGCAGAAGCATTCAGTTGATGTGTCTTGATTTTGTTTATAATCTTGATTTCAAACAAAACAGTGGTTCCATCTATAAAATATAAAGTGGATACAATCTATAAACTGAATATTAGGTTTAGTACTATTTCAATATAAAAACAAATTCAAATATGCTATACATAGACTGTTTGTTCAATCAAGTTTAAGTTACTTTTTTATTGTTGCACAACCTCTAATTAAACACGAAAAAATAACACACTGTAATGTTTAATTAATTATTTAAACAAAAAATAAACAATCACATGCACAAAAGCACTTTGAAAATAATTCAGGAAGTAAAACATTATTAGAATGTTTGTAAGCTTATCTGTCCTCAATAAAACTAGTAACAGCTTAATTTACCTGGCAATGACGTGGGGATGACGGTTTATTATTTTCCAATTAGCTTTGTCTGTAAAGTCGCTATCATACATTTTCCTGTATTGTTCTCTTGTGCACACTCTAGATGGCACAAGTAATTTTGAGTATGATATATCTTGACCATTTTCTTCCTTTTCCAAGCCAAGTAAATCAAATGGATCCACACCATTGTCAGTGATTGATGAGAGAGGTCTAGGGCCTGATGTATTCCGTCTGCGAACACCATCCTTTCTAAGGTCAGTTCTGAAAAGTCCAGACATACCAGGATTTATAAATCTGTGCAATTCTGACTATGTTACATGTAGGTCATACATGTAGGTCAAATTAATATTCTGCTTTTTTGAAGATAACAAAAAGCTTAAAAATAAAATAAAATAGCTTTAAAATATTTTCTACTATAACTAAACTAAATTAACTTATAGCTTTCGCTAATGAAAAGCTAATATCCAGGGATAATTTCAAAATATAATGTAACATGGACATTGTCACAAAATCTCTTGAATCATACATACCTTGCATTACGCACAGTTTTTGAGTAAGGGATTGTGCTGAATATCACACAGGGAGCACCTTGTGATGGCACAAAGGCAAGTCTCTCATCCCTAAATGTAACACCTTTAGTTGGACGTACCAAACGCACTTCCTTTGTTAAAGCATGATTCTCAGGTATACATGTATTGCTGGTTCTAAACCGACCTGAAACATTCCAAATATTGTATATAGTTATATAAGTAATGTAATTTTAGAACCAAAGTGTTTTAGTAGAAAATATGTACATTAATTACAGTAGGCCACATATTATACAAATACTACAATAGGACAGCTAATATGTAGACATAAATAAACTTTACCAAAATTTAAACTCTCAGAGCTACTCTTATCATCTGTATTTATTCCTGCGAGAGATACAAGGTGGTTCTTTTTGGCCCGAAAAGATGTATGTTTTTCTTTGAATGATTCAGTGTTTCCAGAAGAGCATCTGAAATAAAATATAACACAGATTAACCATTATTCCTTCCTATGAAAACCTGAAATACTTTTGATGTGTCTAGAAGTAAATATAGTATATTAACAAATCCGTATCAACAACTATTGTCTTAAGTCAACAGAATAGTAATAGTCTGAATCTCATTACATTGAACTGTTTAAATAAATCATAATTACCTCTCCCTGAAACTAGAATTAGTAACTCCTTTCACAGGCGTCGCTGTTGAAGTATATTCAGATTCTGAGCTCAAGGAATGATTGTCAGGGCCAAGTTTATGGACAGGACTAGACTGCGGAACTTTATTGCGAGACCGCACGCTGTTCTTTAAGATGACATCCTTATCTTTATGTATATCCATCGATTTAAATCCATTATCAGTCTTATCATTCTTGGACGTAATCTGTTTTAATTCTGAATCTTTGTATTTACCGTCAAGAGATATATTTGATAGAAAAGTAACAGCCGCTAATCGTCTTCTTGCTTTCTCATATTTATTACGATGGTTTGACATTGTAGATAATTATACTTATGGTGTAACTATTTCTGATACGTTTATTGGATGTTATAACACTTTTATCTGAACTAATGTTATAATATTTGTCAATTTTACGAGCCCCGAGTAATATTTTCATCAATACGAAAATATGAATTTGTCAAATATTTTGACAACGTCAAAACTCCAAAAAAAAATGGAATTATAGTTTGATATTTGTATTATTAGGAATTATTACGATTTTAATTACATTTTTACTAGTGAAAGTTTATGAGGCAATCCACTGAAATACTAAATCAGCTATTCGTATAAATCTATATAATGAAATATCATTTTTGTCAATTGTCATAGTTATTTTTAATTTGTTTACTTACATTTCTGAACGAAGTAACAAATTTCACTGTCAAATTAAAAGTTTTGGTATTTCTGTGCAGTAAGGTGGAGCGGATAACTTTTAATTCATATTAGAATAAACAATAAAAGGTTGTTTTTAATGGAGTCTAATATTCCTGGTTCCTCTTCTACCACTAGAGCCACACGGTTTATGATGGAAGGGGTCGGAGCTCGCGTAATAAGAGGACCAGACTGGAAGTGGGGCAAACAGGTAGGATGCACTGTTTATTTTTGTTAAAGATTGCATTATTTCTATAAAACAGACAGGTTTAGCCATTGATCTCTATCTCGAGATATTGTGAGATGGTGTATCATATCATAGTTATGTAAAATTGTGTTGTAATTCTGTTTGTATTGCAAATGTCATCCATACTATGTATTGTTCATGATATTGTTGTTTTAGTTTTATAATTTCACTCAATTTTATTTTTATTTCTTTGCAGGACGGTGGTGAAGGCCATGTGGGTACTGTAAGAAATTTTGAATCTCCTGAGGAAGTGGTTGTAGTGTGGGACAATGGCACTGCTGCCAACTACAGATGCTCTGGAGCCTATGACTTGCGCATATTGGACAGTGCTCCAACTGGTGTAAAGCATGAAGGAACTATGTGTGATACTTGTAGACAACAACCTATTTTTGGTGAGTACTTCATATTATTTAAGCTTTATTACAGAATGTCATTTATCATTGTGATTAGATTTAATATTAGTGTACAGTACAGAAGTAAGTATAACAATAATTCTGATAACATTTAAAAACATTTTCAGGTATTCGCTGGAAATGTGCAGAGTGTAGTAATTATGATCTCTGCTCTGTCTGCTACCATGGAGACAAACATAACTTAAGGCACAGATTCTACCGTATTAGTGCACCTGGGGCCCAGCGCTGCCTTGTAGAGCCTCGACGTAAAAGCAAGAAACAGGCTGTGAGAGGAATATTTCCGGGAGCCAGAGTTGTAAGAGGGGTGTGTACAGTGTTAAATTTTTCTTTTATTCTCACACTCTCACACCAGAGGTGCTACCAGGATATCCACATTTTGCCTAGTGCGTTCCATCCCACAATGTGTTGGGGGATGAGCCAATTGCCATATCAGGCAAAAATTCCTGACACCGAGTTTTATAATGAAAAGAAAAAAAATCTATTACTTTTTCCAACCTGAGATTTGAACCCCAGACCTCAGCTTTGCAATCATATCATATAATCAACTGGTGGTAGGTCTCTCATATGTGAGAACAAACAGCAGTGTAAACGCACTGTTGTATTTCGGGTTGAAGGGCATTGTAACCAGAGTATCTACTGGACATATTGAGACTTAACATCTTATGTCTCAGGATGGCGAGCGCAGTGGAATGCCAAGCATTGCTTTGTAATTCAAGGTGTTGTTTGGTTTTGCTACTGTTCATGAGCGGTCGTATCGCTTACCATCAGGCGAACGGCATGCTCGTCTCGCCATTCATAGCAATAAAAAAAAATATAGTACTATTGGCCACTGAGGCAGTCTCATAAAAATAGCTGGCAAATATTGTCATACATAGAATTGTCAAGTTGCTTAATAAAATGATTCTGTATTAAGATGATAGCCTTCGATCAAATATACACTAGATACACAGTTCCCTGTAAAAGTTCTGTTAAAAAGTGGCACCGATGCATGACATTAAAAAGAGTAAACAAAAAGATCACATATTCCAAATATATTAACACAAATTCCACCTTATTCCTGGAGCTTAAAGTAGCTTTTCACATAATATTGTCTAAAGTTCTGCGACGTTTTGGAAGCAACGGTCGGTGCGTGACTGAAGCCATTTTCTAAGCGCTCATGTTGTATCTAGTGTGTATTTGATCGAAAATGATAGCTCACCACTATCCTTAAACAGGAGCTATGAATTATACTTTGTTATAGCATTTAAAAACCTAGAGTAAAAACTTCTTTAATCATAGCTTTATCATTGAATCTACTGATCCTTTTGGTTGTGGTGTAAGACAGAATACCTGAAAAAAAGGCTACACTAGGCTTGGGCAATCCATTAAAGTAGAATGAAACCGTAATATGTAATTTTATTTATTAACATTATTAATAAATTCACAGGTGGATTGGCAATGGGAAGATCAAGATGGTGGTAATGGCAGGCGCGGTAAAGTAAATGAGATACAGGACTGGTCTGCAGCCAGTCCCCGCTCTGCTGCATATGTTGTATGGGATAATGGTGCCAAAAATCTCTATAGGGTCGGATTTGAAGGAATGGCTGATTTGAAGGTATATTTACATGATTATTTTTTTAAACAATGTGTTATGGGAACAATGTGTTCTAATAGGGAAAAACTAAACATAGACTTCTCTATAGTGCGTTGAGTGACACTGAGCCTTTGGAAGAGGCCCATAATGAGATGCCACGTTTCGGTGTCGTATATAATCATAATAATCAAAGACTTTCTTTCGTCTTTAGACACTGAGGGAGATTTGACGTGATGTAGTTTCCCAAATGCTTCCCATCGTTCCCATACCTTATTTTGATTTGACATTTGAACTCTAAGTCCAACTGGACTACTTATCTCAAGTAGACATATTCATTGACATTTTTGATGATATAAAATGTATGTATCTGTATCAACCCATATACGTTCCACTGAAGGGTACGGGCCTACTCTACAATCGACAGTACGATTGAGAGTGGTTAGGCCATATATTCCACCACGCTGGCCTAGTGCGGGTTGCCGGACTTACATACCATAGAATTTTTTATAAACCGCTATGGTATGCAGGTTTCCTCACGATGTTTTCCTTTACCGTTTTAGTGCGCGATGATTGACTATCAATACACACACATGGCTCCGAAAAGTCAGAGGTGTGCCCTGGGATTTGAACCCGCGACCACCGTGAACATGATGGCAGCCGTCATAAAATGTTGTTATAAAATTTATGTACCTATGTGGTTTGTTGCTTTCAGGTTGTAAATGATGTGAAAGGTCAAAATGTTTACAAGGAACACTTGCCACTCTTAGGAGAATTAGGTCCTGGACGTACTGGGCCTCATGGCTTACAAGTTGGTGATCAGGTAATTAAATATACATGGACTTCTCTTTGCAGTATTGATCTTTTCTGACATCTATATACAGGCGAGTTTTTCAAGTGGGCGTGGATGGCCAAATCCGAAACTATGAGGAATAGCGTTTGATTCCTAGGCATATTGATTTATCAAAAATCTAAGTATGCACTTTTAGTTTTCATCAAAATCAGGCTCGTAAGTCGTTTGAGTATTTTTCGCTATTCCTCATCGCTTCGGATTTGGCCTTACACGCCCATTTGAAAAACTCAGCCTGTATATCTATTAAATCTTTTTATCCACATAAAAATTGTCTGTTTATATTTCTGAATGCTGGTATTGTTGCCTAATACTTTGCAATTTTTATTATTTTAGGTTAATGTGGACCTTGACTTGGAAATTGTGCAATCATTACAACATGGTCATGGTGGGTGGACCGATGGAATGTTTGAGTGTCTCGGCACCACTGGCACAGTGGTTGGCATTGATGAAGATCATGATATAGTAGTCACTTATCCCAGTGGAAATAGATGGACTTTTAATCCTGCAGTTCTGACAAAGGTAATACAGATACTTTCAGTGGATATACTGTTTTTTTTTTGTAATTAATTGATAAGCTTATTCTAAAATATGGACACTAGCAGTTTCATTTTAATAGCAATGGTAGGTTGCTTCATTGATATTTTTTATCAAATTTAATTATGACCATCCTATTTTATGCCCTTAAAGGGTTCATCAATAGGCAGGACATACCAAAATAATGATACAAATGTTTGTGATTTTTAGCTTTTTTGTGTGGTAATAATATAGTAGTGTAGTGCTGGATTAAGTTAGCCCGAGACTATAGCACTATGTATTTACAGGCCCTTTAAATGCTAAAGGTTTTTAAGATTAAAAAAGGGCAATGCTTAGACTGCCCTGCATTTTCCTTCTGTTATCTTCATTCCATGGAAGTCGGTAAGAGAATGCCTCGAGCGATACGGCCACCATTTGTGATATTGTATTGTTTAAAATGTAAGAAATCATTGTTTTTTTTTAAACTTATTTTTATTTTAATCAATGGCGAGACGAGTATGCCGTTCGTCTGATTGTAAGCGGTACGACCGTTCATGAACATCAGCACAACCAAACAACACCACGAATTATAAAGCAATGCTTGGCATTCCAATGTGCTCGACATCCTAAGACATAAGATGTAAAGTCTCAATATGTCCAGTAGTTACTCTAGCTACAATGACCTTTGATTCGAAACACAACAGTGCATTTAAACTGCTGTTTGATGTGATAAATAAGTGGTGTACAAAAAAATAATGAATAAATAAATAAACAATAGTTACGCGGTGTCCTGCGTGAGCGACGAATACGACGCGACGCGACGCGATACGACGCGACTACTGGCGACAAATGTCCGACGTGATTTCTTCGTTGCGTTACGTCGCGTCTCGCCGCAGACTGCCATATAGGTCGCAATAATTAGGTGATGCCGTTGAATTGATCGCTCTCGTCGTATTCGTCGCTCATGCAGGACACCGCGTTAGCGTTTGAGGACCACAGCATATTCTACTTTTACTTAGTAGTAAAGTGGGGGGGTGTAGTAATGCACATCATATTCTACTTCTACTTACCAGTGAGGTACGATGCAGTAATATGATGCTGTGTGTGTGTGTGTGCAGGTGTGCAGCGGCGCGCTGAGTGCGTCGACGTCGGGTAGCGGCGCGGGCGTGGGCGGCGCGGGTGCGGGGGGCGCGGGCGGCGGGTTCGCGGTGGGCGACCTGGTGCAGGTGTGCGCCGACCAGGAGCGAGTCAAGGCGCTGCAGCGCGGACACGGCGAGTGGGCCGAGGCCATGGCTCCTGTTAGTTGTATATTTTTGACTTCAATTCTAGTTTATACGAATGATATGTATTTATTAGATAAATTTTTGAGGTAGGTAAACTGCAGATATGTCTTGTTTATAACACACAGTTACACCAAATACTCTGCAGATATGAGTATACGATGTGAACCATTTTTAACTATTCTTTAAAAATATATATAATTCTAGAGTTTACAGAATAACGTTATTATCAACGTTTTAATTTCAGAATGTTAATATTGTGTATTATCTAGAATGTTATACTAATGTCTTTACGAATATTTGTAGACCCTTGGCAAAATCGGCCGTGTGCAACAGATATATCACGACAACGATTTGAAAGTTGAAGTGTGCAATACATCGTGGACGTATAATCCGAATGCTGTTACTAAAGTCGCATCCTCAGATGGTAGCATTCCGGGAAACTCCTCAGGTAAATATCTGATGTAAGAAAAAAATCGACAGCAATATAGTGTTGGATATGACTGTATGCTATTTCATGTGCGTATTGTAAATAAGTGATCACTCTCAATCGTAGTCTCGATTGTAGAGTAGGCCCGTGCCCTGCAGTGGGACGCGTATATGGGCTGATACAGATTGTAAATAAATCTACCAATAAATATTAGAAATATTATAGTCTTTGTGGCAAGAACTATTGAACCGATTGTGGTGAAACTTACACATCATAATATATTTTAAGACTATATCAGAAGTGACTACACAAATAAATTTGTAGGTTAATGTAACAAATATTTGTAGGTGAACGCCTGTCGGCACTTTTAAAAAAGTTATTTGAATCTCACGTGACGGGCGACGCGAACGAGGAGCTGGTGAAGGCGGCCGCCAACGGCGACGCCGCGCGCTGCGCCGAGATACTCGCGCGCACCGACGGAGCGCACGCAGACGTCAACGGATTCTACGGCGGACATACTGCGCTGCAGGTTAATCATTACTAATTAAAGCCTTTTATCATGTTCAACGGTTTTGGAATAAGGCAGGAGAGCAAGAGTCGTATAGGAGGACTATATTTTACGTCTTACATGCTGCATGTGGGAATAGATTAGAGAGAAGTGTCACTTGATGCACATAAAATGGTAATGGAAGCATTATATTATGGCCTAACCTGTAACCACTCTCAATCGTACTCTCAGTTGTAGAGGAGGCCTGGGCCCTGTAGTGGAACGTATATGGGCTGATACAGATACAGATTTTAATACTAATGCGATTTGAACTGTTTTGTGTAGTGTATATCGAACGTGAGAGGTGTTACATCGCGCGGCGTTTCGTACCTGCACGCGTAATGCTGCAATCTTATGCCGCCTTATGATACAAGTATAGAGGTGTTCCGCAGGCGGCAGCGCAAAACGGGCACGTGGAGGTGATCCGCGCGCTGGTGGAGGCGGGTGCTGAGGCGGACGCAGAGGACCGCGACGGCGACCGCGCCGCGCACCACGCCGCGTTCGGAGACGAGCCCGCCGCCCTGCGCGCGCTCGCCGCCGCCGCCGCCGACCTCAACGCGCGCAACCGCCGCCGCCAGACGCCGCTGCACATCGCCGTCAACAAGGGACACCTGGGCGTCGTGCGCACGCTGCTGCTGCTCGCCGTGCACCCCAGCCTGCAGGTACGCACATGTACACACATGCACGCATACACACATACACACATACACATCGCCGTCAACAAGGGACACCTGGGCGTCGTGCGCACGCTGCTGCTGCTCGCCGTGCACCCCAGCCTGCAGGTACGCACATGTACACACATGCACGCATACACACATACACACATACACATCGCCGTCAACAAGGGACACCTGGGCGTCGTGCGCACGCTGCTGCTGCTCGCCGTGCACCCCAGCCTGCAGGTACGCACATGTACACACATGCACGCATACACACATACACACATACACATCGCCGTCAACAAGGGACACCTGGGCGTCGTGCGCACGCTGCTGCTGCTCGCCGTGCACCCCAGCCTGCAGGTACGCACATGTACACACATGCACGCATACACACATACACACATACACATCGCCGTCAACAAGGGACACCTGGGCGTCGTGCGCACGCTGCTGCTGCTCGCCGTGCACCCCAGCCTGCAGGTACGCACATGTACACACATGCACGCATACACACATACACACATACACATCGCCGTCAACAAGGGACACCTGGGCGTCGTGCGCACGCTGCTGCTGCTCGCCGTGCACCCCAGCCTGCAGGTACGCACATGTACACACATGCACGCATACACACATACACACATACACATCGCCGTCAACAAGGGACACCTGGGCGTCGTGCGCACGCTGCTGCTGCTCGCCGTGCACCCCAGCCTGCAGGTACGCACATGTACACACATGCACGCATACACACATACACACATACACATCGCCGTCAACAAGGGACACCTGGGCGTCGTGCGCACGCTGCTGCTGCTCGCCGTGCACCCCAGCCTGCAGGTACGCACATGTACACACATGCTCGCATACACACATACACACATACACATCGCCGTCAACAAGGGACACCTGGGCGTCGTGCGCACGCTGCTGCTGCTCGCCGTGCACCCCAGCCTGCAGGTACGCACATGTACACACATGCTCGCATACACACATACACACATACACATCGCCGTCAACAAGGGACACCTGGGCGTCGTGCGCACGCTGCTGCTGCTCGCCGTGCACCCCAGCCTGCAGGTACGCACATGTACACACATGCTCGCATACACACATACACACATACACATCGCCGTCAACAAGGGACACCTGGGCGTCGTGCGCACGCTGCTGCTGCTCGCCGTGCACCCCAGCCTGCAGGTACGCACATGTACACACATGCTCGCATACACACATACACACATACACATCGCCGTCAACAAGGGACACCTGGGCGTCGTGCGCACGCTGCTGCTGCTCGCCGTGCACCCCAGCCTGCAGGTACGCACATGTACACACATGCTCGCATACATAATACATACTTACGAGCCTGCCTATTCATGCTGACTCATAACAGATCCTCAGTCATGACAGGTCAGACAGACAGAAAGTGTGGTTCTACCACTTTTAACCATTTCTATACACACGAAAATATGTACATATTCTCTTTTCCTTTGACAAGCGAAAATCTGCAAAGTGCCTTATAGTCCATAGTACGTCGGTGGCACTGGCTTTCTGGCCTGGCATGCTCGCGGATGTTGCGGTTGGGTTAGGTGTAATTAAAATTTCAAACGTCAGTATAATAATGATAAGCCTTTTGGTGATAATATCGCGTATTATGGGCGGCACAGGATATTCCAGGGCGAAAAATAAGGATTTACCTCCACGTGACCACCCAGAGCGTAATTTTATTAGTCTAATTGTGGGGGTTGTGGCGGCCATACAAAGTGGAAGTTCATGTAGCATCGACTTATTAAGGAATTTGTAGTTGAAGATAGAAAGTCAGCCAAGTATGACTCCCAGATACTTTATTGAATAGACGTCGAAGATGTCTACTACCTTGATTGTCACCCAAGATCCAGTAGCTTATCTTCACCATGTAATTGTGCCTAACAATAAAAGAGTGGCGGCCCGACTGTCCCCAACACTTGGGTAGACCATGTGGCGAGCTACGGACCCTTTAGGACAAGTCTTTAACGCAGAAAATTACGTCGTTGCCCTGGGTTTTAACAACGGAGCATCGTATCATAACCGATATTCCATAAAAGAGGATCAAGAACCCCGCCTACCTCGGTGAGACACCGCACATAATGACTACCTATCAGCTCTTTGATACGCTATGTGTCTGATCAATCTATACTAGGGCTCCAAACACAGAAAGTCGAGCGCCACTAGGTACCGGTATGGTTTTACAGTGCATGGTCAAGGTAAGGTGTTAAATGCGTTCGCGAATTGGCTAGAGCAAAGTGTTAATTGTTTTAGCAAAGACACCATGACCGCCACGACGCCTTACCCTATTGCCTCATCTGCTTTTGCCTTCACTCGTAAAATCGCATTAAACAGAGTAGTTTTATCTAACGTATTTTATATGAACTATACATGCAAATATACAAATATATACCATTTAAGGGTCATTTTCTCGTAATTACTTATCTTAATATAGTTGGTACATTTTAGTATATCTTAGGGTTTAGCACTATAAGTTTGAGATAGGAGCAAGTACTTTATCTAATAGCGAAACGAAAACGGCAGTAAAACTATAAGTTCAAGTGTCGGATTTAAGTGAGATAGCTGTAATAAAACCGGTTTCTACCGCTTACCGTTTTTACCAGTCTGTCGACATAGTCTATTCATAATCATTCCATTTCTTGTTACTTCTCAATGACTAGCCAGTGTGTCCAATTTAAATTCGAAAGTATGCTATCTGTCGGCAACAGAGGCATTTATGCTGACTCACTTGAATTTTTGCCAATGGTGTCTTGTATCGAGATCTTTGTGTGGGATAATTTTACGTTGGTATTTCATCTGATTTACACCTTTCATAATCAGGGCAGATACGATTATTTACAATTGTCACATATTCAATTTTAACATTATAATACCGATGCAAGTGGCAATCATATCATAATAACAAATAAGACGATGCTGTAATGCTCTTAGTTTTGCCCCTGTACTTTAGTACTGTAAAGAAAAAAATATTGTGACGATAAAAGTGACCTGAGACTGAGTTTTTTATTTATACAATTTTAAATCTAATTTAAGAAAAATACACCGGGGATCGGTAGAACAACACATTTGCCAAATCCTTTTTCCATTTGCATTAACGTCATGACGCTGTCGCCCCATTTTAAAACCCTACGCATAGGAATGAGACAGGAAAACTTAGAAATGCATAAATAATATCTAAATATTATTATATTTTTATCTCAAAACCTAAAGATCTTGCTGCGTTATAATTAATAATTTAAACTCTGTACGAAATACAAAATATATCACAATATGCGTACGTTGTATAAAGATTTTTCAAGAATTTAAATGATATGTAAACTTTGTCGACCCGCACTAGGCCAATGAGCCTATATAGCCTAACCCCTCTCAATCATACTCTCGATATTAGAGGAGGTTGCCCTGCAGTGGGTTATATCTGGGCTGATACAAAATTCCCATTTAGTATCCAACCAGTAAGCATCCTACAAACGTTGCAAATTTTCCATTTATAACACCTTATAAATTTACAAGAACAAACGGTTAAAGATTCGGTACGAATTAATTTAATCGCCGTCTCGGACATTAATCCCCGCGTTATCCAGATCGCTTTGGTATTTCCCGGGACCCATGTCTCTTAGACTTTTAATCTAGGCGAGTCGAGTTTCAGTCGGTAATGAGTGTAGCTCTCTCAGACATGCGGTCGCCATAATTGCCAAACTTTGGTACGACCGTAGCCCCCTGTCCCGCTGTCGCACGCCATTGTTCGCACGCTATGTCGCCGTGCAGTGTTCAGTGTTCACACACACTTGTTCGCGCTAAATGAAGTATGATGTTCACTGTGAATAGTTTAAGCTAATTCCCCTTTAATGTTGATATAGAATGTCATACCGGAACTAAATACCTCGCCATTTTATGTTGTGTATGCGGTCGTATAAGTTCGGTGGTATAGGTGGTATGCGATGGCGTCCACTGATAGCCAGGAAACGAATGTATGCTGTTGAAAATTTTATCTTTTATTATGTTAAAACTTGAAAACACTGCAGTAATATCCCGTATTATCATCATCGTCACTATTAATAGTTCGTTTTGTTGATTGATATTACCAACAATACCCTAAATGTATTAAGCACCGTATATTCGTGTGACCGTACTTATTAAATAATTCGATAATAAAACGGACACGGAAAACTCGGTTTATGCCTTACGTATGTACGAGTATACGTCTCACGCAATCGGATTTCCGAAGCTTTTGGTGACGCGAATCATATTCGGATATAAGCCGGGACTTACTCCGGACAGTTTGTATCGTCAAAGACGTGTTTTGACTAAATTTAAGGCTTGGTCGTTTTCGTGTGCCGGTTGCATTTATTGCTTGCGTCATTATTTGGTTTAAACCAATGAGTATCGATTATACCGCACTGAATTTGTCTAAATATTCATGCTTAATAACTTATTGTAAGTCATATAGGGCGAAATGATAGAGAAGTTGCATAAAGCATTAGAAAAGGTTTGATGATATTTTGCAGATACATGTAATCATAACGTAATGTATATCCGAAATATCTATATTCGATAGTAGAACAAGATCACCAAAAAGTTCGACTGATTCTATGAGAGCATTTACGCCCAAGCAAATATCCGTAAATTCAGGAGAACGAAGTAAATGGATCAAAAGTCTCAAAGAGTGAGTACAGAAATCTATTAGGGGCGACTGATCGGTATATCCGTATTGTTAGAGATAAAAATCGGCAAAAACCGTATTGTGGTGGACTGTGTTTCACAAAAACATCATAAAATATCACCAGTATGTTTATAATAACAGTTGGAAAACTCGTAACATTTTGTTATTATATTGATGGCCCTCATACCTAGCATACCTTTCGTTTGATTTGTAATTCACCGGGTAACCAGGTATTGGTGAAACGCACATTTGTATTCGCCACAAAACCACTTTCAGTTAATAATAGAGCAATTAACCACTGTAAATACGCTTAAATAATTCAGTCATTTATACATAATGTATTGCTTAGTGATTAGAAAGATTAGATATTTTTCCTGATTTGGAAATAATACATATTTTATATAAAATCATTTTACTAATCGTTGGATAATTTATTAAAATGTGCATAAAATAATACTCATATTCCATGTGTGTTTAAAAGAAATAAACTTTTGTATTTAAAGTATAGTTATGGTTTACTAATCATCATGGCAAATTTTCTATGACAAAAGAATTTCCTAAACATTTTTCAACAATTTTTAACTATCCAAGTATTTTTTTTTATTGCTATGAATGGCGAGACGAGCATGCCGTTCGCCTGATGGTAAGCGATACGACCGCTCATGAACAGTAGCAAAACCAAACAACACCTTGAATTATAAAGCAATGCATGGCATTCCACTGCGCTCGCCATCCTGAGACATAAGATGTTAAGTCTCAATATGTCCAGTAGTTA
The DNA here is from genome assembly GCA_030180105.1 of Hyles lineata. Classification (NCBI taxonomy): domain Eukaryota; kingdom Metazoa; phylum Arthropoda; class Insecta; order Lepidoptera; family Sphingidae; genus Hyles; species Hyles lineata. The sequence continues at coordinate 10,970,242 of JARJEE010000005.1, read as the reverse complement.
CTCTGGCTACAATGCCCTTCAACCCGAAACACAACAGTGCGTTTACACTGCTGTTTGACGGGAGAAATAGACACTGCGGTGGTACCCACCCAGATGGCCTCTCACATATGAGAGACCTACCTCCAGTAAAATTAATTTAATTAAGTATTAGATAAATTCAACAACATATTTTATCATAGTGGTTCATTTAGAGTATTCATAGCAATTTACATTTCAGATAGAATTACACAAAACGTTGATGTATAAAAATTACACATTGAAATTGTAGCGAGTTCGATGGCATTCCAAATAAATTCGCTACGGCGGCAATGCGGACGTGGGTGCAGCGTGAATTTGAACAAAAGTACGCAAATGCCGCTCTCGAACAATGTTGCATCCACCACTTCTGCCCTATAACTGCATTTTGCACCCATACAAAGTTGTGCGTCTATTGAAATTAAAAAGGCAGAATTAAAGGTCTAGTCCAGAAATAAAACAAAAACTGTTCGAGATACATAAACATAATATATATCTATTGAATTTCTATCTGCATTAAAGTTTAGAATGACATGAAACTCTCACAGGTGCCTTGAATTTCAGCTTACATGTGCAATATTCTGCTTAGTATAGATTAGTAGCTTATTATTTAGTCTTTGTGATATATTTATTTTAAAACAATTTCACCGTCATGATAGGACTGATAAAAATACTATCTTAAATTACTTGAAAAAATGAGGGCCCGTGCTCCGTGACTTCTGTGCTTTTCTAGATTTTTCTAGATCATTCGAGATAAATAATATATTTAATCCACTAAAATTGATCTCTTCACTATATTTATTTATCCAAATTTTTGTCACTACAAGCGTGATTTACTTAACATATTCTCATACCGTCTTTTCAACGAGGAAGAGTAATTTAATGTAACATTGAACTTATTTTCCATATTTTTATTCATCTGCTTTTATTTATATTTAAAGAGCACAACAAGCGTTGGCGTTCTCGATTCTCGAATAATATTCCGTAAAGCGGAAATAGCATAAAAGCCAAGCGCTTGAAATTGTTTTGTAAGAAACTTATCTGCGCGATCTTTGTTTAATTATATAACTATTCCGTGGAGCTAAAGTCATATTGAAGCGTAATTGGGCGTAAAGCTATTTAAAACTGAATAGAGCATTGTGAAGGCGCGTCACCTTGATTCAGCGTCGGAGCCTCGTCCTTAATAAAGTTAGAGTGGCGGCGCTGGCGGAGGCCGGTGGGCCGCGCGCCGCTCCGCCGCACCGCCGCGGGGCTCGCCGCCCTGGTCGCCGCTCTCCAAATCATCTTGAACAGGCTAAATGCCTTTCTCGGACCTCTTTGCTCACCATTTCTTAGTTTGTGTGCAATCGACCATTCATATCGCATTTAAATCAAAGGGACACTCAATATTTTTCTGGAGGCACTTCTCCATTTACAATTTAATTAGTAAATTTTGCATTATTTATCAAAAAACTTTTAGTTTTTACATTCGAAAAGTATAATAACACTGACAAACTTTTAAATTTCAATTTGAGTCTATGTAAATATTAACTTCTAATCATAGTAAATGAAGACAAGTATTATATAGTATTTTTTAATAAAATTCATCAATACAATGTCAAAAAGTCGAAAATTTCCAATGTGTAGTCAGAATTCATTTGCAACTATCTTGTCGTACTAATGCATTTGAGTACATAATACGTATCTGGCGATATGTGTACGCGACATAACATCGGTAATGCGTGCTCAATATTACATTGTTTTGTTACGCCTTTAGAAACAGTGTCAGAAGTGAGCAGAGGCGTTTGTTACGTAAATATCAGCTGGGCGTGTTGCGAATAGGATGGAATATACGATGAGGGGAGGAATATGTCCCTTTTATACTCTATACCGAAATATATTCAACGAGTTAAAATAAGTTTATGTTCACTTGTTCAATACGTGAGAGAAAACTCAATATAATTGTGAAAAAGTTTGTTTAACGCTGCACTGCAGTATTTCGAGAAAACGATAATAAATTAGGGAGTTTTAAAAGAGACCGTCTCATTATAAATCTACAACACTCGACGCCGCCATGTCGTCGTGGTCAATATTTGTGGCTTGCTCATTAAAATCTAATTTTCTTTAAGCAAAAACGGCCGAGCTTTCTTTTCCCGCGGCTGCAGGAAACGATTGTGGAACTAATTTGTTTCATCAAAGTTATTTTGATGCTGGAAAATAAACATTCCTTTATATTAATTCCGCAACGCAAGAAACATTGAAATAAATTTGTTTTCGTTTAATATGTTTAAAGGGTAATAGTTGAGTAGGAGTGTTCACCACGAAACGGAAATTCACAGCCCTTCCATTTCTGGTTATGCGTCGATTTATATTCTGCGCCCACTCGCCGCCTGAGAAATCTCATGTTGGAGGTGCTCTTTCAATTTGAATCGGAACACTCGGATCGGGGAATAATGTATTTCGGTATCGACCCTCCGCTCGGAACGGATCCTCCTGTTTATCGCCGCTCTCATTTATTCGGGCGTCGTCGTGCCTTTATTTTTTCAACACAAACTCGGTGTCGCGCTGTTTATCCGTCGCACGATACTATTAGCAGGGTCTTTGTTTTCAAAGGCGTCCAGATTTTGTAGCCCCGACTAAAAGATAATTGAATTGTCACACTAACACATAGGACTATACAAAATTATTTGTCTATTTTATTAAATTTTCCTTTTGAATTGCCCTCAATAAAAGGAATAAAACGTAGTTGCTGTTCTTAGGTTCAATCAGCTCATTTACACACGTTATTTGGATATAATTGTAGAAGATAAAACCCCCTTAATTATTGTTTTTAACATACATACATAGACTTACGCTTGTTCCCCAGAAGGGATAGGCAGAGGTGTAACCAGTACACCCACGTTTCGCCTTGTATGTTCAGTATCACGATGTGATAGAGGGCGGGATTACCGCCATATTGGGCACAAATTCCTGATTCTGGGATTATAATTAATGAATTGTAAAATTTAATATCATTTTACCCAACCCAGGATTCGAGCCCGAAAGCTCAGAGCTGTAATCGTAACCAAGTACTTACCGACTACCGATGCAGTTTTTATTTAAATTATCATAAATATTTTTTCATTTGCGTCCTTTGATTATTATTAAAGTTAAAATCATGTTTGAATCGTATGTGGCTTTTGTGCCAACGAAAGTATTGTGTTATGGTAAATAAACAAATAAGCTGACTCATTTTGTTAGAACACATCTACTGCGTTCGTATGCGAGGGAAAAGCCACTCTACAAAGCCGACATTTACAAAGCGCCTCGGGGTTCAAGTTTCTCTATGCGATCGTCTAAACGCAAAGAACTACGAGTACGTTTCCTGAAAGTAGCCGTTTTCAACCAATTGAACCATCCATACATGTGCGCGCTCCTCTATATAGTACGGGATTCGGACATGTGCACCAGATGTCGAATATTACGGTGCAGCTTCGATTTGCTGTAATATGTAGCGAGACCCGTGTTAAATTAAAAAACACATTGCTTTTTTAATTTCAGAATCGTATCGGTAACGACTTGTGTTTATTTTTAACCGCTATGATGTAAAGCAACAATGGAAAAGGGCAATTTGGCGGTTTGCCTCATCTAGCATTCGAGACGCGGGATGGGTATTGTGCAGACCCTTAACCCGCGCCCTATTTCTTCTATTGCGTGACTATTTACGTCGTTTTGTTTGATAATCTGCTATTGTTTCGCCGGGCCGCACGGCGTCCCTGTGAGAATTATGCGAGCTATCTAAACAGAACGTGAACCGATTGCGAATATGTACTGAATAAGTAATGTAAATACGGTCCACATGTAAATGATACAATTCAAAATTTGTTACGTACGCGCATAAAACATCCAGCTGGTGGAAAGTTCCGCTCGATTAGTTTCACCAATGAGTTTTTGTAACAATAAATTCTTTGTAATCTCCTCCCTTGATATACTGTACCACGATGTGACTCGTCCATACGATTCATGAAGCCATTTCATTTCCGTTTATATGCCTATTTGTATTCTCTCTTCCTTTGCGGTTACAGAAATCTCTATACAGAGATGGTCTTTCAATTTGAATCGAACCGGCCGAATTGGGGGAATAATTTATATGGAATGCGACTTTTTTATTCAGAACATCTCTATGTTCTTAATGTGCTGGCTTATTTTTCTCGTATGTATTTGGTCATTATTTGTTTTTTTATTATTTCCTTTATCTATCGTGTCGTATTTTTGTCAGCTGAGACAGTGCATGTCAATAGAATAGTTAAATAAAATGTTTCTTACATTTAATTTTCAATCATGTCTTATCAAAATATGTACAATATTGTTGAGAAGCTACTTCTTAACAATATTATTTTTATAGCCGTTGATTTATATTTATACTTGTATTGCTATGTTGGTATTGAATGAAAATCCGCGGTCATTAACACATTTCGCTGGGGGAGGCATATCGTAAAAACTATTGGATAATGTTGTTCCATCTAGTTAGCATTATTCTGGATAGTTTTAGTGGACGTTCACTAGATAACCTCATATATCTAGTCTAACTGGCTTTTGCCAGTGTCGTTGTCGAGTAGGAAATTTGCTTCTGTGAAATGATAAAACCAAAGCGACTGAGTACTAGCACAAACTTATTCCTGGAGGATTTCTTATTAAACTCCAAGCCTTTAGAAGTTTAAACTTCATTTCTGTTCGAAATTCTGTCCCATTTACGTTGTATGTTTATACTGAATATATATTTTACATTAAAATACTAAATTATTATATAATATACAGTAAATATTTAATTAAACATAAATGTAGCATATGGATGAATAAGTCTATACACCATGCGGGTGATGTGGATACACTTAATTTATCAAATCAAATCAAAGATAATAAGAAAAAAAAGAACAAATAATAGCTTTCAGATATATTCAATACAGATTTTAAACACTACGTTCTTATCCAACTTTTGTGAATATATAACAGATATTCTTAATGTAATAATTATAAACTCTTCTACTTTGTATTGTACGCGAAAGAAAATAAATTAGATAAAGAACCTGTTAATAGTCAATATATGCCAATCTCTTATTATTTAAAAGTTATAAGTAATACATATACTCAGCTTGTTAACAGGTTAAGAACTTTAATGAAAAAAAAAACTGTTAGAAATATTGAATTAACTATTTTTATTCACTGTGATCTTTTCCAGTAAATTGAAAATGGTTATTGTGTTACTACATTTGAAGTAATACCATTTTTTTAAGTTTCAATGCTGGACTTTTTCATAAAGAAAATATTCAAATAAAATAAAATAATTTTAAAAGAAACTTACAAATGAAATTTCACCCGAGCACTTATCTTATAAGAAGGGGAATCTGTTTTAGTAACAATAAATTAAATACAGAGGTAGAAAGTTGGCGTGTGCAATTCTGTCCGACGCGTTGCAAGATAAAACTCCCGAAGACGTTACAATATTTGTTCTTTGTATTAGGCGTGTTATTTCTGTCGTGATTTTTGATTTACACTGTTTATTTTTGGCTCCGACTAAAAGCTTATCTGTGTAAACAATTTATCGCAACGACCTGGGATTTAAAAAACTTGTATTGTACTTTTAAAAAACAAGGACAAGTAAATAAAAAAACTTTGACAAAATACAAAAATATTTTCTAATAATCCCATTATTTAGAACGGAAACAATCTAATGCAAATGTATTAATCTCCAATCAATACCTTTTTACTCTAACTGTTTTTGTCACAAACGACTAGACATTTAAAGCATGTGCCGCGTGTTAATAATTCTTTGCAGAACAGATAATGCTGGAATACGCGAACGCCAAGTGAAATGGAATGATGGAATAAGGAATTGGAATTTGACTAATATTCTTGTAGATGAGAGTGAGCGGGCGCGGGCGGTGGTCCTGGGTGCTGACATTGCATTAAAAGGTGGAGCGTGACTGTCTGTGCATTACCCAGCTTCGACTTAGGTCTGTTCCTCGCCTCGTCTCAAGCGTCTTATTGAAATCTAATTTTCGTTAATCCCCGGAACGAGTCCAACTGGCGGGGCGAAGCTATTGCCAATAATATTATCGTTGTTATTCCTCTACGGAATGCATTTCGTTCCTTTCAGTACATTGAAAGTCTAAGTTAATGTTTTGAAATAATGGATGAAATAGTCGAGTAGTTTTAGTTTCAGCGTCGTTTTAAGGGTATTTCTGTGTAGTAAATGGAAAATTCCTCTTTGTTATATTCGTACGGATGAATATCGCTTATTTAACTACTTCTTTCTTCTTCTTCTTCTTAACGCTATAAATATTTTAATTGCTTCAGTTAAACACCAGTAATGCCCCGTTGTTGCTTAGGTTTTCTCCACATCCATTATTGAATTTATTTATTTTTTGAAAACCTATTCAACAACTATATTGTTATTTTTTGTTTTGTTTTAAAGATTCATTGCTACAGGGTCTGGTGAATTTTTAGTTAATTATGAAAAAACTGTGTGGTTCACAAGTATGATTAGAACATGTTAGTGTACGGGTGTAAGGCTCCGTGTACTGAACCGGCAGGACGTATGACAGGAGCTTAATTTAGCCGCGGCTCGGCTGCGTGCCGCTCGGAGCGCTCTTGCGGCGCGAGGCGCTACAGTCTGATTTATGTTATTTGCACGTAAAGCGGAATTAATGGCTTTATTACTCTTCTCTGTTTGTTGATCTCGAATGCGAAGCTCCGTCCGCGTCCACAACTTCGTTTGAACAACTGAAAAGCGCTTTTGAATGAGCAAATCGGTAAACATTAACGTCGCTACGAGATGCGTGTAAGTAAAATCGTCTATAATGTATTTGTAATAGGATATTATGGTTGTGAAATATTTAGTGTACAAAATGTAATCGGAATATAATTTGAAGTGAAAATAGAATGACATATAATGTTGCGGTTGCAGAGTAGCCAAAGTTTCATTATGGAATATCATAATTCATGTGCGAGTAATATATGGTGTGGCACACATTCTTTAGCGGCGTTGGGCGGCGGCGCGCAGCCCGCAGGTGAAAAATTTCAGCGGAGCCGCGTTGTACCGCGAGCTCACTGTTTTATCTCGGCTTAACATTACGAGGATTTGTGGCTCGCTAAGTAAGGTTTTATGTCCCAGTAAAGGCTGCAAACTTACCTCCCTTGATCAAAATCTATTTCGATGCTTCTTCAGAGCAAATGTTTGGATATTTTTATTGCGTTGTCAACAATGGGCCGGTGATTTATTTTTATAAAATATCTTTCCTTATTACAAATACTACTGAATTTGTAGTACGTTTCAGCATCTCAGAATACACATACAAAAACTCCCAAATCTTAAGGAATATCGACTGAGCGTGTAATAATTATATATCCATCCTGGATCGAACCCATAAATCGACACACAAAGCTGTCCTTAATCGCTCCGCTGATCGGTCATCAATTATTAATTTTATTCGCAACGACTGTAATTAAAACGTTTTAGGTGTCGAATTTATTTAAATGTTACTTACATTAGTGTCGAAAATTTAAATATTTTCGCCGTGAATGCAGAGGCGAATGCAGGTGGGTTTCCTGCATAAACCGAGCTGTGCCGGAATTACGAGTCGTAAATAACGCGTTCCACTCCTGCTTCCTTTCTTCTGCTTTAGGGAGAGAACTTTTAGATTTGTCGGCGGCGATAATATATCATCAAACTTTCTGTGCGCTCTGAACGTTGAAATTGTCATGTCACTACCGCTATCTGTCGGTTCTCGTTTTTTTAAAAGTCACTGTCTATATTAAATAACGCGTACATTTAGTGGCGAACATTGTGACACAGCACAGGCGTATTGCCATTTTGTTTTGGTGCCGAACGCGCGATATCTGCGTTACGTTGTCACAAAAAGAAACATGCTCTCGCAAAATTCGACACGAAATGTTATACCGAGGTAGTGGAGTGGAATGCAAGCGACGTGCCACTCAGTGTTGTGTCAGCGCTGTTGGTTAGGGAGCTCGCAGGCGGCAAACCATGCTCGCAGCTGCAAGCGTACGCATGGAATGCGGAATAGTCTACGGTTACACCTCGCATCGGCCAAATAATTTATACCTCCGCACAATATATCTATTCAATTGCAAAGGGTACGCTTTAAATACAAATAACGCCCCATTTTCGATGGAATTATGTTCGCCTAAAGGTTTAAATAATTATTTTGTTATAAATAATAATAACCATATATTCATGGTTGCCTGTAAGAGATTACCTAGTGTGATAAGGCCGCCACTTGTACTATTATTCTTATTGTATAATATCTTCATAGTATTTCTGTACAGTGCAAAAAAGAATTAAATAAATAAATATTTTGGTTGCTAAAGCAACATGTACCATGTTTGAAAATTAATCAATGATTGTTACTTTTTATTAATATGAACCTGCTGTTAAGGATAATTGATTAACTTTACAACTGTTTTGAGACGTTTAATAACGTATGTTTACACAACACAACATTGACGGAAATTGTCTTTATGTTCATTAAAATTTTATTGCACATTGTATGGTGTAAAATGAAATTAGATCCTTTTTAGTAGCACAACCAAAATATTCATATAAAATGTCAATAGGAAGTTACTATAATACAATAACTTAAACGCCCTCGTTGATTGTGTAAAAGGCAGAGGAAATAAATTGAAACAAGTAGGTATATTCTTTGTGTGGAGGTAATGCGTTAGCACGATCGTCGGACGCGATTCGTCTGTGTCAATTGTTTACTTCGTTAGCAGACTCTGTATCTTCATTCGTACACATATTGCTTCGACAAACGTTCATCGCATCCCTACCAAGATAAATATTTTTCTAAGAATAGCGAGAAAATTGTGTTGTGCCACTGGATAAAATATAAAAAATATACCAAGTATACGTGACACTTGAATAATTACTAACGCATCATTTCTTAGTAGTGAGAATAGGCTTTCTACGAGAGAACGTTGATACCGCCATCTGCGTCCTACAGTCTCGTCTCCACAATTTATGAATGCTTTCAGAGCTTTCAACGTGTGCCACCTGACCTGGCTAACGACATTTTGTTGGACAAATGTTGCCATGACTCTTGTTCTAAATTGATACCTTTTCTAATCTCATGATATTATTCTAAGTAATGAAATAGTTATTATTATACTATTACACTATTTCATATAAAGCAATGTACAAAAGTGTACATTGCTTTATATGGCGTGTTAAAATCTTAGTTCGTCTTAAGTAGTTAAAGCTCAAGGGTATTTATATAGAAAAGACAATATTAACTTGTTTATAAGTTGGGCATCAATACTTGGTACTTATAAGATATTTTTAATAAAAGTAGAACGCGCAACTGTTCTGAAAAAAAAGAAACATAATATATTAAATATTTAAAGTTTTTTCAGATACTACTTACTTTTTTGTCATTGCGCTTAATTGCATTGGAACGCTCGGTTCCTCTGAGGACCAAGTCCTTATAGAAAAACTTTTTTAATATTGAGCGTTTCAGTCGGTCCCTTCGATCGGAAACACCTATCTAAGACAGTGGAAACAAAAAGCTTTTTATATGAAAGAATCGCAAGTAGAATTGTGTTCCGTGCCGGCTGTGGATGAAATTTATAGCGAAATGTAATGCCGTCCTGGGGGACAGTCGCTGTGTAGCTCGCCGCCGCGCCGTCCCCCGCGCACATCGCCGCGCGACACTATCTCTCTGCTTACGGTCCACTCGAGCCATTCTATTAAATAAATTAACGTTGAAATATGCTCGTAATTACCGTTACTTTCAAATTACTTTTATTCTTTTCGATATCCACCACATTTTATGTACCTTCATTAATTACTTAATTTTCGAACATTATTTCTTTTGTGATTTTCTTATGGTAATTAATTAGCTATCTTTTGTAACTGCCTTTGTTAACGTACAAGTCAGTAATATGTCTGATGATGCCGAGTATTATTTTTACTTGATTAGGATTTAGAAAAAACACAAAGTCGATACTATTAGTAATTACAGCAGTCTATATGAAAGTCGTATCTCTAACATAAATTGGAATCTTCATTAACCCTATTTATTTGCTATTGAAGTGATTTAATAAGCGCAAATAATAAAAAAAATATGAACTAAAGTAAAGTGCGAATAACATAAAAAAATACCACTAATTTATATTTTATGTAACTTGAATAATTTTAAAATGATTTAGTTTCGTGTAATTATTATTTTTTACTTTGATTTTGTTTTCATAAGTTAGGCAATTATCTAAAGTTTAACTTAGACAAAGACATTTTTATAATTAATTTTTAATTTTGTTCTATTAATCAAACGAGACTAAACAACATTACCTACTCGAGATTAACTTTGGTTACGTTAAGTTAATTGGAACGTTTTGCTCCTCTACAATGATTATGCGTGTCTTATCGTATAAATATATTATTTAGAAACGTTCAAGAGGGTAGTATTATTGTAGCGTTTCAGTTTGAAGCGGTGCGTGAAACAAGAGGTTGTAGGAAAGCGATTGTAGAGCTATCACGGTCGGTGCCCGGCGAGATTTACTTTACAACGATACGCTCCACTTTAATGTCCATCGTGATGGCGCGGCACGTTTGCGCATCACTGCCACAATGTGCGGCCGGCGGCTCTCACCGCGATACCACTATGCCAAATAGACATGTCTTTGTACGTGCGACCTTTTGTATTTCGTTTCGCATTGCAGCCTCTGATGAGAATTGGATTACTGAGTCTTGTACAAATAGGTACGGTAACGCTTCTAACTAGTAAATACGATAGCCGAGTTACTTCCCTTTTGGTTTTCATTTGCTAATTTAAATTTGATTTCAGCATCCTTCTTTTATCTACTTGAGTTTGTCTCGTGACTTAATGAACCAAATGTTTATTATGTTAAAAGATAATTTAGAGTTCCTTAATTTTGTGATTCGCAAGTCTGATGTTTTGAAATGTAATTAAATGCATAGAGACCATATAAACAATTATAAATACATGTTTTAATGATTATGTCTGTTCAGTTTGCATAACGCTGAATGTTTCCAAGCGTCGCATAATTTCCATTAATACTAGTAGCCACAAGTTAACAAGTTTACCGAGCGAAAAGTTGTTTTAAGTATCCCCCTATCGACAAGGACTGGGCAATAGGTCGGCGACGTCGGCATTGGCGGCGGCCAGCCGGCACCGACACCACGCCCCGGGAAAACATCGCCACAGACGCCACAAAAACTTCGCCCTCGCTTTATTATTACCACCATGCTAATTAAAATAGCTACGAATAGATTCTAGACAGCTTCAGGCGGCGCTTAATGCGCCAGCTTTACGACATTACGCCTTATACCTTCATATTAGTGCCCTCTTCTAACTGCCTCTGTTTGTTATGAATACACATTTCACTTAATTTTATATTTCCTTTTCCGTGTAGGCATAGCAAGTTTCTTATAAAAATGTTATTTTATTAAGAACCTAATTTAACCTACCTATAAAGGAGAGCGTAAAGTACCTACATACATAAAGTTTTCGCTCGTAACATGCAAACTCCCGTTAAAAGTCGATCTTCACAACTTTTGCCTCCATGTGTGGTGTTTGGTTAGTTATTACGACAGAATGTTATAAATAAAGCGGACATTAAATTATTTTTCCGATAATTATGTTAGCAGAGGGCGGAGGTACAGCGGCAATAACAATAAAATAATTACAATTTCATAGCGTGGTGATAATGGCGCGAGCTCGTTAGGCACGTAGGATTACCTATTGTTAATGTTTTAATTTGTTTCCGCTCCCGACCCACAGTTCACTCTATAACTCGTGGCATTATACGACAATGGCTTTTAAATATATATTACCATTTTAAATTCAAATGTACGTATTATAATGTGGATAAACAACGGAAACAGATACAGTAAACTTGGCGCAACATAATGAATGAGCTTTAATTAGCACTCGAGTAAAATTGTTTACACTTTAGACGTTTTTACAGTTATTTTCCTTGCACTGTTTTTTTGTTACTAGTATATTTGTTTATATGTTAATACAATATAATTTTCTTACCGTAGATATATATTTTAAGGCATAGATTGTAAGTTAAATCTTAACGTTATCTGTTGCTTTTGTAATTTTATGAATTGTACCTTATTATTGAAATATTTTATCATATTTTCTATTACTGTAGTGAAGAAGACATAGTACTTTCAATGGAGTGGTTGGAGTTGGAGTGTTTCTTTAAAACGAAATGTTGAGGAGGTTAATGTTATTGAAATAATTAGCATTACTTTTTGTAATTTCCAATAGCTCATTGATTGAATTAATTACGAATTTAATTCATTAGATTGTTTTCACTGTCTAATATACATATTTTTTCAACGAAATACATTTTGAAACTCTGCTTCATAAGCCCTATTAAAATCAGAATAAAAACATTCGATCATGTGTCAGCTTAAAGTTTTACTGCGTAGCAAAAACACATACAACACAACACATTTTATTTATAAAGTGGAACTGTTTCATAACCGTAAACAATATTTAGAATAGCGGATAATGTCAATATACATGAGGTATATGTATTTGTTTAGTTGTATCGACGGAGTATGACCTCATTTCCACATGTGTCGCCAGTAGTTTTGGTGCGCACGTAACTTTGCCTTTTCGGAGCAATTCCCAGTGAAAGCTGGTACCGGCCGCCGCAGCCTCCCTCACCGCAAACTTACACCCTATTGTGTCCATTACTACCCTTTACCACTTCCAGTTTTTACCTACCTTAGCAAAACACAATGCGCGCTGTGTTGTCGCGCAATTGTTTCTTTATTCATTTACATACAACGCTTATCTTTCATTTCCTCCTGAAATAATTACACAGATTATTTTTCTTTTTAAATCGTATTATTTCTAAATTGAGTTCACCTAAGAATTACGTCAGGATTTCCTACAATTTACTGAGGAAAGATGTTAAGATGGTACATAGGTAAATCTGTATATTTTTGGAGAGCTTACATAAACGGATGTGTAAAAGCAACTGAGTTTTGCTTGTTAGAAGTGATGAAATGGGGAGCGGGTACCCATTTCCCAGAACACTGGCCTGTGTTCTTTACTGTCGGTTTGTTTATTTCTTGGGCACGCCTCGTAAACACTCGCCCAATACACTAAATTTAAGCCCGACTTTTATTTTTGTTTCATGAAAAATGTTCGTACAATTTTTTCTTAAACAAATTATCAATCTCACTGATTGCCATTATGCTTTTGCACATCATACTTTACCATGTTTAAATAAATTTCACCTGTGGCAGAATGTGGTATTATAGGAAGTTGTTATTGAGAATATATGATAGTGGGTACAGAGCATAGAATAATGTGAATATGTTATGTGTGCTGCAGCAGTGGATAGAGAACGATTCCAGCGCGAGATATGTGCCGGTGGAACACGCGGCCCCCCGCTCCTACTTAATTTACTGCCACGGTAACGCCACGAGCACGCTCCATATCCACCGCCGTTATTGCCAACTTGAAAGCGAGAATGGCATACACATTTCCTTCATATCTTCTGATTTTAACTGTCGGCCCACTCCAACGTTACATTATATTCTTTTTATACAGCTCTTTTCTAAGATATTTTCATTGAATATTTCTTTCAATTTATTTAATGTTTTTTTTTCATAATAAAATCGGCGAAACTGATAACTTTAATTTAATAAAATGTAGGAGCTATTCATTTGATGATAATGTATATCAGCCCATGTCAATACCTCCCACTGCAGGGCACGGGCCTAATAAAAAATCGAGAGTACCATTGAGAGTGGGTTAGGCCATATATTCCACCACGCTGGCTTATGCGGGTTAGCGTACTTTACATATCATAGAAATGTATACAAATCGCTATGGTATGCAGGTGTCCTTTCGATGTTTTCCTTAACTGTTATAATAATGACACAAAGTATTTCATTACGTTTTAATAATTTACCAGTTCTTTAAAAAAATACCTTTCTGAATATTGGTTATGTATTTATTTCCAAAATACGCATTTCTTTATAAAATGTAATTATATTTGAATATTTTTGTATCTGAAATATTTTTGCTACATGTAGCATGTTCGTTCAAAGGAAAGTAAGTAGGTAGATATTTTTCATGAGTTTTCCACAAGGATGCATTTGACCGCTTTGCTTCAATGGATTGTGAGGTAGGTAACCTTCGCAGCGGAGTTATATTAATGTTTTCGTTTTCACGTCCGCGCTAGAAAAATGTTAAAGCTGTAATCGCTACAAAGCAGTCCCGACAGGTATATAGAAGTAGAAGGATAAAAATCAGTTTAAGCTTGTGTTAAAATACGAGAATGTGGTTTTAACTTTGTGACTTAATTACTTCCAAGAGCGAATATAACTTGGTAATATAAGCAATTAGAAACTTATTTGACGCTGCCGGTCTGCCTGTTCCGCCTCGAGCGCAGGAATCGTGAGCGGGATGAGCCATTACGTGCTTTTGCACAAGTTTTCCTTTTAAAAGTCGTCTCTTACTCTTTTAAAACTTATTATATTGGATAATTCGGCCGAAAATATGAATATGATGGCCGCAACTTTAGTAATTTTATAAAAGAAGAGAAAAATTGTGTCGATTACGCCGTGATAAATGATCTCCCACGGCGTTTAAGGCGGGATTAGGTCTTTATTATCATGTTACTATTATGTTGCTCCGGATACTTTAGTCGAAAACTTTTTGATTGGGGTAACAAATGACAAATATAACGATAATGTCGTTTCCAACTTGGAGATTGAGTGTCGTGTTCTAATGTTAGGTTATGTAATAAGCATAAGATTTCATCATTATCATAGTCTAATTTATGTTGTTTACAAATATTTTAAATATCTGTTTTCAGGCAAACGTGTTGCACGGTCAGATTAAAGATGTAAACATATTTTATTATATGTATGTACAGATATCAATCCCATATTTACATAATAAACAATTATAAAGTGTTACCTAAGTTGTGCAATGATAAATTCTACTTCTATTTGTCCGAGAATCGAACCCATGATGTACGCCGCAGAAAGTTAACTTTACAGTCACCACGCCAAGAGGCCTTCGAAATAATTAAGAATTTTTTTTTTATTTATTTAAAATGTGGTTTGTAATCATTTAAATTAATTAGTCGGCAGTGACATTCGTTTTGTAAAATATAATGTTACACAAGCTCCGCTCGGTCTAGTTAGGTGTATACCTTGTATTACCAATTATGCAAAGCGTCTTCCGCGTAAGGGAGAGCTGGCGGGGGCTCAGGGGTGCAGGCAGGGAGGTCGCTGTCGCGCTCTTTCCTCACTCGTAGCGAAATAACGACCTCAATTTGCATAACAATGCTCGTCACCCCTTATACCCAACCAGCGACTTTCGCAGGCTCGCGGCCGTGTCGCCTTGGACCCAACACTTTTTTTACTAATAAACCTTGTCCATTGAAGTTCCCAAGTATCTAACGAGATATGAAAACAAGCTTTTAATTATGAACGTAAATAAAGAAGTTAGCATTTCATTTAATCTCCGCATGAATAGGGGGCGTCATAATAACGACTGAAGCAGTACCGAGCCGCGGAGCTGAGTTTAAGTTTTGATTTAGTGTTGGTAGTGTTGGCGCTCCGTAGTCGGTAGTCGGTGGTGCGGCGACGACGGCGACACAACGCGGCGCGTCGCAAGTCGCAACTCGCAGCAGGAGCGAGGGCGCGCACTACGGTGCCGCTTAGCGCGTTGCCGCCCTGAACACTTTCGGCCGTACTCGTAACTTCTTCCTTTAACTTTCTGTTTTAATTGAATCAAAGTTTTCGGCTTTTTGCGGCGAGCGTGCCAGCCACGCACGCTTCCTAAACTTTCTTTATTAAATTATTGGAAGTTCAGAAACGTTCGCCTTTGAACGCGGACTGTGAACTCGAATTGGGAATAATCCCGAGTTACAGAAAAGTATCTTTCGTGAAGACAATAAAAGAAGGATGTTTAAAAGTATTAACAAATAAAGATCTACTTCCGTCGACGTAGCGTTTCTCTTAAAATCTCGGACAAAAGGACAGTAACGACTGTCTAGCTGAAACAATTGAGAATCTGTCAAGTAAACAGTTCATAAAGATATACGGTTCTCTTTACTAACGACTGAGGCATTCGTTTGGAGCATTGTTTTGCGGCGTAGCTTTATCTGGCGCGGAACGAGTTGTCGTTCCAGTAATTTATAGATCTTTCCCCGCCCCGGGCTCCGAGTAACGATTTGGGCCGAGTAGCTACTAGCTAGAAAGTTGGTTGCGGGGCTGGCCGTGTTCCGAGCGGCGTGCCCTGCCGTGTGCGCCGAGCCCGCCTCAATACTATTAACGATCACGTACCACTCTGGTGACTCCTCACGTCCCGGATTCAAATTTGAGTAAATATGTCGCCGTTAGCCTTTTATTGTATTGTGCTTCTGCCTTCTTGAATTTACATAAACTTTGGGTTATTCTGGATGTGAACGTACCCTTGTTATCTCGCATTGTTTGTGTGATTTCAAAAGGTTATTTTGTATTAATGTTCCGTACTCCAGTTTGAAGAAATAGCCACTGCTTGACTACCAACTGTAAAGTTTTTGAGCTCATAATACGAGTAAATCGACCCCTCCCACGCACAAAGGCGTATCGAGATTATGACAAGTTTTCAGTACGGTCATTTAAAGATTAATTATGTGATTATTAAATATTGAGTATAAATATTTAGTTTCTTTCTAGTTTAAAATCAAAAGTTCCTCTGTATCTTGATTAGTTAAGGACTATTTAAGAAATAAAAACATTAATTAGTGAGAAAAACGATAATTACATACTTACGACTTTGTGCGTTGAAACAAAACTGCCACATTACTAAGATACGACGACTTACAACGATATGCGTGGTGAAAATTTTCTATGCCTTCAAGTTACAACGGGTTACAACTTTATGCGTCGTAAGAAAATATATATATCATAAGTACCATCAAGTCTTACGACGTTATTTTATTTGCTCACAATTATTGTATAGTTAAAAAGTTCACCAATGAATGGGGTATTTAAAATAAATAATAGAATATACAACATGTTATGTATATTTGAAGTTGTACTAAACATAAAACCATATTTTTTTCAAATCAACTTTAATATTGTTTAAGTTTACAGCTAATACAGCAGAAAATATAAAGGTAATTATATCTTACATAATATTTTTGAGGAACATTGTGAACTTATACCTAATCAAACAATCAACTTAATTAATCAGTCTTGAAATAGTTATATTAGGATTTGGGATTAAAAGCACCCAGTATAAAAATGTTAGTTAAGAAGACATATAATATGCAGCCATTTAAACTATGCCAGTTTTCTGTACGATAATGGTAATAAAAGTAGTTTAAGTAAATTGAACAAGTTACAAAATCAATGCTTACGTATAATAAGAGGATTTATACAGAGTACTCCAGTCCATGTAATGGAGAACGAGTTGCATCTCCCTCCGCTACGTTTGAGGGGACAATATTTAGCTGGAAAGTATTAGCTTAAAGCAAAGTCTTTCACAGAGAGTGGAACTATTGATATAATTGACAGTTTGGCAACCTCTTGTAAACATCTATATTGGAGATGTAAAACCAAGCCTGTGATGGTGTTAATTCATGAATCCCTTAAAACAAATAACATACATTCAACTTCTCAATTGGAACAATTGTAATTGGTTACTTGGGGTAGTAACATAGACACAGAATTTATCAAATCTTCTATTAAATGTGTAAGAAAATCCAAACATCAATATAGTCCAAATATTTTAAACCTTCTATGCAATAAGTATACTACTATACACTACTCAAATTATTATTCTATTTACACGGACGGTTCAAAAGATGGATCACATTTGGGTATGGCAGCAGTTGATCTTCAGATCAATACGTCAATAAAATTTAGATCAAATGTTTCAATTATGTACATTGAATTAGTGGCAATCTTAGAGGCTGTTTCATATGTCGAGTTTTTAGTAGCGGTAGCTTTTTTATACTAACGGACTCAAAGAGTTCGTTACAGCATTTGGCTCGTTGCACCTCGATTTTTCGAGGAGCATCGATAGCCTATACCATATTAGACACTATTAGGAAATTTCGAAAGAAGGATATTAAGTTATTTTTATCTATTTATATCCTCCCATATCGGATTGGCAGGAAATGAAATGGTAGACCATCTTGCCAAGGTAGCGATGACAGACGGAGACCGTGTGAATTGTTTACCGCATAATACAGACCTTATATCTTTAGTTCGGAATTACTGCTTAAAGTTGTGGAAATAATCTTTTGATGAGAGATCTCTGCATAATGATATATGGTATAAAACCATTCAACCTGATCTCAATGTTAAGCCATGGTTCATTAATTGTAAATTGACTAGAAATAAAGTAGTGATGGCTGTCAGACTTCGGTCTGGACACACGCCTATTAATACTTTTGCATTTCTTATGGAAAAGATACACTTACCAAACTGTGTAATATGTGGCAGTATTGAGAATGTGATATACGGTTTAACGGAATGTGTTCGGACCGAGGTTGAAAGGGTCTCGTTTAATGTTGAATATAAAAAAAAAATGTTAACAAAACCCTCTATAATTTAATAAAGATTTAAAAAAAAACTCGCTTAAAGGTGACAGGACAGGTATAACTTCGAAATTATTTAATTCTTGTCTTACCTTGTATGAGCTTATTCTAGCATCATTATTACTTATTAGAGATTCTTACGGCGATTCGTACAAATTCCAGTACTGCTCCGTTTCAAGTAAATCAGGTGATTCTAAAAGACAAATTTAGAATGGTATTAATAAATACAATCAATCAATGTCATAAGATCCCATAGTTTTACTTTAATTTAGCAACTGCCACATTGCATAAAGTCTTATATCATATTGTGGTCGGAGCATATCATTGTATGTACTAGAAACGACTATATGGACACCATCTTAATTAAATAAAAGCAGCGCATAAAGTCGCAAGTACCAGTTAAGACCCCTAACTTTCAAAAATAAACAACGCATAGCGTCGTAACTAACGTGTTACGACGTTATGCGCTGGACAAAATGTAAACAATTTAATATTGAAAAATTTATTAATATCGCTATAGATTGCAATAAATCAAGTTAAAATTGCGTATTATTAAGCAAATAATACATGGTTTAAAATTAATTATAAAGCACAACTTACCAGATCGATGAGTTTCATTGGATCAGATTTACATTTGAATTTTTGAGAGCTAATTTTAAGATTCTTGATGAGCGTAAGTTGTTCATTTTTCTATCATATAAAAATAAAACTATTATAACAGCTTAATTAACACAAAACACAAACAAAATCTGATTATTTTTCTAATGTAGATTCCATGTTTATTGCGCGTACCGGTAGTGTCATACGACGCCGGTAACTAACTTTGACGGGTCTCGCACGAGCTAATAGTACAACGCAAATAGTCGTTACTCGTGATAGGGCCATATGCCTGGGCACTTTGAACAGATACGACTATAGGCGTTTAGAAATCTCGGTATTTATTAACAATATGAAGATTTTATTTCAGGGATATATAAAGCTTTTATGCCTAATTACAATGAGCTAAAAATCTCATTTTCAGTAAAAATGTGGTTAAGACCTTATGCGTGGGAGGTGTCGAAATATTTATCCTATTACAGTGTAACGACTATTAAACTAATTTATTTCAAATTTCCACACTCGCAATAAGTCAGCATTATACCTTACGATACAAAAATAATACACTTACTCAAGTCACTATAAATATTTTCTTACATAATTGTAGAGCACAAATAATGTTTGAAGTGTTATTCATGTGCCGCGCCGCGCCGTGGCTGTATTTATACACGTAGCTTTTCTGGATTCGGTAGTGGCGGATATTGGAGATTTACCTAAGTGTGACGAGATCCGGCAAGGACTTTGTGTGGAAGCTCTCCTATAGAATTGCACCGACACGTACAATAGCTGTTAGTACTTCTAGTAATAGTTTTCTTCATTATAAGTGTGTGTTCATGGCGTCTGTCATTGTCTCCGTCTCTCGTGATCGGCTTGAAAGTTAGAAATTGCAAGTTGCTCGTCTCTGATAAAAAACTATCATATTATAGTCATGAAATGAGTTAAAACATGTATATCTCTGTGTAATTTTAGTTACAACAAAGTAAATACGCACTACACTTTTCATCTCATAAAACTTTCCATACCATTGTCCGGTAGACATTTAATATTGTATTCGAGTTCACACAGCTGTGAGCTCAAAGCAACAGTGGTACTATAAAGGATATAAAAAACTATACTTAAGTGTAGGGTAAATGCAACCGGCAGGTACGTCGGCTCGATGACAGTGCTATAGCTCCCACCGGAGCCCTTCTGCGATCCTCGTAAATTGCGAATATTAGATTATAAGTACGGACTGCGGCGAGCGGCGGCGCGGCGCGGGGACCATCAGCCGAATATCGAGCTCGTGCGCTGCTTACCACCGCACCGCGCCGCGCCGGCATCTCAATCTGCTTTTTAGTTATTCCCAATCGAGCACTTTCTTCTTGTCAACTCTATTGTATAAGCAATCGGTTTTCATACTCTGTTTACCGTATCAAAGTTATACCATAATGGTTTCTTAGATTTATGCGAATGTTACACATTGAAATAAAACTATTATTTACGGATTTTATTGCGGATTTGGTTGATTTTTTATATTTTTGAACTTCCCAACAGTTCGATTTCTTTACAGCTTTCGTGCCGCCCCGTGACCACGAAAGCTGTATTCCCTAAATAATAGTTTTATTTCAAAGTGATAACGATTAATGTTATTTTCATTTTGGCACAATATTCTTGTTAAGCAAAACTGTGATACCGTAACTATTGCATTTCAAGCTAATTTCCTTTTGGATGTTCGTGTTTACCTGCTGTAAACTAGCGTATTTAATTATAATAAACTAAAACGTGTTACCTAACTACGTTCAAGCTGTTTGTATTACGTTAAATAGTTGATTTTAGCAAAGGCGTAAAGAGATAGGATCGTAATAATATAAAAGCGAAATGGCTCGTTGAGTAAGTTCATAAAGGCTTTTAGTATAATTTTGTAAGAAATCCTTAGTGTTTTGAATGTGCTCTTTATACAGATCATGACAATAACAACAGCTGTGCCGGTATATACCGCTGTTGGTTTTCCCATTCCTCGCTTCGTTACGGCTTCATTAGGGCACCGGCGGGTGAGGCGTGCACTCTACAATCATTGCGAAACTCTACAGATAACAGGACTGAGGTAGCGATTTAAATTCCTATTATAAATTACAATAGGTTGCCATTATTGACGAGGTAAGTGCCCTCAATTTGGCAACACGGTCGGTAGCCTCGCTCGGAATTCTTTTGCTACTCTCAAAGCTTAATAATGCGTGAATTGATTTTAATTTTGTGCAATGTACAATTTAAAGCAGTTTTTGGTGCATTTTCGAAATACTTTGTTGAAGGTATGTTCACCGATTACATTTGTCAATGGTGCGCATATAAAAAAATATACATATATGAAAAATGAAAAATAAAAAAAATTACATAAGGGAAATATCGTCAATAAAATAGATCCATTTTATCCGTTAGTATAATGTGCTCCGTATAATTAATCTGGGATTCTCTATAAGGTGGATCGTTAATATACACTAAGTTTGTAGTTTAATAATAAACAGTAAAGGGCGAAAATATATTGGATGGAATACAAACAGGCACACGGGCCCATATCCATCCAGAAGCTCTTTGGGCTCTAAGCTTTGTGAGCGGCGCCATGTAATTACTCTGGGACTATGGGAAATATCCCGGCGCGAGAGCGCTTTTGCAAATTAATGCAGAAAAAATTGGTCAAAACGCTGCTTAACGTCTAGATACTATGCAACGTCGCTGTAGCCACGATTTAAGGATATTAAATTTATTATATCGGATATTTCGTTTAAGTTCTACGTGGCGGTTTACCTAATCTTAACGTGACCCGTAAAAATGTGATAAAGTTTATGTTTAACACATGCGTGTTTGTTACAAATAGTAATTTGAGTTTAGTAATTTGCATTAGGTACCTACCTAAAAACATGTATTATGTGACTGCTGTGATAGATATTAAATAAATATGCCACACGTACTACACGTATATTTAGGAGCAAAAATCAAAATAAAATAGCTAGAGTACTCATGGTTGGAGTCGAGCAAATATTTTCGACAAACTCATAGATTTTGTATTGCTCGCCCCTTTCCACGTCATAACCGAAAGTTACCGTCGTATCTGAGTTAGGAACTTTTAGTAAAGACAAATTGGAGTGGAGGCGGCGAATAAAGTTTTACGATATGCGCGGTTATCAGAAGTGCGCGTCGAAACGGAATTGCTGTGATTATGAACTGAAGCTACGGTGACGGGGACTCTTGCGAAATAACCTATCTGCAACTTCCATTTCCACCGCTTGTACTTACCCTGTGCTCCCATTATAAGATATTTAATTACAACTAGAAGGATTAAGATAATTTCTAACGCTTTGCTATCTGCTAATTTGCTTAAGTTTGTTTCTGTTTACTTATATTAGAAGTTTAAATATAGAAATTCACCTGCAAAAGGCAAAACTAGCGTTATCACGATACCATCAAAAGGTTTCCAAAATATAAAATTATATTTGGTTAATTTTTAAGGTGTTTTACTGTTTAAAATATATTGTACAGCTATTTTCACATCAGAATGGCCGTGATACTGGTATCAAAGCTCTTCTCTCTATCTCTCTTTTTCTTTGTCTCTCTTCAAACACACATCAAAGCCGCATTCGTTGTTAATTAAAAGGCCAGTGGCATTCATTTTCTTCTATCTGCGTGAATACTTATGTGTACTTAAGTCGACGCAACAAAATTGCTATAGACTGTAGAAAGAATTGACTAATGAATGATTTTTGGACAATTAGTTAATCTTCCATAAATTAATTTTTCGCCCTGGTCACCGGACCTCATTTCTTGTTCATAGGCTACGCACGCTTTTTGCGAAGGCTTTTCTTATAATGTGAAATGATTACGATAGTGTAGTTAAAACGGCTTTATAAATCTTTATAAGCTATGCCATTTACCAGGTCAGAAAGATTTCGATAATGTTTTATTGACAAAAAGCGTTTAAGGCGATTACTTTCTAGCATTTAGAAAAGCGTCGTCCCGATAAAACAGCGCTTGTCCGGGGCTGGTGTGACGTCACAGGCGAACGGAAGGTAACGATTTCGACTTAAAATTAAACTTCAAATACGATATTATTTAAACCTATAACTACGCTATTTGTTGAGCGGGTTTTCAACCAACTGTTGAAGTTTGTAGGTATGAGTAATAAACGGACAACTGGGTCTATTATTACCATTAATCAGAGAAGATTCATGACAATTGTCTTCGTTCCTGTTATAAATTCCGTCTTTGTGTGTTTGATCGAGACACGGAAACAATGTAGATACTATCGTTAACTAATTATTTTCTCAAAGAAATACCAACTTTATACAACTACGTCAAAGTACACCGAGATAAAAGTTCAAAGCGTTATACTTCGTGAGTTGCAATGTGAAGTATCTTTTAAAAATTCTTTTTATACACGGCAACCTGGGAAAAGTTCCACTTAGTTTCGTTCGTCGTCGTACCGTATCTAAGTAAGAACTACGCGAGTGGTTGGAAAGTCCAGGGGACGCTTTTAAGACGTTTCCATAATAAATTTCAGATGCGTGCCGTCCTCCGGCAATTGTGTAGCGGGGTTACTCCGACAATGTTTATCAAAATAATGGGACGAATATTTTTGTTTAGCTTTATACAATATACTCGTAAGCGTCGATTGGGAGATGCTAAGAAATTTTAATTATGGGCCCGGTCACTGCGCGGATATTTATGCCTGTGCAAATCTTGTTCGTGCATTCAGGCCACGAGTACGAGAATAATCCTATGTGAGAACATGTTTTTATTACAAAAAAGAAGAATAATTTAAGTGACTGCAAATGCAACTTTAAATACTTGTTTAAAGAATGGAACGGCAAGACGAGTATTTGATGGAAATGGATTTTATTTGAGTTGTGTTGATTAACATTAGGCGAAAGAAATCCAAATAGTTAGGAAACGGAGTTGGCTAACTTTGAGGCGGTGAGCGGTCCACGTTCCTGTGCTAGTGCGTCCCGCGTCCCCCCAGCCAGCGCCGCGCCCCGCGCCCTCACCCCGCGGCTCCCTTGCGCCGCGAGCACGAAAACCAACTCCGCGAGCGTACAGATAAAACGTATGTTCATTTTATTTCCACATTTGTCAGCGTTCGTTTTGTCCCCACTAACATAAATTGGACGCGGAGGGAAACCTCGCAGGTGAATGTAAAATAGCCAGGTTTTCCCAAGATAATACCACCGAAATTTTACGACACCATTATACGATTTATTGGCTGTGTCACATTCAGAAAGAATAATATTTCCTAAAATATTTTAATAAATTACTGGCACATACATTTGCCTACGCTCATCGATAGAAATAAGGGAGTGAAAATGTGTGTATAGCGTGGGCGTGTTTATAGTTGAAGTGTGCTCTAGCAAAGAGCTACACGTTACACGGTGCTACGCTCGTAGATCGTAGCATTCGGATGGAACTACGACCGCGCAGTGTGAACGCACGGTCCACTGCCTATAAACTGTTGTTCTGTACGCTAATGACTGAAACAGACGTTCAATTAAACATGCCAATTTGGAATGGAGATAGCGCTGTTAGCTATGCCAGAGTGGCGCTTTTCAAACTTGCCATTTGTCGCTGCCGCGCGTAAAAACCGTTAAAGCATTTACGATTCACACTAATCCTTTAAAACGTAGAGCAGCCATCATTGAATGCTTGCTTGCATAAACAATAATTGTTCTCTATAGAAAACACTTTCTTAACTGACGTAATATTAACACACGAGATTAAGTAAGGTATCTTTTAATGCTATATAGGTAACCTTTTAAAAAAATGTAAATTTTTTATTATAAAAAAATAAAAAATACACCCAACAGTTACATACATAGTCCTGACCCACATTAAGATCGAGTCTTGTGTTGTGGGTATCAGGAACTACAACAGACTTTTCGGTCCCAAACACGCAGACCCGAAACAAATACTTGTGGTTCACACAAACATTAGTCACGGTTTGGGATCGAACCCGCGGCCTCTCATTTCACAGCCGGCGTCTAACCAACTGCGCCACGGACGCTGTCAAAATAAATAAATGTAAAATAAAAATACATTACCAATACAACTACTACTTTTTTCCAATATACTAATATGTATATGAGTATTAGTATGAAAGATAATAACTAATTATAATTTATACAAAAAAGATGTTATTGTCATTTTATAAATTATCTCATTCCACGAACACAAAATGATATCCTTGTATAAACTTCAAGAGAATACAAGAGTCGGGCCAGTTCATGCAATCTATGAAGCTATAAAAGTTTAGCGAAGAATATGTGAAACAGATAACTTTAATAAAAATTCTCGACTCTGTGTCAAGAAAAGGATGTCGCATGTTATAGCGCATTGTTTTACGTTTTCTTTATCAATATGTATACTCTTAAAATATAACTCAGAAAAAAAATATTAGCATAGATATTGTTAAATTCAAAGCCAGTATTTCCACGGTATAAAATAGTAAAAAAACACCATGTTCTTAGCTGAATTGTTATGTGACCTCTTCTCATAAGCAGACACAACCACACATAATAATCGGTATGTATGTCCGCTGATATAAAATTGACCTATGACTGATCTCGCCTTTATCGAAAAAAAAATGTTCTACACTTAAAACTCACTTGTCTCGACTCCATATTGTAATACTGGACATATGTATGTGTTTTAGTTATGGACAAATTATTATACGAAGTGATGAAATTATCATGATGAAGTATCCCAACTTAATCAAATAATTCTAAAAAATAAAAATACATCAGCTATCCGACAGGAAATAGAAAATTAAAAATTACATTTATTCGTGAAACTTTTGTATATTTTATCTTACATAAAATATACACAATTAAAATATTATCTAAGTCTTGAATGTTGGTGTAAAATGTGAGCTGTATCAGAGGTTGTCGAGTGAATAATTAGCTAATGAAAATCGCGCTCAGCGCTGTTCTACTTCATAAATATTTTCCTTATTGCCAGTTACCACGAGCTGTCGATAAATTTATGGAAGGGCCACGTCACCTGAAATTTTATGGTTCCTTTCTTCGGCTCCCGCTTCTCGTATTTATTACTCGGGTTTTTTTTCTTAACGTTTATCCCTGAATTATTCTTCTATTTTAAAGCTTGTTCGCTACAAAAGTAATTAAAATGTATTAAAAATGTGTACACTACACTTATAAAATCAATGCATAGCAATTTCGTCTGGTAATCCTGTTGCGGAACTACAACCGTGTTTCGATATAATGGAATTCACACACATGAAGTCCCGGTGTAATCTAACCACTTAAACCAATATTTTGAACTTGTATGTACATTACCGTGTTAAGCGTTTGGTATACACGCCGGCTGAAACGTGTTATGTGTTCATATTTATAACAAGGTTCGTACATTTATCACAAAGCCTGGATGGGGAAAGGGCTTTTTGGTCCCGAGTTCGATTTGTGCCACATTTCCGACACCTGTGCGTGTCGGCAGGGCTACGTTAGAAAATCTCGGACCATAATGTTAGCACACTCGCATCACCGTTATATTCGTGTAATAAATTCTGTCCTTTCAATATTTACTACCTAATCATTTAGTGTTATTGGAGCCGGGTACGAATATTTTATCTGTAGTAAGGTATTGTAGTTTCACACATCATTCACGCTTGGAAATTTATATTTGCATTATGTGAGTTTATACAAAACGAAATGAAGTACCGGTTTGCCTGTTCGGTTTGAATGATTAATTAGGGTGGTATTTTCTAACAGCTGTAGGGGCCAGGCAGCGAGACAGCGAGTGCGGGACACAGATCAGCATTTCACTCAGTGCTAAATCTCGTAGAGTGGAGTACATTAACGTTTTCCGATATCTAAAGCAGAGAGCTCACCATGGTGCACGGCTGCGGCACAGTTGAATAACAAAGAACTGCGTGGTTGAGATATCGGAACACTAATGGACTGCGGGATTTATGAAGCTATTCTGTTGCCAATCGCTGCTATTATATGTACACAATGCCGCTTGTAATTTATATGTGCTTTATAATTGTGAACTCGTTTATGAGTTATAAGTTTGTTTTGCAAAATGAGAGCTCGTGAGTATAACTAATAAATACGACACAACTTAAAATACGACCAATACGTAATCAATGTTGATTGTTTTACGCAGTAACAACACAAATTCCATATTAAATTTGGCATTCTGAAAACAGTTTTATCTTGTGTTGAATTTCCATAAATTTGAAAGTCCGTCGGACGTCCCGGGTTGGCAAATTTCCACGCCATGACAATCGGACGTGTATTTTGTTTTAACTTTCAACATCTTTTACTGAAATTCTCCTAGTAAATTATAATGTCAAGTTTCAATGCTTATATGTTAGTATGTTAAACTGATGTTTGTATGTGAAACGATCGAATCTCTTAATGGGAATTTTATGAACTGGCATAAAATATATTTATGTTTAGTCAGACTCCAAAAGAAATTACATGTTATACGACTC
Source organism: Hyles lineata (assembly GCA_030180105.1). NCBI lineage: Eukaryota > Metazoa > Arthropoda > Insecta > Lepidoptera > Sphingidae > Hyles > Hyles lineata. Next base: position 10,942,581 of record JARJEE010000005.1, on the reverse strand, counting down.
TTTTCTTTACTAAAACATTAATGACAACTAAAAACTGATGAGCACTATAAACATTTATGTGTTACCAATGAGAATATAGTTATGCTAGTGTTAAAACTATGTAGCTGTAAAGTTAATTACACGCAACGTATTCCACTCGACAACATAGTATAAAAAATAGTATTTGCATAGAGTTTGAATACATTTGGTGTACATCCTAATCGAGACAAGTATGCGAGTGCACGCCGGAGGTGAAATGTGCGCCAGTAAATTCTAATAGGTATGATTAGTGCGCGGACGGCGCGCTGTACAGTGCAGTGCAGGGCACAGTGCGCGCCGCCACCGGAGCAAAACACTGCCGCGGCGCATGGCCCGTGAATAATCCACCCATAATACTCGATTTAATGGCTTGGAATTAAACAATTAGTTATTTTCCTTCTGCCTCGTCAGTGACTGAGCGTCTAATAAATGCCAATAAATATTGTCGCATTAGAAGCCTCTGATAGTAAACGGTTAACAAAGTTTTCAACTTCATTACGTTATTATACCAAATGTGATGTAATAACATAAGTTATAAGTATATCAAACTATGCTAAGTAATATTTTTGTATAATTTAAAACTCAATGTCTAGCGTCAGTTCATAATTTTATTGAAATTTACTTCTAATTTTAAAAAGCTGTAAGGGCGGCATCGTAGGCGGCGTAGCTAATTGATTTTTATAAGGTTCTTTTTTGTTCTACAGTAATTAGTCTCCGTTGAGTTTCATCCTCAACTACATAATTACAATTTGTTTCGCTGTTATCGTCGTTTTCAATGAATATTACAAACGTGTGTGCTGATAGGAATTGGAAAAATCTAATTGAATATTAACGGACGAATGGAAGTTTTAATATTGGCAAAAGGTGAAAGCTTTAAATTTAAATAAACGTGAAAGAGGGAAGTGTTACGAGGGCGTCAACTCGGCGACTATAATATGTGAGTATTTTCATGCGAGTGGTAGTCGGCGGCTTGCAAACTGCAGCTCATGTGCACCTGCGGATATTGCCGCGTAAATCACATTTCTTATTTCGCCTCAACACTTATTTCTGCTTGGGCGTGTTTACCCGGTGATGACGTACGCTACCGCATTACGGTGTCTGCTTCTACAACTGGAAGTTCAATTTTCTCCATATCAATGTTATACCACGTGTCGACATTTCCTATTTCAATTTACTTTCTCCCTATTCTAATCTTTACGGTTATTTAGTGCCGGCATAGATTAGTTATTATTATTAGGAATATTTTAAACATCATCGCAAACAATGTTTAATTTAACGTTGTTGTAGGATGTTGATAAATAATATTTTCAGTAAATAAATCTCATTTAAGTCAGATGTAATTAAAATAAAACACGTTTGCTTTGCAATGCATGTGATTTCGATGTGATATGAATTACAGGCTGCAAAGCCATCTATATGCCAATACGATTAATATTTAATGGCGCTATTCTGTATGGAATTACCCGAGTCTGTGGTTGAGCTTACGTTGAAATACTGCTGCTGTATGAATGGAACGGCGGATGCTTTGTCATTTTGCCGATGCTCTCGTGACACTCGGGAATGTCATTTTATAGAAGTCTGAGTTAAAAAGATACACATGAAAGTAATTCGAATACATTCAAACCAATTACAGTAAAACGTCGAGGCAAAAAGTACATTTAACTTGCTCTGTTATTCGAAACGAATGTCTCGTCTTGTGACCCCTTGCAAATTAATTGCAGGAATGACAGAGCACAACGCGGTGCTCTCTTAATGCACGTTCACAAAGCGAAACGGCTTGGGCGGCACCACCGCGGCGCAGTGGCGAGCGGCACCTCGGCGGCACGCAGCGCGGTGATTATCATAATGACGCAGTGGTCGCGCTTTTTACGCCACTCGCCCTATATTACGGAACTCGACACCATTTTCTGATTTCGCTTGTGCTCCCGGAAGCGCATCGCGTCGCACCCGGTCCCGACGTTCGCCTTTCATTATTCGTCTTCGCCGCTCCAAGATGCTTATATATTATGCAAACCTCCATAATCCACATCTTAAACGCCTTCTTCCCCGTCTCAATTATTCATTCGAGCGGTTTGATGGTTTAGAAAATTGTCGCAACACACGAGACAGGCGATGCTTTATAATTTAAGACTTGGATACAGGCGCACCTGTCACCGCAATCCTGCTACGCCGGGCTCATCCCGCTGATTAACTATGGGATTATTAGTTTTGTGCGCAAGGTGTACAAATCAAACGTTCATATCGATAAGGAAAAATTAATGACAACAAAATATTTATGGCTTGTTTCAGGATTCCGAAGGCGACACACCACTGCATGACGCCATTTCAAAAAAACGTGACGATATGTTGACATTACTGCTGGAGCACGGCGCTGATATGACACTTACGAACAATAATGGTTTTAACGCCCTTCATCACGCCGCGCTGCGAGGCAATCCGAGGTAAATGTTATGATTGTTTCGTACAAAACTCATTTAAAAGTATTTTAAACATAATACCAAACCATAATAGATAAACACCCGCATGAACACGCGAGTGTGACAAAAACATGCGTAGATAACGTGAAAGATACTCGTATCTGCACGAAATCCTTCTGCCGTAGACTTTGTTTGAAATAAACATAACGCCGCTTGCTGTCCGACATTATCCCTAAGAGAATGGGTAGTTATGAGTGTGCCTGCCGCACAATAAACTGCTTACACGTCTAATACCGTGGCCCGTGTGTATGTGCTCTTGTGATGCCTTTATTACTCTATAGCATTAGTGGGCACTCTTCCAAAAAAAGTCTTTAAAAGCAATTTCCTATCTTTAAACTTTTATACGATGTTTTCATTTACAGCGGTATTTCCTAATGTTTTAAATGTTTTTAATTTGTATTTATGTAACAAATGTTTTATAAAACTATCGTCATCATTGGGAAATATCAGTTTAGTGGATTCATAGTATTAAATGTTAAGGCCAATGAAAAAAAATGCACAAAGGTTTTAAAATACGTAAAATATTTCTTCAATTAAATTATCTTCAAATAATTAATTCCGCGGTATCCTTATTAATCAATAGTTACTTAAGTTTTTTATAAATCTACTATCAGTGGGAGCAGCTTTTAGTGGAATCTAGTATTAAATAATAGTTTTGAAGAAAACCTCGATAATGTATTATGAATCAGTAAGTTAGAGTAATGAATCTCCAGCGGCGAATCGTGCGTGAAGCGGTTTATTTGTGGAGGGTCCGAGGAGGCGCTAGAGCCGCGGAGACCTGGGCGGCGGCCGCGTACATTTATTCATGTCACGTGACGCGTCCCAGGGAAATAATACGAAATGCGGCTACGTGACCAGTTCATTATGCGGCGGCGCAGAATGGAGACCTCGCGGTCACCACGCTGCCGTCGGACACTTCTCCTTCGCTACACCACCTCGCATGCCTGGCGCAAACAAATACACGTGCCGCTATGTACTCGCCCACGGAAATTCTTTTACAAATCCCAACACCCCGCACTGCACACATTCTCAGGGATACTTTCTTGAACGCTGTTTTGATTCGGTCACATATTTTGTCTTTATTTTATTTAATCGACATAGCAACCTCTGTGCCAACCGCTATTAATCAACCACAACTAAATTTCTGTTACTATAATACAGCACACGAACTAATGCTCGCAAATTACAGATATGCGTTATAATAAGCATAATAATGTAGCACAAATATCAATTTATTAGCAGCAATCAATTTGTTATATTGCTGAGCCGAACGGATAGGTAATTTGTCCGTTTATATACGTGACTATGCATAAAGTGTAAAGAATGAGTTTTTAAGATTGTTGTTTAACGATAGGTAATCGAATAGAAGATTGTCGTAAAACGTTCCCGATTTTATCGCAGAATGAGAAGTCGCTCGCGACTTTTCCCATTCTACAAAAACGTTCGTTTCCCCCTGGAGATGTAAAATCGTTTTATTTTATTACTTCCGCCGGTATATCGTTATATCAGAAGCACCCATCCTCTTCGATTCTGAAGGCTTTTTATAAAATAGACCCAGAAATTTATTTAATTAAATTTCGCTAGACTTTCCTGCTTCATTTATAATGAAATTGAAAGTGTTGTGAAAATTTACTCGTTTCTTGATGTATTATTATGCTGTGTGGCCATTTATTTCCGCGGAATTAATTAACATATGCGCTTAGTGTTTGTCTCGCAAGAGGTTTTAATGTTTATATGAGATTCTCTATTATTCCCGCTGTATAGCAACGACAACCGAGGGAGCTATAAGAAACGACTAAGACGACGTCGTGTCATTACATGTGATTAGAAACAGTTATCTTGGCGGTTATCGTTACTGCTCCCTTGCAAACTCTTGTAAAACAACTATAACAATTTTATAATACGTTACCAGCGCAAACTCTGCGTTAATCGCTCTCGTAAATTTCACATTTATTTCCAAACATAAAGATCGATGCGATTATAAATAGAAAGCGTACTTAATTTCCGTTTCTGGTCTTTCCCTCCAATTTATAAATGTTTTTTAATAGTTAAAATTGCATGTAAAAATCAAATTTTATGTGTAGGTAAGTTACTCATATACATATATAGTCCTGGCGTGTGTCAGCTTACACACCACGTGTTGTTTTAACGATATAATTTGTCATTGAAAATAAACGAAAATAGAAATCAGAAATATTTAGAAATTTAATCAATTATGGCCGAGACGAAAGAAAGTCAAAGAATAATATATTTGACAGGAAAAATGTTGACAATAGTTTTCTAGAAAATAATCAAATAAAGAATAACTTAAATATAAAACATAAACATAACACAAAGGTTTCATCCTCCACATATTAATATTATGTATTTGAAGCACACAAATCGTATCATAGCCATCGTAATAAACAAAGCATTTTTTGTGTGACATTAATCGCGAGCTTTAATATTTTAACGCGTAGTAACATTGATTTATTCGGAACGTAATCTCGGCTCGCGGCTTGTTTGTTCTTCGGCTCGAGACGTATAGGTAAGATTAGGCAAAGCGCCCTCAATTCCCGCCGCTCAGCCCTCGGACTCTTTCTTTACCGTCATCATGATTATTTGTTCTTATTAATTGGCTCCGTTTTATCTCTGCCGAGTGAGTTTAGTGTCAATAGTGTCTGCAGCGAGGAACAATTTGCAAAGATACATACAACCGACCCAACTGTCTCGATAAATACCTAAGCACAGTCTAGAACGCACCGAGTATTCTAGGAAATTTATATGGTCGTTGTGCAGCGTTAATTGCACCGAATGGAACGACGTACATACAATGGTGTCGTGCCACTCCAATGAGAAATGTAATACTTCGTCGGCTGTTTCGACACTAGTGCTGACAGCATAAATGCGCCATGTACGCAGGTGTTCGTATCGCATCACGTACCAAATATTATCATATAAAATGAAGGAACTGCAATAAAATAAACAAAGGGATAGAAGGTTTGATTACGTTTCACTATAAACGTTTATATACAGCCAATGAAAATACCTCCAATATAAAGACAAATGGCAAAAGGGCGAGTCTGACGAATGACTGGGTTTAAGTGAATCGAAACAGCGGGCACAGTCTGGTATTGAAAACCTATTGGCACAGATATCGGTGGCGTCCGTCACACGACTGGCCGGCGGCAGAGCACATTTCGGTATGGCAGATTTATGAGAATCGACAATCGTCTGTAGTAAAGGTATGGGCAAGGTTATAACTAGGAGGGTTTCGAGTAGGGTCGGGTGGCGGCGGGAGGCACTGTTATTGTGCGACGTTTGATTTACGCACGATTCGCTATCACCCTTTTGTAAGGCCGGATACCGACTGTTCCGCTAGTCCGCATGCAGTCTCGCTTTACTCATCACCATGCTTGTTTTGACCTTTACTGCCGGAATTCAGAAATAACGACATACTGGTGTACTTTAATTTGCTTTTGTTAGTCGGATTCGAGTCGAGTATAAAATAAAAGCTGATATTATTGTGCACGCAAAGCAATACTGCGATGGTCCGTTGATGATATAGTGCAGCGAATGCGTGTTGCCAGCATCACACTACGATAGTGAGATTAGTCGCGCGCGGCTCGGTGTGAGGCGATGTGGCTCGGTGCGGTGCAGCGCGGCGTTTGGCTCATCGTTACCCGCAATTAGCGGCTCTACACACGCGGATAATTCGCGCGGCGCGCTCGCGGCGCCTCTGGGCTGGCGGCTGCACCGCGACGCCTCGCGCCGCGCCACGTCGAGCAACACCGCGCCACACCGCGCCGCGCCGCCAGTAACACGCACACGATTGCACCACGGATTCAGCGAATAAATTCATTTGTACGCAAATTGTATCGGCGCTTGCAATTAAAACTTTGTTGGCGCTTCGAGCTAAGATAAATAACGCTAATACATTCTGCTTATTGCAGCGAAGTTGCCGGATACACGGAATATATTAATGTTGTTCCTAATTTGTTTCGGCGGATTAACCTTTGCTGTCCTCTAAACTTATAATATGTGGCCATTGTCCCTTTGTCCCCTTTCAAACATTTCTATTTGGGTTAATATTTGAACGAAACCATGTTTATATTAAAGGGCAGGTAGCAGTAAATATACACATACATACGTTAATATTGTATTTGTGTAGAGTATTACAATGTAGTATTGTATTAGTACATATACGTCACACTGCAGAGCAAAGATGCCCCTGACGCATCTTCTACAATAGAAGTTACGGTTAAAAGGAGTTAGGCGACATAGTCCACCATGCTGGCCTAGTGCGGTTTTGCGGACTTTGCATACCATAGACATCCTTACAAATCGCTACCACCACCATGAACATGCTGGCAGTTGCCGGCATTCTTGCATTACTAACAGGCCATCACGCACTCATGTACACCACATTACAGAAGACATTATGTTTTAATGCAGGTGTCGTTAACACTTAGTTGTCGTAAAGAACTATTATTCGCGAATTCTTAAAATCTTAAAGAAAATAAAAAAAATTATAACCCTTAAAAGATCTTTTCCAACTTTTGTGTTGATTGAATATATGAACCAATGAACTGAACTCAGATTTTAAAAGTTCTCGTATCGCAAACGCCAGATTAATGAACAATGACGTGACAAGGAAGGATCTCGCTAGACCAAATTAACACAACAGAATTTGTGATGGACGCTACGACCTCATAGATCTTAGGGTCGCTAGTAATCTCCTGGACGCGTCGTACAACCCTCTCGGCATAAGCCAAGAGGAGAAGCGCGCGCGAAAAGAGGGGGGGGGGGGAGGTTAACTGTATTCTTAAGCCGCCGCTTCTCGGCACACACAGACAGTATTCGCTAAGACATAAAAGTGATTGGCGAGGTATGTTCGATGTTCGAGGGCGCGATCTCAGACTTGTGTAGCTCGACAGTCGACACGAACAGCGGAGCGCGACCCGCGTACAAGGTTTTGTCAGCGTGTTCCGCCTCTTTGTGTGCTCTGCCATTGTTCCACTCGCTAATGTTGTTAGTGCACTTTTTCAGCGACTACGCTAATTTAAATACCTCTCTTTCCTTTTGTGAAGAGACTCGTCTTCCGTTTTCCGCGAGTGGCGGGCTCCCTTTGCGTTTGAGACGTCCGCGTTGGGAGACTGCATTTAAATGAGACACTTAATCACCCGAGTTGCCCTCTCGTTTCTTAGGAGTCGTTTGTTCTCTTCATTCATTACACACTCGTCTAAGGATTTATGAAAATACGGAAACATGTTAATTGACGGATTGTGTATTGTACTGTGGCTTTATTTTCTTTTTTATGTTTACAAAAATATGTAATACGTATTTCTCTTTTCCATCTTATTATGAGTTTGGTTGCCTCGTTGTAACCGTCGTGTTTTAATTATTATTTTAATACATCACTAAAACAACTATATTGTGTTAGATTAGTTATTTTTATATTACCGCGTATGTAAAAAGGTTTCATTTGCACATAGACGTGATAAAACCTTTATCACGTCAGCAGTTTGTGCAAATATGAGTAGAGCAATAAAGTTCCGGTGGGTAGGTCGGTTCGATTTGCTTGCTGGAGTATAATATGCGCGTCCCCCTGCGAGGAAGCTCCCGCCACTCGGCACAATTGTGCTCTCTTCGTCTTACGCCTCATACCAAACTTTTCGTCTCGTATACTGTTAGCCGTCCTTTGAGACTTTTGTTGTTCTAGTACACGAAGTTTTACATACGCAAGTTTTTCATCTACTTTACGAATTTCCAGCTGAGTTTGCAGTACGTACGAATAGATTACAGAACTACGTTTCAGTTTTGAACCGACGTATTTTATTGGAACGTGTCCATTTTATAAATGTATTGATTAATCCAGATTGGCAGTGTGTAATGGGCTCGAAAAGTATACGTATGAAATGTTACAAATAGGAATTACACACGAGTAATATGAAACGATGTTTACTAATGTTTGTAATTTAAAACGTACAGCAATGCAATTTTAAATCGTTTATATATTAAATATAAATATAACGTGAACCGTATGTTCACAAATGTTGCACAAATACTTTCAGTCGTCGTTAGCTATCGAGATTTACTGAAACACGTTACAGTTAATGACAGAAAGTCTTTCAATGGCTATAACGTCGAAACAAAGGCTTGTTCATCCCAATGGAAGTTTACCTAAAAAGACTGAAATAAGCACATTGAGCTAGATCAAAGCTGGAATTTATTTGCTCGCTTTCTTTAACTCAAAATTCATTACGAGAACTTGTGCTTCATATTGAAAAAATATTTTCTTCGAGGTTTACGCAACTTGAGTGGAGCGATTCGTAAAAAACAAACCAAATCTTGAAAAGTATTCCGTAGATTTAGCACCATGACAACGTTCTTATTTACTATATAACAAAGTATTCTGTGGTTCTTATCATCTGATGTAAGGGAAAATAACGTAATAATATAGCACATTTGACCTCCTGGGTCGTCGTCTTGTTTTTCTATTTTTCAAAGACGAGATTATTTAATACAATAGAGGTGTTAGAAAAAAAGCACCAAACCTCTCGCTAAGCGACACATTAACTTACAATAAATGTGTGTATAAATCAAGATATGCTTTTAATCGACATAAAAGCAAACCAAAGACTTAATACTATGCATTTAAATAAGAGATAAACAAATTAGGAAAATATTTCATTTACTTTGCTCACAATTAATTTTGTTACTCCTCGTATAAAGTTATTATACTATACTGATTAACCTGATCAATAAAATTATAGTAACGTCGTCAAAATATAGAACAGAAAGTTCAGTAGGCGTCTATTTATATAATTTATATTATTCAGTCTGATGGCAAAACAAGTGTTATGCAATTTAAAAGGTCGCTTCTAACAGGTCTTTTTGTAGTGGAAAAATGGTGATATAATTAATGTATAGTAATGACTACTGCCCATATTGACGCTTCTGTGAAATAACAAAGATTCAATTAATGCGCTATTTAAAATTCCAATATTTCCCACTACATTATGAATATTACAGATAGTATCACAGTTCAACGCTTTAATGAACTATTTCATGATATAAAAAACAGCATGAGAGTTTATCAAGAATGTTATTTTTATACGATTCGTACGTGGCAGTGGTGCACCCGTGAACTTTGGGGAATTAATTTGTGTACTAAGCTGTGTGGATCAAACCGTCAGCATGGTTCACGAGCGGAGCCTATGATGCATGGCGTGGCTTTGTGAAGCTCGGTTAATGAAATATTCGCACTGGTATAGACACAAGCGTCACTTGCAGGTTGCCGTGTGGTCACCACGCGCTAATTATTTTGTTTACGCTTGTCGATGAATTCAAATGACCACGCTACAGTCTATGCTTGCTCTAGTGTTTACAAATGTATCGTAAAACCCTGATGTTATCGTTTAAATGGGTCACCTGATTTAAATAATTGTGCACTCTATATTAGGTATATCATTTATAATTCATCGAAATCGAAAATTCTGTAGACCTCTATACCTATAGTTATAGCTGGTAATAAATATAGGTAGTATTATCGTTTCTCACACTTGATATCCGGTGAATAATTGCTCGTTTTCCATTTTAAAGCTATCATCGTCACAATTTACTTTTACAGGAATTCTATTGTACATCTGTGCCAGTTATGTGTGATGCAAATTAATACTTTAATAATAATAAGAAAACTTAATACACTAAAATTTGCCAGCACCAAAATATAATTTCCTTGTAAATATGAATAAGTAATAGACAAAAACGAAGAAGTTTTTCTATTGATCAAATATTTGCGAATTGACTTGAAGAAATAATTTTAGGTAAAAATACAATCTAGCTCGGGCTCGGTCACGTTTATGACATAACTTTGCTACTAATGTTATTACGTCAGATGTGAAAACAGCAAACAACGTGACCGCAATAGCAACAATCAATTGGCTCATGTTTGATTACTCACAACAGAACCTTAATTTTCTTTCCTAACAGTGATTTCTTTTACCGAGGCCTGTGTGGAGCTTCATAATTAATATTCGAATAAAGCTATTTAATTATATCAAAAGTCAAATTATTTTATTATTTTCGTTTGAATTTATTGCATCACGCATTTTGCCAAGCAAATTAATTTATCAAATTAAAATTCAAATATTGTATTGTAAATATTACGTATGCGGCATGACATACTGTATGAATATACGGTCACATCGTTGCAGAGAATGTGAAAATGTTGGTTGCAAGTATTTAATGTCAATATTTACACACGTAATATCCCATTTGACTTTAGAATCGACTGCGCCCGACTCACATATATACTGTTGCGACTGATCGATGTATAAGATGAAGTACGAGTATATATATCACAAAAGCTTTAAGAGTGCAGAGCAAAGCATGACTTGTAGTTATTTTACCATCAGTCAAGATGACAGTTGTATTTTTCGCGGCCAGCGAGCGACGTTGAGGCGCCGACTCTGCATCGTTTATCATCAACTCCACCACGGTGTCCAAGCTTTTATTATTTATGAATATGAATAGGAAGGAAAACTTACCGCCGCTACTTAATTTATATTGAGCTGTTATTTATCACAAGTGAATAATTTATAAACATTATGATTTGTTTGCATACACAGTATATCTATAATAAGCGTAGCTATTTCGTTGAGTTGAAAATTAAGGTTGGCAGCGTCGGCTGTGCAGCCGGAAGACGGCGCGGCGTCAGCAGTACGTGCGGTAGTATTGCGCTACACTCGTCTCCCTCCACGTTTATTATCAAGTGATTGCGTGACCCGACTCACCAATGCTTTTGCCCAACGATAAAGGCGTTTTTGTTTCTAAATTCGCCGTAGATCTCTCCGTAATTAGCATCCATAACCTGCGTAAATAGGAGGGTGTGCAGACTTGGGACTATAGTGTAATGTCTATATTGTGGCAATGTGTATCGTTGAAATTCTTGTCCATGAAATTAGATGATATTGAGATTTGTGTGGCGTTTTCTGACAATACAAAATTATGATAAAGTGTTGAAGCGCTCGCAATGTTTCAAGCCCGTACACGGGAGTAGTGTGTGTGCTCGTATGTGTTGAATGCATACATAGTTCTCGCCGACACTTTGACAGTTAGTAGGGGCAAGTCTGAAATATCGGCGTGCGCGGCTTAATCGCTCAGCGTGCGATATTGGCGTTACATCATGTTGTCAGCGGAGAGAAAAATTGGCGCACTTCGTCCCTCTTCCCGCGCCGCGTCGGCCGCCTGGGCGCGCGTTCCGCACGTCTCTCGTCGATGTCGACAGCGCGTTTATATTACTTGGATTTATTGTAGTTTTACGAACGCACATTTATCTGTCTCTATAAAAAATAACAGTACGCACGACACAACTTTTGTCGTATAATAATAAATGGATGATACTGCATTAATATAGACTTGTACATGATAATATCAACTACTATTTCACAAAGCCAGTAGATTTGTTTTGTTCATAAAATCTAAGTACACGTCCACGTTATAGTATTTAGGTAGGATAAATGTCTTTCGATGTAACATAGGTTACTCTACTCATGACAAAATGCCATTTTCTTTCATAAGATCTTATTTCGTTCAGGCACTTTTTTGCTCTAGTGGCCACATGTAACGGTTGTAACCCAACATGCCATCAGCTCGACTCCCAGGTCGGAGACTCCATTTCGTGTGAATATTTCGGTTTTGGAAATATTGTATACGTTGCCCTCTCTGAATTTCATGCTTGCTATGGTGATCGTGTCTCTTGGAAAATTTAGCGAAATGTGTAGAAACAAAAATATTAATAAAAATGCGTGTGATGCATGTAGCATCAACATATACCTTTTCCCAGAATTTGTAGACAGAAATGCAATTTGTAGAACTACGACACCCACGTTTTGCCTCGTGAGTTCCGTCCGACAATGTGATAAGGGGCGAGCCTGTCGACATATCGGGCGATACACATCCCAACAGGATTAGATATTAACACGAATAAAATTATGATTTTTCGTGAATAATGATAAATATCCCATTTATTACTTAAATTTATTTGCTTTATTATTAATTTAAGATTAAAGATCTTGAAATCATGCAGAATTCATGATAAAATAAAAATAAAAGCCAAAAGAGTCAAACACTTATTTTTGTTGGTTGAAAGTCATCCCGTATTTACAAAAGCTGCAAAAAAAAATAAAGGAGCTGCTGGTAGCTTCTAACTTGGTGCTTCTGCAGACTCTAATGTCTCCGATATTTTGTGAGTCCCAATTTTTTATACTTCCAATGGTGCAACTTGTGAATAATCGGTGCAAATTTTGTTCCTCTTTCACTAAGACATACATACATTATTTCTTATATGTACCAGGATGCCAAAGGAGTTTAAGATCTACTGTCTACTTTTAAACTCATTAACAATTGTTTTTACTTTTTAGTTGGGTCTTTTACAAAAGCGTGATTTTGTTTTAGTTTTTTTTATTTATTAATTATTTTTGTTCGTATTTCTTTAAGTCTGCCGAAGTGTGGTGTTGGTGTGTGTTAACAAACAAAAATATATTTGAAAGGAGGTGGGTAAAGATCGGGCTTTTTTCGCCTATTGGTAAATTTATATTATGGGTATTTTTTTGTAATACTGTACTCAGACGAAATGAAATTTCTAGGTTTTTTCAAAAAATATTTTTATTAAATAGACAAAACAGAGAAAAAAAACTTAACTAAACTATTTGTAACAAACGTCTTCGATTATATTTCCTTCTGGTTTTCACTGGCTGAATCGTCACTGGACCATCCAGTAGCAGCGTCTTGAAGTGTATCAGCATATCCAAGACTTGGTGTTTTTGTCTGAGTTTGATTATGGCGCCAGTATCCCAAGTACCAAAGTACAGATGCAACATGTGCACAGCAGCCAACAACTCTAGCACCAACTTTGCACTTTCAAAAATATTTTGCACTTTCAAAAATATTTTCAAAATTTTCAATCGTTAATCCCATTAATGTATAATAGTCAGAAACAGTGAGCTGTCCTGGTGTGTCAAAATCAAGGCCTTTCTTTTTTGCCACCTTTCTGATTTCTTGTAAAAGATTTTCAATATCCTTTTCACTTAAAGAAGTGTTATTACTTATTGGATGTAAACTTCCCAAAGCTGAATCTGTGAATACTTTACCAGAAAGATGATCTTTGCAGCATCGTTTTCCTGTTGTTATGTATGTACCTGTTTCTATGAATGTTTGTGTTCGTGCTGTGCGAGGAACTGTCACAAGGTTTTTTTACGATTACATATTACGCAACGCGTATTTGAATTATGACATCGAGGTAATGATAACACTACTTTACGTTTTTCTACTGCAGAGCCTCTAGATGTGGACGGCTGTGCACTATCGACAACATCCAAAGATGTAGAAGAATTTTTCATCTTTAATTTACGACTTGCATATCTTCTACATGCAGAACACACTTTGGCATTGTTTTGTAGATCGTAATTTTTGTGTCTTCTAAGAACAGATAGTATTTTTTTATTAGAAATAACACGATAATCACTTTTGGTTTTTAACCATTTTTTACAAGAATCGCACTGATTTCCAGGCATTATTTTTTTAATAAAAGACACAAAACGCATATAAAGCTACGTAAAATAAAGGCAATAATATAAAAGAAATATTTGTATTACAATATGACACGCGTGAGGTGGACACGTTTGAACACGCAGGTGACGTATGAGTTTGACTGATTCGCGGACAAGCTATTTTGTTTCGTATAACATCAAGACGGTCGATGCACCAAAACAAATGAATGCTAGTTTAAAAGGCTATTTAAAGCAGAATTGGAGAGCCTTAAAAATATAGTGGTGCATAAAGCGCTTCACAGTTTTTTTTTTAATTAAAGTTAGAAAAAGTGCTAAAAATAACAAAATTTCAACGAATTCGCCAAGTTTAATGATTTTTTTTTTATGTGACTTGCTATTTTTTTTCTTACTTTTTTAGAATAAATGTAAAGGTCAATACCTAAACTTCACATAAGTATAATAACATGGCTTCAATAAATACTTTGAATTTTCATGACTATCATAGGCGAAAAATGAGCTGATCTTTACCCTCTTCCTTTGAATTAAATCAGAAAAGAAAGGTAAACAAAAGTAATTATGAACAACATTCTGTAAATATATTTTTGAGTACCGAAGCTCACAAACACGCAACAAAAATTGGGAAATATGCAACAAAAATCCCATATTGATAACATTTTTTTTAACACTGATTTCAGTGTTTAAAACTTTTTAAAAAAGAATATAAAGATGCTTTTGCTTATTATGGGGATATAGATAATTATAGTAAGAACAAATTTAGCTCGCTCTGAACCCAAGAGCTGGGCTGGAGTTCGAGTCGAGCGTTGCATATAAGTTGAGAACTGCGGAATTGCCGTTTGTAGTTATCAGCCTTAGTGGATGCTTTACATGATTGAGTTACACAAGTAATAGGTACTTGGTAGAGTAACAACTTTTCCATTATGTCATCTTTAGTAATTATGTAAACCCTAATCTAATTTGAAATATTTATTTTGTACATTTCTATCGTTGAAAATACGCACTCAACATGTTATTATAAATAAAGCAACGTTTAGCTTATGATAACGTGATTATGTTGAAACCAGAAGCTCGTTAGAACTGTAGTGAAAATTTAATTATGGTACGAGTACAAAGGCGGCGCAGTGCCCCATGTGTAGCTATACATGCAGTAAATTGTAGGTAATTGTACTAGTAGATTGTCGCGGTCGAGTGTTCGGCATGGTCCACGTGGCACAAGATTGCGGAGGCGGTGTTTGCTCTTTGGTGAAGTCCGCAACGGGCTTACGGTTCAGCGAGCCGCACTGGGGCCGCTTGGCCTCTCGGCTCGCGTCTCCGACCAAATTGAAATATCCCCGCAGCCAGAACTTCCACTATATACTGGACCACACTACCATCGACGATTCGCGTCTGTCCACTTCGCATAAATAGCTTGCACAAACTTGCTTTAAGCTCGGATAGTCATACGCAACTTCGTGACAATTGTGTAAAATATATTTTCACAAGGAATTTAATTCAAGGATATAACTACTTAATTTGCTAAATAAAACTGATAATAGTGTAAATTTCTACACATATTTGGTAAAAATAATATTTTAGCATGGTATTCGAACGATTCAATTTCCTTGCGCAGACAGCAACAGAATTTACGTGCGCAGATTTACATACCAACGAAATTATTTGCAAATGGTACCTACCTCCAACGACTCATCTATATTTTATGACACGTTCTGAGCACATTTAAACTTGTTCGATTGCAAATAAAATGTCACTGTGCAAATCAAATAAAAGTTGTGTTGCGGTAACGTTCTGTTTTAGAATGTGGTTTAAGAGTTCTGAAGTTACCACGTACAGTGGCATAATGTTTCATAATTTCAGCGTAAATGAAAATTCATTACATAATATTTAAAGGTCAATAAAATACATTATGATTAATAATTACGATTTTATCTAAGCTTCTTTATTTCTTTGAGTACGGAAAAAAAACAAAACAAATAAACATAATGTATTGGATGCGTGCACACATTGTTTAAATCGATAACCTTTGTAAAGGTGGTTGGCTTGCGAAGCCCCTTTGCAGGTAATCCTGCCCACTTGGAGTTATTGCCGCTGAGGGAAGGAAAGATTACCTCGGCGGGAGATAAGGAGGTCGACGGGGCTTCGAGTGCGATTGTCCCCGAGTCAGGCGTCGAATTGTGTCAAGTGAAGCGGCAAATTGAACGGCCGAGCCTTCTGCGCGCCCTGCTCACTAATCGTCACATAAACTGCCGTCATCCGAACGTTTAATTACGCAAAATGCTTTCTTCAACATATACTTTACAGTGCGTGGCTAATAGCCTCATTTTTACTAGGCCTCTTCATAATAAGTGTACCAATTTGTTATTTTTGGCTAAAACAACTCTCATATTCTTTGCATGTTTTAATTATATCTATCGTTGTTAATCAGTATCGATTGCTTTTCTTAGTTACTTCAAGTATCATCTATTGGAAAAAATGTGATTTCACACCTTTTTTTCACACTAATTTTCGCTGTATTTAGATGCCGATATTTTAGTTTTCAATAAAAAAAATAACTTATTTTAAAGCATATTTCGTACATGCAAAATTATCCGAATGTGGGATAGCGCAGTGTGAATCAGTAAGGTGGCAAATTGTGAATGACACTAATGAAAGGGCGCCCAGACAGCATTCGCTGCGCCACGTAGAATCTTTCCAATTACGGCACGGTGGCGAGGGCGGCGGCTACGGGCCAGGAGTCACGCTGCGATCCCTTCGTTAATGCCACGTGCCACCAACATTTGCTACAATTTCATTATAACTCACATACTACAATGTGTATTTTTACTACATTGCATTATTCTATCTTCATTCCTAAACACGTACTTCTATTGACTATCGCGTTGGTGACTTTTGATTTTTATTCATTTCTACATCATCTTCCATTTTATGTGAACTTTAGCAATGTACCCAACCAATATGTACCCATTAATACAGTGAGATAATATTACCCTAAAGAGTAAAGATATCTGTAACAATTGTGTAAGGTAGATAACACGTCGTAAGAAGAGATAGGTATGTTAAGTTTTAGCTTCTTGATCCCACACAACTTAAGCAGTTGGCATTTAAAAAATTAAATGTATTTTTTATACGAAAAATATTTTTGGAAGTGTTGTCATCTAAATGTAAGGGTCTGCATGCATTCGGCCTTTTTCTAAACGAGCTGCAAAAGTTCTGAGAAGTGGGCGGAACGTAGTGGTCCCCGTAATTACTGTCATTTCTTGTTAGTTATTTTTCTTTTAATTATTTTGAAGAGCTCGAATTATGTTGTGCCGACTCCAGTTAATGTATCACATAAAGTAAAAGCATCAAAGACGAATAAGGGTTTCTTGGCACACAAACTCTAGTGCTTTTACTCGAGTTTCACTTATATGCGGGATAACGGCTTAGACGTTGTTTTGTTGTTGAATTATCAACTAGTTCCCATTTCCATGAATAACAAAACATTGTTTTGCGACATATTATACAATTGTACATTGTATTATTGCTACATCATATTAAATAACGGCAAAAACTTCGTCAACGGATAAAATGTAGAATTGTAACAAAACATTCCACGTGGAATTTTGTGATAACGCAAAACTTCTCTTGCTCACAAATTACGCTTTGAACTTGCTTGATAGAGAAACTTTGTGCCAATGAAATCATTCCAATGGTTTCCATGAGTTTACTTTCTCGGAAATAACTTGAAATATATTGCGTTATCTCTAATATCACAACATTACAGAATAAGCTGGAAAAAAGCGGGTATTTAGCATAAAAATAACGCCGAGTAGTAATAAAGTAGAAGTTACATTGTGACCGCTCGGACCTTAATAGATATAGAGCAGTACATGACGGTCAGCGCTAACGTGCTACGTGAAAGCACTACAGCTAGTCATATAGGCACGCCGCTCCATTATGATATTGCCCTCTGAGTGAATTTGTTTTCATATTTTTCATATCTTGATATTTATATAAAAGTAGATTTTTCCCAGAGCGCTTTGCGAAGTGTGAAAATGAATGAAAACAACAATTTCTGTGTAACTCACTGTAGTGTTTTTTTTAGCGATCGGAACGTTTATTATTTTTTATTTATTGTATTTTCACATAACACCTTTAAAACTAGTCTGAGTAGTTACATCATACAAATAGAGTTGACTTAAATCAATGCGGCGTCAAAAAGGCATAACTAAGGGAAAATAGTGCTTGCTGAATGGCACATGCACGTAATAACAGCATAAAGAGTGGGCTTGGTTAAGTTGTCAATCAGGTACATAATTGACTGTGTGGCACTAGCCGCGCCACAGAGCCATTCAGACTGGTCGCTGACACAGCCGGCTCTTGACGCGGCGCACGTGCCGATCACTGCCACTCCTATACGATACTATCGCTTTTGTGACACTGATATATGTAGCTCTCTATGGATACGACCCATACGTTACTTTGTTCACATTTTAAATCCTGTTTAGATGTTCATTTCAATTTTAATTAACACTCGCTTCGCATCCAACTTCTTTTTTGTTAATGTTATAGTATTTTATCTTTTCAGGGCCTTGGTGGATAGATAATTGCAGTTTAAGTAAAGAGCTGAGCTTTTTTATTAAATTGTTTTTTTACAGACAGTCCGAATGAGTGCGTGCGCAAATTGAACTACCACGCTTTTTTATACCATTTGCTGTTTTTTGAACGAAAATTGGTTTGATTGAATTTTCCATTGAGCTTTCCTATTTTTATGGACAACATTTTCTGATACAGTTACGGCCGACAATCGGAAAATATTTGTCTGGAAATCGTGACCATAGTGTTAATGTGCAAACTACTTGATTAGGACATTATTTCCTAAACAAACTATCCGATATTAACGCTGTTTAGTGTGTTTTTAGGAAAACATACTACCTAACCGAAACATAACATTTCCCCCTTTTTATATTTTCTCATATACTAGAAAATCTACATAAAATGCAATATCCATACATTACGACGTCGAGAGGTAATTTAAAAATAGTTTAACCGATCGCATTTCTAGAGTTCAGAATTTGCGGTTACTTTATATACGGTATACTAAGTTTATATTAGCGCGGCGCACCAACGGTGCAATATTTTGGTTAGCGTCCCTAAAACCGGGCCCAGATATTAAAGCTATTCGTTTTATTTGTATATACAGAACGTTAACTAGTGGGCGGCTCGGTGACGCACCTACTTTGAATCCCCAACACTAAAACTAATCAAATTAAGAAAGTTTGTTGCAACAAAACAACACATCGACCCTTAATTTGCGAGGTAATTTCAGCGGACGGCCCGTAAACTGACGCGGCGCGACAATTATTTTCATATAACATAATCCTGGGCCGTTGCGAGGTGTATATTCTCTGGGGACGTGTGATTTTGACCAGCCGGACTGCGGCGGCGGGCGGGCCGAGCCGCTCGCTGTCCGCGCTACCTCGCCCGCACAATATTACCACGTACTACTTATTGTCTACCGGAAAAGCGAGAACTATTAATGAAATAACAATGAACCCTAATAACTTGCTTCCTATCGTTGCGTATTATCATTTTATGTAACATTTTATTATTTTGTTACAGGTAAGTTTAGTAGTATCAGACCTGAGGGAATTGTCCGTGTATTCATTTTCACCAAGACCACGGACGGGTAAGTATATTGCAAATTACTATTTTTTTACGTATTTCTTTATTTCAGAGTTAAATATGTCATTTAAAATAGGTGTAACAAAATGCTGTTCATAGAAAACGTGTATTAATTTGATACTTAACTTAAAAATTGGCGTTTGTTTCTGTCGCAATTTCTCAAGATACGGCGTTCCGTGTCCGCTTGAAACTCTAGAGAACGAAGACATTTGATTTTAAGCCTCGCGGACTATAAGTGTTATTTCTTCGGGAGAAGTATTATTCTGCGAGAGGAGCGCAGCTCCGCCGTCTCGAATGCTCCATTTAGTTCCAAAGTTTTTCTCGTTTATCACCGTTGGGCTCTCTGAGGCGGAGATTTTTCCTTTAGATTTGTTGTCAAGCCAGACCTTTTTAATGTACCTTTCTTATCGTGGCGCGATTAAGGAGGAACTTGTTTTAGATAGAAATAAACCTTTCGGGACTCCTTTATTATAACTTACATTAATTAATACGAATAAATTAAATGTGCGGTGATTGTATCGATGCAATCGTAACGTGTTCATAAACGATAATCTAACAGTTGTAGCAGTAATAAGCATTGCTTACATAGTTAAGATGAAGATAAAACGAATAGATTAAACTCGGTCTTTGCACAAGTACCCAAACAGGTGGGCGAGAGGTAAGGTAAGCTATCATCACATTCTACTAAATCCACCGCGTGCTGCGCTTAGATAAAAGGATTAGTAGACTTTCTACTCTCCCCTGTATATAGCACCCGTTTATTTTTCGTTACCTTTATCATTTGCCGCATTTCATTCTACTTTTATGTGATTATGAAACCATGAAACACGAAGCCAACAAAATTCCCTTCTAATTTATGTGTGGTATTGCTGCACGCTAAAATATTGTACAAATGGTATACGCCGTCTGATTTGTATAGGTCCGTTACTCTGTTCTGCATAAATGAACAGGATTCAGAGTTATGTTGATGCATTCTGTTTACGCATGTGTTGCTGCGCGCAGATACGGCGCTTTTATGTATTGCCACACAGTGATAAGTTAAAAGACAAGGCATCATCTAACGCGTCACTACAATATTATTCCATCATATGAAAATGCGAAAAACATGTCTATAAAAAGGTTTATTACTTAAGTTCCGTATCTGTGTTATATCCTTTTTTTTATGACTGTATTATTCAAAATGCTGTTATTTTTAATAGTTTCCTAACGAACACGTATAGGAGTAATGAACGTATTTCATTTCTATTCAATCATAAAATCAAATTAATATGGCATTAATTGTACGCTAATATCAAATGATCAGATAGAATCTAGGTCAATACGAGTAATTTTGGGTAGTATTGAACTTGTTTCTCACGAAATGTTAAAAATTTTCATAAAAATATAGTTAAAATGATTTGTGTTGTAGAAAATGCCTGAGTTTCAGGAAAATGGCGCTGTAAAAATGTTGGTAGATCGGGATAGGCAGAGCCGCGTAAACAGCTCGGTAAATCACGAGAATTGTGCGCCGCAGCTCCACTTGGACAATATTTGTGCCAATAAAATCGTCCCTAACAAAGCTGTTGTTGTCAACGGAAAGCCGCCTGACCTGTTTTTAGTCTATCACGGATTTTGCTGTCATCGTTTCCGGAGCCTAATAGACATTGAGATGTTTCAGATATAAATACGAACGGGAACAATAATGATTCTTCATATTTTGTTGACACAACTAACAATGCTATTGTTTTGGCGACTTTTACATGGCGAAGACGTTGATTTTCCTTAACATGCTTAGTAATGACAACAAAGGCGGCATCGAGCCTCGCAGTTGGCGGCCTCAGAGAAATTGTATTGAACATTATTTAGTATGTGGCACTTATCTCCCATTATTTCTTGCCGGCTTACTCGAAGCATATGCTAATATGTATGTATGGTGCGCGGGCACTGGCACATTGTCATTAATAACTGGCACGCTTGTTACTCCACTTCCTTTACATATGTATATACGTCATTAACCTGTGTCCTGTCGCAACATAGACAATATTCATGAGACCCACGCATAGATTCAAACACGTTTGTTATGCTTTATGATACAAATACAATTCTGGTTGGTGTTGAGCCTAAAATATTATAGTTCTTTTGTATTTATGGATTCATACATATATTTACGCTACATGCGATGTAAGTCGATAATTGTGAATATTTTTATAAGTCGAATACCGTTACGATAGAATAATAACTTAAGTATGACTAGAAAAAAGTTTTCTTACTTGGTATCTCAAGTATTTAAAACACTAGATGTAAATCTTAGAAGCTCAAATACATTTTTATGGTTACATTGAGAATACTTACAAAGACTGCGTCTTCTTGGTTTCTTAATAACTTGAAAACTAGCACCGGGCTCTCGCGGGTGGATAACTAATAAAGTAAGTTCGAGAGGAAAAGTAAACTAATATCGGGTTGTTCTGAGCGAGCGGCGAGCGGCGAGGAGCGGCGCCGCCCGGGCCGCTGCCTGGCCGCCACCGGAGCCACCGCCCGCGCCGGCCGACGGTCACAGAACCTCATCTTCGCTACAGATTTATTACTTTTAATATGAGCACTTTCCTGCTATCTATGAATTACATGGGTACTTTATTTTGCCTTCATAAAACACTTATTCTGTTGTAGCGGTGTTGGAAACAATCAGTATTATAAATATGTACGTACATATATGTAATTGCGGTACGGTTCTACAACTATCGTTTTATCACATCTAGTAATTATTTTTGGATGGTAAAATCATTGTTTTATAGTACGAAAGTACTCATTAACAAGTATTTGAAAAGTTTTATTTAAAAATTCTAAAATTTGCATCACATAGGCGCGCAGCGACCCAAACTGGCTTTATCCGGATAAAGTTTAACATACATTAACTCACGCATTTTCCCAGAAGAGGAAGTAGAGATGCTAACAGGACACCTACGTTTTGCCTTGTGTGTTTCGTCCCACGAGGAGATAGGGAGCGAGCATATCGCCATATGAATATTACAATCCAATATCAGGGAACAGTTTATTTTCTAGGCTATTTACTTAAAAAAAAAAACAGTTTATTTGTTCTCAACACATATCTCTTTAACATCTCCGTTACTTCACATAACTCATAATCACCAGATTTACGATTTCTTAAAAGTCACTTATTTTTTTTTGTTGCTTTTTGATAGAAGATGTATGCTATTATAAACTATTATAAACAAAATGTAATAAAGTAACAAATATTTCAATGTATAAAAAAAATAATCTTCTAAATTAGCAGAAATAATATTAATATTTATCGTACATATTCATTTAAACGAATAATAATCAAATAAAAAATGTCGTTCGCCGATATTTGTCGTTATACTCCATAAGGAGGAATAGGGTTTTTTTTATTTTCCATGTAAATATAACGCACATGGTTATATATATATGTGTTGTTTTTAATTGCTTTTATTTGTTGCAAATTGTGGATTCTAGGAATTATATAATAATTTATACATTCACAATTACAAATGACGAGAAACAGTTTCGTAGAATCGTATACTTGTGATTTTTGCCGAGCAATTTTTTCGGCAATTACATGTCCTCTTGCGTTATGTCAACGGCTTTAGGCTTTAATGCATCAAGTTAGTATTAGCCTCTGCCGCCGAAGCAGGCTGTCTTGTAGGCCGACTTGTCTAACGCTTCAATGTACCAATTCGACAAGGACAGTACTTCTCACGTTTATATTATACTCTCCGTAGCTGAGTAATGTATTTCCACAGGGACAATTAAATACTTGAGCAGAATTTCCGGAAATGAACAAACATATATAAGTACATAAAACAAAACACAACAGTAATCATTAGCACTCTTCCCATCTTTCTCACTTCGAAAGTCGTTTCGCAAAGTTTCTTAAAATTCACGAAAAACTTTTTTACAAATTAAGAGCAAATTTTACTCCGTCCGTTTAGCCATCAGTAATTTCAAAGTTCTAATGAATTTTCTTCTCTGACATTGAAAAATGAATTTGGTCCCCTTACTTGTACCACTGGGACATCTGTACAGCACCCCAATTAAGATCGCTACACCAAAAATATGTTAATACTGAAATAATATGCAAATGATTTTATATTACGGTCAAGATGAAATATTGTTATTATTCACTGGGAAGAAGGATCATTTGAAATTTATTTAAAAAATATAGGTATGTAAAATTCAGTTTGTAAACAATTGTAAATTAACCAGTATATATATTCGTATATAATTTGGTAGATAAAATGTCTTAATGAAGTTGATTTTGTGTTGTGCGCATTCGAGTAGAATATGCGTGCGCTATGATCTCGTTATTTGAATATTGAACATGAAATATTTTGTATGCGCGTTTCGGTAAGAGTCTGTGCGGGCTGATGTCCCCGCACCCCTCATTATTCCTAACGGTGCTCCATTAAGCTCACGGGCCGAAGTGCTCCGGACCGTAGTTAATCCACGTCCTCATTCACTGTTATTTCGAAGGTCTGATCTAATCTAAACAGGGCTTAAGATCGTACAACGCCAGTATTTCGCGCGACTCATCCCTTTTATGTATTTGACTATCCCCATACCCGCCCTGCCGGTCGGTTGACGTTTGCCTTTATTATAAAAGGAAATGACACTACCTAGCCAGTAGGAATGCGAAGTGTCTAATATTTTATGACGTATATTCTTTACAGTAGCGCTATTGAAGTAATAACGAGTGTAGTGTAATAAAGACACAGATCGTGCTGATGCAAGCGGCGTAGAAGGTCCAAGTGAAGGGTCAATTTGAAGCTATTATATGGAGGCGGGTGGAGGCCTACTTCCGGCGACTGCGCTAAGCTGAATGTCCAATCTCCCCACTCAATTTCGGCCTTTCTGCAACGCCGTTCATCCTTTGCACATTTGCTGTAAATACATTTACACAGAACATTTATCTTATGTAAATAGACATTGTACGTTTGTATTTTTATATAATTAACTTTTGTTAGTTCGTGAATATTGAAGTGGGAAAATTTGTTATGTCCATACCGAGTACGAAGGCATACATAAATAAAAAGCAATAAATTCATTGCTAAAAATATATGCTCAGGGCTTAAATAAATCAATAGTTTTAAATACGACAATGTGCTGCCTTTGATTAATTTATGACCTCAGAAAAACGTAGACTTTTTGCAGTTTGCATTATGTAACTATTATGCAGTTTCCAATATTTTATACTATTTGAGTAATTAATCCATTTACCGCTAGATGTCAGAAAAATAATAAGTAGGTATGGAAACAAGATATTTATCACATCAAACGAAAGTACCGTATTCGCATAACCTTAAAATAGTTGCTATTTATGCTCAGACACAACACAATAAAATAACATTCACAATTTATTTACTTTTGAATATTGAATTTTATTATTGTAATAAAGTTTGCCTTTCACGTCAATGTTAAAAATTAATTGTTAAGCGCCATAGGGATTTACCATTTTATTCGTTGAAATTTCGTTTAACATGATTCAATCATTGTATAATGACGCTGAAGCTATTGGCGTTTATTGCACCAGTTTGTTGAGCAATAAACTAGCGTGCGAGCCGATGACTTTAAATCAATTATTTGGACGTATGCATATGCTTAATGCCCAATGATACAAGTATTGATATAGTATCGTAAAGTAATATTTGGAACTTGGATTATTTTGTTGCGATTACCAATCTGTACATTTCTTAGACAAGGTTCTACGCCGTAGGTACCAGAGACAGTAAGATAATTATGAACGCACTATGTATAAACTCAGTTTCATTATCACCTCAATTCCCCGAATGCTATGATCAGCTATGGTCTCTCGTTTCAACCTGTTTCTTGCCTTCTAACGTAAGTTAACTGTCAAACTTGACTTTGATTAGATTTATTTTTCCATAGCATAGGGTTCATTGTGCATTCTGCTATTATGCTATTATCGTTTGTATATCATTTCCTACATTAAAATTACATTTGAATAAAGAACTTATATCTCTTTTCAAGTTAAACACGTTCTAATTCATGTTTATTAGTAGTGAAGGAGTCAAAGCTCGTTTATAAAATTAAAAATCTGTATGATATTTTCACATTCGCACTTTCGGTGTTGTGAGCATACGTAGCTTTGAGAAACGTGCGGATGTTTATTCGCGGTTGTAAAAAAGTGTAGTTGTTGGCTGCAGCAGACCGGTAAGTACGCGACGTGGCATGCATTGTGCACTAGAAGAAAAGCGCTGTAGTACATTGTAGCCGCCAGCAAACGACGAGTTATGACGGAGGTAGAGGATTACGTGAGTGGATGTCGTAATAAAGCTTGCGATGAAGTCGTTACCCGAAGATAAACGTAAATATCTCCGGCCGGCGGTGTCCGCCAGCCCGCTACCCCCGCGCCGGCCGGCCGCCACGCGCGCTCGCCCCATTCGCTCCTACCTGTCTGTTCTTGTTTATGCTAATTATAATATTCATCATGATTACCAACACTCTGCTTGATGAGTTGAGTAAATATTTAAAATATTGAAAATACTACCGGCACGGCTAAACACTCATAAAAACAAAATACACATAAGCTACAGAGCTCTGCGCGCGATACAATCTTGCAGAGATAACTAGCATCCGAAGCCAAGGTGTGTCCTGTGCAGTTAGGTGCTCAAGTCCTTTGTGCTCCACAACGTATGTATTCCCGCGCCCGCTCTTATCTCCTAAATTAATTACATAAATCTTGTTTGCACGCGTCTTAAGCTTATGACACGCCGCCATAATTCAACCAGATGGAGGTTTACGCCGCTAATGAAGGGCGTTTACAATATGAAGCGTCAAAGTGTATGCTATCTATGAGCTATATTCAAATATATCGATTTATAGTAAAGAACACATCCACGCATTAGTCTTCATTCTCTAGAGTGATGCGTGAACATTCATAGATGTTCATCATTAATTTTTATACTATTTTATTATTTGATAGTTTCTGCGATTTTTCAGATAACATTTTAGCATAGCGCATGTTATGAAATGTTCAATTTAAATGAACATTCCACACGTAGCTCAAAGAAATAAATGGGGCGGCGACGATGTTAGACGTTCATCGTATCTATTTAAGGTGCACAGGCGTCGCTCATGATTTCCCAGGACATTTGCCGTCTGGAGTTCATTCGACAACACGAAGGCTTTCTGCAGTCGGCAACCAACAGGCTCGGGGACGCTGTCTTGTCTAGTCGTAATCACGCCACTACGTGATTTCTCATGCCGTGATACATGTTCCAATGATGTTTATTTAATTGAATATATTCCGGCGTCACGACGCTTGCTTTGTGAATCGAACGGCGCGAAGCAGCGGCTCGTTGCGAATTCATGTTACACAAGTTAAAAGTTTCAACTTCTGCGAGCTACACGTTGCCAACTTTGTATGTCAGTGTGGTTTAATTCCGGGACTCATTTCCAATATTTACTTTAACTGATTAACCAAGAAAGATCGCCAGAAGTTGACACACAGTTTAAATCTTATTAACGAATATATATAAACTGCAAATTATATTCTCCGTTATGATCTCACTGGTTTTCCATTCAATCATCATCAAGAATTTACATGAAATCATTGATAAAAATATAAATACATTGTATAAAAGTACAAGCTAGGTATCCGCTGCATAACTAAATCATAGTCGGCTACGTAAAATATAATGACAATAAAGCGCATTTCGGCAGCATGTAGTGTTGTAAGGCGAGTGAATGAAGAGTTCCTCACAAGTCGTTGAGGTATTCTGTGAGCGCACGGGTACAGGCCGGCGAGGAGACGCGGCGCGTGGCGGTGGCGTGGCGGCGGCGTGGCGGTGGCGTGGTGGCGGCGCGTGGTGGCGCGTGGTGGAGCGCGGTGGTGCGGTGGCGCTTCGCCAGACCGCCCGCACCCGCGCGCGGTAATCAGCTTTTGTGCGCGGTAATTGGGTGTCTGAGCTGCCAACCGAAGCATTTATTCCCGATAAATTGAAAACTGCTTTGTGCTTGGAATCTGATGAAGCTGCGGGCTCCAGATTTCTTACTTCACAGACAACTCGTGTACACCACGTCCGCTATGGCTCATCTTTACACAATTTATATATCTAAAGATGAGCCATGCAGTACGCCAATTTCAAATTAAATTATTATTCATTGCCAGACTTAATACAAATAAAAAGTTAACGTTAATAAAAAAGCGGGTTTAAATTAAACTCAGCGAACATAACTGTTGATTAGCGGAAGGTAACCCGGTTAATCTACCATATGAAGTAATAATATCATATAACAGTATAAAATTGTGATAACACTGGTAGATAATGGGTTGCCTAATGAAAATATTGCGTCGTTAGAGATATCCACCCTCGCAATTGTAAGGTCCTTACCGCAGTATCTGCGTGGTGGAACGGTATCATTTACATATTTTAATAAAATAATATCGCAACTGAATCGTAACTGAGAACTTGATTTAAGTTCTTACCGCGATGAATGTAAATTCACCACCGCCGCCGTCGCAATTCCAGATTTCAATTCTGAAATTAATGGCAGACGTCGTGGGCCGAGGCTCGTCTAATATTTGCGTTACTTCCGGAGACTTATCTTAGGAAAGGAATAAATTAGTGCCAAATATGGCTTATTTGCTGTA
Organism: Hyles lineata; assembly: GCA_030180105.1. Lineage (NCBI taxonomy): Eukaryota > Metazoa > Arthropoda > Insecta > Lepidoptera > Sphingidae > Hyles > Hyles lineata. The sequence continues at coordinate 10,914,244 of JARJEE010000005.1, read as the reverse complement.
TGGGATGAAAGGTAATTGTGAGCCTTTACTGTAATTGATTTTAGGCAGTTTTTGAAAACAAAAAGCGTCATGTGAAATATATTATTTTTTTAGTATTGGGTAGGCCGTGCACGGCGGCGGTTGGCCCTGCTAAGCGTGCATTAATATTGTCAATAGTTGGAGTTAGTGGAAGTGAAGTACGTGTTCCGCCTGCCGCTATCTACGGCGCAGCTCGCGCGGTGAATTCGAATGGGCTCTCACACCGCGCTCGCACCGCGCCGTACACCCCGCCCCCGCCCCGCTCACCTACCCGCACCCCCCCTGCTTCCACCTAACGCCCTCCACCCCGTAACGCCCCATAAACTCGCGTCTTAATTTTAACTTTATTTCTTACCGCTACTGTGTTCCAAGAAAATTAAGTGTGAAAATACCACTGAAAGATTCGCAACGGTTTTATAAAGAGTTTTTATCTCCACCGCTTCAATACCCACCCCATTAAATAACCCATATAGAACCCCCACTTAATGCTCTAAACTCGACTGTTGTATGAAAAGGAAGAAAAGAAAGCCAAACTAAAGCGTTTTAACTTTAAAAAATTATGGACAAATAGCTAGAAGCAATCTCTTTTTTATATTTTTAACCAATTTAAAAAAAGGAAGAGGTTCTCAATTCGTCGGAATCTTCTTTTTTATATGTAAGTTCACCAATTACTCGAAAACTTATTAAATGATTTGGAAAATTCTTTGTTTGTTTTCAGCGGTATACTTTATGTTCTGTCAGCAGGATTTATGCGCCAAGGCCATTATTAAATTACAAACACATGTTTGGACACTGGATGCCAAATTTAAATACGGCTCATACTTCAATTACGCATCGCAACATTTAATTGGTATTGGTCTCCTCAATCAATCAATTAATATTTTAGATGGAATTATTTCTGTTATTCCTGAAAAATAAGAGTTAGTATTTTTATTTATTTTTATTTTTGTAAATGTTTGACAAAATGTATTGCATGTACTGTGTTGTGTAGACAACCCTAACGAAGAAAAAATACTACAGCTACTACTACCCCTCATTACTTTACGTCAAATAAATTTGTACAAGCAATTTTTATTTCTATGACCAATTTCAAGTTGAAAATATTTCTAGTCGCTAAGAAAACCTCATGAGGTCGACAGTACAATAAACAGACAAGCGCAAAAGTGTCGCGGTTAGCTTGTGCTTTTATTGTTGAGCTGCGTAGCACAAAGATACCTTATTGATATTGTAGTGCCGTCACGTGATAGTGATACGTTGTAAAATACACCATATCGGTAATGATATTCCATTCAGCGATAATAATGTGTTTTTTCTGAGGTTTTATGGATTTGACTCTTTTTACGAATGTTTCTGTTCTCTTGCAAAAAAAGTAAGAAACTTCTGTGTCTAATTCAACTAATTTTTAAAGTTTTAGTTACAATACGAACATATGCGGAATGTAATCAATCACAACGCATTTACATTTTGATGTTACCATTACACCAAACATATCTGCACTAATTTCCAACTGTTGGAAATCCTTCAAACTCGCCTGGCGTTCTCTGTTCGACAACAATAATATGGGAGCAGATTGGCAATTCCGGCGGTTACGTATCTAGTTATAGTGAGTTTACAACAAGAATGCATCGGAGCGTTTAGAATTTTCTCAAAGGTAAGAGTTTTCTCGGGCACATGCAATATCGAAGTTATATAAGAGATCGGCCGGTGGAAGTAACGCGCGAACGGCGCTGCAGACGCGAGTACAGCGTGCGGCGCGCGGCGAGCTCGGCGGTTCGGTGCGACAGCGGTACCTCTCCGCTTTGCCTAGGGGCCGAGGCTGGCCTTGTAAACGGCGCGGCGCACAGTCGCGAATATTGGGGCAATAGGCGCGCGGAGCTAACCAGCCGGGTCAGGGCAGTCAGGGCGGGCTAAGGCGCGGTTCGCGATGCAAATAAAGTTCGGCGGAGGCCGCGGCTGGACATCGCTGCCCCTCGTTATTATTCAACTCTCGCGAAATTGCTTTTATGTCCTTAATGGAAAAGCGAGATATTTATTGCGGGTATGGGAAAGATCTTCTTTTAACATTTTCCCTTTATAAATTTAAGACGTCCGCATCATAAAAATACGTAATACGATTGTGTTTGATTTAACGTTATCAATTTTACGCGCCGTGTATTTTTTGTTACGTAAGAATTGCTTTGTGATATTTGTATACAATAATAATACATAATTTTCTTTGTATTTCCAAAAGATAAGCCTATCAGGCCCTAATCTAACCTCTTTCTAACAACTGTTCATATAGATTATCACGTTAATCAGCCATACATAATAGAAGGCAATCCATTATTTTAATAAACAATATGTTTAACAATGGAAACAATACAACGCTTTTAATTACTTTTAATATTTTATTAAAATTTTAAAGCTGGAAGTCTAATTAAATATAGAAGTATATATAAAAACGTGTAGAGGAAAAAATATTTAGTGTTTAAATCACGAAAGGCGGGCGGCGCGGTGCGAGGCGCGGGGGGTGAAAGAGTGAAAAGGTGTATTAATGTAATAAAATAAATTTCATCTTAGCGAAGCCGGGCCAGGCCGGTAGTATAATATATTTCACAAATCTGCATTAACTAAGTAGCGGGTAGCGGGCAAGGTAGAAACAGTTGGTACATATGGAGGAGGTAAAAAGTATAATCTGTTCTACAAACAGTGTTCTTTCTGTCTATGGTAACCATGGTTAGTTTTTTATTATATTTATATTTTGTTGTTACAATAATACATAATTATGACATCTTACAACACTTAAACAACTTTTGTGCGTGTTGCCCAACCACTTATAAGTAAACAACATGCAAACAATAAAAAAAATATTGAAAAGTAAGGTTTGAGAATTGTTAGTTTTATGTTTAGTGACGATAGCGGTAAGATAAATAAGTATTATAAATAAAGCTATCCAACTATCACATACATACATGGTACTCATCCCATATTATCATACGAGTTTTGTATCGTACTTGACAATTATGTGCGTAATTTTATAAAGTATAAAAATCAGCAATTTAAATTAAATTATACTGAAATCTCACATACAATAAAATTTCGACCTGGGAATGGAATTAATAAACTGATATTACGCTCACCATACCAGTTCCAACTAGACTGAAGAGTGATAAACTCGCATTGGAATAGATATTTGAGAGTCACTGGCACAGTATTTATTCAAATAGGTTTAACCGTGGTATATAAGACTTCTTTAATATTCCTATAATATTCGTTTCTATAAAAAATACGGAAAATTATCCTTGACGCCGAGTGAATCAGATCAAGTAAAATCATGGTTTCTTAGATTTACACGAATGTTACGCATTGAAATAATATTATTATTTACGGATTTTATCGCGAATTTGGTTTAATTTTACATTGTTTTAACTTCCCGACGCGACGTTTGGATTACTTTATAGCTTTCGTGGACACGGGACGGACTGAGGAATTAGTCATCCGCTCAGTGACTGTTATAATTTAACTAACCTTATTACCTTATTTATATTATTAAATTAAAAAAATAATTTCAAAATTTGTTGGTTTTTGCGTTCCGATCTACGCAGAAGGAGCTCACTGTGTCTTGAAGTCTGGTAGTTGGTGTTTGGGTTCCGATTTAATTAAATGTAGAATTGGATCCCATATTTGTGCAAGCTTCAAGCCATCTTCTCTATTGAAATTTGGATGTTATTTAATTTCAATAGCCTCGCAAATCATCCTGGGCAGGACACGGTGTTCTTTTGCGAGGACTTGCGGCTGATCAAAACGAAGGTAATGCTTGGAGTATTCTGCTATGTGTTCAGCAACTGCAGACTTCGTTGAGCGTCGATGTTTAACGTCAGCTATGTTTTCTTATACAGCCAATTTTGTCCGTGACTCATTTTATGTATGGCAATACAACCGGGACCCGTTCAACTGTGGCTGGTTTCACTCGATTCCTGTGACAGCGGCATGGAATTTGAAGTTTGTTGTCACGCAGTATTTGCTTGACGTGTTGCAGCTGAGTCAGTCAAGATTTAACCACGGTAGCTAACTATTTTTGATTGGATTGATTTGGAAAAAATGTAAAATAAAACGAAATCCGCAATAAAATCAGTAAAGAATAGTTTTATTTCAAAGTATAATTATATTTTATACCAATTGCCATCATACCAGTTTCAATTACTTATTAGTAAACATTTAAGTTGATTTTTTCAAAAAGATAATCTCCTGGAAAATGTATAAAACCTCCAATACTGATGCATACATGCTAAGATATACATGGGTGCGACCTGTATCAGCCCATATACGTCCCACTGCAGAGCACGGGCCTACTCTACAATCAAGAGTACGATTGAGAGTGGTGAGGCAATATAGTCCACCACGTTGGTTTAGTACGGAATTCTAACAAATCGCTATAGTATGCAGGTTTCGTTACAGTGTTATCCTCCACCATTACAGTGCGTACTATTTACACGTTATGTATATGGTGTAAAGATAAATTGACCGTGCCATTGCAATGTGTTTTGTAAAAATACATTTTTAGAATAGTGGACACTTGGTAGAGTCAGAATCACTAGGCCACCGTTTCAGTTTCAGAAGCGGTTTCATGACTACTATTATTAAATAAATAATAATAATATACATATTAATAGACATCCTGCTTGAAATTTTACCTCTTACAGCTCAGCAAAATATTACGGTGTAGTCAGACGATAAGAAATAAGAAACTGAGACTCAAAATGTTTATTATCTAACTTTGTCGCTTTCCAATCTAAGCCAATAACTTTGTATAACGGAAATTTCGTCTTATCAATTGAATTACAAAGAGAAGACTTTCAGTCCAATAAAATACAGAATACATTACACTTCACAGTATCACGAAACAACGCGTAGATACGGACGTACAAATATGAGTTATTTTTCAATCTGTTTCACACAACGGCTACGGCTAGAATTCGCCTCTCGCCAGATCCATCAATCCAATCCCATTTCATTCCTCCATTCCTTTTCGGTCAAATTTTAATGTTCATTCACATAGTTTAGCTTTTGAAATCCTCAAAAATATAGTAAATCAAAATGAAGTAGACAAACCGCGCACTTATTGTACACATAAGTAATATAAAAAAAAGGAATTTCACACGCGCTCTTAGTATATTAAAACTTTATTTTATTTTGGCATTTTGCTTGTTTCCTGGATTGAGTAAAATGCCAAATATTGCAAATCTTATAAAAAATCCCTCGCGTAGTTAAAAACACGTGTATTTTATAGCATGTCCAATACATCGTTCGTATTACCTTAGTGAAAGCATATGTAGCCCGCTCATGCATACAGTATGTGCTTTTAATCTGAATTTTTCGCTACCAGATTAACCTTTCAAGTTAATAATTCTATCCATTGCCCCTCCGCATATCGTGCATTGAATTTGCTCAAGTTCATTAGACAACTTCACTTTTTACTGTTTATTTTAGTTCGGCGACCTTTTTAACCCTTCTGTTTTTGTCTCTTTCGGTTTGTGTTCTTGTTCATTAGTGCGAGATCTGTTTAAAGGTGAGCGTTGTTTGAGTTTTCCTCTGATTAGATCGTGCAACGTCCGTATTTATCTATCATTGATACAATGTTTGATTTATTTTGTTAATTTGTTGTCATACCATAGCGTTTCCAATATTTTTTAGTTTACCTATAACATAATAATAAAAAATCAAAGGTACTCTTACGTTGGCATATTAACATAGATACGCGAATATATGTAAGAACATTTCAGAAACAGTGTTCGGTCATATAAATCCCGTAGAGAAATCGAGGCTCTGTAGGGATTTTGAGAGACCACAATATGCTAACCTTATTCACCGCTAAGGCTAGCATACACTGAGTACTTAATGCATGCCCGCGTTTACTATATAGTGATACTTCGCTCTATATTCACATCTTTGTATTTATCTGTATATTACGATCAGCAATAATTTCAGCCTAATATAAAAACCATAATATTATCATAAAGAACAAAAATTGCAAAATATGTAAAATCGATAAATATACAGTGAAAGCGTACCGCAGACACTGGCTCAATTATAGCGCAATAAAGTTTTTAGTGTTACACAAATTGTCGATTTGGACTCACTGACTGATAGCCGCGAGACTGGCGCCGGCAAATGAGCACACGATAAAATTATCGTTAGCGGTAACGACATGAATAAATGTAGGAGGGTGGTCCGCGTCCGCGGCCGAGCGCGGCCGGGGCGAGCGCCGAGCGCACCACTCACTCGCTACTCGTTATGGGCATTGTGATCCCTGCACACAACCGCGCTGCCGCCAACCGCTGCTGCGGCGATTGCAGCCGTTTTCAACCTCGGCGCAACGTTAATTTTCTTTACATACAAACGTTGCTCCAGGCTCCATGAAAACGTACTCGCATTGCTCTTTGACGAATGCGTCCTTTTGCAAACGGCAATACTAAATAAAACGCTATCTTCACTTCTGCCATATACATTTCAACTTAAATGAAAGTTTAGGTTTCACTAACACTAGTAAGGACGCATTTGTTTACTGAATATATAACACTGGTAAACAAGTTCATATCTCACTTGCATGTTTGTGCTACGTAAAACAAGCTCAAAACGGCTAAATCCGTAGGCTACAATCTACTTGTCACCTAACAGAACTTAATTTGGTTTAATGAAATTACTTGCATGAATTACTTGCTTGCATTGCTTGAAATTACTGCATTAGTGTTCCCTAAAAAATATAACTTCCTCTATTGGGCTTTGCGAAGTAGTGTCTAAAAATAGGTATTAAATATTGTAATGAACTGAACGTGTGAGAGTACACCGCATAGACAACAATTATACGAACTTGCTCGTATAAAACCGGCACCAGAGGAGTAACCATACTATAAATATTGCCACCAAACGGCTAAATTATTACACACAGGAGAATTTCCCGTTAAGCTAGATTGTTTACACTGATATTGTTTTATTGCTATGAATATATGAATGTGTCTAGGAAAGCACAACAAGCCGTTTGTTTCCGCCTATCTGTATCGAACTCGCTGGTGGTTACATTTGTCACAACTACATTTAAATACTGAGTCCGTTTTGTAAAGTAAGGATAAATTGTCATTGTACTCGATATCAATTTCATGCATAGAGCACCACAATTAACTTTAGCCGACCATTACATAGCAATGTGAAGTTCTCCTTTCCGTTCTGCTGGCTAACTTTTAATATTACTTGCTACATTCGTCGTCCCAAAATCCAATATGAACTTAATATACGTACAATTACATTTATAAAGTTATTTCAATATTACGAGTATATTTTTTAAACCTCTATTAACTGTACAAAAGCAATCGCTACCAAATAGCACGCGTGTAGTTTATGTGACAGTGTAATGCATATAATAATTTTCATTCAGGGAGTACGAGGTTCCCTGGGTACAATATATAAAATCTGGCAACGCCGTGGGTAGCAAATCTGATGTAACATAAACGCGTGCGTTTATCACGCTCTCGAATCGTGGATTGTACCTGACTATACTTTTCGATGCCAGTGGTAACTATTTGAATAAACTACAAATACGGCAATAAGTTATTCGACGAAAGTAGTGTTTGGTGTGATTTACGGCGGCGTGCAGCGCGGGCCAGCAGTAATTTTAAACGTCACGCATTATGATGAATACTCGCAATTTTCTCGCGGGAGCTCTAGGCCAATAGCCGTGTTACTCGCAAACCCTTCTGTATTCTAGGCGAGTTCGATGCAACGGGATATGTGTGTGAATAGTGATGATGACAGTGACCTAATAAAATTTAATTTGTTATATTAATCATCGGAATTAATCACTAGATTGAATTTTAAGAGGACTCAGTAGATTTAATATTTTAATAGCTATAATTATGTGTATATTGTACATATCTGATACGTTGTGCTAGTTTTATATTAAGAATATAGGGTATATAAATTTTCATAGGTATTTTAACCTATGCCCCAATTCTGGATATGTTAAGAAGCCTCTACCAAATCCTTTCCAAGTTTTGTGTCGCTTCTTGGCCTCCTTTAACTCTTTTTAGTACTTAAATCTCAGTATATCACCTTTGTTAAGTTCTCATTCATATATTATTCTTATACACACAAATTAATACGCTCAAAATAAATCATGGCTTTGACTCATCGTGGCTGCTTTGAATTTATAAACAAGAACAAATTTCGAATAACCTTAAATGTTCAAAGTATGCAGCCACAATATTGTAAAAGAAGGAAAGAAGGTCTTTGATATACGAGTTCCTAAAGAGCGCAAGCATTCTTTGCATCTTTAGATACTTTTTAGTCTAACTTTTCGTAGCATTCGCTCTTTTTCTCGGCTTAAGGTTCCACAATAACTGATGAAGTTAATTTATCCATGACCTACGGCAATAATTATTGAGCTGGAGTTTTAAAATAGTCTAGTCGCCCTGATTCACAATTAAAACTATTTATGCAACAGTGGCCTAGCTCTGTGAAATTAAATTTATATAAATGGCAAGACATGATATAATATCAAAACAAACTTACACCCAGACTACGTATTCCTATAAATATTAAAAATGTCATATCTTAACAAGACTCGTGAATATTACTTTGGATATAGGACCGACTGACTACTCTGTACTTGGTCCAAGAACTGTTTATAAAGATTATGTTATTATACGTAAATGTTACCTCCATGAAATTATAAAGGTTTACATGATGCTTTAATAATTAATAATAAGGAAGTAAATTTTTAAAAGACTGTTTTGTAACCACATTCTTAAAATATGATAGCAATTTCCAAGTGTGTTCGGGAAAAGCAAATCCGGCACGCCACGTAGTCATATTTGGATACGATTACGTAGCATCCCTACGGCGTGCTACGGATTTAGCTTCCACCTAACATCGGTATCAACTTCGCACCTAAGCTACGATTCAGGTGCTACGCTTTAAATGTTAAAAAAATACAATTGTAACTACTACGTTACATAATTTTATTCAATTTATTCGAATACAATAATTCTTCGTATACGAAAGTGACTAAATAAAATCATGCGTTTGCATACTACGCCTTTTCTTTCTCTTTCTGAACACGTAGCGCGAGTGACACGTTTTATTTTGTGATTCACGGTTCTGATGTCCAATTAAGATGGGAGGAATCTCACATTTTCAATTTAAATAAAATAGTATGCAAAAAATAACGCTTCTATAAATTAATTCCAAGCATTTAATGTGCGGACTGCGGCGTTACTGTGAACGTTTGATACACGTTGGGCTATGTATAATATTTATTGGAATTTGTAACAAAATTAAATAGACCGACTTATAAGGGATAAAAGTAATCGGTAACTGTGCACTACAATCTTGCTGATAACAACATTTTCGGAAGTAAAAAGTCTATTTTCAGAGATTTAGGAGTAGGTATATACAAGTACGTTGTGCAGTCAATTTTATTTGGAAAATAAAAAAAAAATTAATATACGACATAGTTATAACGATAATATTCTAAGAAAACGAAGTCCAAGACGTATTCAACATACTATAAAAAATATAAACACTTCACAGTCCAGTCAGAGTAGAATCTTTGAAACACAAGCGCTACTTATTAACCGGGTGAAATATAAAAGAAATGTAAAACAAAAAGAAATAACCGTCCCCGGGGAGTGATGGTGAACGGGACCCGTGACGAGGCCTGTGTCGCGGCGCCGAGCTCCGGCGAGCTCCCCGGACCTCCCCGGAGCTGCCCGGAGCTCGCCGGAGCACGGCGGCGCCTCGCGGCCGGCCCCAGCTAACTTTTATTATTTTTGTAGCGCTCGCGCTGTTTTTATTATCGCGAATGGCTTTGCCGCACCCTTGGAATATCGTTGTTATAAACACTCTGTTATCTTATTCGGTATATAATGTCTTATTTTTAATACTTTCGGGTGAACGAAACTTTTAACATATATTTTTTTAAATTAAATCTTGACGTGATCTGGTAAATATTTATTCAGACGAGTGTTAATAAAACTGGCAGTAGGGATTGCGGGCTGGCGGCTGCACGGTGAACATTGTAATGTACACTGGTTCGTTAGGGACGGACGCGACAGTGCGGGAGGCAACAGAAGCCGCGGCTGTGGTCGCACGCGTGACGTCACGTGTGCCGACACCGCCGCCCCCGCCGCCGCCGTCACCTCCCGCACCCTCATTACCATACATTATATTCGCCATTACGCCTAGCGCCGCTTGTGGTTTTTGTAATGTTTTTGATGATATACCCATGCACAAGACCATTATGTAGCTCCAGCTCGTATCTTATGAGTCCCACGTGGCGGCACGGCCTAACCACGCTTTGCTTTATTTTTAATTGGCTCCGAGGTCCAGAAGTACGAACAGGCGGACTAATCGAAATTGTAAATAAAAGTTTATTTCACGTATACGCTGGGGTTTTTGTAGAAGAGGAATAGCCATTGTCCACTTTTTGACTTTGTACAGTTGAGCAATTCAAGCTTAAGGCAAAGAGTATTTTCTTTTTGAAGTAAATACATAACTTATTTACAGATGATGAGATTGTCAACAATTATAAACAAAAACATGGCAAACACCTTAAAGGCGCATCTCCATGCCCTATGGAGTTGCAGATAATCATGGGTAGCGGTAATCACTTACCATCAGGTGAACCGTATGCTAGTTCGCCCCCAATAATATATTAAAAAAAAAGACAAAGGCAAATAATATTTACAAAACGATACAGTTTGTAATATATTTACAAAATGACAGACCGTCGAAAATTCGCCAATCACTTGTAGGCAACAGAGAGTAACATAACAATGTTTTTCGGTTAATTTTTAATAAGCGATGGTAATTGCATAACGTAGCGTCGCGACACGCGTAAATCACGAGCCGGTCAGCGAGCGAGGCTAATATTTACATATCGCAATTGATGCGAACCAATCAATACTGCAAATAATGAAAATGTTATATGAAATCTACAAATAGTTTTTACGTGATACTTGTTGTTTTAAGTAATTAATTCACCTTTCGGATTCGTACGCCCGCCCCGCCGCACCGCGCCGCTGCCGACAGTTTTTCATTAAGGACGTTATTGAGACGGAGATACACAACTTTCACGTCCTGGAGGTGTCATAAATGTTTTTGTAAACGAAGAAGGCAGAGGCACAAATAGCACCGCACAAAAGCAACGCAATCAAAATAACACATCGGCGACGCGGCGCGCCGTCCAAATTGCTGTGTCAAAGTGTTCTCGCCTTGATTGCTCCATTCTGCTCCCGGACCAGCCCGTTATACTTCATTCATTTTTTGGTTTCTTATCGTCGACTTATGTACCTGAGCCAACTTCTGCTCCCTTGTATCAGAGATAATCGCGTGTAGCTGTAATTCTTCATAAGAAAGTTTACATTAAATATATAGACATATTTCGAAGATGTCAAAACTATACTAGAAATTTTATTTTTATAATTGGTAGTGTATCAATTTTTTTTTTCTATTAATTTTACAATTTTTCTTATCATACAAGATTTGCATTTAGAAAAATAACCAAAATATTTTGCGCTTTGATTCAGAACCAAGAAGTATTTATAAGAATTATATCAGACAAAAACACTGTAAAGTTCGAAAAATAAACTTTGCTTGGAGTAAAAAATAATTCGCTTGTTTTGGAACTTGTACATAATAATACAGTTTCCGACTGTCAACAATTACAATGCAGTCACAGCATGTAAATAGTATCAAACAACAACAAATTGCACGTCAAAACATTCACAACCGTAAAATACTACTGTACGAAAACAAACGTGTTGTTGATTTTTTCATCGGTGATTTTCATAGATATGAGTATTTCGCGCGAACACACAGCAAACCCACAACACAACCAGCACTGCGCGTTATTGTCACCAAATATTTATCACCTTTCCTTACAAATACCTCCTTTTGTACTAATATTATAAATCCGAAAGTATCTTGTTTGTTACCCTTTAAATTGGAAAAGGGGCCAGCGATCGTAACCTTAGGCTCGCATATAGTTTGTGTGTCAGTGTAACACATTGATCGTTCCCTGAATTGTAAACTTTATGATATTTAACAGGCACCATTTCTATAGAGTTTCCAGTGACAGTAATCATAAATTCGTTCAAAATATATGTAAGTTTAATCTCTATTAATTATTGTCTCTTATTTTTTATTATAGGTACAAATAATAAGGTAGTTAATGAAAAAGAGCCTTTGTTGTTTTACAGATCTTTGACGTAAAATCTCTCGTAATTTCGACATCTCCATCCAATGTGAAACAATAGATCTCACATTTTACGACTAAGTTGGTGGAGCCCGTCTTTTATAATCATGGTCACGCGATTATTATCTTCATTTGCTTTCTTAAACAAAATATTAAATAAAGATAAGTTTTGATTATTCTTATCCCTAGGCTTGGTCAATTTGAGAGTCAACGCAATTGAGCCGCTGGCGGTCCATGTTATTAACAAAGTGATATGCATATCTCAAAATATTAAAATCTGAATGTACCATGCCAATTGTAACCGTTATTCAATTTGCAAAAGTCTGTTTAGATTTATTTCTTAAAGGGCATTAAGCATTCACACTATATACAACGTCCTCAGTTGTAAGACAATCGAATCCCATAGTGGTTTCTAACAAAAAAGAAGCCTTTTTGTCTCTTCGGCACCCTATCCTCTCTCTTTACTCAGCTTAACGCAAAAGCGGTCTTCTACTTAAAGTTAGGTGTAGCCGAATTATTGCAGTGTTCTTCTAAATATCTGGACTTAACCATTTTCTAACGAGTTTCTTATTTATATTACTATATTTACATATGGTATGATATGATATGACTGGATGATGATTGAATCGTTGTCAAGCGTAATACCAATTATCTAATATATCTGCAGAATTTTACTCAATCTCAGCTTCTGTGCAATTTTCCGCAGTGTCTACCAGACCTGTCGTTTGGAAAATATTTATTTTTTCTTTCAGATTTTATTTATAACTTAAATTCTATTGTAAATAAAATACTTAAAGTCCAATATTCATCTCCTCACATTTCGTTTCAGTAATATGTCAGCATAAATAAGAAAACATTTTAAAAAGCTATTATTACACCTAAAAAATTTAAGTTGCCTTTTCACAGAAAGAAAGACAGTAGCTTTCTACTTTGCCTATTTTAAAACAAGAAGTAAAAGGCGGGAATAATTAAAGAATTGTATGACGAGTGGGATGACAGTCCTATTCTGATGGTTAAACTTGGATTCGAAACAATTTTTCATTGTGTTTACAGCAGCAGTGGCAGTCGAGTGATGAAAGAACGTGACTAAAAGACTCGCAAGTTTTGTTGAAAGCACATTTATACTTGAAATATTTTGATAAGTACTTTACAAAGACGAAATTTGTGTTATAACTTATATTTTAGCTTAGAAGTTCAAATTGCAATTTAAACTTGAATTTTTAATAAACACTTTTCATTTTCATTGGGTAGCCATTTGATACTACTGCACATATTGTATTGTACCATTGTTTGTTTTTGCTTCGTCCTAATAACTGCGATTAATAATATAATATTAAAGAAACATTTTTGCTTCATAGTTTAAACCATATATGTATACCGATAATATTTTGCTTTTGAGTTACGAAACTATAATTATAAATGTATACTGTAACAGAAGTTATAAAATAACGTCGTACATTTAATTTCACGGTAATAAAGTCGAGACAGTAATATACTAGTCCTCATTTTAGCATACAAAAATGCTACGAAAATAATATCCGTAGAATGTTCCCGCATTGAATTTATTTGATAGCACAACTATAAGGTGAGAATGCCTCTCACGGAACATTTAAAATAGCTATGCGCATATACAAAATGGAAATATGTGTAGCGGGAGACAGTAGTTTATACTCGCGGCGCTGCGCGGAAAACAAACAACCTTATCTTATTTGGACCAATGTAGGAATCGCAATTTATATTTCTTCTTCAGATGAACGATGCATGGGGCACATAACCACCAGTGTTATTTTACCTTCTTCACATGTCCTGCACTGATCTCGTATTTTTCAATTTCTGAAAAATCATAAATTATACGCGTTTTCAAAAACATGTAGTTTGTAAGTAGTAAATACTACATTGAGTAAAGTTTTAGCTATAAGCTCAGTCAATGATCACGTAGAGAGCAGGCTGCACGTTCCGAGCCAGCGCGACACCGCCGCCTGAGCATACTCGCTCGCTCTGCCTAATTCAATTTGCTGCCACTGGCTTAACAATTCCTCCAGCTAAACCGTCTAAGTAGACGGGTCACGCCGCTGGATTTAATTTATTATGAACAGAATTAACGGAGCAATTAAATTCATGTAGAAAGGCTTTAGTCGCTATAATTGTAAGTACAGATGTAAAACTTGCATAAATACATACATAAGTATATTATGATCTTTATTGAATTGTAAAATACTACCTATATTGCTTACTTTTTTAAAATATTAATACTTATACGTACTTTAAGTATCAAGGCAGACAATATTGATGATAAATTTACTGTAAATGAAACATGAAAACAATTTTGTCACATGAATTGTTATTGTCGTATAAGCATATACATATGTAAATCCCACTACAGCGCAAAGGTTGTACCGACTCAGGGCCATTTTTGACCAGACCTTATCTAAATTATGTAAGTTCTGTCTGTGTTTTCGGGGTCTGTCTCGATATCCATATCCGTTTTTTAAGCTCTCATTGGCCAATTATTATCTTTAACAATATGGTTACTTTGTATCTTTCTTTTAAACCCTGTTGCTTTACATGACAAAAGTTTTTTTTTTGCACAAGTATGGCAAACAGGTCACCTGATGATAAGTGATAACTGCCGGCCAGGAACATCCACAATGTTTGGATCATAGATACGTTGCCCGCCCATCAAAACGGGAAGGGAGAGGGAAGGAAAAAGGATGGGAAGAGGTAAGGGGTATTGGGCATCCGGCAATCTCACTCACCGAAAGAAACGTGACAACAAAGCTGCCGCTTCACGTCTATTTGCTGTGAGACAGTGGTACCGCCCCAAACGAGCCTGAATGGGCAGGCTGAGTTTTTACTGAAAACAGCGTGGCTCTACCACATATAAAAACTGTCGCAATCCTCTTTCCGGTGTTCTCGGAAAAAAGATATCACGATTATATAAATTCTTATTTTAGTGCTCTCTGACCAAATCCGAAACCAATAGAATTGAACAGGAGCATTCAAACTTTGCGGTTACAATTTTGCAGGACCAATTTAGTTTCAGTGCAAATAGCAAATACTATTTCATGGAGTTTATAAAACTTACGAAGTAAAATTCAATATCAATAACAAGCAGCACTCTACTAGAGCAACTTCTACAACGCTTACATAAACAAACTGGCTAAAATCGAACTATATGACAAGAAAAATGCCAATTGGGTGCAAGGAAAACTCGTTCTTATGGGATCTGTACTATAATAATTTCAGTTGTTTAAGGTGCATTAAATAGAAAAATACCTTTTTTTTTTTTATTGCTATGAATGGCGAGACGAGCATGCCGTTCGCCTGATGGTAAGCGATACGACCGCTCATGAACAGTAGCAAAACCAAACAACACCTTGAATTACAAAGCAATGCTTGGCATTCCACTGCGCTCGCCATCCTGAGACATAAGATGTTAAGTCTCAATATGTCCAGTAGTCACTCTGGCTACAATGCCCTTCAACCCGAAACACATCAGTTCATTTACACTGCCGTTTTACGGAAGAAATAGACACTGCGGTGGTACCCACCCAGATGGCCTCCTACATATGAGAGACCTACCACCAGTAAACCTTTATTTTGAAATAAATTAATATATGTTAATTCTATTTACTGATTTGTGCGCACTTAAGCAGAGTAATAAAATGATAATCCGCTCGTTTACTTAATCATAGTTTGAACTTCTGAATTCCCAATAATTAAATAAATAATTTACAACACTAACTTAAAATATTTTTTATAGTTGTTAATATTTAAAATTAAGAACACTCAACCATGCACACACACAGTTCTCAAACCACATTAAGACACAAATGTTGTGTCACGGGTATCAGACATCACAAGAGACATTCCAATCTCATTACACACAGACCAAAAACAAATATGTGTGGGTCATATAAACATTTTTGGTGTTGGGTATCGAAACCGTGTCCTTCCGCTTCACTGCTAGCGCCTCAAGGTATCAAGCCGCATTATTTAGGGTTAATATTTAACAACTTTTCACAATTTATTATTATACATATATATATATATATATATATATATATATAATATATATACTTATTGTTTCATCTCCCAATTTACAAAATTATTTAATATCCACACAGAACAAGAGATCATTGCACTCGTTCAACACACAATTTAAATTGAAACAACAAAATTGATTTAAACGAATAATAATACGGTTGTTGCGCCAAATATATTGGACCGCGGAAAATTACGTTTGCCTACCTTTAAAGGTCTTTGTGCAATTAATGGTATTGAATTCGAAGCGAAAACTATTAACCGCAATAAATATAAATTGATAAATATGCGTTATTAGTAATGTTAGATAGCAGCATTACTAACAACGCATATTATATTTATATTTACGATTTTCCATATCAAATATTGATATCGTTTTTATCTCTAATGATTTGTAACTCCACTTGTAATTACTTTGATACTTCTGGAATACGGAACACTTTAGACACCTCAGAAATTGAAAAAGAGTAGGCCAAGAGATATCGGGCGAGGCACATCGGAAAAGTTTTAATATCCAACCACGCATATCAGGACGGTGCCATGAATTCAGCGTTATTAACGCCACATACATACATACATATTCCACAGGAGAGCGCGAAAACACGTATTTATTCGATCCATATATCACAAGCTCATAGGCTTCAGCCACGCCGCTAATTAAACAACAACTTGTGAGAATATTAACCCAATAGGATTACCCTGCTTAATACTCATACGCCCTTCAAAAGGAATGATTACGGAATTACGAACGTCAATTAAAATAGTTTGAATTTACCTTGGCTCTAGTCGTATTCCAATGTATTCGTATTCCACAGTTGTTCGCTGCATCAAACCAACTTTTTAAACAATTCCTTAGTAGAATTGTTAATTTTTTATTCGCTACCTCATGAAACCGGAGCTCTATGAAAACTACTATAAGTGGAGTGCGGAAAATCAAAGTCAAAAGTTAACACTCTTCGTTTTCCATTCTATTATGACTATCGGCTTGTAAATCATCATTACATCAAATAAAAAATATCATATTTCTTTAATGTATTAGTGGTAAGATGAAAAAAGTGTTTTTTTTTTTTTGCAATCTTCTATTAAAAACAAACTACTTACCTTTTTACCGCTTTGTGTATGAAGGTGCTCTTATTTATTACTGAATGCTTGCCTAAGAGAAACGCGGAACGAGAAAGCAGTTGTAAACATAAATCACTATTAAGAAAATTGTGTGTTATAAAAAGTATCAGCTTCCCAAGTAAATATTTTGTATTAAACGTTGTTATTAAGTTTAGAAGAGGTCGATTGGTCCATTTTGTACGAGGAAATCTTCCTTTCATACGAAAGAAAAGCAATCGCAGTGGGTTGTATTGTGAATCGAAGTGCGACGTTTGCAATATTCCGTTCGGTATCGTTAGAAACAATTTCATTTCGCTCATGGTCCTTTCAGCTCGTATGTAACAATGAGTTTAATCCTATTAAAACGGACACACATTGTGCCAGAATTGTAGCGTGGTGGCTTTGGTCTGTCGCCGGTCGCTTCTGCTCTCCATGTTTACAAACCGGAACCGGACCTTAAATAGAATTAAACATGGTTTAATTTTCCTAGTGAAGCTTCGCTGAAAAAGCTCCGCCTAGTCGAAACACAGCTATGCCGGGAGGAAATAAAATAGCAAGGGAAGCGATGCGGGCGTCGGACGAAGCGATTATGCAGTCGAGAATAATGGGCACCGGTCCACATGCACGTTTTTGTTTGTGGTCTGTGACGCGATTTATACGCGAATTTCTACCGTCGCTGAAGTGAGCACTATTCACAATAATTGCTTTGAACGAAATTCCCTCGCACGTGTCTTTTGTTCTGCCTTACAAACCGTAATTCATATTATGACCTACAACAAAACGCAGTTACGGGTGTGGCCGAAAACTCCTTCATTTTACCCAAAATTTATATCATTGCAAAAAATGTTCGCTGGCGTTGTATATTCTACTGGACGGCGAATTAATACATAAAATTCCATATATCATCTAAATTACGGCGACATAAACCTCTTATATGTATATTTTATCATTTCTAGATATTTTGCAGGTATGAACATATTCTTATATTTTACCTAAAGCATCATATAAATATTTTATAATTCGAAATTCTATAGTAACTATTGCATTAAAAACGGTGATAGTAAAGTAAATTTGTTTTGGCACTAGTATAAACGTTGTAGTTAAT
Source organism: Hyles lineata (assembly GCA_030180105.1). NCBI lineage: Eukaryota > Metazoa > Arthropoda > Insecta > Lepidoptera > Sphingidae > Hyles > Hyles lineata. The sequence continues at coordinate 10,895,747 of JARJEE010000005.1, read as the reverse complement.
CAGAAACATAAACAAATAATATTGATTCGATTTATATTATACTGCACAAATTATAATGATGCAAGTAAAATTATTTTTTTCCAACACTTTATTCAGACATCGCGTCACTAGGTTTTTATATATTTAATCCAGCCCGTCGGTGGTCCTGAACGTAACTTTTAATAGCCTTATCAGTACTCGAGCAGACCAAGCTCGGAATCTTCGCTTTCCGCGGTACCAATGATGCCCTATTTCAATCAAACCTTATTAACGATTATAAAGACGAAATATCAAGTTACCTTGGCTCAGTTATCTGACGTAATTTACTTTAATTTAAAATTACAATACCCAGATCAGACTTCATATTACAATTGAGTGAGTTTTGTTTGTCGATATCTTTTTATGCCAGAAAAGGATTTTGAATCGATAAAGGGCAAAGTCCTAAAAATACGCAGTTCCTGTAACGTAGGTACATTTGACGCGTATTTTTTTTACGAAAAAAGACATAAATTAAATACTAAAATATACTGCGTGGATAAATATATACAAAATATTATGAAACTAGTCATGTATCGAATAGAAATTAAAATCAAAGAATAAAAGAAAAAATAAAAGAAACCTCAATTAAAATTGTAGAAGGTTTAATATAGCCACAAAAAATCTTAAACGTTGTATAGCAAACATTTAAGGATTATATCACAATGGCCGCACTTGATAGGAAAATAACGATTTAAAATGGTTGGACGTGCGTGAAGAGATTAATGATGTTACGGCAAGTGATAGACTTAGTATCGAAGAATGGAAAAAAGTTCACCCGTTTTACTTTTTTTTACTCGCAGTTTAATAATGCTTTCGGTAATCGATTACAACTCTCTATAAAGCAATTAGTTATGATTTTTTTTCATATCATTTTCATATATTACATAAAATTAAGTAAGAATTAAACTAAGTCCTGAGATTCATCAGTTTAAATTAAATTTTTATTCATCCCTTAATTTATATTACAGTATTTTCCACTAAATAAAAATATTAAAGCATTATCTTTTTTGCAACATGCAGTCGATATAAGAGCGTTTAGTCCATTTGGCAATGTAAGAACCACTTTATCGGCAAAAGAGTTCACTGCCGTTAAATCTGCCATAAACAATAAAATTTGCATTTATTGGTCATCCTCAGTGTCGTAAATTCACAGGAAGCGAGCTGCCAACGACATTTTGAGTGAATATCTGGTACCATTATGTCAGAAATAGTGGCATTCCCTGAACTCACTGATATGCATTAATTGAAATCACCAGTCAATTAAAGTCAGTGAGTGGCGCGAGCGTCGCGATGTCGTTGCTCCCTGCACGCCAATTATTGTCGTTTATTGAGCCACCCGCTGAACTGGTGAACACCCTTCAATCACGCTGCTCGATGCTCGATGCGCGATGCTCGCCGCGCGCTTTGCACTTTACGATGTGTCTATCATGTAACCGAACGAAACAATTCGCTCTTGTACGCAACCACATTTGCATGCTATCACATTTACCAATTTAGCGTGAAATTCTTTATAACGATTGTTTTACTTTTTGAAACTTAACAATTTGAATCAAATATAATTTTTAAAACTTAAAATACTATCACGGGTTGACTAAAATAGCAAGTTGGTATTCCGTGCAAACATGAAACAAAACTTTGCACTCTCGCCGACATGTAAGTAGGTGTGTAAGTCCAATAATTCAAGGGGAGCGGGTGGTCGTAATGTTTGAAATTTCCAGAGCGCCTCGAAAAGTTGGGATCTTCCGGGTCCAGTAAGCAGTGACGCTCACTGAATTGTTATGTTCGTACCGTAACTACTTAGACCATTTTAATCACTCAGCTTTTAGCACCAAGTAATTAATAAACTAAAAGTGTAATTTACTACTTTAACTTCGATAAGTGTTCATTAAATACCACTATACATTTTCCTTGCAACTTGTAGTCGAAACTTTTTCAATTGTTGGCAAGAAAACATTAAAGTATCACAATTCTTAACGTTTTGATTTGTAAAAGGGTAATATTTATCAGTAAACACTGGTAGTAGGTCGCTCATATATGAAAGACCGCGTGGGTAGGTACCACCGCAATGTGAATTTCTCCTGCCACACAGCAGTGTAAACGCATTGTTGAGTTCCGGTTTGAAGGATATTGTAGTCATATTAACTACTGGACATATTGAGACCATCATCATTGAACATCTTACGCCTCGGAATGGCGAACGCAGTGGAATGCCAAGCATTGCTTTGTAATTCATGGTGCTGTGTAGTTTTGCTACCATCCATGAGCGGTGGTATCGCTTACCATCAGGCGAATAGCATGATCGGCTCGCCATTCATTACAATAAAAAAACACATTAGTTAGTCGGAGACTCAAGTCCGACGTCGTAAAATTGCCTTCGTGATCTAAACTTACATAATATGAATATACGTAATTTCACTAAAACTTTAGCATGAGTGTGACACCAGTAAATTTCATTATAACTGGTGTCAAACCCATGCAAAAAATCGGGAAAATCATTCGATCTCGGTACATTAATCTTGAATAGAGCATTGAAAATGTCGTACTATGCTCTTAACGGTTAGTAAAAACTGACCTATTGGTCATTCAAGTGTACAAATATGACGATCAAGCGAACTACCTATTCTGGTTCTGGAACATCATATATTTCACAATCACAATTCGACTAAGCTTAGTTCCCCTTAACTAAATTAGATTAACAACTCAATATTAGAAAACATTGTGAAGCGAAATTATTCCGTGTGCCTAACGAGCGCGCGAAGACTGCACGCACCTCGAACAACCATATCTGTCGCGATGGAAACCAATATTATTTTACGCTGACTTACTTGTAGTTACGACTGTCGTATAATGAACATCTATTGTAGCTTATGAAGCCTGGGTAGGTACCATCGCAGTGCCTTTTCTCCCGCCAAACAACAGTGTTAATGCACAGTTGTGTTTCGGATTGAAGGACATTGTAGCCAGAGTAACTACTGGACGTATTGAGATTTCACATTAGTTTATTTACTTTTAATTTAGTTCGGTTTAGCTTTTTTTTTCAATAATATTATGTACTCGTATAACTCTGTTTTAATTCCTTAATTAGTTATTTGTTCTTTTTTATTTTAAGTGTGTTTTTCTTTGTTTTTATTTGCGTATGTAATTTTTTTGTACTTGTTGTGTACTCTTTTAATGGGAATTTACATCAGAAAGCAAATTGTAAAAAGGGTTTTTAATTTTTATAATGTATATACTGTTGAAGAACCTTAATATAATTATATATATAAAAAAAAAATGTCTTATGTCTCAGGATGACGAGCGCAATGGAATGCCAAGCATCGCTTTGTAATTCAAGGTGTTGTTTGGTTTTGCTACTGTTTATGAGCGGTCGTATCACTTACCATCAGGCGAACGGCATGCTCGTGTCGCCATTCATAGCAATGAAAAAAATTAAACCGAAAGTACAAAAAATAACTAATTATCACACAAAAATGTTTTGGAGGCAAATTCTAAAGGAAATAATTTGTAGACGACTATATACATGGGAGTATATTTAGACAACATAACCGTGTTTTGTGGTGCGTAGTTAATTAAAAAACAAATTAATTAACTCATTTGTTCAAAATTAGATGTCATTAAATACGTACTAATTACACATTTCATGGCTCTAAAGACACTTAGACCGTCTGAGAGAAAGAAAAGTTGCCGGATGCTAAAGATTTTAATTCTTTGCATAGCTGGTGGAGCATAAAAATGAATTCCCGAGTCACACTAAACAAGTGCTCGTTGCGTGCTTCCAACACTTGTTATGGTAGTTTTTCCCGCGTAGGCTTGACCGTTTATGCATTTCCGCTTCACCTAGAATGCAGTGTAATGTATTAATATAAAGTATAATAACCTCAAGCAGTATTCTACGTCCAATTGTCATGGTTTTATCTGTTGTCTCTTAATGATGTTATTGATTCAGCCTTCTGTAGAAACGACAGTCATGGTTGTGTTTAGTATTTTTTATTACTTTTTACTTTTTGGTATGAATCATCCGCACTGGCTTGGTCTCACTCTTCAGACACAATGCAACACAAAATGATGCAAAAAAGCAACGATTTTTTTAAATATTTTTTTCCTATGTTCGTATTTGGATGGCAAATACATTTTTTTTTCCTAAAATAATAAACCATTTCATTTATAAATACTTTTTGGTATAAAACGGTTTAAATTATTATTTTAGCAAAAACTATGGATTTACCACCCAAAAATGATGATATTTAAAAATCATAAAAATAATTGCCGCGTTTCTTTGCAAAATTTTTAGTTGCATTGTGTTTGTAGTCACTAAAACTACAACCCGGCTTCGTTTTCGGTAGCAGTCTTGATATACCCAGTATAAGGGCATTACAAAAAGTATGATATACAATATACGTGTATTTCTCGGCGCGCCGCACGCTCTGGCGCGTCGTACGCTCTCGTCCAACACGCAGTGTTAGTGACACATTTTATTTTATAACTTAGCTTCCTCGTGTCGCGTTAAGCTGAAACGTACCTCAATTTTAAAACGGGGTGTAAGCAATACATCCAGTAAAAGTCAGGCGGAATTTTACAATGTTATTACTGTAAAATATGAAATATTTTCTGATGGTTAACACAAAACAATAATGTTAAAGACTTGATCACGACATAGTTATTACTTATTAGTTTGAGAGATTGTTATTTACAGGTAATATTTTATATTTGTTTTGATTGCTAAAATATTCTTTTCTTTTTCTTTTCTTGTCAAGCTTAAGTGGGTCATAAGTGTAGGATTTTTTTAAAAATAGAAATCTTTACCTCACCAGAATTTAGCCAACCTGTTTAGCGAACAGGTTAGCGAATTAACAGCGCTTCTCGTACTTAAAAAATATTAACGGTATTCGTTTCATAAATTCGGTAGCGGCTATGTTTATGATATTTACATTAAAAAACGAATAAGATTTATGCATACCTTTATAATAGCATTCTCACGGAACGGAAATCAGTATACAAAACGTACCATGCCGTAATGAATAATCTTTATTTATTAAGCATATTTTCTCATATTCCGTAACTCAAAGCTTTAATTTTCGCCTATTATCAAGGTAAGGTAGTAATATACACGCCCTGTTTAGAAGTTAATAATTTAAATCATAATTATGTTAGTTTATTCCGTTTTTATATTATTTATCTCTGCAACCGATACAAAATGGCAACACTGTGTTTTTAACAAAGCCTAGCTGCCTACAAAACACAATGAATAAATAGTTTTTTCCAATAAATTCTCGGCTATATGGGATTAGTGAGAGGGTTTAAATATAAAAATAAACAAATTTCCCCGCCGTATACGTATCCTATCGAACGGAACTTATGCATCGGAAAAGGGGATAATGTAATGTAGTTTAGACGGCGGGGTGTTTGGTAGCGAACGGTGGCGTAGCGCGAAGGCACAATAGAACGATGGCGCGGCGACGGAACCGGATAGCGCCTATTGCCGGCGCACTCAGTGCCGATAACAGCCGCCGCGCCGAGCGCCGCTGTACCGCTGTACCGCGCTCTGCCGCCGCACAGCTCTACAGCCGCGACGCGTCGGCCACACCCGCAGCCCACGCCGCGCCACTGCCGACGCCTGCCGCTGATTTATGTACGACGTGTCTCTTTTTAATGAGACCGTAAGAAGATATCTCCGCGACCGCCGCGATATATCCCGCCCGAAATGTTTCCACGTCGATATCTGTAAACGAACCTAGTCTCATTCCGTTAATCTACCGAAGAGAGGAACGTATCGCGTACATAAGTCGTGCTTATCTTGGGTAATGGCCGCCTATCTAGTTGATCTGCCAGTTTTATTTATAGCCATGTTTTCCTTTACGCGCTTCTTCCAATTTGTGGAGAGTGAAAGGGATTGTTATGAGGCTGCCATGTTTCTTAGCAATAAACATGTGTATCCAAAATAATAGCAGTGACTTTTTCCTCCTTCGTCCTGTGTTATTACAACGGTTTTGCGTCTAGTTTACATTAAATTATGTAGTATTTAATGGACAAAAATAAATCAAATACATAAAACGAAGTTATTTTGCTACTTTCTAAATACATACTTTTCTGTGTAGATAATCACACTGACTCAAGTTAGAATTTTTCCTGCATACTGTTTATATTACACAAATTCCACATATAGCCAAATCCGGAACAAATATCCATCAAAGCGGTTTCGAACACCCCAAGTTTTGTGCAAGAAGCCAATTGACTGACCCACTATGCCAATAGTTCTTCAGCATAAAACATAGTTTAACCACGAGACCTAACATATATTCTAACAAATTAAATACGTAATCGATACGGAATATGATAACGTACGGAATGAAAGAAAAATCTGTTTCAAGAAGATAAACGTATTTTTCAAGTCGATTTCAGACTTATCATACTTATAATTCAAGACGCGAAAAATGAGGATGAACTTCTTTTCGGCATACGTTATCTTGTTTTCAACGTCTAGGAATAATGTTTTGCAAAATTGTTTGCTTCTATCTGTCCCTGAAATACATAAAAACAAAATATTTAATAAAAGACTACGTACATCCAAGGCTATGTCGGCTACACAACTTATAAATCAACTATTACTCGTACTACCATTTCGCGTCTGTACTAGTTCTCGAAAATGGCTTTACCAAACGTGCTTTGTCACACAAGAACTTAATGTATTTACCAATATAAACTTAGTAATCGTATTCATGAATAAGCATAACATCATAAAACACAGCGTTAAAATGCAAAAACAAAAATCTTGGAATGAGTAAAAAGCGGGCGGGTGGGGGCTGGTTAAAATACAGAGCAGCGGTTGCGTGCCCCTCGTTACGGGCACCGGCGTCCACGCTCTTTCTATGTAAGTAGTGCGTTCATCCTGTTAAATTTATTGCCGCTTTTATATCAGCCGTTACAGAGAGGTCCCCTTTCGTCCGTATCGGGCCGCGCGGAGCCCAGCTTAGTAAAGTCGCAATTACGTTTTACCGGCTTTGAGTCCAATGGAGGCGACTTTTGCTATCCATCCAATCGTAATGGAATTAGTGTTCCATTGCTCTTTTAATTTGTCTTCTATCCTCGTTCTAAACTAATCATCAAACTGGGTCATTAGTTATCGGAACACTTGAGAATTTGACCGAAAAGAAAATTCGTGTTTCGAGAGCATTGGAATTAAAATTCCTGTAGAAACTGCTTTTAATTGGAATAGATTCACTTTTTGCGGCCTTTGTTAAATTCTATTTTCATGTTTTTTTACTTTCTTAGTTCTCTTAAAATATATTAGAATTAGGTTTTTCGACTTACCTTCTTATCTTCCTATTCCCCATGAGTAGTCCAGCAACTAGTACAATAATCTTTATGAACAGAGCGAGTCACAGTAAGCAGCTTAGTACAGAGTTAAAGGCAATGTTTCAAGAAGTCTTTTAATGGTTCTTGTAAAATGAAGAAAAAAGACAGCAATATTGTTTTTCATTTTCCATCGGTGTGTATGTTGCAATAAAACATAATCCAAGATTATTCTTTTATGTATGTTTTTTTTTTGTTTACCAGCTATTCACCAAAACAATAGATATTGAATAATAATATTATTTTATCGTAGTATATACATTATTAGAAAAAAGAAAATGAATAAATACGTTCTACATTCTTAAACATAGTAGCCACTCCACTCTACATGTCATGTACCATGGGTACCAGAAAGTAGGAAGAACACATAATTATAATGTGGGGCTCAAACCCATGATCTCTCATCTCGCTTCTGGCATCTCGCCCAGTACATTGCTTAGGCATATATTATAAAATAAACATATAAAAAATAGCCTTTGAGAATATGAACGTAAAATTATTATGGTACCTAAAAATAGAGGTCTAAATAAACTATTATATAAACATGCTCACGCTCATGTTAAGTTATTTATGAGACAGCTTGCAAAATACTTAGCATCATTACAATATCCTGTATCACAAGCAATTTGGTGAAGGTGCCGTGCATTAAAAATGAGGCGGACGACACCTGTACAGCGTAGAACGAGCCGGCAGCCGACACTCATATAACATGCATGCACTTGCACCACCCAGGGCCCGGGTCACTGCCGGCATCTCGTTACCGCTTCACAGCTCGCATCGCAAAAATACCTTAAGCGCTGATCAATGTGCAGCCTTACTGTTACTGCTAATCACTGTGAGTTTTGCATCAGCAATGAATTCACGTCAACCGCGTACTAGTTTACATTCTTTCGATACCGTACATCAATGACGCTGCTTATCGAAGCAAATATTTTTCATAACAAAGCGGAGGCTGCGACCCTTCGACGTTGAAGCCGTTATATTGTTACTCGAGTAAAATTTAATATTGACGTGTGCATTGTTAACAACAAGCAGCCGGGCGAACGGGCGAGGTCGAAACTCGCTTTGGATGAGGCAATTTTATGGGTTTATTGAAAGATAGTCTTCGATGTACAACCCTAAGTGATGAGATCCGGCCGAACCCCGGCCTTCATAACGTTTGTAATACCGTTTTACGACCAGCCTAGAACGTAACTTATACATATTTTGTATAATTTTACGCGCTTCTTGGACAAATATTACTGCATCTCGCTTTTAGCATGTAATATTCACAAGAATAATGTTATTATTTCGAGATTAATTACGAATTAAGCTGAAGCACAAAATATCTAAATTTAATAATTACTTTATTTTATCTTTACCAAACAGAGTTTTCTGTTTATGAATAACTAAAAACGTAAAACATTGATTGCTTAGAAAGCGTAACTGAGAATTTAGAAACTAACGATGAAATGTGGAATATGGAAAGGAGTTTTGGGCATAGAAAAAACGAAAGAGCTTACTATCTACTGATATTTTTACGTCACTGTATATACATATACTTGGATTTAAGCAAAAGGAGGCCGGTCATGAATTCCGCTGACGAAACTCTTAATAAAATGTTACAAAACGTCACAAACATCGCAAATTGTCAACACAAATATGTAAGCATGTACACCATAAAATTACGTACTTGAGGCAAACAAGAGCTTGTTACGATGTACTGAAAAAAATATTACGTCAGTCATAGAATTAACATAATTGAGTATAATATGAAAAGAGTTGACCCAAAATATAAATTTTCATGTAAATATTGACCAGATATACTCGTATTTTGGGTCACAGAATCGATCAGAATATTTCCTATGTTATCACCTACCTGTATTGGTGAGACCGAAAAGTCTCTCGTAGTGCCTGATACCACACATGGGCGTCAGGACTGTATATATGACTATTGCGTATATTCATTTATTATTTCACTTATGGGAGACGTCACACGTGCCTACAGGTCTCAGTTAAACACAGGCCCGAGGCGCACTAAAAATAAGGGCGCTTCCATGACCATCCACTACGGTGATCCTCCTGTGAGGAGAAGATGGTAACTGTTATACTACCTCTCTATCGTAATCTGTAATTGCAATACTGTTTTCAATAGATTACATAAGCGCACCTGTTTTTCAATGAGAACACCTATATACATATAGGTATATAAGTCGATTTACACACACATAGGTGTTCTGTGTGAACACCTACATATATTATTTACCCACTATACAGTAACTAGATATGTAAATTAAGGAGCATAAATAAACATAAATATGCTTGGTTATACATCTCAATCTTGAACACATATACGTCCCAAAGTTTAATACGGAAGATTTTAAGCCTTAGTCCACGACGCTGGCTCTTTGCAGCTTTGTCGACGGTTGGATTATATTAGAGAACTTGCTCAGTAAATATCATAAATTTTAAAGCCATTCATAGTTTTTGTTATAGCTTGCTGGCATTGCCGAATAGCAAGTAGGTCCGACGGTTGAACTTGTTCTTTTGAAGCTTAAAACTTTTGCTCTAAAGGACTCCCCAAATTGAACTCGAACCCACGTTACTATAAGGCAAAAGCTTCACCAGTGCATTCTACGAACCAAGCTAAAAGTCTCTCACAAATATAACGTGAATATTATTTACCGCCGGATATTTTTGCAATAAGGAATCAGAAAGCATGTTTCATTTTTGTACTTGGTAAGTACGTGTATGTTTTCTATATCGGATGTTGTTACCAAGTATCGAATCCCAGAGCTTACGGTAGCGCGTGCACGTCAAACTTCGCTAACCGCCCTTAAGAAAGTTGCTAAAGTTGGCTCCCGTCGGAGATGTGGTGCGGCACCAGCGCCGCCCTTGCGACGCTCCCGACCTCGTGTAAACTCTAATCCCGCAGATGATGCTGGGATTTACCAGTTTTATTACCTCCCTAGAACTTACTTCATAAATGTTTCATTTACCAACGATACCTATATCAACTATCGCCTCAGTCATTCATCATTATTTATAAATTTAGATAACATTTCATATTTATCAATCACCGTAAAGTATTTCTGAACACCAAATTACTCGTAGCATGTATGTCGACCAGTATATAATGCAAAGTTGGTTATGGATTTACGTTGTGATGAATAAGTTCTTAAAATAGTATGTATACAGTAGATTTGACATGACCTCTGCGCCGATATATCTTAATAAACTTCCATGAACGTTTATCGCGTAAAAGCACGCCACGATAGTCACATTAGACGAGTGGGCAATCACGAAGCGATTTCACAAACGTCACAGCTGCCTACCGCTGACCTGTCATCCCTTACCCGTCATGTAACATGCACGTACTAAACATAGTCCCAAAGCCGACCACTTTACATGTTTCACTTCCTGCAACTAATGACTTTGAATATAAAGGGAATACAGTGGGGTGTTTTTTGGATTCTCGTTCCATTATTATACAGTTACCACTGTAAGATTTACGAGTGGCCACTCGTAAAACTTTTTTTAGTTTTAGGTACTTAATTCGTAGGTAATTTCACAGAATAACTACGCAAAACCCTTTTGAGTACAAAGCCACTGTTTTTATTCGTATATGACGAGGATTGAAATCTAACGAGTACAGGTATGAACGATTTTTCTTTAGCTTGAAATTAAAATAACATTTTATTAAAAGAGATCCGTTAGCTAATAATGTGGATGTATACAGCAACGAAGATCATAATGGTCTTAATTACTGTAACATTATTTCATGGTATTATAGCTACGATTGGACCTCAAACATAACGATGACGTCAAACAAATGTTTTTTTATATCATGAGAGTTTCGAATGTTTAAATGTCATTTATTGAAGATATAGTAGAAAAGCTGACATGGTTTCCCAACTACATTACAAGCGTCAGGCAGCCAGAGGCAGATACAAAAAATGAAAAGTTGTAACGATATGTAATCCGTGGATGGCACCGGGATTCACATCGTCACAGTCGAGTGCGCGTGAATGGCGGTCGCATCGCATTATCAACCGTCACTTCGCTCGACAGGTGTCGCCTTCAGCCAACTCGAGAGTAAATTACTAGATTCGAAGTCGCTGAATCAACTCGACTCCTTAATCGATTTTCAAACCACTCTTCCGAGCGTTCCGGACGCAAATGAGTATGAATGACTACCGCAAAATTTCAAATCGAACCGGCGCGCCTCGACGCGGCGAATTTATAATGCAAAAACTGTATTAGTTAATTAACGCAATGATAAACACAAATATAGAGGGGCGCGATCCAATCCCGTAACGCGTGCTACAATTCACTTTATGAGATTTGAATAACATTACTGAGCTCACTTACTATTTTGAACAGGGCGGATAAGGATTAGATTTATGTTAGTACTTGGATTAAATGTGTACGTAAGTTGGTGTACTAGTGAATAGCAACATCTTGCATGCTAAGCGCCAGCTACGAGCTCGTTTTCGTATTTAAATAGGGAAATGGGAAACAGACGCGGTGAGTCGACGAAGCACTGGTGCCGTGGTATTGTTTTAATTAAAGTAATTGGAGGAGGCACGTCGAGAGCCGCCGCTCGGTTGGCATGATCTGTGCCTTGAGGATTTACACCAATTTAAGACCGAATTCAGCCACCCGTCAATTAACGGTAGGAATCCAACTCAATCGAGTTTATATGCGTGTGCTGCTGTTTCGCGACGTCTCTAACATTTCTCACCCATCGTTGGATGTAATCGTACTCATCGTTGGATGTCGGATGAGAACAATAAACATAAAATATGAATTGGCAAACCTGTCTAAAAACACGGTTTGCACTATCTCGATTCATTTACATTTACTTAATAAGTACTAAATGATTAGAATATTTCGCTACAACTTGGCAAAAAGTCTTATTTGTATAATACCTACTCATTACATTACATTCACGTAAAAGTATGATGTTTGTTCCAAGTAAGTTATCGCGCTTTTTTTTTGTCTAGTGAATGCGCAAAGGCGAATAACACAAAAACAAAGTGAAAGAAAATGACACTGTAGAGTAGCCGAAGACAAACAAAAACGGACTCTTCATACAGGAAAGTAGGGACGAGACGAGCAACTCGTTCAACAGAAAACTTCATGGAACGCTACTTCTTTGACGAAATTACTAAATATTTCTTTATAACCAGCAGAGTTTTTAATTTATCTTTATTATCCCGTTTTGCAGTTATTCATTTATGATAAACTCAGATATAAAGTAAAAGCTTAACGAACACATTGGTTTTAATCATGCATACAATATTGCATCGATTGAACACTCTATAATACACTCATACCATTTAAAAGGAATAATTGGATAAATGTGAATATTGCATTCGATGAATGCATTTATATGATAAATTCACACACAAAACAGAAGCGGGATTATATTAACAAGCGCGTTGCGAACACGCGGCGTGGCGCGCTGTCTGTACTCGGCTACTCGCAGATGAGAACATACTGGAAAACAGTGAATAATGCAAAGCCTTTACGAACCGAATCATATTTTTCAGAGATGATGTGGAATCGCGAAGTGGCAAAACAGAATTTAATATTCGTAAAAGGGTTGACGTCCAGATAGGGGCAACGCGGCAGTTGACGCGTGCCGGCTCTACGAGTTTTTTTGGCTACTTTCCAAAATCAATATCTTCGGATTTACAGGCCGCCGCGTATTTGCACTAATCTTGACAAAAATAATATCATTCAGTAGGCTTTACACTGATTTTGTTTCCAAATCATTCGTACTTTTAAATTTTTAATGTACTGTCCACTTCGCATTTTTAGTATGGCCAATAGAAAGTTATACAGAAAACGTAATATTCTTTAGGACTCATCATTCTAATAAACATATAGAGATAATTTATATAAAGCTGGGGACAGCAGATGGCAAATTTGTCTCCATATCAGGCATAAATTACGCACGTGTTAGAAATTATTATTCGAACTTCCGCATTCTCCGCAGCTATTCGTATCTGCGTGGGTGTATGTGTATCCCGTGTCATATTCTATTAGAAGAGGAAAAGTTCCGCAATGTTGGATTAAATAACAACGTTTATTAAAGTGTTTTCCAATGTTGTTTTTGCTACGGATGGCACCACATACATTACAATATTGTACCGGTAATATGAAAATTACTTAATTATGAAGTATCAGACATGATCGTGTCGAATTGAAGTTTGTTATACAACATCTAGGTACATTTAGGAAATCCTAAAAACTAGGTTGCTAACATGAACTCACCTTAAGTTGAATTTCAGAGAATTTGAGATGATTATTTTATTAAAAAATATAAAATGTTATTATCCTTATTTGATTGCAGTAAAAACAAAACTAAACACATATCAAATTGTGTTAAGTACATTAAACAAAATAAGTTTTTTATTAGACTATAAATCTTGAAAGAATTGTACGAATAAACTGATCCGTCTTTATGCTTCAACGTAATTTTAAAAATCCTGGTAATTTAAATCAAATCCCGTTACGTTTTTGTCGCTATCTACAGGAACTTGTGTGGAATATATATCTACTAAGTTCCCACTGAAACAGTTTTGAGTCGTATAGTTATATTTTATAGTAATTACTGTCCACTAGCGGATACACTCTACGCAAGTATCAAGTGAAACATCAACATAACATTCAATTTACAATTCTGATTTTGTTCTTTTGTTTACTATTTCCGAGAAAATATGAAGTATCACATCGGATTTCACGACAAATGTCATTATCGTACTGCCAAAATATCACGTCAAAATGAAAACGCTCGAGGACACGTGAATGAATAATACATGAAAAATAAATCTTTCCTTAGACGTTTCTTTTTCTGAGTAGAATTTACAGTAAGTAAATATTATCTGCCATAAGATCAACAAAAGTAATAGAAATCTGAGGTTAGTAGAAGTTCGGATATTACTCAGTAATTTGCGTAGAATCGTAATCTATTTGTTGTTTAACTCGTGTACGTAAGCAGTGAATGTGAAATAGTATTGCACGGGGACACAATCAGGAGCAGCACAGTGCACGGGGTAATGAAATTATGATTTTATATCACATTAACACAGTTAGTGCGGAAATGGCAAGACGGTGGCAGAGTGGGAGCCGTCGGGTGCGAAGCGATGCGCCGTGCTCGAGAGCTCGGTTCATTTAAAGGCTCTTGTCTGTAATTGCACAGCGACTAAGACTTTATCTTCACTAAACGGCAGGTTACCGAATAAAAAACTTTTAATGGTAAGCTTTTATTGAACCGACGTTGCGGTAGATTTTGCACCTTAACTACCTCATGTATGTGTAATGTTTGCGTTTCGTTTTTCCTAATGAATCCGGACCAGGACAGCGTTCTGTCGAGCGTGCTACTTTTAGATATCAACAATACTTTTAAACGGCAAATCTAAGATAACGATTGCAGGTTCGTAGCAAATGCAGTAAATAGTTCGGTCGGCGCCGCTTGACCCACTTCCTGTAACATGCCAAAACGACTGCGATTCAATCTTACCCTTCCCGCTCTATCCTTCCGCTCAGATTTAACACGATTTGCTTCTTTATCCCATAAAATTATTACATGTATTCTCTACTCCACTAGACAATAACACTCGCAGGTCAAATTACAGACTGTATTTTAGTCATTATTTTTGTGCTTTTGTCTGTTGCGTTTGTTCCGTAGCGCAATTGGTTTATAGCTGGCTGTGAAATAAAAGGTTACACGTTTGATACCCGCACCGACACTAATACGTGTGTAAATATTGTCGTGGGAACAAGTCGTGTTGAAGTTTTAAAAAAAATAACAAATAAAATTTCTATGAGAGTCATGTAATGTAAAAAATTCCAAACAAGAAATAAGTTTAAAACCACTTTACATTTAGTCGAAACGTTCTAAAACATACGCGCCCGACAGTGGTCCAGAGTAAGAGTTCAATAGGCAGACAACTTTCGACAATAGAAAAGCACAGTTGCACCCGTGGTGTGTTGTGTGTAGTGATCAATTCTCTTCTATTCAGTGAAGAATGTGACATTATGTATTCGTTCTCGGTTGAGTTCACATGGCGCGGTGCGAGCGGCGCATCTGATAGCGAAGCGGAAATTGCGCGGCGCGTCGCGTGCGCCGCCCGCCGCGTGTTCCTGACGTGCACTCCATTCGTTTGCTATTTTATTTAGCTTTACTGCTCTCGCCGCACACTCAGAATCTTTTAAAGTGCAACGTGTTACTTGTCGCGCGGTTTTAACTATAATTTTAATCCTTTACCAATACTAAACATAGTGTTTAAAACTTGAGTTGCTTAAAATTGGAATACAAAATATTTGTTTTTTCCAACTTCTACTTTTGTATGTATATTGATTCACATAATTCGTAAGAGTATTCAGTGTGTAATAATCGAATAAGGCTGTCATCATTATTTAGTTTGGCATATCAAACTAATAACAGTTATTATTCATTAAATTATGAACTTACACCCAATCCCACTCATGAAGCCAAGTGGGGGAGGTCCGTGCTCAGCAGACAACGTCCATATTGGCTGGTACAGATTATGTTAAATAAAGAGTACATTTATCACTCCACAAAAAATCCTAACGTTAATAATATTGAACGCGCACGAAGCCGCAGGTTACAATAGGTTCTCATTTATTATTAAACCGTTTTTATACCCATTCACGTTCTCAAAGATTAGAATAAAATACTTTCTCGTACTACGTGGAGTTTTATTACCGCTTTACATGTCGCTGATATTAATACTTGTCAGTTTTAATTTGAAATATTTGCTACTGAAATGTCTGCTCCCCGTTTTTTGGTCATAATGAATGTTGCATGATTCCTTTGTCCTCGCAATTGTTTAGATTCAAGTCCCATCTCTGATATTTTGTCGTTTCGTTTTGTAAAAAGTCTAGTCCGCTAGAGCGCCATGTCACAGAGTTTATATGTCGCGTCACATCTAGATAAATAATAACTCCAAAAAACTTGTCGGGGTTTTAGCTTCGATTCGTTTTGAGCCGCAGTGTATGTATTCACAAAAACGTAACTTCATTTATTTCTGTCGCACATGCAACTTTTTTATAGTTATTTTTTTTAGAAACGGGCGGCTAGAAATAACTTTATTGATGAACATAAGTTCTGATAGACATATAAAACATTGTCCACGTTGTAAAAAGAAACAATCGTAATACATTAATAAAATGTGGCAGGCCTTTCTATAGTTAAATGATGAACAAAAAACTTTACAGACCTCATAGTTTAAATTTATATAAAATGTTAGAACAAGATTTGTGTAATAGTGCTAACGCTTAATTTAAAACAAAACAAAATATACACCACGCTGGTTTTCCCTGTGTCCGTCTCATAACAAAGCAGACAAGAGTGCGCTCAAATATTTTTGTGAAATTTTCATGAATATTTTAGCCATAAATGTGACTAAAGGAATCTATTCCCTGAAGCGGGCCTCCTCGCTAACCGACTCGACCCGGACTACATATGCTGAAAGTGTTCATTTCCTCCGCGATCTTTTTAAACTTTACTAATTTTTTAGCAAATAAATTCCAGTGTACAAATTACACTGCATTTTCGAAATTACACATAACTTTGTATACATCATCAATAATGAGTGGAGTGTAAAAACAAGGCGGCTGTAAATTCCACATCCTTTAAGTAGGAGGAATATGTTGGAATATAAGTGTAGGTTTATATGTGTAGCAAGTTATCTCGAACATTTGGCGTTGAGGCTTCTAGGGATCGTAAAAATACAAGTTATACCATTATATTTTTACGACACCGACAAATGTGAAGTTTTCAAAGAAACCGCGCGGCGCGCCGCCCTGCCTCGCACCCGCACTTGTTCGCCCGCTGGGTTTTTTGTTATCTTACCTAGCCGATTTCATGTAGTTCAAATAAACTGCAGAGAAAACTAAAGATTTTAACATATTTAATGGTAACTAATAAAATTTTGTTTACATTATGACGAAATAGCCAATGCATTTTTATGAACAGAAGAAAATAAATAAGAGAGTTCCATTCTCGTATTTTATTTTAGTTAACAAAACTCGTATATTATAGTAAGTTCGATTGTGTCTCGTTCTAGTAAAAATATACATAGGTCAATCAGAGAATCTCGTAAATTATAATACGCATACCAACCAACGTATACCAACAAGGACACAGCGCAAATTGTTTTCAGTGTGCAAAGGAAAAATTACTTTCTTAAATCGGGATATATGGCATATCATATGGGCTATTGCTGCACGTGATACGCATGAGGTGCGTAGGGTCATGTGTATCATAAACAAAATGTATATACTACCTGCAAGAGGCAGGGCTGAAACATAATATATATATAATTTGGTGTCGTATTTGGTGCATAGTTTCGTTGCAAAAGCAAGGATCGATTAGTTAAGAGTGAGCACGAGGGCGCGCTCGCGTGCACGAGCGCCATAGCGGGCAGGCGGCGGGCGGCAGCGCGCGGCGGGCGGCTCGGCGCAGCGCCGGTACCTTCCGGCGAAACGCGAGGAATGTTGCCGATAGATTAACTTCTGATCTCTTTTCCGATATTATAGCGGAGCGCTTATGTAAGGAATTCTAAGCGCTTCAATCTGGTTTAAGACCAACTAAGGCTTTTCGAACAATCCTCTCGGAATATACGGACTTAGATATATTGTTTAACGTCTAAAAAAAACAACATCCACACAATTAAAATTTAATTTTCTTACACAGTATGATAGAGATAAGGCATGTTCAGTTGGTCTTGCTATAATCTTAAATCTTCCATCGCTTCCCCCTTTTATTTTTACCGGTCTGCAACCTTCGGTAAGCTGTTAAGCTCTCCCTGGTATCTCGGAAAAGGTCGAAAAAAGTATTTCAATGGCCTTCTAAATCGGCATGATTGTAGATACCATGTTCCAACTGAGCACCTAATCAAATTCCCACGCCCACCTTACCACTTAGTTCTCTTGGTAGCAATGACCGGTATCATTGGGGGTGCATTGGTTCTCAATTATTGCAGTGCAAGAAGTGCTTTACATTTCTTCACTGTGGTCTATTGAAATCTGTATCCTCACACTATTAGAAAATAACTCTTTAGTAAATACACTACTTTGGCTCAATTTACAGAAGCGAATAAAAAATTGTACTAGAGGTCACTCTGTAAATTAAATGCGCTTCACAAGAATCGCATTTCCCAATATGCTATGTATCAAGAAAATAATCTTTTTAATTATTGTTTCGTTGAAATTGACGATCTAGACATATCTAGACATGTCTATATTATGACCATATTGTAACTACTTGAACCAAAAATATTGAAGAGGCATGTCCACAACAGCTTTATACTAGGAACCGCGGTAATCAGAGTAATCTCGTTTATAAAAGTAAATATGGAACACGCATTTCAATGTGTGCGTACGATATGAACTAATTTCGATACTTCCTACTAGACATGGCCTGCGGCTACGTCCCCGAGGATTTAGTAATTTTGCCTCCGTCAAACGATCTTTGGTAGATTGCGTTATCTCTAACGATTCAGGGGGGTGTATTCCAAGAAGGCTCTCCCACAACTGATATTGTAACGACTTATTGAGTAAAATCATTACTGCTTATCTTCATAGCGCCACTGATAACCGTTTCTCATGTATAGAGACAGATGAGTATATATTTTTTTTCGTGCATATATAATTTCATTAGTACAAAGGATTAAGTAATAATGTGTTATTTGGATTTGTGGCATAGCACACAGTCGTCAGTCGGCAGTCGGGTGGCTAGGCGGATAGAGGCGCAATAGGCACGGAGCCGCTCCGGTTCAGGTAGGGTAAGAGCGTTCTGCGGCTTGTTTGCATACAAGTGAATTCCATTAGATCCAGCGTGTGTACCGCCGCCGCAACCTCCGCGCGCGCTTCATTCATATCCCATTAGCTGATCGATTCACAAGTGCAATGAATACTCATTTACTTAACGTACATGTAATAATCGAACCGCAACAAACATACGCAATACGCGCGGGTGCACATGTCATATTTTAATATTACGTTGTACGATAATATGACCGGAACGGCCGCACGAAAGTGTTAGTCTTTATGTAATTATAATAACTCGACACGAAAACTCATTTAAAGTCACAGAAATGTGCTTTTCACCATTTAAAAATGTATTCAACTGTGTCGCTATAGCAGTGGAACAATAATTAAATTTTCCCTCAGCGCTGAGTGTGGAGTATGTCGTTTCATCAACCTCCGCACTAACTCTCGAAAACGGCGCACCACCTGAAATATTTAATTCAAACCAACCATTGTGCCTTAATCCGCCGGAAATTAAAATTCATTACACTTTTTACATATTACGGATTTTATCTTCCAACTCTTTACGGAAACTTAGTTCACTAACAATTCTAATATTCCTTAACAAAAGAATGTAGTGTAGGTACATACACTATACATTTAAATGAAAAATATTCGTTCACTTCGTATATTTAGTGTCAAAGGAGGACCCAATGTGTCGTTAAGTATACCGGTTCTCCGGGCACACGGCAATCTGATGCTAATTGCCACTTATTCCCACTAAATTCATCAAACTGTTGTGTAAAATAAACAAATTCTTCGTGATGCTTAAAAAGCAACAACAACATCGGTGTTAATTAACATGTTATTAATAAATTCATGCAATATTTTGCTTTGAAATATTAACTAACCGATTTTTTCACTTGTTTCGTGATGGTAATATTTCACTATCACGCGAGCGGACCATTCATAGAAATGTGTCACAAGTACCTTTGCCCGATATGCAAAATTAATATAACACAGATTTCTAGATCACATTTAAAAACCACATGAATTTAAATAGATACCTTAACTTTTGTATTGGTTAATATTTCCCGTTGCCAAATACCAATGTATTGATATATTTATAAACAATCTTTCACCGTTGAATACAAAAACAGCAACTCGCATGCTTGAAACTGTGGCGCTTTGAGATCTTTATCGCCAGTAATAGGAAAAGTTCAATAAAAGAGAGTAAGGAGGCAAAAAGAACAACGAAGCGAAAATGTGAGATAAGGAAGGAAGTAAATAGAAAACCGGGAGAATACAAATGCAACGCCAAATTTCATCGAAGCAACCCCAGACGTTCGGGTTGGTATGTCGGGGCTGTGGTATTATGTTTATCCATTATGTACATGAATAATGAAGAATGTTCATGAGTCCGCAAAATCATTTGAAACATTTTTACCTTGTAGTCTTTATGTGTCTAGAAATACCCATGTCTTTTTAAAGATTTGTATGGCGAGGCGAGCATGCCGTTCGCCTGATGGTAAGCGATACGACCGCTCATAAACAGTAGCAAAACCAAACAACACCTTGAATTACAAAGCAATGCTTGGCATTCCATTGCGCTCGCCATCCTGAGATATTAGATGTTAAGTCTCAATATGTCCAGTAGTTACTCTGGCTACAATGTCCTTCAATACGAAATATAACAGTGCATGTACATTGCTGTTTGATGGGAGAAGGAAAATTATTTAATTTAAATTAAGCTTGTAGTTTTAAAATTACGATGATTTTAGTTTCCGAGGTATGTAAATATTTTATGCGGTGCACCATGCCCTCGTGACGTCATATGTTAGTTCATCGCTCAACCGCTCGCCGTAGGTATGTAAACTGTTTCACTCATTCATTGGTATCGAATGTTACCTAATTTGCGCCACAAAAAACTTTTAACTGAGATTTTACTGTATCAGCCTATATACGTCCCATTGCAGGGCACGGGCCTCCTCTACAATCGAGAGTACGATTCAAAGTCGTTAGGCCAACTAGCCCACCAAGCTGGCCTAGTGCGAGTTGGCGGACTTTACTTACCATAGAAATTCTTGCAAATCACTAATGCAGTTTTCTTCATGATTTTTTCTTTCACCGTTATAGTGCGTCGTGATTGACTATCAATACATACATGACTCTGAAAGTCAAAGGTGTGCCCTGGGATTTGAACCCGCGACCACCGCGTCTGGTCCGATTACCAACAAGTGTTAAAATTATAGTCTAATTATTTAATAGATATTTATGTTTACGCAAATGTTACACATTGAAATAAAATAATTTTACGGACTGTATCGGGGATTTTTGGCATTTAATTTCATTTTTTGACGATAATTTTGAAAAGTTTTTTTAAGCTTTAGTTACTTTTAGTCAACTGCACGCAGATGCTATAAATCGAGGGGCTATAAGTTCGATTTTTAGATAAGCCTAATTAATATCCTACATATACTCAAGCCTTTATTCCCAGAAGGGGTTGGCAGAGGTGCTACCAGGACATTAACGTTTCGCCTTGTGTTTTCCGTACCACAATGTGATAGGGGTCAAGCCGAACGCCATATTGATCAAAAATTCCTGACCCCGAACTGTTAATGAATAAAAATCCAACATCACTTTGTCCGACCTGGGATTCGTCTCCGAAACCTCAACGTTGTAATCGTACCGTTGTACTTAACTATGATAATAACTAAATAAACTTGTAAATTTTTGATGACTGACGGAAAATTATGTAGGTACATAATTTTCCAGCCAATAAAACACATAAATGTGTTATGTTGGATATATATCACCCCAATTTTCACCACAAATGATCAAATTGTAAAGTAAATAAACGAATGAGAGTACTCTCAAAAAAACAAAAAACACATTGACAAAGCCACGATAACCGCTCGCGTCGAATATAACTTCTCTTTGAAAGTCCATTAAAAATCCCATCGGAAAAAAATCACCTGCGCCTGTGCTATCATCGCGCCAATTTGAATACCTATTGAATATGCTAATACCTTAAACAACAAACACATATGTATATGAAGTGAAAAATCATGTTTTGTTCTTTGGAATTAGGCTCGGGCCCGGTGCTGGTATCAAGTTGCGAATGGCAATGATTGGCCCGGTTTCTTCGCCACCGCCTTATTTCCATCTTATTACCGGCAGCGAGGCGATATTAAACCGGGCGCTACGTCGCTACGCCGCGCCGCGCCGCACCACGCCGAGCCGCTACGCCGCCCGCGTCTCCGCCCTGTCTTTGCGTCCATGAATTAGGTTAATGGCCTGCCAGGTGATTTCCTTCTGAGTCGTGTTTGGGCACAACGCCGCCACCTTAACACGCCAATGTCACTAAAACAATTTCAAATGTATACTATTATATATAATGGTGACCAGCCGCTGTTATACAAATTACAGTAACCTTTCGCTTCGCTGTTTACTGCTCCAAAGTTATACACGATGAATGATCGGCTAAGTGGTAATAAAAAAAACATTTATCGTGCCAATTTTAATGTTAGTGTTGAAGTTTCTCATTTCGTGCACACAAAAGCGTGTGGTGTGAGAGTTGCTCCGTCAAAGGAGACGTCATTACTTAAAGCACCATTGAAATGGCTTCTAATGTGTGCATTAGTGTCTGATGCAGACACACATAGTTACTCTGCTAAATTAATACGTAGAAGTAATTTGATTCTAGATTAAAATCCTAGTCACGAATGATAGTGTCTAAAACAAGAGTTAGTCTCTGATTTACAATAACGTACATTAAAATTTCCATACGTAACACTATGTTATTCACGTCGCACATAACATTCTTGACAGTTATGCGTTTCAAGCAGAATCGATACTTTTTACATATTTGAATAGGTTCAAATTCAAACAAATATGAAACGGATCATCAATATTAAATAACTAATATTGGAACGTGAATGAACATAGAACAATGCAATTTTCGCTGGCACAATCCACTATTTCCCGTTTTATAGATAGCCACTTTATATTGTAATCCAAAGGGGTCGGTGGATGTTTTTGATTTATAGCGCAAAGTCACACCGCAGAGCACCGCAGCGCGCCGCCTGCAGGCTCCGGCGTTTTTGCCGCGCGCTCCCTCCGCCGACACTTACCTCGCTAACAAAACACTAATCTTGTACTATAATCACTTTGTTATAGCTTTCATATTCCACTCCTTACTCGCGCTATTTGTTTACACGAACTGTGTTCTAATGCAAACATTACAACGCATTACTACTACAAATTACACAATATTCATACACAAATATCATATTTCACTTGTCTGTTTTGACATACACGAGTAACTCGACTTAGTGATTTAGTTCTACCTAGTTTAATGAAAATGCGGCTCTAAATATATTTTTTTGATAAATACAACTTGGACGGAAAGGAACGCAAAAGTGGTAGCTAACTTCGCAATTCTTTCTAACTTAAAAAAGCTAATTTGATACATTAAACCTTTTGGTTGTTTAGACTCAAATTCTCTATTTCTGTCATTCCTTTGAATAAACCTTCATTCAGACTCTTTTTTTACTTCAAATAACATTTTGGAAACCAACTTGACAGTAGTTGTGAATTGATGAATACTGAAATTCTCGTGTGCATATTTTAATCATTGTTTTTATCACATTATTTGATATAGAAATATGTAAATGGAAACTACCTTGTCGTCTTCCCGGCTTGTACGTTATGCAACTCTATATATTTTATTTACTCATCCGATAAGAGTGTATAAATATCTCAAAATGTAATGTAATATTATCTTATGCGTATACAGTTTCAAACTAGTTATTTTTATAAATTACATATTTTTAACACGTTTAGTACCACGGTTTCAATACACAATTTTAAAATCTATATATAACGACAAATTCTGACTAATGTTTTTTAGTTTTACAGCAGGATTGTATTGTTTTTTTGTACTAAAACGCTTTAATCCTCAGCGGCAAACGTGAATTAGTGTGATTGCGAAATTGTGCCTGAACAAAGCCGTATGAAATTTTATATCAAACCCTCGGTAAACATTGCGTTACCGCTTAAAAAAAACCTGTTCTATTTCAATGTTAGAGTATTTACTAATCGTACTACAACTACCGCATGTTTCAAATATGTACGTTAATATTTCGCTTTGAGTATTATTAGCATATATTTGAATATCTAAAAGGTTTAACGCTAAATATTGCCGTTACTATACTGAAAACGTTTTATCGTCAACAGATAAATTGGATTCATAAAAAATACATGGAATATTTCACATCTTTAAATACATTATTGTTGAATAAATATCGTGGTTATAAAGAGTTAAATAAAGCTCGTAATGGGCGTGATTTATTTTCGACTCGACGATAGCTTGGAGCTGCTAGGTAAAGTATATAATTACAAGTGAAACTCGCCTCGTTCCAGAAACTTGCAGTAAAATGAACGCAAAGTAATTCAAGTGATAGGGCTATATTATATCTACTGTAGATCAACTGTTTGATGTACTTATAATTATAGTATTTTTTATGAAACTGTTTTTAAAAATTCTAAACGTGGGTTAATAATATAAGGTATACCCTGTGGTATATCCAGGCTGCGACCCAAAACGAAGCAAGGTGGTAGTTTTAGTGACTACAGATACAATGCAAAAATTTAGCAAAAGGCCACGAGAATGTTTTCGTGATATTTCAAATATCATCGTATTTGGGTGGTAATTGCATAATTCTTGCTAAAATAATAATTTAAACACTTGTTTACCATAGCGTCATTAAAAATAAAAATATCTACATAGGTACATTATTATTGTAGATAAAACTATGTATTTACCACCCAAATATAAAAAAATAAAAAATATGTACTTATTTTGAAATTCTTTGGTTGCATTGTGTTTGAAATCACTAAAACCTGGCTTCGTTTTCGCTTGTAGTCTGGAATAACCCTGTATAATTTCCAATGTCACCCGAGTATCTCCGAGGGCGTGGGCAGCAACACAACGCATACACCCACACTCTTCAACAATATTTGTGACCTGCAATGTTATAGAAAGCGAGCAATTTGAGATTAGATTATTCTTAGGATTCTAGTTATATTTTTGCGTAAAATTTTGTTTCCATCAATATTAGTCAAAATATTTGTTTCATAAATGTTTTTTTCATATTAAGCGAAATCATATTAAAAGAAAAGTAATATTTTTAAACTGATAGGAATATAACTCACCTGGTGCGATGGAGTCTAGAAAGTATTTTTGATAGCCTCTGCGGCGCAGTTAGCTATACGCCGGCTGTGAAACGAGAGGCCGCGGGTTCGATCCCTGCACCGAAACAAATAAATGTGTGAACCACAAGTATTTGTTTCGGGTCTGGATTTTTGTTAGATCGAAAAGTCTCACGTAGTTACTGATACCCACGACACAAGACTCGATGTTAATGTGGGGTCAGGACTGTTGGGAGTTTAATATTTATTTGTCCCTTTGCATAATTAAATTTATTTTTCCCCCTGAACGCATACTAGTGTATAATGCGTCTTTACAAAAAGTAAGAGGAATCCTCAATCTTACAAAGATGAGGCGTATAGGGCGATGTATAAAAACAGTTCAAAAGGTAGTTAATTTATTTTTTGTTTGCTAAAACTGCTGAAGATGCAACTGACGTGATTACGGCCAAATGAAGTTAATCCTAGGTTAGGCAATCTTCTTCCCTCGTGTGTTTTTCGGTTAAATTTTATACGAGGTGATTTAGACTGAAAATGTTGTCCGACATGGCTCATCTTTATAACATTTGGGATGGAAATATCAAATAAGTTCAGCGGACCCTTAGCTATCTTTGAGAAATGTATGCGTGAGTTTGTGTAAGAACGAGTGGCAAACTAAATAACACTCGCGACACCTCTACCTACGTTACCGTAATTATAAAATTAATTTTTGCAGATAAATAAAAATACAAAGTTAAATTACAATAAACATTATTGGAATTTAAAGAGATACATATATATTCTGTAACTTTAAGCATAAGCGCAAGTGCTACACTTGATTTACAAAAGAATTTATAGTGGCTAAGTTTACAGATAACGCAGCTCTTACTTTTTTTTTTATTAATTACCCAAATAAGGGTCGTGAATCCATGTGACTTTAACAAAGTTAGATGACGCCTAATTATTGAAAAATTACTTTTATATAATTACATACATACACCGAATAAGTCATTGTAATTCTATATATATAAGAAAAACAAACAAAATG
The DNA here is from genome assembly GCA_030180105.1 of Hyles lineata. Lineage (NCBI taxonomy): Eukaryota > Metazoa > Arthropoda > Insecta > Lepidoptera > Sphingidae > Hyles > Hyles lineata. Next base: position 10,869,376 of record JARJEE010000005.1, on the reverse strand, counting down.
TCAGTTCTTCAAACAGTATTTAAATATTCAACATTTTAATATCACGCATTCTATTGCCTTTTTTTATAGGTCAAAGACTGTTTTGGGTTGATTTCTCTGAAATACCTGTTATAATTTAACATCAGACTCCTAATGGTTAAAAAATGAATGAGAGAAGAAACAGAATTTAAAAATCAGGCTATATCATGCGGCCTGCAGACATTTGCGGCCCGTTAGCGGTTCCTCGAATAATCTTATTATAATATCAAAGTGCGCTGCACGTTATGATCCTTCCCTCGCGTGCGAACTCCGAAAACCTTCGCTACCGTTACTGCCGCCAATCGATATTGCGAAAGCACCGGCACAAACGACTTTATCCACAACCTCCTGAAAGCCTCTTTTCCCAGAGGTACGGCTTGATAAAAAAAAGGCTGTATAACCATCAAACCGTCGGCACTAAATTCGGCTCCGTCTTACGAAACGTTAAGTATATGCTTCAACTCAGCTTGCTACAATTTTGCCACTGCCGAAATTAGGTCTGACTTTGTAAACTGTTTTTGAGCTTAAATTATTAATTTGTATAACGAAAACTTGCATATTTTAAGTATAATGAACACTTGATCTATTTTTTAATAACTTCTTAACAATATTAAGACATCGTTTATCTACGAGATATTATATAGTATCGATAAAGAAAATTGATTTATTTAACATTCATGAGATAAATAATTAATTGAGTACATAGGTTCAAAGAAGTGATTGATTAATATTATTATAGTAATTATATTGCAGTAACACAATATCCATATTATTTGAAATTTTATTTTTATATGAAATACACTATATTTTTTTTTACTTCATAAAGAAGTTAGTAGACATGATTAGTGGGGAATGTTGCGAGTTACTTGACATTAAACTCGGCAGTCGGCACATCGCACAGGCTAGCGCTCATTTCTTGTTGTTTTATACTAATGCACAGTACTTAATGTCACAATGGGCGGGGCGCGACACAAACTGTAATCAATTAATTACACACGCGGGTGAAAGTATTTGCATAACAGTATGCAATGTGAAATATTTATATTGTTCAATTCTTCTACTATTTATATGAATGCAATTTACGGTTAAAAAACATAGTAATATATTCTTATTTCTTATAGGAACTTAGCCTGAGTATGAATTTTAATTCATTTTTCGTTAAGAATTTCCAATAAAGTTAAAATAAATTCGTTTGTAATGCACGCCGGCTCATGGAGCGATAAAATTCACAAACTTCACAGCAATTAATTTGTATTTCATTTAAAACAAAATTTTAAAATGGGTGAAAATTATAAAGTTACACTCACTTTGGTTTTTTATCGTGATATTATAATACGGAATTTAACAAATAATTTCACAATTTTACCGCATATGTGCTTTCGAATTTTGAGTTTCACTTGAAACGGGATTTATCTTCCTGGAAGCGAATGTTTGGAAAGCGAAGCAGATGTCAACTACAGCTGGTTGAAGGGGACCAAATGATATTTAAATGACAATTTGACCCGAAGTCAACCAGCTAAAGCGAACAACGCTAACACTTTCGCATCCACTGTCTTTCCGCCATCTTCAAGAGCTTCAATCGTCTAGTAGCGCGTTTTGGGCTTTGTTTTTTATCTCTGGCGTCTTCGTATTCTTCAATACAATGCACAAGTAACAAACATTATATTCTTAAGTAAAAGAAATGTGTTCCACAACGCATAGTATGACAGCAGTCTAAGATGATAATATATTTAGAAAGATATAAAATTTAGCGTGTATACAGTGGAACAGATGAGTCCAGAAATAGCTCGTAGTTCTCGTGCGAGGGCGTGCACGGCGGCGGCGGTGGCGGCGGCGGCGGCGGCGGAGTCCGCAGCGCCGCCTCCACATATAGGGCTGGTGTCGGCGCTCTGCAATCAGACGCAGTGTAAGCTTACCCGCCGAGAGCCGCTCGAGGAGCACGCGGCGCCGCCAGCCGCCAGCCGCCGACCGCCGACCGCCGCCGCGCGTCGACATTGACGCGCCGCGTGTAACCGTACACGCGGCCTCGCTATTTTAGTCTCGTCCGGTGCACTAATTCGGGCAGGGTTAACATTGTGGCCTCCCTGATCGCCGCCGATCGTCGTACACTTCCGCCTTCTTTCTTCATTTTGACACTCAAAAAATTATTGACGATACGCTTTTATATGTACAGAAACACTACACAAGTTTTGTAAAGTTTTTTTTTCATGGACATAAATTACAGAAACAATTTAGCCATGATGATGTTTCTGTCCGAAGACCCCGACGTCATCGACCTGACGTAAGCACCGGACGAGGGGTTCGTTGACACCTAGCAGATTTGACCTTGCAACGAGTCATGTTTGACCCAAAAATAATTCTATGACCGTACTCTGCTGAGGAAAAAACGCAACTGTCTCTCGAAGACGACTTTTCATTTATAAAAGGGGTGACCGACCCCGAACAGCCAGGTGAGAAACGACGCGGCACCTCAGATCGTCGCTCTACGTCCGCGAATGCATTCCGACCGACGACGACGCGACATCGCGAACCTACTAACCCCGCGTCGCGAGGGGCCCTGCGCCCCGCAACCCTCCGAATCCCTACCGCCCCCTTCCGGTCCATCCGAAAGCTTCGAAAATACTCGACGTTTGTACGCGCGCATAGATACATCAAAATGGAGGATGAGACGAAATTTAAAATTTTGGCGACGATTAAAAATCATGAGGTGCACATAGAGACGCGTCATAGGGACGTAATTAACGATCGAACGTAGAGCGTAAGAAGGAGAGGCGCGCGTGGCGAGCGCGCGGGGCGGGCGGGCGGCAGCACGGGCGGCTAGGGCGGGCGGGCCTCGCGTCTCGACTGAGAGGCGCGCAGCATCGCGCCGCCGCGCTGCCCCGCCCCGCGCCGCGCCGCGCCCCCGCGCCGCCCGCAGGCGCCGCCGCCGCCGCCACCTCGCGAGCCGCACTGTCTGCGGCGTCTGCAGCCTCGCCGCGCATGCTATGCGCTGCTGCCTGCTGCCTGCTGCCGACCCGCTATCCGCCGGCGACACCTTACACGCGCTACACATTACGTTACTTTTAATCAAACACCTTTCCCATCTCTACCATAACTCCTCTCTGTTCACACCTTGTTACAATCCATTTCTCAACTAAAATATAACTTTATACTTTATTACTGAATATTACATTTTTTCGGGATCGTAAAACTGGACTAGGTACCTATACCGATGGAATATTTATTATATAAATTTTTACTTATACTCCTAACTTATTGCAAATATTTTGGAAGAATTAAATTGTTTCTGCAGAATGAATTATTAGTCACTGTGATACTAATTTTATGAAACAACGTTCCATAAAGTGATAAATAACTTATGTAAATTCAGACGATATTATGAAATAAAGATAAAACTATAGTAACTAGATACTAATATTATTTATTCTTATCACAATCAATATAGAAGACATTTTTTATTAAATAATGAAATGTTGAATTAAACATTTTCTATTTAATCGTTAGAAAATCTAATACATGATTATAATATGCCCTTAACTTCACTTTTATGGTGCAATATTAAGTATCTTCGCTACTGAATTCAATAATCTCGTAAAGGACTACTTGTTATACAAAAAATAGGCAATGGTCGTTCTTTCAATAGCATTCGGTAGATATCCGTATATAGGTCATCGGCCACATTTAATGCCAGTATTTTGAAACCACATATGCATTTCTGGCATGGTTTGACAATAATTGCCCAATAAGACGTGGACTCTGCATATACTCCAATTTAAAATTGGTTTTGAGTATCCGCAACTCTAGTAATTGGCTTGTTAGAAATACGTTATTGTATAGAATGGGTATGATTTCACTTTGAGGGAGCTTAATACCTAAAATAAATGTTTTATAAAGAACATAAATAATTATATCATATTATATAAAATGATTTCAAGTAATTTATTGGCTTTAAAGTTTAGTTAAACATCATCACGACAAATAGTCACTTTCCTTTTCTAGTGATCGTCAGTGAACGGATAATATCTTTCCCCAACCAAAGACTATACCAGCAGATAATCCTCAAAAATAACTTGTGTTAACCAGGAAGATTATAATTTATATCGCTAATGCTGATTAGAGGCTTATTTCTATAGCTCTGCAGCGACAAACATCTTAAACAATGAGTTACGTCCTCTTAAACACCGTGAATACGCAGCTTAATATAACAAGCAATCCTCAATGATTGTAATGCGCACACATGTCACGCGGTGACTTGTAGCTTGTGCAACAGGATTAATGAATTTGATTGCATATTCGACAAGGACATTGCATTAACATCTCGACCGTAATTGATGTAATGCGACACGCTACACACCAACTTACTTAATATAAAAACATAGCTCTGTATAGTACGTAATGGAATCCTGTGCAATAATGTTTGAGTGTCTATTTTGTGTGGTAATTGGGAAAAGTAATACTGACGATATATGTACATGTACCACATAAGTATATTTTACATGTTCAAAATAAAATTTGAACTCATTTATTCAAAAGAACATTTTTTTTCGTACTTGAGCCAAAAAAAATACTATATACGAGTATTAATAGGCAATCGGTGCACAGATACATCTAAAATGCCTAATATTCTTACATGAGTTGCTGACCTATTATAACATTTTCTCTCATACCTTGCAGTACTTAAAATTTATTCAGTTTTTATTGTACCAAAGTCCAAAACTCGTATCACTTTTAAAGAACAACGGCGAATTTTGGATTGATTAATATTTTAGTACATTTTTTTCAAATAATAATGCTAATTATACAAAGCGGATGAAAAAAAATACCTTTAAAATGAAAAGCCATTTGAGTAATTCTGGATTTATAAACAATTATGGGCTTAGTGTGGCTATTTATTCGGCTTAAATAGTTTGCTATCTAAAGTACTGTAAGATAACTTTGGCTATCAATATAATATTGGCCAATTCCCGCAATTCGTCAGTTATTTTAATTTTGTAAATAATTATACTTAACTGATATTTCATTCGCTTAAATAGTAACCAAGCATAATATTTTTCTGTATTCAAAAAGAAGTAAATTCAAAGTACGATATGAGTCTAGCCAGAAGACTCTTAATCAAAGCAAATAGTCGATTGACATATATAACCCAGTAGAAATCTAATTAATGATATGTGTAAATATACTTTTTACGCTAATATAAATAATAACTCAAGACACTAATAGAGCGGGTATATTATTATGTTTTTAATTTACTAGAAAATGATTCTCCTGACAATACAATCCTTCATAGCACGGTTACCCATTTTACTCGTAGTGTGAGGTAGATATATAAACACAAACATTCTGATGTGAATATCAATTTTTCCCCTATTTCCTTAACAACAATTATTACATTTGTTGAATTAAAAATTAACCCTCAGGCTAACGAGATTGTTTTCATCTACAAACGTTTAAATTTAATGTCAATAAAAACAGTATACGGACAGTTGCCATTGTTCTTTATTTTTAAGCAGCATATTATGCATATTGCAGCTGGATGCAGGCCGCTTCCAACAGGTCGATGTGGAGATAATTGGAGTAGGGATATTTTCAGCATTGACCTTCCTGTAGCTGAACCGAACGAACGAATACATTTGTATGTAAGAAAGAGATATCTCGCCAGGTGATATGATGGTTACCCTATCGCCAAGTGTCATACAAATACAGTCTCAGACGTTTATAGTTCAAAACCAAGTAAAATAAATTGAAGTTTCTGAAAGCTAAACTCAGGAACTTAAGTGTTTATGGCTGTCGGGTTCAGTTCATTGTGAAGTTTCGAGATGTCGATAATAATATTTTTATTTTCACTACTAAATGCGATAGTAAAATAATATTACCTGAGGCATATAAAGTGAATTCTAAAATTACGGAAGCTATAACATCTTGGATAGTTAGCGGCTATATTTATTGTATTTTACATAAATAACAAACTCGTTATAGCTCGTTCAGTTTACTGCACTTGAGATTTTTTCTTTCATAATTCTGTGGTGTCTCACTACCCTCGATTTAAATCCACATTACTTCAATACTTTATTAGCTTACTACCTATAAAATTCAGTATAACATTTTAAAATATTTAGTTTTGTTTTGTAAGCGATTTCATCGGTTGTGAATACGTTCCTGTTCATGTTCTATTATTATCAAATCTATAGACGCACACAAAGGGACACAGCACAAGTGTTAGAAATAATGACTGTCGTTTATATTGTGCCTAATACTAAATTACTTTTTATGACCCACAATGTAATATTTTCACCCGGATTGAACTTCAATCACCTCAAATAATGTAATTATTGTAAAAATCGTCGTCACATCATTTTCACACGCATATAGAAGTAAAGTGAGTTTATGCTACCCATTTTAATTTATAAGTTAATGAACATTTTGTGACGAAAATGGTTGCCTAACGACAAAGTAACAGAAAAACATAATTATATTTAAACAAACATGAAAGCTTTAAAAGAAAACGATAGCGACATAAACGACGCCAGTTTTAGATATAAGATATTTCTAATAATATAAACTCAATTATATTACGTACGTATATGCCGCATACATGTATGTAAAGTATATTGATACAAATGAATTCGAGCTGTGAAACTTGGTCAACTTATCCCATGAAATTTTCCAAATTATAATTCGGGGCTGAAAACATACACAAAATATAATTATTTTTTGTCACCCTTAAATTCTAAATACTGTTAGATTATTATCTATCTCGCCAGATTGTGAACTGTCGAAAGTTTGTGATATAAATATACGTTCTACCATTTTTATAATCCGGGATTTTATAAAAAGCCTAAAACGATCACGCAATTTGTCCCTTCGTACTACAGCAATTCATTCAGGCCAAAACTGGCACAGTACATTAATTCAGAGCGCGGCGGCGTTGCGTTTACCCTCCAGTCAACTAGTATCATTATGTAGGATACCCAGGTAAATATCTATAATTGTATACTCTACCTAATCTCTCAGTAGCAATTTATACAATTCCTATGCTTTGCGTATATAATTATCATAAATAATCTTATAGATGGTTAAAAACAGATGTCAGGTAATTGACACTGGAGCTAAGTAAATTGGTTTCTGCCCTCAATGTTGCAGGTTCCGATCCCAATACTAATAAAAATTGCACAGTCTATAGATATTGGTTGATATTTATATGGGTGTAGAATTTGTGTTTGTATACAAATCCCTCTCCTCCCGCATAAGGCCTTATTCATAGACAGTTTATAAACCTATTTTATTCATCGAATGCTTTGTCCCTTTCGAACGACTTTTAAATTAAGTTTGAGCGAAAAAGACATAACATTCGATAACTAAACTAGGTTTATAAACACTTTATGAATAAGGCCGATATTATACACAATGAGGTAATAATTCCATGGCAGGCTAGTGTCTCTTCTTTCGTCCAAACAATGTATTTAATACACTGCCTGAAACCATTACCGTACAGAAAAATTGAGTAAATAATAATTGAATTATCTACTCAGCCGGTAACATAAATATATAAACAAATAATCCCTTAATAAAGCTTGTAAATTGCTAACATTGATAAGCAGACATAGGCTTATTTTGAATGGTAAGTGTATTGTCAGTGATGTAATGCGTCTGTTATTTTAGTTCGGCCAGTGCTAAGCGAATACTAATTCCCGTGCAAATATTCCAGAACGCGCTGAGGACAGTCAAAACAATAGTAATTGATACACATTCATGTTCTCGTTCAGCTTTCTGCCAAGAATATGTAATATGCATATTTTCTGGCGTTTATGACAACAAATGAATTGTTATGTCGTCCATAACAGTCTGCAGAGATTGTCAGATTATTATATTCATATGAAGCTTTTTTAAATTCAATTGAACATCATATTTACAATAGACAAATGGCCTGGTTCAGTGTCTTCAGTGTACAATTCAGAGCGCTTATTTTGATCATATTTCAATCGTAGTAGATATTTGCGCTCAAATCTTTTTCAAGAATAACTAATATTTATGATATCAAAATATCTGCAAAAATAAATAATGTTACATCTAAATATAAAATTGCTATTATTAAACTGTTGGAAAGAGAAATTCGCCTGCGGTATTTTCTGCAGTATTACGATTCTATAGAGCATTAGATTGATTTTGTCTTGATGACGTATTATATAAACGTGAGAAAACTATAAAATTACTATGATTTTATTAAATGGACATTAAATCCCAAATCAAATAATATACACATGAGACCTGACCATTCGACTGTGCTATTTTAATTATGATAATTACCTGATCTGAAAACATATTATATTTTTAATCTTTTAGAGATCAAAGTCATTGGTGCATGATGTTGGCCTTACTCTGCCACTCTTGCATACTGAAAGCGTTTGATAAATAGGCCCCGATATGTAGCAATACTGAGTCGCAGCTACCGTGATTATTTCAATACGAACGCAATTAGAGAGGAGTGGCGAGCCTCCTCCTGTTTGTTTTAATTACGTCGAAATACCCAGCGCTGTGTCCGCGGCCGCGCCGCTCCGCGCCCCCTCGCCCCCGTCCCATCCACATTTTACTGCAAATTGCAAAACCCTATTAATGATAAAAAACAAACCTATTCTTCGATTCCAAATTAAAAAGTCGGCTAAAGCTTTAATAGTGATCGATTAACGCGCGCTCCGATCGGATTGCCATGCCGTTTACTTTGAATAAAACAATTATTTTAAACGCTTTCTACCATCATTCTACCCAATTAATTCTGTTGCTTGTTATGAAGTTGTAGTTTGTTGGCGAGGAATACTTCATGTTTATACACTCATACACACATAAACATCACCCGTTTATCCCAGAAGGGGTTGCTACCAGGACACCCACATTTCGCGTTGTGTGCTCCATCCACGATGTGATAGGAGGCTCAAATTCCTGACTCTGGATTGATAATTAATAGAAAATTAAATATCACTTTGCCTGTCCTTGGATTAGAACCCGAGACCTGGGCTTTGTAGTTGATCGTACCGTAGCACAATTGCGCCACCTAAGCAATTTATATTTTAATTGATAAAAATACGTTCTAGGCCGGCGTAACCGACTAAGGCCTCAACCCTTCTCTACTAATGCTTGGAATTGAAGCTGTATGTGTTAGTAAACCATGCAGTCACAAATATTTACTAGAAGTTTGTGTACACAATTTTTAAAACCGAGTAAAGATAAAAATAAAAGGAATATCTAAATTTATATTTAGTAAACGACTCAATACTAGTACTCGTACGACAGAAGCTAAGAAAACAATTGCGCTACAGAAGCTAAGGAAACAATTGCAGAGCGAATTATCCCGCACCGATGATGTGCTCGCCGACCTGTGTTATTTCTTACTGCGGGCTTGTTTCGCCTAACACGTCACCAGTATGTAATGTAATTTTGATGCTCGTTTGTCTAACAGAATTTGTCAATGGTCATTTGGATACGGTCTTTCCTTTCGTACAATTATTAATTATTATAATGCTGGCACTTCTCATGGCTATTTGTATTTGTGTATTTGGCATATTTGGCAAACAATTACCACCTGTGGTCAGTTTAATTGAGAAAGTGTGGCCTTATTTGCTTATTTGAAAAACAAGGCCAATAACAAATACGTAAGTATAGATGGTGACATTTGCCTCTATTTGCATGTTTGCTTTTAACGTCATTTATTTTGCCAAATACAACAAATACCCAATAGCAAATACAAACAGCCATGTGAAGTGCCAGCATTATACGAAAAAATGCACACAACAGCATTTTTTTATTCAACCAAAGTTTCATTTTCATAATTATTGTGGGTGTTGTTAAAATCCAGAGCTATGTACAGCTTACCTGTCGCATTTTTTCGTTGAGTGAGATTGACTGCTGCCCAATACTCCTTTCCACTTCCCATCTTTTTTCCTTCCCGCTCTCCTTCTGACTTAACGGACCGACGTATCCATAATAACAGTGTTATGAGTGTTCATGGGCGACAGTGATCACTTACCATCAGGTGACCTATTTGCTCGTTTGCCGGACCTAATGCACAAAAAAACAAGGATTATCCGCAATCTTATTTACTGTTGGTTCAATGAGTCCACAAGATATAAATGTTTCTCCCATTTGTTTCAAAAAATTACATTGTTAACTATTCGCCTGGTGCTAGTAACCTCAGCAGTGTTGTAAAGATACATGACGTATTACCATCCGCCCGTCCACGTCCCGCGGCCAAAACTGAGCTCCCGCTATCATAAGAAGACATGGTGTTTGGTGCAGCATTCAAACTCCAACGCCTAACTGGAACCTACATGCCTTCAGGGCTGTCTAATTAGAAAAGGTGTTTTTACCATCAGAGCTATGAATTCCTTAAACTCGCAATCCCTAAATGTGGTGCTAACAACATATAAGTATTTAGGATACAAAACAAAAATAATAGAATTACAACTGACAAGATTTTGTTTGCGACTTTGCCACGTATTTAGTATAACTTGAGAACAGTTATTTTTTTTAGATATCAATTTTTCGTTCATATTACCACAGTATTTAATTTCAGTCAATCATGAATCAAAAAGCAATTTATTCATTTCGATTGACCCTGTAATAGCTTTTTCGTTATTGAGGAACAGTACTTATTTTCGGGTTGTAAAGGGTACCTTCTGACCTGACCATAGTACCCCAGATAATGTCTATGCAAAATGAGAATGCCCATTATACTATAAAACTTAGTATCGGAGCGACGATTGTTGTGCCTCGATGAAACCTACTTGTTTGTATAGGGAAAAATATATATTTTCAATAAATATAAACATAAATTCAACCCAGGTCCAGAGTTTTTGGAGAAATGAACTTGAGGTGAAATATTTTTTTTTTGTAACACTGAATTCAAAAGTCGTAAGAAAGGGACAATACATTATATAACTAAAATAGCTTTTAAGACTTTCTATGAATAAGGCCGGATATATTACATTCACAGGCTGACGTCTATATTCCGGAGGCGAAGGCAGAGGCTTCCAGTGCCACTCACAGTTGGTAGATGCTATTTTCTGGCTCGCAGTGTAATAATTAGGCACAAAATATCCTAAAAACTCTTCCCCAAATGTGGTCTAACCGACGTGGAACTCAAACCCACGACTACATAGTAAGCGTTTTAAATTTACTTATATATTATTCATACTATATAATAAATTGTGATCATTTTTACGCAACTACCTATTTTTATATCTCAATTTTCAATCCAACCCTAGGTTGGACTGATAGAGAATGCCTCAAGCATTAAGTTTATCTGTAAACAATATGTATAAATAAGTAAACAGCCGTTGTGTAGACACAGGATTCTATAACAATAATTAATTATTAATAACGTAGGAGCGTTTATAGTGTGTGGGTGTAATTTGTAGCCGACACAAGTTAAGTGTTGCACCTATAATAACTGCTACACTAATAGATCGCGGCAAAGATAGACGATCTTAATTGAATTTCATCTCTGTAGACAATTACGAGCTTAACGTTGAAAAAATTAAGTGTTAAGTGACCCCTACAATTTAAAATATTGTATCGAGACTCCTTTCGCATCTTACGTCAAGTATATTGCAAAATTTCATTAATAATAGGTATACAGGTAGGTACTCCTACATCTTATGTGTATAAATACCGATAATGCTGCAGTGCACCATTAACGAAGAATTATTGGATAGAAAACTTTCGTCAAGATAAAAATGTTTGTTCACAAACTCTTTTTTACATTAAAAAATTCAAATAAACTGGTACAACACTGCCAACACTGGTACATACGACGCTACGACAGATTTATTAAGTACTAATAATAATCACAGTACTATAAAACTATAAATAGCTCCAAAACTACGAGTCTTAAACATTGCACGAATATATTTTTGAAAGTAACAGATGCTATAAAACGCCGTAGGAATATATTCCCATTATAAAATGTTCGTAATACTTTCCTCGCTCGTTCGTCGGCGTTGTCGTAAGAAATTGTATCTTAATAAGAAAACGTATTTCCAGATGTATTAGTGTTTTTTTCTCGTACAAGCATATCGATCAGTCTCAAAAGGGGTGCGCGCTTAGCTAGCAGCTAAATCCGTTAGTTGAATCAACGCGAGCCGCACCGGCCGCGCCCGGCGCCACCGCTCCACCCGCCGCCGTCTCATTGCCACTCGCCGAGAAAACACATTTCCTGCTTCATTGTTTCCTAATTTTTCTAAGTTCTTTCTAGTCCTTAGCCGCCTCGAACTTCCTTTGTTTCCCCATTTTTATGTAACAAAAGGAAAGCATTCTGGTTAAGTCGTTGTTTTTATTATACATTTTTAAGATGGGCTTTTCGTTGAAAGAAATAAATATAATACAACCATTACCTTGGCATCTCGTTTTTTATACCTATCTTTATTTTAGGTTTTATGACCGCTGTGGTACAGGTACTTATTCATAATTTGTAAAACTTGCCTCTTAATGTTTTTTGGGATATGTGAATACTTAACACATTAATTAATATATAGCGCGTTTCTTGATGCTATTATAAGCGGCTTATCAATGACGCGGCGAAGAAATACGCAGGTAGTGCGTAGGTAAATTGCGCTAATGATATTAAAGCACGATGTAGTTGATGTACGTGTGGAGAGTAGAGACAGTGGGTTTAGATTAGGAGATGGTAGCTGGGTGAGTGAGGGGCGTTTAACGGGCTAATTATCAAACGGCTAATGAAGTTTGTATTCAACGGGCGGGCAGAGGGCGGCGCGCGGGGCTCGGAGGCGCTACGTGCTGAGACTGGCAAAGCGCCCCACCTGATAACTCCCCGCCTTCCACAGAAAAATTGCAGAGAAAAAGTTTCATCGCAGGGGAACGTGAATGAAATGAAGAATTGTGTCGGCCGCTTTCGGGATTATTCCCAACATAAAATTCCTTGAGAACCTTTTCGTTCTATTTCAATTCATCAAGACTTCTTTTATACATGTAAGCATTTTTTCATGTATCGCGTGTTATTTCGTAATATCATTAGAGCGACCATTTAAAAAAAATGAAATTATTATATTAGCACTACACATGGTAAATAAAATGCTAATTAAAAAAAACAACTATTTATAAATACGTACATTATAACTGGTCGATATCTCAGACAGACTTGCATTTAATATTTTTTATCCATTTAAATTTTTCCAATAAGAATTTAATTACACCCACAAGTTCCATTATTAATTTGTAAGAAAATGTTATGACGCAACATCAGATACTTATACTGAACGCAAATGTTATGTGCGCCATATACGCGTAACGCAGGTACAGCCGCGTTATATGTAACCCAAATATCGGCTAAAATTATTCATGTAACAGTAGCGCAATGTTGAAAGCGTTGTATCGTTATTTCAGTCCCTGTAGTGCTGTTGTAGTGTCTTCAACTCATTTTAAACGATAGCTGGCGCTGCGGGTCTCTTATGAAAACACGTTTACGTACTAACTTTGTCCATTACCTACCTTTATAATGAGCACATCATTTTATTTGTTTATTTTATATTCTTACGTTTTAATGTGCTCGGAACTTAAAAAACAAACATGCTAAAAGACATGTTATATACTTTATTTGTAAGAAGCATGACATGATTTTTACTTGTAGAGTTTGGTGCTTAGTCGGTGCTTTGTTATCGAAGAGTAATGCTTTAAATTGAGTATTAGATGATGACTACGTGTCTATAAGGTTTTTAAAAAGAATTATCTTGCAAATATTATACAGACGAAAATTGATAAGTGGTTGTGTTTTTTAATGATTCAAATATTATGATAAAGATTTTTCAGAAATGTAGTTTATAGTAAAAAAAATTAACGCGTATAGGGTAATGTTAAAAAAATGTACCTAGTATATTGAAAACAAACAGCAAGCGTTTCACCTAAAAATTTTATCGGTATTAATTTTATAATGCGTGGTAATTAGCAACTACCGGCGCTCACTGCTGCTGGTAGGATATTCGTGTCTCGTTTGTATCTGCTCGGATAGCGGCCGCCACAGACAATGGTGGAAAACCGGGCATAGAAATCCACGTAAGTGCTAAGTGCACGTTTTAGCCTGCAAAATTTAAAGTGGGTCATAAAATCAACTAGTTTTTTAATCGGCTTTAAAAAAGGAGACTATCAATTCGATGTATATGTATGTAATATTTTCAGAATTGTACAGTTTTTTTTCTTATGACACTGAATAATTGGTGACTATGCATCTTGAAAAAACAACACTAAATATGCGCTCCTAGTTTCAAGGAGAAGGTCCTCTGCATTACAATTTTTACTAGTACATATACAAAAATAAAATAGATTTTGTGACCCAGTGTAACCTACTGCTTAGAGTTTATAGTTATAGTTAATTATATCCACCGCGAAATGAAAACTATCCCCTGTCGATAGATACATTGTCTGGGCTACATTGCACGCTATTCAGGTGCGAAGTCGGTTTGTCATACCAACAGAAAAATGAACAACGTTTCGGCAAGTTTAGTTATTATATAAATTACATTCTTAAAACTCCATATAAGTACATAGTTGTGAAAGATAACTATAGTATGGTATCTACGCCGTTATATTATATATTAATCAAATAAGCAACCGTATAGCATATATTATTTCGTTCGTCAAAATTGTTTCGTTGCGGCTCTTTGGGCAATCTGTGCACCCTAAATGACAAAAATAAAGGAAAAAAAAATCGGTCATAAGTTTATTAACTGGAAATTTTATACAAAATTTTAACTAATAGAAAATAACTTCCCAGATTATATGCAATTGTTTTCTATCATCCTATACATGAGTTGAAACAAATCTTCCTTTCGTGCTATTTTGATTTTATAACACCTCTCTGGTTTTTTTTACATATCTACGTTCTTACTCGTACAATATTTGATCTAGTAAATAATTCCATACATTTGTGCATTGTCATATCGACGTAGTAATTTGTATAAGGAAAATGAATTGTCAAAGTCAATTAATTACACACTATTGTGAATATAAATCAAAACATTTCCAAACTAGTAATTTATTCATAGAAAAGTATTTAAAAAAAATGCGAGTACCTATATTATTGTAACCAATCCACTTCGGATGGGTTACGATAATATTGTGAATGTATAATTCGTTTATGTCTGAAAAAAAAAAACGGAATAGCTTCGCAAATGTAATGGTAGCGAATATTCTCGCGATATTAAAACTCACCTGATCCTTTGCAACTCTTCATTTTGTAGCATTCTCGAGGAGTCATCCATCATGTGGAAGCTACACTTTGTCTCGCGCACTGATAGCGTCGGACGATAGATGTTGTCCTCGCACTCTTTTATGAAACACAACTAAACAATTTCAAAACGTATCTCGACACAACAACACTTGTACTTTCATTTAAGTGTCCTCATTAGCCGGTTCTATTCTATTTCATAGAATACATTTTGTAAACAATGTGTTTCTATTTAAAATATCAGATTTTTACAATAATCCTGATCTCAGTCCAATGCAAATATTTGTACAATATACAATTTTTCAATACAGACTCGATAAGTTAATCCATACACAAAATAAAAATGATACAATAACTACGCCCCCATATTGTGCAAATTAAATCAATAATGCCAAATACGTAGGTAGAGCTATTATGACTAAACTTATTTTCTCTCGTGTATCGAGTTTACAAATACTAGTAAGGATAAAAACGGCGGTGAAAAGGTGATATAAATGAAAAGGATATATTAAATAATTCTTTATTTGAGCGGATATATACGAATGATGTACATTTGTTTACAATTCAAGTTTATTTTCAAAAATATAATTAGATATTATTATATAGATAGATTATTTTATTAGATAGACGCACGATCTATCTTTTTGGACATAATACAACCAGGATAATCGTAATCATAAGAACACGAACAAATGCAATATCGACAACATATTTTTTAAATTGACTCGATAGAAAATAGTAATTTTTCAGTGGCACATTAGCGCGATATCATAATGTCGAACAATAAGTCTTGGGTAATTGTTGGAAAAGATAATTCGGTGTGGGTTTATTGTCCGCTAGGCAGATGAGTGCAGTAGCGGGCGGGCGGCGGGCTGCGCGTTGGGGCCGCACATTTCGGACCGGCACACATGTCTCTAATTACCTCCACTAAAAGTTGAGGAAGGAGAAAACTCCACCTCGCATACAGGGCTACACTGGATACAAATTATCACTATAGCGTTACTTTGTTCTACGAAATGCCGACATAACTTCTCTTTCCGCAAAATTGTAGATGTTCGTGTTCTGAACAAATATACTATGTAAGAAAGAAACGTAGAGAGAATGATACGAGCTGTACTTTAATTTCGTAAGAAATATTACTAAAATTTTACAATTGTACCTTAATTTCTCATATTATTAAAAATTGTCTTCCTATCAGGTGAAAACATCGTGTTCATAGTATTGGCAAAAGTAGCAGGCAGTGTATGGTAGTTATCAATATTTCTTATACGTGAATATTGTATCAAACCATCCGCAAATCAATTTATGTAAAACATGAAATCCGCAACAGTGCTATAAGAAGAAAAATCAGACAGTCTGAATGTAAAACAAGCCATAACTTATTTCTTATGATCAATCAGCGAGGAAAAGTTGTAACAATTCCGCTCGGAAAATCTTTCGCCGGCACTCCGGGGAAATGTGACAACGTATTCATTGTACTTACTACGTGCATTGTATTAACAATCTATAGATTCCGCGCGCATTGCATGAGCACATTTTTCATGGCTGACATTTTTATAAATGGATACAATATGGGTTTTGTTGGCAAGAGATTAATTATTGTTTTTGTGCATCGTTTTACTTATTCAATAGCGGGGAGATGTTTAATTGTTGATATATATTAATCTGTATATGGTACGAATTCTGGGTCTTGGCTTTTTAGGCCTTGATTCATCACATGCACTCTACACGTGATAGAGCTGGTCAATAGACGGATACAACTTAATGGTAAAATGTACACCCACATAGCTTTTGTTCAGTATTGCTACTACTCCTCAGACCTCAAGTACGAAAGTTACTTCTGAGGTACAGAGGTGCTCGCCAGAATTGAAACTTGACCTATACTAAAATTTATGTCCCCAGCGTCGTAGTAGCATTAATACGGCTACCTAACAGAGCCTTTTAATTAATCTTATTAATCAATAACAAATCAGGTTACTAAAAAAAGCTATTTTTATATAACGGAATAAAATTTTGCGTAAATAAAAGTAGAGTTTGAGTAGTCTCTACAATTGGAATAATTCTATATGTCTCTGGTTTTATTTACAAGTATAATTTAATTATTGTGAGCTTTTATGTTCAGTGATTTCCAAATTAAATCTCCATTTGATAAAATGGTAGAGACTTATCTCTCCCATATCTAAAGATCAATACGATTTTATTAACGTTTGTATTTTACAGTATTCAAAATGAAGTGAAGTTATTATATAGTACATAAATACCAAACATAACCCACTAAATCTTATGTCATTAATATTACTTTCAATGAATAGCAATGAGTACCGAGTAGTGATTGGTAATGCGGCTGTTGTTTGTGATTTTAAACTGTGTGTCGCCATCTAGTATTTGATGCAGGAAATATTTATAATTTATTTTCACAGTTAGTTACTCGACGCGACACCGTGCCGTTAGTGTCGCCTCTGATGATTCCTGAACAATGCTTTGATTACCAAATGTTTTGTAACATTATATATATTTTTTTTGTGTCTATTAAATAATAGCATCGCACCCATATATGAGATGATCAGCACAATGAGTTCCTCGGTTCGATTTCGAGGTTGGGAAACCCACTTTCGGAGCATGACTTACGCGCTATTTGATAACTTCCTAGAAATTGACGTCAACGGATAGCCAATATACTGGCATTAGAACAATAATTATACTACATATATGAATCTTAATTATAAACCCACATAGATCTTACACTGTAGTTAGTTATGTACATACGATGCTGAGTTATGATTTAATTAATTTCTCTTTGTAACATACGAGTATAATCGACGGAGTGAATGAAGCAAAGTAACAGCTTACTAGCTTTTTATAATATTTTAAAAACATTTCAACCACAAGAGAAGTTAATTTCTGCTAGTTCTTTAAAAATCATTGTTGACTAATTAGTTTGTCTGCTCTATTTTTATAGTGGTTTCTATTAAGTAAATATTGAAGTTGGTAGGTAATTTGGGAAATGTGAGTGTATAATTAATGATAGTATGTGAAACGAAACGTTAACTAAGGCGGAGTGCCAGAAGTGAGAAGTGTTTCAGTGGCCTCTGGAGCACTGCCAACGATTCGTCTGCTGGTTATTTTCGCGCGTCATCCACGAATAACAAGACATCCACCGGCCATAAATATGTACATATGTATGATGCGTGCACCAACTTACAGACGGATATCAACACACACCGCGCATTATAAATATTAAGATCGCGGCCCGCCGGTCTTGTCACACTGTTGCAATACGTGTTTTTTCCTACGTACACACCACCATTACCATTCATCCATTCAAAATCACAAAACCCACCGACTACACCGAATTGCACCCGAGTAACTCTATTAAAATGGCCTTTGTCTAGCATTCATTATGCCCCTGTCTAGTTTTATATTCTTTTGTGAGCGGCAGTCGTTGCATGGATGCATGAATAAATTGTTTTTGAGAGCCGAAAGTTCCGAACAAACTGGTAGGTCAAGATCCCTTTCTCATAGAATACCCTTTGTCCGATAGTAAAAGGCGTGCACTATTAAAGGGCGCGGATCGGGTAGAATCTGGATATGAGGCGATATATAATTATTATTTAATCTATTGTGCCGAAAATACAGTGGGATATTTGTCGTAAGGGCCGTTCGGCCACCGTATATGTCGTATGGTGGTTGTTCGCAGTTGTGCCTCGGAAGCAGCGAGCTGGCACGCCGGCGACCGCTCCTTTTCGTGTTGGCGCAAGTGTGCGTGTGTGCGTGTGTGCTCCTGATTATAATGCGTACGCACTGTCATTGCCCCAATACCGACACACCGACACTGCCCCCTCGCCTCTTGAAACAATCAACGGAACTTTGCTAATGTTTGGCCTCTTTGACGGTCCACGCTCACACATATTTCCCAATTTAACTTATACATTAAATATAAGATTACTAAAAAAAATAACAGTTCTATGTAATTCCAAATTATGTTTATTGTTAAAAAGTTCTGTTCTGGAAATAAAACAAGTATTGTTTCCACGTTAATACAAAAAATATTACAAATTTCTTCATGTAAAATTTCATGAATATATTTTTGTATGATTAATTAATTATGTTATGTATATCAAGCATTATGTCTATTACTTACACTACTAGATATATTGATTACAATGCTCAACAGCGCAAACGACGCGACACCATATATAAAAAGAAACAAAAATCCTTATGAAAGTAATAGTTACTCAAAATGTATTGCAATATTTTATAAAAGCTTATGTAATGTGTTACACATTAACATCAGATAATATCAAAATATAAAAATTATCAATTTTTCTCTTAGAGTGCGTAGGTTACCAAGGTTGAGAACAAAATATTTGAAACGTATTACATAAATTAGCTATTTTATTACAAATACGTTTTGTGTGACGTAAGACGCCACGTGGAGTAACAAAAAACCGTCGTTTCTGTATAGTGTTGCGATAGTTCTGGATAGTGTTAAAAATACAACTGCAAAGGGGTAACAAAGAATAAAAATATCACATGAATTATAATCCTACGCCATGTGGGGCACACCTTAACACAACGTTAAAAATAATTGCCGACAAGTATAAGTTACAAAATGCTTTATTTAGTAAGGATGGCAAATAAGTCGTTAATAATGGAGGATAGAATAAACATTGCATTCTGTCGATAATAATATTATTAGGCGCATTGTGTTCGGTCACGGCGTGGGCACGAGCACCGTCGCCGACCATTCAGCCGCGACGGATCCGCATAATGAGATGCAGTGTTCCACCAGATGTGGCGCAGGCGCGGCCCCAATACACTCACGTTTTTTGTTTTTATCCCTCTTTTTTCTACTATTGTAGAAGAACACTTTGGCAATCTTAGTTAAAACATGGTGTTTTCTATTCGTTGTATACACGAGAGTTATAAAAAAGCATGACGTTATTAATAATTCACAAAATACCAGTCCACATAATATGACATTACATACAACAACAAGACGTTCTACGTTAAAATAAAACTAATTTGTTTGATGGTCTTATGTGAGTCCTTATTGGCTGAAATACGAAAGATTAAATATTTATATTTCAAGTTCACAGTTGGTCCGAAATAAATGTAGGATCTTGACTGATTTTAATTAAAATTAGGTAGGTATCCAAAACGAGACAATGCTCGGACAATTTACTTATGAAGTTTTTGACAGATTAGCGATTAAAATTTCAGTTCTGGATATATGCACATAAATCGTGGGCAACTTGTACAAATACAACATATACAAATATAACAGAAGCGCAAGTTGCTAACGTTAAATTCGATCTTTTTTGTTGGCAGAAAATTTAGTTTCTGTGTACTACAAATAAAGTTAAAAGCTGTAGTTCTGGCCGCCGTCCGCTTTACGTTTATTTATGTTGCCTTAGTCAGAACTGTTACCTACACTGCGCCAGATGTTATTTTACGACAACTCGGCACCGAATAAACAATTCCTATTTTTACGTACTAATTTCCTATATTAAGCGGCCATCAAAAATGCAATCATACTCAAAATGCTTGAGTTAAAATAAATGTATTTAAAAAAAACTATCCTTTTTTTAAAGTTTGAATTTTTCCAATCAAGTTATTTATGCACATTTTTCATCACAAAGAATTTAGCAAACAGTTTTTCATTCACCTTTGAAACCTATCTTACACCTTAAAGTAAACCAACGTCCGCATGATATTAAATGACACGAATCTATACGAATAAAACAAACACCATTAAATGATAATCAACACATGAAACTGTCCTTCAAATATCCCGTCATATGCAGAGATTGATGATTCAGTTTGAATAATGGCAGACACGCCCGCGCAGCTCCATACTTCTTTACATTCCATATAATTATAAGCACTATGGGAAGTAAGGAAGCACGGAACTCGCGCAAGGCCTTTCTCTTCACGCTTCACTCTTCATTTGCTGCAATCCTTTTGAGTTGACCGACGCCGAAGAAGTTGTTTGACAAACACCCAATACATAAGTTATAGCTTAGCACGGGACGCCATCAGTCGGTCGATGGTGACCGCAAAGGCCCACAGCCGGCAAGGGCGGTGGGGGTGGCGAGCGACGCGGCTTGATGGCAGCTCGCTGAGCACTGGCGGCGCAGTCGGTGCGCACGCGCAGACCAGGTCTAAAAATGGAGTCAACCGACGGAGTTCGCTTACGACTCGCGAGTACCATCCATTCCAAATTTGTATTTTCCCGAAATAGAACCGACGGCGGGCGTCAAACGGATCGGTTACCCGAGCGTGCACCGACCTGCAGCGTGCGACGGGCGGCAGGAGCGGTAGCAGCGGCAAGAGCGGGAAGAGCGGCAGCGGCGCGCGGCTCCGGCGGCACGGGTCCTCGCGGCGAGGAGCGCGCCGGAGCCTCTTATGTAAGGAACACCGTGAACCGCGCCGCGTGACGATCGTATCGAAAATAAACGTGCGGCGGCCGGCGTGCACGCAAGCCACCACGCCGACCGGCGACGGCCGACGGCGCCACATGTGCGCGCTCCCGTCAGCGTTCCGATGATCCTGCGCTGGAGGGGATGCTATTATTAGTAGTTCACCATCCACCACTGTCACCTCCCGCGGGGTAGTCGATCTATACATAGTTCCGATCACGGGATCTGGAGATCCTCAGCGTTCACTGACCTTCTCTGAAACAATATTAAAATAGGCCTTATATTCATTTTACTATCTCTATGGCCAGACATGTGCTAGAAAATTTACTGAATATTTTGTTATTATTTATTACATTATACGTATACGTTTGAAACACTTATGAATAAGAATATATTTCGGTAATCGTAGTCTATTTACATATAATTTTGTGTGCATTGGTATACAGCAGAATAAAATAGTCGCTATCATTATTTCGTACAAACAGAAATAGGTATTCCGCATATTATTTTACAAAGACACCGGTTAATATAACCATTGGTTTTAAATGGTGCGTGTAGTGACTAGATCTGCCCAGATAAGGGTAGAGATTCGTATTGGGCCAAAGAATTTCCGCTGCCGTAAAGCTCGCCTTTACATTCACTCGGTCAATAAAAGAATTTTGGCAAACTTTCGTAGACAAACAAGTGGGACGGCGGCCAACTCATCTTTTGTCTCTTGAATGCAACTTGGTTTTGTTGGGATTTCGATACCACAATGTTTCAAGAAGTAAACAGAAAAATACGTCATATTATTGTACTTGAACATACACACTTCCCTTATAATTGTTGTTGAATTCTGTACATTTAAATTTTAACTGTGTATTCAAAAAATATGCATATAATAATAGTCTTTTAGATTATTAATTAATTAAAATGAAAGCAAAACAATTACAACCTAGATAATTTTAGTAACCTTAGAAAAACAAAAACTTAAGTACAGAAATAAATAACTTGTGACTTATAAAAATAGGATTAAATTTTATATTTTTTAGTTCTCTCATATGTGAGAGGCCATCTGGATGAGTACCACCGCAATGTCTATTTCTTCCGTCAAACAGCAGTGTAAATGCACTGTTGTGTTTCAGATTGAAGGGCATTGTAGCCAGAGTAACTACTGAACATATTGAGACTTAACATCGAATGTGGATGGTGAGCGCAGTGGAATGCCAAGCATTGCTTTGTTATTTAAGGTATTGTTTGGTTTTGCTACTGTTTATGAACGGTCGTATCGCATACCATCAGGCGAACGGCATGTTCGTCTCGCCATTCATTGCAATAAAAAAAAATAAAAAAAATCCCTTATCGAAATTCTGGAATACATACATATGTGTTTATTAACTAAATATTCATACAATCAAATACATAGTTATTTGACTAGTCCGCTACATTAAAGATGTTGTCACTGCCTCGACACAAACACATTTCAGTGTCAACTCGTAAGTGATCTCACATATAAACTGTATTACGAGTACATATTATGACATAAAAGTGATGACTTACTAATATAGTGTATTATCTATGGTGATGACTACCGCGGTCGCGTCGTTGTATATCGGTGCTCCAAACACTGAGTCTCGGGTTTCAGTCCTGGGTCGGGCAAAGTGATATTGGATTTTTCTATTCATTATCAGCCCAGTCAGGAATTTGTGCCCGAAACAAGATCGCTCCCTATAACATCGTAGGATGTAAAACACAAGGCGAAACGTGGATGCCCTGGTAGCACCTCTGCCTAATCCTTCAAAGAAAAAGGCATGAGTGTATGTATGTATGTACATATATAAAAAATATTCATAAATATTTATAATGCAAATCATTTTCCTTGCCCTCCTTTTACTGTCTTATTTTTTTGTACAAAATAATGTTCGTCCAACTGGAGATGTTACTAGTGGTATCTCTGCTTACCTTTTGAGAAATACAGTCGTGAAATTATTTATGTTATTTCCATTGTAAACAATTTTTACGTTATGTAAAGCAATATTTTAATAAATTTATCTATTGCGCAGATATATCATCAAAATAAAATAATCATAATCTGAATTGTAATTAATAGAGCGATGAGAGATGACATAAGCGAATGTAATTTGCGTGGCCGTGTGGTGAGTAGTGAGTATTAAGAAGGTTGGCCAGTAGGCCGGAGTAAAGAATGAAGGCGATGCTGCCCGCAGAGCAGCCGACCGTCCAAAGAGCGTACTCTGTTGAATATTAATGCGACATTGTTATTGGCCACTAGTGCCCGCTGCTGCCCCAATCGCACATTTCCATAACTTACTATTCTGGATCCGCGGGGAATCAGCTCGCTGTAGGAATATGATCGCTTGGGCCACTCATATTTACCCTGTAAATTCTGTTCGGTCGCGACAATACGTTACATTATTCATTATGGAATCTTTAAGTGGACGCAACTTTACTCGTTTTTCTTGACTACTCCAACGAAGTGAATTCGTGCTATAACAATGCGATGATTCATTTCGTGATTGTATCAGAACGCGCTGACACAACGCTCGATCCGATGTAGCCTATGTTCCCTAGCAATAAATTAAATCTGGCATTGATTGTAAACAATCAATATAGCATTGTACAATGAACAGTGGCGACGGGATTCGCCACGCCGTGGATATTACACATCCAGATATACTCACTGCACTATTCATATATGTACAATGTTTAATGTCTATCTGCATATATCAAATCTTGACATTGATGTCTAGTAATACAATAGTTAAAGTTATATGTATAAGTTTATAATAAGCCGTTTCAAAAAATATCAAGCTCAAACTATCAAAAATAGCGATTAGACGAAACGTTTTTCAAAAAGTTAATAAAGCGTGCACACAGAAGCACGAATGATTAATGTGGATTGACTACTTTGACATGTCTACGCAAAACATCACATCCACATATTTTATAGTAGTACCTCTAGCTATTGGTTATGCATTTGTATGCCATTTTTGTTAACTCAATCTTTACAACATTGCGGTGATCAAGATATGTCATACAAATAATGTGTGCTGACCTTTGGTATGTACAATGTCATTGTAGGATGTTTTTTTTAAAACAGCTTTGTACAAAATTAAAGCCAATAAATATATAAATGAAATATATAAATGATATCTGCATTTAAAATGTTACATCAAACCTATAAACACTTTCTGCAGTAAGAACAACATACCTATTAATGTACGACATGAATTGTTAAATTTATGTGTAAGTGCCGTGTTTAAAAGCTGCAAAGGATGAGCCAAAAAAAGACACTGTTCTTTTATTCTTTACGTTTCTTTAAAATTAAATGAATCAAAATTGTTATCGCAGCAAGGTGCATATTAAGGCACCGAACAAGTAAACGAACCATTTACAAATGCATGTAAAAAATCCAAATCTAATCGTTGTGAGTTTCCTCTTCGGACATAAAGTTCATTCTAATTGAAAATGATTTAACCACTGTCATAATTTCAATAATACTGTATCAAAAGTAATAATGAATTATATTAAATCACAAATAGTAAAGTCGTTATAACATTGTATAAATGTGTCCAAGTCATGACATCCAAATTTCATATTAGGCGTCTATAAAAATCTCAAAATAACTAAAATCCAGCTCCAGAGATCTGATTTAAAACTTGAAATAGTCCTAGCACTTGGTCTCGGTTACAAAAGTTGGCAAATACCTATAAGATTAGAACTACGAGTAACATCTTAACTAGATATTCACGTAAGTACATATAGTGGAGGAAACTCTGCTCTATCCTTAATAAAATCGCAGCCAGTGTTCTAATGTGATGACTGCAAACTTTCACAAAGATTCTTCTAACTGTTAGTAAGTGGATACGTACTTGAAGATTGTCTAATGACTTCAATTCATTGTTTTAAACTATGCATTCATGGAATACTATATCGGCAATCTATGGTTCAATTTGATGTAATCATTTCGCATAATCTTACTCTTTCTACCCCATTTCATTACTTGGTAAAATGACTTCTCTGAAATAAGTTAATTGCTAACTGCATTCCTTGACATCTTATCTTGCGAAAATGATTACCAATTTGCGTCCACGCTGGAGTATTTATTCAAAAGCAGAAGCTGCGCCTCATTATATTATAAACGAGGTTTACTATACCAACGCGTTTGGCTGGAACTGGAGTGCACGCGCGCTATGATCGTGAACCATTCACACAATCCATCTTCTGTGTCACCAAAACAGTCAATTAAGCGATAATCTGGTAAATTAGATCGTGATACATAGTTGTTACACTGATAAATAGCACGCGCAAGGCAGGAAGCGCGAGGCGCGCGACGCGCCGATACAAACTGTTGCCGAACGTAGGACGAGCGGCGCGCGAACAGCGTGGCGCGCGCTGCGTGAGCGTCGCCGTCGCCGCCGCCGCGCCACCGCCACCGCCGCCACCGCACCCGTCGTCGATGACGTTTGACCTTATTTAATTAGTTCGTTCGTTTTTACTCTTTGTATGTAACGCAGCGTATTAAAATGTGTAACCGTCTAATTTATTGTTGCCATCCTCTCAATGAACATGGTTTGTGTACACGCTGCTTAGTACAACGACGAATTAACAACGCAGTGTTCAACATTCCATTGGAACACATTTTTGTACAATTTAATGTAATGCTTAAGCGTACAGGTTGTAGATGAAACAAAACTCCTGTGCTATTTCTGTTTAGAGTTCACCCAACTCGATAGCATCGCTAGTCGCTACGTTCTGCAATGTTCTGACTAACGCCGTTGATGTGCTTTCTTCTTATTATAGTACATTCAACATAAATGCTCTTGTTCAGGGTACAAATATGTTTATCCGTCTTTTAGGTACACCCACGAACGTGTGCCTTTATATATGCCTATAGAAAAAAGTCTCGTTGCAATTATACCAAACCATTGAGGATTGAATGGAAATGGAAAAAATACTTATTATTATCAGTGTTAGAATTAACTTTTCATTATCATGCAAAAATAATACTCTGTACCTAACATTCCGAACATTTGCTGATGTTCTCAGCGGGAGA
Source organism: Hyles lineata (assembly GCA_030180105.1). Lineage (NCBI taxonomy): Eukaryota > Metazoa > Arthropoda > Insecta > Lepidoptera > Sphingidae > Hyles > Hyles lineata. Next base: position 10,842,654 of record JARJEE010000005.1, on the reverse strand, counting down.
TTTGAAAACCACGTTTTTTACTGATCATATCTGCTATGATACATGAGGGGCTTCGCCTTCGCGGGGGTATGAGAAATACGACATTCAAAGCATCAGTTTTTATAAGTACGATACTTTGCTGCCGTCCGTATCGAAACATGCATAATGTTTTATTCGACTTAGAGGTCTTTACATTTCTATTGGTAAATCTTGTATCATTATTTTTGTTTCATGACTCACAAGATTGAGGATATTCATTTTAATATCAAATTCATGGTATATGGTTCTATCTAAATAATTTATAAGTATTATAACTTTCTTAAACTATTTAAGGAATCGAGTGTATATCTATTACTATTATGGTAAATATTAACTTAAGGCTTATAAGACCTTGCCGAGACTCGTTGCGGGTTAAGAAGGATATATAGTCCCAATGAGACCCGTGGGTATACAGTGTAACACGGTCGATGTCACGTTCTTGTGTGCTACTATGTATCCTAGCTCATACGTATTGGCGGCTGTGTGCTGGAAAGGTTTTGGTAGCTGGAGCGCTCTTAATAAATAATATACACCCAATAGTCACATACATAGTCCTGACCCCAAGTAAGATTGAATGTATCAGTCGTGGGTATCAGGAATTACGAGAGAGTTTTCGGTTTCACAAACATCCAGACCCGAAACTACCCAAAATAGCTGTCGATCACACAAATATTTGTTTCGGTGAGGGGATCGAAGCCGTGGCCTCTCGTTTCATAGCCGGCATCTATCCAACAGTGGCTCTTTGCTCTTGCTTCGGTTTCCGTAGGCCGTTCTAATTGCGCCGAAGAGGGCCACGCAAGGTTTGGTTGGTATGCCGTAGACCGGTGAACCCAACAAAGTCGTTCCACTTTCCCCCGAAGTGGAGCGTTAGCGGGAGCTCGGATCTCGGTTTCCCAGTGTCAATAAAAAAACTCCTTATGTGTAGAAATTACTACCCGGTAATTGACTGAATTTTGTTGCCTGTATTGAATTTGGATATCCAAAATGAGCCAATAAATCTTTATACATTAAAAAAAAATAACTCTAATAGTGAGGCTTATTATCAAATAACAAAATAGTTATGGAACTCATGTCAAAGCCATGTCTCCGGCCAACATGCTTATACTGAAAACTAAATAAATTCTATAAACTAACGTTCGTTATTTTCTTTCCAGCGCAATGAAGATAATGTTGGGCAAGCTGCCGCGTCCGTGGATAGTTGACGACGCGAAAGACGACGGCTACACCGCGCTGCACCTGGCTGCACTCAACAACCACGCCGAGGTGGCCGAGCTGCTGGTGCGAGGTGGGGCCCGGCCCGACCTGCAGAACGCCAACATGCAAACCGCCCTGCACCTGGCCGTCGAGAGGCAACACACGCAGATAGTGCGCCTGTTGGTCGCACACGGAGCCAATCTCAATATTTGTGATAAGGTAATTACGATCTTTACACTGTACTTTGTACCTGAATAAATAGATGTGGTGGTCTGTTGGGAAAAACTAGACGCGGCTGCCAACAAGTTAACGGTGGTCGCGGGTTCGAATCCCAGGGCACACCTCTGACTTTTCGGAGTCATGTGTCATTGATAGTCAATCACCACGCACTAAAACGGTGAAGGAAAACATCGTGAGGAAACCTGTATACCAAAGCGATTTATAAACATTTCTATGATATGTAAGACCGCCAACCCGCACTAGGCCAGCGTGGTGGACTATATGGCCTAACCACTCTCAATCGTATTCTTGATTGTGTAGGAAGCTCGTGCCCTGCTGTGGGACGTATACGGCTGATACAGAATAAATAAATAGTAATAAATACACCCAACAGTCACATACATAGTACCTACTGACCCCACATTAAGATCAATTAAGTCTTGTGTCGTGGGTATCAGAAACTACGAGAGACTTTTCTGTCTCACAAACACCCAGACCCGAGACAAATATTTGTAAGTCTCACAAACATAAATTCGATACAGTAGCAATGAGGAATTCTATAAGAGAAAAGTTTAAGGCTTAGCCCAGGGGATTAGCAAGACGAAACAAACAGTATTAAGAATGGGCGAAAAATTGCCGATTACGGCGACCCGGAAGATGGATGACCTATTAAGAGTTTAAGAAAATAGTTAGATGTAAGTTTAGTTCGCTTTAGAAATCGTTATACAGGCTGCGCCTATCCGAGTACTAAAATGATAATTATGACGAAAACACACGTGGGTCTACATGCTTTAGTTTATATGTGAATAATGACTTGTATGCACTTTAGTATATACGCTGCGTCATGCGTTGATTACTTAATGTATTTAATTAATTTCTGAGTTCCGGTCCAAATGTGGGATTTGCCGGTCTGATGCATCGTCGTTTTCTAACATATGAACTGGCTTAAATTCGATATTCTTATTTAACCAAATAGTTGTTAGATATTCTTCTCATCCCCTCATCAGATCTTTGCCTTATTGTCATCAAAATGTAACTTAATAATGCCCGCAAGGAATGCCATCTTGCGAGCGACGTGTCAAAAATAAACTGAAAAATAATTCAAAAAGCCCAAAATACTTATAATATTATGATTTAAAATCCCTGTACAAAAGATTCTAAGTATTAAAATATTGAATGCTTATTATGATGATATATCATATCATTCTCAAAAGAATCGAATAGTCTATTATTATTATTTCTGTTAGTATTCCTTGAAATACTTGGTTAGTCTAGTCACCTCATCGGTATGGCAGCATGTTACCTCTCTCGAACTGTAAGATTTTTATTACGTTTCCCATGATAATTACTCCACTTTTGATTTTTCGTGGTTTGGAAATGAAATGAAAATATTTATTGACTCCATAAAATGTCATATTATTTAGATACAGTCTCTTGTTTTCCCACTACCACCCGGTTCACAAGGCTGTTTTCGCTAGAGAAGAACGGGCAAGAAACTCTAGTGTTGTTGTTTACCGTAGAACATATGGATATATTCCAATATTTCCTAGGAGGATATTTTGCCAAATGGTGCACTTTAGTCAAGCGACCAATCGTTAACTTATAAGGCAAATTCAGCAACTTTAATAAAAATCAACTTCTGTCAATTACATCAGTATGGTTTGAGTTATAAAGGCACAAAAAAAGGATGCACGCAGTTGACTGCTACATGTACGTAGATTGAACCAACTCTTTCAAAATCAACCGTATGTGATAAAAGGTAGATAGAATAGGACACAGGCAACTAGTCCGTGACATTGAATGATATCCATAAATTCCAGGACGGCGACACTCCGCTGCACGAGGCGCTGCGGCACCACACGCTGCAGCAGCTGCGGCGGCTGCAGGACGCGCGCGACGCGTCGCTGCTCACCGGGCTCGCGCAGGCGCACGACAAGAAGTCCTCCGCCTCCATCGCATGCTTCCTCGCCGCGCACGGCGCCGACCTCACCATCAAGAACAAAAAAGGTACGCGATGTTGCAAAACATCATAATACTCGTAAAAGTATTGAGTAATATCTGACCTCATCAAGTGGTAACGAAAGACCCCATATACTTACATATATCGTTTCCTTCTTGCACACTAAATTTTATAGAAAAACTATTTGACCCGCCCCGTGACCACGAAGGCTATAAAGTAATCGAAACGTTGGGAAGTTAAAAAATGTAAAAGTTTATCCAAATCCGCGACAAAATCCGTAAATAATAATAATTTCAATACAATTTCATTTAATTATATCTGTTACATTCCTCTCACCCCGTTTGTTCTCTTCTTTTTTTAGCTCTTCAGCCGCTGGAAGTCTAATTATGACGATTACAAAGGCCGCTGTACATACAATCCAAGAAACCCAAAGCTGTCTATAATTCTATCCATAAACAGAGCTTGCATCCGTATTGCCTTTTTTAGTAGTATTTCTATTTGTATTATTATACTAACAATCGGGCTCGGTTCCGCCCGGATGCAGTTGGTTTTTCAGTCCCGTCCCTATCAAGAACATATTATTTCGCGTACTAACTGTTTTATATTTAAAGTCAATGTGATCAACTGTATTCCTTTTCCCGTTCTGTTATATCCCGTTCTGTCCCATGCCATTCTACCCCATGAAGTGAAGCATACATTCCTGTCCTGTCCTGTGCCATTCATTCGAATTTGAAAGAGTAGTAAACACGCATAATGCTTATGTATTTGAATTCCTATCTAATAAGCGAGCATGATAGCCCGTGGGATGCCGCGGGAACACTACATTTTATAGCAATAAAAATTAGGCTATGTATTCATCCAGGGAATCAGCTATCCCTATAACAAATGTCATCAAAATTGGTTAAGCCGTTTTTGCGTGAAAAAATAACAAAGATCTATACATCCATGGATACAAACTTATATAATATTCGTAACGGTTTTATTAATTTGCTGGATTCGATTACGGTCATCGGGAAATCGGTTCCGGATCCTGTACGCGTCTTATGAGATCGGATGCGCCAAATTACCGCATCCGGTTTTACGGATTGCAATCTCTAATTCCAGGCGTGTAGTATTTATTGTATTTTATTTTTCTCTTGCCCTATTAAGAGACATTTAATTTCGTTAGCTAACACTTTGTTTTTATTATAATTATATTCGTCACCTTAGTTTACATTGAAAGGTGAGTCCGAAGGAATTTCTAATTTTCATTTACATATACACGTCCGTCCTAATTTCAGGTCAAACACCGCTCGATTTGTGTCCGGACCCGAATCTGTGCAAGACATTGACATCGTGTCGGAAGGAGGGCGCCGCGGCCGGTACCGACAGCGTGAGTGAAGGCGAGGCGAGTCCAGCCGCTGGGCCTGTGCCGTCCACCTCCGCCGCGCCTGCTGACACCGCGGCCGACGCGCCGGTACAACTGGACCCCACCGCTGATGAGTGCCTCGTGTGCTCCGACGCCAAACGAGACACACTGTTCCGGCCATGCGGACACATCTGCTGCTGCAATGTGTGCGCCGCCAGGGTAAGATACTAATAATAAATACAGCCTACAGGCACGTACATAGTCCTGACCTCACAGTAAAATCGAGTCTTGTGTTGTGGGTATCCGGAACTACGAGAGACTTTCCGGTCTCACAAACACCCAGACTCGAAACGAATACCTGTGGTTCACACAAATATTTGTCCCCGCGGCCTCTCGTTTCACAGCCGGCGTCTACTAATAATGTTGTAATGCCAGTATCTACTTGTGTTACTTGTGTTGTGTTGTTGTTGACAGCCTCCATGTTGGTTAGATGCCGGCTGTGAATCGGGAGGCCGCAGATTCGATCCCCGCACCAAGACATATTTTGTGTGATACACGGATAATTGTTCCGGGTCTGGGTGTTTCAGAGACGGAAAAGTCTCCCGTAGTTCCTGATATCCACGACACAAGACTCGATCTTAGTGTGGGGTCAAGACTATGAGAGACTGTGAGACTATGAGTAAAGAGAATTGTATACCATTATAGCATGACATAACCGCCATAAGATCATCCTATTTGACAAATTCGTTCATGAAACAATGAAACAATAATATTAATTTTAATTTAGTAATAAATGCACTACAATATAATTTTAAAAACAAAAACCGTTCGACAACGTTCCTTGAGCAAAAGAGCCCAGAATACTGGGGGCATTACCTCTTTGCATGGCGATCGCAACGCTCTGCGTCGGAAACCATCCAGAGTGAAAGTCCCTACCTAGTTGTCTAAGACGGCAGCCAATGTCTCTAATGAAAACTTTGGCCTCAGATCCCCAACATCCAGTTACCCTACCTCTCTACCTGTGGTTTTGTTTATGTTTTGCAACATGAATGAAACGATTAAATGCATGCCTAAATAATATGTATACAGCGAGTATTGGAATTTACGCAGTATATGTTGCACTTATGGTTACAGGTGAAGAAGTGCCTGGTGTGTCGCGCGTGCGTGGTGTCGCGCGCGCGCGTGGGCGAGTGCGTGGTGTGCTCGGAGGCGCCGGCCACGGTGGTGTTCCGGCCGTGCGGCGACGTGTGCGCATGCGCCGCGTGTGCGCCGCTCATGCGCAAGTGCGTCGAGTGCCGCGTGCCGCTGCAGCCGCACCCGCACCCCCCGCCCGCCCAGCACCACGCGCACAACATCGACCGTCAGTATACATACACACTACACCTTGTCCCTGTGTTTCAATATTAGCTGACCTGTATAAACATATGCCAAGGTTAGCGAGCGTCTGAGCCCTATGTCGGGAACTATAAAGAGGGCTTCAAGCTTAGTCTCTCTTGTATTGTATTGTATCAATCCAACTGCAAAGCACGGACCTTTTCTCCTATCGAGAGTACGATGGCGTGTATCATAGAATCCAACACGCTTGCCTAGTTGGCGGACTTTACATGCATTGTAAAAATACCAATATATATGTATATAGTATATACGTTCATGTCGAATGTCCATGATGTGCCTACCCCCATCAGAGTTGGGGGCTCGACTCTTGAAGTTGTTGACGAATATGACAAGTGGTCCGGTTAGGCAGGTCCAACTTCGACAGAGAGGTCAATCGTCGAATCCAACCCGGTTGGGCAGCGTTCGGGAAACTACGCGATGTCTTCTCGTCCAAAATACCTCAGTGCCTTAAATCGAAAGTCTTCGATAGTGTGTTGCCAGTGATGACATACCGCACCGTGACGTGGCCTCTCAATATGGGCCTTATAAGGAAACTCAAAGCCACTCAACGAGCTATGGACAGGGCTATGCTCGAGGTTTCCCTACGAGATCGAATCAGAAATGAAAAGATCCGTAGGAGAACTAAAGTAACCGACATAGCCCAGCGGATAAGTAAGTTGAAGTGGCAATGGGCGGGACACATAGCGCGGAGAACTGATGGCCGATGGGGCCAAAAAATTATCGAATGGAGGCCACTTAGTTGAAAGCGCAGCGTAGGACCTCCACCCACAAAGTGGTCAGACGACCTGATAAAGGTCGCGGGACGTCGCTGGATGCAGGCTGCCTCCAACAGGTCAATGTGGAAATCATTGGGGGAGGCTTATGTTCAGCAGTGGACTTCCTTTGGCTGATAAATGGATGCATATAAACATTGATGTTTTGTATGCACTCTACAGTAGAAAAGGACAGTGGCAGCAACCTGGCGCAAGTGCAGGTGAACAAGGGGCAGCCGGTGCCGGCGCAGAGCGCGCCGCACTACATGAACAACGGCTCGCGGTTCGCCGCCGCCCCCGCCCCCGCGCCCGCCGCCCCCGCACCCGCCGCGTCTGCCGCACCCCCCGCGCCCGCCGCCCCCGCACCCGCCGCCGCGCCGCCCGTCGCAGACGTGCAGAAACTGCAGCAACAACTCCAGGACATCAAGGAACAGGTCACTAGTCATTTTTAGCGATATAATATTAAATTGTCCTTTCGATACTTCGGAATAGGAAAAGGTATATCGGGGTATCCGGCCTTCCAGTCTGGAGCGCAGAGATCAACCCGGGTTCCTACCGAGATCATGGTTTGTTGGCGGCATAACGCCTGAAACCTGTCGGTAGCCTCTTGCAAATAAATGAAATATAAATGAAATTGAAAATAATTTATTGAATCCATTAATATGTTCAACATTATTTAGATTCAGTCATTTTTTTGATGTACCACCCAGTTCAGAAAGCGGTTTTCATTAGAGAAAAACGGGCAAAAAATCTGTTGCTCTATTCAAAACCAGTTTACAATGTAGAGATTATTACAAAATTTACAAGTAAATTTATACCACTGATATTGCACCTTCGACATTGTAACTCACCAAACTTAAAACCAACCTATTAACAATAAGGTTATATCTATCCTCAGACCATGTGCCCCATCTGCCTGGACCGGCTGAAGAACATGATCTTCCTGTGCGGCCACGGCATGTGCCAGATGTGCGGCGACCGCATCACCGTGTGCCCCATCTGCCGCAAGCAGGTCGAGAAGCGCATCCTCCTCTACTGAACAATCAACTATACTCTCAAACACTATCCAATAAGCTATTAAGGTACGTTTACACTATGACATTAAGTTTCAGTTGCATAAACTAACTGCCAATACCTTTAACCTTTTTGACCTTTGACCTTTTGTTTAAATGTATGGCGATGACGTTTTCAAAGGCAAAGGTATTGACAAAGTTAGTTTGTGCAACTCAGCCTTAGTGTATACATCGAAGTGTCTCTACATGAACACGAGTGTCTCTGATTGCAAAATTTATTATTATACAATAATGAGTGTCGCATCAGACGCAGTGTGACAAGTTGCGTCCAAGTGTGTATAAAACAGTACACACATTATATTTGCGTCAGAATTTATGTCATAGTCTAAACGTACCATTATACTGAAGCGAGAGGGAAGATATGATCACTGCGTTGTACAACAAATAGAGGTACAGTCACGCTCATTATACGAACATTTTGTATACGATGTTCCCTCTAGTATCATAATATATCAATGTAAACATCATTTATATGATGACTCGCCTAACTGATCTGTACTCAAATATTTCATAGTAAATATTAATTAAGTCGCAAAATATTCCTTATCGCTATTGTAATTGTCGACAACTTCAGCCAAAAGAAATCCACTGTTGAAAATAGCTTCCCCTAAGAATTTCCACGGTGACCTATTTAGGAGCAGCCTAAACCAGTGAAAGATAATATTATATATATCGGCGAAACACTTTAATTAGTATATATTGACTTGTATGTTAACTCGTTTGGATGATACATTACACTCGAAAATTATTAGTAACTATGAAAGTTAAGTTTAAAAAATAATTATAAGCATTTTTATTATTATTATTATAAACGATGTTATTTCTGTGGAAATCCATAAAAATAATTGCATAAATTGCATCTGTTTATCGAATTGTCATCGCCTGAAAAGGTAAGGCGTTCAGAAATATAAGAATTAAGAAACTAGCCAAATTTTATGTAGTTAGCATTTGAAAAGTATTTACTGATTACGATAGTATAATCTGTATTTATCACAATTATATTGAATGTTGATGGTTATAAATGATTATACACAACTATAAACCATGCCTAAATACTACAAAAAGTGTGTTTTTAATGTATCGCGCTAAGACTTATTTCGATGAATGAAAGTAAAATGTCGTCCGAGGCAGTTTGTTTCCAGTTATGCATTTATTTATTTATCTCTACACATCTAACGTGGATGTGTCTAATCAAATTTTATTCTTCTAAGTTTCGCCTAATTTATAGCAATTATTATGTAATAAGTGCCTTCCTTTGTTAAACTATATCCCACGTGAAATGGTGTCATGTCTTACAATTGTTTTGATTTTGTGATGCATTTTTAATCATTTAGTTATTCAAAATGTAATCACGTTAATATTATTGATAAAAATAAATTGTTTAAATTTATCGAGTGTTTTTATGTAAAGGTTTATTTTCAAAAATTCTAAACGATCCCCGACTTCGGTTGAGGTGTTATTGTGCCAGTTTTTGCATGCGTAAAGGTGCTCACAAGAGCCACCCGGCACCACCTCGCCTCGTGTGGTTAGTATTCTTTATATGAATTTGTATGGACATACGCTCACTAAATCAACTCCGTAACGTCACCAGGTCGCCGCCGCCCACACGAGGACCACCCGCTGACAAATCGTTGCTCGCATGCTTGTCTTGCGTTGTTGCACATTAACAATTCAGAAGCCGCGAATGAACCGCGCGTTGCCACCGAGTGGTCCACGCGAGGTCGAGGACTGGGCCGCCAGCGATGAGATAGCGCCGGGTGGGTCCAATGAGCGGTAACCTTTAGAGAGCCCGTTGAGTTTTCTGGGATTTACTCGAGTGTGACACATGAATATAGAGGAGGGACCTCGCGTCCTATTGAGTGCCTCCACCGTATTATATCACCTCTTTATGTAAGGTCGTGCATCCAGGATAGCCTATCAGATTAGTAAGAAAAATCGATCGTCGGAAATACAGAAGCGTGTCAGATCAATATAAGGTTTGTTAATTACGGGCTAAAAAGTGTACATTTGATGTGTGTGACGACGCTCGAGTAACTCCACACTTAGCCATGTCGGCTCACTAACTATGAAACCTGCTCAAGTTCCGGTCGGTTGGCGCTTACTTGGCGGCCTACGTCCAACAGTGGACCGTGATAGGCTGAGAATAAAAATCAATTGTTTATTACTATCCACATCCCAATAGACAGTATGACTGTAATGGTAAAAGAAATGTATTAAATCCAGTTACTATGTAGCAAAATCAACACAACAATGTAGGACCAAGAGAAAATTTAATAAATAATAAATACTAGCACAACAAAAACAAACAACTTGGGAAGGAAAAAAAATCATGCCGAGCATTCGATGAGCGTGTCGTCCACGGCGTGCTTGAGCGGCGGCGCGGGGTCGGGCACGCGCACACCCTCGTCGATCGCCGGCGCGCGACTAGCGAGCAGGTCGCGCGTGAGGTCGGCGATGCGGAACGACAGGTGGAAGTCGGCCGCCAGCTCGCTCTCGTCGCACAGCGCGCAGTCCTTGTAGTACAGCGCCGACGCGCCGCGCAGCGCCGGCGACGTCGCGCAGTACAGCGGCGTGCTGGCCGCCTGGCTCTACACATATGCACGCAGCCGTACAGACATGGTCAACGATTCCATTTCATAGTACCACTTAACAGTATCTCAATAAATAAATAAATAACACCCAACAATGACATGCATAGTCCTGACGCCACACTAAGATCGAGTCTTGTATCGTGGGTATCAGGTACTACGAGACACTTTTCGGTCTCACAAACACCCAGACCCGAAAGAAATGTTTGTTGGCCGCACAAACATTTCTCTAGGTGCGGGGATCAACCCGCGGCCTCTCGTTTCACAGACGGCGTCTAACCGACTGCGCCACGACGGCTGTCAAATCTAGTTTGTTATCAGGTTTATTGTTAACTAGCTGTACCCGCGACTTCGGCCGCGTGTAATTTAACAAAAACTTAATTTTTCTAAACCTTGCAAACCATACAGGTTTTGTTTATTTTCCTTGCCTTCGTTACTATTGCTCCATTGAAACGGAGCGGGGGGACGAATTGTAAATATCAACGAATGCAATTAGAATCATTCCTATCTAAATGCGCGCATCTGGGTTTCGACCATCTCCGCGTCTATTGAAACACATCCTTACTATTTCCTTGCTTTCTCCTAGCAAAATGACTGCAAGTCGTAATAAGAAACTGGCTACCTACACATAAGGAAGAGAATGATCTGTTTCAAAACTATCAGAAGATAAAAAAGGTTAAAGTTATTAAAAATCTAAATCACTTTAGATAAAACAATGACTGTTCCAAGGTTATAGAGTAGCTGTAATTATTTCCCTAATGTATACTTACAATAGTCTTCGAAAAGGGATCCATTATTGTGTAAAGGGCCTCATAAGGCCACCAATTTCGACACAAGCGTGTCTTCACGAAGGAGCCAGGGTGTGCGCAGAACACTGACTTTCCACTGTTCAGCCAGCGGTAACTCAGCTGATGCATCGCCAATATGCCACATAACTTTGAAATATTATACGCCCTGATAGACGTGTACTGGTCTTCTGGCAACGAGACCAATTGCTCAGTAGGCATTAACTTATCATTGAAACTCCAATTAACGTTCCTGGAATATTTCATTGCAATTAAGGAATGATACATTATATGGCCTACTGATTTCTGTTGCTGCACTCACAAGTTGAGAATAGAAAAAAATAGATCACTCGATCAGACTGCAAAATAATGTAATATTATGATGTGTAAAGTTGCTTGGTCGTCGGTCAGGTTGTTGGATAGATAGACCAATAAGTAATATCGTGAATAGAAATTAGCCGATCTATACATATAAATAAAATTGAACTGTCTGCTTGTAAAGTGAAAATAAAAATAACAACCAACTACATATCGTTATATACACGATGCCTATAACGAAAATGACCTTAGATTTTTTTTGTCTGTCTGTCTGTTTGTTTGTTCCAGCTAATCTCTGAAATGGCTGGACCAGTTTTGACGGGACATTTATTGTCAGGTAGCTGATATAATAAGGAGTAACTTAGGATACATTTATTTTAGAAAAATTCTTTTATTTGAGAATAATAAAGTTTTTGTTAAATTCCACGCGGACGAAGTCGCGGGTACAGCTTGTCTTAAATATAATTCAAAAATAAGAACAAAAAAATAGATAGTAAACCTGTGCGATTCCGACGAAACGAACACAACGCGTGCATCCGGAGCAAGTATCTTTTCTATGTTTGAAAGCAAATAATATTGACTTAAATAATTAACTTGAAACGTTGTTTCTAACATATCCTCCGTTAGAGTCCATGGCAAACCAAACGTGGCAGCATTTAAAAGCACAATGTCGATTTTGCTAGAAAATAAATATTGTATTAATATAAAATACAAAAGTATTGATACAACACGACAGCAAATTTTACCAATTGTCACTAACATTGCTTTTATCTGAAACTCTACCTGGACTGCATTTACGCTTACCATCAGGCGCGGTGTAGTCACCATGCCAGGCCAGTATAAAAAACTATTTCATTTCAGTATGATATTATGAAGGAGTACTAAGTAGCAGCATACCCAATTATTATAATTTTCAATCGAGACACTAGAAACCAATGGAATAGCCTAAATTTATTACTTAATCATTACCTCTCATCTTTCAATATATCTTCGGAACATTTCTTAACAGATCGCAACGACGCAAGATTGATTTCATAAAATCGAAGGCGGTCAATATTTTCGCAAACATTTTTAGCGACTGTGTTCGCCGCGTATGTATTGCGGCAGGCCATGAGTACATTGCACTCACGGGAACTGAGACATCGAGTCATTTCCAACCCGATGCCGCTGTTTGCGCCGGTAATCAAACATGTTTTATCCTTCAATTCGACGTCTTTTACCACCTGAAAAACGAAGCAAACTTTACATTTTAATTCACACGTCCGTATTCGTAGTTTTACCTCCTGCTTTTCTGCATCTGTATCTGTATCGGCCAATCTACGTCCCACTGAAGGGCACAGGCCTCCTCTACAATTGAGAATACGATTGAGCGTGGTTAGGCCAAATAGTCCACCACGCTGGCCTAGTGCGGGATGGCGGACTTTACATACCATAGAAAATGCTATGGTATCCAGGTTTCCTCACAATGTTTTCCTTCACCGTTATAGGGGCGTGGTGATTGACTATCAATACACACATCACTCCGAAAAGTCAGAGGTGTTCCTTAGGATTCGAACCCGCGACTACCGTGAATTTGTTGTTTTTCAACGAAGAGAAAAAGATAATGTCGTATTTGCAACTCCTATTACTTGTAACCTTTGATTAATTTAGTACCGGTAATTGGTTAAAGATAAAGACTTAACTTAGATGTATCCAGAGTATCACTACGATCAGTGATCGGTAACAATAAAATTCGTGCCGCTGCTGATCCTAGCCTACGGGTGCCGTAGCGTTTTCATTGAATGGTATAGAATAGTTGCTTGATCATGGGCGTATCCAGGGGACGGCAGGGGGACAGCTGGCGCCCCCCATCCGGATTTTGTCTATGTACCTACTAAGTATCTACTTTTGACGAAAAAGGTTCGAAAAAGAAATTTTTGCCATTTACAATATAATAATATAATTCTCATCAGAAAAATTGAAACACACAAATTTGCAAAGTTTATGTTTTGTAAGGATAAAGATTATCAGAAAAATGTGTATGTTTAGGAACATAATTATGTCAAATGTCGTTTCATAGTGAATAATAAGTTTTCAAATCCTAATGTTGACGTTCTAAATTAAAATTTTTATACACATTTTACTACTACTACAATTATTATTATTAAAAGGTCATTTTACACACCCAGAAACTTGAAAACGATGCTAAGAGCGACTGTGATCGAAGATTCTGTCACGGAAGACTTACGGCCGGGTTCAATACTCTGTCTGTCTTTTTCTACCCGTTAAAATCGCTAACTCTAGTATGAATTCTGTCATTTTTCGGTTTCAATAATCGTAGACAGATGAATAAATATATCTATGATTTGTATCTATCAATGGGAGGGCTCTCGCTAACCATAGTTAGGAAATTGCATAGAAATTAAAATATACGCGTTTCGATAACGATTCGAACTACTGTAGTTATTTGTGTTTAACTAGCTGTCAACGTTTTCTAATATCTCTGCAATATGGTGGATAATACATCGAGTATCCCAGATATGTTGTATTTTTATATGATTTTTATGAAAAAAATCAACAAAATAAAGTGACATTAATATATTCAGTGATGAAAGTGATAACGAAATGTTAAAAGCTGGTGTATTTGACGCCGATTATAACATATGAGAACCAAAAAAACTATGTGAATATTCTAGTTAGAATTTATTTACAGATTTACTTTTTAGATGAAATAATACATCAGCTATTATGTTTATTTCTAAATTTAAACCCAGCCCGCAAGGAACCTTCCTCCTGGTAAGCAATACATATCAAATATTTCGTTAAGTTATTTTAGTTAGTTATGTTATGTTAGTTTATTTCATTAAGTTTTATAAGTGTATTGAATTATTCCAAAATCATATATCTATATCTATAAAAGAGGAATTCTATAATAAATGTAACAGCTTGGGAACAATAATGTGTCACTGTTCCATTAACTGCTGCTATCATTGTGGTGTTACGTACTGGGGAGAATGCATGTTCAGTAGGTAACTATTTTTGGGTATCAAAAGCTACAGTCAGCCAAATCATTACTGATGTGCCTTGGGCTATAACTGAGCTATATTAGCAATATGTAAAAATATTAGACAACACACAGCATGGGTTTCATAAAATTGCAGTTTTCCCAAGAATCTTTGGTGCAATTCATTGCACATATTATATTCTCATAGAGCCACCTGGTTACTAATGACTTTAGATATATTAGGATTAATCAATAATTATGTTTTAATGTTGTCTATGATTTTAACATAAATCTTGGTATTATGTATCAGTTATCTGATCTCAATGTATTAATCTTAATATTTTTATTTTTAGATTCAAATATAGGAGAAGAATTAAGAAAATAAAGGCATTATTGTTCAAGAAATGTGTACCACACTGCACAGATATTGCACAGTTACTTTTCATGAATGTATTGGAACGCTAGCCTGGGGCTCATGACACTATTACATTTAACTACTCTGCTAAAAGGTATATCTTGTGCTTTATATTTTGAAAGAATGGTTAAGAGAATATATTGAGACTAATATATATTTGTGTAAGTAGTTTCCTAATAGTTCCCTAGTTTCAAAAGGGTACAGCCTGACGGAAATCATCAAAACATATTTTCACTTTAAATCTTTTATTTTTTGTAAATAACACATTTATTTTCAGTACAATGTGAAAAAGTTGTATAATAATATGGTAATAGATATCTAATTGGAGATAGTGCATGTCCACATACTACTTTATTAACAACACTGCTCATTGTCTTCCATAGAATATTGCAACAATGCAGCTCATATAAAATTGAAATACTACTCAAAGTTATTATAGTTAATATTTTGCTCTTCCATCTTTCATATCTTTCTTTCATCTTTATTTCAGGTCTTATGATGTTTGGAAAAGAAGATTTCCACACCTTTCACTAAAAAAAGTTGTTTGGATTTGCACACAACTTTAAACATTATGAGTGCCACAGCGATGTCACATAATATTTGAAGAATGAAAAGCATTGCTGATGTGCAACATGAAATTGACATACCAAACACTGCTAGGCTAGACATCAATATTTATTACTTATTTTAAATTAAAAAAAAACTTTCAGAACTTTGTCAATAATAAAGATTAAAGATTTTTCACAAATTATCTTTCATATTTCATTTACCCATAATACAATCTGCGGAAAAGGGGTTCTTATATTAGTAAATACATTATTTATTCGATATATAAAATGTGTAACAGTTGTTTTCTCTTTAACTAGTAATTACAATTTCAAACACTTCTAGCATAGTAAGATCACCTGAATAATATATTATTCTTCATTTGATTTATATTGTTTGAATTATTATAATATTCCTCAGTATTTATTTGTAGATAAGCACTGAAATGATTTCAAGTCTTTAAAGTCAGATTAATAACAAAACCAAAGTAATGCAACTACGAAATGTTTTATTTTACACACTTTTCTTCGTATTTATAAATATTATGGTCTGTGATTCAATTTAAATTTGTAACTCTATCGCAGAAATGGGGCCGTAAAATTCATATTTCAATTCATTCTTGTTGGTAAATGTGTTGGTAAACATTGATAAATTGTAAACTTTACATTTGACATATCATAAATCAGTCATTACGATGCGTTTTGTTCTTCTATTGTAAGCTTTGTATGAATTATTAATTTGCCATTATTTGTCACAATACTTACATTATTAATATATTTTAACGTTATATTCTTCTAATAATATATTAATGATGATTTATAATAATTCTAAAATATAGTTAAGAATTAACCTAATAAATGTTGACCTCAATCAAAAGTGCAAATATAAAACGTTTGGGAGGGACGTCCTTACCAGAGATTTAAACAATATCTCAGTTCAGCATTGTTTATCCTAGTTTAGTTTTTGTTATCGAAACATCGGTTAAACTTCGGTTAAACAAAGATAGAAACACGTAATTATCGGGGATAATTTTTACCGCTTAACTGTCAATATATTATTGAAAACGGCCGTTAATAAGCCGTTTTGCGGATATAATCGAAAATTACTTTTAAAATAACGATTGTTTTGTCAGCCTCCGTGGCGTAGTTGTTTAGACGCCGCCTGTGTAACGAGAGGCCGCGGGTTATATCCCCACACCGAGAAAAATGTTTGTGTGGCCCACATATATTTCTTTCAGGTCTGAGTGTTTGTGAGACCGTAAAGTCTCTCGTAGTTCCTAATACCCACGACACAAGACCCGATCTTAGTGTAGGGTCAGAACTACGTATGTGAGTGTTGGGTGTTTATTTATTTATTTATTGTATTATTAAAACATGTATAAATAATGATATGCCTAAAATGACATATTTTATTTATATTTATTAGTATATTTGTTAATCGTCATTAGGGCAAAAGGTTCTGGACCTTAATCGACGACCCAGTAGCGTCGCGTCGCGTAGTGTCGCGGGAAGCGGACAGCGGTAGGCTGTGGGTGGCTCAGAACCGCTCTGTAATCTGTATGAAGGCCTATGTCCAACAGTGGACGATTATTGGTGACTATCAAAAATCTCATCTCCTTCTCTGGTCCAAAACCTGGGTACACCCATGTAACTTGATTTAAATATAGTGTTTAGGTTTTGTTCATGATATACCAGGCTTGGCACTTGGCAAGGCTTGATACCGGGTTTTTTCCGATAGTAATGCCGTAACTTAATCGGTCTACAAAATATTTAATAACCATGATGTGTCATAGAAAAACTTAACACTCAATATTTTACAAGTAATCCTATTACTCATTAGTTACTTAAAATAGATTTGTAGAAATAGCAATGGGTTAATCAACTATAGCCTCCTAGCGCCCAAGCGCCTTTGAAATATCCATAATTGAGATCATCATAAACGGCCAAACGTTGTCGGGCCACGACTTTGATGACCGCCCAAGGACCTTTTTAAAAGACATAATATTCAAAAAGCAATCATATTTGATATTTGAGTTGTAAAGACTGTTATCATTACGACCCAATAGCCTTAAAATATGGGAAGTTTTGTAAAAGCAACTATGGACATTCACAACATAGCACTAAAAGTCTCACTTCAAATGGATAATCTAACGTGAAAAAAAATAACTTCGGCTGTAACGGATTTTACAATCATATTCTTCAAAAAGGTCCTTTGGGCCCATAATGACTACGAGCTCCAAAAATATCTGGGCGCTAGAAGGATATTCTATTCCTTTACTTACCGCATCAGCAGTGGGGCCATGTATTGCGGTGAAAACAATTTCCTCAATTCGTTTTAAATTATTAACTACAACAATTGGCAGAGTACTCATAAATCTTCTATCACCAGAACTGACTGTTCGGGCTATACTGTAAGAATACAAACATAATTATGTACAGAAATATTTTTATAGTATAAAGATAAAACAAGGTGGATTAAGTAAATAATAAACCATAAACATGTTATATTCTGCCTCGGTGGCATTATTGTACTACGGTACGGTTTCAAAACTTATACTGGTGGTAGGTCTCTCATATGCGAGAGGCCATCTGGGTGGGTACCACCGCAGTGTCTATTTCTCCCGTCAAACAGCAGTGTAAACGCACTTTTAAACGCACGGGTTAAAGGGCATTGTAGCCAGAGTAACTACTGGACATATTGAGACTTAACATCTTATGTCTTAGGATGGCGAGCGCAGTGGAATGCCAAGCATTGCTTTGTAATTCAAGGTGTTGTTTGGTTTTGCTACTGTTCATGAGCGGTCGTATCGCTTACCATCAGGCGAGCGGCATGCTCGTCTCGCCATTCATAGCAATAAAAAAAAAACTGAGGTCTCGGGTTGGAATACCGGGTCGGTCAAAGAGATATAGGATTTTTCTATTCATTATCAGCTCGGAGTCAGGATTTGTACCCGACATGGCGATAGGCTCGCCTACTATTCTGAAAAAAAGGCGTGAGTTTATGTATGTATGATATATTCTATTAATTATCGACATGGGTCGTCAAGCCCCAAGACTAAGACAGTTGTACCACCGCTAATATCAGGCTGTTTCAATTTTCAATAGCACCATCATTCAAAAACTATGCCTAATAAAATATCATGAAATTTGGTGCAGCCATTGTCTTGATATTGAAGATTAAGTAAGGCTATATTTGCGTTTGTTCGCACGATGGGCAAAAAAAAGATACTTGCATTTAAAAAACACTGTTCTTTAAAGAAAAAATATGACCATTCAGTCAAAGAAATCATAACCGGGAACTATTCTCATCAAAGGATCGAATCAAATCTCGAAAACAACTTATAGAAATGGCTCAGGAGCGAGATGGGTTATAGTGCTTCAGCATTTTTAACACTTGTGTCATTGTTGTCACAAGTGTTATCACCTTTTTTGAAGTACAGTATCACCACGCTCCTGTTCCTGTTGAGCCCTCGAGAAGAACGGAATTGAAGAGCTTCTGAAGGACTTTCATCAGTATTAGCGTTACGCCCGCTTTCAGCTCTGAAATGATTCCGTCCTCACCCTACGCCTTGTTGTTCTTAAGTTGCCTCAGGACCATCTCAATCTCACACAGGCTGATGTCCGGGCTATCATCGCTAAAGTGTCGGATCAACTTGGCTCTCGGGTGTTCGGCCGAGCTAACAATAGTTCGGCAACCGAGGTGTATAGCTGTCCGTAGAACCACTCGTTCTCCCTTAATACCTCTACCCTCATCGAAACTACGTGGTCGCCCTCCGTCTCCAGCCTAGACAATTGGCTTAGTCCAATAGTCAATTGTCTCTGAGCCATAGATCGACTTTCGGCCATAAGGTCAAGAGTGTGGATCGAGTGCTTTTGCGGTCTATCTATACGGCGAGATCTAAAATACATAGATCCCAAAGTATCGTATGGACAGCTTCTACTAAATCAATGTTTAAATGTATTTGGTACTGGGCGACCCGCCTTCGATATGTTACTCATATATTTTGATTTGTTGGCTAGTCAAGTCAATAAGCAAATTATATTATTATCTATTATCAACATGCACAAGTACAACCAAATAAATATTATTTTTTGCTTTGCAGTGGTACTTATTATTTTATTATTTTTGGTTTTTAGTGGTTTTTTGATTTGAAGTCGGTTTTAATTTTTTTATTTAAAATTTTGATATTCTGTGTATAAGGTACAAAGATGGATACCATGTTGTTGATGAGAGACCTGTGGACGAAAAATCCGACACCTCTTCGGCACTGTTCGTCGTCCCCCCGATAGAAGAGCAGGTTACTGGACCTCAGGGATCATACAATCAGCAATTAAGAAGATTTTGGATCGTGTTGGATTTGGAAGCTATCAGCTTCAATGTGTCTGATACGTTGAAAATACCATCAAAGTATATGACTACCAAGGAAACACCTTAAACATAGGTAGGTACTTGCCTAAGAAATATAATATATACAATTCAGCTTTTATACTGTAACGTTTGTAAAATTAGGTACGTTTATTAAATATTATTATTATATTATTTAGGTTGCAGCAAGTCGCTGGATGCAGGCTGCTTCCAACAGATCGATGTGGAGATCCTTGGAGGAGGCCTATGTTCAGCAGTGACTTTCCTGTGGCTATAGAGAGAAATAGAGAGAGAAATATTACTTCAAACATCGCCGACCGACATATCGTGTACAAAATCCCTGACTCCGGGCTGATAATTAATAGACAAATCCAATATCAGTATGCCCGACACGAGGTTTGAACCCGAGACCTCAGCATTGTAATTGTACTGTAATACATTCGGGCTACTACACCGGCTAGCACAGGCTGAGCCACTTCCTTTTGTCTTAATGCTTTGTTTTTTTTTGTATCATGACTATTTGTTTTGTAATTAGCCGAGGTAGTCGGTGACTGGAGCCGAGCTGGTGACACGTTCATTCAATGGATTGATATCTTAGCATCACAGTAATTACGAAGTCACTCGGAATAAATCGAATATCGTGCTTCGCATTAGTTCCTCTAATAGTCATATTCTCTACTATCAAGTTAAAGAAATAAATTTACCAGCTTCGCATATAATGATACATTATGATATTGTAAATATCAGCTCCAAACCACAATAGCACAATTTATTTAATAAAAGTTTATATTATATGAGCTGATTCAACATTAATTGAATATTATTTAGTAGCAAGTACTCGCGTTCAAGAAGCAAATATTATTTTGTAAAATGAATGACACGGTGACAATTGGTAACAATACAATTAAAATGTCACAAAAATATTTATGAATTGAAGATCGCGATTTCTTCTTTAAAAAACATCCGATAAGCTCTTTCATTTCATAAACGTAATTTAATAATCAATATATTAATTTTGCACAGATTACTTCCATGAGAAAACAAGAAACATTGCCAAATTATCTTACGAATTCAGGGGGCGATGAAATGAAAAACTTGGTATATTTTTTCCCGTGGACCTATAAGTCGGAACTAGGCCGTAAGATATCGTGCTTTGGGTTTCTGGACGAAAGAATTAAAAAAGCAAATGTCAGAAATTGACATTAATTTTTCCGAGTTTCGTATTGTTGTGACTGAGCAAAACATGTTTTTTTATTTTGTGAATTAAATTTATCATCCAGGATATGTTTTCTTCATTTTTAGATTTTAATATTTTCACCCCGTTCATATAATAATAAAAGTTAATTCAATAACCTAAAAGCGAAAAATCTCATAATAAACATGGACAAGTCCAGCAAAAGACGTCACTCTTCATCGAGCTCTGATAGTGCTGAACAGACACGCAAAAAAGATTTAAAAGAAAGAGATGAATTCGCAAAACGGTTAAAGAAACGAGATGAAGAAAAGGTGAAAAAACTATCAGAAACATCCAGCAAAAGATCGTACGAAGAAGCCGCTAAGCGATTAAAACTGGAAGCAGAAGATAGAGACAAAATCTTACCAAAACTCCGTGTTCAGTCTCGACGCAAGTACTTGGAGAAACGAAAAGACGACAAAGTCGTTGAGTTAGAAGCTGATATAGCCGATGATGAGTATTTATTCGATGAGAGCATGTAAGTTTAACATATTTTCGGTAGCCATAGCTTGCTGTGTGTAATACAACAGATATTAAATCCAACTCATTAAATTCGAACCCCTCATAATACTCAAGAAAAATAAGTAATTATGGCTGTTTTCTTATTAGCTGAGCTAAGACAAAATAATATTTCCCAATAAATGAAGTTGTTATGGTATCAAAGTATGTTCTTAGCATATGAAATATTTAACATTAAGATAACACATTGAACTTTGAAATCCTCATTATATTGTATAAAATACCTAAATAAATAAAATATATTGTTTACAGTTTAACAAAAAGGGAAAGGCAAGAAAGAGAGCACAAAAAGACCCTATTAAAACTAGCTAAGGAACATGAGAGGGCAAGAGAGTTGGAAAATGTTCAGAGGTACCATATGCCACAAGATTTGGGGAAAGGAGAAAAAAGTAAGTACTTTTAAAATTAAATATTCATGTTTTATTAAACAATAAATGTTTGTTTTCATCCCAACCTTCTTTCTTTGTTGTCTTTATGTCTTCATTCATTTCATTATCAATGTCTCAGGATGGTGAGCACAGTGGAAAGCCAAGCATTGCTTTGTAATTCAAGGTGTTGTTTTGTTTTGCTACTGTTTATGAATGGTTGTATTGCTCACCATCAGGCGAGTCGTATGCTCATCTCACTATTCATTGCAATAAAAAAAATGTACCTTGTTGCCCTGCTACTTCCCTTGCTGCAACTTGTTTTTATTGTGTTTGCTTTAAAAATTATGGAATTTGTTCTGAAATTCTTAAAATTGTTAGTTATTAGGATGCCTGTATATAACTAAGAATATTAATACTTATTGAAGAAAGTCCAGGCACTTGATGTTTTTTTTTATATTGTTAAATTAACCAAAACTAGATAATTTTCACCTTATTTGTCTAATCTATTATTGTAAGAATGACCATATTATCTGTTCTTTAAGGTGAATATGTTGAAGTTGATGAAACTGAAAAACTGCCACATGCTGAACAACAGAAATGGGAACAAGAACAAATTAAATCAGCTTTCTTCAAGTTTGGTGCAAAAGATGCTAAGGCTAAAGATGAGTATGAATTATTACTGGATGAACAAATTGACTTCATTCAAGCCTTTAAAATGGATGGAGATGATACAGAGAAAGAAAAAGAAGAAAAAACAGAATATCAGAAATTGCGCATGAATATTGAAGAAACAAAAAAATCACTACCAATATATGGTTTTAAAGATTCCTTGATAGAGGCAATAAAGAAATATCAAATATTAATAGTAGAAGGTGAGACAGGGTCAGGAAAAACTACACAAATACCTCAATATCTCCTGGAAGCAGGCTTTACCAAAGATAGTAAAAAAATTGGTTGCACCCAGCCAAGGAGAGTAGCAGCAATGTCAGTAGCAGCAAGAGTTGCGCAAGAAATGAATGTCAAACTAGGAAATGAAGTTGGGTATAGTATAAGATTTGAAGATTGCACCTCAGATAGAACAGTTATAAAGTACATGACAGATGGTACCCTTCACAGGGAATTTCTTTCAGAACCAGATTTGGCATCATATAGTGTAATGATTATTGATGAAGCACATGAGCGTACACTCCATACTGACATACTGTTTGGTCTTGTTAAAGATATAACAAGATTTAGACCTGATTTAAAACTACTCATCTCCAGTGCAACTTTAGATGCTGAAAAGTTTTCGAACTTCTTTGATGATGCCCCTATTTTTAGAATTCCAGGAAGAAGATTTCCTGTAGATATATATTACACAAAAGCACCAGAAGCAGATTATGTAGATGCTTGTGTGGTTTCTGTATTACAAATACATGCTACACAGCCTCTAGGTGATATATTAGTTTTTCTAACTGGTCAAGAAGAAATCGAAACTTGTGTAGAAATGCTACAAGAGAGAACAAAAAGAATAGGCAAAAAGTTAAAAGAACTTCTTATATTACCTGTGTATGCAAACCTGCCTAGTGACATGCAAGCCAAAATTTTTGAACCCACTCCTGAGGGGGCTCGCAAAGTTGTACTAGCTACAAACATTGCTGAAACATCACTAACTATAGATAATATAATTTACGTTATTGATCCTGGGTTTGCAAAGCAAAACAACTTTAATTCAAGAACTGGCATGGAGAGTCTAATGGTTGTTCCCATATCCAAAGCTTCTGCTAATCAAAGAGCAGGGAGGGCAGGTAGAGTTGCTCCAGGAAAATGTTTTAGATTATATACAGCTTGGGCATACAAGTATGAACTGGAAGATAATACTATTCCTGAAATCCAAAGAATCAATTTAGGCAATGCTGTACTCACATTAAAAGCTCTGGGAATCAATGATCTTATTCATTTTGATTTCTTAGACCCACCTCCTCATGAAACTCTTGTATTAGCATTAGAACAATTATATGCTCTTGGGGCCCTAAATCATCATGGAGAACTAACTAAAGCTGGTAGAAGGATGGCAGAATTTCCCACAGATCCAATGCTCGCCAAAATGTTACTAGCTAGTGAGAAGTAAGTTCAATTACATATTTTATAATTACAGCTTATTAAGCCGAGATATAGGTTAAAATTATGAACTAAAAATTATTTATGTGTAAATAACACTAATAACAATAGCTATATAAATAATATGAATAATTTGTATTTTTAGGTATAAATGCTCAGAAGAAATTGTGTCAATTGCAGCAATGTTGTCTGTAAACAGCTCAGTTTTCTATAGACCAAAAGACAAAATCATACATGCAGACACAGCCAGGAAAAATTTCTTTCATCACAAAGGAGATCATCTGACTTTGATGAATGTTTATAATCAGTGGATGGCTTCAGATTATTCAATACAATGGTGTTATGAAAATTTTATACAGTACAGATCCATGAAAAGGGCGCGAGATGTGCGAGAACAGTTAGTTGGTCTAATGGAAAGGGTAGAAATAGACATGGTTTCAAGCATAGCTGATGATGTTAATATTCGTAAAGCTATAACGGCTGGTTACTTTTACCACATTGCTAAATTCTCTAAAGGCGGTCATTATAAGACAGTTAAACATAATCAGGTATATGCCTAAAACTTTATACTGGTTACATACTTTGTAATATTGTAATACAATATGTCAAAAAATTTAAATTTGCTTTCAGACAGTTATGATCCATCCAAATAGTGCACTGTTTGAAGAATTGCCTCGATGGGTTATTTATCATGAACTGGTATTCACATCAAAAGAATTCATGAGACAAGTCACCGAAATTGAGAGCAAGTGGCTTTTGGAAGTTGCTCCACATTATTATAAATCTAAAGAATTAGAAGATTCCACAAACAAGAAGATGCCTAAAACTGTTGGCAAATCATCAGGAACCCAATAAAAAGACTATGTACAAATTCGAAAATATTTATTTCATACTCTCCAATAATTTAAAAGCTAATGTTAGCTAAACATAAACAAAATAAGTTATCTATAAGACCTATAAAATTGAAATAATATCTATTTTAGTACGAGTGATCTAGCTGCAACAAATATCTCAAAAATCTGATACTCTTCCTTTTCTTTCCCAGTCTCCATATCTTGTAGGCTCTGGTCCTCTGGGACCACCAACTTCACCAGTGTTTGGGTTTGTATTGTTTGGCCATGGTGGCAATGGATCTTCTTTCTGTGCTGGATGCATTAAAGGTTGCTCTCCAAGATCGTCAATTGGTGTAGTTTCTCTAAGCTTTTTTCTAAATTCTGCCAACCTTGCAGACTCGGCTTTTTTTGATTCTTGCTTTTCCTCAGATTTCTCATTAATACCTGTGCTTGATTTATTACTATGCTTACAAGAGTTTACCACAATCGTAACGTCTGCAATTAAATAAATAATTATTGAAAATGGCTTAACAAGAGACTAACGTTAACAACTTATAAACATTTTTAAGCATGGAAATAATTAAGAGACAATAAAAACTCACTTCGGGGGCATATTTTAAGCATTCTTTTTAAACCCAACATAGTAAAGTATGATAGCACAAAAATAAACTCTTACTACGTCTATAAAAAATGTACGTGCAGATCCGAATATTTTTCCAAATGCAGAATGCAGATCACAGAAGCAGATTGGCAGTTGACATTGACACAAACAAATTAGCAGCTGATTGTCATTTGATCATATATAACCATAGAGTAAGAAAATAATAGACCTAAGGCTCAGACTAAATACCCTATAAACGTAGCCAAGCCATGGCCACACAAGAGACAGATATATCATTCTTCAGTGTGACCATGTTGTGACGCAGTCCAACATCAGCGTTGCCAACCATACGATTTAAATCGTATTTATACGATGTTTTTGCAGCTGGTACACCGTACGATATACGATCACTACTACTACGGGTAGGTGAAAGTGGCTTGGAGCCCATGAGGTGGTGGTGCTCCCTTACGCCCCAATAGCGTAGGCAAAAGCTACAGGCTGATGATGAGCAGCAGAATTATCAGCGCAATTACCTACGCTCTGCGCTCATCAATCAGCCTGCCAAGCGGTGCGAGTATTGACTGCACCCACCTTATGTGGGGGAGACCCATGTTCGGCAGCGAAAGTGTGTGGCTGTTATGATAATATTATGTGTTCTATGCACGATTGCAATTCGTCATCTCGCAATAACTAATCAGTGATTTTTTTAATTTCCGCGCGTGATGGAAAGATGAGTTATTTTGACACACCATACCACAAGATAGCGGAAATCATTTTTTAAATAAAATCATATGGATATTATATTATGAGGTGGCAATGGGCAGGGCACATAGCGCGGGGATCTGATAACCGATGGGGTCGGAAAGTGCTCGAATGGAGGCCGCGTAGCGGAAAACGCAGCATAGGACGTCCACCCACAAGATGGTCCGACGACCTGGTAAAGGTCGCGGGACGTCGCTGGATGCAGGCTGCCTCCAACAGGTCTCTGTGGAAATCATTGGAGGAGGCCTATTTTCAGCAGTGGACTTCCTTTGGCTGATGGATGGATGGATGGATGGATTATGAGGTTCTTTCGGCTGATATCACAAAAAAATACATCCATTTTCATATCCAATGTGGTGTTTTATTTTTTCACTAATACTTATATATTTTAATGTGTACATCTAAAACGAGAAGGAGAAATAATGTTTTGCAAGAAGTGCAAAATATTTAAATTAAGAGGCAATGTTTGTTTTTACATAATTTATTATGAATCTTATATAAATAATACACAATATACAAAATTATTACAATCAAATATTAATTACATCAATCTATGTTAACCCTTTAAATACAGGAGAACACTGTATGCGTAGAATATTGACTTAACTTACTTACACATATACTAGCGGTCAGGCCTGGTCCCGACCGGATGCAGGTATACTTTTCAAATCGATAGATTTCGAATCGTAATAAGTCACTCAGATATTGATTTTGAAACCAATCGGACCAATAAATAGTTCAAAATAGCAACCAAATAATCGCATCATAATATAATGTAGCCTTTGTCCGTTCCCAACGTCTAATTTACCCCTGTGCCGACTTTCATCAATATTGGTCGAGTCGTTAAGGCGTGAAATAGGAACAGTCTGACAGAAACAGGCAGAGTTATTTCCGCATTTATACTATTGGTAAGGATTCATAAAAATAATAATCAGGTACTTACATTAACATATTTAATTGGTATTGGTTTTATTATAACATTCTTATTTTTACGATGAAATGAATTGATCTCGAAGTAAATTGAGCAAATTTTCGAATTATTTTTGGGTACCAATTTCGGCATCCAGTAGTATCCACCCATTTCATTCTGATTTCACTGATAGCAAGAAACCTAAAATAAAAAGTAATTTTAATTTTTGTACGTATGAATAACGCTACATATTATTACCATGCAAATATTATGCAATGATCTAGGGTAAATCAATTAACATAGCAACACTAAACTTGTAAGTAATTAAAGTTATTTGATATTATTTGTAGAAATTATAAATTTAATCGATATTTCTCAACGCAAAACAATTTGAATGGAAATTAAAATATGATATTATTTACCAATAAACAACAAAATAATAATAATGTAACATAAATGAGTAATTTACGAGCGAAATGTTATTCCATATATTTTTCGTTCACTGCGGCTTTTGCAACCTAAAATACTACAACCCACCATTGCACATACACTATAGCCACTTATAATTGTAAAAATTGCTGCTTTACACTATCCAAAACAATTAAAATATAGGAAAAAACTGCGCAGTTTGCCAAACAAAAAACCAGCTACGGTGACAAGGATATTAAAAAAAACTGTCTCTTTTTCGCACACTATTGATTATTTATTTATTTATATACTAATGTTGTAACTTACTGTCTCACTCTTACCTTTGGGAGTGTTAATCTGTCTCCTTTATTTTGTAGGTTTTTGCTTGCGTTTCGCCTTGGTTTTCACTATTTTGTCTCGTTTTTGTAAGAATGAGAAGGAAAATATCTAGCAGTCTATTAGTTTCTTAGTCTATGGGTTAAGTGGTAAGACTCTTGTTTAGTCGTCTGTGCTCAATCTGTGCTAATGATGCTTTGACAGTTGAGGGGCTATTGACATGTGATTGACATTTCATATTTCTGTATGACTATGCATTTGCGGAGTCTGGGTTTTATAAAGAAACAATTCGCAACAGTTTTATGTGAAAAATCTACAAGAATGGCTAAAAGTACTTTCGAGTATGTAAAAAAATTTGAATTGGATGATACTCTTTTACCTAACACGTGGATAATTGTCAGACTAGATGGAAAGTGCTTTCACAAGTTTTCAGATGACCACAACTTTAGCAAACCAAATGATGTACGAGCTCTAAAACTAATGAACTTTGCCGCATTTAGTGTATTGCGAGAGTTTAATGATGTTTTAATGGCATTTGGTCAGAGTGACGAATACTCTTTTATATTTAGGAAAAACACTTCCTTATACAAAAGACGTGCAGCAAAACTTCTTACAACAATCAATAGCAAATTTTCTACATCCTACGTTTTTTATTGGCAGAAATTCTTTGATGAACAGCCCTTAAAGTATCCCCCGGCTTTTGATGGACGTATCATTACATATCCATCTGATGAAAATTTAATAGATTACATGAAATGGAGACAAGCAGATGTTCACATAAATAATTTATATAACACAACATTCTGGAACCTTGTATTAAAGGGAAACCTGACTCCCCAGCAGGTGGGTACAATGTAAAGTTATTATAGAAACTATATATAAAAACTTATAGTATACATATATGTAATACTATCTGTACCCGTGACTTCATCCACGTGGAATTTAACAAAAACTTTATTTTTCTAAAATAAAAGAATTTTTCCAAAATAAATGTAGCCCATTTTAGAAAAATTCTTTTATTTTCTTTTAAGTCCCGTCAAAAGCGGTCCAGCCATTTCAGAGATTATCCGGAACAAACAGACAAACAGATAAAAAAAATCTAAAGGCATTTTCGTTATAGGTATTGTGTATATAATGATAATAGTTGGTCATTTTTTTATTTTCACTTTACAAACAGACACTTCAATTTTATTTATATGTATAGATGTATAGTGATTATCAATTTTTTTCAGGCTGAGAAACGTTTATGTGGTACAGTATCTGCAGACAAAAACGAAATTTTGTTCCAAGAGTTCAATATAAACTACAATAGTGAACCTGAAATATTTAAAAGGGGAACATTATTAATAAGGAAAAATATTGTGAGCAATGGTGACATCCAAGGTGTGATTGTAGATGTACATGATGATATGCTGAAGGAAAAGTTTTGGAAGGAGAATTCTAGTTTATTAGTAGAAAAAAAATCTAAAACTAATTTACTGTATGAAGGTCCAACTACAGATATAATACAAAACCAAATTAAACAAAAATAAAATTATATAGATTAAAAGAAATATATAAATTATTTAGTTTTCTACTACTGACACCCATGTCCATAGGCTTATAAAACACTTTTTTTACAAAGGGTACAGGTTTGGTTATCATAACAAGATTCTTCCATAAAAAACACCTGATGTCTAGCCCCGTCTCTTTCTTTAGTTTTGTCGCCATTACGCCGAGAAGCCGCATCCTGGGTATCCCGCTCCGCCCGCAGTTTACGCCTAAACCCTAAACTTCCTATATAATAAAGTACTCTGTGGCAAAAACGTCGCTACAAGAAGCTACCCACAGGTAAGGACGTTTTATGAAAAAAATATTGAGATTTGCTTTTTGTCGTTTATCATTATTATTTTATTCACATATTTATAATAGTTACGTGCAAGCATGATCTGTCATGTGTTTAAATAGGTAATTCGACTAAAAATACATGTTTCTTAAAAGCATCGTCGCCGCCTCGCGCGACTTTCTTTAAAGCAGCTAAAAGTCATTGACATGCATAATGACGCAAAATGAATAACCGCCATTCTCTATATTCTATCTTGTGAAAGTACCAAAAATATTTTTTATTGACTCATTTCGTCAGTGTTTTCTTGTTTAAATATTTTATTAATTATATGCTACCTATGCATACCACCTTGAACTATCACCTTTTTAAGGCAAGTCCCTAGTTCGACTTACACCTAATATGTAGTTTAAGTTATAATTTTATTTTATCATCACAGACCAATAGACAATTATCATATAATAAATACCTACTTACATGCACATACAAACACCTGTGAAGGCAAAGCAATATCACTGCCCGACTCGAGATCAGAACCCAACACCTCAGTATCGTAATCGTACTATATTACAATTTACAACTACGCCACCGAGGCAGTCCTATGTTACCACTGCAGAATTACCAAAATATTGCTTATTTTGTGTATCTAGTTGGTTGTAAATAAAAGAGACAATGTTAGTTTCTTTTTATACTTTAAACAGATAATACAGATTAATACATATAACACTAATATAACAGTAATTCATACCAATAGAATAATGAATTTAGAACGGTATGAAGTTGACAGGAGAAAACTAACCATACTTTCATTAATTACAATACAGGTTTGTTTTAAATAACTTACTATGCTATGTACATCAACTCTTTAACAATATAACAGCAATATAACTGAATCTACAGGAATGTTACTGAACAATTTCGATAAGATTACTGCATGATTTGCATAACTGTTTTATCAGCATTTACTCCATCAGCATAACAAATGTTTAAGGCTGTCTAAGAGTTCTTATGAAGGCCCTCTTTTTATATCATTTGAAACGATTGCGTGTTTTAAAGCCCCCTTTAAGAATAAGATTATAATTTAAAAAATACAAACTCAATCTAAATAAGTTTAAGATAGCATGGATCTATTCTTTTATAAATATATACCTCACAACTATTTTAATGCTGTAAGGTTCTGGGAAAATTTTCAATTTGTATTTTTTATGTCAGGCTATAGGGAACTTATATATTCAATATACACTTGCGTAATGTCTTATGTACAAAGCAAGAAAAACAAGATTGTTTACATTAAAATGGTTAGAAAATTGGAATGTAGTTGTCAATCTTGGCGCGGTGCTTCTGGGCTACACATTCACTAATCCACACAATGTTTCGGCATTCCTGCTCTTTCAACTTCAGGTATGAGTAGAAAACTCCAAAGTGGAACTGCTGCAGGAAAGCATGGACATTCAGGTTCACCTGAAATGCATATTAATTTAAACTAGACTTCAGTTTAACTTAGGTTCTGTGATCTTATCGTAATTTATCATTTGTGCTACACAAAATACTAAAGAAATGAAGGCTGAAAATCAACATAAGAAATGTAGCCATAGCTGTCATTTTATGATCATGATTTTGAAATACGTTTTTTCATTTACAATTCAATACATATTATAAAAATAAGAAGACAAAAATAAACTCATTGGGAGCTATTAGCTTAATGGCAAGTAACAATAATTAACAATTCTTTATTACAACTGATATAATTTTGGACAAAAAAAAAATATACATAAGCAATTAAATAAGACACTCATTAATACTGCAATCATAATTATTTTATTATGCAGTATGCACATATGAACACAGCCTACAATAAATAGCAATCGTTTTTTGAGGGATAACTATTAATTTTTTAAGATGTGCACAATAAACTATAAAATATTGTTGAAAATATGTTGTGTATTTCTGTATGATAAAATCCAATACAAATGACAACTCCCAATCATCTTAACTATTTTCCCATGAAATATTTTTTGTTGTGTTAAAAAATTATAGGAATAAATAATTGCAAATGTGTAAATAATCTCACCTCATGTTCAAAGAACTTGTCCTCCAATGTCTTATCCCCTACATTATTGCCAGCACCCTCAAAAAGTGCAGAGTATTCAGCATAATACTCGGCAACAGCTTTGACTTGTTCATAATCATCAGCACGAGCCAGGGCAGCCAAACCATCAGGATTCAGCTTGCCACAGCGAGGATACAGCTTGGCACGGTCATCCTTAGAAAGCTCTGTCCCGAAGGAATTGATAGTGATAATGATAGCACGGCGATCAGCTTCAAACTAAAAATGTTACATCAAAATATTAAATCCAACAATACAAACTATTTCCACTCTAGGTGCTATTAAATTCTGAACTTACTGCTAGGATTTCACACATCACATCAGCTGTGGTGCCGCCAATCTGTTTGCAGAAATCATAGAATGCCTCCAAGTAAGCCTTGTACAAAGTGTTACGGATGATCTCAATATTCATTTCATCCAAATCTTGTTCACTGATACAATCAACAAAGAAGGGAGCAAGTGGAGTGTCCACCAGCACAGCATTGTACAGCTCAGCGGGTGTTGCAGCTACATGAATGGCTTCCATTTGCTCGAATGAACCCAGAGGGTGGCATTTGGGGATGAGTTCCGAGATAGGTCTTTGGTGCAGAGTCCCAGTGATCAACAAGATGATGTTGTCAATCATGTAACTGTAAGTTATGAAGTCCAAGAATGTAGACAGAGGCTCAACTGAGTGGTTTCTCAAGTGTTGAAACTCAATGACAAGCTTCTCACGAAGTTTATCATCAATGGTGGACACTGAAAGTGGACTTGGTTCATTGGCCAAAAATGTACCATAGTCGGTTCCCTGCAGATGCAGTTTCAAGTCTGTAAGAAGATATCACATTTTTGTCATTTAACATAGTTCATTTGCTCTTGTTCTACTTATAACAATTCAGTTTCTGGAAATATTTTTATATTAAATTTCATCGCTTTACTGGAGGTATGATCAATCATGGATTGCTCTCAGTTATACGAAGGCTGAGTCATAATAATAGGTAAATTAAATGTTCAACTAATTCGTATGTTACAGCTAATAAACATCTTATTTTAGATAAGAAGTATTTTTAGGACTTACCTTCCAATGTTTCACATTGCACCAAATTCAAGTAGTCTGATTGCTTCAGGATACCACACTTGAAACCACGGCACAACCCCTCAAGATATCCAGCATCGATGTTGAAAATGCAGCCCTTCATGTTGCCCGCTTTTATTTCTGTTCAGAGAAAACTCTTCTAACGGAGAAGTATGTTTTCTCTATACTTTGGGACGGAGGCGCAGTCAAGCCCTAAGAGATAAAATAGAAGCAAATCAATTTCAGTAACATTGATCATATGATTTGAGCATAGACAACTATTGACGCATGACTACAAGCGAATTGTTTTTTTCTTTTTATTAATATGATATTAAAATGAAAAAAAAAATGAAAGGGATGTATTTGAAATAATAAGATATTATAAATACAATAAAAATATTTCTATTCACAAACAAGTTAACGTAAAAGTGAATTTTGCGTTAATTGATTTTTATAATAAACCATAGTCTATAGAGCATGTTGTGGGGCGTTGAGTAATGAGACCAGATTTACATCAAAGATTCTACTATTTGCCGGTTAAATAAATAACATACAATTACTAAACATTTTTTAAAATCTAAGGCTAGTTTCATGTATCTCTTCAATCTAGTTTAAGGCAGGAATTTTCAGAAATATTGCATTTTCGGATTTATAATAACCATAAGTTTTATCAAACATAACCCAGACAAAACTTGTAAATCATAAAATAGGGAATATGCATGAGATTCCAAAATAAGTAATTTTTTTTGTAATCTTTATTGATAATGAAATATACCTAACCTTAAGATATTTTTAATTTCATTAACTCGTAACTGATAATTTACCGCACATTTTTTTAGAAATGCGGGGCTATTGCTTGAAAAGAAATGTGACGATAGCATTCACGATATTATGAAGTCTTTAGTTGCGTGTATTGTATTACGTTTGTTTTTTTTGTAATATTTTGTTTCCTTTATATTATAACTAGCTTTTGCCCGCAACTTCGTCTGCATTATTAACTTTATCTAAAATATGTTTTATATACTTGAAAATCGATACTCAAATAAATTAGATATTACGTCCTCATTATCCCTAAAACTGAGAAAATTCTTATGCCTGATATTTCAACATAACTTTTCGTCCTTTCCCACCTTTTCCCTGATTCCTCCAGTAAATGTGAAACTCTTACTCATGAACAACTTACAAAAATTGTAAAAATGCAAATATTGCTTTCCCTGTCCAGTCCTTTAATTGTACCATCAAGCTCAATTTTTAAGGGATTTTTTGTACCCACGGAACCATAAATACTTTTTATAAAATTTCACCCCCTTCGTGTCATTTTTCCAAAATTATTGCACGCCAATTTCTAGTGTTTATAATCGGTAGCTAAATTACGAATTTTCATACCAATAACAGCGGTTTTGATTTTGCATACAAAATTACAACCCTCATTTTAAGCCCTGACAAAAAACTACTATCTACTATCTACAGTACTAAGTTTGAGATCTGCAACTTTCACTGTTTCGTTTTTCCATACAACATAATTTCACCCTTTTCAGCCCTTTAGGGGTTGAATTTCCAAAAATCCTTTCTTACTGCTACTCTGTGTCATAGTAGGAACCCCTGTGTTATGTTTCAAGTTCGACGCTTCAGTAGTTTCGGCTGCACATTGATCCAACAATTCCGTTCTATAACATTTCAACCCTTATTTTCACCCCTTTAGGGTTTATTATAAAAACACATAGTATGCAGTTACTCTTGTTTCTAGATGACTAACTAAAGTGCTAAGTTTGACAACTGTAACTTTAACGGTTTCGATTTTCCATACAAACGTTGTTTACCTTTTTCACCCTCTTAGGGGTTGAATTTCCAAAAATCCCTTCTTAGTGCTCACCTACGCCACAATAGAAATCCTTGTGTAAAATTACACGTTTCTAGCTCCAGTAGTTTCGGCTGTCCGTTGATTAGACAGTTCGGTTCTACAACATTTCAACCCTTATTTTAACCCCTTCAGGGTGATCTTTAGAAAAATAAAGTATGTGGTTATTTTGGTTTTTGATTGAATAACGAAAGTGCAAAGTTTAACAACTGTGGCTTTAACGGTTTCGATTTTCCATACAACCGTTATTTACCCTTTTCACCCCCTTAGGGGTCGAATTACCAAAAACCCCTACTTAGTATAACCTTACGTCACAATAGAAATCCCTGTGTAAAATTTCTCGTTTCTAGCTTCAGTAGTTTCGGTTGTGCGTTGATTAGATAGTCATTAAATCGCTCTAGTCTCGCAACACTTCAACCCCTATTTTAAACCCTTTAAGGCTAATTTTAGAGAAACAAAGTATATAGTTAAATTCCTTTTTAAATGACTAACTAAAGTGCCAAGTTTGACAATTGTAACTCTAACGGTTTCGATTTTACATACAACAGTTTTTTACCCTTTTCACCCCCTTAGGGGTTGAATTTCCAAAAATCCCTTCTTAGTGCTCACCTACGTCATAATGGGAACCCCTGTGCAAAATTTCACGTTCCTAGCTCCAGTAGTTTCGGCTGTGCGTTGATACGTCAGTCAGTCAGTCAGGTTCCTCTTTTATATATATAGATTATATATATAATATTATATATATATATATATATATATATATAAATTTTGAAGAAATACAGCTCTGTTGCAATTAATGAAAGAAACTTAATCTGAACACTTCGCTGTTCATACCGCGGACGCTGATGTCACAGAGAGTTCGCACCAAAATGGTGTTAAAATGCTTCGAAATTGATAACAGTTTTGATTATTTTTTTGTATTTTCTTGATTCATATTTTCAAAGACTTATATTTTTTCCGGTAATTTAATAACATACAGAATCAATTAAGAATAACAAAAAATGACATGCGTATTCCCTACAAAAAGGTTTTTTTATAAAATGTTTTCTACGATTCCCTATTCCGTAGATTTTGCCACTGTTGAAGGACTTATATTCTGCATGACATGCACATATTTCCACACCGCCTTATGAACTAGACCAAAACTAGACTAGTACTAAGTAATCTGTGAACTAGACTAATGAACAAAATTATGAGACCTTATTGGCCAAACTTGTGAAAACACATCGATTTTACAAACAATTCAAAACTTTTTATAGCTGCGATGACTAAGCCAATTCTGTGGCATCGATGTCAATGTTACACTAGATAAGACATTCTTTGTGAAAATTGAACCACCTAGGTTCGGTGCACGCAGCGTATACGAATCAATAAAAAAACGCGAAAGTGCCATGAAATTCAACGCGCTTTCCACCTTTTGGTCGTGAGAAAATTACACCCTGAAAGCACGGTTATACTGTTTGGTTAGACGACTAATAATTTGTTCTCCGCCGCGTTGCAGCGATTTATTTTATACAAGGAAAATGTACATTTAAATAGATATATAATATGATTAACAGAAAGCCAATACTTATAGAACTGTTATAAAAATGTTAAATATAAACACGAAAAAAGAGGGAACAAATAAAAGTAATTACAGTGATTTAAAAAACTATTTCTAACGCAATCATAAAAAGGTGTATTCTCAACATCTTGTTTGAAAAAATTAAGACTCAAAACTCTCCTCACCGAACCACAATGGTCATAAATGGGTCTATACCATGCTGCTTGCGAAGTCTATTAAAATTATAACTCGCCCGCACAATTAAACTATTCTTCTTATTGGTTGTTGAATGTGGGACACATAAAATGTGGTTAAAACGGAGTGGTCGACATGGCACACTAAACATTATTTTTGACAGGACTGGAGAATCAATATAGCCTATAATTATCCTTAGTCAAAAAACCTTAACTTAAACGTGTCAAATACACCAAGACACTTCAAGAATTAAATACTTAAATGCCTGTAAAGTCGGTTTTACGGGCGAAGATTTTACGTGACAACGTCTTTTTCTCGGTAGAATATTTATTGATATGAATATAATTAAATTAATCACTCAACTATAATTAGATCATAGTTGAGTGGGAGAGAGACGCAAGGCATTCGGCGGGCCTCTCTCTCGTTCGGTGACTCATCGTAACGTTACCGGGCGTTACACTTTTTCATAAGTGACTCCCAGCCGCAACCTAATTTAAGACGTTGTCACGTCAAAAATCAGCTATTTCTTTCCTCTCTATCTAGTTATGAAGGTAAGTAAGTTAGTAGGATGCCTTAGGTGTGAATGAGACGGGACAGGTTTTACTGGTGGTAGGTCTCTCATATGTGAGAGGCCACCTGGGTACCACCGCGATGTCTATTTCTCCTGCCAAACAGCAGTGTACATGCACTGTTGTGTTTCGGTTTGGAGGTTAGCCAAAGTAACTACTGGACGTGTTGAGACTTAATATCTTATGTCTTAGGATGGCGAGTGCAGTGGAATGCCAAGCATTGCTTTATAATTTAAGGTGTTGTTTGGTCTTAACATGGACATAGGACATATGTAATGTTGTGTAATATTCCAAAAAAATCTATATGGCCGCAAAATTTCACTTTATCGAAAAATTTACATAACACAATAGTAGATAGATCAATGGAAACCAGCAGAGTTATCTGGGACTGTATTAGGAACTGGTGAATTTCGCCCTAATTCTACTATAATCGCGTAAATCTAAACAATTGGTCACACTGACACTATCTGCCAAGATTGTCAAATTCAAATCACAAACGTCATATGAGCAAAATTACAAATTTTCGTTTGTACATAATTAGTACTACTTGGTCTGTGTTTGTAATCCACAAATAAATAACGTTTATACGGAGAAAATCTTTATTCCGTTTCATGTTGTGTAACTAATCTTAAGTCTTTTAACCACGCAACTTGACAAAGTGATAAAATCTAAAACCTTACGTGTGTCGTGGCTGTTTTTGTAAACAAAATGGATTCATTAATAAATAATCCAATAAGACAGAGAATTAACAAAATATTTGACAATCATATAATAACAGACAACAGCGATGCTTTGAACACGGTCTCAAGATTATGTTCATCAAATTCCGCTTACACAAGACGAGTGCTGGTCAATGAAATTGAAAAACGGGATATGCTCGTAAATAAAACCGTGCTAGGGGAATATAATAAAGTTAAAAGTAAATTGCAGCTCCTAATGGATTCCTTGCAATGTTTGGATACAGCAGTGAAAGACATGTCAAACAGACTTTCTGTAACTAAAACTAAAACACACCATTTAATAACTCAGACTACCAAACTCAAAGATGAAAGGAAAAAAACAGAAAAAAAGCTGCTTTGGGTTAATGCTTATGTGAATAATTTCCAACTGAGCCCTGAAAAAATTGAGTACCTTAGTAATGTTTCAATCAAAACACCTTTAACTCTAGACTTTTTTTCAACATTGTCACAGATTGAGAAATTATATGATAATTGTAAAATTCTTGTGAAATGTTGGTATGAGACTTCAGCATTTGATATCATGGAGACAGTGGGTCTTCAGCAAGAAGTTGCTATAGAAAAGTTATACCACTGGACTATTGGTGCATGTCTCAGCACAGATTCACCCAACAATGCTCTGGTACCAATAGCATTGGCTAAATTTCAGAACAGGCAAATTCTCTTTTCAAACATAATGGATGAGTATTGTTCAGCACGAAAAGCCACAATTGTACAATTGTTTATTGATGCCTTGACAAAAGGTACAGCAAATGGCTCGAAACCAATTGAGTTCTATGCAAATGATGCCAAAAGATATATTGGGGACATTCTAACATGGGTTTACCAAGTTATACCTATTGAAAAAGAAAATCTATGTTTATTATTCAAGTACTGCAACATGGATAATAAAAATATACAGATTGTAGAAGCTTTGACCAGTATCATGGAAGCAATATGCCCTTTATTAAAGGTAAGAGTTGAACTTATATTGAAACCTGACAAAGACCCATTGGTGTTGTGGTCTATAACAAACTTAATAATATATTACAAGGATTTAATTGAAGCAACTATAAATAAAGGGCATTTAATTAACACTATGGAAGAGTTACTCAAGAAAAGTGAAGAAATATTTCTCATAACATTGCAAAGCAAGATCCAAAAAGAGCTGAGCCATGGTGTAAAAGCACCGCCAGTGGATTTAAACCCATCAGTAGTGGTGACAGACTTGGTCAGTTTTCTACGAGATTTACTGGCCATTATGAATATATCAAACAATATAAACATGGGTGACAAGAAATTAATAATTACACACATATTAGACCCACTGTTGCAAGCCATAAATGAAACGGCCTGTCATTTGAGTTCAACAGACATGTCAGTGTACATGTTAAATTGTATTTACCACATACAGTGCACTCTATCTCTGTACACTATAATGGACGAGTACAATGAGAGGTTACAAGCACAGTCAGAGGCCCAAATTGACACCCTGACATCAGAGCAGGCGAGTTTCCTTGTGGCTAATTTGAATTTAGGCCCTATTTACACAATTTTACAGGAGAAAACAAGTGGTCCTTTGTCTGCCATTCCAGGCATGGACACATCAACATTGAAAACATTTTTAAATAAATTTGATATGTTTTTAGTTTCTCCTGAAGTGTATGTCTTGCCACAACTGAATTTACTTTTAAGCCATACCCATAAATCATTTGTTAAAAAGCGAGCATTTGATGTTATATTAGCAATTTATGCTCAACTATACCATGCTGTTCATAATCCTGCTAATGGTTACAATGATCCTCAATCAATTGTGCGAAGAACACCTGATGAAGTCAATAAGTTGATTATGTAAGATATAGGTACCTTACTTAAAATATTCATAATAAAACATATTCACCTATTTATTGGAATTATTTTTTTTAATAATTCATTAAAAACATACCAATCTTTTCCCAAATTTTTCAGAGGATTTTCGACTATACTATACTTTATACTGTGGACTACATATGATTATCTTCATGCATATCAGCGATTATTATATAACTATTACAGTACTGCAACAACCCATATACATCTCATTGCAGAGCAAAAGCCTCCACTACAATCAAGAAAATGATTAAGAGAGATGTTTTTTCTGATCCAGAGCATGCATCTTGTGAGTCTCATAAAATATTACTATTGACTGAATTTTGTATCAGACTAGGCTAGGTTCAGATGACCGCGTGGAGCTATCAACCGCGCGGTATAAGAACTAAACCATTTATGTTATTCACAAAACCGCACGTTATGTCGGCGCGCGGTAATGGGAACAGCATACATTGTTTAGTTAGATCTTATAAGTTGCAGCTCATTATGGGTTTAGATCAAGAATCAAATGTGCAATATTTGCCTTACATAAAATGACTGGTGTACATCCTCAGACAATAAAACCTTGAAAGTGCCTTTTTTGTACATTGTGGAATTTTAATATGTACTTTTTCAAAAATTTGAGCAAAAAGTATAGTAACATGCTAATAATCGTATCGTATCGTATCAGCCCATAAACTTCCCACTGCAGGGCACGGGCCTACTCTACAATCGACAGTACGATTGAGAGTGGTTAGGCCATATAGTCCACCACGCTGGCCTAGTGCGGGTTGGCGGACTTACATACCATAGAAATTCTTATAAACCGCTATGGTATGCAGGTTTCCTCACAATGTTTTCCTTCACCGTTCATGCTAATAATAACTCATGGAATTAAATAAAGAGGCTGTCTCCTAATAAGAGGTCAGCACTCCAATTTAATTCAAACGCCTTTTAAAAAATCTGTATCTTACAAAACAAAATATTGCACACACCTGCATAGTAACAAAAAAAATTAACTTTCTAAATATATTTACTTCCAAAGAAATTATTTACATAGAATAAAATCTTAGTAATGCCTCATCTCTAGGTTTCAGAATACACTCATCCTTCAAATTGACAACCCATCCAGGTTCAAGACCATAAAATATTTGTCGAGGATCTTTTCTTTCATTTAACATATTATAACATGGATCATTCTCTATTTCAGGCAATTTGTAGCCATATTTTTGTGCCAATTTTAATCTTTCCTGTGAGATTTTCTCTGGATCAGCTAAGTAACCTCGTGTTTCAGCACTAGTGTAGTATTCAATTGCATCTGGTGGAGGTATCATTCTTCTTGGAATAGCTTGGCCTGTTTCAAAGAATTTCTTTGGATTTTTGAGTAGAAATAGGCTATGTGGATCATAATATGCTGTTGTTATTACTCCACCATTTTTTTCAATAGCAGCAATGACTAATTCACTGGCCCATTGCACTTCAATATTTATCTTTGCTGCAAATATGTCTGCACCCTCATCAGTCAAATTAACCCCAAATTGTTTCTGGTCAGGATGAAATAGGTAACCTCCAGATTTTACTATACTTGCAATGTCAATAGGTTTAGATACATCCAGTCTGTCAGTGTCTATTAATTTTTGCAGTGACTGCAGTGACAATGGTGGGTATTCTCTTCTTAAGCTGAAATTTATATAAATAGGTTCATAAAAGTGGCATTATTTTAAATACAAATAATTCAATAATCTAGTTTAAAGTCAATGTGTTGATAGGAATATATTATTTATTTTAAACAGAATATACTCAACAGTACACAAAAAAAAACTATTATAGTATTTAGTTAAATATTAGTAAACATTTGGTAAAAGTTATATATAACACATATTTTTGGTCTGTTTGAAAATTAATGTAATTGTAGCTACTTACTGATGCCCTCTATAATAATGTTCCTGAGGAACACGCAAATAAAATGGGTTGTTTCCAGTTTCATAACCTAATCTCATATAGTTCTGCCTTTGGCCGGAACCCTTATTGCCGGCACCGTGCTTGTCTCCACCGTGTTGAGCCCGACCTCTCTTGCTCTAATAACCAACAAGAAAGCTTCATAATAACCTGTGTTATGTCAATGAAATATGATCATACTTAGAAAAACTTACTGATTTTTTTGCTCCAGGATTATCACGAATATTAGCAAGGGAAATCCTAGGTAAAGATCTTAACATGGACAGTGATTTGTCCGTAATCTGCCGAGATGCCATTGTGAAGATTGTTTTGTCTGAATGTTTTAATAATTATTTTAATTTATAAAAAACTCATAATGCATGAGGTAGATATTTTTAAGCAACTTCACAAACCACAGGCTGCATTTGACAGTTCATTTTTTCTCAAATGTGGCTAAGGAAGTAGACACTAAAAATCGACTAAAATAATCGTACATGGAACTGTGTCAACTTTTGATGTACCGACCAATGACGTTTTACAAATAGACACGTCATACACTAACATACAGTGCGTTCCATTTGACGATCGCAACGATCACGCTCACGACCGCGATATTTACCGTTCCACTAGCTCGTGAGCGTTACGATCACAAACCCAAGTGGAAC
Source organism: Hyles lineata (assembly GCA_030180105.1). NCBI lineage: Eukaryota > Metazoa > Arthropoda > Insecta > Lepidoptera > Sphingidae > Hyles > Hyles lineata. The sequence continues at coordinate 10,800,309 of JARJEE010000005.1, read as the reverse complement.
GGGTTATGGGGCGTTTTGAGCGTGTAGATAATAAATATTTTAAAAAAGCTATAAAAAGGTTAGGTTGTATTATGCGTTAAAGTTTGTAAATCTTGACAAACATTAAAGTTTTATCGTCTTGTATTCTGTGATAAACAATGATAGGTACAATTAGACAAATTGATTGATGTTGAAAAAACACAATTTTATGCTTACTGCATTTTAGTGGAACAATTAATTGATTTACGTTCGAAGTAACAAAATGTCTTTTGCTGAGGCATTTGAATATTACGTTGAAATATTGATTTAGATAGTTCACCCAGTTCCGATGATGAATGGAATACAATATTACAAAATTATGACCGCCAAAAAATAAAACTTCGACCACGTATTAAAGATTACGATTCAGTAATTAACAGTTACTTAGATGATGAATTTAAAAGTCATTTAATGATTTTCCATACACTTATTACATTATAGATTTCGAAAATTTTACATTTTTTTTTATTGGTCTTCCAGTTAATTTCTCCAACAACTCCGGGCCTAGGTCGCTAGTATGTTAATATTTATTGATAATGTATATTATGCCCTACACAAAAAATAGATTTCCTCGGGGCACAAAAATCTTCGCACCGATACATTGAGATAATATACTAGAGGGGACACTGCATACAAAATGTTTGTAACAAAATGAACGGTACATTCGATTTCTGTCTCTGTCACGCCTACGAAATAACATTATCTTCCTTCTCGCTTCACTGTGTACCCGTGTGCATGCGCCATACGCAGAGATTTTGTTCCCGATGTCCGCTCTAGTATAGTACCTCAATGCACCGATATATACTAAGTTTCATAGTAAAATGTACATTTTACTTTGATGGACTAGTAACATTTAACAAATAATAACACAACAAGAGTACCAACATAACTGGCAGCACTTAGCTTGACAGCTTCCGTGGCGCAGTTGGGTACAGGTTGCTGAGACACAAGAGGCCGCGGGTTCGATACCTGCACCGAGACAAATATTTGTACGGCCCACAAGTATTTGTCTCGGGTTTGGGTGTATGTGAGACCGAAAAGTCTCTCGTAGTTTTCGATACCCACGGCAACAAGGCAACAACAAGACTCGATCTTAGTGTGGGGTCAGGACTATGATGTAACTGTTAGGTGTATTTATTTATTCATAGCGATCAAAGAGGTGTAAAGTGTTTTTTTCTTCTTATTTATTACGTGTCGGTAATTTGTAATAAAAAAACAATAAAATAAAATTTAATGTTTTTATTTATATATTTTCATTTTTTTCCAAAACTTCTAGTTTTTTAATCAATCTCCATTCTCTCTTTATGTCTTTTATTTTTGTTACCCTCGTTATCCTCTTTTTCTTAACAGAGATACGATCATCGATGTTTTATTTGAACCTGAAATTATATTTCACCGTTTAAATGATTTTAATTAAATTATTACGTCTGTCGCAAATGTTGTACCTATTATAAAAATAATTTTTCATTACACAAACAATTAAATGCCTAAACATAGTACCCATATATTTTTTACATCTTTATAATTAAATACTTAACTTTTAATTAAGAAAAATCATAACAACTGTTAATTGTTGGCTAACTTCATTCTCATATACAAAATTGGGTAAAATTAATGACAATCGAAGAAAAACAAATATTTGCCTATTATTCATAAATTGCAATTACTTTTTACAATATTATATTTACCTGTGGCGGTACGTTGTGCATCAGCTGCAGAAACTAAATAAAATATTTATTTTGTTTCAGAATAATTTGTACGTTATTTTAAATCACTCTAATCTATTTTTCCGCATTTGGTTTGGAGACTACAAATAGTCAGAGAAACGTGTATCCGCGACAATGGTTGAAGCGTGACTGATTGCAAGTGAGGCAATTACCTTCCAAACGTCTTGCCATTATAAATCTCGGACAACGCATTTATGCTTTATAAACATCTTAGGTACCGACTGTTTATGGTACGTGCTTCGCGCTTAAAACGCGCCTGGCACCAGTAGGCGAAACTTACTGGCGTCTGGCACCCACAGTTGGCGCCTGATATTATTTAACGGCCGTTCTCTTTATCCTATCTATCTTTAAAATAGAGGTTGTCTGTATCAGCCCATATACCACCCACTGCAGGGCACGGGCCTACTCAACAATCGACAGTACGATTGAGAGTGGTTAGGCCATACAGTCCACCACGCTGGCCTAGTAACTGGCCTGGCCTGGAAACTAGAGGTTAAACTGCCATTATTATGTCAGATCAATGCTACACTTTATTAAACAAAGATAGACATATATATTTATCGTGCCTAGCTATCTATAAACATATGCACCGTATCTATATTTTTGTATCTTTGTTAACTAAAACGTGAAATGCATCGAAATAACGAATGAAATCCCTAGTTAAAGACAGATAGATTATTGAGAACGGCTGTAAGAGACCTCTCAGGCTAAGCGGTACCCTGCTGTCCCTGTTTACTCTTCGATCAAATATACACTAGATACACAGTTCCCTGTAAAAGTTCTGTTAAAAAGTGGCACCGATGCATGACATTGAAAAAAAGTAAACAAAAAGATCACATATTCCAAATACATTAACACAAATTCCACCTTATTCCTGGAGCTTAAAGTAGCTTTTCACATAATATTGTCTAAATTGTTGCGACGTTTTAGAAGCAACGGTCGGTGCGTGACTGAAGGCGAAAGAGTGCTTAAGCACTCTTTTTTGGTGCCATTTTCTAACCGCTCATGTTGTATCTAGTGTATATTTGATCGAAGTGTTTACTACTTAGTCTGTGTGTCCCTGCCAGCGAGTAATTTTTGTAGGTACAGCGCAGTAGTTGCCTGCAGGTACTGAAATTTTTTAAGCTTATCTCTCTAATCTAGCGCATTATACTGGGTGGAATCGCTTATCGTCCGGAAAATTTAATAGTGTATTGTGTAGGTGACATTAACGTTATATACGAAATTTATCATTAAAAACTACAAACTACCCCATAAACAACATCAGCACAAGATGTCCCCAAAACACACATTATCTAAATCACCCTACACTTAAAAGTGCAACGACATGTCAATGCTCAGGCGCGCGAGTGTATGGGTCACGCCACACAACAGCTGACTGTCGCGCATCGACCTTGAACTTACTTTGCGCCTATTTATCGGTATTATTACTCTAAATATTACCATATAACATTTTGATTTATTTAGAATTTTAGTGTGTTAGGATCATTTAAGTAAATGTCGTTATTGCTAAGTTGTTAAGATTTACATTATTATTTTCATAACTACCTTAGAAAAAGCTGCATATGTTTTTATTTAAACGTTTTAATAAAGTCGAGAATGGACGACTTCGCTGTCGAAGGTCACGGATTCTTGCATGATTAGGAAGTCTGAACTTACCATTATCGAGTAGCCCCGGATAAGTCGTTAAAATAGTTCTTGTGCTGGGAACTCGTGGATTCATCATTCATGATACCATTCCTACGCAAAGACTGCAGATGTTCTGGATCTGCATACATCCTTCTTGCATGACCCAAGTTTTCATTGGATCGAACATAGCATGTCATTATTATCACATACTCACTGTTCGTGTAATCACTCATTTTGACCGCAAGAAACTAACCAATAACCAACATAATTTCATACAACGTCGCTCGGTACCGAATTTCGCACGACTGAGGGTGAGGAAGTGGTAAGATCCCTGGAAGGTGTCGGCGGTGCGGGAGCGGGCGGCGCGGCGCGGCGGCACGCTTTGTACTTGCGCTTGCGGCGGCGCAGCGGTGAGGTCGGCGCGATCAAAGGATTTTATTACTTAGATTTAGAAGTTTCTACTCGAATTAATATTGTATAAAGTAGGGTAACAATAATGTGTATTTATGAAGTTTTTTTTCATTTATGTCATCTTTCTCTAAACAACGTTGTTTTATGAATAACTTATTCTAAATTAGTAACTAGTAGTGGTAAATTAATTTTACACTACATAAACAAAAACATAAAAAAATTAAAATAAGTATGCCAAAGTGTTCTAAATCATGTACTTGCCATGCACAATTTTTTTCGTGACGATAAGCGATTCCACCCAGTAGATCTGCCCTTTAGTCGTCCACGGCGTATGAGCCCGGTGAAAGCTTATTTCAATAATATTCCTCCATCTCTTGACAGCATTTTTTTCAGAAATCGGGTGGGTTAATAAACACACGCAAACCCAAGGGCGGATTCAGCTTTTACGGGGGGGGGGGGGGGGGGGGGGGGGCATGGCCCTTGCGCAAACCACAGACCAGAAACAAAAACCTTAACCCCCCGAATACTCAAACACTATTCAAATATTAAGTTGCTTTTAACAGCGCACGGTCCACGTCTGTATATTTAAGTGCAACATAATGTTTAAGTCGCGTTTGAGTATTCGGGTGTAAGACAAGAACGCACACACGCATCTGGGTGGGTACCACCGCAATGTCTATTTCTCCCATCAAACAGCAGTGTAAATACACTGTTGTGTTTCGGTTTGAAGGGCATTGTAGCCAGAGTAACTACTGGACATATTGAGACTTAACATCTTATGTCTCAGGATGTCGAGCGCACTGGAATGCCAAGCATTGCTTTGTAATTCAAGGTGTTGTTTGGTTTTGCTACTGTTTATGTGCGGTCGTATCGCTTACCATCAGGTGAACGGCATGTTCGTCTCGCTATTCATAGCAATAAAAAAAAAAGGTAGAAAGTAGAAACTCGGCAACATCTACCCAATCGACTTCACCTTCCGGAGGTATATCTCCGATGAGTCATCAGTCTACACTCCTAAATTTAATCAACCGTCTGGCTACCAGTGTTTTATATTTTCTATTAAAAGGAAAAATCGGAAGGAAACTTGCATACTATAGCGATTTTTACCAATTTCTATGGTATGTAAAGTCCACCATCCCCTCATCCCTCTGAATCGTACTCTTGATTGTAGAGGTCACAGTGGTATGTGTAGTACAGCGGGATGTGTATGGGCTAATACAGATTTTATAAGTGGTAGTGCAGTGGGATGTATATGGGCTAATACAGATTTTATAAGTCATGTTATCGTGAGGAACTGTAAATAAAAAATAAAAACACATGTTAAATATTTTTTGTGATACAAACAGTACATCAAATGAAGCTTTATTTAATATCTTACATACCAACTTTGCAACAATATCGTTATTACTTTCTTAGCTTATATTTCGAGACATTATGGAAGAGAACCATGGATGCAACCTGATTCTGTTGAAAAAGCTAGGATGGTTTTAGCTATTTATGGCAAAACATTTATAAATTTAGTATCTGTAATGATCAGGTTTGTAAGGACCTTCAACGGGAACACCAATATATTTTGCTTGTTTCGGTGTAAGTTTTGTGAGTTTAACTCCAAGGTGATCCAAGTGTAAAGCTGCGACTTCTTCATCCAACTTCTTAGGCAGTGTGTGAACTCCAATAGGATAAGCATTGTGTCTTGTCCAAAGTTCAATCTGAGCTAGCACTTGATTGGTAAAGGAGTTGGACATCACAAATGAAGAATGACCCGTGGCACATCCCAAGTTGACAAGCCTTCCAGCTGCAAGCACAATAATGTGGTTTCCATTTTCCAGCTCATAACGATCAACTTGAGGTTTAATGTTTACTTTCTTTGCATTGTTGTCTAACCAGGCAACATCAACTTCACAGTCAAAATGTCCAATATTGCAAACAATTGCATCATCTTTCATTCTCAAGAAGTGTTCTTTAGTAATTATGTCTAAGTTCCCAGTGGTGGTAACAAAGATTTGTCCAGTTTCAGATGCTTCCTCCATTGTAGTCACCTGGAAACCTTCCATTGCAGCTTGCAGTGCATTTATAGGGTCAATCTCGGTTACAATTACTCTACCACCAAATCCTTTGAAAGCTTGAGCACAACCTTTGCCCACATCTCCATACCCAGCAACCACACAAACCTTTCCAGCAATCATGATGTCAGTGGCTCTTTTGATGCCATCAAGTAAAGATTCTCTGCAGCCATAAAGGTTATCAAACTTGCTCTTTGTTACTGAGTCATTCACATTTATTGCTGGTACTTTCAAGAGACCCTCACGGAACATTTTATACAAATTGTGGACACCAGTTGTAGTTTCTTCAGATATGCCTTTCACACCCTCTAACAAATGAGGGAATTTCGTATGAACCAGGTTTGTCAGATCACCTCCATCATCCAGGATCAAATTCAGGGGCTGAAAGATAGTGTTTAATTTAGTATAATTTACAATGTTCATACATTTATGAGTGTTCCTTCCCCCGTTAGAAGACATGGTGCTGAAAGTACATGCACTTTGTAACATATTTGTAGCCAAACAGTACAATAATGCTTATAAAGATATAATTATCTGCCTCCACTAAATGATTCAAATTGATTTAAATGACAATTCCAGCAGTTGTAAATTAGCCGAAACTATTTCTAGTTGGAAAATATTGGTGGAGATAGATAATTAAATTTTACTTAACGTGTTTGTATGGGTCTAACCTATTATGTAAACTTGGGAGAGTTATGGGCTGTAGTGAAGCCATTCTCCTAAACCCAATTTGAATTATGTGTCTAGGAGTGTAGCATACATAGCCACACACGGATTTTATAATTTTATTAATTAACAGGATATATGTAGTTTAGGAGATTGCCTCGGTGGCGTAGTTGTACTAGAGTATGGTTACAAAGCTGAGGCCTCGCGCTCGAATCCCGGGTTGGACAAAGTGATATTGGATTTTTCTATTAATTATCAGCCCAGAGTCAGGAATTTGTGCCCAATATGGCGATAGGCTCGCCACCTATCACATCGTGGGACGGAACATACAAGGCGAAATGTGAGTGTCCTGGCACCTCCACCTACCCCTTTTGGGAAAAAGGCGTGAGTTTATGTATGAATGTATATATGTAGTTTATGTTTTCATATTTCTTACCTTTCCATCTTGGAAAATGAGTGTTTGTTCAATGCACCAAGTGTATTCTTCTTCGGTTTCTCCTTTCCAGGCATAAATAGGTATTCCGACAGCGACTAAAGCTGCTGCGGCTTCATCTTGTGTACTGAAAATATTACTACTTGACCACTGCACCTGTAATGCAACATATAGAATATGATTCAACTTATTTACCAACCGCCTAGATTGTTTTTATCCTATAAAATAGGGTTTCCTAAAGCGCCTTAGTGCACCGTAAAAGAGAACATCGTGTCTATCTCATTTTCATAGAAACACATTGAAGGGACAGGGCGAAAAGTGTGTAAAGTGTTCCGATGTCAGTGGTGCGTGCAGACGTTTTTAGCAGGTTTTCACTATTAGTACGAAACATACCGACTATACAAGCATATTGGGCCGCCATTTCTAATTCCACTGTCTATTTGTTCGAAACTTTATATAGTATAATATATTACTATCTATATTGATCAGTTATATAGGTTAGGGTGTCGAGACGAAATAATAAACATGTATGTATGTGCGCCGCGGACTGAAAAAGATTGGCAACCCCTGCTCTAACTGTAAAGCACAAAACTCAAATTAAATCGATTCAATATTACAGAACCTCTGTAAAACGTAGTTATCTTCCATCTTAAATATAATCAAACAGAGGACATTGTGTATTTCTTCTTTGTGTGTATACATAAGAAATGTGGTCATTAATACAACCAATGTTCACCCCTATATCAATAGAGGGGGAGGTAGAAGTGTGACTACAGCTACCAACAGTCATCATCATCTCAGCCACAGGAAGTCCACTGCTGAACATAGGCCTCCCCCAATCAGTAATTTGGCCTTATTTCTATCCCACATATAATATGGTACGATCGTATCACCAATAACCATACTGAGCTCAGATTTCAGCACCAGACAATTCTTCTAAGAATATTGTAATTAAAAATCCGATCAAACTCGATTACTCTATCTTACACATTACTACGATGTGCTTATAACACCATAGTTCTATAATTTCAAAATTGATTTTAAAACAATATTCAATTTGCAAATTTTGCAGAGAGCTATGAATAATACACCTCTATATTCTACAGAAATTATTATTAGCTATTGTGTATGCACAATTAACCAACTTAATGTATACCGAAAAATGTATACCTAATTCATTTATTTGTTAAACAATATCTAGCTTTCTACACAAAATTGAATAAATTATTGCACAATATAAATTATATCATGTGAACTATATATAAAAGGTTAAAGATAAAGCAGTTCAACTGTTTCAAAGATAAGTGTTGTCTGTTTATGTGGCGTGTGTGAGGAAATCAAATAATGCTATTGCCTTTAACCTTGCATAATAATTTCTTATCTATTAGTTTTGTTAATATCATTTAATAACGTATACTTTGCAAAAAAATGATTATAAATAAATAACATGTTGCTCAACATCATAATAATCAATATGAGGCGAATTTTAATCGTGGTTTCATTATGGTCAGTCATTCTCTCAATTGCAGAGAAGGTCCGTGCCCTGCACTGGGAAGTATATGAGCTGATACAGATACTACAAAAATATCTAGAGACTGGAATATTCTTGTAGCTTGTGCTCTCCAAAACATTTCATTGTACCTTATGGTGGATTCTGGATAAAACCCTATTTATATCGTTTTTGGCTATGTATGTATATCAAACGAAAAAAAACAAGTGCCAGTGAGCTATCTAGAGTCTGTACTATACAACGATCCACAAAATTAGACCCACAGTGGTATCTCTTTTAAATCAGAACTAAAATTCTACCCCAAAAATAAAAAGATGAGAGGATAAGTCGTCTAAAAAGGCAAACTTCATTTAGTAGTTTTTCTTCGTTAATTGTTCTCCTATATCATTATGATATAGACAAAAGAAATTACAACAAAAGTCATTGAGAATGAGACAATTGACATAAATATATGGACAGGGCGGAAACCGCGTAGTGTACCAACGTAAGTGGTGCGCACGCTCCAGTGCATCTCTAGAGGATCGTTCCTGAAATTAGTCGTCCCTCACAAGGATTTTGAAAATGCTCGCTTGTATTATGATCGAAAGTTCCATTAAATAGAAAAATAAAATTTCTACCATCATTTAGACGGAATCTATTAAATTAATTTAATGTTTGTTTTATCGAAATTTACACGGACATCTTTTTGAAACTCTAAATGTACTGAAGAGCCAATCCTTAGTTTTTGAATCAATGATTAAAATAAAAAAAATCGAGAGGTTTTATTAATATAGCAGTTCTTCATAATGGTTTCTTAGATTTAGGCGAATATTACACATTGAAATAATTCTTTTATATCAACGCCTTTCGTTTGCGGTTTCGCGTGTGTGCTTGTGATAACGCGGAAACAGTGTTCATTCGAGTTATCAGATTTTCTACCAAGATAGCATTAAACCTATTTCTGTCATTTATCCATAATATTGCAACTTATTTGTGGCTGCATTGTTATTTTGCACTGCCTTTTTTTGACGACTATATTATAATAGTAACTTCTTTGTTCCTTGGGAACAGTCTTTGATTATTGGATGTAACCTACCATACCATATGTTTTCTATACCCATGAATACACAATATATTATTTCTTGCAGAATGGTTTCCCAACCGTTCAATCAGTTGTGACATCAAACAAATAATTAGGCTTTTGAAATAATGTTAGTAAGGAAGTAATGATTTATATGCCTCTTGTAAAATGTAGAGATTTGTCTATAATGAAAACTAGATGTGTTTTCTTTACAGATAAATAATAACAATAATAAACAACACCCAACTGTCACATACATAGTCCTGACCCCACACTAAGATCGAGTCTTGTGTCGTGGGTATCAGAAACTACGAGAGACTTTTCGGTCTCACAAACACCCAGACCCGGGAGAAATATTTGTGGGCCGCACAAACATTTCTCTCGGTGCGGGGATCGAACCCGCGGCCTCTCGTTTCACAGGCGGCGTCTAACCAACTGCGCCACGGAGGCTGTCCGTGATAACAAAGTGAGCATTTATGTGTTTAGTTTCCTTTTTAGGTGTAGAACCTAAAAGAATGTGCAATATTAATACTACAAATCTTCATTATCGCTCAAGTATTAATATTTTATAAATGATACAAACCCTAAAGATAAGTGTGACAGATTTTATTATCACTGGGTAGGTATAATGTTAAAGAAAATTTATCAATCCATATTTATGTTTATCTTAAGGGGTCTATTTCAAATTTGTATTTAAAAAACCCACACAAGGTTTATCCCAAGCATAGGAACTTTAAGTGCATTTTGGCCTATCAGTAAAAGACCAGATGCTGTTGCCAACATGTTCATAGTGGTTGAAGGTTCAAATCCACATCTGACTTTTCAGTAATGTGTGTATTGATAGTCAATACACTACACATTATCACTGTGAAATAAAACATCGTGTGGGTACCTGCATACCATAGTGATTCGGAAGAATTTCCATGGTAGGCATAGAAAAGTCCACCAACCCGGACTAGCTATACAGCTTAACCTCTCTTAATCATATTTTCGATTGTAGAGACCAGTGTCCTGCAGTAGGATATACATAAATAGGCTAATATGGATAGTAGCTTTAAAAGAAAAATAAATATATAAGAATAAAAATCTTGTATATGTACATTTATTTTTCGTGTTGAATGATATTTAAATTATATTATCATATCAAGAGTTGAGTGAAACATAATAAACATTGTTGAAAACATACTATTTTATTTTGTCATATTAATATTCTTCTTGAACAATGTCATTGCAATACAAAAAAACAGACTTTAATTGGGATAAGTCTTTCTAAGAACCAGTTTTATATCATGTTTTAATATTATGACATCATACTTTGGCCTGTACAATATTTATATAATTGGATTTAATGGTTAAAGACAAGTTTGTTATAGTGATCTAAGCATATAACATCTTGTGACTTTTTAGATGATTGATATAGACAAGTACAATAGGTAAAAAAGATTTTAGAACAATAAGATAAGATATAAGCAATGACAACAATATTGTGAAAAGGATCTGAGATAAGATTAAATCCATAGTATTTAAATGTGGTTGAAAGAAAATATTTAAATGATCCCTAAACTCAAACAGATCTTAAATATAAATAAAATGATTATAATAATAATAACTATACTACCGTTACATAGGTGTTTCTGTGTGTATTGGCCTTTAGCAAATGTTAACATGCAGTCAATTATTCCCCACCAACTTCCTTAATAAACACACCTCTAAATGATATATGACAGAATTTTGATTACAAGGTAAAAGGCAACAATGTCTAATATCTTACCTCAGCACCCAACTCAACAAGAGTTTCAATAAGTACGGCTGTTTGAACAGTCATGTGCAAACTGCCGGCGATTCTAGCTCCTTTCAGGATTTTACTTGGAGCATACTTGCGACGGCATGCCATCAAACCAGGCATCTCCTTTTCAGCTAGCATGATCTCCTTGCGGCCCCATTCGGCTAACTTTTCGTCAGCTGTAATTAAAAAACATTTATTAGACCCCATTATTTTAATTATTTTTTATAAAAAAACTGTTAGGGACATTTTTGCATACCTAACGTCAACTACACAATGCTTCATTATGAAAAACAACAATTATAAACCATAAAACGGAAAAATTGCGCAGCAAAAAGTTTTTAAGGAGTTTTATGTTCACACAATTGTATTTAAATATAAGTAGGTACTGGAATAGTCACTAAGGAAAAACAGAGATTCTTCGATTAATGGCCTATAAAAAAGCAATAAGTAATTATTTATGTGGAATTCTTATAATTTTAATCTATTAAGATATTCATCGCTTGATAACTGTAATGATAAAACACTGATTTGTTTAACAACATACTATAAATGGATTAAAATCGATTGGCTACGACGAAAGTTGCATTCTAATGTTGGATTATCAGATTACATTTATTTTTTATTATAAGTATGTATAATAAACTTTACATAAGGTTTGAATCAGCTTCATTTCAATGAAATAAAATAAATTATTAAATATCAAATTACCAACAATGCTAACAAAATAAAAATATTATAAACTTATTGCTTACCGATTTTGTATGGTGGCTTCATAGTGAATAATGGATATTGAAAGGTTTAATATCAAGTAGATGCGAATCGAAAGCAACCTAAGCTTAGACTAGCGTTGCGAATGATTTGCAACAATTTATGAGACCGCGGCTAGTTCACGCCGCTTTTTAAGGTTATATTCGAGATGAAAATAATCGCGCGTGCTTAGGGCATGCGCGGGGCGGAACTTATAGGGGGGGGGGGGGGGGGGGGGGAAAGAAAACCAAGTAGTGTGACCAGCACAAAGTTTATGGCAAATAAGTGGATAATTCCGACTTCAGGATCCCACCACAGGGCACAGAGTACATTGTTGAACCCCACACAACGATAAGAATTTAATTTTTAAATATTTGTTAATTTTCATTTTAATTAACAAGACAAGCATCAAACATACCGAAAATTAATCAAAGCTCACAGCAAGCAATGGCATATATAAAATTTAATAGTGTTGCCACATATAGTTTTTACCTAGTTTTTATTATGTCTCTCCTCTCTGATCTACTCTTTCAATACGACACTTTATTGCGTACTGTGATTGCGTAGCTTATTGCCTCCATACGATTGCCTCTAACAACGCATTTTACTTACTTCTTATTTTTCAAATCAAATATCCAATCCATAATTAATATGTCTTGACCATCTTGACACTGTTTTTAACCAGAGACAGAGACAGACAAAGACTATTCCGCCAACACAGCCACTATGTACTGCAAAGAGTCCTGCTTAAGTTAGATTTCTGCTGGAAGCCGTGCCGAAATGCATGATAATTGATATTAAGTTAGATAACTCAAAAAAAAACAGAGTTGTGCCTTGGATTTCGAACCTTTGACCACCACCTTGGTAGATCACTTTCGGTATGTTATCAACTGACTAATTTCTAATTTAGTGGATTAAGCAATATCAAGTTTTCAAAAATAATATGATTGGAAAGGCCTGTTTATATTCGTTACCACTTACAAATGGTTTTTCATTTTACATCGTATAGGTATAGGCAAATAAAATAATCTATAAATAAATAAAATTGAAGTGTCTGTTTGTAAAGTGAAAATTGAAAAAAAATGTCCAACTACATCTATACTAATATTATAAAGCTGCAGAGTTTGTTTGTTTGTTTGAACGCGCTAATCTCTGGAACTACTGGTCCAATTTGAATGATTCTTTCAGTGTTGGGTAGTCCATTTATCGAGGAAGGCTATAGGCTATATATCATCACGCTATGACATATAGGAGGAAAGCAGTAGTTATATTTATAGCAAATACGAGAAAATTTTGTTCGTTTTTCGTGGTCCGATTGGTCGATATTCTAAACTGATAGTCAGAATTAAACATTTTGACCGCCATTTTAAAACGTGTATGCACCACGGGCGGAGCCGGGCTCGACCGCTAGTATCATTATATACGTGATACCTATAACGAAAATGACCTTAGTTTTTTTTGTCTGTCTGTGTGTCTGTCTGTCTGTTTGTTCCGGCTAATCTCTGAAATGGCTGGATCGATTTAGACGGGACTTTTATTGTCAGGTAGCTGATATAATAAGGAGTAACTTAGGCTACATTTATTTTAGAACAAGCGGTCGGGCCCGGCTCCGCCCAGGTGCATACACGTTTTAAAATGGCGGTCAAAATGTTTAATTCTGACTAATTCTGTGATTCCTTCCATGGTCGAGAGTCGGATAGGAAATGCTCTCGTTCTGCGCGGTCGTGATCTCACGGAAAGACACTATTGGTGTAGGTCTCTCATAGGTGAGAGGCCGCTTGGGCAGGCACCACCGCAATGTCTATTTCTCCCACCAAACAGTAGTGTAAGTGCACTGTTGTGTTTCTGATTGAAGGACATTGTAGCCAGAGTAATAGACATATTAAGACTTAAAATCTCATGTCTCAGGATGGCGAGCGCAGTGGAATGCCAAGCATTGCTTTGTAATTAAAGGTGTTGTTTGTTTTGCTACTGTTTATGAGCAGTCGTATCACGTACCAGGCGAACGGCTTGCTCGTCTCGCCATTCAGTGCAATAAAAAAAAAACATAAAAAGAGAGGTTCGGGATTATAAGTGGAATGATAGTTAGGGCGATTCACGTATTAAAACAAGTTCAGTTGCAGTGCAGTTGCGGTTAAGCAGTTTCGATCAAAACGGCCCTTTTCATAATATATATTATTGACAAAAGTATTAAATACGAATGACGTACAGTTGACGCGCAGCTAAACAATTACGAGAATACCATTTTGCACCAAAACGTAAACTTAATCGCATCCGCACCGCAACTTGATTGGCGCGTCAACAAATTACGTGAATCGCCCTACTTGTTCGCCACTGCCTGCAGAGAAGAATACGCCGAGTATTAAACCGCTGAGCTTACTCCGTTGTAAGGGGCGTAATAATTCCGCTACAATATTCATGGATGTATGAGGCGACCAAAAGGGATCATTGAACGCTAGCTGTGATTCTCAGATAGACCATAGAATGCGTGGCCTCGCATCAGTCGTGGAAGCCCTAACCATCCTAAAGGGGCGTCCGAACCGAGATGTAAATAGGGAGCAACATTGTCTCCCAATGAGAGAGGGAAGGAATAGGGTCACTTCTAGCCCTGAGGTATTCAGTGGCGCCCGAAATGCGCGCGACGATCACCGAGGGTGTTTAGTCGGTATGCTGGCGTAAGTATTTTATTAGGGATCCAGCACGGCCGATATATCCGCAGCTTGCCGGGCTGGTAGGCCAGTGATACATACTATTTTCGGCCTCCTTCGGGATACTGAAAGGAGCGCTTTACAGCCACAATATTTAGGTATTTCCGATAATCTTCAATCCTTCAACAATCTTTAAGTAATTTACGCAATGCTTACCGGAATAAATTATGCACCAGAACCTTCCTCTTGGAGCATTGTATTCATTTATTTATTTTATACACACCATTGCCCGTAACTCAAAAATATACCTAAATGTATTACAATCCCAAGTCTTGGACAAGGCGTCACCATCCCTTCGGGTTTGTACGGCATTTTTTCATTTATAGAAATACAATATAACAAAAATAAAATAGTCGCTTTTTTGCAATATATTAAGTTGCATTGTGTGTCAGTCACTAAATCTACCAACCGGTTTCGATTTTGGTAGCAGCTTTGATGTACCCATTATGTGGTATCAAACTCCGCTCGATGGTTTTCAAGTTTGTCGCCTTTAGACAGACAGACGTACCGGGGTATTTTTTCAAACTATGAAGTGAAAGTTTAAGATAACAAGTAATTTACATAAATTATAGCTTCAACGTTAAGCTTATTCGCTGTAATGGTTTTGCTTCGGGCTTCAAAGAGTATAGTAACACCATTGTATGTCTTCCTTTACTTATAAGCCCTTCACGGTGTTTTCCTTCAATATTAAAATGCGTGGCAATTAATTCTCAAATCACACATGACTCCGAAACCTCTGCTGGGTCCTGGGTTTCAATTATCAAATAAATTCGACCACGTTTTGTCAGCCGCGTCTCCATAGCATGGCGTTATAAATGATATTTTAATCTGTTAACAGTAAGGCCAGTATGTTATCACCCTGTACTCTTGGGTAACGGAAACAAAATTCTTCTTAATAGTCCGTTGTGTGATCTGTGGTTGTGATGAAATGCTGCTACTGTTTGATTGAATAAATAGAAATGTCATGATGGGACCTCTATTCAAATACAGGTTGAGAATCGTTTGCTTGCAAAAATATAGAACCAAACCGCAGTTGACGACAGCGGTTTTCGTAATCATAGAAGGCTGATTGGATAGCTTTAATTTTGTAAGACTAAATTGGCTACTGCATTTATTTATTCGTTCATTAACCAAAAAAAGATCAAAAACATTTTATTGTGGAATTAACCAGCCTAAGGAATTAGGATAACATGACGGGCTATGAACGAAAATTCAAAACTCACCCACAGCCACATAACGTGAAAGCAAGCTTAAAGAAAGAAAAAACCAATTAACTTCTAAATGTTTTATTATCATCATAGAACAGTTGAGAGGTGGTTACAGATCAAAACAAAATCAATGTAAATACGGCGTAACATAACAAAACGTAATTGATTTTACATTTGCGCAGGAAAAGTGGGTGGTATTCATCGACTCGATGCCTATGATTCTAATCAGAACCTTTCACGGCATGGCACTAGTCCTCACATATTCTCCTATCATACTTATATAAGTACATACCTAACAAAAATTTGGAGCTTTGATAATACCTTGTATCCAAATATTGTCTCTTTCAAATATGTTTATACATATATAACATAATTTTGATGGAAAGAAATAACCACAATTTTCATAATCTTGCATAAATCACGCAAACATCATCCCTGTCAGTGATGCTCACAGACTAGCAAACACTCAAGAATATATTGATTAAGATACAAGTAGATAGCCTTTCGTACTCCTTCATTCCCGAATCAGTCATCTTTGTGGGGACACATTAATGTAGTCCACTAGAACGAGTTAAACATGTATTATTGCAAAATTGGATGCACGTTTGTGTTGAATAACAACATAAAAATTTAAACGTGTTAAAGGCACTTATTGACAATAATATCACCCTACTTTCAAAATAATAGGTTATTCATTGCAGTTTCCTGTTAAAGAGCGACTTAACGCAGATATTCATTCAGCAGCGAATCAATAATGATTTATCATAATACTTTCTAATGAGCATTTTATTGACGCGGTCACTGTGAACTAATCACATTATGTTGAGCACAAATTGCAGGAGTGGAAAATACGATAATTGAAACGTGCAGTTTATCAGTTGGGAAATTGTCGCCTATAATTTTATAATCAAATAAGAGTTATAGAAGTAAACAATAAAAATCCCCTTACTTATGATAATGGTAACGTGTTATTACCGTTGAAAATATATTTTTCTGTGGGGATAATAAAAAAATATTCCCTGAGATTCGTGTGAAGGATTTTTTTATGTTAATTGTTTTATATAAATAAATGCCGAATAAAATTCTCAGTGGGAGTACATTTACAATTCCACAGAGCGATGACAGACTGCCGTTTCAGAATATATGTTAAAACTTAAAGAACTTTTAATTACATATGTACAACATTGTGATAAAGAGAAGAAGGTACGGGTGCCTTTCATTCATCATAGAAATATTTTAGAGAGCCTCCGCGTTAAATTTTGATTGAACATTATTAATTGTATTTGATATGCTTATTATCACTGTTGCTCAGGAGAGCTAATCAAAATGGCTTTACAAATATTTATAGTTTAATATTTCATTGAGCAATTTGTGTTTAATAAATATATTATTTACAGCGCGTTCATTGATAGATAGAATATGATTTATGATCTCTGGCAAAATTTATTTCGAAAGATCTATTTAAAATGTTTTCTTTATTTCAATGTAAATTAAATATACGATCGATTACTAATGAATGCCAGATCTTTTGTTTATTTTAGCATTACGGACGATAGAATACATTTACAAAACATTATGTTTCTTAACATTGGCACAACTGATATCCGTAATGTGATTGAGTTGTAAATCGCTTTATTGCCTGTTGCAGGGAGTTTGTTTGCTTTCTTACATAATAAGAGGCATTAATAAAAATATACTAAATGTATGAATGTGGATATGATCTTAAAAACACTTCCAACAGTTCCGCCACACACACCCTGAATATACATGTACAGTTCGAAATGGAAGTCATGGTTACCTTCATCGTGCCTACCTATATGATGAATGAAAAGCAATCATCACCAATATGGCGACCCTCAGTCTCAAGTCACGCTGACAGAATCTTAAACATACTTTTATTTACCAAATTTCTTTAAGACCGACGCATTCCTAAGTTTATAAAATATATGACAATAATCGCGCACGCATAATCTCATACATACTTTACCATTCGATCAGTCTTTCATACTTCTTACAAAACGTAATAATAATTTATAAAATTCACAATCCCTTGCACATGTGCATGCCTATAATAACATACGTCCACTTTCATACGATCAACTTGCATAGTATTACCACTTTATTTCACATAAGTAAAGATACCACAGCCACTGTCTGTATTTATAATACCAAATAGGAAAAATGCTTCAAGTTTTAAGATAATAATATGGAAAAATTTATGATCAGGCATATATAAAATCACCGTGGAGTGAAACGGTCCATTGTGCACTGTTTGCAGTCAACTATCGCAATAAAATTTATGAACAATCAAAATAAAAAAATGTAAAAATATCTCTCCTTCACAACAGATCATAAAACTTCGAGATTTTGATTGCGACTATCGGATGTATTGTGTTGATTTATTTGTTTTAAAATTCAAAGGATTATGTGGTCATGATAACACTTAATAAAGAAGTGGAATATAACCAAAATCAATACTGTTTTTTCAATTATTTCATGTTAAAAAGAGTATTAATTGATCTGACGTACTATTTAATGTATAGTGAATAAACAATGTCTTTTTTGTTAAGTTTTATAATGCTGTTTTAAAGGAAACTTTAAATAAGAAGAAATAAAATAAATAATATTTAATGAAATAATGGCTCAACACGAACCGCAAACAAATGCACCCATTGACTTAATAATGGACATAGTATGCCTGCCATTACAGCAATTTAATTTACCAGCAGTAAGTCGTTTGAAACTGCGTTAATTCATTGTAGCAGCTCGACGTTCCAAATCTGTAACAAATATCTAAACTGTATTCAATGATTACATAGCCGATTAATAATATACTATTCATCAAATTATAAAACATTAATGATATTTCGAACTCTGCAGTTTATTAATGTAAAACAATGAAACAATGAAAAAAATTTGATTAGACGCAGACTGTGAAACGGGATGTCGCGGGTTCGATCCCCGCACGATCTGGGTGTTTGTGTGACCGAAAGCCTCTCGTAGTTTCTGATACGCACGTCACAAGACTTAATTGATCTTAATCTGGGGTTGATCTTAGTGCCTGTTGGTAAACGGAACAAACGCCGCTGCCAACAGGTTCACGGTGCTCGCGGGTTCAAATCCCCGGGCACACCTCTGACTTTTCGGAGTCATGTGTGTATTAATAGTCAATCACCGCGCACTAAAACGGCGAAGAAAAACATCGTGAGGAAACGTCCATACCGTAGCGATTTACAACAATTAATATGGTATGCAAATTCCGCCAACCTGCATTAGACCATTTAAAGGCTGATACAGTGTGGGTCAGGATTATGTATGTGGTGACTGTTGAGTGTTTTTTTTCTTTTTTTTCAACTTGAATAAAAGCATTAGCAAGAAAATCAATCTGTCATCAGATACACGGGGTGTATCTAACACGGAACGGTGGACTTAATGAATATTAATTTAAAATCTTGTTCCTAATATGTATAAAATATATTATATTCTTATTATACCGGGTATCTCAAGACTGCTACCGAAAACGAAGCCGGGTGGCAGTTTTAGTGACTACAAACACAATGCAACTAAAAATTTTGCATAGAAACGCGACAATTTTTTTTAATCATTTTTAAATATCGTCGTTTTTGGGTGGTAAATCCATAGTTTTTTGGTAAAATAATAATTTAAACTTTTTATACCCTAGAGTCTTTAATAATAAAAGGGACTATTATTTCCAACATTTTCTGTTGCATTGTGTCTGAAGTCGCTTAAACTACCACCCGGTTTAGTTTTTGGTGGCAGACTTAATATACCCTGTATGTGTGGAATGTTTTTCTACAAGGGACCATACAGTTTAGTCTTTAAATAAATCTCGTACGAACTATCCTCTTAACGAATCGCGCGCAGCTCGCGTCTGTGTTGCGTTTGCGCACGTAAGGTCATTGACACGCGAAATGTTCCAAAATCAACAGTTCAAGTGTGTTACTAGTACAAAAAATCCACACGTTGATTGTTTTTGCAAGTATTTTTCTGTAGTTTATTAAATTCGACATGAAAGTACGATGCAAAAATATTAAATATGTCCCTCGGTTACATGAAAACTACGTATTCGGAGTAACCATGACATCCAATTTGTGAGTTTTAAAGCCGAACACTAATGACAAACTCACGGCAAAGGTACCGCAAAAAAGGGATAGATTATCAAAGTTTATATTTGCTTTGCCTGTACCGATTCAGGATTATTTTCATTTGATGCGACTTAAATTGTTTTACGATTTTAGATAATTTCGTACTAATCTCACAAATAAATGTTATGATGGTATTTGTTGCATGTTGTAAATAATTTATTTTCCTGGAGATTCCGTGAGTTAGAGACAAATATAATGCTATGGGGGTTAAAAAAAATGAGTTGCTTGTTTAAAAATCGTTTAGAAAAGAATATGAATGGACTTTCCGGTATATTTGTTTTGAAATAATTAGTAAAAATGTTTGTATTCGGCCCGTGTTGGGTATGAAGCGGTATGAGGCGATATGAGGAG
Source organism: Hyles lineata (assembly GCA_030180105.1). Lineage (NCBI taxonomy): Eukaryota > Metazoa > Arthropoda > Insecta > Lepidoptera > Sphingidae > Hyles > Hyles lineata. The sequence continues at coordinate 10,779,826 of JARJEE010000005.1, read as the reverse complement.
GTATGAACGAGTGCGTTACCAGCTGGTGAGCGGCGCCTGGTGCTTGACGCGGCGCATCTCCTTGGTGGCCCAGTTGGCGAGCGCCTTGGTGCGCGGCTTGTGCGAGCGGCGCGCCGCCTGCAGCATGTCGAGCAGCGGCCGCGTCTCCAGCAGCGGCAGCACGTAGTTGCCGAACGACGTGGCCAGGTCGCCGATCAGCCCCGCGATCACCGACATGTGCCCGTCCGTGCGCTCCGGCTCGCTCGCCACCTGGATCATGAAGTTCACGATGGCCGGCACGTGCGGCTCCACCAGCGTGATGTCCGACCGCACCTGCGGAAACCTCCTTCGTTACTCGCGCTCCGTGTTCCCTTCGATGTTCTAAATTCAAACATACCAACACTGACCTGAGCGTCGGGACCTTTGAGCCCCTGAATGATTCCCGTGTAAGCTTCGAGTACGCTCTCGCGTAATTCACCCAAGTACTCCACCATGTCATAGTCGTTACGATCCACTTGGGCGTTGCTTGCCTGAGAAAATGTACAAAATATCAATAAGATAATTTCTAAATGACACGATATACATTGCTCAATAAAGTACACGTACCTGCAGCAACATCTGCATCACGACATCAAAATATTTGGCAAATTCATTGCCAATACTTAGAGCAATATCGCCAAACACAGATAGAATTTGTGGCTTTACAGAACGGTGGATGGATGGATCACCAAGGTTTTCTAATAGTAAAACAATTATCTCATCACAATATGGAACAACCTGCAAAAAATAAATAATTAAAGTATATCTTAAAACATACATTTTTATTATATTGGAACTTATATTGGAATTAATTTTTATTTTTGCACTAGCCCTACCTTTACTATACTCCATTTACATAACATAATTTTGCAACCAAGAAATTATCCAGCCTAGTGTCTTAAGCATTTTAGAAATTTAATCAAGTGTAATTCGCAAAACAATCCATTGGCCTTATATACCCATGATGTAGCATTAAATTTAGATACTGACCTAAAAATGAAATTGAATAAAATATTGCTCACCTTACTCTTAAGCGCACGGCAAATATCACCAGTTAGACCAACAGCTGCTATGCAAATTTGATATTCTTGATGATTTTTAAGTCCCATGTAAAGGTACCTTTTGAATGCATCCATGTATTTTACAAATTCTTCTCCTAACACTTCCACAAGGGCGGAAACGGCCATCAAAGCATCTTCTTGGACACCACCTGCTTTCCCCGCGTTACTGGCGAACATCGTCAGCAACGCAGTCATTATAGTATCAGATATTTGAGGAGCGTCTTCTGGAGTTACCTTCCGAAGCACCGATTGTAAGGTGGCGCAAAGAAGACTTTGAAGGTCGTTAAATTGAGAACGATCTGCTTGACTGGCAATATGATTTTCCATTTGTAATACTTGTTGCAGTCTCTCCAAAATAACCATTGTGGTTTTTTGGACGGTAACATAACAATCGGTTGGTGAATTTTTGACCATCTCCATGAGTGCTTCATAAGCTGCTGACCTTAAATTGTGTTGCGCGGCGTCTTGACGGTCTGTGGTCTCGAGAAGGCGCTGAATTATAAAGTCGAAGTAGTTTGACATGCAATATGTTTTCGGTTGATTGGAGTCACCGCAATCCGCCGCTTCATATGCGGCTTCCGCCAGCCCGGTGAACGCCCAACATACATTGGCAGCGACTCGAGGTTCCGCCTTTAAACCATTAACAAGACTCTCTAATAGGGGTTTCAAGTAAGTTTCATTAATCGCAGCTTCTGGAACGATTTCACATATTCTGCCAAATGTCCATGCGGCGGTATCTCGTACTGCCACGCTTGAATCGTACATAGCTTCGATTAATGTAGGCATGGCTTTTTCAACCAATGGTTTTAAGGTAGCAGCTTCAAGACCACCAAGGATTGATCCAAAAGCCATCAAAGCAGCTTCTCTGTATCGCCAGTTCTCATTCTTAATATTTGTATTAATAAAAGGTAAAACATGAGGTACAATGTCATCTTCACAACAATTTGATAATAACATTAGGCAAACAGATGCAGCTTTAGAAGGATTCCATTCTAATTCATCATCAGTATCATCCTGTTTGGTTAACTTCTGCATAAGGACTGGTGCTAGGTATTGCAGTGCTCCTCTTGCATAGAATCGCGAAGTTCTTACAGGTGGACGGCCTATCAATACAAACATGTTAAATCTTTATCTGTTAAACATAATCAAATACATAATCTATTTATAATTGAGTCATAATAAAATGTTGATTTGTGGTTGATATGAAGAAATAATTACCTGTTTCTGCTGCCTCTGCTTCTTCAATAGCAAGGTCTATTTCCTCATCACTGACATTAGACCAAAATTCTATGCCTTGTAATGAAATCTCATCAACATCTGATTTCATAGCTTCTAAAGTGATGGGGAAAAGTGCTTGTCCCATATATGGCTCCATGTATTGATAGTATAATGAAAGGATTTTTACCTGTTGATTAAAAAGGGATATTAATATTTTATGTATTTTTTCGAGTTTGTAACCAATCTAATATTATTACTATTCAATGTAAAGACGGTTACACATTGCACTCGAAAAACAGAGGCATGCAACTCTGTTGCAAAAGTTTTAATATATTATTATTAATCATATGATTTGGGCATTGCAATAGCCTAGATTTGGAATATTAAAGTAGGGAAATGTAATTTTTAACACCATAAATTCCCCTTTTTCAACAATGATTTTGATTACATTCATCTATAATAAGATTTGTGTAACTATTATTGCAAGATAAGTAATATTTATGGTACATACCCAGTACAATAAATTTACATATGACATAAATAAGTTTTAATAAATCTTAATGGTTATACTCTATTGCACATATCTTTAATTAAATATTCAATAAGAAAATTAACCATCTAAATTACTATATTACAAAGTAAAAATATTTTGAATTACTTCTGTTTCTGGGCCTTTTAAACAAATTGTAGCTAATTAAACTTAATTGTTATAATTGCCTGCTAACTCACTCAATGTACACCAACATTTTATGACACACATTTGATATAAGGTTGGTTAATGTTTAAGTTACTTACTAAACACTGTAAGGCAGCTACACTTATTCTCATGTCACTGGACTGTGTTGCTTCACACACAACCTCCATTATAAAGTTTCTTTCATTCTCTTTGTCAAAGTTGGCCTTTGTGAATTCAAGGGAATTGAGTAAGGCCTGTGTTGCAGCGAGGCGGACATGATTACTAGGCTCTGTAGACCTCATACCATGAATGATGGCAGTTAAAATTTGATTACTTCTTTCTGTTAATACTTCTGCTTCAATATCTTGACAAATATAACCTGAATGCAAAATGAAATATTTTTAATACATGAAGTTTATAATTAATTTCATTCAGAATAATTTACTATATAAGTTAATTTAGATAGCTAGTGGGTATAAGCATAAATTGCAACATATCTAAAGTATCTCTTTACCAATTGCTTCCAATGTGGCTTCTTTTTTTAATTCTGTGGATTGGGCATTGATAACATTTTCTACAAGGATAGGTATGAGGTCATTCCACTGGCCCACTGGAAGTTCAGCAACAGCTACATAGGCCACACATTGAGCTGCAGAACTTGGCCTATTGCTTTCTGTTCCTATCGCTGTTAAAATCTGAAATAAGAAAATAGTTGCAGGTTTAGAATAAAACTTATATATCTTTACAAATAACAAATAATGACATGTTAATAACTTTTGATAATTGTACTGATAATTTTATTCACAAAACATACATTTTTCTTAATATACAGTCTAATGTCTTCAGGTAAAGCTAGCCATCTTTGTTGATATTGTTGTTTTAGTGTAGGGTCCTTGGATGTCAAGTGGTTTTTCAACTGTAAGCCTGCAGCCATTCGAGCCACTTGACTGTTGCCTCCCTGCACCAGGATATCCGACAACATTTTGATAAATGTTGTAAAGTTAGTACCGGCTGCATGGTCCAGGTATGTTTCTGCTGCTTCCAATTCATTTCTATCTGTAAGTAAATTATAGATATTACAATTGTTAATCTTTGTGTCAGTTATGTGTGTATCAAATTATCCCTCACAAAAATGGTGGAGTGGGAGATACAAAGAATATAACATTAAAATATGATGTGATTTTTTTCATTTGTGAATTATTAATGTGAGGTTGGCAGTAGATTGAAACATGTTTTACTGTAATACAGATGCTAATAATTATTTAAGAAGATATGTATTTTTAAACACAGAGTTGTTATGCATCAGAAATGTATTTCCCATTATATATATAAGCTTATCTATATATCCAGTTAAGATAAATTGAAAAACATGTTACTGATTATGTGTTTTCTTTGTTATGATCCACTACACACTATTTTATGAACATGCAACATTATTACCTTATATATTTATTCTATTTCTTTATTATAATAGTATAACCTGTAGTACAATTTAGTCGGTAACCGAATTGCACAAATAAAGCGACACATTAGTGACAAGTGTATAGATTAGAAAATTATAACCTTAAAATTTCTATTTGTACTAAAGAAGATGCTCTAGACTCCTCAGGTACGAACAAAAGCAATGATGTAGAAACTAAACACAATTTAAACACGCTTGAAGCTTAAATTTATCAATAATATTTGATTTAAAATGTTTATGAACTAGAAGTTTCCTCGTCTGACAGTTGAACATTGTCACCGAATCCCCATAATTCTGCTATTTCTATTAGATTCACATTCAGAATAGTCCAACAAGACTTGAAAGAAGTGATATGCACCAGGACATACAGAAAGAAAATATATTGGACGTTTGAAAAACTAGTGTAAAGTAAAAGTCGGTTAACAATATGAAACGCCATCCATGTCCATAAATCATAGAAAATTATAGGCTTACCTGGAGATACAGTCTTCTCTAATATTGTTATAAGTGTTAACGTCGGTTCCGTATGCATTATTACACTGTTCTTAAATAAAACTGAAGCTAAAATAACTGGGAATCGAAAAAATAGAAACCGGCACACGACGGAAGAACACTCATAAAATGTTGGCTGGTGTTACCATTTACCGTTAATAATTTTTTTGTGACGTAAATTAAAGTTGCCAGGAATTTTTGTAATAATGTTTTTAAAAAATGATTTGTTGTATCATGATTCATGTACATACATAATATTATGTTAAATGCGAGTACTCTTCGGTCATAAAAAAATCCAAATAATCTAAAAAAGACATTTTGTAAATTTTCAGAAAATGTGAACTGGATAGCCTCCGTGGCGCAGACGGTTGAACGCTGCCAGAGAAACGAAAGGCCGCAGGTTCACTTTTATACTCGTGGCATTTCACTTTGTGCTTGGAGGGATCTCTTTTAGGATATGGAGTTATATCGTTACTAGTCTTATGATATACATGATGATTATTTCTTACAAGTATTATAATTTTGTAAATATACATAGGTGGTAGGAGTCGTGAAACACGTAAGTAAATGTGTGAGGAAAATGTTCGGTTCTTCAGGGCCCCCCTGAGTATGTGAACCCTGGGTAAGGGCCCCGTTGTCACAATGTTGACACATGGCTGTCGTTTTTATGCTGAGAACATTGATTAAAGCATTTCTATACCAACAATTCGACATAGCTAATCGCCAAAACATCCATGGCCAATGAGTACCTGCGCAAGTCGCAATAACGCTGCGCCGCCCGTGGCGCCTGTCTAGTCACTGACTAAAGGTAGGATGCACTTCCTTGACGGTCTCACACTCGCTGTAAGGTAGTACATCCTGAGTCGCCACACTTCCACGGCATCTCTACAGAGAAAGCCAGGAATGATTTCAACTTCTTTACGGGTCGGTCTATGCCCTCAGGACTCAACCCATACATGACTACCATATAGAGCTATGGACCGTAGGACCACTCTGTCATACAGCCTTTCGCAACAGCTGCCAGGACCTTTCAGGTTAGGTAGCAGGTAACTGAATGCACCTGTTACCCGGGTTAACTTTGTACCCAGCTGATTGAAGTGGGCATGGAAAACATCTCGGCTGTCGAAACTAACTTTAAATACCTAATTGTAGAGGCGATATAAATTCGTCCACGGGCAAACGCCAGTGGTTTTTCTACTAGGCCCACAAATGAAAAGAGCGTTTGGCTTTTCCAGGGCCACCTTATAGACAAGTCGGCGAATGCGATAGCCAGTGATGGCTACCCACAGACCAACTAGAAATGGCTACCGAAAAGATTTTAATGCTGAGCGGCTAAAAATATATTTGTTGTTTAAAATAGAATATTTGCTTTTAAAATAATTCCTAAAATATTATATTTCCATCCGTTCCTTTTTTAGATATTATCATTATTCAATGAAACATATTAATGTGTTATGCAGTATGCTCAGAATCCCACTTTTTTGTCTGGAACACGAATTTGTGTTTTGTCCTTGTCATCTGTCACCTACCGTCTTTTCATGTTCTGTTGTGTTGTTTAGCGGCGGTTTGGCTGATAAAATTCGTCAAAATGGTACTAATCGGTTAAATAATTTTACATCTTTAGTTAAAAATACTGTAATAGTGATTCACTGTGTTTTACAAACGAGTAGCAATTCGTTATGTGTAATATTTTTGTGGAGAACATGTCATGGAACATTTTATATTGTGTTACAGTCGCTGGTGATTCCAGACAAGTTTCAACATATTCTTCGTATTATGAATACGAATATTGATGGCAAACGTAAGGTTATGTTTGCCATGACTGCCATCAAGGGTGTCGGTCGTAGATATTCCAATATTGTATTGAAGAAGGCCGACATTGATCTGGACAAACGTGCTGGTGAATGCACTGAAGAGGAGGTAAGTTAATATTGCACAGGTTTTCCACGAAAGCCTCTTAAACTAGCTTTTAGAGTTACAAACAGTTAGTATGATCTGGTATTAATTGGGTTTTAGTATTGAATATATTTTGTGACTATGTTAAGTATGTATTAAGAATAGATTTAAGTATTAGTATTAAATAAATATATTAATCTGTAAATAAACATGTATTCAGAATTCTTAAAATTATGATAATTAGACTTTGCACATATTATAAATGATAATGCTTGGAGATGTACCTAATAAATACACCCAACAGTCACATACACAGTCCTGACCTCACACTAAGATTGAGTCTTGTGTTGAGTGTATCAGGAACTATGAGAGACTTTTTGATCTCACAATCACACAGACCTGAAACAACTACTTGTGGATCACCCACATATATTTCTTGGTGTGGGGATCGAGCCTGCATCCCTACTTTCACAGATGTTGTCAAACCAATAGTACCATTGAGGCTATCTAATAGATATTTTACAAATGCACATTATACTTGCACAGAATATTTATCAATCAATATTATAATTAATTCCACCTTTATCATCAGTATCTATATAAATCGTGTACTGTTTCAGGTTGAAAAAATTGTGACCATCATGTCCAACCCCAGGCAGTACAAAATCCCAGACTGGTTCCTCAACAGACAAAAGGACATTGTAGACGGCAAATACAGCCAGCTGACCTCTTCCAACTTAGACTCTAAACTCCGTGAGGACTTGGAAAGGCTAAAGAAGATCCGTGCCCACAGGGGTATGCGTCATTACTGGGGTCTGCGTGTGCGTGGTCAGCACACCAAGACTACTGGCAGGAGAGGAAGAACTGTTGGTGTGTCTAAGAAGAAGTAAACTGTGAAATAAAACAAATCTTAACTTTAAAATATTTTTTATTTCATAAATCTTTTCCTAATTAGATACATAATCGCATTCTAGTTCTGCTAGGCTCCGACATAACCACAGATTTTATTTCTTTTACAAATAACTTTATTTAAAAAATTACACAATTCTTATCATAATATTACCTACATTTTTGTGAAGAAAATATACCATTAATATTCTAGGCTAACTTGTGGTCTAATTGTTTCAATAATGAAAAATAGTATTGGTTTATTTTATAACATGCACTAGTCAATAAAACTTTACAGAATCTGTTCAAAATAATGTATTGTAAGGCAATTCAACATTTTTGTGATGTAAATACATTTAAATTAAAGTATAATAATTGTTCAAACTTATTCATACTGAGCTATAAGTACCATCATGTACACACCAGCCAGAAGAGCTAGAATTTCTTTTATTGATTGTGAAAGTTTATTGTTAGAGCTTTCTATTAATTCTGGAATTACTGATACTGTTGCAATATAAATAAAACCACCTGCAGTGAAAGGTAAAATCAAAGATGAAACCAGGCCTTCGCCTGACCCTCTTAGGTAAATGGACAGTACTGTTCCAGAAACAGCCCCCACTGCAGTTAATAATTGAAGCATCATGGCTTTTCTTCTTGAACATCCAGACTGAACTAATATGGCAAAATCACCAATTTCATGAGGAATTTCATGTAACAGAATAGTGATAGTGGTAATGTATCCAATGCTTTGGCCAGCAATAAATGAAGCTCCAATAGCCAATCCATCCGTAAAGTTGTGAGTAAAGTCAGCAGCCAGATTGAGATAGCCAGTAATTTTAATTTCTTCTTTCTTGTCTTTTCCTTTCTTCTTTAATTTGTCATCATTTTTCTTCTTGTCTCCACCATGGGAATGTCCATGCCCCCCGCTGAAAAGCCTTACAGTTTTCTCTACAACTAAGAATGTAATAATTCCACCCAGAACACCTAGACCAACAGTAGTGTCATGTGGTGCATGTTCTCCCCCATCATGCGAGTGACTGTGGCTGTGACTCGACTCGCCTCCACTTCTAGACATCAATGCATGGGGTATCAGATGAAGGAACGCGTCACCAAGAAGTCCTCCAGATGCGAATGACAACAGTATCTTCAATAACGGTTGTTTTTCGACAGTGCCATCAACAGGAATGAAGAATAGTATGAAAAATGGCACTATACTTATAAAGAGCGTGGATCCCAATGCGCTGACGTAGAGGTTATAATCGGGTTCAACAATTTTCTCCTCTTTCTTATATTGTTGGTTTGCCCGCTGGGAATATTTGAAAGCCGGTTCTTCATCTTCAGCTGAATGGGAATGAGAATGAGAATGCACTTGGCTAAAGACTGATACACACGTACTTGCTATAACTAAGAATATTAAAAGTTTTTGTTTCGTTGATAACGCCATTGTTTAAAAACTTTTAACTAATAAAAGCTAAACTTGCACAACTCAGCTATCTTTGTACGCAAATTGACAGTCACTAGCAGTTGGACAGTGAATGTCAACTGTCAAATACGTGACATCTGTGATCTGGCAGAATGCGGCCAACACAGGCGGCCAATAACCCCGGCCTTTTTCTTGTTTTTTTTTTTTTTTTTTTTCTTCTTTGGCAATTGTAAAACATTATGCCATTGTCAAGTTAGGGAAACGCTTTGGGGAGACAATAAGGAGAAAAACAGAATTTGGAAAATAAAGGATCAGTAGGTAATGTAGGAAAGTAATAGGATTACAAGGAAATAGAAAAATTAATATATATATATATATCAAATTTTTATATCATTTTGAATGATAAACGTACATAAAGCCTTATATATATGATAATCATTAGAATATAATAAAACTGGAATAGATGTCGGGAAAGGAATTTGAAGCAATCTAAGATTATGATATAGGGTTGAGGTATCATTTCTAGGACACGACAGAAATATATGGTTTACATCTCCAACATCTTCCCCACACTCACACGATTCAGATTGTACAATATTGAGCCTTGAAAGATGATGGGGGGTGCAAACGTGACCCAATCGCATGCGTATTAAAATTGATGTGGTTCTTTTACAAAATTCCATTTTGGAAAACCAAGGTTTGTTGCGGATACATGGTTGTACATAATAATACGATTTACCCTTATACTGACTACTGATTGACCACACATTACTCCAGGAGTCCAAAAGATAATGTTTAGGATATGCTAAAATATCATGAGTAAAATTTTTAAATGGAAACATATCACCACACGATATGGCCAGTTTAGCGAGTTGGTCTGCTTTTTCATTACCACAAATGCCGGAATGGCTAGGAATTCGAAGGAAAACAATTTCAATACTATTATTTAAACATTTTAAAAGCAAATTTCTGCATTCGCTAATAATAGCATTACCTTTGGACTTAAAGGGATTCTGAGCCAACGCTTGAAGAGCACTCATGCTGTCAGTAATTATTAGGACGTTTTTAATTTTAGAAATTAGTGCATATTCTAATGATTTGAAAATACCGTAGCATTCCCCAGTAAACACGGATGTTTCCAAGGGAAGTTTAATTTGTTGCACAATTTTGTACTGGGGGTGATATACTCCTATGCCTACACAGGATAAACCATTTTTCGAGGCATCACTATATATATGATGCCAATCAGGCCACCTAATATTCACTATATCATTGAATTTCTTATTGGCATTAGGGTCACTCTTAGTAATACCGATATCAACTATGTTGGGAGTTGTAATCAATGAATGGTAATCATAATTAAATATAGGTAGGAGACATGAGCTGTAAGAAGGGGCACTTAGAGATTTATATTTATTAAAGCTTATCACTAAACATGGAGTAGATTTGTGGAGCCAGAAAGAAGAGGAGGATAATTCATTTATTAATATAGGAAGTTTCGACTGCAAGGGATGGTTGGAAAATTGCATTACTCTAAATAAAAATCTATCAGAAAGGTATTGGCGCCGTAAATTCAAGGGGGGCTCAGCACACTCAACACCCAAAGCATTTAAAGGACTTGATTTCATTGCACCAGTAATTAGACGTAAACTTTTAGATTGGATTTTCTCAATTTTTTTAAGACCAGCTAAGTTGCAAGGCTCCAGTAAAAAAGTACCATAGTCCAATATTGATCTTATTAATCCATTGTAAAATAGTTTTAGTGAAGAAGGATGAGCTCCCCACCAAACCCCTGAGAGACATCTCATCATATTGATGACTCGTTCACATTTATCAGAAATATAATTAAAATGTTCTGTTGCGGTCATTCGTGAATCTAAGATAATACCTAAATACTTAACATGGTCTTTGAAAGGAATTATTTGATTATCGTATTTTATTAAGAGGGGATATGATTGTTTTTGTCTTGAAAAAAGCATGATATTGCTTTTGTTTGGGGATAATTGCAAACCATGCTTATCCAACCAAGTTTTAAGCAGAGTAAGTGAAAATGACAGGTTTTTAGTTAAATTCAAAACAGATTGATCAGAGCAATACAAAAGTAAATCATCGGCATACTGTAAAATGGAAATGGAATTATCTAGGCTACTTTCTAAATCGTAAGTATATACATTATATAAAATAGGGCTCAGAACAGACCCCTGAGGTAGTCCTTTCCAAATGGATCTTGAAGGTTTGGATTCAGAATCTAATATTACAGTTCTATCTGATAGCATATTTATTATAAATCGGGTTAATAAATATGGAAAATTCAATTTTAATAATTTATTTTTAAGGATTGAAATTATAACATTATCATAGGCTGAAGATATATCTAAAAATGCTGCTATTGTGGAATGATTACGTGATAAGCCTATACGGACGTCAGTCGTAAATATACTAAGACTGTCTGTTGTACTCCTTCCTTTCCGGAAACCATATTGGCTATTTGATAAAATATGATTATGTTCAAGAAACCATTCTAGCCTGTTTTTAACCAAGTGTTCGACTATTTTAATTATAACCGGTGATAAGGCAATGGGGCGATACGACAAATAGTCACAGGGGTCTTTGTGGGGTTTCAAAATTGGTAACACTATTTGACGTTTCCAATCAGGAGGTATGTCCCCCGTCTCAATAATCTGGTTTACTAATTTCAAATAATAGTTAAGCGCATCATTGCCCAGATTAGCAAAGAAGGAATACGGAATGCCGTCTTCCCCAGGAGATGAATCTTTTACATTTGTTACAACATATTTTAACTCAGTCAGTGTAAACAAACATTTCTCTGTTTTTGTGTACAAAAAATTGTCAGAAAAGGGAAATAATATTTCTTCTTGTAAGACTGTTGGAGGTGCTAAATTATCTAAAAACATTTCGGACGAGGAAGAAGGTATTGTGGTAGAGTTTGGAATAAAAGATGACCGGAACCGCTTTATGCGATTCCAGACTTCAGAAAAAGGTGTCGCAGGAGAAATTGAGGTACAAAAGTTTCTCCATCCTTCTAATTTTTTACTTTTTAATAAACTACGCGTTTCCTTCATTATTTTAGTTAAGGCATCAAAGTTTTCTGCAGACATGTCATTACGATACGTATTTTCCGCCTTTTTCCTATTTTTAACTGCTTCAGAGCATTGTTTATCCCACCATGGGGGAGAAGGGAGTCTGTTAAAGATCTTTTTTGTAACAAATACCTCATCAGCCGAATCTAACAAGGCTTTAGTAAAATCCTCAGCATTTATTAGATAACCTGGGGTCTGAACCAAAGAATTAATTTTTAGTTCAACTAAAGATTTATACTTGTCCCATTTTTCAGATTCTATTTTATATTTTAGTCGTGGAGATTTAGGTTTAGAAATATTAAAAGAAATTTTGTTACAGGGTAATGATATCATGATTGGGAAATGGTCACTACCAAATGTGGATGATAAAGTTTGCCAATTGACAACAGAAGCCAACTCAGTAGAGCATATGGACAAATCTATAGCACTTAATCCTTCGTTAGGTGGAGTGCAACGAGTGGGAGAGCCTGTGTTTAATATGCATAAGTTGTGGTGATCTACTATATTCAGTAATTGTTCACCATAAGTGTTTGAAAACGAACTTCCCCAAGATCTATGTTGAGAATTGAAGTCCCCCAACAACATAAAAGGTTTAGAAATATAATTAATAATATTGTTAACTTCATTAAAAACATTTAAAGAAGGGTGAGGAATATAAATAGAGACAAATGATATCTTATTTATTTTTATACAAATTATGGAAAAATCACTAGAATGAGAAGGTAGGGGTATAAGTTGAAAAGAAACATTCTTTGAGACTAATATGGCTACACCTCCATAGCCATCTTGTCTATCTTCTCTTACACATGTATATTTGGGGATTCTAAAATTATAATGGGGTTTTAGCCATGTCTCTGACAAGGCAATTAAAATTGGATTATATTTATTTACAAGATAAATTAAATCACTTTTCTTACTGCTTGCACTCCGACAGTTCCATTGGATTATGTTTCTGTAATCCATTATTTAGTTCAAATATTGTATTTTCAATTAAAGGTGCTACGTTGGACGGTATAAGTATATTATTTCGTGACAAAACATTTAACAATGTAGTTATAATTTCTGTGATGGACCATTGAGGCTCTTTATTATTCTGAATTCCTGTGGTAATAGCAGAACCATTACCAGATGCAGATATATTATTATAATTATTAAGTAATGTATTGTGGGCTACTTGGTCATACCCAGCTGTTAAAGGAGAATGAGGTTTAACTTTTGAATACACAGTTTTTTTATAAGATAACTTTTGATTGTGTAAATTTTGCTTGTTATTTAGGTCAGTCGGATTTTTAGGATAAGAAACTACATCAGCATATGGTTTGGAAATGGGCTTGTGTAATCTAGCTGCTTCCAAATATGAGATACAATTCTCAGCCATTGACACTTTAATATTTTTTTGTCGCAAAAATTCAGGACATGACTTATTGGTAGCAAAATGAGATCCTAAGCACAAACAACAAAAACTCTGTGCATCGTCTGCATTGCAGGAATCACCGGTATGGTTCTCCCCACATTTGAAACAACGTGGTTTCCCCCGACATTGAATTTTTGTATGACCATATCGACAACAGTTGTAGCATTGGACTGTTGGGTAATGGTATAATTCCACTGGTAATGCATTATAGCATGCAAATATACGTTTTGGTAAAATTTGACCGTCAAATGTTACAACTATAGTCTGGGAAGGTTGCCAAGTAGGTTTACCATCAATAAAGGTTTTAAAATTCAATCTTCTGACTTTTATTACTCTACCACACCCAGTTGGAACGGATATATTATTTATAATGTCAGCATCAGACCACTCTGCTGGTATACCCTTAATTATACCCATCCTAGTGACATTATAAGTGGGGATGAATGCCTTGAGGTTGTCGGTCTCTAGTCCTCCATAAGACAAAAAGGAGTTGGCATCAATGTAATTAGAAAAAGACAAGGAAACTCTATTGCGACCAATTCGCTTCACGCTGCCATTAATTATATTTTTAAAATTGTTTCTTTTTAAAAAAATCCCAAACGACAAGGGGTGTAGTACTACATTATCTTCTGGATTTTTTTGATTTTTCTGGACATGTACCGTGTATGGGGCCAAATCAGTAGCCAAGTAGGCTTGCCTGCCAACCTGAATTGTTTCGGGAACTTTAGGAGAAATGTCACCATTTCTTCCCAAAGCTTCCGGAGCTGGAGAAGGTATATCTTTGGAGCAATCGCTGTCGGAGCAATTACATGACTCCCTCGACGGATCTATAGCCATTTTATTGGTTCTCTTTTTCTTATTGCACTCTCGGCAAATACGTTTTCTGGCCTTTAGAGTACGCTTTCGCGGGTTTTTACTATTATTGGAGCAATCAGTATCCATTCCGGATTCTGATTGCTCCACGGTTACGTAGGCTGCAACTGGGATCGAGCCACCCCCCGGGTCGGGGGGCTCGTCCATTTTTAAAGTAAGTAACTACTATTAAATATATACAAAAACTTACCTAATAAAGAAGAAAATATTAACAAACTACTAATAACTAAGCTAAATAAAATGTTTATTTACAAACTGATCCTATATGAGATAATATAAATGGAAAAAAATAATTTAACAAAATGAAACGCTCCCGCCACAATCAAGTTTCCCGCGCTTTATCCCTTTTTCTTGTTTGTCTGTGCCAGCCGCCACTATACGCCTCCTTCAGTCTCCACTTCCTGATGACACGTTGAACAAAATGAACATTGTATGAAAAAGATGATTATATATATATGCTGCAGATATCAGTTTATTTGGTTAAGACGAATAAGATTTTAATTTCATTTTTTTTTTATTTTCTGTATTACTAGCGTAAGATACACATAACAGGTAATTTTAAGCATATTAATGTATGATAGGTAAGATACCTTCCTTGGGGTCTATCATGGAAGTATTAACAAACAATACGTCCATCATCCATGCCATAGCATTTGTCGGATATTATTTTTATGTTTTGGCCTTTGACTTGTTAAGAATAGTTTCGGCTAATATCATTAGGTATTAAATAAAGTTTGACCAAGTTAGTATAAAATAATTACTCAACTCAAACGCCCAAGTTAACCATTAGACAGTTTCTCCGTCTACGTTTATAGCGTTGGAATACATTGTCAAATCAATATTAAATTACGAGTTATGACAATAGGGTATTTAACTATGATCCATTTAGTGCATTATTTTGCGTACAAACTATAAACACAAATACTTACCATTAAAATCATTGACATAAATATATGGACAGAGCGGAAAGCGCGTAGTGTACGACGCGACGTAAGTATGCGGTGCGCGCGTTCCAGCACATCTCTAGTGGAGCGTTATTGAAATTAGTCGTCGCAATTTTGAAAATTCTTGCTTGTATTATGACAGAAAGTTGAAAAAAATTGGCCTATGCTTGACATTTGACTATGCTCGCCATCCTGAGACATGAGATGTTAAGTCTCAATCATGGGTCTCAATATGTCCAGTAGCTACTCTGGCAACAATGTCCTTCAAACCGGAACACAACTGTTCATTTACGTAGTGTTTGGCGGGAGAAAAAGACATTGCGGTGGTACGTACCCAGGTGGCCTCTCTCATATGAGAGACTTACCACCAGTTACAATAAATACAATAGGTAATAATAAATAAATAACACCCAACAGTCACATTCATAGTCCTGACCCCACACTAAAATCGATTCTTGTGTCGTGGGTATCAGGAGCTACGACAGACTTTTTAATCTCACAACACCCAGACCCGAAAGAAATATTTGTGTGTTCAAACATTTCTCTTGGTGCGGGCTCGAACATGCGGCCTCTCGTTTCTCAGTCAGCGACTAACCGAATGCGCCACGGAGGCTGTCATACATACATTTACAGTAAAATTATCCGTCCTTTTCATATATTTCAGCCCTGAGTGGCGTAAAGAAGTCTGTATAGTATGTTGCCTTGGAAGACCAAAGCAATTGGGTACACCTTGACAGTTTATGAACATGAACCAGTTAAAAGTTATACGTCCCACTGCAGCGCACATGCCTTCCGTACAATCGAATGTACGATTGAGAGGAGTTAGGGTTCAGGCCATATAGTCTACCACGTGGGCCTAGTGCGTGTTGGCGAACTTAACGTACCATAGAATTTTTAAAAATCTGATTTGATTTGATTGAAGCTCATTAGCTAATTCCTTACAGTCAACCACAGGATGGCTAATACAAATGTATATCAAAAGGCGATAGAAAAGTCTTGGATGCATAGAATAACGAAAAAAAGTGCGATACTACTATTATTTCAAAGAAGGCGCTAAAGAGTTACGGCTTGAGGGTCCTTCACACTCCAGGGTCATATAAAGATCCATTTCCAGGAGTTTTCACGAATCGTTTGGTACACACATATTAGGTAAGCCTCAAACAATCCAATTTTAGAAAAGGCTATATCTACATTCAGTCGAGGCGGTATTAATACATCGATAGGATCAATGAAATAGTATTTTTGAAATGAAAAGATCATTTTTATTGTGTTTAAAACCAGTATGTCATTTTAAGGTTTCCGTCGATATCCTTTTGTGTTTCAACCGTACTTGTTTGTCGCACAAGTTTCCGCATGGAACTGCGTCTTCGAATAGCATTCATATCTGGAACTTCGTCTTCCATTAACGGAGCTTGAGTTAATTCTAGTTGATCCAAATTTTCATAAGAATCCGTGTCTGCAACTTTTCTATAAAGATTAAAAAGTTATTATTCTGATTTTGCAACTTAAAATGATATTGATATGACTAATTAAGCGGAGTCTAATGCGTACCTAGTAATTTGTTTTTACATTTGTATTTTGTTCTAGTGGATACGGATCTGTAGATCAGTATCTTTTCATTTGAATAGTAAAGTGTTGTTTTTTTTTATTAAGAATATTATAAAAAGTTACATGTGATAACGAATAACAAGATAGCTTATGACAACCTTTGACTTGACCTCAATGTTTTTTAGGAAAACTGCCGAACCATACGCAGTATCTACATATCTTTTAGCAATATGTGATCAAAATCGAAATGTAATGATATTAATACATAGTATATACTTAGGAGTCTATTATTATATCATGAAAACAAAATATTTAAGTAGGTGTATAGGTACTATGTATATTATCATATTTTGTACAATTTGATTTAGTACATTTTGTTAGGATGAACTTTGTACTAATATTTTGTACACGAAAATATATTTTATACCTTCTTAAGTACTTAATATTTTATGGAGATAATCGAATGAGTGGGATAATTATTACTACTAAATAAATTATTTCCACACCTCTGATCTCCACAGGCATAGCAATCAGCATAAGTCCAGTTTTTACCAAATTCTTCACCTTCTTCTGCAGTTTGGGGTAGAGGGCAATGTAGAGTTTCAGGCAAGCGAAGTGCACTTAGACCGCCAACAACCGACACAGCTCCCATTACAACCAGAGGTAACACCAAATTACTAGAACCCTAACAACAATAATTATATTATCAATTGACAAGTTCTATATCAACTCAACACAAATAATGCCCCCGAAAAAGTAGAGCAAGTGAACGTGACAAAAAAAGTATCTACGCCGCTCGTAGCACTTAAAACATCTAGTCAGCAGCCAGTCATAGATGTATCAACAGCCTTTGGATGCGAAGATGCTAGACGGACAAGGTTTTTATTATTGGGCAATAACCTCACTGTTCTAAATAAAAGTGCTTTTTACTTATTACTTTGCCTTGGTTTTGTGGCTTACTCATTCAAGCTCTATAAAATACAGCTTAAGTGTACCTACTCTATTTCACACAATGTAAAAGATTTTTATTTTAATTTTTAATAGGTTGCTATGGTATCCCTTGCATTTTGTGGATATCTTTGAAGTTTGATATCAAAAAGAGAACCCGATTTGGAAATCAGAACCAGAAGCTCTTGGTTCATGGTCCTTATTTACTGCCTCAGAAAAGGAGACAATAAATTTAGATCCTATAACTTTCTAATATGTACATAGGTTGTCGAATCGGTTTTTAACCATATGATATTAAGCCTCATCGAAATAAATTACATTATTCGTTAAAAGTAGATTTAATTTTTAACAAGTTTCCTTCATATTATTTGATTTCAATGTATATTTGAAACAGTTTTCAAATATCTCTGCAAGAAAATAATGATCAAGTATCGCATGCGAATTTTTATGATGTGGCATGAATAAGACGGGATAGAATAGGATGTAACGGTACGGAAGGGGAAAAACAGTTTGTATGCTAAATAATATGTTGCGCATGACTGGAGTCAAAAATTGCTTCTCTGCACCAGGGCGGAGCCAGGCTGGGTCGCTAGTGGGGTATACATTTCGTGTTGTAATATAAAAAATATATACGCGATTAGTTTAGTCTTAATCATAATATTTTATATAATTGAATAAACGTGATTCAGCATTGTGATGCATAAAAAACGCATAAAATTGATAAGTCACGTTTGCTTAAATTGAGAACAAAGGCTGTGTATGTATCATAATATTTATTTATTTTATTATCAACTAAACTTTGTTCACCGCTTAGTTTGCGTTAATATAAAATAGACGACAAAGTAAATAAACTGTAGGGTAAAGTGTTGAACCTATGTATGTATGGCCTTACCACTCTCAGTCGTACTCTCGATTGTAGAGTAGGCCCGTGCCCTGCAGTGGGACGTATATGTGCTGATACAGATACAGAAAGTGTTGAACAATGAGCCACGTAATATTCAGACCGACATATAAAATAAAAGTAAATAAAAAAATAAAATAGTAAATAAATATACAAATAATTTTGTTCCTATATACACGGTACAAACAATTTATAAATATTGATAAGAAACCTAGGCTCTCCGAAAGCCTGTAGAAAATCTTTAAGTTTTTTGCCCATATTGTCTGTAAGCTAAGACAACCTCTAGAAACTAATAATGACTGGGCGAATAGGGGGCAATATATTGAGATGCAGAAACCCATAGAGCTGGATGGATCAGATAAGCACCACACTCAAAAGTGTTGTAGCTGAAGAGTTTTATATTCCCAAAAACCGTATCAGATGGCACAACATAGTGCGCGAAGAAATGTTTCCCCCAGCATGGCAGAATCGACGCAAGTAGAAGGAAGAAAGGGAATTTATTAAATGAGAAAATGTTACACCATTCTTGACATTTTTCTTATCGCTTAGGTCCGACAAATGAGTGCACAAGTCACCTGATGGTTAGTAATAATTGCCGCTCACGAACATCCATAACGCTTGGATCACAGATGTATTACAAGTTGTAAAAAAGTGGTTCGTTTTAGACTAGAAGGCCTAATTAATGTCAGGTAAACAGCCAATTGTAGAATTATAAGGTTTATCATTGGCAAAAAGTGAAAAGTCATGTTGCGGGAACCTACCTGTACATGATATAAGTGTGGGTTATAGACAAGTAGCCCAAGAAAATAAGTTGTTTGTAGAAAATATGTACTAATATAAGTAATATGGTCATTGCAAGTTTCGGATATTTGTTCTATAGGGCTAATTTATTCTGTTTGCGGTGTCTTAACAGACAAAGAGGGGTTGCCCCGCTATTTGATATGTGGACTCCCTCTCATATGGTAGCTTAGACAAAACATATTATTGAGGGTTTTAATATATGAAAAAAAAATGTTTTGTCAATCAATAAAATACTTAGAGATAACACAATTTTTCCGTGATATTTATAAGTTTATCTTTTGCATGCTTATGGATGATAAAGATCCATAAGTCTACGTGAACGTGAGCACGGACAGATATTGATAAGTCAAATCATCTTAAAATATTGAAGACAAATTGTTGTTCCAAAAGAATTCGGTATTTTATAAAATATTCCATTACGAAACAATAATGATTAATCCATGTAAGTCTCTGCTACGATACTGTCACAACAATATTATGATAAAATGAAAATGGTATAATCTTCAAACTAATTTAATGTTTTTATTTTTAACTTACCAAGTAATTTATAAAGGGTATAACAATGAGTCCTAATCCACCGATGTACGCTGACGTACCGATACCAACTCCACGTAATTCTGTCGGATATAATTCACCGGCATACGGATATATTATCAAAAACGATGCGGATATAAAACATTTCGATATTAAATATAGAATCAACGTTTCTGTGACCGCATCTGGAAACATAAATAAAAAGAGAGCGGTTGGTTTTTCTAACTACACACT
Source organism: Hyles lineata (assembly GCA_030180105.1). Classification (NCBI taxonomy): domain Eukaryota; kingdom Metazoa; phylum Arthropoda; class Insecta; order Lepidoptera; family Sphingidae; genus Hyles; species Hyles lineata. The sequence continues at coordinate 10,759,394 of JARJEE010000005.1, read as the reverse complement.
GCCATATTTTGGAGAATTCGATTCACTTACCCTTGGGTAGTAACACAGTTACGATGCAAAAAATGCCACTTATTATCATCGACAGACAAAGAGGCCACCTTCTGCCAATACGGTCCATAAGTATCCAACAGACAATATAACTTGGTATTTCTACAACCGATGACAGGAAAAAACTCATATATTGATTGTCCCCAATCGCGGGGCCGTAGTAGCTCAAGCCTACGTATACCATCTCAGAGGCGCACCAATTTAGGGTTATCAGGCAAGTTTTAAGTCTCATGTTCGGCGTTCGACATAATGCAAATACGCTTGCAGTTTTTGCTTCTGATCGTCCTTTTTCTTTTAATTCTAAAACTTGCTTTTGAAGTTTGTACGTGTAATCTGGTGGCATTTCTTTCCCATTGACTTTTGCAATTGTTTTCAGAATGTTATTTGCTTCCTCTAATCGCTCTCGCATGAGTAACCATCTAGGAGATTCTGGCAAAACAAACCAATAAAAGTAGTATAACAGGAACGGAACGGATGTGGCTAGTGCCAAGGATCTCCAATCTCGTAATAAATATGTGACTCCCGAAAGTAATATAAGGCCCAATGTGTAAAACACACACGTCATAACCGTGACGAAAGATCGGTAATTCGGGCCAGCCAATTCTAATGCTAAAAGTAAAATGTGGTGAATATAAAACTTGAAAAATATGAACTAAGTATTAAATATCTCATAGATTTATACTTACAAATAATAAAAGGTATCTGATAAACGGCAGGAATAGTTAAACCAACGATTACTCTGGCCAGGACCCAGAACCAATATTCATGTGCGTATGCAGTCATAATACTTCCCAGTAACAATGTGCTCAAACATATAAAAAAAGATTTTTTTCTGCCGATGCGATCATTAAGATATCCAAAAGTATAGACTCCAATCGGTCCTCCAATATTAAGTGCAACTAATCCAAGTGTTGGGTAGACATCATAATCGCAAACTAAATCAAACTGTAAAAGTAAGCATATTAATTACTACGTAAATTTAATGCTTTATGTTATTTTCATTCCTTCCTTTTGTTATTTTAAGATTAACAAAACTCGCATTTAATAACTTACGTCGATTACAATAGATGAAGTGACCTCTGATGTGTCATAAACGTATCCATCGTAACAAGGCTCCACAGGCCATGATTCATTAAATGCATTAAAAATGTATTTTTTTGGAATCGAAGTCCAATTTACTGCATATCGTATACACTTTTCGAATGTGCTGTTATCCTATAAAGGAAACGGGGACAAATATATGACATGTTATTACAACCATAACCGTCTTCAGTTACACGAACTCTATATCTAATACATAATTAGACTCTCCCAAGAATTCCACAATGACTTGTTGGAATTGGCTCGCTTACTGGGACTTCCTGCAATCTTAACTACCTATATCTTTTATGGTATGGGTAAAAGTACGCCACTGTGCTTGCTAGCACTTGGTTTCCATTATAAATCCTATGCTGCCCCGTCGATCAGGACTCGACTCCATCATAGAGGAAAATTCTGAGCATAACGCGCTACAGAGAGATCCCTATCTCTTTGACGTTAAGCCTTTTTTAAATCCCATAGTGCGATTACTAGAAAGAATATGTGGTTTAGAAGAATACTTACTTTCCTTGGTATTGATAACATTTTGGTTTCCTCCAGCGTTAAATTAAACTCAAACATTTCTGGAACTTTACACCAGTGATCAGGCACATCTGTCATAAATAGCTGGTTAAAGGCACAAAACCCGCATGGCAGACAAGCTGGTAAACACACCAGCCATAGAAGCAATTTCTGGTATAAGCCGAACTCGCCGATTTTTGGCAATAAATCATCCAAATCAATAGCATCATCACTGGTTTGATCCACCTTAAACACATCATTTTAATTTCCTCATTTTTTATTTAATGACAGAAGTTAATGAAATTTTACGTAATTTGTTCTTATAATAATCCATTAAAGTAATTATTAAAAAAGTAATTTGCCAATAATTATAAAAGGAATATTGTAAATATCACTAAATTCTTTTAGATTTTCTTGTTTCATTAGCCGTCACTAGTTTCTTACACATATAATTAAGCAATTGATTTGTGTAATTACAAATGTAGGTACCGATTGTCTTTCGTGAGTTCCATAGTCGGTGGAATTATTATCATTCTTCTTCATTAGTATTATTTCCGTTCACAAAACACTATTGCAACTGAGGTTTATAGTACGCGAGTACACCGCTCTCGTTCAACGATTCCTAATGTGTTGGAGAAGCCTTACGTAGTGGATGTTATTAATTTAATTAATCCCTTACGCTTTCAGCACCGAAGCAAAAAGGTGAAAATGCTTGAGTAAGACTTTTTAAATGGGTTTATATATTTTGTTTGAGATTACCTTAATTCGATACTTACTTATAGTTTAGCGGTGGGTACATAGGTAACGTATTAACAAATTTCAAAACAATAATCAAAACAATCTACTTGAGTATGATTGTTGAAATGATAGTTTATAGTTTTTTTTTAAAGTTCTTGTGTGCATTGCATTACAAATTAAAAATCGTAACTGTATTGAACATTTATTACAATATGGATTATTTTCTCACTGTAGTTTGAAACTATCGGTTTGGAATCTTGATGTGACACTATTGCAAAAGTTTGCATTTTGATTTGTTTCTTTCGTGTTATATTGTAATGACATCATGTATGTACTAATCTGTTTTGCATTAATGGACTAGTATTAATAACAATAATTTCCAATTGAAATAAAACTAATATTTACGGATTTTATCGCTGAATGTAATTGGTAACTTCCAAATCATTTTTATATCGAATGTCACGCCAGTGTCGTTGATTCGTAGATTAGTATTATTTAAAGACGTTGATTGTAGACTACCTAATATTATGATATTATTTTAGCATCTAAAAAATTAATTATGTTCCGGAAAGGCGAAAGCTCTTGATTTTAAAGTATCAAACGCATCATTTTATTGGTAGAGTTCTAAGATACAAATTATTGACTCCGATAAAATCTGCGCTTTTAAGATTTCTAGAGCAGCTTTGAACGAAAAGTTTAGTGAAAGAGCAATGTGATAATTATTATAAAGTAGGCATTGTGTTTAATAATAAATGTGTATTTTTATGTAGTCTATGTAGGTCAGCGGTTCTTAACCTTTTAGTCACGAGAGATTTGACAAAAAATATGGCTCGCCATGGACCACCCACTTGGTCTGCTTGTATCTCAAAATAATAACGAAATGTAAATAAATAAAGAATATTTCTATCTATGTGGAAATAAAACATGCGAAAATTATTTGAAGGATGACAGTAGGGTAGTTTCGCGGACCACCTGGAATGCTTCCAGAGAGCACCGGTTAAAAACCACTGATATAGATGTTTTGTAGCTATTACAACGTTGCAAAGGAATAAGATCTCTTGAAAATAAAAACATAAATTATTGTTTTGTTAAAATATTTTATTTGTGAAACGTAGATAAAATCGATACAAGTAATTAAAATTCTTATAGATATAACTTAAAGTTTTTACATGATAACGAAACTGCGACAACTGTCTTCGTACACTTCATAAACTTGAACCATCCATTCAATGAATGTGCGTTTGGGTAACTTTCGTTGTACACATACATTTACGTACTATATGTAGGTACATGATTTTACGTATCAACAGTCTCATTTGCACGGTTCCCATGCCAATAATATGTCATTACATTTTATACATATTTTCTATAAAAAAACATTTCGTTTACGAGAGAATTGACTTCATAGGTATAAAAGGAAGATTAAATTTTGTATAAAAATTTGGTAATCAATACTACGTTTTTATTACTATAGGTTAAGAAAATAATGCACATGCGTTTTGTAGACCCAATTGAATGTCGCTATTTGCAAGCAATTATATCTATGTATCTACTTACAGGTAATTTAACATTACATGTATAAATATTAATATAACCTTTTGGAATTGGTTGCGGTATTAGTTATTTACATAATTATTTTAACAATATAATTTCAAACATGACAGGCGAACGTTTTTCACCCATTATCAATTGTGTTTTGGCATCATACGGCCATGATTGAATTAACATAAACGATAACTATGATAGTTAAAAATTGACAAATGTAATGATCAAGATAAAAATCTAATAAAGTTTAAAAGTCAACAATAACATTATTAACAAAGAGAGAATAAGTAGTTGGGGCGTCTCATATTAGAGAATTTCATATAAACTGTACCTAATTCCGTCAATCTCTATGATTTGAACTGAATGTGAATGAATATTATAAGAGCATTCAGTTGTCCGTTTCGCCGGACCGGTGCGTCGATATTGAGGAAATTAATGTAATATTTATTTTGGGTAGAACATAAAGACAAAATTGACAAATATTTATTTATAAAATGTAAAGAAAATCTGCGTATTAGAATTGTCAAAATGCTAAAGACCATCTGCTTCGTGGGAGTCGACAATGTATTTGTTATGGGTTATTGTATGCCTCCTGCACGCGAGCATAAATAATAAATATAAATTGTTCAACGTTTATTACAACAGTTCACCTTGGAAGGCATAAACCTACAATATGCAGGCTCACAAAAACAACTCGTTCTCCGCACAGTCGAAGTCTCGTCCGTCGGGTCACGCCGCAGACGCAGTACATAACATAGGGTTCAATTCACTCGCGCACTGTTTCATGCCGACATTGTCGGTTTGACGTGGTGGAGAATATTTTCACTATTATAAAAATCTCGCCATACTTTGCACACTTACACAACGTCAAAGAACAACACTAGCAAACCAAGGTCCTTATTGACAAATATACGTTTCATTTGGATGTTTTTCTAACTCATGTTGAAAAAGGAATACATAATGAAATATATATAAAAACGTTAATTTAATTAATTCGCATATCAAATATTTGTTGGGTTGTTTGTTTTAAAAATTACAAATATTTACAAGTTTCGAGAACGCATCGGGTAGAGGAGGCGCGTGGGCGCCACTCGCCGATGCTACGTGAGCAGCTTGAAGAACATGATGCCCAGAGAAATGTTGATGAAGAGCACTAGTATCACCAGCTGCTGCCGGGAGAACCAGTCCTAGAACGCCGGTCAGGTAAAATATTAATGTTACAGCTTAAGAAATTGTAGTTATCTGCATCTTTAGAATATATTACGGTGTTATACTAGAACAGACATCAAGAATGTAAACTGAGCGTGCGTTCTGGCATGATATACTGAAATACTACGGCAGAAACAAAAACTTTATAACACGTCAATATAGGAACCAATTAAAAATGGTCACAAAAAAAGACATAGAAAGATTCAACAGCAACGGCGTGTGAATCATAAACCTATACTAATATATTTTGTACAAGAACTGTTCATACTGTTACTTTTGTAAACAACTTTCGATGTGGGATTACTACGCCTGAATACTGCCAAAAGTTCCTGCATAATACATGTATTCTTAGATTTTGATTGTGCAAGCATTTGAGAGGTGTTCAGTAGATTTTAAACAACATACCTGAATCATTACAGAATAACCAAATACGCTATCTTTTTATTTAGTAAATCATGATATTATATGCATTCATTGTTAAACATTGCTATTTGTTTTCAATCTTTAATTAATTTCGCTTTGGCAATATTCGGATCAACACAATATCATTACACCCTCTTAAAACCTTTAAGGTTCCTAATAGAGGATCTAAAAGTGTATTTTACGAAAAGAAAGAGAAAAGAAAAGTAAACAGTGAACGCACCTTGACTTGTGGACTGACCAAATACAGCAGAGGATTGGCTCTCAGTTTCTCGCTCTCCTCATGCATGCGGCGCACTTCCTCGCGGCGCGCGGAGCCCAGCGCAGACACCTCCTCGCGGGACATGCCGCCGCCCTCCATGGCGCGCGGCATGCTCGCCACGTCCGGCAGCGACTTCTTGCGTTGCAGCGTCTGCGGCGTGCTCAGCATCTGCGAACACCATTACAAAAACCTTTCTATCAACTGCTTACTTATTTGATGACCAACTGCCGTCTTTGATTTTATTTTATTTTGATGAAGACTTACAGACTAATGACAAATAGATATACAATGTAAATAACAACTGTTGCTAATAACAAGCCTCCATATTTAAATATGAAACAAATACGCACGAACAATATATTACTATTAACTAGAGAAAAGAAACAAGCAAACATGACAAGAAAAATGTCAACAAAATTACTGTGTCTAATCAATATCCTCTTTATATCCATTTTCAGAAACACGCTTATTGTAAATATTCTAGTAACCATATATTTTGTATTTGAAGCATAATTTTTGTAACGTCAGGAAAAGTATTACAGTCTACTTCCAGTGCTTGGGTGCAGGTTAAAAGGAATGTGTAGTATCACTAGTTTTCTAACTCTACCTAAGCGGAAATAACAGAACTCAATAATATTGGTGTATGGGCTTTTGAATTTATTGAACGTTGCGTTGATTTGATGCTAATTTACTTTGTTTTATATCTAGTTCAATCTTACATTTTAAACATAAAAAAATAAGATTGTTACCATGTTCAATCGAATCAATTGCACGAAATTCTCTAAAAAATTTCAGTTTATGAGACCATTCATAAGTAAAATATCTCAACACTTGCGATTTGTCTAAACTAGAGCTGACAAAGACAAATGATTATGTTATATTGTGCAAGATCAATAAGTTTTAAATGCGTTCTTATGTCAGACTTACGTTCTTCGGTATAGCTTCAATACGTTTGTAGAAAAAATAATTAAAACAAAATTATTCCTATAGATATTAAGATTCCGACAAACACGAAAACATGCTATGACACTACCTTTTATTTACATTTATGAGAGCGTAGTTAAGACATAAAGAATGTTAAATATGTGCTTGTTTTATTTTTGTCACTTTTCCAATGTTTTAATTAAAACTGCACTTGAAATAGCATTTACATTTTTACACCACATATTATCAAGTTTAATTTGAATTTAACGTTTTTATGTAGTTTTTGTAATCTTCTGAATACGGTTATATTAATTATATAAGTTTTAAAGTACATATGAATAAGTTAGCACTTATTATCTGCATTAACGTTGAGATTTATCATCCGTATTACCTCAACAGGAGGAACATTAATCCAGCTCTCGGAGGCTCTACGAGCCAGGATAGCTGGAGAACACAAAAGGTCTTCATCTTCGTCTACTTCCTCTTGGTACCACATTTCTATTTATTGTATTCACTGCTTTGAAAAAGTATACCGGTTATTGCGATACTAAACGTTTAAAAGTCACAGGACACGGTCAAACTCCATATTTGATATGTGGTTTATTCATTTCTTGGATCGGTTTTCCATCGTTCACAAATAAAACAGAATTCAATGTCACGTCTGATTTGTCTTTTACCGGTGGTTTTTACGGCAAGTTTTAAATATTTTATTTTTTCAGTTAAATATAGCCAAGAGATGATACGCGGAAAGCGGCAGCGAGAGACTGTCTCAATTTAGAAATAGAACGGGCTGAGCAACGGTCGGGCGCGGGCGCGCCGCCCGCCCTTGCCGCTCGCCGCGCGCGCCGCCTACAAACCTGCCATTACGTACATTACTAAACGCACTACACTAATATACGGCACCTACATGCTGTCTAGTCTCTTGTCCGCTAGTTATTATCAAACTTTTATTGTGTACATAATTTTTAAGCATTTAATTTTTTTACCAGTTGTTTAGTTGACAGAGAATCCAGATAGCAATCAAACGCACCCAAAAAAGTTATCTTCTTTAGGGCGCGCATACGATAAAACTAAATCAATGATTTAAAGAAAAAAAAGTGAAGTAATCCTCAGATCATGACAAACAAGAAGTAACTCTATATTTCTTAAAATGTACTAACATGCAGATTACCTATAGTGAAATAGTATTAGTTATAGTTTGTAAATGTCGTAACTCAGACAAAAATACGAATAATTAGAAAGTAATTCCGTAGGTATGCGACATTTGTCGGATGCGTCGGTGACTGGCGCGGCACGTGGTAGGCTTGTTACGTATGAGTAATGACGTTCGTCAAATTATAGGCAAAATTTCCAGCACGTGCGGAATACTTTAAATCCGTTGGAGTAATTACTCTAAGGTTGGATATGATTAGATATAAATCCTCTAATACTTATATCATCGTATATTTACATTTAATCAGCAAAGTACTGTTTTTTAATATAAAAAATATAAATTTCTCTAATGTTACAAAAATGTGACATAATAATTAGATAGAAAAACAAAGTAAGTAGCGTTGTTCAGTAAATGCATAATATTTTTAAAGTGAATTCATTTGCAAAGTTGGTATATTTATGAAACCTCGTGAAAGAAAAGGTAAACAGAAAATTGATAAAGCAATATACAAAATGTAGCAGTTAGTGAATGGAATTTTCTTGTTAGTGAAATAAAATTTAGTTGAATTTTGTAGTTTCTGGAAATAAAATGTTGTTGTGATTATAAAAAGTTATTCAAGGCTTGGCTAATTACCAGGATGACCCTGTAAAAATACGGGTGACGAAAAAGTTATATTACTTACGTATTTTAATTACTCGAGATCGTTTTATTTTTTTGCACTTTCACTATTTATAGTAAGTACATAATGTAAGACGTAGGATAAAAACTAAAAAAGGTATTATAGGGACTTATTTTTCTTTCAAAAAAGTGACTTTCTTAAATCTTTGCTCTACTTATGCTTGTCAGGTTAAGTAAATCTTATGGCAGAGCATAGAGACTAACGAAATACTTAAATAAACCCACATGTGATTTTTTGGTGTTATGAATGTTGATACAGATAGATAATTTCCTGAATTAACATATAAACTTTCTATCATTATAATTTGCGAGCTAAATATTTTTTTCTTTAATTTTTTGGTATAGATAGCGCAGAGATCATATAGATTATAAGAAGGATTCATAGACAGGGCTGATGTTTGATATGAGTCAGAGTGTGAGTGGGTAATGCCGTAGAGTAGAAGGTAATTGTTAAATAATTTGCACCAGAATGAAGCCTGGTCTCCCACAATTTATGAATACCACTAATGAAATAGCCAAATTATATTATAATGGGGAAGTTAGTTGCATTCGGTCGAAGCCAAGTTAGACCACCTTTCTATGGCTCCCTTCCCTCGGGGTCGCCTAACGCCTTATGTCACTGCACAGCTGGGTGCCTAACACGAAACCCTATGCGGGCATACCGACCGAAACCCCACGGTAGCAGTCTTCACGTATTTTTTTTTATTGAAGTGAATGGCGGGCGAGCATGCCGTTCGACTAAGCAATACGACTACTCATGCACAGTAGCAAAACCAAACAACACCATGGATTACAAAGCATGCTTGGCATTCCACTGCGCTCGTCATCCTGAGACATAAGATGTTAAGTCTTTATATACCCTGTAGTTACTCTGGCTACAATCCGAAATACAACAGTGCATTTAAACTGTTGTTTGGCGGTAGAAATAGACATTGCGGTGGTGCCTACCCAGGCGACCTCTCATATATGAGAGACCTACCAGTGATGAGTATATGATGGTGACTGTGGTACCTACTAGTGAGTCTCGCCTGGTACTGTCCTGCAGCCACCCAATGGAGTTTCGTGATATGTGGTCTGCATCCAGTAAACCCAAGGGCTCTATTTAGCCGCTCCGCAGTCACTTAATGCAGTTCCGAGGTATGTGGTCTGCACACAGTGACCCCATTTAGTAACCTTCTAAGACAGGTTATGCCGTGGTCAAATTATAGAAAATTATCGTACTCTCGATTGTAGAGTAGGCCCGTACCCTACAGTGGGACGTATTTGGGCTGATACAGATACAGATACAGAAATTATAGTGCGCTCTTGCCACAGGGCAGATAGAATAAGTACCTAGCTAATAAATAAGTTATAATCAGTAGTCAAGACTCTCAGAATTGAGGTGGACGACAGACGAGGAGGATATTAGTTTTTTTTTCAACTCAATGCTGATTAATGATTATGCTTTGTGGATCGTCATAATCACACTAATTATTTTGCACTCAAATTTATTATTAGGCTTATTTATTAATAGTTAAAAGGGTTCGATTCTGTGAGTCACAATGGAAGTAGGTATTATTCATTTTTGATACTAATACAACAAATACTCAAAATACGTAGCTATTAAATATAAATGACATGACATGTATGCAAAAATTTGATTTTAGGTTACGTCCTGTTACGTCCATGTTTTAGGTACAGATAATGTTATTAAAAGTCAAAGTTTTCGATGACCTGTTTAACAAAATTATCGTAAATGTGAATTTAAAATGAATGTGCTGAAAATTGTTGGGGTGCTATATTTGCATCCACTCGAAAAGCAACCAAATCATTAGCAAGGCGGAAAACCCACAGTCTGACTCATCTCATTTAAGATGCAAAGTCTCAATATGTCAAGTGTGACTGACTTATTTTTTCTTATCTAGGGTTATTTATACCTCTAGAAAATTACCCGATATTGAAATCTTACTTTTACAGATACACGTCTTTTTAAAAAACATATTGGGTCCTTGAATAAATTGTCGCTGTTTCATCAAAGATGATAGTAGCAGTACCCTGTTGTGGAATTTCGACGAATAACACACATGCAAGGCACTTGTGTATCTAACCTTTAATTTAAGTGTATGTTAATTCACTTTAGTGCAAACAATGTATTTTTTCCTTAGTTCTGAATATGTCTACTTTTGTGCCAATTAAAATGTATTTGCGGAGAATTATATTACACTACTTTATTCAAGGTCCTAATATTATTATATAAATTATAATGTATTTTGCAAGGAGTAAGAAATTATATTTCTCATTAGCATGTCACATGTAAACTTATTTCGAAGTTCGAAAATCTCCTCCTAGGCTTTCGTTGCCTCGTAGTTAGATACTATCTATTTTTCTTACATACAGGCAACTTTCATGCGCGTCGTCTCCTGCCTGTTACATGCCGCAAATAACGCAGAGTTGATAGAGCAAATAGGTCTTTATAATATAGATTAGTATGGCTTCTTGACAAAATGATAATCAATTTGGGCGTTAACGTACCACGTTGGTAAACATCGGATAGAACAGAGAAAAATGTAATAGTCACTTTATAATTTTAAAGTTTTCATTCATATTTTGAAGCAGAACCGATTTTAAAGAGAAGTGTCTTATGTCGGTTTGTGCCTCATACCAAGAATAGATATCCTTACTAATATCATAAATGTGGAAGTTTTTAAATATGAATGTATGGATGTTTGTTACTTTTTCATGCAAAAACTACTGAATGAGTTGTATTGAAAGTTGGTATAGAGGTAGTTGACACCCTAGATTAATACATAGGCTTCTTTTGATCCCGAAAAATGTAGTGTTCCTTTGGGATAAGTAAGAAAATCAAATATTAATACTTGCTACTCTTTTAAATTGAGAGGAATAGCACCGGAGAGGTCAAGATTGCATACATAAAATAATAATACAGAATGAGACGAGAATGGGACATAGCGGGATAGGTGGGAAAAAACAGTATCATGAACGGCAGTGACATTGAGTCTAAATATAAAATAGTTAGTAAGCGAAATAATATGTTGTTAGTTCAAGCCGGCCCGGCCGCTAGTAGATTATAAAAAATAATACTATGGTCAAAAATCTTACCTTTCTACCACCTCCTCCGCCGCCTTTCGGCGCAGGGGGTGGCGGAGCGGGCGCCGGTGGCACGAACAAACTCTCCGTTCTTTTCGGTTGGTAAGGTGAAGGAGATATCTCCTGGCCGAGATTTCGCTTACGCAGCAAGGAGTCTTCGAACGGCTGGTCTCGAGAGCCTGCCCGCGATAATGAGCCGCGTGCCGACGCCACATGTCCGTTGCCCGCAGGAGTGGCGGCGCGCGAAGGCGGTCGCGAGGGTATCGTTTGTGGAGCCACGGACCCACTACGAGACCCATTGCCCGGCGGCGGACCGTCCACTGAGGGTTGTCGTGAACGCCGGCCATATCTATCGACGCTCGAATCTCTACTGGGAGGTCTTTTATAGTGGTCAAAATAATCAATAGACGGTCGCGGCCCAGGTGGTCGCGCATCACGTGTTCCGTTAAGTACATCCTGTTCGGTGGGAGCTGTAGGCTGTCGATATCCTTGGTCAGCAGGTGGGTGGCGATAGCCCTGATCAAACCTTTGATTTTCTTGGTCAGTTTGTCGGTAGCCCTGAGGATCCATCGGATTCCGATAAACTTGGTCAGCGGGCATCTGTTGTCTATCTAATGGTCCTTCTGAATGTACGGTCCCGGTGCGGAATTCGTTACGGCCATATGAAGCTGTACCACCATCGACATAAGGCACTCCTTGCGCATCATGTGTTGGTTGCGCTAGAACGCTTTGTCTTCTAACTGGAGGTTGTGGCTGAGGTGCATTCCAGTCTTGAACTGGCGGTCTCTGATTTATCGTAGGTCTCATGGCTGCTGATTGCCTTCGAGGCTGATTTAAATACTGCTGACCACCTGGGTCCATGCTCTGTTGTTGTTGTTGTGGTTGATGTTGTGAATCTTGTCTGCCATATCGATACGATGATGGTGGGGGTTGACTTGCAGGCTGGGAGATTTGCCCATACATGTTCGCTTGTTGATCGTTGGGAATATAATGTTTTTGATTATCGGGAATATTGGACTGCATATTGGATGTCGCCCAGGAGTCCTGATTATGCGTATAGTATGGATCGTGTGGCGGGCCAAGCGTTCTGTTATCCGGATTGTAGTTTGTGTTGTTAGCGAATCTGGAGTCCATGGGCTGAGCAGGTTTAGGGTATTGTGCGGAAGGTCGTCTAGGCATTGCGTTGGGGACTACGTTAGTTTGGGGAAGTTGTGTGTGCATCGGAGGGATATGATTTGGAATGCTCTTTCCATCCAAGATCTTTTCAGATTCTTGTGGTATAGGTGGTGCGGGTTGTGTATCGTAATTCTTTTGTCTATATTTCTCTCTTAATCCTATTCTTTCAAAACCAGGGTGTTTAAAGTCTGGGGCGAATTGCTTCGCAGTCATTTGCGCAATATCACAGTCTTCTTTTGCTTGGTCTCCTGCCTCATCAGCTTGTTCAGCTTTCCCCCGGGCTGTAGCAGTTCTGGAAAAGAAGAATTGTATAAAATAATAAAACTAGTTTACAAAATCAAATAAAGTAATTTTGAATCCAAAATCGTAAGAGTAGAGCTATGAATGGACATTGAACAACGCGTATTTTTATTTTTTACACGCTTTATGTTATTTATGACAACAGAATGTTTGTAAGAGACACATGAATGACTAAAATTGCTAAATTAGTAGTAATATATTTGTCAAAATGATTCACCTGGTGATAGCGATGTCGGCTTTTTGTACAGCTATTTTGGACGCTCGCTGGGCGGCATTCACTGCTGAGTCGACGCGTTCTCGGAATTTTGCTGAACGCATGAGGAACATATGTTTCCTTTTTTGACTTGTAATAAGCACATTGTATTTGTATTTTCCCTCCTCCCTGGTACCGTCTCGGAACGTGGTCACACCATATCCATGCTTCCTATTCGCACTCCACTCGCCTTCGTATCGGAGCCCGTCACTGCGTTCACTGATCCCAAAACCTGTTCGCTTGTCATTCTTCCATTCACCCATATATGTTTCTGTTACACTTGCGTCTAAATGTTCATCCTGAAAATAGAGAAGTAAATTATTGTACGCCTTTCGGATATTGCTCATCCAGTTTTTGTACTACGAAGATACGATTCCTTTGAGTCATAAGCTAAAGATTGTTTTAAATTACGAGTAGTATTTCTAAACGTAAACGCAGTTCAGAATATTGAAAGCAATAGTTCCCTAACATTGAATCTGAACTGTTCTTCAGCTTGATCACATTGTTTTCAGTTTGAAGCTGAACCAATTTAATACATGATAAAAATATTGTATTGGCTATTCTTCGAAAGAAGGGGTAAGTTATGACGAATGCTAAGTATTCATAGCTATTATGGAGCCAATTAATGAGAAACGATCATTGTCATGCAATCAGGAACCATTTTGATTTATTAATGACATCATAACACAGTAACAATATACGAGTATATATTTTTAAGAAAACATCGAGATAGAAATCTTCAGCAATATTTTAATTTAAATGAAGCGCAGGTAACTCACTATAGTCTCTACACTATTACTTTAAATATTAGATAATTGTTAATCCTTTTCCGTAATATAGGTAGGTAAATATTATATAGTTTCGTAAATGTAGTAGAAAATCAGCCTTTGCATATAAGGCGATAAGTTTGGCTTGTAGTAAGCAAAACCAAAACACAAAACTAAGTTAATCCTATCCGATATCAAACAATAATTTCGGTAGTTTGTATATTAGGTAAGTATATGGATGTTGTGAATAAGCATTGTTAATATTAAAGGCATATTGTATGATTATGAAGTAAGCAATAATATGAAATTTCTGGAGATTCTTTCACGGAATAGAAATCGGCAGGTCATACTTGCTGTTTTGTGATATTTTAATTTAAATCAACTTTAATAGTGGAAACGGACGATAGAATAATTTTATTTTATTTTTTTTATAAAAGTGTAGTTCTATTCTAATAATTCCGCCGTACCTTCTAAAATTGACTACAAAGTTAGAGTTTGGTCTGTATTTGTAAGTTAAATAGAGTGACACTACTTTGCGCTAAATATTTTGGAATAAATTGGGCTCCCACCTCAACTATGAAACTTGTGTTCGAGTTTGTGTGCTGAGAGGCATGAGTCATAGCAGAGTGCGAGCTCTCGACCGACGAGACCCACGAGGAGGCCGAGCCCCCCGAGCCTCCCGAGCGGACCGAGCCGCTGCCGTGCTTGTCCAGGTCGCCGGCGCTACGAGGCTTGCCCAGCTTCTGAAATCACCACCACCACTACTCAGTCAACGGAACTCCTTCACGATGTCTTCGATCTGACTATGTATCGTTTTGTATTTTGGTTTTGTTTTTTAACTAAAGCTAATTTTTTCGACACGTGAGTATCCCATAAAATTTGCTTCAGCTGTCTAAGCTAAGCAGTATTATGCGCCAATTACCTTTTTGAGGCGGAAAGCTCGAAGCTTAGATGAATTAAAATTGCTTTTTGCATAAAAATATTTATAAGAAAGAAACTTATTCAAGGTCAGAAAGAATCGAACGGGTTGTAAAAGTAGTATGCGAGTCGAACTGGCGAACACTCACAGGAAATAGTCTCTTTTTAGTGTTTTCGAAGAGGGAACCGCGCCTGCCCGACGGTTCATCGGAGCTGACGGTGAGCACGAAGCCGCCTCTGGCGTCGTCCATGCGCGTGGTTCTCCTCTCGGAGGGGTCGGAGGCGCCGCCCGCTTCCGTGAGCGAGGACAGCGAGCCGCGGTGGTGGCGCGCGCCCCCGCGGTAGTGCGACGCCAGCCCGAACGGCGCTGACGTGCGCACACCATAGCCGTGCCGAAGTCCTCGCATCCATTGTCCTTGGTATGTTCCTGTAACAAATTACAAACCTTTTAGTTTTTTAGAATTTGTGAAGTGCTTTATGCCAGTCATTATTACAGTTCATAATCTGTCCGAGAGTACCCACTCGCTGTGGTCTACCAGACTAAGTTACGATACAGGTGAATTACATGAAAAAAAAAATATTTGTAAATTTAGGTATTTGTTGTAACTGGAGGTAAGCCTCTCACATGTGAGAGGCCTTCTGGGTAAATATCACCGCAATGTCTAATACTCCCGCCAAACAACAGTGCACTTTTTTGTACCGGTTTGAAGGACATTGAAGCTACATAGCAATTACTGAACAGTCTGAGACTTGGCATCTTATATCTCAAGATGGCGAACGCAGTGGAATGCCAAGCATTGCTTTATAATTTATGGTGTTGTTTGGTTTTCATACGCAACTCGTTATAACCACAGAAACGTGTTACATACAAAATTTATAATCATTATGTCATTTTTCAATAGAAATATTTCCCTGCGATGACGGATGGATTAAAACGGATAGGTACGTATCCGTGCAGCTTTTTTTACTTCATGTGGAAAAGCTACTAAGCTTCCCTTTCGGTACCCTGGAGGAGGCCGAAAGAGTTATGTCAGTGTCACTGGCCTTCCAGCCCGGCACAATGTGGCCGTTGTGGCCCAGCTGGGTCTCTAACAATACCTGTGCAAAAATACTGATTAAAGACCCCTCGATGACCGTCATACGCATTGTGGGCGGCACCGGACATCCCAGGACGAAAACCACCCCGATTTATGTTTCAATGTTGGAAGTGGCGGTTTGTTACATTTAATTCCGAGTAAATAATCAACGCTTGTTATGCTTGCACGATCAGCACGCCGATAATCTTTAGAGCATTATTATTATTTTTTAGTTTCAAAATGCGATTAATACCTCTTGTGCAAGTGATCTTTTTTTAATCAATTCGTATTAACATTTTAAGATATATTTTATTTCAAAAATACACATGCTTGCTTTTAGCGGTAAAGAAAATTGTTCGTATCCAGAAACTTACGCACGCTATGTCTATAACTGTTAAATAAATAAATAACCTCTCACTAAACCAATAGATTTAAAAGTGTACAATGTGAACTCCGTAACTAGTATTACAATTTATTCCAGGATATACATTAAGGCTAAACATTTGTAGAGTTTGCGCAGATACTATTCTCACTCTTTTAAAATAATAATGTGTTCTGTTTCAGTTGGAAATGCCCGGTGTAACATTTTCTCTCGCTAAGATCTAAATCTTTGAACTGGCACAAGCAATCACGCCTGTTTAGCTGTGATTAAACGTTCACACATTAGCAACGACCTGTAATGTACCGTCAGGGTCATTGATCTCCGTGGGTCAAGGTGTCTAAGGAATAATGCGCTATTCATTTTCAATGTTCAATATGAACTATGATTCCGGATTTTTTTAATGAGATGAATTGCACGAAATGGCAACTATATTTTTTTGGTACAGTATCTGGTACTAACAAGTGGTCGACATGATTGTGTGTCGAGCGAGGCGGTACGGCAAGCATGCCTGTGCTATATTTAAACGGCGAGGGCCGCGCCGCGTCCACTGCGTAGCGCACGCGCTCGCAGGGCCACCTTACTCAGATCATTCACGTACTGAACCAATGGAAATTAGTCACTACACTCTATCGTATTGGGTCACTGCAAATTCGTATGTATCTGTCACAAATTATAAATAAAATTACATGTATTCTTAAGCCATTCACAAAATCTCATATCGAACGTAATTAGGATCGAATTTATCATTATGTCTGGTTAATGAGGGTTTCGGTTTTATTTTATATACCTGTACTACCAATATTTTTTCGATTATTTCTAATGATATTAATTCATTGATCATGGAAGAAATTGTATGTACGAATGGATACAGTGGTGCATAGCTTAGTGCACGTAGATGTAATTATCTATTTACAGATTGAATGACCCAATCCACACAATAACGTCTTAAGCGTCACGAGTGCCGGTTGAACGGAGGCCGAGTGCCGCGCGGGCATTGGCTGATGAGCGAAAGCCGCAACACAATCACTCAGCGCCATCGCTGTTTTCGGCCATATTTTCGTGTAGGTACGAATATCTCTGAAGTCTGAATTAATCATTATGTGAATGACTAATTTTTATTGAGGTTATGATTCAACGTATTGGTGTCGACTACGTAACATTGGCTTACGATGTTACAAACTACAGAACACATTACGCAGAAACAGAACAACTTTAATAGCCGGTAACATGATTGGATAAATCTTATTGATTCAGATTGTCTTTTGGCACGATACGATAATGAATATAATGGAATCTCGGTATGCTATATGTATAAGCATCTATTTTTATAACACAATTTAGATGTGAAAAACCCAGAATGTTCTTAAAACAAAAGCTCCTAATGAATTAATTTTCTATCTGAGGAATTATCGTTTGTGTGCTACTTTTTAAATATACATATTTGTTTCAAGTGTTTATAAGACAATAACAATATACAATACTAGCGGCCTAGCCCGTTCTCAAACAAACAATCAAATCTTTGTTCTTTATAATATATTCGTTTAGAGTCTTAGATATTTTTTTAAAATAGTTATAGCAAGAGAACATGAAGCACAAAATTGTAGATTTAGATAATTACAATAATATTATAGTTTGTCAACACAAAACTCCTATTGAAAGACCAAATTTAAAATGTAGGATTCTGCACTAGTCATAGCATTTCCATGTTTCAGACATTTAGTAGGTACATTCATACATTTAACTGACCAAATGTTTCGGTAGTAAAATTAGATTGGGTTCGGTAGCGATCAGTTATTAACAAAGCTTCAAAGGCACGCATATTATATTAGTTGGTAATCATCGAATGTGGATAGATGTGTGTAGGTATACCGCATAAGAATGCCATGGCCACATAAACGTAAGTATTTTCGTCTGAATCCAGATAGTTTGGCAATGAAAGAAATAAGATAATACTAACCGCCATCGGCATATGTTTCCGAGCCGTATCCATCTTGAAGTCCGTTGGCCCACGTGCCCTCGTACTTGGCGTTGCTAATCGTGCTCTGCCGGACGCCGTATCTGCCTTTGTATCCCTGTGTCCATTCGCCGCGGTATATCCATCTGTCCCGGTTCTCCACGCCCAGCCCGTGCCTTTTACCGTTCTGCCATTGACCTTCGTACGTACTGCCACTGTAACGGAAAATTAAGAACGATATAGCACATTTTTTAGCCTACGTAATAGGATAAATATGATGCTTCATTTAATTATGCTTTTGCAATTTGATTTATTGTCATCGTCATGGCTTCAGATCATATTGATCCTAAAATATAGCGGGATAAGAATATATTTTCCTTTATCGTTGAATAATACAAGTAATATCTTTATGAATGAAATGAATTGAAACATGTCTGTAAGTTCGCGCTCGGCTCATACTCGTCTTTCATTAGGAAGTACTGTCAGTAAGCCAGTCTCTATAGGATTAGGAGTAAGTAATCCATTTATTCTTACAAGCTTTCTCTTATGTTTGTTTTCTTTTTCGTCATGTTTACATATAAATGTAATATCGTAATTATATTATCTGTATCAACCCATAAACGTCCAACACCATTAAGAGTGGTTAGGCCATATAGTCCACCACGTTGGCCTAGTGCGGGTGGACGGACATTACATACCATAGAAATTCTTACAAAATCCTATATGTGCCCTGGGATTTAAGCTCGCGACCACATTGATAATGTTCGCAGCCGCCTTTGGACCGTTTACCGTTTTGAATTAACCAAACTTTAAATTAACAAGTGAAGTAAAATACTCGTAATTATAACTAGAGATTGCATGTTGCGCTCTCTTGAGCTTAAATTATACATTTATTCATACAATTATAAACAGGAAATTAATATTATTAGTAAATAGTTTCCAAATGGTTTATTATCTGCCTTACTATTGTTACAGTTTATTTTATGATTCCGCACCACACACGGTTTCCGTCTAAAATACTGCACCGCTGACTCACTAAACTAACAAATTCTTTGAATCCTAAACGTATTTTCACAATCATGGTAAGGAAATTAATTAAACATTTTACTGGGATATATTTTCCTGTTTTACACTGTTTATAATAAAGCAGGCCCATTAATGATTTTTAACTAAACTAGAATTTATACCAAATTGATGGTGCCCTCCGCAAGGGTCAGGTTAAAAGCACCCTGTATCGATGTGAATGCATATAGAGATTGACGAAAGTAGACGAAGCGAAAGTAGTATATGAGGATCAAGCAAAGTGGAGATCCATAGTCTACCTACCCCTATGGCATACAGGCGTGATGTTCATATAATTTTTATTTTATACTTATATGTAGAATTTATATTTAACACTTCTGTGAATGGCGTGCACTTATTAAATAAATTATTTTATCTGTTAATGCGTCTATCAACTTTTATTTTTCCTCTGACGGACATTTCGCCAGCACCAACTCACGTTGGGCGCATTGGCGCCCTCTCATTTATGGCGCTACTATCCAACACAAACATCCACAAGAACCTGGCATTTATTACGCTGAAGTGAACGAATTTACACCAGTTCAATGTTGCCATCAGATCCGTCCCAACGTCAGTTTTCTCTCCTGTCAACGCCTTTTGTTAATACTTTCAACGAAACATCGAAAAGTCTGCGGGTAAAATTGTGGTACTGATACATTTCAGTCTACATCGACTCTACCACCTATGATATTATCTGGTAATGCATTAACATACCGTCTTACTTATTGGTCTGTAGTAATATGCAAGAAAAACATTGTAAAATAAATTTAAACAATGTTAAAAATATTCTCATTAATGCTGTTGATCACGTGATGATTTTTAGCTGACCATTACAATGTTTACACTATACCTTCATGTTATTTTTTATTAGTAACAGTTATGAATTCTTTTATGATTATTTAAATTATTTTAATTTCTGAAACTATGCATCTATAAGTTGTCTGGGTGCGATCACTTTCATTAGCCCATTGTAAAACTATTCAATATTTGCAGTATATATTATTAGCATTTTTGTTTAGTTTTTTTTTTCAGTTTACAATAAAGCATTTAGTGTTTGTAATATTATTTTTCTCGCACCCAGTCAATACACGTGGCAATATAAAATCAAATTCTATTGAGACACTGGCAACATAAATCTCTAGTCTAAACACACTATTTAAATCAAAAAACATTTCCCAGAACATCAACAGGCAATTATCAAGACTTTGTTGTCGAGGGAATAAACGTTGTTTATTAATCTTAATAAAACAATACTCAGAAATAAAATAAAATGTAGTGGAAAGATTTGATACATTTTTTTTATTTGAAACCGACGTATTAGTTCGACGAGGTACTTGAATATTATATTGGCCAATAATCTTATATAGTCAATGATATATACAGTCAAACTAAAAAAAACTTAAATACAAATGATGATGCGAATTATACACAATATATTGTAATGGTTACTAAGATTTACACGAATGCTATACATTGAAATAAAACAATTTTTCAAGGATTTTATCGCGGGTTAAGTTACATTTTTACATTTTTTAAATTCATGACGTTTTAATTACCTACTTTCCAGCTATCGTGGTTATGGGTGTTTTATACAGGTTATATCAAGACTACTATCGAAAACAAAGGCAGTTGATAGTCTTAGTGACTTCAGACACAATGTGATTAAAACTTTTATATCATGGATTTACCACCCAAACACGATAATATTTAAAACATCACAAAATCACAAAAAGTTGTCGCGTTATATTGCGAAATTTTTATTTAAATTGTGTCTTTAGTCACTAAGACTACCACCCGGCTTCATATTCGGTAGCAGGCTTGACTCTTGATATATACTGTAGAAGATGATGAAGCCTTGAACAGCTAATGCATACAGCTCTATAATTACAGAGATTTGTGTAGTGTTATTCACATGCTAGTATGTATTTGCGTTGCATGGCGCGGCTGCCATCACACTTGTTTTCAGGTTTTTGTTTAATCTAACTAGACAATAAACAGTTTGTTTAATGTAAACTAACAGAACAGTTCGAAGATAACATTTGCAACATCGGCAATCGCGTTCTATGACTAATACTATATTTATTCAAACTTATGGTAGAGTCCGACTTATTTCGCCATGGTTAATATATAAATATAATTAATTATGTAATCAAAAGTTTAATCAATAATAAATAATCACCGTGTTTGAGGCAAAACATATAAAAAATAGCTCCAAAAGATAAAATGGCGCATACTCTTTATTAATGAAGACTTTTTTTTAAAAAGAGGAGCAATGAAGTGCTCAGCGCAAGTGAACGTTTTATTATCCATTTAATTTATTATGTAAAGCTGTTTTCTTGTTACGTTTAAATTTCATTATATAAGTTTCTTTTTATCTTGTACATTACTTTGTTGTATGGAGTGCATTCATGCACGAGAATAGTACCTACCTACGTGTTTATGTATTCTTCGACCACTACGCGACGTACGAAATGTCTTACGTAAATGGACTGAACTATACATATTCGCTGCTTTAGTTGTATACAATAAATATCATTACTGTATTTGGTCCGAATTATTCGCCACTGACATCTATTTACACGTGTACTCGTATATGCGGTGTACCATGACCTTCTGGGTTCCTGCACTCCTTTTTGCGAGTCATTTTGAATTTAAAAAAGATTCTGACGAACTGAGATCATCCTCTTTTAAAAGTCGGTTAAACACTATATAAGTGGAACGATGATAGGCTTTCTTGCTACCAAGTTTTGATACGAGAAAAAGCTTGATAAACTGCAGGTATGAGTAGTAATAATTCTGCCAATCCCTCGGTGATACAAGCGTTATAGTATGTGTGTCTGTATATCCTATATACTAATCACATGTATATATAGTTTAATGTTTTGATGCATTCAATAAATAATGATTGCTTTCCATTTAGTTATCGTCTTGCTCTACAATCTACATAATATATTCAGAGAATCATTTCCTTTGCCTCCAACAGATACTGTACAACGAATTTTAAAATGATTCACTATACGCACATGTGTTATGGTATCATTAATACCAGCTTGTTTTGATGTATGTTGATCTTATAGTAACAAACAATTGGCGATTTATACCTCTAAAACTAATAAAAGAATAATCTTGTGAAAAATATCATCTCAAATCATTTTATCAACGTTACAATAATAATTGTTAGAGCCTTGCCAAACCTGTATTATTAATAGGTTATTTGACTCCAATTTTTTTATTGTATTTATCAAAAGGTATCCATATCCATATAATATAATGTAATAAAGAATTTTGTAAATCAATTCAGAATCAAAGAAGTTAGGAACATTAAAATCATGTAGTGGGAGTAAAAGAAAATGGGGTGCAGAAAAAATAGTGACGTCACTAAGCTTCACATTGCATTCATGCATTACAGTGTACGCTTGTAATAGAGACGGTAAGATGCTTCTCTACACTACCAGTCTTTAATTTATAATACTAATATTTGCCTGATGTTAAAAGTTACTTTAAAATCGTTTAGACAGAAATGTTTTAGTTTAACGGTATTTGCCTTTTACGCAAAATAATACAAAACATATCATAGTCGAATACCTTATTCCTCCGTTCGGTTCGGACGCGTTGGTAATGTTGTCACAGAAAACTAACGTAATGTAATAGTTTTGCTGTTTCTTTTTATTCCCTGAGTAAAATTGACGGAGATTGCAAAGCTGATATTAGAATATCAGTTTTGCTACAGATTGCTACTATTATTTATGATTATGGAAAATGTAACAAGGTGATTTAAGTACATGGTGTTTCGCGTGTTGGTCGTAAGGATATATTGGTTGTACAAGCATAATTGTATCAAAAGGCGAGACTGCATTGACTTTCAATCGCACTGGCAAAACGAATTGGTTCTAGTGAATATGATGGTAAATGCGATAGAGACGCCGCGCCGCCCCGTTATGATAGAGTTTTGAACAGGCGATCATGATTATTTGTCACCATTCATAACCTATTATTTATTAACACCAATTTGCTCAGACCAGGATATAAAGTACATATTTTTTATATGTATTCTGGAACTCAAGAGGCAGAAATGCGATATTGGCAAGTGAAAATCTTCCGTTTCCCATTTTCCAAAAAGCATTTAAAGGATACATGTGATACATTTATGTAATCCTCGCTAAAATATTTGCTCAATTTGTTAATGTATTTATGATCAATGTAGCAAATATAATAATATCTTTCTCAAACATTATTAGGTAACTCATTATCACCCTCACTTATATTTTGAAGGCCACTTACGCGAGTTTTCATTTTCGCACCTGAAAATAGCCGTTGTTGTGATGAATTGTAATCTTGGTATATCCAGAAAACATAAAAATACAAGAAACCGAGAAAATAAAATAAAAACTGGTTAAAAACTATTCTTTGTAAGGAATTAGTTCTACATTGTACTCAGGTGCAATTTTTCGAAACGTAGTAAGTAGGTGAAATTTGGGTTTTAGACCCAAATACATTTTTTGAATATATTTGAACCACACTCTTCTCCTTTTCATAAGACTCTATTACAATATCAATGAGCCAGATCTATAAGGAAATTGCAAATATCGTACAGAAAACTGATTTGAACTAATATATTTGGTGTGATGTCTCGTTCGATTGTCAAAATTTGTGTTCTTTTTTCTTATTTTTCAGTCAATTAAAATTATTTATTAAGCACACCTTTGGTGACTAGAAATTGCGTTAATGACCATAGATGAACATTTGATATCAAATCAGCAAGCGCATTTAAAGGACAGGCCATGACAGACGTGCCCCAACTTACAAAATAATAGAGATTGAATCTTGGTTAATTCAACTCAAATATTTTTTTTTATTTAATTCATCCGCGCTACCAAATAAACCTTTTAGGGAAATCAAATAACTATAAAGCTATAATTATGTACCCAATCTATTAATAATTGATTTTATTAATTTAGCGTAAGCAAGTATATGCTTTCAAAATATGTAAGTAAAAAGACTTTTAAAATATTACACTTATAAAACCAAATTGTTTGTATTATACTTTCACAAAGCTTGCGACAAAAAATATAAAATATTTAACATAATGTTTGGACGAAGGCAATTAGGGCGACTGAGCAATACAAAGTTTGCAATTTTATGTAAATAATTGGAAATTCCTAAATGTGGATTTGCGTGTACGAATTTACATAACCAACTCGTATAAGCATTTCACGATATGGAAATTCAAAACGACACGTATTTGTATTCCAAACGTATCACTTAAATTACATTATTTTTTATTAGTCTCGGTAAGATAATGGCACGTATGAGGACGGACGGAACAACTCGAGCCTAACTTCTATTTATAAAACTCACTACACGTTCTCTGCGGTGGTGTAACTAAATATTACAAGTAAAACCAACAGACTTGGGTTATTAACGCGCTGCGACCTTGAGCCCGCAAGTTAGGGCGGGTCGCCGGCCGCCGCACCTGAGTACCGTAGACGTATACTTTTAGTCTGTCTCTACAATGTATTTGTTTATACATACATATAAACACATGTTTATGTAAATCGATTCACTCCACCCATGTAAAAAAAATTGAATGACACGTATGAAGTGAACTATCATTGTGGTGGCAGTTTATACCTGGTTTTTACATTCAGCTGCCTCGAGCCCCGTTTGTACGCCTACTCGAGTTACTGCTATGAAATAGTAATTCCATAGTTAGATACCGTTGATAATGGGTGGCGTACTACGTCGCTTGCTGTTGACATTTGTTTTAAAATGTAACAACCTTGCTATTGTCACGGACTTCTTTATGTCACGACAGATGCGCACGGTTTTTATTGTTAATGTTGAATATTAGATTTTCACACGTATTTATCGGGCGATGTTAATACCATTGCCAGATTGTTAGAAATCGTCTATACTCTATAGTACTAAAAAAATAAATATCAATTTTACAAACGTCCACGGTACTTAATGAATTGGAAAAAGTCGTTTTCATCTGTGGCAATTGAAGTAATGGGATTTGCGAACTTTGTAAAAACACAGTACAGTTGACATACTTAATCGCAGACTGTAATTTTCTAGAGTGGGTAATTATGCGAACTTGATGCGAATTAGAAGAAGTGCGTGACGGCCTTTTGGTAATGGACCAGACGCGGCTGCCATGTTTACGGTGATTGTAGGTTCAAATCCCAGGGCACAGCGTTGAGTTTTCGAAGTAATTTGTATATTCATAGTCAATCACCACGCACTGTAACGTTGAAGGAAAATAGTTTGGGGAAACTAGGATGTCATAGCGATTCGCAAAAAAATCTATGGTATGTAAAAGCCCACCAACCCGCACTAAGCCATCGTGGTCGACTATACGGCCTAACCCCTCTCGATCGTACACATGATTGTACAGGAGACCCGTGCCCTGCAGTAGGACGCATATGGGCTGATACATATACAGATGTGAATTAAACAATGGGACTAATAACTTTGATATTGGATAAAAAAAATAAGTTACTAGTAATATCTAGTATAGAAAATTCTAACAAAATTAAAACATATTTTTATATCTATTGTTCTGACTTGTTGACGCTTGGAAATAGCATCGATAAATATTGGTTTTATTTAAAGTAAAATGACCGAGACTGCGTCTGGTTGAATAGGAATAAAATTATTACAATTTATACAATATAATTCAACTTGAAATGTAAAAGCAATCTCCTCCAGCTTTAATTTCATTTCATAGATGCGATTTAGTCTGATATTTCTTTTGATATACAAATAAAAGTTATTCAAATATACATTCTTTATACGATTGGGCCCTAAACTCTTTCTATAAGCTTTTCCTATTTAATACTAACTCAAATATATTATAGTGTTTAACATTTCTATATTTTTAAACGGTAAATACGAAGTGAGGGGTTATTTTGATAAAATAATTAGTAAAAATACCTATTACTTAATTAAATTATTTTTGTATCAAAATTGCATTGCATAATTAGTCATCATAATTTTTCATAAAAATCATAATATCATGGCCAAAGTCGAGCCATTGAAATCGAGAATAGAGATTTTGATAAAAGCCGTATCAGAATTACTATACACATACTGTATTAGCCCATATACATACATACGTCCCACTGCAGGGCACATGCTTCCTTTACAATCGTGTTTGAGTGAGAGTGGTTAGACCATAATATAGTCCACCACGTTGGCCTAGTGCGGATTGGTGGAATTTACATATCATAGAAATTCTTACAAAGTACGTTGTGGCCTGTTGATAAACGGACGAGACGCGTTTGTCACCATGCTCACGGTGGTCGCGAGTTCAATTGCCAGGGTACACCTCTGACTTTTCAGAGGCTTGTGTGTATTGATAGTCAATCACCACGCACTATAAAGGTGAAGGAAAACATCGTGAGGAAAGCTGCATACCTTAGCGAATTTTCCAGAATTTCTATGGTATGTAAAGTCCGCCAAGACTTTTTTGTCTGTTTTATTAATGAAACGTACGAAATTAAGATAGATATAGAAATGGCCTAGAGCGATATGAACGCTATCTGTATTTTTTTTTTCTCTTATCAACTTTTGAACTCTTTATGTGCAGTTAAGAATAAATAAGATAAATATGCATTACGTATCTTTGTGCAGGTTAAATTATTTCAAAATGTCATTAAACATAACTACGTAACTTAAATTAATTCGTCGATGTATGTGTTTTAATTAATATTACACAAGCCATGTAAGTGTAAGCATGGATTAACATTTCATGTTAGTTAGTACCAGGGCTCTCTTCTTAATTACATTTATAAAACAACCTAAACAACATTCCTCATTTTATGCGCATTCAACTTTATTTTCCTTTACCTCACAGGGTAGGTTTCTCAGCAAAAAGTTTATGCCTCATAAAGAACTTTTTGTTAAATGCTTCAACTTTATTAATTCTCAGGTTTCTATATCATTGTATTCGTTGCTTTCATGTTCGTTTTCCACGTGATTGCCGAATGTTTGTTTGTAACTGTACCATTTAAATACATTTCATTATATTATTAACACAATTGGCTTTTGTATCATACAGGGTATATCAAGACTGCTACCGAAAACGAAGCCGGGTGGTAGTTTAAGCGACTTCAGACACAATGCAACAGAAAAAGTTGCAAAAAAAAGTGACAATTTTTTTTTTGTTATTTTTTTCCTATAACCATATTTGGGTGGTAAATACATTTTTTCCTAAAATAATAGTTTTTACCCTTTTATTTATAAATAATCTAGGGTATAAAAGTGTTTAAATTATTATTTTAGCAAAAACTATGGATTTACTACCCAAAAATGACGATATTTAAAAAATCATAAAAAATAATTGTCGCGTTTCTTTGCGAAATTTTTAGTTACATTGTGTTTGAAGTCATTAAAACTACCACCCGGCTTCGTTTTCGGTAGCAGTCTTGAGATACCCGGTATAGGTAAATACTTGACGTTATCAGTAAATTTTTAAAGTACAACGAAAAAAAAGTAAAAGAAAAAGGTAACAGACTCCGTGGCGTAGTAGATTAGATGCCGGTTGTGAAACGAAATGCCGTGGGTTCGATCCTTGCACCGAGACAAATGTTTGTGAGGCCCCAAATATTTGTTTCGGGTCTGAGTATTTGTCAGATCGAAAAGTCTCTCGTAGTTCCTGAAACCACGACACAAGGCTCTATCGTAGTGTGTGGTTAGGAATATGTATGTTACTGTTGGAAGTTTTTATTTACATAAAAAGAAGGTCATCCCGTTGTCCAGCTAAGTTTATCTGTCAGTAAAAATCTACATGGTTATTCCCATTAAACTACAGTCGTGAAAGAAAATAAATTAAGTATCGGTCCTAATTTTATATTGTGTACTAGCTTTTGCCCGCGACTTCGTTCGCGTGGACTTCAGGTTCGTCCCGTCTTCTATTTCCTGACTCATCCCACGGGAACACTACATTTTTCGGGATAAAAAGTAGCCTATGTGTTAATCCAGGGTGTCAGCTATCACTATACCAAATTTCATCAAAATCTGTTGAGCCGTTTTTTCATGAAAGAGTAACAAACATACATACAAACTTTCACCTTTATAATATTAGTAGGATGTATGTATCGTAATAAATCTCAAATAATGTACGAAAAATTGTGGACGCAATGATCAATACTTATCGCAGTTTAAAACTTTCATTAACTGCAATTCTAACTGTCCAACTCGCACTTGACCGGGTTTAATGAATATAGATAGTCTTCATTAAATCGGAGTTTTCACTTGATTGCGTGTTTTATAAATAATTTTTATCATGATATAGTTTTTAAGTATTTTTTAAAAGCCTGTTATTGATTACATCGGAATTCTCAAATTGTATGATTTATGGACGAATGTGATGCTGGATAAGATAGCTTATCCATGTGAATAACGATCACGATATACAAAAGATGGAAATCCCATATTTGTGATTCATGCGAATTATTCGCGATTACGCACTGCAGAATTGGTTTGGTGAATCCCAGAAAATACGGTCCGAAGTAACCAGATTGTTATTTCATAACATACCTGTCATAACAGGCCACGCATCAGAGTTCTCTCCTTCAATTTCTTTCCGTCATCCGGGATTTCCAATGCATTTATTTTGAAGAGCTCCTTTTAATGTCGGTAAGTAGTACGTCATACGCGTAAGTATAACGACAGTGCCAAAAGTTGACGCCGATCAAAAAGACACATATTAAACACTTAAACAAAACGTATTACATATTACACCTAGCTCTAAATTAGATCCGTTATTGGTGTAAGTGCGCAAGCAAATGCGATCTCGGTCCAAATATTATAGATCTGTATTTTCACTAATCTGATGCAGGACAACAAAGCGTTATTAAATTATATGTTATTGACAGTCGCTTGGAACAATAAGTTATAGTGGTAGAGAATTGATAGAGTCATGATATAGTTCCTTAAAACTCGGGGTCGCGGCTGCACTGTCTCAGAAAACACCTGAGTACGCTATTTCGTTTTGTCGGGTGGGTGAGATTGCTGGTGACCCTATAGTTAGTATCTGATAGGATATTCCTATCCGTATGCCAGCGACCAACGTACATGAAGGTAGATAGATAATCCGTCATAGGGACTCATGCAAGCGTGTGTGCATAGCTTGGTATTAACTTTTAAGCAAGATGGTATAAGTGGGCTCACTAACAGGAGATTTTTGCACTATACTTATTTATTCATTTAATTACAACGGCATCCACCAATAACAGTAATTAAGAAAAAAGACAGCGTTAACACAAATACAAATGTGAGACATATAATTACAAACATAAAGAGGATTAAATTTAGAAATATTATACTTATTCGTCACATTTTTTCACAAAATTGTATACAAACTAACTATACAAAGGTAAAACCATTTGTACTAAAAACTTCACTGACTGACTGACTGGCACTGTACTGACCAAGGGTATTAATTGCTCTGCGCATACAACATAAAGGAGATTGCGCGCGGGACACTGTGCGCGGTGGGAATTCAAATAACATTTTATGTCACGAAGAAGCTCTATAGCACAATTAATTTTGTGGGACAAATAAATGACACAACCGATTATGAATTTCCAGGGCATCAATCGAACCTTTTAAAAAATGTAGGGAAAAGATGATTTGATCCCTAGCTCTATGAATAGCAAGCAAGTTGTAAACAAGAGTACCCTACAACTACTCTACATATTTATGTAAAGGGATCACAGAAATGCTTTTTGTAATTTTTCCAGCAGATAGATTGCCACATGAGGCGTCCAAACACATACAGCTGTTTCCAGTAAATTCATCAAAATTTAGTTTTACATACCAGCATATAAATAATTTTTTCACTCATCTATATTATTGATGGGCAATTTTAAATGAGTTAGTGGGTAGTCTTACTATCTCACTGAGAACACAGTTGCGTTCAATGCTTTGCGCTTTGGCGTATGAATGAACTTCTTAAAGATTAATGTATTTTTATGTCTAATCCTCCCCCTCCCCTTTTTAGCTCCCATTTTCATGGACATTTTACAATTCACACAAACGATACTCTGATGTGTCAAGGAAGTTTATATTTATTTGATGTTCATCTTCAGATAAGGCTTTTAGTCATTCACTAGAATTAAGCTGTAACATACTTTTTATAATCTGTTGCTTAAAACGTACAGCGTGAAGAAATCAGATCGCTTGATTCGAATATTCTGTTCTTCATTCTTATGTAGTTTTTTATCCAAATTCATTACCTTTAGGAGTTTCTATAGTATACCTTATTTAATAACTATTGAGTCTGTTTAAAAAGTGGGAAATAATACATACATATAAAATCGTTACGCCTGTATCCCATCGAATTAGGTAGAGACTATAGAACGCCACTACAAGCTATAGCAAATAACACTCGTAGTTGAATAAAATTATAATATAAATTCAGGCGTCAATCATAACTTCAAATATTTTCCGTGATTATAAGAGATAAAAATGTCTACACAATCATTGTACACAATAGATATCAGGGTATGCTAGTTTTTATATCCATGGATAAAAAAATACCATATTGTGTTCATCGTACGTTGTGGCTTGCGGTTTTATTAATAAAATTTATATTTAAAAATATTTAGACATATCGATAAACTATGTATGAAATTTTCCGTGAGAATATAATAACGATTGCTTACTTTTGCGGAGGAAAACATAGGCCTTTATGGTTTAAGAAACATCTCGAAAATACGAGTGAACATTACGCGCCACAGGTTATCTACATATTCATAGAAAACACAATTTTAAAGGAATCTTAAGTTCACATATTTGCAGTGTGCCTATATGTTTTTCAGTCAACACCTTTAGAATTATAGAAGAAATCCGCGGCAAGTAGAGAAGCAAATAAAGTCTGATGTGGATACCATTACTGTAGGAATCCAACATTTATTATAGGATATTTTTTTCAAACAATAATTGTTGTACCAATTTCCTGGTGATAAAAAAATGTTTGTTTATTTATGAATTTTGCATCTATACTAATTTCAATTTCAAATTCAAATTTCAAGAACCTAATGAAGGGCCTCAACCTAACCTGATGAAGGGATGTCTAGGGCGTATTTTTATCTGGTCGCTGTATTTGTATATAGTTTTTATTATTACCTGAGGCAATTTCTCCCAGTCAACCTTTTGGTGTTTACATTCTATGTAATAATTCTTTTTATTTAGTGCAAGTGTTCTCTAATTTCATAGAGATATTTAGACGTAGGTTTATTATTAAAGTTTTATATTTTTATAATACATACATACTATAAATTGTTATATTGATTTGCTGTACTTTAAGAATAACATCCTATAACTTATTGGTATTTTATATTAACTTTTGATGTGTTCCAAGCACATCCCGAAATTGGGGTACATTTCTAGAGCACGAGTAGCGAAAGTTAACATACCTAATCCAAGAATTTCACGACAACCCTCTAGTAATTAGTGTTAAAAGTGGTAGAGTCACCCTGTTGTCAGTCATGACGCAGCTTTAATGTGCAGGCTCGTCCAGGGCGTGCCCCTGTCTCACAGGATTTAGATACACAGATATATATGTGTACAAACGTTTGTTTTATTTACAATAAACACAAACCAATCTTCAAGAGTTACATCAACATAAGTAATAATTACGGATAGGTATATATGTAGTATTGTACACTCCTCTCTCTGCCTCGGTGGCGTAGTTGAACTACGGTACGGTTACAAAGCTGAGGTCTCGGGTTCGAATCCCGGGTTGGGCAAAGTGATATTGGATTTTTCTATTCATTATCAGCCCAGACTCAGGAATTTGTGCCCGATACGGCGATAGGCTCGCCACCTACCACATCGTGGGACGGAACATACTGGCGAAATGTGGGTGCCCTGGCACCTCTGCCTACCCCTTCTGGGAAAAAGGCGTGAGTTTGTGTGTGTGTATGTACACTCCACAACCACTCTCAATCGTACTGTCGATTGTAAAGTAGGCCCGTGCGCTGCAGTTTGACGTATATGGGCTGATACAGTACAGTATATATGTAGGATATTGTAGCCGCAATCATACCCAGCTCAGCAATATGCAACGCTCCAAGGATCAAAGCGCTGGTAAATCTGCTGGTACCTGGTGTACAGTACTAATTTCAACGTAAAGAGACAGCATCTTTGTTGCATTTCGATCGATGAGTGAGATTTGCGGATGTCCAATATCATTACCCTTTTCCCGCCCTTTCGCCTTCCCGTTCCCTTCCCGATTATCAAATCGTGGATCATGGATGTGTTCCTGGTTATTCCTGAGGGGCAGATTGATCACTAATCATGAAGAAACCTGTTTGCTCTTTTGCCGAACCTATGCAATAAACAAAAAATGCTGCATTATTAGATCCCTGATTCGATCCCTGAGCCGATGAGCGGCGATAGTAAAATATATTAACTTATAGGTATTTATACGCATGCTAGTACTAATGGATATGTATTTTGATTCAAGGCAAAGGCAAACATAATGTCCCTTGCTCAAATAGCCCATTTCATAGGAAAACTAAAGCTATATAAATATTATGCAGAATACAATTATATGTATTCAACATTATACTTAAAGATATGTAAGTTTTTTATTGGATAAAGAAAAAAGTTACTGATGGCCGTTGAGGCCAAATGTTACTGGAGTGGAGGCCACGTACTGGCAAGCAGTGTCGGGCGCCCACCTACAAGGTGGTTGGACATCCTGGTTATAGTTGCAGGAAGTCGTTGGATGCAAACCGCTTCCAGCTGGTCGATGTGGAGATCCTTAGGGGGAGGTGTATGTCTAGTAGTAGACTTTATGCGGAGAGGCTTATGTTCAGCAGTAGACTTTCTATAGCTGAAGAGACAGGAAAACAAAAAAAAAATAGGTTTCTACTATTTTATTACTACTTCAAACACAAGAGATGATCTGAACTGATTGAAGAATCAGGCTTTATTTTACTCTCAACTTCAATATAACACGTCCTAATAATTTACAAGATAGATTATATGCACTAATATCCTTCCTTCTAAGTAGATACCAATCCCCAAAACATATTTATTAAACAAAAATCGCTCTACATTTTTATCATCAGGTGCGTTTGTATAATCATAAAATCGGTCTACAAGATTTTTTCTCTATGAAACTACATTATCTCGCCAAGTTAAAGTTTTTACTAGGCAAACTAAATAACCTAGCTGGAGTAGTCGTAGTTTTATAATAACTTTAATTAAATGTTTTTTAGTTTAAGAAAGTTTTTAAACCTTGGAGACAACGACACTTCCGGCAAAGTCTAGTTCTAGTCGAGCAAATCGAAACCAAGCCCTTAGTCTCCTATAAAACTGTAAAACAATATTTATGATTTATAATTTCATTGAAATATATTGCTCAAAAGGTAAGCTATTTAAATAAAATACGTTATTTGAATTATTAAGCGTCATTACTGTTCAAATAATTAAACAATGTATGGAATCCGAGCAGCTATTTGTAGCAATTAAACAACATGCTCTGAGCGTTGGAATATTATGAAATAATAAAAAAATGATCCACTCGATGGGTTTATATTTAATGTTTCGTACGAAATATATCATAACTATATAATATATATTTGACAGCCTCCGTGGCACACTTGGTTAGTCGCCGCCTGTGAAACGAGAGGCCGCGGGTTCGATCCCCGCACCGAGAGAAATGTTTGCACGGCCCACAAATATTTCTTCCAGGTCTGGGTGTTTGTGAGATCGAAAAGTCTCTTGTAGTTCCCGATACTCACGACACAAGACTCGATCTTAGTGTGGGGTCAGGACTATGTATGTGACTGTTGGGTGTCATTTATTTATTTATATGAAATTGATTTACTATTTTCGATTGAAATCTATATTCTAATATTAAGTAATATGTCATAATATATTTAGGCGGCCTAGAAGCGCCGTTTCAATGAGCCTGTAATATGATCTCAGTTATCACCTTACTATTGGTTTCACTCATATCTCACACATCGACGATAATACACGCTTATAATTAGTTGTAAGGATTTATCACGGTAGAGTTGTCAGCTATTTGTTATGACATTATGTTGACACGTTTAAATTATGAAATACAAATTACAATGATACAACTGTGTACCCAAGTAATTGTTATTGAATTTAATACTCGATATGAGACAAATTATGTATTTTCCTGAATAAATCTTTTTAGGTTAGATGGTAGAGTCGCTGCTGAAGTGAATGTTTAGCACACCATTATCTCACTTACAAATTAAGAGAACTGAATTTGAAAAAGGCTCTAATAAGGTTGTTTGCGAGCCTGCAAGCCAATATAATATTTGTTAGTGGAAGGAAGTTGGTGTCCGTCCGAATAGAGACAAACCGTACATAATGGTGAAAAATTTAAAATAATCCCACGCCAGTTTGTCGCGTTCAATATAGACAGGAATTTATTTGTCACTACTGAATACCAGGGTTCTTATCTGGATTGCACCTATCTTCATGTACATTGTATATATTCCAGTTTAAAACATAATAAGGTCCCTCTTACACCTAATAAAATCCGAACAATGTGACACATTCATCAGTCCAACTAGCAGACCATGCAATACTCATCGGTCTCAATCGCCAAACGACAAATATATTATACCTATAGCCATCCAATTTATTTGTGTTCTTGTAGGCCAGGTTACTGACCGACTAGTCACTTCAGTCGTCGTCGCTTTCAAACCGGACTATACTTTAGGATATGTATTTTTCATGTTTTGTATGAATTATTATAAACATCATCTATCCCTAAAATATATAAATAATATTGCATATATAATAGGGCCGACAAATGAACAAACGGTTCAACCGATGGTAAGTTATTACCGCCACTCATTAACATCTATAATATTTAAAACTATCAATTCATTGCCTTGCATTTCCAAGTTCCGCCAAGTCCCAAAAAGTATCGCATTAATATAACTTTATTAGGTTACCTGAAAATCAAAAGGGTTGCTTTATGATCTTTACTCATGTTCAGTTAAAAAATAACATTCGTAAAAACTCACATGAACCTTGGAAGTCCACTTTATATATCAATCAGTGATAGGCTACGAACTACTATTATTCATTTCACTATAAATATATCAATGAGGAGTGTAAACAATCCGCCATAGTAAGTCATTCCTCTGATTCACTGGGCGAGGTGAGTGCGTAAGTTAATATAGAATTTTAAGGTCTAAGGCGCCTGCACCAGCTTACATTCAAAAAACTCCTTCTATGTTATAAATAATCTAAGATTATTATGTTGAAAATATAGGCAGATATTCGAACATCCCTACACAAACATCATAAAACAATTTCCTTTAATTATTAACGTCTAACCTCCTTATTATTTTATAGTATTATTGTAACGTATTCCAATCTTTACAGCTCTGTCGTGTTGTGTAAAAAAATACTATAAATGATTACACTCTAATTTCCGAGCCTGCGTTTCTTAGCAAATGATTTCATAATTAATTTTAACAGTGGCGCGTCGCAGGAACAAACAATCATTGTATTTCCACTGTGAATGCATTAAGCGCGTTAATTGGCTATCGGAAATGAGCTGCCCATCCAGCCGTAATTAATATTTTAGTACCTCCCAACAAACCACATTGTTTTATTTCTACTACCAACGTAAAATATTACGGAAATCTATTAACTCAAAACAAAATAACAATCTTTATCACTGGACACTGAGCCTACTTCTCTAGAAATGAGGATTTAGAGGACTTAGGTCATAGTAATTACGTGACAATACACACGCAATTCTAAAAAAATGATTTGTGTCCTGGGATTCAAACGCGCGACCAATGTCTGGTAGTTTGTGTTCAGTCCATTATCAATAGGCCACCACGCGCATTGGTTCATTAATAAAATGCATTGCTATTTATTAGAAGAATATATTTTTACAACTAAGTACATAGGTAATCTAAAACAAAAACTATTTAGTTTGTTTCCACCGAAACCATTTAGGCGCCAAAACGTGGCTAAAATTCTCGATACTATTATATTGTTTTTATGCTATAATAATCCCATGTATGAAAAGTTAAAGTAAAGTATATTTTTTATTATAACTTTATCTATTTTTCATAATTTTACTATTTCAATTCTAAAATTGTATTGCAAAGAAATGTTCATGACAACTCGACAGAATCGACCTGAGTTTAGGCTTTTATTATTAATTCATTTATAGATCTACTAATAATTATTATTCTTTGTGGTTTACCCTTAAATTATTATTGTTCCACAAAATTCCTATCACTGTTGAGAATTTTGTTGGTGAGGCAACTGGAATCATTAACCCTTTCTTAATAATGAAAGTCCTGTCATAAATCAATTTCAATGATCTTTACTAAGTTCTGTTATTTGTAATATGGTCACAGTTTTAAAAATCCATGCATTCTGTATGCAAAAGTTCATCTGAGAACTAAAAATAATTTCGATAGTAGAGTTATTGTGAAAGGAATATTGTGATGATAAATTTATGTTCACCTATAAATTAGAAAACTTATACTAAATCAGACATCACACAAAGTTTGCGAAGTATGAGGTTAAAAATAATAATTACTTACTTTTATATTAAGCTCATTGAGTTAACTATATTTTACTATCTTATGGTTTGGAATTTAGCTGCGTCCAACTTAAATAAGTATACAATTTCAAAATAATCCCTGGGCATAAATATCTCTTAAATTGTTAAATAAAATACTTTTTCTTTCTAATTCAGTTTAGTAATAAAAGGCTTTTAAAACGTAATATGCGTCTTACAATTGGCTTTCGAGGCATAATAATCAATGTAGGGAACAGTACATATCTGTTGATTGCTCATGTGAAAAGCAAAATTAGCTAATTGTAGTTGTTAAGATTTACGATCGGCTTTAGAACCCGCTAGTCATTAGTTTCAAATAGGTGTAACCGTTACTTAAAATACAAATAACGCTAGATTCCCAGTCCCTCATAATGTTAGGAATATATTATTATTTACTCACACCTTGGACAACTATAAAACAAATTGTTAGCAATTGAGATTTATAAAACTGTATTGTCAACACATCAATTTATCTATTTAATGTTTAATGGATATGTCTGGTCCAATGACAAGTCAATTTACGTCGCGCTTTAAGAGTATGATATTGTTATCACGTGTTGTTATCAGTGAGCATCGATCGATGTGAATATTTCCGCTGAGATTGGGTCATGAGGCACTTTCACCGCGCCGTTACACGCGTTTTCTAGCGAAACACCGAACTCAATTATTAATAGCAGCCTATTTTTGGAGCGGCTTCGGACGCGGGTTTGCGCTCGCATGTGCGAGGCCCGGGCGAAGTCACTATCTCACCTGGGCCAGGTGTACACGCCGGAAACTTCGAAGCCAAAGTGCCAGGAGCCGGCGTACGCTCCCTGCGCTTTGGGCCCCGTGCACACTCCGTGGCCGTGGGCCTTGCCGTCCTCCCAGCCACCACAATACGTGCCACCATCATCAAAGTCGAATCGGCCACCGTTGAGACCGCGCTGCGGGGGGTTTCCGCTAGCGGCGTGCGCGGCGTCGGCTAGCTCGCTCGGCTGCATCACGCGGAACCGTGGTGCCGCGGAGGGGAGGGCCTCCCGCGCGCACCCTCCACCGAGCTCGCGGTATAAATAAACATCAGCTGGGCATGTCGCGCCGTGGCGCGCCGCCGAGTGAACACCGCTCTGTTCCTGCGCGAGGAGCACTGCGCGCCAGATCAGCGGCGCGCACCGCCCGCCCGCCGCGCCCCGCCCGCCCTGCGCACTGCGCGCACTCTGCGCACTCACGCCGCCGCGCGCCGCGCCACCGCACTACCGCACGCCTTCCGCCCGCCCTGCTGCCGCCGACACATCTTCACAGCCTCGCCACTCCATCTCACATCCATGCCTCCTAACTCGATGCATTCTCACCATCAAACCTACTTATTATCTTGTTTTACGAGGGCAGTATTTCATGATCGTGGGTTATAATATTATGACCCGACCAATTAATTATTTTATGTTCTGTATACAAAAGTATATTACAGTGAATTGTATTAATGCAGCATATTTACTGTTGCACTGGAACAGACACGTTTATGGCCGAGATTCAAGAAGCATCTCACTTATTGTTATATAAGTTCTACATGATATATGCAAATAACATACTAATTGTGTTCTTTGTTCAGTACCTACCATATCCAATCATCTATTCAACTTTGTGTATGTATGAGATACTATACAGAGTCCGATGTCAGCGCAGCCATGGGCACTAGCATGATAATATTATACATATTA
Source organism: Hyles lineata (assembly GCA_030180105.1). Lineage (NCBI taxonomy): Eukaryota > Metazoa > Arthropoda > Insecta > Lepidoptera > Sphingidae > Hyles > Hyles lineata. The sequence continues at coordinate 10,720,553 of JARJEE010000005.1, read as the reverse complement.
TATTATAGTATAGTATCGAATCCCAGGTCGGGCAAAGTGATATTGGATTTTTCTATTCAGTATCAGCTCGGAGTCAGGAATTTGTGCCCGATATGGCGATAGGCTCGCCCACTATCACATTATGTGATGGAACATACCGGCGAAATGTGGTTGCCCTGGCACCTCTGCCTACCCCTTCTGGAAAAAAAGGCGTGAGTTTATGTATATATGTATGTATATTATAGATATTAGCTTGTTAACTTTGTCCCCTGCTGTAAGTAAACGGCGATCTGAAGACGTGCTGGGCACACTACGCGAGCTGCGCGCCCTCATTGAATACGATTTTGTGATGAACGAAACTCGTAACGCGAGTGGCGGTGACTGATTTTTTTTATGCTGCCGTAGGATTTTTAAAGGGCCCCAATGGCTTGAACAAAAAAATGACAGAACTGTATAATTTCTACTTCGGTGCACGTTCTTTTAAAGTATGGGATTGCAAATTAATCTCTAGGTTTATTTGACTATGCAGAATCTTGTCGTTTTTGCTGTGTTAACTATTCTCAGGTATAGTAAAAAAAAAAATCGAATACCTTGCTGCACAGAGTACATTACTATAGGCCTTGCCGGTGGAGGTAATTACTAACTTGTCACAGAATTTATGTTTCATGCTTCTGATTTGGAAGATACTCCTTCGATGTTTGGTCACACAATGAAATTGGAAGACATTTCAATTGGATTAAGTTAAATTAAATAAATAAATTAATAAATAACAATCAACAGTCACCTACATAGTCTTGACCCCACACTAAGATCAAGACTTGTGTCGTGGGTTTCAGGAACTACGAGAGACTTTTCGGTCCCAAAAACACCCTAAAGAAATATATATTTGTGGGCCGCACAAATATTCTCTCGGTGCGGGATAGAACCCGCAGCCACTCATTTCACAGGCGGAGTCTAACCGACTCCGCCACGGAGTCTGTTAATATTGCCGACGTACTCCTACGGCTTTTTAGGGCATATCTCAAGTGATATTCCTGGAGTTTATCTACCACATCGCGGATACTAAGGCTGTTGCGGATATGCTCGTTCCGGGTTCTGTCAAACGCGTAAAGTGGCACATCCATCGCAGCATCTTCATCTCCTCGACCTCGGGCACAAGTCCTCTGAGGGCCGGCTACATCTCAGAACCATACAGAATCACAGGCCGCAGGCATACGACGCTTTTATAGATGAGGCCCTTTAGCCTCATTGAGAACAAGAAGTGACCAAAGTTATAGATTGTTAAACAATGTTGCTCAACAAAAAGTAACGGCGAAGTGGATGCACTGGTTTGAATATTTCAATTTTCAACAAGGAAATCCCATCAAATATAAATAAATGCATAATATGGAAAAAAACAACTGTTTCTGAAACTATGGCTGACTATTACAAAAAGAAGTATTGAGATTTTCATAAAATTTTATTTAACGATGAGTATTTTATTTCCAGGTACGACATCTCGTGGAATTTTCAGATTTAACATTTAATGCTGTTCCGAGTATTCTTACCAATTATTAGCACTATGCGGTTTTTTGTAGCTTCGTAGGTAGGTTCTATTTTTTGATCTACCATGGATCTACCTAATTTGTTTTTATTTTCTTCGTTCAAGTGAAAAGGCAAAAGGAAAAAACACAAAAAAGATGTACTTAATGGTTAGATGTACGCGAATGCGAAATCACATTGATATAAAACTATTATTTACGGATTTTATCGCGGATTTGATTTTAACTTCCGGACGTTTTGATTACTTTACAGCTTTAATTGTAATAACTAATAGCCATACGCCCAGTGACTATTTAATATTTTTTAATAGTTTCCTAAATAAGGGTTTCTAAATAGTTATAATTTAAGTACCTACCCTTATTTAGGAAATTGTTAAAGAATTTAAAAATTAAACATAATCGCAATAAAATCCTTAGAGCAGATAACATTGAAAAACCACTAATGTTTGTGGTTGAGCCATGTTTGAGCAAAAAACTAAAGCTGATTCTCTCCATACACAGTAGTCCAAGATCCCAGGGCCCCCAGACGTTACTTATTTTCTCATAAAAAGTATAAATGGGATAAAGTAGTATTAGTACGTACTTTGAGTGTGTGCATACCTGTTAGCTTGGGTCGACGGCCAATTCATAGGTACCAGATGCTAATGGTAGATAAATACAGTACTGATTTTTCTTAAATTCTCAGTGCTGATTTTTACATATGTTTTAGATAATTTTGTTAAAAATTAATAATCATTATTGCCAGACACTTTCCATCGGCGCTTACCCTTACCAGACGCTTTAAAGCTTCAAAAAAAAAACATATTTTTACTTATAATCTCACTCTTGATTTTTATATGTGATACTTAGGGAACTATTTGAACACCCCTGGTCAGCAGCCAGACCAATTGGAGGTCAAACATCCCCCCAGACACACATAAAGTGTCTATAAACAGGGTAAATAAACAGGGAGCTTACACAAATTTCACTTTTCTGTTGGCGTGAACGCCTGCGGAAAGAACAATTAATATATTGAATTCACGTAACTGCCAAATGTCATTTCCATACATTATCGCTCTGCAGGCGTTCACGCCAACAGAAAAGTGACATTTATAAAATAATTTAATTAAAAATTAAAAGACCGACTTCACAGTGCACTACAAAGTAATAAATAATATATATTTAATTATGCTAGTACACATTGATTAATTTTCTTAGTGACTTGACTAGCCAACAAATCTTAAATACGTAATATTTTGAAGGCGGGTCGCCAAGTGCCGAACAAGAACAAATTTAAGTAAATGTAACACAATTTGATATTATCTACTTGTACATCCTGTATCGTTAGCGCTCAGTAAGGTCCATATGTAAATTAGAAACAAATTAATTTAACATATTGATCCTACGTGTACAATGTTGAGATTTTAATAGAATTATTATGTGTCATATGTGTGGTCTAATTATAATGAATTGGATACGATAAAAGATACAGTGGTCAAGAGTTTTAATTCCATGGTACGCCTTTGACTTATTGGAGTTACTTTTATATTTATAGACAATTGCTAAGCACTTTAACAGTGATAGGAATCATGGTGAGGAAAATATAAGAAAGGGAAGTAGTTAAGTTTGTATCTTTCCCTCGATTGCAGATAAGTCCGATGCTCAACAGTGTTTATTAAGAGCTGATATATTAAGGACGGGCAAAGTAATATTCGATTTTTCCATTAGTTATCAGGACGGAGTCTAGAATTTGTATCCGATATGGCGATTGACTCGCCCACAAACACACCGAGGGACAAAACACACAAGGCGTAACGTGGGTGTCCTGGTTGATACCAGGAGAATCTCTGCCTACCCCTTTGGGAAAAAAAGTGCGTGAGTTTATATACGTTTAGACAAATTACATTGCGTGTAAAACTTGCGTGTTTTCGCTAGGATATTTAACACAAATTTAATTTAAGTGTAAGTCGTCGTGTTCGTCACTTGGCGACCCGCCTTCAAAATATTACGTATTTAAGATTTGTTGGCTAGTCAAGTCACTAAGAAAATTAATCAATGTGTACTAGCATAATTAAATATATATTATTTATTACTTTGTAGTGCACTTTGAAGTCGGTCTTTTAATTTTTAATTAAATTATTTTATTTTTTACTTTTTAGTTTTCATAAGCATTGTAATGATGATAAAGGCGATCACATAATAAAAACTGAAATTAATGTATATAAAAATGAATCATTGTGATCCTTTATATTTTCAGAATCAAAAATTAATAATAGGTATTCGGATCCGAAGATAATTATTCGATTTTATGATTATTTTTATGTAAACACCTGTCATTTCGTTTTTATGATAAAAACATCACTAAAATCGGCTCAACCTGCCAGAGATATTGAGTGCGTATGCGTGGTAATCATTAGTCACCCTCTCACCACTACGCCTTCTTTACTTCCTTTTTTTTAATAAAACACATATACTGAACCTAATGGAGGAAAAATCATTGCGTTTCTGCCCAGTTTGAAGAGTTCTGCTCTCCAGATATGTACTTATTCATCAGATCTTCACCATATTTTATGTAATCAACATTATACAGAAATATGTAATCAACATATTACAGAAAAGTTATTTTAAATCAGTTCTTTACTGGCGCAGATATTAAGTATTGATATTTGTTTATATCCTCCCCCCCTTCCCCACGCCCCTTCCTCACGCCCCTTTCTATTCCCTCTTTGTAGTAATACACTTATACTGAACCTAATGTAAAAAGAATTATTGCTGTACTATTAAATTTTGAGGAGTTCCGCCCTTCAGGTCCAAAGATATTCATCAGGTCTTCACAATATTTTTTTAGGCCAACCTAATATACAATACTATTCGACAAAAAAGTTATTTTTTAAATCGATTAAGTACTGCCGGAGATATTGAGTAATTACAATTGTACCTATTTTCTACCCCCACCCCCACCCTTTTTCCATTTTCACTCGCCCTTTGTAATAATATACTTATACTTAATCTAACACAAAAAGAATTAATGCTGGACTGTTTAATTTTGAGGAGTTCTGGTCGGCAGATCCGAAGATATTCATCAGATCTTCACCATTTTTTTATGGGACCAACCCAGTATATCATTCATTCCGACAAAAAAGAAATTTTCAAAATCGGTTCGCAATTACCGGCGAAATCGGGTAACAAACATACAAAAAAAAAAAAAAATTCAATCGAATTGATTACCTCCTCCTTTTGAAGTCGGTCAAAAAGTCTAGGGACCCAGAGGTTGTTAGCAACATGTTTACAGTGGTTGCAGTTTCAAATCCGGGCACACTTCTGAGTTTTCGGGAGTTATGTGTGTAGTAATAGTAAATCACTAGTCATCACGCACTGGAAATCAACTTGTTCAGTAATTGCATTTGAAGATTGCTCAGGATTTGTGGATACCTCCATTATTGAATCTAAAAAAAATTGTTAATTAATTTACAAAAAATATATAATATATTTCAGAATTCATATTTCATGATAATTAATGTATGTTTATTAAATTAATAGTCGTATTAATTAATAAAAACTAGCTTTAATGGAATTATATACATTGACTGATAGTTACAATCAAAAACTGAGGTTTACCTTAAATAACTTAAAATAAATACTATAATCACATCCACGTGTTGGTGTATTGAAAAATACAATCAAAAAAGTAGAAGTAAAGTGGGAGTAAGTCCGCTTAAACGACATGCTATCCCTACTTCTCTGGAAAAAGTACTCTTCGTTCGGATCGACCGCAGTAGGGGCAAGAAAAAGATGGCCGTAACATGGCCGTAACGGAAAATGTGCCGCGTAACCGAAAAATGTGACGGTAATTTTTTTCCAACGCCGATAAAGAAGTTTCACATCAAAAATCTATTTCACGCACTGTTTTCTTATTATAAGCAACAAGTATTTAAATTCATAATCTAATAGTATTAGTTATTAATAGTCAAAGTTTTTCGCAAATTTTGTAAATAATTATGTGTTATTTTAGTTATTATACAGTGCTAGGTGTAGAGTTTATTAAGGCCAGCGAACAAAGAATGTCTTGAGTTACTGTAGCATGTGGATTGAGTCCTTCCCGCAAATAAAATCAAACTGAAACCATCAGCTTCAATCGGTGAGCAGATAAAAAAAACCACTAGTATTTGCTAAAAACATAGAAATAAGTACAAAATATCGAATTAAACGTAAACTTAATTATGTTGTAGTCATATTAAAATTATCTGTAGGCCATTCGATTCAGTAATTTTTAAATATTTTCATTTATACCAATTTGGTAAACATGTTCATTAGTGTTGTACTGTACTGTATACATTTTATCGATAATATTAATATAATATATATTTTAGTTTACTAGGTATTTTATATATATATATTTTTAATTCTGGCCCGGCTTAATGACCACACTGCACCTGATGGTATGCGCAAATGCCGTCTAGGCAGGTCTAGGCAGGTCAGGTTTACTGGTGGTTGGTCTCTCATATGTGCGAGGCCATCTGGGTGGGTACCACCGCAGTGTCTATTTCTACGGTCAAACAGCAGTGTAAACGCACTGTTGTGTTTCGGTTGGAAGGGCATTGTAGCCAGAGTAACTACTGGACATATTGAGACTTAACATCTTATGTTTAAGGATGGCGAGCGCAGTGGAATGCCAAGCATTGCTTTGTAATTCAAGGTGTTGTTTGGTTTTGCTACTGTTCATGAGCGGTCATATCGCTTACCATCAGGCGAACGGCATGCTCGTCTCGCCATTCATGGCAATAAAAAAAAATGGCAGAGTATCGATTGGCATCAGATGGCAGTCCCATGCCAATCGATACAATTATGCCGGCCAGCTAAGATGCCTCTTCATACTATGGCGGAAGGACTCAGGATTATAGGAAGGAGGAAACACGCGTGACGGCAAACAATTCCACAGTCTGACGGTGCGGCACAAAAAAAATTGCGAACCTTTTGGTTCGTGCCGAGATGGTGTGGGCCAGTGTGGGCCATCAAGCTATGGCTTCGCAAGCCAGCACGCGTGGATATGTTTAAGAATGGAGAGGAGGGGATCAAGTTGAACAATTTTTCAGAGCATTCACCGTGATACAGGCAAACACGCTTAGAGAGGCGACATCCCTCTTCAGTTGTAGCGACTCTAAGTTGCTTGTAACCACTGCATCATTCGCAATGCGGATGGCCCGCCGTTGCAATCCATCCAAGGCATCCAGCAGGTACCGGGCGGATCCATCCCAGAGGTGCAAACAGTACTCCATACCCATTAAGCGATAAAGTTGACCGGGCGTGAAAAATCGACGCATTCTGTTTAGGATTCCAACCCTGCGTGATGTGGCAGATATTACGCCCTCGATTTGATTCCTTGGATTGAGATCACAGCGAATATCCACACCAAGGATATTCAGGTCACTCCTCATTGAGAGCGGAGCACCCTGAAGAATGGGGAGGGGAGAGAACGGGGGTTTGTTCGCACGTGAATGCACACACCGAGGTTTTCTTGGCATTGAACTCAACCAATCAACAATGGAACTCAAGCAAATCACTGGCTTGTACTTTAAATACTTAAACGGTAGCGTAGTGATAAAAGGTATTCGATCCCGAGAGGGCTGAGGGTGAGGATACTGTGTGATATAAATATAGTGTTTTATAAAATATCTTCATTTCAGATTCCTTATGTAAGATGATGCTCGTATCAATTGGCAGTGCAAAAAAACAGTATCATGTTAGCTCGAAACATTTTATCAGTAACTGTTTTATTACCATATGTAGCTCATAAATCTAATGTTTTCATTACATCTTCGTTCAGAAATTGTAAAATTATATATATCCATACGTAAGAATACTTAAAATCAATGCACTAATCTAATACATGTATAAGGTAGCCAATTGAATTATTGTAATGCGTTATGAATGACTGTTGAATATATTTTAGATGCGATTCATAAAAATAAGAAAACATTGTATTTTCTGCTCAATATAGCATGGAAGGATAATCTATGACATTAAGAAACAATGATCTGTGCATATATTAAAGGAAAGTGTTCGAAACGAAGCCGAAGGATTATTTTTTATACAACATCTGAGATAACTATAAAGTTAACAGAAATATTTAATTCGATTTTGTCTGATCCCCCGTCGGATGGGGCTAAATCCTTGTAAAAATGTTATGTTACGTATTTAGAGACGTAGCGGTAATTAGTTTTATGTGACGTGCCCCAATGAAGTTGACATAAATATTTGTATTTAAAACCCCCTGTAAAAAAAAAATTAAGATAAAAATAAAGAAACAATGATGTATTTAAATGTCAACCAATCATGGGACGTACTTTTCATAGGCAAAATGAAAAATTTATTCAAATAAAATACAGGTTTTTGCAAAACAAAACATAATTTGGTTAAAAATAAAGTGTAATATGCTTTTGATCTCATTTTTAGGTAGTATGGTAACATTTAAAAGTATACTTTGAATGTTGATAACTAGGCTATTGATTTAAAAAAAATAAAAGTGATTCATGAATGTTATCTAACGCTGTGTTTTATTTATACCGACACATATTTAGCAACTCTCAAGTAATACCTAGAATTCTTGGGTATGTATTTTAGTAATTAGCTAAGTAAGCTTGAAAAATAAAAGTGCTGACCATCTTTTTCCGAACCGAAATTTCTCTAGTTGGTCTGTGGAAATTTCTAAAAGTTTTCTAAATATCTGTAATCTAAATGCCAAACTATTCGGGGATGAATGCGTTTTTGTATGGGATTGAAACCGTTGTAAATAGCAAACAAAAATCGGACGGTATTTCAATATGATGAAAGCCGGTAGGCCGTTCACGAGAGCTTCTATACACCAAAACTTGGTATTTCAATACTAAATTACAATTTTGATACTTTTTATTTTAACTCGCCTACGAATTTGCTATAAGCAAAGTTCATCTATCGATATCGGTAAACTGTGAGAAGGGATACAACACTATTATGTTTTAACAATTTCTTGCTGTCTAAATCAGAGTGGACGTTTATTTGGACATAGCGCTATTTCTATGCTTTAGTTATTGTTCTGAGTTCAGACCACAGAGTACTCTGTTATATTATTTATTATTATTATTCGGACGCCAAAAGATCGTAGACAATTTATATTATTCACACGGACATGTCAACAGGTCGTTATAAATTTAGTATAGTCGATGTTCTTTATTCACATCACTAATATTACGATTTATATTTGCAATATCTCGACATACGTCATAATATCGAAATTGAATGTGCATCTGTTGGTTTATTATGATTGTAGCAAAACACACCCACGTACCAGCTTTATCTTCGTAAAATATAAGATCGTTAGTATGGATACTCACGTTTAATTACGTGTGAATATAATCGAGCTTTATATTTAATGAATACGTAAAGAATATAAGGCAAAAACGTAAGTACAACTTAGAATTATCTCTTAATCCCGTCTTCAACTGTCGTCTTTGTGAAATAAGATTGTATTATAGGAAACAACAATTGTTATTAACATTTTTTTAAATATAGAACCATGGAAAACCCCGGGTCAAGTGGGAGTAGCAGATCACACCAGATTCCACCCACATCATGGTGCCACCCAGGACACAGGGTGCATCGGTTTATCGCATTATTATTGATGTGCTTCCTTTGTTTTGGTATGTACTTTGGACACATTATTGATCCCACGTAAACAATGTAATGAGTAAAATAAACAATTTGTGTAAAATCAATGTTTGTGAAATATATTACTAGCTCTGTAAACAATAAGTATATCTATAATCTAATACTGAGTGATTTTATACTATTATTAAATTTATACATCCATTCTTCAAAAATATATAAAATGAGTTGAAATAGGATGTACAAATTATATATTGAATTGAATCTTTGGCTTTAAACCAGACTTCTGGCAATTAATAATTTAAAAAGGAAAATAGAAAAAAACTATAACTTCTAAGCAACATATACATAATATACTCATAGTTATATATTATTTATTTTTATTTCATTTATGAGTAAATATTTATTTTAGTGATTCATAGATCACGCCTGAATGTTGGCCTTTGCCCATTCATTCTAACATCATATAAATATTGGTTTTATTAATATTTTAATTTTCTGAGGTAAAAATGAACTTGTAAAAATTATATAAATATGTCTAAACATTTTAGAAACCATAGTAAATAAACTTGATAAAGCTTATATAGCAATGAGGATAATTGGTTTAAAATTGTAAATATATATTTTTATTGTTGCCATTGAATATGACTTAAACACATTGAATATTTTTGAAATGTTTATGTATTTATAAAACATATTTGTTTGGTGACTCATTTTTTATTTCATTTCAGGCTCATACTTTTGTTATGACACCCCTGGAGCATTAGCAGATAACTTCAAAGATGACTCCGGGTTGAATACATCTCAGTTTGCAATGTTGTACTCAATATATTCATGGCCAAATGTAGTATTATGCTTTATTGGTGGCTACCTAGTAGACAGGTAAGTCTGATGAAGTATTTCAGTATTGTTTTTTTTTTCATTTGTTGGATACAAAAGAACATTTTACATAAATCAAAACATGAACAGCATCAATAAAACCACTAAGGTTACCAGAGCTGATACGAGTTAATAACAGCACAGTAATACTTAATAATTAATCTTATTAATATTATCGATCTTACAATTATTAACATAATACAGCAATATTAAAAAGTTAATTGATTGTCTATTTTATAATTTTCTTTATTATAAAGATTTATTTATGAATTATTGGTCCTCATATTTTAAATCTTGTGGTTACACTATATTTTAACAGATATTTAGCTCATCATTTCATGTCATGATAATTCTCATGTATATTTCAAGGAATGTTGCATGATAGTCTGGCCAATAATAAGTATGAAAATAGACAGCCAATGAAATACCTCCTCTATAGACCCATGTAAAAAGCTATCATTCCATTTTATTTATCACAGGAATCAAGAATTATATGGGTGTAATAAATAAAATACTTATATAAAATAATAGTTAACAGTTATTTGATACCTACAGTGATATAATGACACCCATTTCTGTGACTCATTGGAATGTTGATAATGATTATAATGCTACACACTGCAATATCATATGAACATGATATCTGTGACCTGAGTTTGTCCAGCAACAGAATATAATCCATATATAATGTTTACAATATACTAATGATAGCCTGATTTTAACCTATTGCATAGAAACATCACTGTAGATACTAGATACAATATGTTCATTTTCGTATCTAGTGACTGGTATTTTTCCTCCTTTTCCAAAAAATAAGCACAATAAATACTGTCCATCTCATTATATTTACTGAGTCCTATAAAAATACCATATTTAAAATCTATTTGAATGATAATTAAAAAGGTAATTGTTTATTTTTTCAGATACTTTGGTGTAAGATTGGGAACAGTAATATACATGACTATTGTTTTAATTGGAGCAGTCATATTTGCCAGTGGTGTCTACATAAATGCGTTTTGGCTTATGATCCTAGGAAGATTTATATTTGGGTAAAAATCATAAATTATTTCATAAAATCATAATATAAATAATTAATGTTTCGTTATATGAATTAATAAATAGATAAATTCACCCAACAGTCACATACATAGTCCTTGACCCCACACTAAGTTGTGTGTGTCTGTCTGTGGTATCAGGAACTACAAGAGACTTTTCGGTCTCACAAACACCCAGACTCGAAAGAAATGCATGTGGTTAACACAAACATTTGTCTCGATGCGGGTATCGAACCCGCGACCTCTAGTTTCACAAGAGGCGTCTAACCAACTGTACCACAGAGGCTGTCATATGTGCACATATTGAACTTATTTTCGTTGCATGATATGATGAGTAACAAGCAAGGTTATTATCATGCTAGGCACCAATTCTACTAAAAAACTTATATATAATAGAATGTTCTTTAAACAGAAACACATAAAATAAATTGCTTAAGTTTCAGACTGGAACTCAGGATCTCATTGGACTGCAGTAACCTGTCTCCTAATTATTCAAGGTGAATTATTCTGTGATATTTTAAAAAAAATGACATTATGTGATTTTTCAGAATTGGTGGAGAGTCTTTGCAAGTAGTGGTGAACAACTATGTGGTACTGTGGTTCAAGGGCAAAGAACTCAATATGGTGTTTGGACTTCAGTTGTCCTTTTCGAGATTTGGAAGCACTGTCAACTTTTGGGTCATGGAGCCAATATACAGATGGATTGCTAATTATTACTCTGGTTATGAACGCTTAGGAGTGACTTTATTTATTGGTAAGTATTATTTATTGGTAATTAAGTTGCAATAATAATACACTAAATATAAATAAATTAAATACATTGTTGTAATGATAATTCACTTTTCATATATATATATTTTTTATTTTAGCTGCAATGACCTGCTTTGTATCACTCATTTGTGGTATAATTTTGGGCTGGATGGATTACAGAGCTGAAAAAATACTTGGAAGACAAGAAGCAACTGCAAATGAGGAGCCATTTAGATTAACAGATATAAGACATTTTAAATCAGTATTCTGGCTCCTTTCTGTAATATGTGTAGCATACTATCTAGCCATATTTCCATTCATTGCATTAGGAAAGTGAGTATGATAATAATAATAATCTTTACAAGCTGTAAGTTTTTTTTGGATAATGTTAATCAGTAATTATGCATTGCAGGTTGTTTTTCGAGCGGAAGTTTGATTTTCCTCCTCAAGATGCCAATAATGTTAACTCCATGGTGTATTTGCTGTCGGCTGCACTGAGCCCATTTTTTGGCATTCTCATAGATAAGACTGGAAGAAATGTTATGTGGGTTATAATAAGTAATGTTACAACAATTGGAGCGCATTTTGTCTTGGCTTTCACATTTTTAAACCCATATTTTGGCGTGGTAAGTATTATAAGGCATTTGTTTGGAATTGTCATATTTAATATTATATGGCATACTAAGAGCATATATTTTTCAGATTGTACTTGGAATTTCCTACTCATTGCTTGCAAGTGGTTTATGGCCTCTGGTTGCGTTAATTGTGCCAGAAAATCAACTAGGGACAGCATATGGCATGTATGTGTTTTTTTATTTTGTAGATTATTTAACGTTGTAATTACACATATAGATAAATAAATAATTATGATCGAGCCATTTGATTAGTATCTTAAATTATGGGCGTTATTTCTTTTTACCACATGGCGGGTTCCATTTCCGCTACACACATGAATTTCGAATTGTTTTCAAAATCGAATTGATGTTTTCTTTCAGGAAAATTGTCTGTATACAATATTTAAGATATTTCCCTTCTATCTGGCATTCGGGATTTGACACCCTGTATATTAGAAATTAGAAAATCACTTAATATACTTAAACATGTTCCGTTTTCACAATCCTATAATTTTATTTTGCAGATGTCAAGCAGTACAAAATATGGGATTAGCAACTGTGATAATTTTTGCTGGAATGATTGTTGACAGATATGGATATTTGATGTTGGAAATGTTTTTCTTAGGCTGCCTTTTCGGTAAGAATATATTTGAAAATTGAATTATTGTGGTAATTAGCTTTATAATAATGTAGCATCTGATAAAATAATTATAGATGGCCAACAATTTCAGCTGCTTAATGCATTATATTTTTTTACAAAATGCTTTTTTGAGCAATCCTGATCAAAAATTCATGGAATGTGGTACCAACCGACACATTCATTGTAAATTTCATCTATTATCTATTATATGCCGATAAAAATGTTGTTCTATGATCCATGCTACGATTCAACATTTCTAGTAAAAAATCGTGCTACAAGCATTATACAATTAAACCACGAAATAACATTTCCTTTTTCTGTCTATACAACTAGGCCAGAAGCATTGGCAAGAAGTAATAAAAATAACTGAACATATTTAAAATTTCTATGTCATTTCAGTTTCATTGGTGGCAGCCGTACTTATTTATATTATTGATTCAGCAAACAATGGTGTACTTAATATGTCACCAGACATGCGGGAAAATGCCAAAATGTAAGTAAACACCATTAATATTTAATAATAAGAGACGGAATGTATGCATCTTAAAAAGGTCAAAATATTGATTTAACTGTCCGAGAGCATATTCGATAGCCCCCGTGGCGTAGTTGACTAGACGCCGACTGTGGAACGAAATGTCGCGGATTCTGTCCCCGACACTGAGACAAATGTTTGTGTGAACTATAGCTGGTATTTGTTTCGACTCGAAAGTGTTTATAATAAATTATAATAAATAACACCCAACAGCCACATACATAGTCCTAACCCCACACTAAGATCGAGTCTTATGTCGTGGGTATCAGGAACTACGAGAGACTTTTCGGTCTCAAGAACACCCAGACCCGGAAGAAATATTTGTGGACTGCACAAATATTTCTCTCGGTGCGGGGATCGAACCCGCGGCCTCACGTTTCACAGGCGGCATCAAACAAACTGCGCCACGGAGCTTGTTTATGAGACCGAAAAGTCTCTCGTCCTAATACCCCATGACTCAAGAATCTTAGTGTGGAATCAGGACTATGTTTGTATTTATTTATATTATTATTGTTACTTTATTGTTTCAGACACTCTAGATCTGAAAATACTGCTGAAACCGCGAACTTATTGGACAATGAAGATTATACTGACCAAGAAGAAACTGACTCAAGGAGATTGGATGAAGCAGATGTAGATCAGTCTCCTGTCGTACAACGAAATACTGCTCAGACTCAGTCAGACAGAATACGAACAAGATACTTAGCACAAATATTACCAAATACTAACATTCCAGATAGACAGTAGGTTATAACATAGACATAATATTATTACTTTTATGATAATTTTGTATATAGGAAATGTGAATATCTTCAAAATATAGAAATGAATAAACCAGTATATAAATCAATATATTTTATTGCAATGTTTCTTATCAAGTAACATAACACTAGAATATCTTATGACCATAAATATAGTCATAATACACAACTGGTACATCAGTGTTCATGTTAAAATATCACATTTTGTTGGTCTGTTGTTATTAGTGCATCTATAATTAAATATCATATTATTAATTTGTTCATATGATTGTAAATATTTTCTATAAATTTTACATAATCTTTCAACAGTAAAAAGGCCACATTTTTTTCAGACTGTATGATTACAAGAATACTTTTTTATTAATACCTTTTGTGTTTATTCGAGTTATTTACTTTTAATGTCCCTAATCCATTCAACACCATTTCCTTGTAGAGGGCTATGGATAAAGGGTGAAATCCAAGTTAAGTACCATCTATACCCAAATACTTCTATTAAATTACATTTCCATCCTCTATTGTATTCAAAATTTTCTGTGTAAGAATTTATCTCCGGAACTACTCTACCCTTTAACAAATTGTTAAAATGGTAAAGAAATAGAAAACCACTGAAGAGGCCAACTATGACATTTAAAACAACCAAAAATACATACAGGCTCTCATCTCCAAAATCGATTACAAAACTAGCAAGTGGCAACAAAAATTTTATTATCACTAGACCATGGTTCCATGTGACAAACAGGGATAGAAATTGAACATTGTAATAAAAAGAATATACCATTGCAATGAAGATATAAAATGTAAAATAGATGAAATACCTATGATTATAGTAGCCAATGCAACAAGCAAAAAAAGTGCAATGATGATCTCTCTTTAGTATACAAATGTTACAACTATTACAGTGCCAGGCACGTGGTGGTCGTAGGCAGTCACAAACAGCACACATTGTCCAGTTTTCCTTATTAAAGCTGTCAAGAAATCTTCCTTTTATGCTTGTATTGGTGAACATTCCATAGATCATATTTCCAATTATGTTGATTAATAAGAATGTAGCACAACACAAATGAATTAGATGCTGCAGTGTCCACTCCTCTACAAGCACAGGCAGTACTATGCATAGTTCAAAGTAAAAGAAAGTTGGGATCAATACTAGTATTATTATGAGATAAATGCTGTGTTCAAGAAGCCGTTTTAACTGTATATGTTTGACATTGATATTAAGCAACATATTGTTTTCTGATATTGCCATTATGCAATTGTATTAAATATACTTAGTCTAAACTTGATATAACTATATTTTGATATCTGGATGTGTTTACCAGACATCACGATTATTAGATACCGAAAAAAACTGGTCCTGTAAAGAAATAAGTTATCAATGTTTAGTCAAATTATTTTGTTTCACTTTTTAAAGCAATTATTACTAGACTTGAATTACTTTGATTGGTTCATGTAACAATTTAGTTATAAATACAAAGCAAAAAGATAGAAATCAAAAGCACAGACCAGATCAATAGTAAATGTACCAAGATTCTGATTTGAGGTTATCAAATCTGGAAATGACAGATTAATTCACAACAAATTAATGTCATATTTTTTTAGACAACCACAGACTAATAAGCACAGACGATGCTAATAAGTACAGACTGAACTGAACTGTCATCAGTGGTAAAATTCGTTCACTCAGCGTATAAAGAAGATAACGCTTCTTCTACATACACAGTAGCAGTAGTCAATAATAATTGATACTTGATCAAGCGAATCGAAACATGATCCGTCCTACTTACTGTTGGGTAATGATTTTCCGAATAATTGAAATTTTTCATTCGGATTTTTTTCGGATAAACTGGACGTCTTGTACAAGAATCACTTTGGATAACTTTTAAAATGATTTAAGAATATTTTTGTTTATAAAGCAGCCAAGAGATCTGAAGCCCACGGTGATTTGTACTTTACAGTATGGACGTTTATTAGCAAATTAATCAAGAATATAAATTTATTAAATAAATTTTACAATTTACAAGCTCCAATAAAGCTCAGAATTTGAATATTTCCATTATTTTTCAATTTTGAATTTTTTCCTAATATAATTTTTCGGAATATTATCATGTCGCCTTTAATCTTCTGAACCACACCCCCGTAAAACAGAAGTCAATACAAAATATTGAAAAATAATTATTAAGATTTAATATTTATTAACTACTCAAAATTGATTTCTAGTTGCATTATGATTTTTATCTATAATTTAAAATAATTTTAGTAAGCATTAATAATGGCCCATTAGGAGATATTAACGTTTAGATTAAATTAATCAACAGACAAATGTAAAATGCTTTTTAACGTTATAAAACAAGAACTACACTTTCAATTTTTTTAATTTATTTACATTACGTATGTTGTTTTTCATGCCTAGCCTAGTCCAACTTTTTGATTTCGTTAAATTGAGTTTTAATTTGAGTGTAGCAATAAAAATCAATTTATAATAAATAGTTTATTATAGTATACAGATATAATCTAACAAAAATAAGTGAATATCAATCTCAGACACTATGCACAAAAAGCACTCATAGCATACCTAATTACTTATCAATTGTTATTACAACACTTGATTCAAACATGATAACTTTGATTACAGATATATATATATAACTACTTTCGAAAAATAGTAAACAGGGTTATTTAATCATCTGAATCACATGCTACGAAGTGATGGTGGCAGGCAGTAGTAACAGTTTCATGGTATATTAATTAACGCTTATATCAATATTACAGAGTTGTAAATATAACAGTCTCATTTAGTGCTTATAGAATTTCTTTGAGGGATCTTTAGCCATGTCAACTAGTGTCTGAGCAGGTTTGAACGGAGCTCCATAAAGGCCCTGATATTCTTCCATTTTCCTGACCAGTTTGTCTGCACCAAATTGGTCAACCCACCTGTAAGTAATAAAATTATCTTTTGAAAACTCAATTACATAGTATTTAGAGCGAGTATAGGTCAGCACATACCCATGGGAAATTGCAATCCAAATTGTAGTATACGTAAAAAAATCGGGAGATTTTTTAATGCGAGATCATGAAAACAAAAACTGTTCTCTCTCATTGCAGCGTGGTTCAAGGAAATGCACTATTTTGTTTTGAGCGTAATTTCGTATCGCCATTGTAACCGCCTCGTGGGCGCAGTGTTATATTTGTGTGGAATATAATATGTAACTGTTCTTATCTAATAAAAATTCTTACCTGAAAGGTCCACCAGTGAATGGCGGGAAACCAAGACCAAATACGGCACCAACATCACCTTCCAGAGGACTGTGCAGTATCTTCTCTTCCAATGATAATACAGCTTCATTCACAAACCTGACAAAATAATTATCATTAATATCTTTACCTAATAGTCTAATGACTAATAATAGATATAATGATTTGTCATTCACAATATTATAGATTATGATGTCTTGTTTGTAGATTTGAAAAAATCTATTTAACACATTGATATGGTCTCATAATGTAAACAACATGCATACATACTCGTAATGTAATAGTATTAACATGTCCAATTTAATACATTGTGAAGAGTGAAAAAGATTGAACTGACTCATATGTGAGAGGCCATCTGGGTAGGTACCACCGCAATGTCTATTTCTCCCGTCAAACAACAGTGTAAATGCACTGTTGTGTTTCGGATTAAAGGGCATTTTAGCCAGAGTGATAACTGGACGACTGGCGAGTGCAGTGGAATGCCAAGCATTAGCGAACGCCTTGCTCGTATCGCTATTAATTTCAATAAATAAAAAACTGTTTTTAATATTTTGACAACAAAGCATTAGGTCGGCAAAAGATCGTAGAAATTCTATGTTTATATGTCACATTCAACAATAATTTCTTAAATATTTAGTTATGTCATTGTATGAGAAGTAAAAATTTCTATGTTAGAATAATTCTTACATCAATCATATTGATTAGTAATGTCAACAGATTTAATGGAGGATTATTTACTTAGCGTTATCATTATCAGTTGGTTAATCACATTGGTAGACATACATTATAATATTTAATGTAATAAATAATCTCACCTTGATACCATTCTTAATTGTTGGTCCTCGACGGTGTTGGCGCCGCGGGGCTCCAGAGAGTACTTGCTCTTCAATATTTGAATGGCTTCTTGGTTCACATCCCTGTTCTTGGTGCCTTTTTCATACACATAGAAACCTTTTCCTGATTTACGTCCCATGAATCCGGCCTTGACTAAGTCCTGCATAATATTCAGGTTACCTCCGCTGATTCTGTCGCCGAAAGCCTAAAACCATATGCTTATTGTTCACTTTGTTTTATTTTATTAAATTGCTCTTAGTCTGAGGATATATTGTGGGGTGTATACATAACCATTAACACTTGAATCATAATATAACCATTATTTATTAACAATCTAGACCACAATTGATAACCTATATATTTTAATTGGTGAATCAATATCACTATTTTTTCTGGCTGCCATGTCAACAGGTAGATATTAAAGATTTTAATAAACACATTCATATAGTTCAAAGCATCTGTTAAACTGTCGCTCATAGGCAATTTATTTCTGTATCAGCCCATATACGTCCCACTGCAGGGTACGGGCCTTCTCCAATCGAGGATACTATTGAGAATGGTTAGGCCATATAGTCCACCACGCTAGCCTAGTGCGGGTTGGCGTACTTTACATACCATAGAAATCGCTATGGCTTTAGGTTTCCTCACGATGTTTTTCTTCACCGTTATAATTTCTTTCTATGCTTTCAAATTAAAC
Source organism: Hyles lineata (assembly GCA_030180105.1). Lineage (NCBI taxonomy): Eukaryota > Metazoa > Arthropoda > Insecta > Lepidoptera > Sphingidae > Hyles > Hyles lineata. Next base: position 10,701,399 of record JARJEE010000005.1, on the reverse strand, counting down.
CGTTACTAAGAAATAAAAGCCTAGAAAAAAATAATAAAAACGATCTACCTTGGCTAAATCGACAGCGATGTGGGAGCCGACGTCGATACCAACTTCATCAGCCAACGTAGCCGCGCCCACGGGGAAGCCGAACTGCTTCGTCATGTTGTCCAGCTCCTTGGGGTCCACTCCCTCTTGTAATAACCTTGGAAATAATGCACACAGAATATGTAACATATGATTATTTATCAGTGCAAACACAAGTTAAGTTTGTGCGTAAAGTGTATACGACGACCAAGCGTATGGCATTTTATTTATATTTATCTTCTTAATATATTGGAACCAAATGGGTGTATGACTGCTTCGGTGGCACAGTTTTACTACGGTATGATTGCAAAGCTGACGTTTCGGGTTCGAATCCCAGGACGGGCAGTGATATTGGACTTTTTTATTCATTATTAGCCTGGAGTCAGGAATTTGTTCTCGATATGGCAATAGGCTCGCCCCCTATCACATCGTGGGACGGAAAATACAAGGCGAAACGTGGGCGTCCTGGTCGCACATCAGCCTACCCCTTCTGGTCAAAAGGCGTGAGTTTATGTATGTATGTGTGTACCATATGGGTGGATAGTTCATAATTTTGCCACCGCAGTTACTTTTAAGAATGAATCAACCTCACCTCTCAAAACAAATATCTGTCCAAAACTTTAGAAGTTATAGTCAACATTACGATTCTAGTGTCTATTCATACTTATAAATGATGCTAAAAAAGCACCTTATTATATAAGATTTGATAATAGCTTTAATACTAAATACGTTAGCTGCGGTCAGTGATTGGTTAAATGCCAATTGTCAAGTGTGGTGGAAATTATTTTACCAACCCACGCGACGTTACGACGGTGGAACTTGAAGTCCACTGAATGCATAAAGATATTTGCGCTTTAATTAAATTATATAACTAATAAGCGCACTATAGATTATAAAATCACCAAAAAACTATGGAGTTATTAAGTTAACTAATTTATAAGGTGGCTGGAGCCCTCTTTATATGGCCTCAAAAGTCCGTTAATTAATAAGGACAATGAGATACTTTAATCGGAAATTATGCACATATCATCTCACTTACGGCTGCTTCTGTGGCGTAGTTGTACGGTTACAAATCTAAGGTTTCGGGTTCCAATCCCGGGTCGGGCAATGTGATATTGGATTTTTCTATTTATTATTTGCCCTAATTCAAACAATTATGCCCGAACATACATGGCGAAATGTGGGTGTGCTGTGAGCACCTCTGCCTACCCCTTATTCCCAGTTATTGCAACATATGATGTACTAGCGGCCCGGCCCAGCTTCGCCCGGGTACAAATAGATTTCTGTACAATAATATGTACGTATTATACATATAAACCTTCCTCTTGAATCACTATCTAGTATCCACTAAAAAAACACATCAAAATCCGTTGCGTAGTTTTAAAGATTTAAGCATACAAAGGGACATAGGGACAGAGAAAGCGACTTTGTTTTATACTATGTAGAGATATTTAAGTTATTCAGGGTTTAAAACTTCTTATTATGTACTTTATTAGGATGTTAAGAATGAAGTAGGTATTATATCTTCTTTACCTCTCCGTTGATACTTAACAGCACATACCTGAACAATAAAGTATCTGTATATGACCTGAATATAATAGTGAGCACATACCTGACAGCTTCGCTGAGCATGGTGGAGAGTATGCGCGTGGTGTAGAAGCCGGGCCCGTCGCCCACGGTGATGACCACCTTGCCCTGGCGCAGCCCCACGGCCACGGCCGCCGCCGACGTGTCCTGGCTCGTGCCCGGGTGCGTGATGATCTCCAGCAACTGCATCTTGTCCACCGGGGAGAAGTAGTGCATGCCTGGGAAAAAAAAAAATATCTTTATAAGCAGACGTGACACGTCATTATCATATCAGCCAAAGGAAGTCCACTGCTAAACATAGGCCTCCCCCAAGGATCTCCACAATGACCTGTCCGAAGGGGCCTGCATCCAGCGACTAAATATACAGGGTATATCAAGACTGCTACCGAAAACGAAGCCGGGTGGTAGTTTAAGCGACTTCAGACACAATGCAATAGAAAAAGTTGCAAAAAAAAGTGACAATTTTTTTTTTGTTATTTTTTTCCTATGACCATATTTGGGTGGTAAATATTTTTTTTCCTAAAATAATAGTGTTTACCCTTTTATTTATAAATAATCTAGGGTATAAAAGTGTTTAAATTATTATTTTAGCAAAAACTATGGATTTACCACCCAAAAATGACGATATTTAAAAAATCATAAAAAATAATTGTCGCGTTTCTTTGCGAAATTTTTAGTTACATTGTGTTTGTAGTCACTAAAACTACGACCCGGCTTCGTTTTCGGTAGCAGTCTTGAGATACCCGGTATACCATGGATTTCTATGGTATGTAAAGTCCACCGCACTAGGCCAAAGTGGTCTATATGGCCTAACCACTTTCAATCGTATTCTCGATTATAGAGGTCCGTGCCCTGGCGCCTACCCATGCTCGTGGATCTCTAAAGTGCCAAGGGGCCAGCACAACAAAGTCGCCGCCTATCTAAAGCACGTGCCTAGCAAACATAATGTCAAATCAATGTTAAACGAATTCCAATCCAAAAATTTATTGATACATAAACAAAACAGATGATGTGTATGTGTACGTTAGCAACTGCATTAGTTCGTTAGAATTGTCTCACAATCATTAGTGCCCACCTGCAGGAGGGGTGACGACCATGTCTCACCTCTTACAGTGGCAAAACTATTCAAAACTATAAATAAATTAACTACTACTAACATTATTTAAACAAGACAGAAAAAATATTCTACATTACTCAAATAACATTATTCATAGACCATTTAAAAACTTATTTTCGTAATTGAATATTTTGTCTCCTTCGCTCAAACTGAAGTCATAAGTCGTTCGAAAGAGAAAAAACATTCTATGGGTAAAACAGATTTTAAAATCGTCTGTGAATATGGCGGAAAGTGTTTAAAATGGCAAAGTATCACATATTTTATTGAGATTATTTCAGTACAAATTTATATAAATATTATATTGTTATACAGTGTCTCTATATTAAGTTATTAATTACTACTTGACATCAGACTTTAATTAATGGTAATGTCAATGTATAATATATTATGTGGTAACACTGACACATGAAAGGTTAATGAGACAAATAGGTGAATCAGTAATGTTTTTTCAAGTTACTTACCAATAACTTTGTCAGGGCGGCTGCTACCAGCAGCAATCTTTGTGATGGGAATAGCGCTGGTGTTCGTTGCAATGATACAATGTTTAGGAACTACAGCTTCCAACTCCTTAATCACTTTGTGTTTGATGTTAATGTCCTCAAATACAGCTTCAATCACACAATCAACATCCTTGAATTTCGCATAATCCAGTGTTGGAGTCAAATTTGACATAAATTTGTCCTTTTGCAGCCTGAAATAAATAGATATAAAAAATAGATATGGGTTAAAATTGCAATTTTAAAATCTTGGCATTGGGTAAATTACTTATGATTTGTTTTTGTGCCACTTGAATGAGTTCGAGAAAATATGCTAATATGCAATTAAATGTTTGATTTAATATTCTTATGTTATAGTCTTTAGAAATTTACTTACGCAGTGATTCTCTTCCTTTTAACAGCACCACTCAAACCAGTTTGGATTTGTCCAACACCTCGATACAGACCCGCATTAGTAGCATCTTTCATCACCACATTGTATCCTTTATCAATGGACACATGGACAATACCAGCACCCATCAACCCAGCTCCGAGGACACCAATCTGATAACAAAAAAGGGATAAGATTTTGCATCAACATTAGGTATACTGTGCAGAAATGCTTAACACCACAGAACCATTTATTTAAATTGTTCAGAATTAAAGGTAAATTATATATTTTTTTGTGATAAAAATACTACAACTATGAACTAATAGCATAAGTTTTTATCATTCATATACAGGTCATTTTTGAAGTTGTGGTACCTTAACTTCAGCTAATCTATGTGTTTCATCATTTGACACAATACAATCAAAAGAATAAAATATTTGAATGTTTACTAACCTTCTTAACATTGACTTGGGACTTGCCAAATCTGTTTTTCTTGCACTCCGTTTGTCCTCTGAATAGACCGATGAGGCCCTTGCTTTGTGGGGTCATCGCTAGCTCTCCAAAACCTTGAGCCTCGGCTTCATACCCAGCAGCGGGACCTTTGTCTACTCCAGTTCGTACGACTTCGAGTATCTAAATAATATAATAATTAAAAGCAAAGATAAGTAAGGATATAAGTTACTTTTATTTAAATATCTACATATATTGAAGACTAGGTAATTTCTAAGCTTGGTCATATAAGGCTACAAATGTATGCAACAATTATTATATAATGGAATTAGTGAGGTTCTTGATTTATTCAATTTGTATGTGAGCATCTTGTTACACAATCATATGTCCACATTAAAAAAGGAATGGAATATATTTTTACCATAATGATTAAAATCAATAAAATATTGACTAATTTGAATCTTTAAAATATATGTAAACATTTCTTACCTTCAAAGGTGCAGGATAAAGACCTCTAGAGGCTTTCATGACTTGCTCCTTGGCTTTCTTGAATATCATATTTTTCACAAATTCCCATTGCATAACAATGGCTGTAATTTTTTCCACTAATCCTTTCTTTGATCGGTCAACCTTTATCTTGCCAGCAGCAATATCCTTTGCAACTTGGATAGCGACGGTTTCTAAGTATTTCTGGGTGTTTTCTTCTGGCAGTCCATTACCTAGGAACATTTGTTAGAATGTAAAATAAAAATTTAATATATTATTAAAATAGATGTATGAATATGTCTACAATATGTAATACATACCAGGTCCCAGTGGTGATACCAATAAATCCACAATTCCCAACTTTTTGGCCTTGTCAGCTTTAACAGTTTTGCCAGTGAGTGCGAGGTCTAAAGTTGTCGGTATTGAAGTCAGGGCTGGCAATCTGCAACAAATGGTGTATAGTTATTACAAGTGCCACTGAAGAGAATATTAGAATAGAATCTCAATGTGTCGGCTATTACCCAGTACCTCGACAATACTCAATAGGGTAATGTTACATAACATTAATGGAAACCATATAGATGCTTACGAAACACAGTGTATTAAATCAGCTGTTCCTATACAATGTTCAAAAATTTACTAAATATTCAATAGTATATTTCAATTGAAGTGCGTGGTGGCCTGTTGGTAAAACAGACCGGATGCGGCTGCCAACATGTTCGCGGTGGTCGCGGGTTCAAATCCCAGGGCACACCTCTGACTTTTCGGAGTCATGTGTGTATTGAAAGTCAAACACCACGCACTAAAAACGGTGAAGGAAAACATCGTGAGGAAACCTGCATACCATAGCGATTTATAAGAATGTCTATGGTATGTAAGTCCGCCAACCCGCACTAGGCCAGAGTGGTGGACTATATGGCCTAACCACTCTCAATCGTATTCTCGATTGTAGAGTAGGCCCGTGCCCTGCAGTGGGACGTATATGGGTTGATACTGATATTTCAATTCACTTTAACAATCATGATTAAGTATATTTTTATCATGTCACCAGCAATACTTTTAAATTATAAATATACAAGATACTCCAGCTCTTATTTACCTTTGAGTGCCACCTCCACCGGGCAGAAGTCCTAACATTACTTCAGGCAGGGCAAACCCAGTTTTAGAATCCTTTACTGCAATGCGGTAGCGACAAGCGAGAGCTGTCTCTAGACCACCACCAAGACAGCTTCCTTGTATAGCAGCAATATAAGGTTTACGTGATGTTTCAATTTTTTTGAATATCTCATGACCTGAAAATTATTTTCTGCATTATTAAAACAATCTTGTTTATGCAGTTCTACATTCAGTTCCCAAATTGGCCAATCTGTTTTGGGTGAGGTTTTCTATTTTGAATTCATATTATTTTCTAAAGACCAGAGTTGTGCCTGGCTATAGATTTGCCTATCTTTTTAGGATGGAAACAGCCTATCTCTAGCAATTTCTAGGTGATACAGACTGCCCCTTCAGGAATATAGATTAGTAAGTATCACATGTTGCAGTATATTTAAAATTTGAAATAGTGCCAACAAAATTACATTGCATACATGGCTATATGAATTTAAATATTCAAAAAGTTGGATATTATTAGATCCGGTATATAAAGTTTCCCAATACCTGTTATGCATTGATATTTTTGGAATGTAGTCAATTAATTATAATTCCATAACAGACAATATGGTACTACTGACTTAAACTTTACTTTTTTTTTCTCTAGTTTGTTGGTAAATTTACAAAGTGGAGTGACAGCTTACCACGCTTGGAGAGTGTTACAACTTCCTCTTTTGTTTTGCAGTTTTCAATCATGGATATGTCCGCACCAGCAATGAAACAACCTGGCTTGCCAGATATCAAGACAGCAGCTACAATAGATGGGTTAGACTCTACCTCACTCACTATACTGCTCACTTCATCCATTACCGCTGTGTTCAAAGAATTTACCTGTAGAAATATAGGCATGACATAAACTATTCTGAACACAATACATATAAGCATGAAGCAAACCTAAAGAATTGAAATCCTATCTGAATTTACAAGTGCACTTTTTATATTTTTAAACAAGCTTAACATTGTGTAGTGTAGTGTAACAGTATAAAGTATTATTATAGAATTTAATATTGCATTCATATTTAATTCTAGAGTATGTAACACAAGAATTAATTAAGTATGTATAAAAAATAAAGATATAATAAATATTCTCTGAAAAATATCCTTTAAGCACTGAAAGCAAGATTGACAGCATCAACTTAAGTATCATATTTTTTTGTATCTAATTGAAATTATAGTATTGTGAATATCATGTTATTAACAATAATTTATGCTATTCTAGCTCTTAATCTAAGTAAAACATAATTTTTGTTGTTTATTTTCTGTTGTATGCCTAGATAACGTTTTTGGCTATGGCTAAATTCATAAAAAAATGCGTCGAATTCGCCGGCAATTTGTTTGATGTTCAAGTAAATTAATTTTGATCTACCTTAACATTAGGAGAGTCTAAGGTGATCACGTAAACGCCATTGACCAATTTGCACTTGGTATGAACTTGGCTTGCAGCCGCGGCGTAAGCCCTGCTGTGTACACCTATGAACAAAGTGCAAAATTACTGTAGTGTAATTAAAGACAATATTATTTAAGTAAGAAATTATGTCATGTATGTAATAATATAAAGTTTTAAAAGTTTCATTAGTAATTTCGGTAAGTTAGGTCATGCCAGTATATTATATCTTACCTGTTAGAAACATATCTTTGCGGTTTCTTAAGATCTTCAGTGCATTTAATATCCTGCTATTCCCCATGTTTGAAAAGTCTAATGGAAGTGTAAAATCAAATAACTTAAATAAATATTTTAGTAATTAAAATAGTTTTTGAACCCAGACTTTGAACCTAAACTTTCCTCGCGAGTTGGGATGTCAGAGGGGGTGAGGATGACAAGGGGCGGGCAATGGGCACGTCAAAATGACCGAATGAAAGATTGCAAGAATGACAATTTTGTTGCAGTTCCAGACTCAAAATACAGATACAAAATATGTACGTCCGATAAGCCAACCAACTGCCAACCATGCTGCGCATGCCGACAGTAATATATTTTTGCGCGATGGTGCCGTGTACTGATCACAGACCAAGTAGTACGTACTGATGGACGACGGTCAAGAAGCTTATACCCAAATGGAGATTGCATTCCGTATAAAACACTGAAGCACAAAAATTTGACCTCGAATGCAGTCGCTGTTGCCTGCTATCCTTTTCTTTCGAGTGACAATGATTGAACAAAAAGTCATTTTCATTCATTATTACTCGAAAGAAAAGGATAGCCGGCAACAGCAACGTCAATGAAGGTCAAATTTCTGTGCTTCACTTTTATATACGGAATGCAACCTCTATTTGGGTATAAGCTTCTTGACGACGGTACTTACTGATAGATCACGATAGACTATCTTTTTTGTCACGAAAACCGCCGCGCCGTGCGACGGCGCTACTATGCCAAAAGGGTACATTTGATAAAGGTGCTAATTATTTAAAATGTCCTTTTAAACGACTGTTCAAAAAATAGTTTTCACCATGATTCGTTTTTTTTTGTTTAAGCAAACCCCTTATAATTTTGTCAAGGTTTGTCACAAGTTTACAACTATGCCGGAAAAAAAAACGGTATTTTGCTATGCTAGCGCCATTCTAGACAGTTTTTGAATCATAATTTATCGCTAACAAGTTACAAGCCAACACTTTACAATAGAAATCCTTATCCCTACGATTTACAGTTGAAACTTGAAATATTTAGTCGTTTGTGCTTGAAACCATGGCCGTATAAATTCTATGCTTGAAACCTTATAGCCATATAGATCGTCTACGATCTTTTGGGGTTCAAATGCGTTGGTATCATGTTGTTATGAAAATATTAGGAACAGCTACTATTGGGTAATGACCATGGGTAATGATTTATTTCTGCCCCTTCTTGTATGGTGCGTCGCTTTGTGCACTTAACAAAAAAGATAGTGGCATACGGCCCATTGCAGTGGGTAGTGTGATACGCCGCCTCGTTGCAAAATTAGGTTGTCGTGCCGTAAGGGATAAGGCGGCAGAGTTACTGCAGCCACATCAGTTGGGGTTTGGTACACCGCGGGGTTGCGAGGCAGCCATACACTCTACTCGTATCTTCGCGACGGATCCACAGCGAGATGGCAACATTATTGTGAAGATTAACCTTAAAAACGCCTTTAATAGTTTAGAGAGAGGCGCGATGCTGTTCGAGGCCCGTGACAAAATTCCTCTCTTAAGCCCGTTTCTCGACCAGTGTTACGCCTGTCCCAGCAACTTATATTTTGATGGTCACAAAATTAATTCACAGGTAGGTGCGCAACAAGGTGATCCACTCGGACCTCTACTCTTCAGTCTGACTATCAACCAATTAATAGCCAAGCGCCCCTTAATGTATAGTACCTTGACGACGGTACAATTGGAGGAGACCCTGACTTAATTATCAAAGATTTGGAGTTGTTGATTCTCAGGTTGAGGGATATTGGGCTTACTATAAATAGCGCAAAATGTGAGCCGTACCGCTGTGGAACCGTTATTGGAGAAAGCATTGAGAGAGTAAGAAATATACTTCCTGACATTAGAATTGTGGATGACCAGTCATATGTGCTTCTGGGCGCTCCAATATTTAAAAACGGCTTGGCTAACTGCCTCCGTATTCGGAGACAGATGCTTGCTTTTGCCGGACAACATCTCTCTCATTTATCTGGCCACGTGGCTCTCACACTCTTTCATAGCTGCCTTTCCGTCCCGAAATTGATGTACGTTCTAAGAACATGTCCTACGTGGCTTTTTCCTGACGAAATCGATGCAATAGATAATGACATTAAGGACACATTGGAAAGTATTTTAAATATACACCTAGAGGATAACCAATGGGCGCAAAGCTTCTCTACCTATTCGACACGGTGGATTGGGTGTTAGGCGTTTGAGGGATGTCGGTGTATCGGCCTTTTTGGCGTCTGCGCATGGAGTTGTGGAATTGGTCACTAACATACTCCAATTACAGGGTGACAGTTCTGCGATTCTGCATGCAGTGGAGGCTCTAAGGGTCTGGTCGCTGTTGTGTCCCAGCGCCGAACAACCTAACAATCCTAGTGTGCAGCGTCAGTGGGACGAGCCGGTGTGTGCAGCAAGATTTGCCGAGCTACTTAATTCTGCACAAGGTGCCGATCTAGCCCGGCTTAAATCGGTTTCTACCTTAGAGTCGGGAGCTTGGCTTCATGCCACTCCATCTCCCCACTTGGGGACCCTCCTCGACGATGGTTCACTGAGAATAGCCCTCGCGCTCAGATTTGGAAGCAAAATTTGTGAGCCACACGTTTGCATGTGTGGAGCACGGGTTGACGCAACAGGGCACCATGGTCTGAGCTGCAACAGATCGGCGGGTCGTTTTCCACGCCACCACATGCTTAATGACGTTATTCGCCGCGCTATCATATCCGCTGGTTTACCCTGCATTTTGGAACCACCCGGGTTGAGCCGCTCTGATGGTAAGCGTCCTGACGGACTAACACTTGTGCCGTGGGAGAAAGGTCGATGTCTTTTGTGGGATGCGACGTGTGTCAGCACTTACGCCGCCTGTAACTTGACTCGCACCTTGCGTCGGGCCGGGTCGGCTGCTGAATGGGCGGCAGCTCAGAAGCATCTTAAATATGCCACGCTCGAGACTACTTATTCTTTCATTCCCTTCGCGGTTGAGGTCAGTGGGGTGTGGTGCGCAGAGGCTAGGGATTTTGTCCGGGAACTGGGGCGACGTTTGAGGCGGAATGGCCAGGATCACCGCGCCGAATCCTACCTCGTGCAACACATATTCTTAGCGATCCAGCGTGGTAATGTTGCTAGCATAATGGGTAGGGGAGACCGAGGGGTTTTGATACAGAGGTGAGTTGAAACAGTCCCATTTTATCGGAACCTAAAACCGTTAGGATCCGGCAACGTCACTTTTCAACCACCTTCCGCCACCTGCTACCGCGTCAGTTCGTGCCGGTGGCGTCAGTCGTGTGGTTGGATAGTTCTGAGTGACATGTGCCGAAAATCGCAAAAAGTAAGTATTTCACGATTTTTTACGATGCTCGTACTTTGATAGTGGTTTTATATTTTGGGTTGAGTTATATACGTTTTGAAAACTCATTATCTATAGATCCATGAAATATAATTGGTAAATTTGATTTCTGTGTATTTACAGCTTGATCGTGATTTGAATAAAAATTGGGAGGTTTTTTCTCACTGAGGTGATTTGAAACAGACTGTTTCAACTCCCCTCGTTTTCAATTTAATATCTGATTACAGCTAAGAAATTGTTTCAGTATGTCTACTGAATAAACGAAAGACCGACAGAGGTATGGTGTGTCGCGAGATTTACGATCTCGCTGCTGAAGAAGTTACTTTATGACACAAAAGTCTCCGTAAAGCGGCTTCGAGTTTCTAGTATCGCTAGAGCTACAAGTTTTAATAGAAGAAATGTGGAACTATTTTTTTCAAAATTATACCATGGTAGTTGACAAATACCAGTTGCAATGGGAAGACATATGGAACATGGATGAATCTGTAATCACAACTGTTCAAAAACGAAACCGCGTCATTAGACAGAAACAAGTGAGTGCCATGACTTCCGCAGAGAGGGGAACATTGGTTACTATAGCCCTAGCAGGAAATGCCCTTGCTACTCGCATACCCCCGATGTTCATCTTCCCTAGAAAAAGCTTTAATGATCATTTTATAGGCGACGGTCCTACTGGATCCATTGGCACAGCAAATAGGTCAGGTTGGATGAAAGAAGACGATTTCCATGTATTCCTTAAATTTTTCAAAGGTCAGGTTTGGCCATCAAAAGAAAATGAAGCACTATTGTTAGAAAACCACGCCTCTCACACATCTGTTAAAAATATCGAGATCTGCAGGGATATTGGCATTATTCTGTTGACCTTTCCACCTCACTGCACCCACAAGTTGCAGCCAATGGACAGAGCGGCTTTTGGACCAGTTAAAAAAGCAGTTAACACTTCTTGCGACAGCTGGATGCGGTCTAATCCTAGAAAAGTAATGTCCATATATGATATTCCTGGGATAGTAAAAACTTCGTTTGATATAGCCATCACACCTTGCAATATATCCTCCGGATTTGTCCATACTGGACTTTGACCAGTTAACACTGAAATATTCCAGGTCGCTGATTTTCTTCCGAGTCAAATTACTAATCAACCTTTGGCAAATAATGTTAATTGATGTTACCCATCATGTTACTTTTTAGTAATTTAGTAGTTTATTATTTGTATTAGACCTACTTGACTGATATGTCATTAAAATATTACTAAAAAAGGTCGTTGATTACTTGAAAAGTTTAATTTTAATTAAAACCTTTAAATCAAATCATCATTTTTATTTTGCAGCTCCTATTACTCCCCAAAATCATAATGTTTCAACTCTCCTCGACCTCTGTTTCATCTCACCTCGGTATGAGGGGAGTTGAAACAAGTTGACTTGTTACGGTTAAGTCGATTTTTCACCACAATTTTTAACGCTTACAGTTTCTTTATGCTAACCATTCGCAAGTGTATAGAATAAGCTATCGATTGGTACTAGGACCATAAGATTTCTGATAATATTATGAGTTATATCAAACAAAACGTGAAAATTGTTTCAACTCCCCTCGGTCTCCCCTACATTCGCACCAGGCACGGTTCGGGGTGGTCTCTTGGACTAATGATAATTTTGGTTTGCTAAATTCCTTAGGTGACGCGTAATGAATTTCATTTATTATTTTAATGTGCTATGTATTCATCTTTTTTAATTTGTTATGTTGTTTTTAATTTAATTCTAGTTGTAATTTTATTATTATTAGGGAGAATTTAGTTTGTAAGGTATTTGTTGTAATTAATGTTTTTTTTTGTTCTTCTATTATAATCCGTACTATGGTTTATACCTAAATGTAAAAATAAATAGTAAATAAACAAATTACATATCTCGAAAAAAAAATGTAATAAATAATAATAAAATTAATTAATTAATAGATTATGTATGTATGTATAAAAATAAATAATTGATTATATTTCTGAAATATTGATAAAATAATCAATTTGATTACAATTAAGGATAAATAATGATTTAGGATGAGTGGCGGCAAGATTGAACATCAATAAATAAATCCGAAACCCGTGTCTAACACTTGCGTCGATCATTATGACGGGTTTTCCAATATTGTGTAATGTCGTTAACTGGTGTGTGTCGGTAACTTCTGTGAGACTTTGCCGAATGAGAAATCATCACAGACCAACAAGAAAGAAATCACTCATTACGCCAAACCCATAGTACTTTTCCAGTCCCGAGCAAATGATGTTTTCCGAATCGCAAAAAAAATTAGTAGGTTGCACCTTTGAATTGAATTGAGCACCTCAAAATTCGCAAAGCTGTCTCTACTTGGACCTTAAGAAATGATCTTTATGTATATATAATATTTTGATCCTTCGATCTTTGATGTAACAATATTTCAGTGAAAAACTATATAGGTATGTGCTGCTTTCGCATAAAATACCGTTATTATCTTCTAGTAGGTATTAAAACAAAAAATGTTCAGATGTGAATTACAGTTTTTTTTAATACATACATACATAAACTCACGCCTTTTTCCCAGAAGGGGTAAGCAGAGGTGCCAGGACAGCCACATTTCGCCTTGTATGTTCCGTCACACGATGTGATAGGCGGCGAGCCTATCGCAATATCGGGCACAAATTCTTGACTCTGGGCTGATAATGAATAGAAAAATCCAATATCATTTTGCCCAACCCGGGATTCGAACCCGAGACCTCAGCTTTGTAACCGTACCTTAGTACAACTATGCAACCGAGGCAGTCAGTTTTTTAATAGGCGGTATAATAAACTTTTTTTCATGATTACAATATCTACATACATTTCGGAATTTATTTCCATTTTTTTAATGTTCTAATGTATCTACATATAGGTCCTTAAAACTATAATTGGTATTCATACTCCATGAAAGTAAAGTGGAACCTTGAAGAGGAAATTAAAGAGGGACAACAAAGTTCCACACAGATGTAAGACAGGGTTGTCTCACGCCACAAAATACAAATATTAATTTATATGGATATGACATTGTAACAAAATAGAAATTTACCCATTCTGCTATGTATCTACCGATCTGTTACAACTGCACCTCTGCCTATATTGGCTTAGATATTAAATATTGTAAGGAAATACACTTTTTATGAATAGAAAAATATGTTGTTTTATGTCGTTTAGTCAGGTCTCAGTTTAGTTTCTCCCTACTTCCTCTCTCGCATTTGCAATACCAATATTGCGTGAGTCCATTAATATTATGCTTTCATTATTTAAAGAATGGTTAAAACGCTGCTATTTAGTAAAAAAATACATACAGTCGAATTGAGAACCTTCTCCTTTCTCCGAAGTCAGTTAATAAGATGTATTAAGAACGTTACTTACTAGAATTATCTGCAATAAATAGAAAAGGGCTCTTAAGGCATTAACTATTGTTCAACAATAGACAGACCTTTTATCTGGCTTTTGAATAAAACATAAGTAGATATATTACCGCTGTAAGTCCCACTTGTTGCAACCCCCTTTAGTAACCATGACAACGCACAGTGTTCTACTATTTAGTCTTTTTAGGAGACAAAAGTATTTTAAGTAAAATAAAGCATGTTGGAAAACGATCTTATTTAAAAACATAAGTTTGTTATCCCATGATATAACTAAATCATACTTGTACCTACTTGAACTAAAATTCTGTTAACTTTCCCATAAAAGTTGTAACTACATGTAATCATTTGCAGAATTTGCGGTAATCGTGCAGGGAAGAGTACTAAAATTACAAATCTTTGATTTGAAAATTTGGATAATAAATAATTCAATTATTATTATAATTAAAAATACAAATAATGAATCAGATATGATACTCCTTAAAACAAAGTTCTAATAGCTGTAGAAATCATAAACGCCCAGATGTAATACTTCGTTTAACAAAGTTTAACTTTGTCCAATTATTCTAGCTGAACGCGTAGTCACTGTGTACAACTGAAGGACTAGGGAGTAGCCCCCTCCCTCACACTTCACGCTCTCCCGAACCACTTGTGAAGTGGAGAGGCGAGAGTGAGCCTCTGTCACCGCGGGTAATTACACATCTATAGCTTTTGATTTCAGAGATTTATGTTCGGACTACGAAGCGTCTACACAAAATGATATATCCTGCAGTTTGCAGATGATAAATTATCGTGATAGGGAAATTACGCGGTTCCTTCGATTTATTTTTTATGGCTATACTTGTTTATAATTTGTAAATTGTTTACTACAGACATTACCTGTTATCTAAATACGACCACCTTTGTAATTATCTTTAAAAGATAATTGTTTTATTTCGGAGATATTAGATTGTTCCTGTGGTAACATGATGGTGTCAAATAATTTCTTAGATTATCGCGATGCATTGAAATAAAACTATTTTTCACGGATTTTAGTTCAATGTCAATTATATTTTGATTGAAAGTAGGCGTGATGCCTATTATTTTATGTTGATTAAATATACCTAATATTAGTAGTTCAAAGAACGTTTTACTAAATAATATCCATCTACTTTGTAACCAGAAATATAATAAGTTTCCAAATATCATTGTTATTTGATTTCCAATAAGTAAGAAAGTAATTTAATTTACCGAAGGCAAGCAAAGGCGGAAAAAATAAAATTTAGCGCAGATATGTAATTATAATTGTAAAAGATACATAAATAATTCCCTTGAGTCACTTTAATAGACGTCGTTCGTACACGATGATATAGCTTTTTGATGAATAAATACGGCGAGGCGAGCGGATTTTCCAAAGTGAGGACGTTGAAAGCAATTGATTCAATTCCCTCTGCTCTCGAAACAGGGGTGGCAACCCAGTTTCTAGCCTCATCCCACTCTCCTAAATCTATGCTATATGTATAGGAGGTGTAACACTTTTGATATAGCGCTGATTTAGTGATTTATGTCCTAGCCGGGGGAATTATTTTGAACCGACCGAGTCTAGTAAATATTTTATTTATACTTCTTTTTATGGTAGACTTTATTTAAATGTTAAGTAAGTACTGGTTGATTTGACTGGTGTGAACTAAGAATTATGAATTGATGGATGTTAACACTCTAGTTTAAGTAATATTATCCCCATTCCAACTCTGTGTCAGCCCATATAAATACGTCCCACTGCAGGGCACAAGCTTCCTCTATAATTGAAAGTACGAGTGAGAGTTAAGGGGTTAAGCTATATAGTCCACTTTTCCTTCACCATTGTAGTGAGTGATGACATGGTTGCCTGTTGGTAAACGGACCAGACGCAGCTGCCAATACGTTCACGGTGGTTGTGGGTTCGAATCCCAGGGCACACCTCTGACTTTTCGGAGTCATGTGTGTATTGATAGTCAATCACCATGCACTATACTAGTGAAGGAACATATCGTGAGGAAAACTGCACACCATTGCGATTTCTAAGAATTTCTATGGCATATAATGTATACCAACCCGCATTAGGCCAGCGTGGTGGACATAGTGTATGCCATATTATGACCTAACCACTCTCAATCGTATTCTCGATTGTAGAGGAGGCCCGTTCCCAGCAGAAGCTGTAGGACGTACATATATGGGCTGATACCATGGCTGTTACAGAAACTTGAAGTATATACGATAAAAAAAAATTGTAAGTTATCCTCATTGATAACAATGAGGATAAATTGCAAAAAAACTTTAATCTCCTTCATCGAAGTTCATAACAGATTATGTGAATACTCGGATTTGCTTTTTCCTTCAAATAAAACTTTTTTTGCAAATTATATAGGATTTTTTTAAATATTTACCTATGTTGATTATTTAACTTCTCCACGTTTCGTGAACTTTAAGCTTTCGTGAATCCACCCCTGTGAACATAAAAATCTATTTTATTTTTTCTTATACTTATACCCTGGCGTTTTGCGACATTGTAATACCATCTAATTTCAATTTCACGCTTAGTAGAATTTTTAGCATGTACAAGACTTTAAAAGATTAAACCAGTATAGGAGTAACTCATAGAAGTAACAATATACGTTGTGTGATGGAGTAAGAGAAAATCTGTACCAGGACCGAGCCGCTATACTAGTAGGAAAATAAAAAGAACCTATGCCAATTGACAAGTTAATACAATAATAGAAAATATACAGATCAACTAAGTATAACTAGATATATTGTATAGTTAGAATTTCTTTTTTTAAAAATAAATATAGTGTCTTTTAATTTATTGACTGTAAAGTTAACACATATTTCCTTTCATTTTTTGATGTTGGGCCGGGTATTTCTAAAACGTGACGCAGTATTTTCCGTTCACCGTATTCAACGTGGCCCAGCCTGAAAAGACCCATCAGAATAAACTCAACGGATTCTCCATGGCGCAAGTTTTGAGTAGATCCAACAAGCCAAACTCAGTGGGCTTGTTTCTGGTCCAATTACTCGAGCCGTGACCATGGGTGTTTCCGAAACATCGTGCATTTAAATTACCATCGGTTCAAAAATGTTCTTGCCTAAACCCAGAACCTACTTGTCTACTTCATTATAGGATTCCACACGATGCGTCATGCGACCTCAGGGTAGAGCCAGGGGATCAAAGTCAGGGGGCGTTTTAGGTTTGTTGTTATTTAGGCAAATACTAAAACATAATAAACAACTGGTCTGCTACCCAAAATTATATCGTGGCAACACAATTATGCAGCTATCTGGTTTGAGCATCTTGCCATCTAAATTATAATAGTGGACATCGAGTACAACTTACATTACAAACTATACCGACAGAGTTCAAAGGGCTGTCACGTGAAGCAAACAACGAAAGGAAATGAGATTTTGAAATTCGCTGATATTAAGGCTATTTTTACTTTTATATGATTAACATGGTCACATAATATTTTATTTATGTGGATTAGCTATTAAGACTTGGGATTATATACAAGCTACTTGACTGACGGAAGATGGTCCCGTATAAAAATAAAAATTACAAAGCCCGCAATACAGGCATCGCTGTTATGCATGTGTAGGTATTAAACTAAAAACACGTGAACAAAAGACTAACGCTAAGTAGGTATTCAAAAGATATTTAGTAACTAATGAGTAATGACTATACCCAATAATCATCATAAACTTAGCCATTTGTCTTCATGCAACACTAAGATTCGAGCCTAATGTGCTGAAATTCAGAAACTACGAGAGAGTTTTGGTCTCAGAACACCCAGAAAAGAAACAATTATTCTTTAGCCTCACAAACATTTTTCTTGAAGCGAGAATCGAACGCGTGAGCTCTCGTTTTATGCCTGGCTCTCAACCAACCGCGCTTCGATGGCCGAGATTAATGTAATTAAGTATTATCGTTAGGGTTAATAATGAATACAGTGAATATGGCGATCCCATTTAATGGTAAGCATAAAGTATATTGTATCAGCCCGTACGGGTCTCTGTTAAGCACGGAACTTTTTTAAAATCGCTAGTTCGAGGGCTTAGGCCAAAGTGCACGCCATTGCGTGTCGCATACTTTTCAAGTTTTCGTGCCATAAAAATGTCATGACATGTATCTAAAAGTTTCTGTGGCAGGTATTTTATTAACCGACTTCTAAAGGAGGTGATTCTATTTTTTAAACATGACCCCGCTTCAAAATATGATCATGATCATTATAAAAATTTTCAGGCGTAGAAAATCCAACGTCGACCACAGGTGGGAGACCTGTGGTCAAAGTATAAAAAAAGTTACTTTACTTTTTTTATACTTTGGTATATTCTTTATTCAAGTAGTTTTTTACAAGATCTTTTGAATCGTTAATTGATAATGGTTTCTTTGAATTATGCGAATGTTATACATTGAAATAAAACTATTTTTTACGCGAAAAATTCCGTAAAAATAGTTTTATTCCAATGCCGTTCATTGACACTTCCACCGCCTCCGAACATGCCGGTGCTGTGACGAAAAAATGGTCTAAGTAACAAAATCCGTCAGTAATACGAACTGTTTTCTTTTTTTATTGTGTGTCTTTCCTGGAAAATAATTATTCTTTATTTGTAGTGGCTTTAGTTTTTTTGTTACTTTAGAGTTAATTATACCTACAGATCGATATATTAATCCAAGGAGTCACCTACCTCAATACCATATTTCATTAAAATCCATTCAGTAATTGCCTAAATAAAAAAAGGGTACCAAATATCCATCCATACATATTAACTATCGCGTTTATAATATAGAGTATATCAAGACTGATACTGAAAACGAAGCCGGGTGGTAGTTTTAGTGACTACAACCACAATGCAACTAAACTTTCACACATAAATAAGACTAAGAAGATTTATTTGTGATTTTTTAAATATTTCCGTGTTTGAGTGGTAAATCCATAGATTTAGCTAAAATAATAATTTAAACTTTAAAAATTGGTGAACATTATTATTATTGAAAATAAATGTATTTACTACGCAAATACGACGATAGGAGAATATAAAAAAAAAAATCGCCGCTTTTTATTGCCAACATTTTAGTTACATTGCGTCTGAAGTCACTGAAACTACCACCCGGCTTCGTTATCGGTAGCAGTCTTGATATAGCCTGTATATTAAGGAGTAAGGATAAAGAAGTTAGGATTTGTCAGGTTGTTTGAAGAACTCATTTCATCCTTTCATATTAGGTATGATGATTTATAGGATCAGTCACTTGTAACTGCCTTATTCATATACTTTTTTAATTTGAGTTAGTTGTCGAATGTTTTGTCGCTTTCCAATGACTTTGGTTTCAGTTTGATCAAAGAAGATAATATGAATGAGGCCATAGACATCTAATCGCTACAACTTTTCTGATAAAAAAAAATCTAAATCATAAGAACTATCCATTCGTAAAAGTCATTTAGCCTATACTTATACTATTTTACATTATAGGGTACCTAGTGCCTCCCATTGTATGTGGTGATGATAAAGTATACAATATTAAACTTTCTTAATATTAGAATTGAACTTGCAGAAATGTGACACACAACCGATATTCAGAGCGTCCAGCATGGTTCAGTCTATCCATAGGCACAATTCCTCTATTTGCATTCGCTTAGACGGCTCATGCGCTGCGGATAATCTTCTAAATAGAGTTAAGTATATAGATATAAAACGCACTGTTCACTCGATCGCCGTTGGTATATAAAGGTTGCAAGGTCCGCGGCGGCGGGCGTAGTCTCACAAAGGCAGTGTGTTGGACGCACCGCGATTTTGCACCGCGTCAGTACACTTGCGCGATACACGAATACTGGCTTTAAATAAAAAATCTTAACAATTAAAAAAACTTCGTGAATTAATTACAATATAAACATTTTCGTACCGGCAGTTGCAACTAAAAACTTGGTAAGTGTAAAGTTTTCATTCTTGACCCGACCTCTTTGTTAGATTAAGTAATTTAATAGTTAACACAAGGTTGATTTTGTTGTACCCAAAAGGTATAAATCTTTAAAAGTCGTAGTTTTGGGATAAAATATTACCAATATGAATAATTGATTTGAGACAATAAAGTATATTTCAAAATTTGCGCGTCGCTATTAGAAGTTGTACAAATAATATTTGAAATTCACTCGTAATGTGAAATAAGTGTTAGTTTAACGTGAAGAAAATTGAGAACTGTCTATTCGATGAGTCCACCGGTATTGTGCATGGCTCGGTTCTGTATTGCTTTCAAAACAAAATACTCATGTCCTTTCCCGGCAAAAAAGCGAACGTAAACTGTATGTATTCAATACTTTAATTTTACAATGGATATTAAACTCGGAGTATGCACTAATTTGCTATTGCAACAAAACTTCCTTAAAACTCAGATAATTCATTCGGACTTGACATTTATATATGCATAAAGCTAATTTATAGGTGTACCTATCTTAGATGAAAGCAAATTAGATCGGCATAGATCGGTTGTGGCGTTAAATGAAATAAGAGCTTAGGCATTTACTATTTAGGACATCATTTTAGAAATTCAACAATACCTAACCACCCAAATTAATAAAAAATACTTACAAATCCTTTAAAGTAAATGTTAGGAGCAATTTTGACGAGAAGTGCCCACAAAACAGCGCGCGCCTATTTATTATGAATTTATTTATAATTTTGTCTACAGCCTTCAACATCTTTGAAATTAAAATAATTATAAATATTCGTTTTGTTCTAATCCAATGTGCATAAAATTTTAAATTGTTAAAGGTCATCCGGGTTCAAAATATTAGCAAACAATTTTTTAAGCGGAACTTTATGCCCAGATATATAAGTACGTAGTTATTGAAATTTATTTATTTAAAATATGTAAGTAACACTCAGTGTATTTTCCATATATCAAGTTTATAATGATTTAAAGTAAAACCCAGAACATTCATAATCATTTTGATATGGTCGGTGTTCTTTTGTCCACATTTTACTACAAAATGTCTACTTCCTGTTCATTCGAACGTCTATTAACATTAATGTATTATCCTTCTATTTTTGACTACGTCTAAAATGTAAAAAATATCAAAACTTAATCCAATGCAACATAATTACCTATCTCTTATAATCCTTTTTAACAGTGGTTTGGTGTTTTAAAGCTTAGGGTGTTTGTGAGACCGAAAAGTCTCTCGTAGTTCCTGATACCCACGACACAAGACTCGATCTTAGTGTGGGGTCAGGACTATGTATGTGACTGTTGGGTGTTATTTATTTTATTTATTTATTTATTTTATTTTCTCAAACTAACCGTAGTAACCCCTATGATATTATCAGAAGGAGCTAGTTAATGAAGTATTGTATAAATATGTACTTCCTCTCTTCTTATGCGAATTAATGGGAAATAAAAATTAATTCCACGAGTACCCCTATAGTGACAATAATTTTGGAGATAATGCGGATAATAGACAATTTATTGTATTTGATAATTGCAATTCTTTGAAATGCCACCTAATCGCACTTATCACGTTTTATCGTGATCTAATTTTTACAGGTTTAAAGTATTAAAAAGGTAATATTAATACATAAATAAATTAATTATATTTGTTGTAAGAATATTTTTGCTATTATGACTTGATAAGCGTGTGTGATTGTGACAATTGAGATTTGCTTTGCATGAAATAAGCACAACGATAAAATTATAGTACGTCATGATGGTAGGTAATGCGTTCATATTTTACTGATTTGATAGCTCCAACAATCACAATAGGACTATTTATTACTGAAATTAAATTCGTTTTAATCTTATCCAGTCGAAATTAATGATCCAACAGATTAAGATCGGTTTAATTAGAAGTAAATTAAAAACATTACATAATACCAAAAATAGATAGTGACATAAGTACATATGTGTTACGATAAAGGGTTGTTTACCCTGTTTGAGAAAGAAAAATCATTATGTCACGCTGAAATATAACCCATTATTATCTACCCTTTTTATATATGTATAACTTGCGGTGGAAACATCCTGTTAACCTCTATAACTTATACTCGTACTAAATATTATTTCCGTATGTAAAGTTCTTATTAACTGATTTAATCAATTAATTTGGCCTTCCCACTTTCCTAAACTGTAACCTAGATAATGACATGTCGACTCAGTTCGGAGTCATAACTTGACTTATGTCAACTATTGGACCCTTGAAAACATTTGGCTGAAATAACAACCACACATTGCAATGTAATAAAAATCATAAATTGTGATTAAGTGTTGTGTTATTAAGTAACCACTAACTGGCATAACCACTTTCAATCGTACTCTTGATTGTAGAGGATGCCCGTGCCCTGCAGTGAGACGTAGTTATATAGGCTGATATAGAATTAAGAATCAAGATTTAAAAATTAGTCATAGCAACTGTTATAAAACTACTGAACCAAAAATACGCTACTTTGTTGTTGGGTGAAAATTGTTGTCATAAGTTATCGTGCATTGAAATTTTCGTCTATATATTTCTCAAACAGTTATTAGAAAGTAAATACCGATAATGTCCATACATAGAAAAACCCAATCTTTTATAACTGGACTCCGATATTTTCGTAATGCAAGGGAATACCTGACTACTTTATTGTGACGTGCATGGGAAAAGGAGTTTGTACCAAATTAAACATTTGACGTCACTATACGGCTATCAGCAACGATTCTTGCAAAAATACCGGTTCCGCTTGTATTTCCAACGGACCGGACGTCGAGGAAAATAAATGACAGTGTACGAGTTCATTGAATAAAACACCTTCACTTGTGAACAGGGAATATCCCTCAGATGAATAATATTGGACACGGTTTTTCCTTCCAACTTAGGAAAATGTTTTGAAATTATCACCAAGACAAGTATTGCACGATGAAAAAGCATTTCTCGTTTTGCTGATGTCATTATACTTGTTATTAGAATACAATGTCAAGACAAAGTCTATGCTCACCTAGAGCAAGACCTAGAAAAAATATTCAATGCAGACACCTACTTATCTAGTTCAGATTAAATCCGTTTACAACTGGAAGTATTAAAAATTCAATAACATCCGCGTATTGAACTTCCGAGATATAACAACAGTGTGTTTCCACGTATTATGACAGCAAATGGAACACAAGATCAATGTCACAGCGGTAACAGTGTTACGTGGTGTGACCTTACAAACAAGTTCTGCTATGCCAATAATGACATTGGATATAAAAATAATGAATAACTAATTGAATACTTAAACAGTAATAAAATAATCAGTACAGGTATTGCAGTAGTGTCTATGAACGTTTAGTTTGAACTTATGTAGATATCGCGTGCCAGCTTCTACTACCTTGGCCCTCCAACTAAACGCTGTAAGAAAAGAATCAGTACATTTCGTAGAATTTAACATTAATACGAATAAATTTCCTAATCAATGAGGTCGGAAATTATCCTTCATTAATTTGTCTGCATACTATGGTCTAGTATTATTTGAATGTCTTGTTAAAAGGTATCTAAATCAACCATAAAAGTGCTTTTATTACAATTTAATTAATTTATACAATCTTCGCTCACTTTTCAAACAGAAAAGTTTGGAAGGGTTTTAGAAATTCGATTAAAGTAATTAATATGCGTCTCCAAATTAATCAAAAGTGAGCTATCTAACCTATATTGAAAAGTTTTTTCTTCTAAAAGTTATTAAAAATTTAACCAAACCCAGTTCTGTTTCGGTCTACCAACAAATAAGATCAATTAGTTCTAAAGGTTTTTTAGGTCTCTTGTTTTTTATAGCCTATGACTAAGTAAGACAATGCTATATTAATGAATAATTGACTAAAGCAACTAGTGAAAAACATGCCGGCACTGGCTACGACGAGGTCCACTGTTAACCTCGCACCACTTGCTCGCTAGTCGCTGCACAGCGGCTGCTTGTTGCGCAAGAGCCGCTCTCTCGGCATTGAGCGAGGACCGCGAATTTAGGCCTCCCTATGTATTAACTGCTTGACCACCAGTGGCACGTCGTAGGTGACATTGATTTTTTGAAGTTACATAAGTATATCTTAATCTACAATTAGACAGACTTAATTTTGAATAAAAAGATATGAGACGGACAATTCTGCTCCAGGAACAGCCTGCGTGGTTTCATAAAACATTCACATGTTGGAATCATTAATCTTTAATTTCATAGGACCATACCGTTAATCATCTTCTTAATTAATTCTTTATATATCGAGGTACCTATATTTGACCGAAGATTCAAAAATAGGACTTAGGAAACTCGAAAAGCTTGAT
The DNA here is from genome assembly GCA_030180105.1 of Hyles lineata. Taxonomy (NCBI): domain Eukaryota; kingdom Metazoa; phylum Arthropoda; class Insecta; order Lepidoptera; family Sphingidae; genus Hyles; species Hyles lineata. The sequence goes on along the minus strand of JARJEE010000005.1, from coordinate 10,677,016 downwards.
GTTAGGAGAAACGGCACAGTTGATCGTAATGTGACAAGGTAAATATTTTAATGATACGAATTAAAGTAGTTTCAACCGACAACCTTTACTGATGTGCTTATAGAAAAAAATATTAACGAATAGGTATTACGTTTGATGGTCAATTACAATTATTTATATAATACATAATTGTAAATGGGTGTAATTTGATGTGTCGCTGATATGACTGCAATTTCCTTGTAATGTGCTAATAGGAATAAATTTAAATACTGGTATTTCCAACATACAGAGATCGAATAAAGCAAGAAAGTAGTATATAGCATGACAATATAAGTCTTTATATCTATTGGACAAGGACGACTTTTAAAGTAATGGTGCCAATTACAGTTATTGAACATCGTAGCGCTGTCCCAGTTTCATTCACTTGTATTTTGTGCACACAGATACAGATAGACAATACCTATCACATTTATCTCTTAGGGTTATATTTGCCATTAATATAAAGTGATATGTATGTCAAGAACTTGAGTTCTTAGAGATTCGTTGTTTTTTCTTCTTATTCAGCCACACGAGGTCCAGTGTCGACAACACCTCCAATTGTTTTTTCTTCATTTATTTGTTTTACCTTGTTATCAAACTTAAAGATAAGCATTAATTATGCAATATCCCTAGTGAAGTGTAGCTCACCGCCGAGTATATAGTAATTCTTTGTTATCTACAATTAATTCACAAACAAAATATCTGTAGTTTATACTTTTATTGCCGTGATATTGCATTATAAATAACATTTAATACAAATATAACTATTGTGCATTATTTACATTTCTCCCTTTCTCCGTTTACATAATTATGTTTTAGTAAAAAGTACGAATGTTGTTGTTTATATTGAACATACTCGTTGTCTTAGTTATACATATTACATATTTTTATAATAATTTCTTATTAACAAGTAAATGCATATCCAACGCCCCTACGTCCGGTCCGATCGTCGCCTCCGAAATAAAATTTCACGGAAATTATGGAGATGTTTCAATATATTTCAGGTAATACAATGTCGGAGAGTGATTTGAAATTGAAATACGGTTTGTCCAGAATCAATTTTAATTGAATATTTTGTTTGCAATTTAGATTCTGGCTACGTGTTGTTTTCGTTTCTGTGCAGGATTACAGTATTTTTGTTTGTTTTATAATTTCTTAGCGATTCTTTGTGTACGTTTATTCATTCATGTTCCATTGTTTTTAAAATTTTAAGTATTGCTCACTTTTTTAAATTAGTTTTCGTACAGAGTTATAATAGCAATGCCTATTACAATTAAATGGCAATTTATTATTTTTAGCAGCTTGTTGCAAAGTACTTATTTGTTATAGTATGTATGTGTAAGAGGGGTATACCTAACGTGACCATTTATTTTGTGTGCCAGAGCGGGACATCTGTGGAATTAAATAATAATAAAAAGTTTTTGGTGTTTTACAAGTTTTTAATAAAGAAGATTGAATTACAAAAAATAATCATAGCACTAAACACAAAATAGTTAGATAGGCACGATTTATAAGCCCCAGTAGTGGCGTGACTTCCAGGCAGACACATAACGTACTCAATAATTGTGGAAAAGATTTTTACATCAAGATTGATTTTTACGAAAGTGCTGGAATAATTTGAAACAACCGTTTTCAGTTATAGTTCGATAAAGCGTTTCGAGCGGAAATACTTTTTGATCATTGTTTGGTCTGTTTGCAAAAGCGGGACTATGTAGGTCATGCTGGGGAAACCGGAACAGACTTCCTGAAAGCGGGACTGTCCCGCCTAAATTGGGACGGTCTACATGGTCACGTTAGGTATACCTAATAATTCAAATAATAAAATTATAATAATTTATTTACAGAAGTCATGGAAGCCGCAGACTTCAAAGACTTCGCGAAAGCGATGACTGACTACATTACAGAATATCTGGAAAACATCAGAGACAGGTACATTATTAAATAACAATGAGTCTTAAAGCATTTTGTATTTCATCTCAGGGCATTCATAAGTCATAACTCTAAGTAACTTATAAACTCACCTTTTGTATAATTTAAAATATATTTAAACTGTTCGATACAAGTTTAAAACTGTTTATAGATCAAATTATCATTTACATCGTTCACGATTGAGTAGAGAGAGGTTATGACGACCTTATCAGTACTATTTGCTGTTATGTTGTTATTCTGATATAGAAGAATTTAATCTTTAAACAGCTGTTCATTGCATTGAAGAATAGTTATATTATACTCCTAATTTGTATTATCCAATATTTTGAAATAAACCGTAGATTTTATGTAAATTTTAATTGTATTTTTGGCTAAAATGAAAAATAGATATTCATCTGTATAACATCTCATATAATGTTTGTTCGTTGTAGACAAGTGGTACCCTCGGTGAAGCCAGGGTACCTGCGTCCTCTGGTGCCGGAACAAGCCCCCAAAGAGGCTGAACCCTGGACCGCGGTGATGGCAGACATCGAGCGTGTGGTCATGTCTGGTGTCACTCATTGGCAATCACCTCGATTCCACGCATACTTTCCGACCGCCAACTCATACCCTGCCATTGTAGCTGACATGCTGAGCGGTGCTATTGCCTGCATCGGTTTTACCTGGGTAAATTACTTGTATAAACTATTTTAAAGAATTAAGTACTAGCTGATACTATAACTCTTTCTATAGGGTATTTGACTATGATCGGTTTTGTTTATATTATTTTGCATATAAACACAAATACCATCACTAAATTAAATCTTTTCTGTCCAAAGCAGTATTAAAGTAGCTTGAAAATGAGGCAAATATTAGCACCTATTTTAAATTAAAGAGTAGGAGTGTCGTGGGGCCACTTACTGTCTCTTTCACACGCGCACATTATAATGCATGCTGGTGACGTCACTAGTTTTGTTTTGCATCTCTTTCCGTTTACTCCCACTACAAGATTTAAAACTATTCTAACTTGTTTAATTCTGTAATTGACAAAATTCTTTGTTTAAGTGTTGATACCTTTTGATAAGTTCAATAAATAAATTGAGTCAAATACCCTCTTGCACTCTGCTCAAAATTGTAGAGCAGGCTCGTGCCCTGCAGCGGAACGTATATGGGTTGATACAGTACAGTGTACATTACACTTTACCCTTTTAAAAATACATAAGTTTGTACTCTATAGATATTAGTCACCTTATTCATAGGCAGTATGTAGGTAAACCTATTTTAGTTATCGAATGTTGCAACGTAACATAAGATCACGAACCCATTATAGTAAAGTTTTAACACTTATCTATTAACATAAAATGAATTAATAAGTTTATAGGCGTTTTATGTTTCATGCAAAGGATTCCAGTGTACTTAAATACATACTTTTATTGAATAATTTGGTGTAGATGGTTTGTGGCTTTATGTTTTCTGCTTTCTTATGGTCCTAATATATTTTGCCATCTTTACCATATAAACAAGTACTTAAGGCATCTGTATAGTTGTCTTTGAATGGTACCTTAAATAGGTTTTTAACGTCGATACGAGAGCGCAATCACTATTCGCGACCATACGGGTTGTTGTGGAAATTGGAAAAAGTAATTAATGATGTTTACAAAAAACAAAAGCTGTTTTTACTTGTAGTACCTGTGCATAATTCATAACTTACTTCAGTGTCAATGTTATGAACGAAACAAAACTCGAACGAGGAAAACCAGTTACATATCATGTTCTTATACGTATATCTCGTTTTTTTGAATTCCGTATTAAAGTTTGTGGTGAGACTTTAGTGTCAGAATACAATGTAATCAGTTATGCTCGTGGAAAGGTATACCTGAATAGTGAAGAATGCGTGTTTGGGGTCATAATTTACTAGCCACCAAATAGCAAAATGGTAATCAATGGTATCATTGCCAAAAAAGAAACGATATTTGCATCTCTGAATAAATAAATAAACCTAACAGTCACATATAAACATGACTCCACATTAAGATCAATTAAGTCTTGTGTCGTAGGTATCAGAAACTACGAGAGACTTCGGTCTCACAAACACTCAGACCCGAGACAAATATTTGTGGGCTTCACAAACATTTGTGTCGGTGCGGGGATCGAACCCGCGGAGGCTTAAGTACTTTCATAAAAATATACTTATATTAAGCGTAAAATAGCTACCCGAGCATGAAAATGTGTATTCTATTTAAAATTTGCTACACTTATACTAGGATATAGTGAAAGGAGTATGCCGTATGAGTAGAGTATTCGTAGTATCGGTAAAAAATATCGTAGATCCCGATTCCGATACTGCTTAAAATTCTTTGTAATATTTTTATGGGTTTCAAGTTCATATCTCAAAACTCCGGGCTTGGATCGCAATTATGTTTATATTTATTGTAAACATTTTTTTTCCCTACACAGAAATGTAGGTTTCATGTACTAAAATCTTCGCACCGATACTTAGTTCCATGGTAAAATGGGCATTCATCTTTATCATTTTAATTAGAAAATTCTCCTTTGAAGTAAATAACTTCTTTAACTATACTACAGTCATTCTATCGTGTAATTAATGATATTAAAGTTTGTAATTTCGACCACGGCCGTCATTATCAGTGTAAATATTATTTTGTTTATTGTATCAGAATTTATATCTCATATCAATATTCCCTCGCTGGGATTAATAAAGGCATTTCTCCCTTTTTACATTTAAGATAGCACGTAACCGATAAAGTGATATCGGTTTACGCGTGTTTGGATAATTTAAATTATATATTATCTTCTAATCAAAGTTCAAAAAGATCGATAGCTTAATACCGGTTGGTCACTTCAATATTCATTTACTATATTTCAATCTGTATCAGCCCACATACGTATTACGTCCCACTGTAGGGCACGGGCCTACTCTACAATCGACAGTACGATTGAGAGTGGTTAGGTTAGTATAGTCCACCACGCTGGCCTAGTGCGGGTTGGCGGACTTACATACCATGGAAATTCTTATAAACCGCTATGGTATGCAGGTTTCCTCACGATGTTTTCCTTCACCGTTTTAGTGCGTGGTGATTGACTATCAATACACACATGACTACGAAAAGTCATATTTCAATACTGATAATAAATTAATTGGCTTATAATGGCGTTACAGATTGCCAGCCCAGCATGTACCGAGTTAGAAGTCGTAATGTTGGATTGGCTGGGCCAAATGCTGGGTCTGCCAGAACAGTTTTTGGCACGATCTGGCGGCGAAGGTGGAGGTGTCATCCAGGGAACTGCGAGTGAAGCCACTTTGGTAGCACTGCTGGGCGCGAAGTCACGCACTATGCAGAAGCTCAAAGAAGAACATCCCGAATGGTCTGATACAGACATCCTTGGCAAACTTGTGGGCTATTGTAATAGTAAGTAGGAACTTGTACCGTAAAAGTAATTATCTCACTCTGAATGTATTAGGTGATGTGAGGATGGAGGGATCTTAAGTCGACAACATCAACTCTATGCAAGGCTATGAACGGAGGAGGAATTTCCATACCTAGAATATTAACGTGTATTTTGTTTTAAAACCAATTGCCTGAAATTGAATGTTCTCATCAATTTTGTTCCAGATTATGTGTATATTTTTGTAAGACCATAATGGACATAATTAATGGTTTCAAATTCCAAATACATTTTGATTAATTATATTTTATTATTACAATATGTAAAATAAAGAGTAGAAATAAATACAATCAAAGTGTGTACTAATTATCTAATTGGTAGAGCGTGATCGCACGCACGCCGAGCGACATATATAATATATAACTAAGGATGTATGTAATTAAACACGAATCACTTTGAATCGTTTATCCCGACTTATAATTTAGTTTCATACTCTGCTGAGCTACTTAGCTAACACGTTTATTAGAATTCCTAAATGCCTTGATCCGAACAATCTAATTTCTGGATGCGTGAGGCAGTTTTATCAGAGCCATATCAGCAATAACATAATATTCTATTTCTGTTTTCAGAACAAGCGCACTCGTCTGTGGAACGAGCTGGTCTTCTAGGAGGTGTAAAGCTCAGGAGTTTGCAACCGGATAGCAAAAGACGGCTTCGTGGTGATATTTTGCGTGAGGCTATGGACGAAGATATAAGCAAGGGACTTATACCTTTCTATGTGAGTGTCACAGCCATTTTGGTGTTGTTGATAGCCCAAAATAATAAATATTTCACTACGCATTTTAGAACTGCCACCAGATAAATATAATATGTACCCGATATCAGTTTAGTCAATTTAATAAGTCGTTTTAGGCAAGTGAGCAATATAATTTTAAGCAATATTATATTTTTTATTTTATTTACAATATAGGCTATCACTTTTTTTTATTCAACATCGCAACTGAAGTTAGTGAAGGAAAACTATAGCTATTAATTGCTTATAAATTCTTTGCAATAAATAATTAATCAATGGCGATAATAACTTATCGAACAGGCACCTACCTATACTGTATACCTACTCTCGACATAAAAACTGTCACTAATTTATTATAAAGTGTGAGTTATAGACGGAAAATAGAAAGATTATAACTTTCCTTGTTTTTCAGGTCGTGGCTACGTTGGGTACAACTTCTTCATGCACATTTGACGCACTGGACGAAATTGGTGACGTTTGTAATGAACGCGACGTATGGTTACACGTCGATGCAGCTTACGCAGGCTCTGCCTTCATCTGCCCTGAGTATCGCCACTTCATGAAGGGTATTGAAAAGGCTGATTCTTTCAATTTTAACCCACATAAATGGATGCTTGTGAACTTCGACTGCTCAGCTATGTGGTTGAAACAACCTCGATGGATTGTTGATGCGTTCAATGTGGATCCTCTTTACTTGAAACATGACCAGCAGGGATCGGCCCCTGACTACCGTCACTGGCAAATACCCCTCGGACGTAGATTCAGATCTCTTAAACTCTGGTTCGTTCTTCGGCTTTATGGTGTTGAAAATCTCCAAAAACATATCAGGAAACAAATTGCTCTTGCTCATCTTTTCGAAAAGCTCCTTGCTTCTGATGAAAGATTCGAGCTTTTTGAAGAAGTAACAATGGGTCTCGTATGCTTCAGACTCAAGGGATCCAATGAAATCAATGAAGAGTTACTGAGGCGTATTAATGGTCGCGGAAAAATCCATTTGGTTCCGTCTAAAATTGATGATGTGTATTTCCTGAGACTAGCAATCTGTTCACGTTTTACTGATGATAGTGATATTCATGTATCGTGGGACGAAGTAAAATGCTCTGCTAACGACGTTCTTAATAAAAAGTAAAATTTGTAAATATAATGTTGTATTTAGCTAATGTAATCCTATTTGTTGGACCAAGAAAATATATAGTTCATATTGTAGAACAAGTATAATCAAGCATTACTGCTGTTACCTATTACATACTATTTACCATTGTTTTAACTTATTACTTAAAACAGTAAACACCAACGGTTATTTGCAATATAGGTAACTATTTAGATTATTAATAAAGTAAATCAACCTAGTAATGTTGGTCCATATTACGCTGTGGGTAATAATCAAGAATCATGTAAGAAGCATTTTCAGCGTAGTATGAACGTAGTACCTATAATTCTTATCCTCCCTAAAAATATTCGCTATAGAAATGTAGTACGATCACAAAGTGATTTATTTGAAGACAATCTTTGTCGGCTAATCATGTTATTATTTTTCAAGGTAATGCTTCAAGAAATTTAAATAGCGTGTATTCTATATAATATCTCAATGTACCATTTTGTAGCAATCCATAGCGTTTGTGAGAGTATGTTGATATTTAATTTTTGATAGCCTACAAGGCTCAGTTGGTTAGATGCCGGCTGTGAAACGTGAGGTTGTGGGTTCGATCCCCACACCGAGACAAATATTGTGATTCGCAGGTATCTGTTTCGGGTCTGGGTGTTAGTGAGATCCAAATACCCCTTGTGTGACAAGACCCGATCTTAGTGTGAGGTCAGGACTGTGTATGTGACTGTTGGGTGTATTATTTATTTATTATTAATTTAAGTTCGATGTACATGACAACAATATTGAAAATGTGTCTTGGATGTTATACTTGCAAATGGTTATTTTTTCGAACGTAGGTAACTATTTCATAGTTCAATAATGCTTATTGTACTTTACCAAGACTATAATTATTGTTTCGATAACTTAAGCATCATGAAATGGTTTGTTGACTCCGTGTTAATTCATGACATACCTACCTATATATTGTTAGATTTTTTGGTATTTCTTTCCCAAGACCCTTCGATTTCGATTCGGTGGACCTTAGGATGAAAGCTACTCAGGAACGTAGATGGCCAACGTAAGTATGGGTATTTGCAAATGTATTGCTGTGGATGCGTGAAAGTTGTAAAAACGGTTGTAAAAACGTTGTGCAGCTCATTATTATTTTTATGCTGTATTAATAAATATGACAATAATTTTTATTAAGTTTTATCGTTACCTAATTGTTGTTCATACATAGATTATTTATATACGAGTAGATAAGAATAGAAGTTTATATTTAATTTTGTACGGCTGTTACGATTTTCACCAGTTATATATTTCATATGAAGTAGATATTTAAATGTAATACGAGATGCTTATTAAATCATAATATTAGGTCTTTTATCAATATTTAAAGGCAAGTTGTAATTTCATGTTTGTCAAAATGTATCTATGTTATTGAATCTATGGATATAAACATTTATCTGTATATTTTCTCCTATTAAATAAACGCTTTGAAACATATGATTTAATTATTCCTTTCTTCAACATCACTACTTATTATAAAACAAAGTAGCTTTCCGTTGTCTGTCCCTATATGCAGTACAGAAAAACCGAAAAAAAAATATTGTGCGCTTTAATCACAAACGCTGGTTAAACCTTACGAGATAGATCTAATTAATGTACTACAGAATTGTATATCTTAAAAAATCTATAAAAATGTCCGCGATGGTATATACTTATCTTTAAAGTATAATTCACAGGTAGGTACTATTTTTATCTTTTACGTATTGTAAAAAAAAATTAAGTTACTTACAAAGCTTTTTTATACAATACAGTATTATTCCTTGTCCAATAACATACTTAACATACGTTGTACATTTAATGTAGATCGAAACTGCCACTAACAGCATTTCTAGAAAATATCATAGATTTAAAAGTGGAGGCTTAGTGGCTGGCGGGCGTTTTGTCCCTGTTGGCAGCGATCGGCGGACGCAGGATGTGTCGTGTGCACACTATTTGGGTATGGAGAGATGGGGTATAATAGAGTGGGAGGGACGGGATAGGACTTAAATAGCTAAGAGATTTCAATTGATTGGATAAAACGAAATGTCGTTACATTTCGTTTTAGCCCGTACCGTTGTACGGGCTAAGACGTGATGGATAGGTATATAAAGAAATAGAACGGGACGGACCGGGAAGTGACTGGACAGACGTGATGAAATTGACCAGGACGGGTCATAGTGGGAAGAAGAAGGGACAGTAATAGAAGGTATAGCTACGTCGAGTTTAGGTATAGGTACAAGAGTTTGTATCTGTACCCAGACGAAACTGGGACGGGCCGCTATTACTTTAGGAATACGAGACTCCCTTGTATATTCACTAGATACAAATGTAATTTTCAATCAATTACGATAAAATTAATCTAAGCAAATAATGGCATAAGTAATCGTTAATATCAGAAAAAATCTAATTATCTAAGGAGTCCTGATCTAGAATTTTAAAATATCTGGCATTTATAATCGGATTATAATTTTAGAATAAACATTTCTTCCCTCTTTGATGTGTCGAATGTCATAAATCAAAAACTGTGCTATAGAAAATCTTGCAAAATTGGAGAGTGTCATGTACTTCACAAAAATAATATAACGCTGAACGTAAAATGTTGCTTCCGGAACTTGTATGGCTTGGCACTAGAGAGATGGTGAAGCTCTTTGACGTTGGAAGAGTGGTAAAAGTTGGAATACTTGCTAGAAAACGTCGATGTTTTAGTAGAGCAGTCAGTGCCAAAGGCCAAGAACAATGTATCCTCGACTCATGCAGTATCAGCCCAACCTGTAAAGAGCCCCGAGTCATAATTGTAGGAGCAGGCATGGCAGGCCTCTCCGCGGCACATCGCTTGACTCAATGTGGTATAAGAAACTTTGTTGTTCTGGAAGCTAAGGAAAGGTAATGTATTCTTCGAATTCTTTAATCAATTAATTTTATTTCAATTGCACCGAAAGAATAATACAAAGTTAATTGTTTATAGACCCGGAGGGCGCATTCATTCATGTTGGCTTGGAGATGCAATCATCGAAATGGGCGCTGAATGGATATCTGGTGCTTGTCTGCCTAACTCAGTTTATACATTGGCTTCCCAAGATAGGCTGTTACAAACACCTTTGCCCCGTTTAGATGCATCGCGTGGTTTGTTTTGTACTAGCGAAGGACGCGCAGTCGATCTACCCGTTACAATTACAGCATATCATACTTTTCGACAAATTGAACAACAAGCAGCAAATTTATTCAGATTAGGAGGAGAAAGGTTACATGGAACCCTGCTTAATTTTGTTGGTTTGCGAATACAACAAGAATTACATAATTTTCCAGAAGATCAAAGGTACGACGCCGCTCGTGTTATGTTTGGTCTCACTAATATATTGCGGAATAGATGTGGGGACGACTTATCGCTCGTCAGCGCCGATCAATACGGTAGCTACATAGAGCTACCAGGTGGAAGTGTTCGTGTGCCGTTGGGCTATGTTGGCGTTATGGCACCATTACTGCGTGGACTACCAGATAATTGTATAAGGTACAGCAAACCCGTGAACGTAATTCGTTGGGGTATTGGACAAGCTGGGGATGGCCGCGTCCTTGTTAAAAGTTGTGATGGTGAAGAATTGACAGCAGATTACGTAATTCTAACCATGTCACTCGGATGCCTCAAATGTCAAGCTGATAAGCTGTTTGCACCACCACTTCCAGTTTGCAAATTAGATGCAATTTGTAATTTAGGTTTCGGTCTCAGTGACAAAGTATTCTTGGAGTATGCCGAGCCTTTCTGGGTATGTCACGAAGGTAGTTTAAAAATGGCATGGTCGGCTGAAGAATTGCAATGTAGGTGTGACTGGACTCGGGGAGTTTGTTCAGTAGACGAAATGCCAGGTAGCAAACATGTCTTGTGCGCTCAAATATCAGGCCAAGAAGCAGCTATTATGGAATCAATGGCGGAAAATGATGTGGCCGAAGGAATAACGCAGCTGTTACGAAGGTTTACTGGTAATCCGTGTCTTCCTTACCCGCAAATGATGCTTCGGTCCCGATGGGCAACTGATCCACATTTCTGTGGATCTTATTCTTACATGAGTTGTTGTTCTACCGTGAGTCATCAGTGCGAGTTAGGTACGCCTGTCCCCGGTCCGTGCGACCCGATGCCTCCAATATTACTATTCGCAGGCGAGGCTACCGTGCCTGGATATTTTGCAACTGTACACGGCGCGCGGTTGAGCGGCATCCGTGAAGCTGAGCGCATTGTATTATTAACAAAGAAATTTGAAGGTCCTCCGCGTTAGCTACAATTCATGTGTACTTGTTATGTCCGCTTATAAGCGCTTCCGTAATTTACACCGCACGTTATGTGAAAACTTATCAGCGTTATTTATCATCATCTTGTATTATTTATTTTGTTTTGTACACAGACTACATAGAGTTTTGTACTTTTTTTATGCACCAACATATTATTTCAGTAATATTATTATACCATGTGCCTGTGAAATACAATTATACTTATTAAATATTATTGTTGTGTAAATTAAAAACCTTTGAAGAATAAATAATTAATTTATTGGTTTTAATAAATTAAACTATAACATATTTATTATCCTAAACCATTGCAGATAGTTTGTATTTCGTTTATTGCTATAACTCAGGGTAACTTTCCACTTTTCAATTGAATTTATAGAAAATGCACTATTATATAGTTCTTACAATGTGTAACACATTCATTTCAGTATATTACTATTTAGTGTGAATATTTTTATAAATGACATGGTAATTGGTGTGTTCCTGAAATATATTTATTACTACAGTCTACATTATAAACTTTTTTTGTTAGTAATACAAATTCAGTATACAACATTTGCCACAACTGAAATTTATAACTTTTAATTTTAAATATTTTTTTGTGTTTTATTTTATAACATTGTACATTTTTAAAGATTAGTTTAAAATATTTAATACAGTGAAAAAGTGAAATCCCTTAACATCTGATGTATCCATTCCTCTATTCAAAATATCTTAAACATAAAAATCCCACTAATCAACCATATTTACTATAATGGCACATAAACTACAAGCAAAATTTCAACCCTGCTAAAAAACTACCCCCATTTCCTGCACACAATGGCACATCATCAAATTCAAATGTAACTTTGTGGCCATTGTATAATAGAATTTTGTCCCTGAACTCTACAATGTATGAATATGTAGGGAATCTATTGTTGGGCCATTCAAAACTGATTTTGTACCACTTATCTTTTTCTATGAAACATGGTTCCTTTAATTCTATGTCAACAAGAGACTCATATTCCACTGTGTTCATAAAGTTAGTGTATTTTATAATACTGTTATCTGATTCACACATGATAGACACAGACAATTGTTCAGAATATACTTTTGGTTTATTATTGCATAATATATTAATAGCCGGTTCCATCCTGGTTGGTACACATAGTGAATTTATAAATACTGATTTACTAGCTTTTAATCTGCAATGTATGGTATAATTGTTGGAATCTATTATGATAGGAGCCATAGACCTTACTGGACTACGAAAACATAAATGCCATTGAAGATTCAATGAATTTCTTGGAATAGTATTTGCTGACCCAACAGGTGTAATTATATCTGGAATACTAACATTATGTGATTCATTTATCATTTTCTTAATAGACTCAGCTTCATGTGTTAGTAGAAGACAATTTTTATAATCAATTATTTCTTGTAATTCATCAACATTCAATGTGGAAAATCTAAGTAGTTTAAATATACCATATTTTCTTAACAAGTCATGTCTATTTTCAAATGTTGCAGGTAACCCATTCTGTTTACATAAATGTGTAGACCAGTCAAAAACATGCTTAATTAGTTCTTTTTCACTAACATTCATGTAGTCTGATTCGAGGACAAGCTCCATGCACAAATGGGTGATGAGATTCTTTTTTTCTTGTAGTAAGTAGCCTGCATGCTCACCAAATAACTTCAATGAATAACTGATCAGTTGTTTGTCATGCATGTAGTCAGGGTAATTCAATACCTCAATGACATTATCCACACTTATGTTAGCCATTATGTAGGTGACACATATTTCAGTCAAATGTTCTAAGAGGTATTTTCTTGAGGCATAAAGTAATTCAAATGCTTGTTCAATACTGGTTATCTCAACATTATCTGTGTATATGTAATTAAGCATGAGTTGAAATGTATCAGGTTGTATATCTGTGATTTCAATATCTTTCTCTGTTGACAGTGGGCCATAGAACATTGCTTCAAACACTGGGCTGCTGATTCCTAATATCAATTTATGTGCTCTTATATTTTTTCCAAGAACTGAGAACCCACAATCACTCCATTCAAACGAGACCAGTAGTTTCTTTACGCGATCGTAAAGACTGCTTTGAGACAAATTAGTTTTTTCATTCTTTAAATAGACCATCTGAAATTAAGACAAATTCATTATCGTAAGACGCAAAAAATGCATGTCACAAATCCTTATTAAAATACGCGCACATGTTTCTTGCTAAAACGAGAAAAACATGAGTAACTCATGAGTAACCACATGATGTTTCAATAAAGTATATAATGAACTAACCTTGAACTTGAAAAGATCACGGGCACTAAGCGATGCACCGAAATAATATGATTTTGATAGGCGCACCACAATGTATTTCCAGCATAAGCTTGAATTTAGTAATAAAATATTCTTTTACAAAACTAATTTTTAACGATTTCAAAGTACTGTTATTTGACAGCAATGCAAATTATGTTTGCAAACAAACAAAAAATCGAAGTTAATAATAGCTACATTTGTAATTTCTTGACAAACAAACTAGATGACACTACTGGCGCTCTATTAGCAAAATTGAAATGATTTTATATCTTATTTAACTTGGATACATACAGCCTGGCAAGAAAGTGTAGAAAAAAATAGGGGCGCCACTGTGCTTTTAAACGGCATCCCTATATAGCTGCGTTTCCTAGTTTTGATACTATTATATGTACTCCCACGTCCTGACCTCTTTAGAGGCTTGACAATGTCAATATGACAGCCTTAACAATATTAAAAATAGAGTAATTACTCTAAGAAAAATAGGTATATTTTAAAAAAATTACATTTTGCTATTGACAGGTGGACGTGCCAGTAGATAAAATATATATTTTTTATTCAAATAAATACTTTGAAATCCGTTTATAATAACATCGAAGATTAGTCGAAAGGTTTCGAAAAAAGAATTGGGTTGCAGATTTCAAGAATTTTTGGTCTCACATTACTTAGACCGGATTTAGTGATGTTAGACAGTGAAATATTTATAAGTGGTTCGGTAGTTAACCACTTATAAATATTTTTGTTGATGTTCAATTTTGTTATGGTTATTAGAAACTACAACAGATTTTGTGGTCTCACAAACATCCAGAACTGAAGCAAATACATGTTTGTGAGTCACAAAAACATTTCGCTTGGAGAATTTAAAGGGATTTTTTATATTTATAGTCTTGATTTAAATAAAAGATATATTTTGTATATCATGTTATCATTTTATAAAATCTAATCTAAGCAACTTTCTTCTAAATACTCTATTTCAGTATAATAATCATCCATTTCTTGAACTGAGTTGTCTCCAAAATCATCCAGATCATCAGATTCAGAACTGCTACTTGTATCATCTTGGACATTAACTATAATTTTATCCATCTCCTCGTACAGAGTAAGTTCCCTCTCATAGTAATCTTTTTCTATTTTTATAACGTGTTGACACGACTTTCTCCAATCTTCTACAGAAATTTCTTCAAAAGCACGCTCAGCTGCTTCCTGTAACATGGTATTGTATACATTTATTAACTAAATAAAAAATAAATTAATTATGTATTTTACATTTCATAAACATTTTTATACCTTAATATCAATATTATCTACATTATGTGCTGCGATTTTATGCTTTGCTATTCCCCATATAAGCTCGATGGGATTCAAGTCACAGTGATAAGGCGGGAGCCTTACCACTGAGTGCCCATACGCTCCTAACAATTCATCTATTTCATATATGGGCTCTGATTTGAAACGTTTGACCAACGTTAATAACTGGGGTTTTATTAAAGAGTCTTCAAATGGTATATCATTTAACTTTAGCCACTCTTTTATCTCTGCAACCTTTGAAGTAGAGGTGGGTGCCTTATTTAATATGGCGGAATGATAAGGTGCATTATCCATTACTATGATGGATGCCGGTGGCAAATTCGGAATTAATTTTTCCTTTACCCATTTCGTAAAATTATTTTTGTTCATTTCTGAATGGTAATCCGAATTTTTATTAGTCCCGCTAAAAATTAGGAGAGCATTAGATATAAATCCTTTCTCACTACCCGCGTGAATTATTATGTATCGTTTACCCTTCGATACATTCTGTTTGACTCCGCTTACATCCAATGACTGCCAACATTTTTTTAATTTGTATGATTGGTGTACATAACTTTCATCTAAATAAATTATGTCTTTTCTCAACTCCTCAGGTAAATTTCTATTCTCAATAATTGTTTTTAAATAAACTCTACGCTTTGCAGCAATATTCGATCTTTCCATCAAAACTGTCCTTTCCGACTGGCATTTTTTGTATTTGAAACCCAGAGCAATCAGTAATTTCCGTAAATATTCACGACTTCCGGTAAAATTTAAATCATCTCTTAATACCGGAAGAAGGTTACGCAACGTCGGTACCTGAAAATGAATATTCTGATTGTAACAAATATAAAAAATACTATTGAATTTTAATATTAATTGAATAATTAAGTAAATTTTAAATTAATATACATGACAGTACCTGTTTTCTCACAGAGTAGAATAATTGAACTTTTTGCCTAATGGCACAAATGTCAAAGTTATCAATTTCTTTTTTGGGACGACCTGTTTTATTCTTCCCCGGTGTAGAAAAAACACCACCATTTTGGTCTCCTTCCCTTACTACTCTTCTTACGGTGCTTATTGATTTACCTGTATGATATTATTCATATTAGATTTTTAATTCAAATTACATTTTTATGTTTCAATTATCAGTTTGGTATTTTATAATTTACAAAATATAATGAGTATTCAACGAAAGTGATCAATTATAATCGTTTAATATTTTAAAATCTTTCGTTAGTACGTCAATGTTGTTAAAAACCAAGTAAATATATCGCAAGTATCAAAATGGTTTACGACAGCTATAAATTACTAATGTCATAACAAACATAAATATAACCTATGCACTCGAAAAGAGAAGTTCAAAATATCACCGAATCTTTTATAAAAGCGATAAAAATAATTATAGTTTAATGACTATACATAACATTTAGTTAAATATTGCAAAATAAACTTCTACATACCAGTCATTTCCGCGGTTCTTTGATAAACATTGTCGAGATCTGAAAGAATGGTTCTTGCTTCTTGTTCCGCGAGACACCGCCGATAAACTTTGTAAATAATACCTCTGGCAGAACTCCGAATAGGCTTATTCATTTTTAACACTTCCAACTTAATTTTAATAACTTATTTGATAGGAAACTTAATAAAAACGAAAATATAAACAACAACCACAGAACTATCACCGCCAAAACTGACAAGTGTCAAATATTTTTAGTGTTGTAAGAATAAAATAAACATTAGTTCCGATTCTACACTTTCTTGTCAGACTATACAAAACATTTGTGCATAGTTTGCGGAATGAAATTGTTATAATATTTAATGCATATTGCATATATACCTGTATGCATTAAATATTAACTAATTGTTTTTTTACACTCTTGACACTTTTTTTGTTCATGTCTATGAACCATCTATCAACTCGATTAGAAGATTAATATAATGAATAGTTCCTGCTATCAATATATAGATGTCAATGATCGCAAAATTAGATAGGTAGTCGATCTCCATTTGAACCAAAGAATAGGCCACATCTGAACTAATATAATAATAATAGATATTAGATTTAGTATAAAATATTGTTTTAATTATATACTAGCTTTATTCCCGCAACTTTGTCTGCGTGATTGACTGTATTTACAATATGTTTTATATCTTGTATTATGTTTTATAAATTGATATATATTTCACTAAATAAGATATTATGTCCCCATTCTTCCCCTAAAAATGAAAAAATTCTAAAGCTCCGAATTATGTTACTATATTTTATTTGTGAGTATTCTGTTAAGCAAATTATGTGACCTATTACTTTAGAGTATTTATAATATAGAGGGAGAGCTGTCATACATTTGCGTCTTCAAAAACCATGGGGGTGCTCTTATACTTTATTCCGATGGTACTAGTTGAGCCCTCTGATGACCATCATACACAAACCACAGGTCCAATGTGATGATTTCTTTTTCTGTACCCGCGACTTCGTCCGCGTGGAATTTAACAAAAACTTTATTTTTTTTAAATAAAAGATTTTTTCTAAAATAAATGTTGCCTAAGTTTCTCCTTATTATATCAGCTACCTGACAATAAAAGTCCCGTCAAAATCGGTCCAGCCATTTCAGAGATTAGCCGGAACAAACAGACAGACAGACAAAAAAAATCTAAGGTCATTTTCGTTATAGGTACCGTGTATATAACGATATGTAATTGGTATTTTTTTTAAATTTTCATTTTTCTAACAGACACTTCAATTTTATTCATATGTATGTTTAAAATATTTCCAGCAATATCTCGTGCTTCGCAGAGTAAATCTTTGTTCCTCAAATATAATTATCTAATCATCAGCTTAACTTTCTTTTCATACCATCCCTGTGTTTCTTCTGGGCAACTGGGGTTTAAAGACTGTTTTGATGACGTAATCATTATCTAGACCCTCCTACCACCGATGTCATCCAAAAATAAGCAAAGCAAAGACCCCCCGCCCCCTAATAGTGCTTACATAATAGTTGAACGACCCCTTATTAGTAATTCAAAAGTTCAAGTAATTTCGAACTTTTTTGTTGTCTATCCGATTGGTCTCGAAATCGATATCTGAGGCACACATTTGTTCGAATAACCTAAATAAGTTTATATTATAATTTCTCCGAAGCAAAATAATGATTTTAATCTGGAGAGATGGGATGGAATAGAATATAAAGTGGATAAAATGGGACAGAATCAAGAAGCTTATACCCAAATGGAGATTGCATTCCCTATAAAACACTGAATCACAAAAATTTGACCTTGAACGAAGTCGCTGTTGTCTGCTATCCTTTTCTTTAGACTGAAAATGAATATACATGATGTTTTGTTCATTCATTGGACGGAATAGGACAAGAAGTATAGAAAACGGCAGTCATGTTGAGTTTAAATAAAATATGGACTGGAATCTGTATCTGTAATTCAGTATCCGGGTGAAGCCGGGCCGGGTTGTTAGTAGTCTATAAATCTTTTAAAATTAATATTTTCTGTATTAATGAACCTTAAACATATAAAATAATTTCAAGTAATATTGTTTCAGTGGGTTAGGCTCAAGGCTGTATTATTATGAGTACCTATGCCGAAGTAACTTGTCAAATTTATAAAACCTGTCAGCACCTGTCAGTCCAAACTTGAAGGATAATGTTAGCGCGCCGGGTTTTATGTTTGTTAAAAATGAAAAGTGTAGAAGAAAATGCTGTGTAGTGATTTTTATTGAATATTTTTAATATCAAATAAATAATACAATGTCGTCCGCCGTGGGTGATTCTGTATTAGATTTTGATTTGAACTTTTTACACCCGACGCCCGATAACACTGTGGTTAGTTTCTTTTTAGGTTATGTTTTTATAATTCTCATAACATTTTTTTTTATTTTCTGGTAGTATACGGTAAATTTTCGAAATGTATTATTTATATAGTGATTTTTTATACATTCCAACTGGCCAATTAATGTTAAAGATGTAATCTTTCAAATAATTTCTGTAGCTACATTTATTCGAATTTGACGAACAAAATACTTTATATCCGATAATTTTATATCAAATTTGTAATTGTAATAAGACAGTAGTTTCATGTTGTGAATGTATGCTCAACGTAAAGTGAACAGAAAATCCAAAGGATAGAAATAAATATTTTTGATTTTGAATACTATATTTCTGTTACACTAGTTGATGTCTTGCTAAAACGCTGCGCTAATTTTACTCGCTTCCTGATATAATGGTTTTATATTTTATTACATAAAGATATTGATTTTCTATTTCCTACTGCAATATGTATCATCTGGATGATTAAAGTTGTTATTTTGTTTTAGGTTAATGTTACAGAAAGACGAAAATCGATATATATGGTAAAGAAAAAAACCATATCAGCAGAGTAAGTCATTCATTACTTCTATTATAGTCTTTTAACCCAACAACCAATGGGATGTCCGAGATATACTTAAAATTAGAAAATAAATTCTTGAGTTAGTTACGATCACTGTGTAATGTTTATTCAAAATAGAAAAGTGATGGGTAACAAAATATTGGTTTACAATAATTTGCATCAGGTTCTAATGGCAACCATAGTTTTAAAATATGTATAAAAATATAATTTTCACCATATTAGGTAACATTCAGTATTATAATTTTAATGAAATACAATTGCCGTTATTAGAAATGCATACCATGATATTTTCCAAGTTTGTAGCACTGTATAAATAGAAATTTTATTAGGATATTTATGAAATCTTTTTACATGGAATGAATACATGTGTCAAAAACCTCACAGGTCATAAGATAGCAACAGAAATATAGGTAACAAATAGTACAGTAAACATGGAAAATTAATATAGTTTGTATTATATACGTCATATTTGTAAGCATGAATAAAGATGTTTAAATATTTAAAAATTAAATGGTGCTGAAAGGGATATACTTACTGGAATGGGAAAAGCAATATAATTGACGGAGGCCCCATTGAGTTTGAATGTAAAACAGTTAGTATGCAAAATAACATATTGTTGATGTAGACTAGCCTCAAAAAATAAGCCAAAAAAGACCACTAGTAGCATGTAAAAAATAAAATAATAAAAAAATCACTGAAGAAATATTTTCCATACCATCAATAAGTATCCTTTACAATTATAAACATTTATAAAAAAAACATAATATTTGTGATAATTTTCAGTACTCTGATCAGAGACTTTTATGCAAAGAAAGAAGCATTAGAACAAGCTGAAAAAGAACTAGTATCTGCTAAAGAAGAATGCAAACAAACATGCATTCAGTATAAAAAATCCCAAGATGCATGTGCTCAGCTAGAAAAAGTAAGTACTCACAATATTTGGACATCTCATTCATGTTGATAGAGTATAAATATGTTATTATTTATTAATTATTCACAACTTAAGTAAAGTAAAAAGTTATACATGTTTTAACTCGTCTTGGTTTGCAGCTCTGTATGGGTGTGTGCTTGTAAATATGAAGTTTTGATTTTGGTGTTAGTGCTGTGACAGTTGTTGCCTGAGCTTCATCTTGGTTCAAAGGTTCAAAGGTTGACTGAGAGAGAATGCACCAGATAAGTAGACTCTCAAGTCTGCCTTTCTAGTTTAAATAAAAACATAAAATAAAAAAATAATTACTCGAATGAAAAAAGTTTTGACTGTATTTTGTATACTTTACTGGTACGATAAATTTATAATAAAAAGTGTCATTTTGTGACAGTAAGACCAAAAGTTTGTTATTCATAAAGTATCATCATTGTTTAATCGCGTTTAAAATGTAAACCCATTAGATAAACTGTTTATGTTCTCCCATCTCTCAAGCCTTATTAGGCTTCTATTTTTTTTCAGAAACCTTGAAATGTCCCTTTTTGTTAATAAAACCTTTTTATTAATAAAACATACTTGATTGTACCATTTGTCACATACACTCACCTATTGTATACAAACAACCACACATAGAGTGGTGTGCAAACATGAGTTCAAGTATCTGTACATAGTGTTGGTACAAAATGTCTTTCTTTTCTATGTTGCAAAATGATTGAGTTTATTATTTTGTGACTGGCCGCCAACCTGATACATTGCGATAGTAAGCCTTATATGCTACCATGCTGATTTAAATTATAATTAATTGTATTATGATTTCAGCAACTACATCTATTGACAAATAACAACCAGGAATGGGAGGCAAAATATACTACATTGGAGAATCAATATGCTGCAGCAAATTCACATGTTCATCAATTACAAGTAAGTAAATTTAATACTTTTCAGTCCTTTGTAGTAATAAGTAGAAGTGTGTTTTAGAAAGGATGTGTCTTATATGGATATTGCATAGTTGCCTGGACATTAATTGGTTTATTATTTTTGTTTTGCTAATCAATAGTTATATGGAAAACTAAAACAGATGTATTTGTTACGAACTTAAATACTGTAATGTTTTCAATAAATGTAATTAATTTTGTGACTTATTAACTTATACCTCTCAAGTGCCATAGTTCATTGATTTTTGTGACACAGGCATTGTTATAAGTTAGGGCACAAATCAAAATTTCTATATAAATTTAATGCATTAATAACCTGATTTTATTTTTATTTCAGACGCTTGTAAAACAACAAGAAACTATCATTGAATCTTTAAAAATAGAAAATAAACTAAGTAAACCTAATGTCAAGGATACTGATAAGAAAACAATGCAATCACTACAAAAGGAATGTGATATGTTAAGAAAACATATATGTCTTGCAAAAAACATTGTTTTTGGGAATAGTAAGTATCCTCATTACATTAGACTATATCTCCTACCTACACACACTTAAGTTCTTGGACATTCCTGTGTATGCTTAGATTATAAAACATTTAATTATAATTCAAAAGGCTATATACCAGTATTCTTTTAATTGAACAAAACATTACTTAGAGCAGTGATTCTCAATCTTTTTTTTGTTGCGGCACATATTTAACGATTTCAAAATTTGGCGGCACACAAAGAAAAAGATAAAAATTATTTACTTACTACGACACACTGCATAAATAGTTTATGACAAAAATTTTAAATGTACGAAATAAACTAATATATACTACAATAATAACTAAACGTTTATTAAGGGATTACTTACAAGCTAATAATAAAAATATTTTTAATGCGAAATTGGAGCTTGATGTTTTTTGATAATTTCATTTATATTTGGTCGTAAAAATGACAATGCTACTCTCATATTGTCTTCTACATTTAACAATCTTGATCTTTTTACACGCTTTATATTAGCTTCACTTGTATGTTTGTTTGTATGTTTGTATGTTTGTTTGTATGTTTGTTTGTATGTTTGTAACCGACTCCTTAAGACGCGATTGTGAACAACTTTAAATGGACAGATTTCATTCAAATTTTGCACACCTATCAAAGACCGATGACAATACAATAATTCGATTAAAATATATGATTATCCTGATTAGATTCGCCAGGATTAATTATTTTTATAATTGATGACCATTGCTACCGATGATGCTAGATGGCGTATAGATGAACATAATTTGCTACTGACTGACAGATGGCGTAATAACGTCAATAATGAATGTTTGCACTATTCATCGCTAGATGGCGTTAACATTGTATTCTTCAAGTGTCAAATGTTACTACTGACCAACAGATGGCGTTATGTTTTTACACGCTTTATATTAGCTTCACTTGTATGTTTGTTTGTATGTTTGTGTGTATGTTTGTTTGTATGTTGATTGTATGTTTGTAACCGACTCCTTAAGACGCGATTTTGACCCACTTTAAACGGACAGATTTCATTCAAATTTTGCACACCTGTCAAAGACCGATGACAATATAATAATTAGATTAAAATATATGATTATCCTGATTAGATTCGCCAGGATTCATTAATTTCGTTCCGGATCCTTTGCATGAGAGTAAGAGAGAGGGCTAGTGCGCGAACTACGCATGCGCGTAGGGACTCTTATGGTAATTGCGTCTTGTTTCGTATACATACATAGATGTCGGCCTAAAACCTACCATGGACAGTTGATAAGACAGACATTTGAAAATAAGAAAAAACGCTCTTATAAATAAACCAAACTAAAAAGTAGAAAATAAATAATAGTTTAAAAAAACTAAAAAACACGCTTTATATAGAAAATCCAACTAAAAAAAGAAAATAAATTTTTAAAAATTTGAATTAAGAATATTGTATAGAAGAAAAAAATATTTTTTATTGTAAAAAAAACGTGGGGTGCTTTTTAAGATATTATCAAAATGATGATCCTTCTACTTATATCTGTCGATAAAATAATTATATCTATTGAAAACATGCACCCCACGCATTTTTTACAATAAAACATATTTTTTTCTTGTATACAATATTCTTAATTCAAATTTTTAAATATTTATTTTCTATTTTTTTGTTGGGTTTTCTATATAAAGCGTGTTTTTTTGTTTTTTTTTAAACTATTATTATAGTTTTATTGTTGGCTAATGCTAATGCTAAATCTAATAATATTAACATTATTATATATTTGCAAAATTTGGCGGCACACAAAAGTGCCGCGGCACAGTGGTTGAGAATCACGGACTTAGAGCATGTAATGAATATTCAAATTTTTTAATCAAAGTGGTTGGGTCTTATATATATTATATTATTGTTAGTTAATAATTAACACTATTCATGTCTTTTTTCAGTGAAACTTAGTGCACAACATAGATTATTACTAAAAAAATATGACAAGTATGATAATCGGAATAAATATGATTCACTATTTGGAGAAGAAAGTAATGATGAATATACATCTGATGAAATTCCATTATCACCATTTTCTGAAGATTATGTTGATGAGGGTGACTTATCGAAGGTAAAAATATTTATTTTTAATTATTTATTAAATTGTTACACCATCGGTGCGCCAACGATAAAATTACATGTTATTTTATATATGTTTATAAGTATTGTACAAGCTAATGAGCCTTTATAGGTGGATACAGCATTAAAACATTACAATATATATTTATTGTCACTTGTCAGCTTCAATACTATTGCTCATTATAATGATGAAAGAAATATATATAGGAAAATACTAATAATGCAAAAATGTTGCAGATATAATTATGTTGTTTTCCATTAAGTAAGACTATATTGATAGAATCATTTGACATTACTGATCTGTCCATGGGACACTATTAACAGAATATTAAACATACAAGCTAAAAACAGGGGAAGTGAATATATAATCGGAAAAAAAACGCAACCAGAGTCTGATAGTATTGTTCATTTAAACGAAACAGCACCATTTGATGTTTCACACATTACAAGTAGAAACAACTTTGTATAGGCGTAACTCACACAATTTAAATATTTTTTTCTGTAAAACCGTGAAATTATAAAGCTATTCATAGCTATACATGTGTGAATTAAAATGTTATACAAGAAATATCAATACAGCAGCGACAAAACGATGCTGGGTGGTAGTTTTAGCGACTTCAGATACAATGCAACAAAAAAAATTGCAAAAAAGCTACGATTTTTTTGTTATATTTTTCCTATCGCCGTATTTGGGTGGTAAAAATAATAGAGTACATCCTTTTATTTTTAAAGACGCTATGGTACCCAAGGGTTTAAATTATTATTTTAGCAA
Organism: Hyles lineata; assembly: GCA_030180105.1. Lineage (NCBI taxonomy): Eukaryota > Metazoa > Arthropoda > Insecta > Lepidoptera > Sphingidae > Hyles > Hyles lineata. The sequence goes on along the minus strand of JARJEE010000005.1, from coordinate 10,652,255 downwards.
AAACTATAGATTTACCAACCAAACACGATGATATTTAAAAAATCATTAAAAGACTTGTCGCGTTTCTTTGTGAATTTTTAGTTGCATTGTATTTGTAGTCACTTTAACTACAACTCGACTTTGGTAGCAGTCTTGATATACCCTTTATAGAAGTGAAGGATAGGCCATTGTAAAAATTCGCGGTAAAATGCCTTATATCTTAAAAATAAGTATACGTTAAACTTGCGTGTATACAATATATACACACTTTTTTATTTTATCACAAAATTTATAATCCTTAATCACTAAAGATATTTTTTCTTGACATAATTGCAAAGTTGCCTCGTTAGATCCTTTACTGTAGTGTTATGACTATTCAAAGGCACTTGTATGCGCTTAATTAGTAAAAATGCATGAATAAACGAGCCGTTTTCAATCCAGCTGTCTCTTAACTTTTAATAACACTCAACTTATAGCTAATAATATACTGTCAATGACCATACATCATCATCCATTCTGTAATTTGGAGTATGGTTATGCCATATCTAAGTGTCAAATTATGTTGCACGTACTTTTTATTACATAATAGAATGGATAAATAATTCTTTAAATTCTTACATACTAAAGTGACTATTTCAAGTAGTTTCAAATTCTGTTTCTGTAGTAGGTGTCTCATTCAAATAAAATGTTCGGTAAGAACCAAAATAACATAGGCTGAAAATCGATAATGAATACAAAGAAATTGTATCAATATCTCTTAGTATATAATCCGATGTCATAGTAACTGATTTATTTCACACCATCCCCAGTTTACAATCTGGTAATACTATCAAATGGCACTTCTTAAATTAGATTGATCGTAAAACGCGGTATAAGTTAAATGCGACATAGCAAACACGGCGATTGGTCGCCACATGAATAGAAGAAGTCGCTGCATGGGGCGTGGTCTTATGTCGTAGCACGTCTATTTAAAGCTTTGTAGGTTTCGTTAACAAATATTATTAACCGACTTAAAAAAACGAGGAGGTGCTCAATTCGACTGTATGTTTTTTTACGTAATATGTAACTCATATTAGGTTAAGGCCATTTTTTACAAATGAAAGAGGAATGCTGTATTTTGATTTGTGTTTTTTTTCAGATTAATAAACTGCAAAATTTAAATGCCAAAAGGAAGGAAACCAATTCTTTAGAACAGATTAGGATTCCAAGCAATTCCTTACATGAATGTAATGATCTTGTAAGCATTGACACGGGTCGAGGATCCTCTCGTGCGTGTTCTAGTAGTGACAAGTGTTTTCAAAGTCCCGATTATTTTAACGACGATAATCTAATATGTGATGACTCTGTTTTGGATAAAATTAAAGTGAAGTTAGTAGATTCTACTACAAGCCCAATTCCTGGTCCTGTTACTATTCACGTAGCCACTAGCCCAATCAATTTTGACCATCCCGTGATTGATCGTGCAGTTAGTCCAATAATTGTGTTAAGCACAACACAGAAAAATGAGAATGTAGTTAAAAAATGTGCCACAAATATTATTGTTCCCTTAAGTCCTAAAAGAAAAAATATCATAGAAAGTAGCAATAGGACGTTAGAATGTGAAAAGACGAGAAAGGAGAAAGAATGCTTAGAGTTAAATAATAGTGAAAATATATGCAATGAAAGCAGTAATGATTGTGAAATAGAAACGATTTTAAGCACTATGAGACTAGATAGTAAAATGATAACCCCAATACCTCCAACACCAGCCAAACCAAGACCAGATAATAAAACGAATGTTCACCGCACACCACGGAAAAAACATAAACATTCAGAAAATGACAATACAGCTAAATATCATAAAAGGCCGCTAAATCATTATATAGAACAGAATATTAATGGTCACACAGTCAAACTCGAAGATAGACTTTTATTAGTTCTCAATAAAGATGGATCCTATGTAATATTTAACAATCAGATACCCATTACATTACCTAGTAATAATGAATCTAGTGAAACATGTAATAAACGTGTACCTGTTTTAGCAAATAACGATGATATAGTTAAAGTGGGTGATCATGATGGGTCTGTTAACGTGCTTTCTAAGAATAGAAACACTACAAACAATAATAATTATATAGCCGTTACAGTGCCTGATAAGCCAAAGAGAGCGAGTAAAAATAATACAGTCGAAGAAACATATAGGAATGATGCACCTGTAGCAATGGACGTTGATAACCTGACTATTGTGACGTCTTGTAATAATCAATCCTTAGTAAACAACACTACCAATGAAAGTAATGATATTCCTCATCCTTATGAATCCATAGCAATGCAAAAAGTCAAACCTATGATGGTGACTGACAACTATGAATCCCTGAATATCGACAAAAACATTACACTCATTGAAACTCTAAGTGATAAAGAAATCGTCATGGGTGAGAATAATGAAACAAAAACAGTTGGTAACAACAATGTTTTATTTGAAACCGTTCATATTGATGGACAAACAGTTAAGGATAATGAACCCATGACAGTCGAAAACGCTAATGATTTTATTGAAACTGAAAGTGATGAAAGTATAATTAAAGATAAAGATAACGGAATCATTGTACTATCTAATGAAGTTGGAACTGTTACAGTCAGCAACAACTATAGACTTATAGAAACTCTTAATGATGAACCAGTGGTTACTGAGAGACACAATAAATTCATTGAAACGCCTAATACCAGTGAAGCCATGACAATTGATAACAATAATAGGTTTATTGAATCTTGTAAAAATAATGAATCGACAGTGACGGTTGAAGATAATGGGCACATTGTAAAGTCTAATGCTCATAAAACCATGACAGTCAGTAAAAAATATAGACTCTTCGAAGATCTGGATGATGTGGCTGAAAAAGATGACAAAATCATAATATCGACTAATAACCTTATAACCACGGATGTCCGCAATAACAATAGACTTTTTGGAGACCCTAGTGATGATGGCTCGATCGTAAATGGTAAAGATGATCGAACCGTTGTATTGCCTAACCATGGAGCCACCAATATCCATATTAGTCATGGAATTTTTGATAGCGTTAATGATGATCACGTGATCATGACTGATAAAAATGTTGAAACCGTTTTATCGCCTAATCACAGAGAAACCACAATTGTGTGTGATAGCTACGAACTTTTTGGAAATCTTAGTGAAGATGATCTTAATGATAAAGACGGAAACACGGCTACCGGTAACAAGTGTGATGGTATTAAAACTGTTGGCGATGATCGACAAATACCTACAGTCAAAGATACCACAATCATTAAAAAAAATAATAATCATGGAACCACGGCTATTGACAGCGAAAATGCACTTATTGATGGACAAATGATTAAAGATAGCAATTATGGTTATCCCATTAGAACGTCTGTCAACCAGACTACCTCGACTAACAACTATGATGATAGCAACTATGGTTTTGTAAAAACTGTCGATGAAGATCGAATTATACCAGAAAAAAATATTGTTGCCGAAACTCACAACGGACCAATGATCATGGATAAAAATAAGGGACCAGTTATTACGGCTATTAACAAGGGAGCCACAACTATTGACAGCAACCATTGTGTTGCTGAAACTCTTAGTGACAAAGGACCGATGCTCATAGATAAAAACAATGAAATCATTAGGATGCCCATTCAGTCAGGTGCCACAACTATCGATAACACCAGTTGTATTGCTGAAATTCTGAGCCAGGAAGATCCAATAATAATGGATAATAATAATGGAAACGTCAGTAAGGCTACGAAACAGGGAACCACATATATCGATAACAACTATTGTGTTTCTAAAACTCTCATAGACAAAGGACCAATGATCTCGAATAGAAATTCTGAAAATATTGGTTCGCCAATTAAACAGGGTAATACAGCTAATTGCAATAACTATGTTGCGGAAACTCTCAGTGATGAAGGAACAATGATCGTGGATAAAAATCATGAACATATTAGGACGCCCATTGAACCAGGTCAGACAACTAAAGATAACTACTATTGTGCTGCTGAATGTCTCAGTGACGAAGAACCAACGATCACGGATAAAAATAATGAAACCATTGGTTCGCCTATTAAACAGGGTAACACGGCTTATTGTAACAACTATAGTATTGCTGAAACCATAAGTGAAAAAGAACGTATATTGACAAATAAAGATAAGAAAACTATTATTATTCCTAATACTCATGATCATTTGGCAAACAAAACTAATGACGATGTTCCAATACACGAAAATGGTAGTAAAAATATTAATCAAGATGAAACAATGCGACCTAAAGTATGTAAATTTGATGAAAAGAAATGCAAGATTAAAAGACAAAGTCCAAGGTCAAGGAGAAAATCTCTTTTCTGCGTTATGGACGAACTTTCGAATGATAACATGCAAAACGATTTCATCAATACTGTTAGTAGAATTGAGGAAAAAATCTCAAAATTGCAATCTGAAACGCGTAAATCGACAGAAAATGTAACCGAAACAGACCACCTATATTGTGAAGTAAATACCGAACGCGTAACAAATACTGAGACAACTGCTGGCGGTATGTCTAACGATTGTCTATCAGCTTCTAAAACTGAAGAAGGGAAAGTAGTTAAAACTAGAAAATTAACAAAACTGAGCAAGCTTAAACAAAAATTATTACCCAAATACAAAATAAAAAGAGAAAGTTTGCCTTTAAAAAGAAGTGTTAAATTGACAGAAATAATAAATCCGAATAAAAAGATGACTGTGACTGAAGCTGATTCTTCTGCAACATTAAATGACAAAGATGCTTATGAGAAGGCTGTTCAAGTGGTACGAGAGTTAAGACACAAGAAAAGCATTTCAGACAATAATAATGAGGTTGTACAGTGTACCAAAACATATGAGAAAAAATCTCGTATAGGCGAATCAGAACGTACTGAAAACAACGAGAGTAGGGAAAGTGATTGTGTATTATTTGGTCAATCAACTCCTATACAAATTACCACTAGAAGTCGTAGAAAGTTCATTGAACAGTCGCCAATAAATAATAGTCTGTCTCTGGCTTCCCCAGTAAATAGCCCATCGAAAGGTAATGTAGAAAAATGTGTGATAAACAAAGATTTAACATCACCCGATTCTAAGAAACAACTAAAACGTAAGCCTGAAGATACACCATCTGAAATACCAAATAAACGTCTCTTACGTAATTCCACATGCGATAAATATGTTGAAACGGAACCGACGATTGTTTTGCGCAGAGTTGAGGATCCTGTAATATGCACCTCAGGTTCAAATAATGGAAATGGAAAAAGTATTGGATCAGCTATTAGTAATTATTCGTCAAAAGTACAAATATCTCCTAAAAACATTGGAGACACTAGACGCAAATCGTCCCAAGTAGTTAGTACTAATATAATAGAAGACCAAGGGACCAATGGAAGTCAAAATATTAGTGATAATCCAAAAAATAGCATCCTATGTCAAATGATACAACAGTATGGAGTCAAAACTGTCAATTTGAAATCAAAGAAAGTTCCTGGTAAGTTAGTTTTTTAAATGAATTTTACAGCTTTAAAAAAGTATTGTACATAAATAATTAATTATTCTTATTTTTAATATACAGATACTATGGCAAGTTCGATTGCTAAGAAAATTGAAGATAATATATCCAGAATAATAGAACTGTCTACAGACGAAACCAAAGATGCTATGAATAAATTTGTGGGAGAGATTCTAAACTGGAATGTGAAACATTTCCTCGCAGGTTTAATGAAATATTTAAAAGACCCGCAGCGTAGAATTGAAATGTATAGCAAAGTTGTTGCACCTTCTGCACCAGCATTGACTAAAGCTGAACAAATATTACTCTACGTCGTTTCTGAGCTTAAATTACGGCTGCATCCAGTGGACATAGTAGACAAGATATTAAATTGTATGGAATATACATTATTTGCATTAAATCGCACACCACCATTTGAAGTAATAGAAAGTATATCTCACATTTATGCTGTGATATGTAGATATTTTAAAATGAAGACGCGATTAAGATTATTTATTTTAGACGCGATGTATTGTATTCAATTTAAGGCTGTGCCACTAATAAGGCAGTGTATTGAAGTCTGGATGCATATAATACCACTTGCACATATGGCGTCTGGTAAGTAAAATATCTGAATGTGTTGTTGAAACACTCCATACCCAGGACTGGATATTAATTGTTATTTTTATATTTACAGCAAAAACCCCACTGGTTACATGTCTAGTTTATTTATTGCATTTTTATAAATGCGAGGACAAATTAAATAGGGTCCAGGATATAAGAACTATATTACAACGGAAGTACTTCTACAATGTAACAGAGTGGAACGAAATTAAAATACTTGAATTATTTAGAAATTCAATTACATCTCTGCGAGGTATGTAAGAAATTAATTTTCATATTTTGTTATATTTTTTGTTTAGTTGCGATAGTCTTTTTTAAAGAAAAATTATGACTTATTGTCGTGTCTAACGTTCTGCTACAGCCGAGCGTACAAGCGAGAGCGCCGAAAAGCGATAGAGAGGTACGATCGGTCTAAGCGTTTAATTCAACTCATAAAAGTATGCAATCTTTCATCAATGTTTTCTTTTGACGTTATCATGTAAGTAGATTAAGGTGCGGTCGTGATGTACATGATTGCATAAAAATATATGTTGGTGGCATTATGCGCCCTTGGGCATCAGCTTTACCTTAACCGAGAACATATTAATAAGGACGGAAGAACAAATTCATATCAACGACGAATGACGACAGAACATTTTGGACCTTAGGATTTACTTTGTTTGGACTTTTATAGTATGAAACATATTTATCCATCCATCAGTCAAAGGAAGTCCACTGCTGAACGATTTCTACAGTGACCTGTTGGAGACAGCCTGTATCCAGTGACGTCCCGCGAACTTTACCAGGTCGTCCTTGTGGGTGGGCGTCCTACGCTGCGCTTTCCGCTACTTGGCCTCCATTCGAGAACTTTTGGGCCCCAGTTTTCCGCGCTATGTGCCCCACCCATTGCCACTTCAACTTACTAATCCGCTGAGCTATGTCGGTTACCTTAGTTTTCCTACGGTTCTCCTCACTCTTGATTCGATCTCGCAGGGAAACATAACAATGAACATATACCTGCATAACATTTTTTTTTTGTATTTTTCCAGGTATCCCAACAGAAATAAAAATGTTAAGAATTGCTTTGATAATTCTCGCCAAACGTCAAGGGCCACGCTGGTGTCAAAATAACATAGTCAAAAATATATTACAGCCTGTTATTGAGGCGAAAGATTCTTCTGAGCATGTTAAAGCATTCTGTCTATCGATGCTTGGGCCATTATTAAAACCTTTCCCTGCGGACATGAAAGTTCATTGTGAAATTGTTATGAATCAGCTAATTACCATGTTGGAAGAGAATCGTGAGTATTCTTCTCTAGTTCAATATATCGTGGAAATTTGGGCTCGGTTGGATCAAGCAAAATTTTCTATAAAGCTAATGTTGATTTTATTTATGTTATGTTAAAGTTATGGTACGCAAATGTGTACGGCGTTAACATCGTTTAAATCAAAGTGATTGTTTATGTTAATTGATCCAGCCGAGCCTTAATATTTTGTATGCGACTTGTATTTGCCATACATCGGGCATATTTTTGATAATATAAAATCTAAGGCCCACCAGACGTTCCTTATTGTCTGAGAAATAAAATCTGCGTGGTCGAATAGTGTTATGAACTGTTGATGACTGCGATTATCAGTTATTGGATACGAGAAGTTAAATAAATAAATAATAATAAATAAATAAATAACACCCAACAGTCACATACATAGTCCTGATCCCACACTAAGATCGAGTCTTATGTCGCGGGTATCAGGAACTACGAGAGACTTTTCGGTCTCACAAACACCCAGACCCGGAAGAAATATTTGTGGGCCACACAAACATTTCTCTCGGTGCGGGAATCGAACCCGCGGCCTCTCGTTTCGCAGGCGGCGTCTAACCAACTGCGCCACGGAGGCTGTCTGTAAATAGAAATATCATTCGCTTTTATTTAATTCTGATTGGTGGTATACTAATTATGTGTTGTTAAGATTTCTAATGTATTTACTAATTATTATTTAACACTTTCAGCTCCACCAAAAATTGCAGAAGGCATTGTCACGAGTTTGGTTTACTTAAATAAGCACAATCAACATAGGGTCATCCAAGCCTTAATTTTATGGAGACCGCAGAAAGTCTCTCAAGAACTAGAAGTCATTATGAAGGATTTCGTTAAATCAAAACCGTTGAAAAATTGGAAAAGTACTTTAACTAGACTTGCACAGTGAAAGTGTTTTGTGTGTTCAGGAGGCAGCATGTAAGATTAAGTATTTTTTTGTGATACAGACTCAACGTATGGTATCGTGCTTTTGGTGCATAAGTTTGAAGAACTGTTATTTAGGAAATAAATAACATTATGAGGTTTTAAATGTTTCCAGACTGTGAGTTTAGAAATGCGAATTATATAGTCAAATATGTCTCATGCATTTTAAACTCAATTGTGTTAATACTAATGTAGGTAATTATCTAAGTTTCGGCTAGCGTATCGATCCAATGGCTCTTTTAAATGTACATTAGTGCAAGTCAACCAATTTTATTATTTTTTTAAATAAACACTGTATATATTATTTGCGTCGTGTAGTTATACCTAGTTCGAAAGTTTTAATTTATTGGTGCTACTTGTAAAGTAACTCGGCCATTGGATCGGATTCATAACTGTGATTATGTTGTATAGTTTTTATTTAATACCTAGTGGTAAGTTGTATCTAAATAAAAGTATTTGAAATTAATTTGCATATTAATTTAATATCGTGTATAAGGCTATTATACAGACTGAAAAATATTATTTTGCTTACAATGACCTTTTTCCTTTACTTTGCCGTATGTCATTACTTCCTAGAATTTAATACTTAATGGCAACATTATCGAATGGTATATTATAGCAATAATACAGCGTGTGTACTTATTGAAATCATCTGGTTCGATTCTTTGCTAGGTACATTGATTTATTAAAAAAGTATGCAGCTTTAGTTTTTATCAAAATCAGGCTCGTTTGCCTTTCAGCATATTTCGGTATTTCTTCTACTTTCGAGATTTGGCCATTCAAGCCCATTTGAATATATATTTCTAAACGAGTACCCAACAAATATTTAAACAATTATTTCTTTTTAATGAATCAAACTTTATAGGTCTTATATCGTAATTCCAGCCGGAGTGTGGGAAAATATGTCATCATGTTGGTCAAAGTCGTTGGGAATGTATTACGGTGACATAGGTGATTAATGCATCACAATTCATAAAGCATGGGGTACCTAAATGAATACATTACGAATAATGCTGATTCATGATTCATTCATTCATCGACAGCCTCCGTGGCGCAGGTGGTGAGACGCCGCCTGTGAAACGAGAGAAATGTTTGTGCGGCCCACAAATATTTCCTGATACCCACGACACGAGACTCGATCTTATTGTGGGGTCGGGACTATGTATGGGACTGTTGGGTGTTATTTATTAATTAATTAATTATTTATAAGCCTTTTAACTCCATTAATTAAAGTAAAAAATATAGGTATTGATGGATTAAATGCAAGGGTGGTAGGTCTCTCATATGTGAGAGGCCGCCTGGGTCAGTACACCGCAATATCTATTTATCCCGCCAAACAGCAGTGTAAATGCACTGTTTTATTCCGGTTTGAAAGACATTGTAGTCAGAGTAACTGGACATATTAAGAGCATTGCTTTGTAATTCGTGGTGTTGTTTGGTTTTGGTACTTCATGAGCAGTCGTATCGCTTACCATCAGGCATGCGCGTCTAGCATGCGCATGCGCATCATAGCAATAAAAAAAGGGTAACTAAATATTAGTTTTGCTAAATGAGCATTATTATACAAATCCCAGGTTGGTTAATATGAAGTGTTGTAAAATTAAAGATCATTAATTGCTTCATAAAGTATATTTTAATAAATATGTTTTATAGTCATTTTGAAAACGGTAGTAAATTATGAGATTTAAGTTTACTGTGAAATATTTTTTAGTAGTTTGTCTTATACTTTTTAATTTCTACCATTATAACATGAATATTCACTAATTGCGTTCTTGCACTGGGCGTTAGTAATTTGACGAACTTGTGGTAGTATTGCACAAAATTTGTAAGAGCCATTTGCAAAAGACCAGATCCAGTGACCAGATTAGGAAACGATACAAGGACTTCTCTATGTATTTCTTCGAGACTTTGTTTCCACCCAGAGCTAAATGAAGCAACTAATGAGATTGATTTTCTTTCCAAATTTACAAGTTCATTCTTTTTGTCACTTTCTAGCAGCTGTTCCCCTTCTTTTACAAATTGGATCATACCACCAAAATGAGGACTGAGGATCTCTTCAACATATTCAGTACTCCTTGCTTGTAATTGTTCCCTAAAGCTCTCTGCCTCTTTTGTGTTATCCCTTGTTCTCTCCATTAACACACTAAGGACCATATCATAATTATTTATCAAAAAAATCAACTGTTGTATTCTTTGTGGGAATTCTGCTGCCATTTTGAGTAAAAAGCAGTGGACTTCGTCCTGCAGTACTAGCAATAGATTGCTTAATTCTTCTGATGGAAATTGTTCACTTAAGCTAAGCATCGCAGCCGAGAATTCGGCATATCTTCGAGTAATCTGCAAATATCAATGTGTTTAGTAAATTATTTTAGTTTAATAATACAATTACTTTACTTAGTTCTATGTTGCCTTATTTGTAGATTAGGAATTTACATTGTATCCATGAATTAAGTGGAGGACCTACTGATAGCGCGCGAGTTGAATGCAGAGCTTAGGAATGCGGTAGTGCGGTGATCTAATTATTGATGGCCATAGTGGGTATATCGATATTTTTAACATTATTTTAAGTTTGTTACTTGTCACTAGGTAAACATAATTAAAAAAATAAACAAGATTATAAATATCACACATTTTTAATAAGTAATTGTGTTACACACCAACATTAAATTATTCATTCACAATTTTCGCTATTTCTCGTGCTTGGCGACGAAAAAATATTCGTTATTTTTAACAGTTTCATGAAAGATTAGTCATAGTGAATTATTGAAAAAACAAATAGTAACACGGGCTATAATATATTGAGTATCGTAACAAGCGAACGATAGCTCGGGAAGCACTGCACTAAACTGCAGGCCCGGGAGGGGACACGTGCGGACGGCGGAGGGAGATGCTCCCGCTCTTTACTTCAGGCCCCGACTGCATTCAACTCGCGCGCTATCAGTAGTTTGGGAGCCAGGAAAACAAGATTAAAATTTGAATATATTTCGTGTGTAATTTCCCTAAATTTTATTATTTTGTTTTAGATGAAATTTAATGTAATGTTTAATTTAATGTATTTTGTGTAAAAAGTATTTTTTGGAATAATATTTTTTTTTATAAATAAAAAGTGATGTGCACAATACTTACATAATGTGGTCCTAGCTCTTTGTTTGACAATTTGGCTGGGTCACATTCTCGAACACTCTGTATGTTTAGTTTCAAAACATACTCCAGTCTTGGCCATAGAGTACTATATAGTGAATCCCAATAGCTGTGAATGGAAACAATTACATTAACATATAAATAAATAACACCCAACAGTCACATACATAGTCCAGACCCCACACTAAGATCGAGTCTTGTGTCGTGGGTATCAGGAACTACGAGAGACTTTTCGGTCTCACAAACACCCAGACCCGGAATAATTATTTATGGGCCGCACAAACATTTCTCTCGGTGCGGGGATCGAACCCGCGGCCGCTCGTTTCACAGGCGGCGTCTAACCAACTGCGCCACGAAGGCTGTCCGAATATGAATGTCTAAAATATATTAATTGAAAGCATGTAATTATTTGTTTCAATAAATAGATCAATTATATAAATTATATTAATTTCTATATTATTGTATGTTGACTCAATATTATTATTTTTACAATTAATACAAAATATATTTCTAAGGATGAAAATATACCATAAAATATTACACATTAATTTATATTTATTTAGAACTTTTGTATAATTTACCTGTCTAATGCACCAACTGCTCTCTTATGACACATCCATTTGTATCTATTTATGAGTTGAATACAAAGGAAAAGTGCTAAACAATCATAACACTCAACTACATAATTTTCCACATTTTTCTGAAAAATACATAAAACTTGAAGTTTTATTTCATATATAAATGATAAGCATGGTGGCTAAATTACTCACAACTAAAAGTGATAATGTTTTTCCAAGAATTCTGTCAAATAGTTCTTGAGCATGAGGGCCTTTGACATGAAAGAATTCAGTTGTAAATAGGTACTCTCTGCATCCATTGTCAACAAGAGCATATTGAAGGCTTCTGAATAGAGCTTCATAAGAGTACTGTAAGAAAAATCAGCAATATTAAAATAAGATAAATTGTGATGAATCAACATATACATCTAATAGGGATAATGTTACTTTAATCTTTTGTTGCACATGAGGAACAATAATTGGAGCTTCCAATTGTTGAGCTAGCACATCTCCACGGTTTCCAATGGTAAATATTGTACTCTTATTCTTTAAATTTGATTTCTGAAAGAATCCACCTTTTGACCCATCTTCAATGCCCATTAAATCTTCTTTAGTAGGTGCTTCTTCATACTTCAACTTGTCCAATCTTGATGCATATGACTTAAAATATGAATAATATACCTTACTCAAAGTGTCAATGTATTCATTACATATTTCTTGGGCAACATTTCTTTCATTAGCTAATACAAATTCAAAAAAAAACTTATATTTTAGCATTGCATTCTGTGGAATTTGATAATTTGCCATGGGTTTACGAAACTTGTATATTTGCTCCAATATGTAAGTTCTAATTTTGGCAACTGCCTTTATCTTGAGTTTTTCTAATACATCTTTAACATCATGACATGCTTTAGTTTCTTTAAAATCTTGTTCTTTAACAAAATTTAATTTTTGATTTAAGATTGCTAATTGCACCATGAATTCCTTGTCTGTTACTGGGACATTGTTAATTCCACTGTAAATAAAAGAATTCTAATGTTAGAAAATATAAAACCTATATTATATTTTAAGTTTAAAGAGATATTGTATTTGTTTGGTTACTTACAATATTAATGTTTCCGAGACTGCCATGTCTTCAATAAAGGATGAAAGTGGCCCTTTGAGAACTTGTCTATTAGACAACTGTACTGACATGTTGACAGATCTCTTTTGCAAACTTATTATCTCATTGCTAATACTGCCCAGATCATTCTGTGAATATAAACATTAGCCAATGAGAAAATTAGTAAGTTGGGTGCAGTTCTATAACAATAAAATTGTTCACCAGTTCAATTTAGGTATATTTGCATGGATATTACATATTACCCGCCAAAGAGCCACATTGATATGTTGCCATTCAAGCAAATCTGATAAAGCATAATATATTGTAAGTACTAGTTTTAGTTATCCTTATCAAAGAGCATGTTTGAATACTTTCATACTTTTTATAAATTGGAAAAATAATTGTTAGCAAAATATAAGATTAATCTAGTTGACTAACACTGGCATTTTGAACTGTGTTTAGCAATATTTAAACTTTATATAAATAGGTCCACCAGATGACATATTTATTAATGTAGTATAAGAAGTAATGTGTTCTAAAATTACAGTTTACCTGGAACACCATAAGCATGCTTTCCATTTTGGCAAGAATACTGTCGCATTCTTCTATTTGGTTGTGCAGTGATCCAATATTTTCACTCTCTTTCAGATAGTCGGCGACGGAGGCTTTCTCTGCTTCTTTGATACCCTTGTCAATTTGCAGAGCATATTCTCTCAAATCAGTTCCATTGCGAAGCACTTCTTGAATTTCAAAGTCCTCAAGATTTTTATCCAAAACATTTTTTATGTCGTCTGTTTCTGACATTGTTATCGGAGAATGCTAAGGTAGTAAATAAATAATGTTAAAGAAAAAAGTCTCGATGTGTATTGCTGCTCTAGTGGTGCATAGTTTTGTTGGACATTTACAAGCTTAAAATTCGTTCAACTGACAATAATTTGGGGTTCAAAGAATTATTGTGGTTGTAATTTGTAAATTACAATCACAATAATGATTATAGATTTATTCTTCAATCATGGAATCACACACAACAATAATTATAGAATAATAATAATTGAATCACAAAAATGCAATTTGTGTTTGCATTTGTCAAAGTGACATAAGACGATTTTTTTCTTAATTCTCTGTTTTTATGATTAGGCAAAGATTTCCAGCCCATACAGTCTTGTGACATTAAATAGATTCTTAGTGATATCTTTAATATTGCTTTCTTCATTTACATGGGAATTCGTATAAATCTTTATGCTGAAATAATATATTTAGACTCTGGGTCCTGGAATCAAACTGTACCTCTCCTGACATTATAATATGTTGGAAAAAACGGCACTAAAATAGTTAAGTTTTTTTTATCCTTAATTAGGCTTTCGATATTATATATTTTGCATATTGCATTAATGACGCGGCAGCTGCGACTACGAGTATAAGGTTTTAATTGGCTAGAAATTGTGCAGAGTTTTAGAATTCTGGTATTCATTTCTTCTTCTGAATAGCTGAGAAAATTGCAATTGTTATGTTATAACACAGCAAAGAGATAGCACTGATGTCTGATTGGGCGTGCAGTGAGGCTCATGTTATATATTACGTCCATGGGCTCATGTAAAGTATCCACCGGCAAGAAAAAATATGAATATATCTCATTGTTCTATACAATTACATACATACATAAACTCACGCCTTTATCCAAGAAGAGGTAGGCAGTAGAGGTGTCAGGACACCCACATGTCGCCTTGTATGTTCCGTCTCGCGATGTGATACGTGGCGAGCCTAGTGCCATATCGGGCACAAATTCCTTACTCTGGGCTGATAATGAATAGAAAAATCCAATTTCCCTTCGCCCAACCAGGGATTCGAACCCGAGACCTCGGCTTTGTAACCGTAACCTAGTACAACTACGCCACCGAGGCAGTCTACGGAATTAATATGCCGAATTCGAAGGTCGATTAACCTACATAGGTGAATGCTGGTACGAAGCATATATCCCTGGGTCACTATGGCAGGTTTAACACCTATGTGCATGTAATCAATAGTAATGTGCAATAGGTAATGCATGTTTAATAGATGGGAATAATATTTGGGCAGACACGGTTAAATAATTCCTACCACCAAAAATTGGGTCTTCGGTAATCTCACTGATCAAATAAAATGCAAATTAATGCCATAGCTTCCATGTTCCATGTTATTGTTATTACAATTATTCTTTATTAGTTTAGAATAAAACCTATAGATGGCGGTATTAGTACTCGTACAGAAAATGAAAATAGGAGTTTAGGCTTCCTTAGCAATCGAGAGTACGTTTGAGAGGAATAAGGAGACAGTTCACCATGCTGACCTAGTGCGGGTTGTTGGATTTCCCATACAACATGCAGTTTTCCTCCCGATGTTTTCTTTTACATTTATAGTGCTTCGTGATTGATTACTATGCAAGTTATTATCAAAAGAACCAAAAAGTCAGAGGTGCGCTGTTGGCATTAGCTACAAACAGGCCACCACGCTCTTAAAAGTATCTTATCTAAGGATATTTGATTCAATAATTAAAGTGCTTGCTTCAATTAGCTTTTTTGATAACGATTTTGTTTACATAATACCTATACGAGTAGTACATGAAGTCCGTAAACAGTTTAGGTAGATTGTAGTCAGTACAGATACCGAAAAATGAACGCGTGAAAGAAATAGGTACCGGGTCAGTTGCTGATGTATTTCACTCGACAGGCAACCAAAAAGTAATCAATAGCAGTCCCTGGGCAATATGCAAGGGCGGGTGCGGTGTGCAAACACTAATTCCGAGTACAAGATGTAACACTTACACCTCTGTGTTTTCTAAATAGTTAGCTAATTAATTACCTACCCCAAATCTGATAAATATACACCGTACACTAACGAGCTTATACGGTTATACCATTGTTTTTACATTCAGGCTAATAAGACCTTAAAGATATTTGACAGCCTCCGTGGCGCAGTTGGTTAGACGCTGACTGTGACACGAAAGGCACCCAGACAAATATTGGTGTGATCCACAAGTATTTGTTTCGCGTCAAGGTTTTGGTGAGATTGAAAAGCCTCTCGTAGTTTCTGATACCCACGACACAAGACTTGTTCTTCATGGTCAGGACTATGTATGTGACTGGGTGTTTTTTTATGTCTTAGAACTACATCACATCTTCGACTACTGGAAGTATTGGCTGGTCATGGCTCTTAACATAAAACTGACGTCAAGCAATATTAATCCGTTTAATTTTGGTGAGTGAGATTACCGAAAGCTCAAACCGCTGATGTCAGGTGATTTGTCATGGCGATCACAGCTGACAGCACACCGTAAGTAGAGCCCCACATGATTATCATTGCAAATATGTCTCTTTTTGGGATAATAAATTATAACCTTTATTGCTTCAAAATAAAGTAGAATTTCTTTTCTAATCAGAAAAGATTCAGTAGTTTCATAGATTTCTAGTCGCTGTATAGGAATAGATAAACTTTGATTTCTAAAAATCTTATTGTATGGAAAACTAATTTCGGTAAGTTTTCTTATCGCTGACTTAGGCACAAATTTGAACATATTCGGAAACTCAGACTAAAGTTTGCCAGAACTAAGGTTCGGTAAGGTTCTTAAAATAGTAGATAATAACAAATTGCAAGGACCTTTCATATCAAGGGCGTCGCCAGGGGGGAGCAGGTAGGGTCAGCTGCCCCCTCCTAGAGATTAAAAAAAATCCAAATGTAAAGCAGCCAAATTTTTTGACCTGACTTGCCTACTATACGATATATTTTTTTAAATATCGCCGTAGCTGTAAGGCTCGTACAACAAGTGAAAAGCTTCATGTGCTTTAACTACAATTCATACCTTTCTCATTCTCCATATAATTTGCCCCCCTCTGGGCCATCGGCTGGGGACGCCCCTGTTTCATATCACGTATTTGTTTAGATATAGGGGATTGAAAATTTGGTGTGGAAATAAAAACGTCCGTATCATAGACGCATTCGCGCCAAATTATTATTTCAAAGAAATATTTACAAAAAAAATGTGTAACATTAAGATTAACAAAAGCACAATTATTTATCTATGTTGAGACATAAAGAAATGCATTTCATTACAAACTTGAGTATAAGGAATATTATTGTAGAAGATTAAAGCCTAAGCATGCAATATACCTACCTATTATACGTTAACATTTATATAAAATATATAAAAACGTTGTAAAAGAAATTTGATTGATACTTATAAAAAAGTAAAAAAATGTCAAAAGAATATTTATGAATGACTATACATATCTTTTACAATAACGTTGGCAATATAAAGCTAAAAATGATTTAGTCTCAACATTCAGTCGTACAAAATGCTTAAGTTTTATCCTCGCTTGTGACGGTAATATAGTTGTTAGAGTAATTGAAATGGAATTAACATATTTACTATAAAATCATAAAAGGAACTTTATTACTATACAATAAATACGATTAATAGCTGTCCAAAGATATATGCTTACCACTTAAATTTATAAAAACAGAGCATTCACAAATATATCTTATGATGATAATGATTATTGAGACAAGATAAAAGTTTCTAAAAGTCGATGACCCTAGTGGCAAAATGCAACGTAAGTAAGTAGGTATAATACTTAGGTCGATGAATTAAGAGACATGTAACACTTTTAAATGTAACAAATTTGTTTTTATGCTTAAAAATCTATAAAATTAAAAATAAAGGAGTAGCACAGCGCCTTTGCAAAAAGTCCAGCATTACGAAAGGGTACATTCATAACATACACTTATCAATCATTTATCATGTAAAAAAAATATTTATTTTCATGCGTGATATTATATCTAACAATAAGTTCATAGGTTAGGTAAAGTATCTACAACTCGAATAACATCATTTTCAACAATGTATTTTCTTTATTAAGAACAGTCTCTTAGGGTAATTGGACGTCATAACGGCGGAAAATGGCGTGCATTCCGGCGTCAGGTTCTGATAATATTTTTTTCACCTATCTATGCATAAAATATGTATACAAGAGAACTTTCGTACTCTCACTGCGTTATGTATACTATATAAAAGGCAACCCTCGTAGAATTCCAATACACATAGAATATTCACACACTCAGATGAAGAACGGCGTAACGGTAAGTATAAAGTTTTAAAAAACTTTCCAATATTATTATCTAATACCTTTCCTCGTGGTTTTTCATTAATTGGTCCGATAAAGAAAGAATATATAAATATTACAATTTATAAAGTTAACGAGCAATGTTACTTAATGTACAAAATAGATATGCTCGATGTACTAACTACATAGCCTACATTTAACGTAGTAAATATTGATCCTGCATGTAATCACATGCCACCCTTTATGTAACGTGCCTTGGCGTAGTTTGAATAAGCAAATTATTCTTTTTTCATCTGTCTTGGGATTCCTACCTACCGTGTAATGAAAGGGTTACAATAAGAAGCAATATAAAGCCTCTTTACCTTTTGTATAGTTAAGTGATATGTTTTATTTAGCAATTAATCATCTTAATACATACATAAATACATACATTACATGTACTATAGTAGGTTTAGAAAAAAGTACACAACAGTACATTAAGTGAATTCTAACACTAACTAATTACAAAGGTACTCTTTAAGACACTTTGTAGGATTTTAGAGAGTAAGTTACTCATTAATTGTTATTTCAAATAATGCTGAACTTTTTCTATGGCCGTATGTAATTGTTGAAACAAAACATTATTTATTATTCTAGCGTCTAATATTATTAAATAATTTATAACTAAAAGGTAACTTCCGACGTTCCATTAAGACGTTTATTACGACGTCGTTAATCGCTTTCGGTCGCGCGATACGACTCGGCCGATAGTGGACAGCTCTGAGCAATCGAGAGCATCTCATACAACATGTGCGACTCGAGTCTCAACGCGCGATACTCACATTCGTACAAAAAGGACATTAAATGCCTATTTTTAATAAGTAAAACATCCTATATTAAATCTAAGCTCGACTGTATACGAGCCTGTAATTTTATATTACTAAGTCTTGTGACTAGATTTTTCTTATCTAAATAATACATAAGTAAATAACATAGGAATATTTGTACGACAAGATGCCATTGATCACGAGCGGTAACTCAAATGCAGACTACTAAATACACAACATTACACGATTAAATGAAATCACACCCAAAATATGAATTCCTAAATGTTCTCAATAAATTAATCTTAGCTTAGTATTTAAGCGGTATGATTGTCATTGTGTATAGGTACTTAAAATTAATTTCATATAATTAGCACGAACCGATTCCGTGGGAGATCGCGTCCTATAAAAATTCAATTAGTCTCTAGAAAAATATTTTTTTATTCTAAACACTTACAAAAATAACGGAGTCGGCTCTAAAGACGAAAGGAGAATGTGTTTCGAAGGCGGGAGTGGTCCTCGAGAAATTCTAACATGTCTTAGAAAGGTAGGCTGGCACGAAACATATTCTCGATGAGAGGGGGCGCCGGTACTAGGTCTTCAAGCTTCAGGTAGAAGATGCGCTGTAGCCCTTGCACGGATAAAGAGCGCAGTTCGGGCAGCGCGCCCAGCACGCGGCTGAAGTGCGGCGCGCCGCTGCCCGGAGCGTTGCCGCCGCCCGGCATGTGCGCCCGCAGACATCCGATGATTTTCATTTGTAATTGTTCCACTCGATGAGGCTCTTTCAGGCCGTGTCTCTCTGTTGACAATGAAAGTACATTTTATGAATAAATAACGCCAAAAGTCACAACAACAATCTCCATAGTCAGATACCTGTTTTCTTAATCTCGTAAATGTTTGTCACAGCGCAGGTTTCGAATAAGCGAATGAACTAATTATGTAAATATTATTAACTTAATTAAGTGAAACCGACAGGTTACATTTTTGAACAGAAACATTTTATTTTAACGAATTTGATAAATTAAATTAAGAACCTAGAAAACTCGTCTTTTAATTTTTTACTTTAATTCTGGGTACCATAAAAGTACCTATGTTTTACTATATGCATTTCAAATAAAAACACTAATTGTATTATAAAAGTTTGTAAATAAATCCAAACTAACCTGTAATGAGTGTCAAAGCGCAGAGACACGCGAAAGTAGAGATGTCAATATCCATGGAGTGCAGAGTGTTGCTGAAATCTAGTACAGCGTGCAGCCAGTCTCCAAAGGATCGCTGGCACTGCCTTTTGTCAAGCACGAGCCCGTTACAGAAAGTTAGCTTGGTGTCTTCAGGCCGTGTGCGGTAGGCTAACCTCAGCACGAACAGCTCCAATCGCGCCGAAGCAAAGAGCTGCTCGCGATCTTCCAGACACAATTCGCCGTATCCAGGAACTTTCTCAGCAAACACTTTGATCATATCGATTGACGTGGTTAATAGTGAGTAAAATTGTTGGATGACTTCTAAATCTGACATCGGTGGCTCCAATGTATTCGGTTCACGATATTGGGAGTAGTCAAGATTGGCAAAATCCGGCGATGTATCCACGTGGGCTCTGACTAGAGCTGTTATCAGTGATATTGGTGGACTCGGAGGTGATTCTTGTGGGCATTTAGGTTTCGATGGCAGCCGGCCCCGTCGTCCTTTCAACGAGTCAGTTCTTACAACTTCTTTAACCATCCCTACTGCCAGACATTTTTGAAACCGACAAAATTGACATCTATTTCGCCGTCGTTTATCCACGGGACACGATTTTTCGGCTAAGCAAACATATTTAGAGCCCTTTTGAACAGTTCTCTTAAAAAATCCTTTGCAACCCTCGCAAGTCCGCACACCGTAGTGTTGGCAGGCAGCCGTGTCTCCACACACGGCGCAGAGTTGACTCGGCGAAGACGGCGCGGCGCGGGGTCCGCTGCCTTCGGGCGGGCCTACCCCGGGTGAACTCGACGCCGAACTGGGAGCCGACGCCTGCATGCAATGGACTCTTCCGCCGTGAACTTTCGGGCTATCATTGGAACTACTAGATTCCGATCTCTGCACGGGCAGTGATGCTCTTCGTTGTCTCGCTGCTTGTTCACTACTCACATGTAGGTCGACGGAGCTCGGGTAGGAGGGTAGAGAATAAGAATCCTGATTGGGAGTCACACCTCCCGTGTCGAAGCCAGGACTGCACGGTTGAGGTGGTGCATAGTAAGTCGACGGAACGTAAGGAATTGAGGGCTGATGGTATTGGTATAAAAGTTGAGTTGAAGCATGGCCTTGATGCGAATATGCGCTCACATTGTAACAGTCTTCGTCCATTTTTATGCCGAATTCCGCCATTTCTTGTTTTGGATAACGAACCGAATATGTTTCTTCGAAACTGGGTAGGGCCGGTCCGAGCGTCGGCGAGGAGGTCTCGCTCAAAGGGGTGGCACGATGAGACTTGACTTCAGGAGCGACCGGTGCGTGGAACTCGACGTCAGGAAACGGGTCAAGATTTTCTTCTAAGATTTCGGAGGAGTCTTCTTGATATTGCGGTGACAGTAGATCAGTAAAGGACGAACCGTAGTTGCTCTGTAATAGAAATGAAATGATAATCGATAATGGAGGCGTCGCAATGGTAGGCGGCGGTTTGTCGACTGGGGCGGTCGTGACGCGCCAATAGCGGGCCCATTTCGACCGCATAGATATAGGTATTGTTTAAAAATTGTATCATCGCCTGCTTTATAATTGTACCAGGTGTTCTAATACTTTATTCATGTCACGTATTAATGAAATATATATCAAACCAAAAGTTGAAACGACATCGCAAATAATTTGGGAAGATTATATATAGTATTGTTGGGTTATTAATGTGGATAGTATTTAAATTTTTAAAGTTTGATAGGTTTATGTAGAAAGAATTGAGCTTGATCCTTACGTGTGTCTGCAGCAGTAGCATGCTGGAGGAGTTGGTTGTGAAGGCGCTTGGCGAGCGCGACTCTATGGCGCTCGGCCCTGCAACAATAGAAATTATTTACATTATTACAACGCACTATTAACACTGATATTTATAATTAATTAATGGCAATTTTGTTATTTCTGAGTATATTTTACAAAATTTCAACGCATGGACGACAGTAAACAGGGGTAGATTGCGTCGAGGTTTCCGGTAGAAATGGAATTGACGGCAATCCTTTGAACTATCACGCTATTCGAGCCGTGCATTATTTATATTTACCCTCGGCGAACATACTTTGGTTCTTCCTTCACCACACACGTAATTTACTAATCGATATATGTGTATCTGCTGTTTCAAATGGTGTTGGATCGCTCGCTTCCCTCTAATGAAGTGACGATGTCAAAGAAAGTTTTCCTATTTATACGGCAGTTTTGGCTACCGAATATTGGCGTTTTGAATACATCGTGTCACGGTGCTTGATTCGCCACGCCCAGAAAATTGAATCCTATGTATACACCTCGGTGGCGGACAGTAAAACAACGGTACAAGGAAATACAACTTATCGATGTAATTTGAACCTTATGACTGTCGACTTTGCGTCTACGCTTGAACGCATGTTGGCAAACTCAAATTTTAGGGCGAAAAAGCGATGGCTCCCTTGGGAGGTTATGAAATCAGTGGCATTTGCAATTTCTATTATGCATAGAACCATTAATTCCGGCCTTATTAAGCTATAAACAAAACAGCTTTTGTTGGTACGGGTTCAATGATTTTATAGTATATAAATATATATATTTAAATTTTAGTGTATGTTTTACATAAATAATAAAACTATATTAATATATATTTTTTAAATTTCCATTTCTGTGAAAACAATATCCGTTTCTTAGGCAGAATCATTCGTTAATAAGTTCTGCATGTCGTACCAAGATCTAGAATATGTCTTAGATGACATTATAAACTTTTCCGAATTCTTAGCCAACAACTTTACTACTGGGATTGATGTTTTCATGGCTATATAAATATTTATTATTTGTAAAATGTTAAACTGTCTAATAAGTGGAATTATCATATTAATAAGATTACTCATATTTACTTTTTATAATTTATGTTTAAGAATAATATGAATTATGCAGAATTGCTTGACCTTGACCTTGAAAATAATTAATTAATATGATGTAATTGATACTTTGTTGGATAATTGAGTTAGGTAATAGTATGTTATGCGGCGAGAAAATAAATATTGTCTTTTACGGCTTCTTGTCACGTGCACGTTGCACGGAAAACATAAACTAAAAGTTTCTCTACTTCTATATTCAAATATGGCATGACATAAATTATGCAAACGAGAATGATCTTTTTTATTTAATTTATAATTAAGTTTACTCCCTTTATAAGTTGTGGAGGTCCGCGTCCAGCAGTACGGCATACCTACGTGGCCTGAGAATTTTATTTACTATTGGGGTGGTATAAATGAATAAAAAAACACTACTTTTTTTAGACAAGTGTATAATGATAAGAAAAAATCTAAATAAATAAAAGAAGAGAATAAAACATGCTCGTCACTTATAAAAGCATCAAAAACAAAAAATACTTGGGAAAAGCTCTATCAATCAAATATAGTTTAGCAAAAGTTAGAAAATATAAACTTATAGAGTGAAATGCATCGGTAATGAATAAAATATAGGTAGTACTTAAGTTAGGAAAAATAACAAAAAGAGCTTTCAAGGTGTGTCAATAACGAATATAAAATATTAGATTCTTTTTGACTTAATAATAAGCCTAAAACTTATTCATACAGTGTACTTTTCATGCACAATAGTACAGTATTTTTATTTTTTATTGTAGTATTTTTTAAAGAGATTTTAATTCTTTTAACAAAAATTCGATAAATCAAGCTATACCACCGAAAATTAATTTTGGGGATGTCATAAAAAAGAATTAGAAGACATCCAGAATAAACACAAAACGTCCGTTATGCAAATATTTATCACGGTATGTAGTCAAACATGCCGTCTCTTGCGTCGCAAACGGCTCCTAGGCCGCTGGCTCTGAAGGTCGTCGCATAAACACATTCTATATAGCTTTTTGTGCTCAATTATAATTTTTATACATATCACACTGTGCACGTATAAGTATATATAGACGGTTGTACAATACACGGCACTAGCATAAAACTAGATTAACCTGTGTTATCGATGTCTCGTTTCACGCGGTATTCAACTTCATGTTTAAAAAATTGGCGGACTATGCAAATGTAATTGGCATGTTTTAAATGAAAAATATTGGCATGAACTGTGAAGTGTTTTGAGAAAATTTGATTGACACGTGTTCTGCTTAGGATTACATACGCCATAATAATACTCTAAATCAATCCCAGGGCAAAATCTTATTTCCATGTAAAAATTCAACTCCTTTGTTCCGTCGCCATTTTAAAAAGTGTCAGCGAATAAAAACCTTTTAATTTTGGCCGAAGTTAAACCCGGGAACACACAGGTATGTATGTACACTTGCAGAAAAGCACTAAAGGGTTACGTGTGTAACCCTGCTGAACTGATAGGAGCAAATCAAATAGTAGGTTAACAAAAATACGGTAGATTTAATTTACAGCCACAACGTCAGTTTTGGAAATAGATTTTCCATTCAATCCCTTTCTTCTAAATACATACATACATAAGCTCACGCCTTTTTGCCAGAACAGGCAGGCAGATGTGCTAGTATGACATCCACATTTCGCTTTAACACAAAGTGAAGTCCCATAATGTGATAAGGGGTGAGCCTATTGCCATATAGGCTACAAATTTCTGACTGATAATAAATAGAAAAATCCAATATCACTTTGCCCGACCCGGAATTCGAACCCGAGACCTCAGCTATGTAATCGTATCGTAGCACTTCTTCGCCACTGAGGTAGTTTTTTTAATAGTCACCACTTTAATCCAATACAAGATATTTTTTAATAGAATACAAGTGTTGCAAGCATTTGATTAAATGCCGACTATACAACAAGAGAGGGTTCAATCTCCGCACGGGTGTTTATGAGACTGCAAAGTCTCTTATAGTTTTGATATCTATACCTAATGTAAAACTTAATTTATCTTAATCTGAGGTCAGAATTATGTATATGACTGTTGTGACTAAAGTGTTCTTTAAGAAGTATAATGCAAGTTTTTCTAATCACCACAAACCTATCAGTTTAAGTTACTCAAGTACTAATTATATTCTTATATTTGAGACTATTTGCTCATGTTCTTGCAAATTTTTTTAATTCCTACATTGCGATTATATACATAAGAATTGACGGTCCTGTTAGTCACAACATTTCTGGTTAATTTTTTTATTATTTTATTCTTTTTGTCCTTTGCGTTGTCTTAAAACTTTAATTCTGTTCACGATATAGCAATGATTTAACTGCGGAAATTAACAAAATTAATTTGATCACAATCTTGTCTCAAAGTGCAATCACACCTGAATAAAATAATGAAACCTTCAAAATAGCTCTACCATGCCTCGCCGCCTACAAATCTTATGCAGTTTTAAATTGTGCAGAGATGAAGGCTATATTTAGTTGCCAGCAGCAGTTTTAATAAAAATATGAAAACCTACCCGTATTAACTGGTGTCAATTTTGCGGAACTACTTGGGTTCTTGAACTGCGCATGGGCAAAAACAAAAAAATATATAGCCATGCCTGGTTTCGTCGAGCTATATGACTGTACAGTTGAGCAGAATGATAAATAAATATAAACATACATAAGATGACGAACAATATTTATATTAATGTGATTGTGCATTTAGCTTGGTTTTGTTATTTTTTTTATTGCAATGAATGGCGAGACGAGCATTCCGTTCACCTGATGGTAAGCGATACGACCGCTCAAGAATAGTGGCAAAACCAAACTATATCTTGAATTACAATGTAATGCTTGGCATTACACTGCGCTCGCCATCCTGGAGATATAAGATATTAAGTCTCATTAGGTCCAGTAGTTACTCCGGCTACAATGTCCTTCAGTCCGAAAAACAACAGTGCTGTTGTTTGGTGGGAGAAATAGACATTGCGGTGGTGCCCACCCAGGCGGCCTCACACATATGAGAGACTTACCACCAGTAAAATTTACAAAAAATAATACTATGTGTATAGATAATCAATCACCTTACTTTTGTCGACGATTCTTCATAAATAAATGACGCGAAATATGATCCAAGGCAGAGAGTTTATGGTAAGATCGTGTAGTCAAACAGGCTATGTTTAATTTCTCGAATTGCTCGGGACGACGATAGGCTTGCTCCTTATTACATTTTAGAAGGGAAGTAATTTCATTGATTTATAATAATTAATAGAAGTATTGTCTTCTTAGTCTTTCTGTCTATTGTCTGGGTTATAGTCGTGTGCTAAGGTATATTATATTCATTAGTAGCACCACGATTCCCGAGAAACTGGAATCTGGTTAAAATTGCAGCATTTAATTAAATTTATATGGAACTAACATTATTCAGAGGAAAGATTGGATTATTTGTTTGCATTAAATAGGCTTTAAAATTTAAGATCCGATTTTAAAAAAATCACCACAAAATTTTATCCTTGATGAACATTGGCGACAGAAAATTTTCAAAGAAGTATATCTGAAACAGGGAAGAGTCGGGGCGGGCCGCTAGTCTATACACATATAAATAAAATTGAAGTGTCTGTTTGTAAAGTGCAAATAAAAAAAATGTCCAACTACATATCGTTATATACACGATACCTATAACGAAAATGACCTTAGAATTTTTTTTGTCTGTCTGTCTGTCTGTTTGTTCCGGCTAATCTCTGAAATGGCTGGACCGATTTTGACGGGACTTTTATTGTCAGGTAGCTGATACAATAAGGAGTAACTTAGACTACATTTATTTTAGAAAAAATATTTTAGAAAAATATAGTAATGTTGCAATGCCCAAGTACTGTCTAGTACCGCGCGCAGCTCACGCGCATGCCACCACTGGGCCGTCACGTCTGGCCCCACCAACGAATCAATAATAAAAATAAAAATACAAAAACAAATAAAAAAAAAACTAATTAACTTTTTTGTTAAATGCCACGCGGACCAAGTCGCGGGTACAGCTAGTATGTAATATATCTTAGTTTAATATCGAAGTTCCACCCAACAAATACCGCCTAAGCATGCAAGCATGTAATTTGTAACTTTCAATTAAAACTGCTGTTAGGTAACGCAATTATGCATCATGCAAAGACATTCCTACCCATGTAAAATGCGACTATAAAGTAGTGATGATGGATTGTCAAAATGTATTCCCAATGCAGGGTAATTAAAATACCCTGTAAATAAATAACATACTACTTATTTGTCACATTATAGTAACAACCAATTTAAGGCTAATCTTATATTACATGCAAAGTTCTTGTATATAATGCAGTGGTTCTGTGCTCGCCTTTTTGTATTCATATTATAATAATACATTAATATAGATTTAAGAATGTGTCACGACAAAAAATCTAACATATTACGAACATTGACCGGCAACGCATTCGGGTTGAGGATAGTTATTCCTCTTGGTGCCCTGTATCTGCTGGCGTTCCACAGGGCGGCGTGCTGTCTCCTTTACTCTTCGCAATTTTTATAAATTCCATAACCAATCATCTCTGTTCTTCCTACCACCTCTACGCTGATGATCTCCAAATTTACACCCGGGCGCCCTTGGATAAGATGGTTGACGCTATTGCGAGAATTAACTCAGACATACAGCTAATTTGTGAGTGGAGCAAGACCTATGGATTAATGGTAAATCCATCCAAAACACAACTAATTGTTATTGGCAGCTCCAGAAAAATCTCAAATATAAACTGGAACCAACTACCATCCGTCTACTGTAATGGCACCTCCATCCCATTTAGCGACACAGTTAAGAATCTAGGTTTGCTCATTGATAGATCCTTAACTTGGGGCCCGCAGCTTCGTGAACTTAGCAGAAAGCTGTTTGCCTCGGCAAGGTCCTTGCGAAGGTTGAGCAATCTTCTGCCCATTACCACGAAAATTTCACTTGCGCAAACTCTCCTTCTCCCCATCCTTGATTATGCCGATGTCAGCTATCTAGATCTCACCGAGGACCAACTTAATAAGCTTGAGCGTCTCCAGAATTTTTGTATAAGATTCATATTTGGCCTTCGCAAATATGACCACGTTTCTGAATTTCGTACTAAGCTCAAGTGGTTACCCATCCGGTTTCGTCGGAATACTCATATTCTTTCACTTTTATACAATATATTGTTTAATCCTCTCACGCCCCGTTATCTGAAAGAACGATTCATTTTTCTTCACGACTCACATTCAAGATCCTTGAGGTCGTCGGAGAACCTTAAACTGAAAATGCCCATGCACTCCACAGCATTCATGGACAAATCATTTGCAGTCCAAGCTGTCCGACTGTGGAACTCGCTTCCAGCCGAGATAAGACGGGCACGAACACTGTCGTCTTTTAAAAAAATGATTAAAGACCATTTCCTTTCTCAACTAGAGCGTAGCTGAGGAATATCTTGTCCATTCGCCTCTCTGGTAAATGTTAGGATAGGTATATATATTTATGTATATGGTAAATTGTATGTATGTATATTTTAATATATTTTGTTGGTATGTATTTGTATATATGTATGTATATATTATATATATGACTATTTTATATACTTTAGACTGCCCGCTCATTTTTCCTATTTCAATATCCATCCAAAGGTTGCCTGGAAGAAATTACCTAGAGTGATAAGGCCGCCTCTTGTACTATTATTATTGTGTTGTTTCTTCATTGTATTGTTTTTTTACTTTGTGCAATAAAGGATATATTATTATTATTATTATTATTGACATTGCAAATATTAGAAGCGAATAAACGGTATTGGAGTCAGAATGTTGTGTAACTTATTTGCTATTAGTCGTTTGTTATTAGTCAGTCGTAATAATTAGAACTAGTTAGGTGCTGGACCAAAGGTAAATTTAAATTACGTAAATATAAATATGTACATACTTCGGTGTCAATTTATAGTAACAATATTGTGAATACAAATTATCAATTTTCTAGTTTTGTAAATTTATTGTGCCATGAATTATCACTTAGTTACAATGTAGCAGTCAATGAATGTTCTAGTTTTCTATGTAAACAATTTTGCTGTACATTATTTAGATCGTTTTTGTACCTTCAAGGTATAGTCATAACTTAAACATACAAGCGATTACTATAATAAAATTTTATTTAGACAAGAAAATAAAATGAACGTTTGCAAATTAACGTAAGTGATGATTCATTGTTTACTAACTTTTTATTTATTATTCTCTCTTTGTTATTGTTTTTCGCACTTTTAGTACTACTCGCGGCCTTTTTATAATTGCTAAGGCATCCTATACCTATCATTGAAACTTAAACAAAGCGAAAAACGATAAAACTAGGTCTGCGGCGCTCCTTTATAAGTGTTGGCTTGGGCGGGCGCACATGACCCTCCTCTAACTGGCTATTTAGCAGCCTGTGTAAATAAGGTGTTAGACTAATTTAGCAAATAAGAACAACTTGGGTCATGATATAGTATAGAAGTAAAACGGAACGTAATTCTTTAGATAATTATTACTGTCGCTTGACTCTATCAAACGAACGCGAGTTTCCACGAAGCTATAATAATGTAAGTATGCTGTGAGCGGCACACTACAGGGTGTATTTTCTTCAAACCTATTAAGTTAATTGTGCATATTGTGTAATTATTATTTTTATTGTATCAATCTATTTACTATCCCTAGGACAATATGCCTTGCTCTACCAGGTAGAGTACACATAGCGATACTCAGGTATGGGTGTTTCCTTGCTAGATAAAAGCGAGCAATAATGAATTATAGATACACAATTAACTTTGAAAAGTCAGAGGTGCGTGCCATATGCCTCATAAATATGTCAGATTTTCGTATATCCTAGGCAGTGAAAACGCTATTAGATGAATTATGCCTAGTTGGGTATCTTCAATCTACGACCACTTTCGCCATCTGTAGGGCGGAGTAGCAATAAATAAAACTGACTTTTATAATAACGTTAGCGCCATCTACTACTAACATTACACGCGAACCTTACAATTAACGTACCCTCAGCGCAACCCCACGCACGTTTTACCCTGTATAAATGTTACTAGACGATCCGCTAGATGGCGGCACGGTACTACAATTGTTTCGTTATTGATTTGTTTTTACGTATGTTGGCGTACGTCAACTACGTAAGTTGCGTTTATGAGCTTTGTCGTAGTGTGACGTTTTCACTCTTAACGGTTTTACGTAAGCACATCGCGTAAACATTACGGTGACGAAATTTTCCCGAAGTTCGCTGAATAATTGGACAATAAAAAACAATGAAGTGGCAATCATCTATTTGTGGCTTTTAATAACTCTTGATGTGTATCCGTTTGCAATATGCTATTTGGATTGTTTACGAACAACATGTTACGCAAAATTATAGTATGCAAAATGTATTTTTTAAATTTTTCTCAAATATACGTGTATATCTTTGGGATATTCCTGAAAGGGTAGAGATGCCACTTTATATCGCGGAGCTTATTTTCGTATTAAGATGAAGACACAAAGTTTATTCCTTGGTAATTTATGGGAGATTACTCAAAGTAGGGTCCCCGATATGGGAATCGAACATAAGACCTAACGGTTCACCGCTCAAACATACAGCCACTAAACGAATGAAGCGATTTTAAGTTTTTAGCTGCAGGCAAATTATGTAAAATATTAAGAAATGTAAACAAAAAGTTCATAACACTACGTGATTGATTTAAATTTGTTCAATTCAAAGAAAATCCTGGTTGTGAAAAAAGTTACAATTCAGCGGCCCATCTATTTTTAGTACCTAAATAAAAGAGTTTTCAACGGGGTGTGGAGTTCTTATCATAATACGTATTTCGTGTAGACGGCATTAACGATACTGCAAATAAAAGCGCGTAAACGGGGGGAAACGTGCGTGACGTCATAGCCTCTGACGTCACGCCTCCCCATCCGCCGTCGCGCCGTTGCTATCCTATAGCCTCCCCCTATTTCTATTCTAATGTCATAATGGATCTTTAGGTTTATTCACTATTTCGAATAAAGGCGTGAAACTTTCTACGAAGGCCATTTTGTATTTTTTAACGCAATTGCAGATATAAGTGACGTACATATATTTAGTAGTACAATATTATAGTGCTTTTCTTTTTTAGTACATGACGAATAATTCAGGATTCTGTATTTTCTAATTAAGTACTCGCCAAATATTGTCAATGATGATCAGTGACTGTTTATGTCGTTATTATCAAAAAATAAATCATATTAAAATGTTAGTTATCTCTGTGAAATGTGACTCGACTCAATAAAATATGTTTCTCGACAATATCAATTTTCTCTTGTTTATAATTGTTGTCATTTCTCTCTTTTGTGGATTAATTTGTCTCTGTGCCAGGATCTAACCCGCGGACTTTTTCCACAGCCCGTATCTAACCAATTGCGCCACGAAGGCTGTTATAAATATTGTTATTTACTGCTCGGGGCTGGAATGTCCCAATTCGGTGATAGTCTCACCTCTAATCACATCTTAGAACGGAAAAAAGTTTGGCACACTGAGGCATTCGTTTACCTACAACTTTGTAGATAGGTGTGAATACTTGTATATGATATTTTTTCACATAAACATAACATCACAATAACATTGTTAAAGTGCCTCGGTGGTGTAGTTGTTTTTGTATGATTACAAAGCTCGGTTTCAAATCCCGGGTCAGACAAAGTGATATTGGATTTTTCTATTCATTATCAGCCGGAAACTCGTATATCATCAGGAATTTGTGTCCGCTATAGCGATAGGCTCGCCCCCTATCATATCGTGGGACGGAACATACAAGGTGAAATGTGGGTGTCCTGGTTGTACCTCTGCCTACCCCTTCTGGGAAAAAGGCGTGAGTTTATGTATATATGTTATTCATACAATAGCACATTATGTTGGCGAGGCTTTATAATTGAAACGAGTAACTGGTTCCATCCGCCGGAACAAGGAAGTTATCATTGATTAATTTTCGTCTCTACAGTGTATTTTTTATTTATTACATTTATTAGCTGAAATTATTACAACCAATATAAAATCTTGCATAAAATTAAATTGACCATTTTTATGTTACAATGTATAGTGACTCTAATTTGTTTGGTAAGAAGGGTTTTTTTTTCATAAGAATAATCACTGTCATTTTTGTATGTTGTCTGTTAAACATTACTGATCATTGAATTAAATGTTAGTAAATAAATTGATGTATAATTATTAGATATTGACGATTTTTTAACCGCAATGCTTAGGTACAAAATAAAGCTATCAGTTATTAGCCCATGTTGGTCTAAAAATCTTTTTATACGTAAAACAAATAAATAATACTATTTTATTCTTATATTGTATACTTATCATATTATAAACATTTCGTATCATAATTGATAAAAGCAATTTATATAAGTTTTATATTTTATTTTTAGTAGATTGGCGTGAAAGAAAGTAGATTTCTTAACTTATTTATGCAAAGATTACTGTAGATCGTAATATGTTCTGTGTTTTAACAACGCTAGAATTTCTTGTCCGTTCTTCTCTGGCGAAAATAGCCTTGTGAACGGGGTGGAAATGGAAAAAAAGTGACTGAATCTAAATCATGTATGACATTTTATGGATTCAATAAATATTTCATTTCATTTCCACAGATCTCTTAAGCCTTAATTGCTGCGAATCAAAGTTTTTTATAGCTATATTTGTACGCAGCTTAACAAAGAGAAGCTGATTAAAATAGCAATATCGGCAGCCAGATAAGAGTTTACTGGTACTTTTTATGCACGATATACAATGTGGGCTTTGCAATTAATATTTTTACTACCGCCTACAAGGGCCACTGATCGCGTCCGTGATGGGAAGAATTTTTCTGAATCGTTTAACCCCTTGTTTATATGTTTATTTAAGGCACATTTCTCTCATAAATTTTAGTACAAAAGTTGCGCGCGTGTTAAGCCGTGTTTGCATGTGGAAGTTAGAGGAAGTCAGTAGACGATCGGGCGGCAAGGCCGTCCTTGAAACGGAGCGCGCGGATCGATGTGTGACGTAACACGGCTCGTGACGTCACGGGCGATGCAGAGGCCGAGGCCGCCGCCGTCGGTACCGCGCTACCACCTGACGATACCGGCCGGCGGCCACCCTTACAATATACAGTCGCTTTCAAACACCCTCATGCAAATATTTTTAGACAAAGTGACGTAATACCGCTTTTATAAAGAATACGATATTATGCTTTACCGCGAACCGAACAACACATATTTACAACATTTCCTGGTATGTGCAATATAGTAGTTTTTTTGCGGTGTTGATAATTTTGTGTTGACAATTTCCTTTTCTTAAATCTTGATTTTAAGAGTTGGTGTAGGTCAAAAAATGTAAATTGGAGAAATTAATTTTATACAGATATGATTGTATAAGTTATTTATTTTCTAGAGTTTAATTAAAAATTCAGTTTACTGATTTGTAATAAAAAATAATTGTATTTGAGATATATGGAAAAACTATTCCACATCGCTAATCGCAACGAGTCTTTACTATGGTTATAAGAATAAAAAGTGAAAGTTTGGTACCGTTTACCGGAAAGTTAGTTCAGAATTACAGTTCTCTATTCATTTGGGATTATAATGTTTGCTATTTGTCGAGATCGATTGGCGTGTCTCGTTGTTGCGTATGTGTATGGGAGTGAAGTGGTATTAGTGAAGCCGATAGCGGATCTAATGAACGACACATAATATGCTACAATATAGTTTGCGACAGCAATTTGCACAGTGTCACATCTCAGCAGGTGCAACGTCTGCCGAGTGGCGGTTGCGACAACCGATTGGGCAAGTGGCAGCGGCAGGCAGTTTTGGCTGAGGCCATCGGCTTCGGAGCCGATCGCCACATAAACATCCCACATTATACTCACGGTTACCTAACTCGCCCCGAGTGAAACAAATCCGTAAATAATTTAGCGGCGTACACAATAAAACTTTTCGCATGTCAAATACTGCTATTGCCGTGTGTCGGAATATTATGATTATGACACTCGCGATATGTTCGATGCATATAATTTATGCAGACTAGACGAAGCGTCGTGGATCATCTTCGACTGGTCGTGTGAGTGTTGAAATGTGTTTCACCATTACTTGTTTGTGTTCTACCTAAATACTTATTAAACTATCGCGCAATCACCAAAATATTTGCTTAAGGCGTGTATTAAATCCTACTGTGACGCGAACGTTATGTGTGATTTGTATTCTATTATATTAATCAGGATATTGTATAGTCCGAATATAATTTATGTTTAAGGCGGCAAAACTTGTATTTTTCCATATTTCAGGTTATATCACATTTAAGAATATAATTAAAGGCGGAACGCACCGGTAGAAAAATATTTTATTATCTTATCCGAAATGAGGAAATACAATAAGGGAGAAGTAGTTAAGTAAAGGAGAAAGAGTTTCGATAAGTCGAACAATTTCTTGTTCTTTGTAATCCTTCACTATTTTTTAAATAATTCTTTCAATAATTCTACACTTCAGAAATTGTTTTAACTTCCACTGTATTTAAAAAATATATCTTAGCTTTTTTATACGATGTATGTAAAAGTTTCTGCGATGAGATAACTGGGTATAATAAACACAATAAATTATAGCAAAATAATTTGTAACAACAGGACGCAAGTAAAGTATGTAAGGAGTAAAAAATATAAAATAAATTATAAAATAAAAAAAAATGGGTACGTACGTTTGTGTTGGAATTGTCTAAGGCCGCAGTGTTGGCTGGAGGGCGTCAGCAACGCACCTCGCATTCTAGCCGATGGCCATCATCACGACAGTTCCACACAGTCTACAATACACCGAGAGGTTCTACACAACGAAAGCGAAAATAAACACAGAAGTAGTGGATCGCGTATCGTCGTACGGGCGCTGACCTGGCGCAGGCTTTTCGGGTTCCAGCGAGGTGGCGCGCGGCTCCAGGGTCAGACTGAGGCACGCGCCGGACAGACCCAGTTCGCTTAGCAGGATCCTCATGCGGTCTGGCACATTCCACTCACTGCACGCGCACTCACTCACTCAGTCAGTTGGTTGCGTGTAGGTAGATCGCGAGAGGGCGCGCGGAGGCAGGTACGCGCTGGCGAACGGGCGGTGCGTTACTGAGGCCGCCGCCGCCGAGGCTGGTGGCTATATCGCGCCACCTGACGTCACCACGGCGACGTCACACGCGCGACGTCATTAACGGTACCTCCCACGGACCGCCCGCCGCCCGCCGCCCGCCGGCCTCCGCTGCCGCCCGCCCGAGCCTGCGCTAACGGCATCGCTAGTACGGAACGGAGCTTTCGTACGCCCGCGCCCGTGCTTGCGACCGAACGCCATACCGTTCCCGTCTGCCGAGCTTTTCAATAATAGCCTCGCATACTCATTCAACCACCCATATTGTTGTATAATCAAACAAACTACATCACAATTTTCGTATTTTGTATTTCATAACATTCTACGTAAACATTCAGTGAATAACTTTTTTACTGTATTTGTAATTAAGGTTGCAGAAAAGAATTACTGATTGCATGGCGCTTTGAACAAGTCGGTGTGAAAATCTTCAGCAGGAGGCCTATATTGAGCAGTAGATTTGCCGAATATATTACATTATAGTAAAATTACGAGCCATTGAAATTAAAACCATATTATTTTAAATTCGTGCCAACGTATTTGAGTGAGTACTTAATTTGCTGTGAAAATCATCTTTGTTATACAACTGTAACGTTTATTTTGAGAAAGAAAACCTTAAAATAAAAAATGAAGACGGTAAATCTATTACATGAAAGACAGACACAAGCGTACAAATCTAAATGGATAGATGCAAAAGAAGCAACAAGTTTAACTTTGGCTCGTATATTTAGGTCTTTAGGATTTATACGACGATACGCACGTCTAATTTGGTAACATGTATTTATATTCTTTGTAATGGTAATAGAATATAGAGAGGATTATTGAATAAAAGGTAGTAATATATAGTAGTAATATGCCTAAAAGACGTGGAAAATGAAACATCTCCGACGCTTTCATTCATCGTGAAAAAGTAAGATAATAAATTGCCCCATCCCGTCGTACTTATGAAGGATATTTTACGGTACTACGTCATCAACATTATCCTGTAGTTGATAACAGTACGTTTTGAAAGAGCCTGGTTGTGGAATAATGATTTTATATAAGTTTTAAATTAATATTACAGTACTAAGTGCATATAGGTGACGATTTTTTTTTATCTTAGTGGTAGTAATAGTTATACGTACGTTGTTTATATTGCATTAATGAAGGTAAAATGTTTTAGCAAGGTTTTCTACTGTGACCCACAAACAGGGTCGGTGAAACATGTACCCTAAAAATTCAAAAGTACGATTTGGCGCGTAGTCACGCCACATGCCAACTACGATTGGAGTATAAAGTAAATATAATTACCCGGCATTTTTCCTTTTTTATTTCTAACATTGAACCTCTTCGTTAGTTTCCACGACCAATTAGCGCATGAGCTAACCAATTAGCTTTCAACGCGAAAGTTTACGGAATTCAGCTTTATATAAAAGCTTTTTTATGAATGCCCCGTATTGGTGTTAGTAAGTGCCTGGTATTTTAATCTTTCTTATTTAGAAGGAAAATAATCTATATTATTTGGCGTAGAGACTACGAACATATATTTGAGGTTGCGGGTTCGATTCCGAATTAATAAATGTCGTAGCAGTTAAATATATAGTTTTTGTTTATTATACTTGTAGTACTTAACCAATATTATATTATAATAAAAAAAGTTTTTTTAAAAGTTATGTCATTAAGTAATGATAGGGGAGTATGTTGTGTCCTGTCTGTTATACGGCAACATACTGAAGCGATGGTAGATTTGTGGATGTATGTAAAACTACATGAATGAATATTTGGAATTTGACTTTGATCCTGCTCGAGTGAATATGCGTGTTGATTACCAATCTTATTTCGGATATGGCTGTTTGTACATGTGTAAGTTGTATGTAAATTCCACTATTATATGCAATTTAGATACATGGGGAAATAATTTTCATAGTACAGGTAAACTGGTCAGTGAATATCGCTAGTCATGAACATGTAATATATATACATATATATTTCTCTATACATTAAAAACCAGAATACATTGCATATTTTTTATAAAACTTCCCAGTTATTATTCGCCGTTTCGCCCTGCACGCCCTTTGGTTTGCTTTTTTTAACCGACTTCAAAAAAGAAGAATGTTCTCAATTCGTCGGAATGCTTTTTTTATGTATGTTCACCGATAATTATCAAGCAGTTTCTGCAGGAAGTAATTTTTCTACCGAGATCTTTAATATAAGAAGTAACATTATAATTTGATATGCCGTTAAATATAATCAGAAAATGTAGCGTTCGCCATGCTTATTTGAGTAGTTATATTTATTTCCCTTTCATAAATAAAGTACAAATGTTTTCACGAATGTTGCCGAATCGCATTACGAGTAAGGATTATTTGTAGTTCCAATTTAACTTTTCAGATTGGAGTCGTAACGTTCTGTATTATGTTCGGAAATATAAATAGCTTTACAGACTTTAATTACATAACTGTTACAGCAGATTTTATTAGGCAGTATACTTCTGCATTTAGGCCTGTTTTAAATATTTCTAAGTTGGCCTGTAGGAAGAACCGATTTCAGCGATTTCCAGCGATCTTTATCTTACCTACAGGATAGGCAGATTAGCTGTCTGTCCTTTGGGTGGGTATCCACGCTGTGATACTCGATCTCCCTTTGAGAACCTTTCTGCTGCGTCAAGCATCACGTCTTGGCTCTATGCGCCCCGCCCACTTCATTTAGCTAATCGACTGAATTGTTAGTGACTAGTTTTTTTACAGATCTCCTCATTTCTGATATTAAATTTATATCGAGCATATTGAAATAAAAATATTTTTACGGATTTTATCGAGGATTTGGTAACATTTTTACATTTGTTAACTTCTCGATGTGACGTTTCGATTAGTTTACAGCTTTCGTGGTTACGGGGTGGACCGCGGTCAAAATTAGTTTTACTTTATTCTCGTAAATCTAAGAAACCATTATATCGAGCATAGCTGTCTCCATAGTTCGCTAAGTGACCTTGAGACTTTTTTAAAGATGCAATAAAAAGTTAGGTATGTTTCCGTGCCGTAAGTTTACTAGAAAAGCAATATAAAATTATTATATAAAAAGACTAGATTTTTTTATATTATAATAAATAAATAACATTGCTTCTTTTTTTTAATAAAGTTAATACCTTATCCAAGACCACTGGCAGATTTCTGAATCATTTATAATATATCTAAATCCCATTAACGTATTGCAAAACACAAGAACGTTTATAGCGGTATGAGTGCGAATATAAAAGTGCATGAGTGACGCTGGTCCTGGGTGTCGGGCGTCGGGCGGCCACGAGCGACGACGACGGCCGACGCATCCCGTGCTCCCATTCGGTGCAGACTAGGCAACGTTTCCGCATTGATTGCGGACTACGTCACACTCGGACACTCACAGTGCGGCTCATTACTTATTGTCCACGCAAAACACTGTGATTACCTCAAACAAACATCTAACACGTCTAGTTATCCATGCACAAATACTTACACTATAAATTATTGACGATATATTCAAATTGTATTGGCATTGTATGGAAATTTATGTCTAATCACCGCTGTAAATAATTAATTTATTTTTCTCCGAGTTTATGCTTTGTTTAGTAATCGAGTGATTTTTTATTAGCTGTACATAATGTCGTGCAATGAAACAAAAAGTGATGTCATTCAAATAATTAAGAAATGAAAAGGTTTTTGAAGTGGCTAAATGAATATTTTCCTGCTTTGTTTCCAAACGAAGTCGTAGGCATGTAAGACCTTCTGGGAGTTTTATTTTAAAAGGGTGGCTCGCGTGAAGCCTTCAAAAATAAAACCATAAGGCACCTTTATGAAGCAACCCGCTTCAATGGATTATTTTCAGCATAAGCAACGAAACGGAAAACGTATTTTGGTTGATAAAAGTAGCTGCCACGTCGGCGGGTTTAGAAAAAGAATATAGTCGATTGATTCAAGTAAAAAAGAGCGTGCATCTTTAACTAAATTTGATAATAATACTTAGGCGCCTTAAAAAAAATCGATATACACGTTTAATTAAAGCTTAATAGCAAGGTATATTATCAATATCTTCTATCTATACATACAGGGTATCTCAAGACTGCTAACGAAAACGAAGCCGGGTGGTAGTTTAGGCGACTTCAGACACAATGCAACGAAAAACAAAAAAATTGATTTAGATTCACTAAATCAATTTTTTTGTTTTTTTTTTTTATATGGTCGTATTTGGATGGTGAATACATTTTTTCCTAAAATAATAGTGTATACCCTTTTATCTAAGGTATAAAAGAGTTTAAATTATTATTTTAGCAAAGTATGGATTTACCACCCAAAAATGACGATATATAAAAAATGGTAAATAAAAAATGTCGCGTTTGTTTACAAAATTTTTAGTTGCATTGTGTTTCTAGTCACTTAAAACTACCACCCGGCTTTGTTTTCAGTAGCGGTCTTGAGATACCCGGTATAATACATTTGTATCTTTTCGATGACTGTACCTGGAAGAAACATATATGAGAAATAATATTATCTCGGGACTGTATTAACGAAATAGAAGCCAAAGAAATGATTGTAAGACGTTTTGTCTCTTTGTCTGTGCCTTTGTGTGTGCTAATCTCAGAAACGGCTGAACCGATTTTGCTTAAATTTGGTGCTTGGGTAGTTGACACCATGGATGAACACATAAGCTACTTTTAAAAAACATAGTTTTCCGTGGTATGAACAAGGAATGCAAATATGTTTGTTATTTTTTATACTCAAAGTGATGGTCATGGGATAAAATAAGAAGGGATAGAACGAGATATAGCGGGACGGGACGGTAAAACAGTATAGCGGACGGCAGTTATATTGAATTTAAATATACTTACATTAAATAGTATGACAAATAATATTTTGCTGATGCAGGCTGGACTCAAAATACCCGGGCGAAACCGGACCGGACCGCTATTATAAATGTTTGTAATTTCACTGTTTTCTTTTTATAAATCATATTAAATTGGAAGGTGTTTATAATTTTATAGATAGTCACTATAAATACTAGAATATCCCAGGTATTTGGAAGGTTGGACATCGTGTGTTAAATGTTTATTACCATTACAGGATTCATTACGCCAGGACATCCTCCGTGGTGCTGTTGGTTAGACGTCCGATGTGAAACGAGAATCCCGGGTTCGATCCCCGCACCGAAACAAACAAAAGACTCGATTTTAATATGGGGTCAGGCACAGATCACTCCCAACTGTGGGGGTCAGGGCTACGTATGTGTCTGTTGGGTGTATTTATTTATTTATCACAATCATGCTGCATTGTTCTCAGAAAAAGAGATTGAAAAAGTTAAAAATATATTTAAATAAAAATATTAATACATATGTGAAATATGATCCCATTGTTTATTAAAAAAATAAAAGGATTTTAATTCCTAACGTTTATTTTTCTTCTATGATCAAACTTTTAATGTTATTGTTATTTGTTGCGA
Source organism: Hyles lineata (assembly GCA_030180105.1). NCBI lineage: Eukaryota > Metazoa > Arthropoda > Insecta > Lepidoptera > Sphingidae > Hyles > Hyles lineata. Next base: position 10,611,568 of record JARJEE010000005.1, on the reverse strand, counting down.
ACATACCTAAGTTTATTATTCTAAGTGATGTTTTTAATGAGTTCAAAATGCGAAATCTGAATCAACAATGATAGAAGGGGTAGCAATGTGGAAGAAATAATAATATGAACATTGTCCATTGTAATATGTGCAGGTAAGCACAAATTACTTCTTGTTGTCTTTACTCCGAAACTAAAATAAATAGAAAAACTCTATAAGTAATAAATCTGTAGGAGCATGAAATAAAATCACTTCAAAACGTTTTAAAGTTGTTGAGAAAATCTCACATGAAACTTCAACAGCAACAGAAATTTATCTTTTTTTCCTTTAAGTTTAAGACTGCTTACTTATTCATAGCAGAAATACTGGATCACCATTTACAAAACAGATATCTAAATCGAACCCGATGTGGTTACTTGATAATGGATCCATTTGACAACTAGAGATCGCCTTCTGGATAGGTCTTTTTACTGCTGAGTGTATTAAGATTTACGACGTCTTCCATTTAATTTTTAGTCGCTGAAATGAAAATATCCAAGTTTAAAATTTAACTGGATATTCTTATGTATTGTATGGTTAATTTAGCACCCATTTGGTATAAAGAACATTTTTATGCTAATACATTAAGTAAATTAAATGGTCCTATACTAGTAGATCAAGTGATTGAAAGGCTCTGATGGTTGGAATACAAACTGTAGTATCCATAGGGATTTACTGAAATGATTTGGTCTCGCTTGGCGACAAAATTATCTGCTCATAAACAGGTTTACATAGCCTCAACTGGAAAGGTAGTATATTTGCTTTGGTAACTTTAATTAATAGGGTATTTGACTATGATCGATTTTTAGCAGTATTAAAGTAGATTGTAACATGAGGTAAATATTAGTATTTTGAATGAATGAGTGCGATTGCAGAGGATATATCGTACCGTCTCTTTCACACGCGAACACTGTTATGCATGTTCAGCTTAGTGACGTCATTAGTTTTGTTTTGCATCCTTTTGTTTTTACTCCCACTTCGAGATTGAAAACATTTCTAACTTGTTTACTTACGGAATCGACAAATGTGTTTGTTAGATTTGGACTATCTTTAGATAAATAATGTAAAAATGGACTTAAATACCATATTTTAACCATCGTGTATGGTAATCGATACCTGATTGATATTTAATATAATATGGATTGTATAAATATTGTTTTGATTATATTAGTTGAGGAATATATATATTTTGTGTTGGGGTTGGTGTTTACCACTTTGTGTCCGCATTCAGTTCGGTGCATGTACCTATGTATTTGCGGCTGTTAAGATTGGTCGCATGCCCCAGTACTATTTTGCTCAGAGAACGGGCAAGCGTCCAGTTATTCTAATTTTACCTATAATCGATGCCGTCGCATCGCCGACTCATCGACAAAAGACTTGCCCATCTGTCAAAGGTGCGATTTGTGAAGGATTTAACGACATAATACGTACCTTTCCCGTCAGTATTATAGAATCGAATTTTATTAAACATAGGAAGGACCTAGGAAGAACCGGTATTGCATTAGTGATATATTGTAAAAACAACGTAATAACGATACGAGCCCTGACATAAACTATCCCTATCTACGTGTCCTAAAAGTCTTTAGAGCTTATTGAGAGATTCTCAGTAAGGCGTTGCTTTCATATACTTTTTTATTATATTTTTTTCATAAATTTATTAACACTCATTTTTTTATCAAGGTGTCCGGCGTCTAACTAGCTGCGCCACGAAGGCTGTCAAAATAAATAATTATATCAACCTTTCCTTCAACTTTGTTGTAATTCTAACAACTGATTTAATCAATTAAGACTATTACTAAAAAGCACCCACTTAATAAATATTATTCACCTATTTAAAGTGCATAATAAAATAATTCATTAATGAAAGGAGTCATACACGAAAATATATTTCGAGGTATAAGACATTATATGAAGTAAGATTAATATTTTTCCGTCGCAGTACGAAGGAATCTTATTCTTAAGCAAAATGGGGCTTTAGCTCATAATAGCCGAAGAACAAGGGACTATGTCAATGAAAATGTTATTTCCTGGATCGGCACTTATGGACTAATTAGACAGGCACCGAGATTCCCAGGCATATTCCCACAGGACTTTTAAATACGATTACGTAAAAATTTAGTTTACAAGAATTAGTATGAAAATTTTGCTATTATTACATACTGAACTTCTGTATCCGCTACAATCGAGAATACGATTGAGAGTGATGAACTTGGACGTACTATTTTAAACATTTACAATGGAAAAAAAAACAACCGTGTAGTTTTTGGGTGTGATGTTTTCTGCTACAGAATGGGACAAATTTGGTTCATTTTTTATATTATTGTTCCGGTAAATTAGCAAAAAGGTAATTGTATGGAAAGTAATGACTCCCGACCAAGAACATCCATAGCGCTTGGATCGTGGATGTGTTGCCGGCCCATCAAATCATGATCATGGATGGTAGCGGGAAGGAAAACGGAAAGGAATATTAGGCATCCGGTAATCCTATTCACCGAACGAAACGCGACTGTAAAACTGTCGCTTAACTTCGATCTCTTGAAAGACAGTGGTACCACCCGCCCCGGACGAGCCTGCCTATTCATGCTGAATCATGACAGATAACAGTGAGGCTCTACCACCTTTTAAATTTGCTAAATGAAATTAAATTTAAATTAATTTGTTTAAGCAAATTAAATGTAAGCAAAACATAATCCGTTAAATAAATGTAACATTTCATGGATTTCCTTTAATTTAAGATGCTACGTTTGATGGAGAAAAATAGTTCTCATGATCGAGCCTTTTTATTGTCTCTATTTTAACTACAAGGCGGGTTCGATTCCCGCGTCAGATGTTCGATTATTCGAAAATCTTTGAAGGTAGTTTAAATTGTTTCCAAAATTAAATATCTTCAATATCAATATCTTCTTCCAGTCAAAATTATCCAAAATTCAAAAACAAATATTATTATTTAATATTTAAGATACTTCCCTTCCATGTGGCATAGCAGTGGGACGCCCTGTAAATACTAATAATTTCCAATATTTAATTCTACTATCAATTATGTAATAGTTTTAAAGCTCTTCAATATGTGGAATATTTTTTATTGATAAAGATGTGTGCGTTAATTACGATAAGAGTTATTAACATTTTAGCGTTCCGAATTTTAATTAACCAACAAAAAGTTTTTTATGTTCCTGAAAAAAAGGTACTAAACTATTAAATGTGATAAAATTTATCAAATTTAAATGCGTGGTGGCCTTTTGGTAAACGGACTAGACGCGGCTGCCAATATGTTCACGGAGGTCGCGGGTTCGAATCCCAGGGCACACCTCTGACTTTTCGGAGTCATGTGTGTATTGATAGTCAATCACCAAGCACTAAAACGGTGAAGGAAAACATCGTGAGGAAACCTACCATACCATAGCGATTTATAAAAATTTCTATGGTATGTAAGTCCGCCAACCCGCACTAGGCCAGCGTGGTGGACTATATGGCCTAACCACTCTCAATCGTACTCTCGATTGTAGAGGAGGCCCGTGCCCTGCAGTGGGACATATATGGGCTGATACAGAAAATGTATCAAGGAGCTAAACTAAAAACAATTAAGAGATCAGATTGATTTTTAAAATTTTAATTTATATTTAGGCACTTAGGGTAATATTGTAATGATTCTATTGGCATTTATGTATGAGTACAGTATTATTTAGATTTATTAATAACTTTTTTTTCTAAGATTAATAATAATCATGATAAAAATTGGTATGTTTTTGTGGTATACCTCTTATAACAAGGTGGAAAAAAATTGAGACTAGAAAATCTCTGATCACGATCCTGTTGACAACCTAGTAATCATTTAATAATTCTTATGTAGAGATTTTAATCAATATAATGTCTCATAAACAGATTTCATAAATAAGTGGCTTGGGCATTAAAAGTTACAAAACCTACTGGGTAACTACATAATGACATTAGTTTTATCTGACCGTTTACAAACTGGTTTTTCGATATAAAACATATAAAATAGTAATGTATCATTAATTAATATGTATTTAGAATTGGATCGTTACATTTTTACGATATTTAGATTTTTTATGTAATATGTTATTTCCTTAATAAATCTTCGGGATTTCGTTTTTAACCATTTATAATTGATAGAAGGCTTGTTAATCAAAAAATAGTTTGGAATGTAAACACGCCTTCAAAACACTTCACAAAAAGTATGTTACTTACATACTTTATTTTGAATTAAACTTTTATTTAGTGCAAATGATCTATTAATATTTTGATATATTTTTCCATTTAATTAGTACTAAAAGTATAAACAGATAGCGGCAGAGCAATTTATCAGTATTAGCTTAGTCAGCCTGTACTGAGTACTCCGTACTCCGTAGCATCATCTATATTTAATATGTGGTGTGTGTGAGTAGTGTTGCCCGTGTGATTACAATACGCCGGCTGTGTGTGTGCGTGCTCATATCGGTGCGCGAACGCAACGGCATCAGCGGCCCGCGCCCGTGAGTGAATTCCATAACGTGAACGCGACTCGCTTGTTCGATGCCGTCAGCGCGTTGTTGGAACACACTGGCTCCGTTGTAAATTATACTAATTGGGCATGGCGGTCTCTGGAAAAACAATAGCTTCATCAATTCACATCCAGATGCCCAACTTATATGACCGTATAATCGACCAGTGAAGTACCTGTGTTCAGTTTAACGCGGTCACGACGCCTGTGAAACTGTCCGCCGATACTGAGTGCATTATGCACGTTGCGTGTGTGTGTGTGTGTACTGTGTGAAGTGTTCATAAATAGTCAGTGCTAGGGGACTTCGGCGTAATGATTCCTGTTGTGAGTATGCGATCTGTGATCAATAATTAAACATACATCTTGATTAACAAATGAATATCTGCTAATATTGTGTAACATTTTGAGGTTATGTCGAAAGTGCCCAACAAAATATCTATATTGAGATATCGGTACTCGCTGTTCGTTGTTGTTTGGTGTATTTTATCACATGGTTTTCAGCTGATGGTCATGGGATGTTTTGGCACCTCCCCAATAGTTAGTCGAGACATTTGGTTCAATTATACTCAAACTGGTTCGTGTGTTGTGTTAGTTTAGTCATTAACTGTTATACATCTGTGTGTATAGGACAAAGGGCCAAGGGTCTTTTGTGCTCTGAAGTATGTATGCTTTTTTAGTAATTTAAAACTTTTTTTAAATATGCGAAGCAAAGGTATTATTTGCAGCAATCAAAATATCTTTAAACACCATGTGAATGTGTGTAGTACTAATGGTAAATATTGAATGAAACATGAATCAAATGACTTTTATCTGTCAACTCCAACAATCTTATTTGTAAGTACGCACTTATCCATAATATGAAGTATATGCGTACTTGTAAGACGTGTTATCAGCCGCATAAGGTGTTAGGATTAAATAAGATTTACGCGAGACAGATTGACTACTTGATAAGAAGCCGAAAACGCATTATCTTCTCAGTTTTAAACCGATTTTTGTCCGCAATTCACTTATGTTTTGCCATTATCTTTGATAATTACGTTTACAAAACTTATTGGTTTGTAATATATGTTTATAATATTTTAACCCATTAACACAGTAATAGTTATTAACTTGTAACATATTTTAATGAATACCGCATAAATGTTAAATGTAAATTGTGTTATGTACCTATATAATAATCTAATCAAAAATTGATTGCAATCAGTCATCAAGGATAATGTATGTAATTACTAATTTAGATTAATATTCGATCGATAATTGCGATAATCTTACTGCTACATTCAAGACATGCTTACATTTATAAAAACAGCAAATTTTATTTAAAATATTAACTAAACAAACAATAGATTTCGATTCCGTGCAAATGTTCTATGTTATATGTAATTGCCCTTGATTCGTAAGAATTTAGGTTTTCATTGAAGCGTAAATAGACGCATGATTCCGTTCTGTGATATGGTTCATTTGTTTAGGTATGTGGAAAATGAATATGTTTTATTATAAACTATGGTGAACCCATGTGACCCGTGTCGAGTAGTAAGTGGAATAGTGCAAGTGGGTCTAGCACGTGAACTACCGACCCGTACTTTATTGAAAGGCAGTTTGTTTCTACTCCCGTGCTGACATTAGTCGAGCGTCACTGAACTGGACGTATATTATTATTATCAGCGTTATTGATCGAGCTCGCACCTCGTCGTCTTCCCCCTCGGCTACGTCATCGTTTACCCCTCGCCTTCCCTCTACGCTACGTCACCGTTTACCCCTCGCCATCCAAACGGTGACGTCACCCATTCATGACGAACTATTACGTCACCGATTTTCGCGCATGCGTTGTATTTACAAAAGAAGTTTGCTAAATTTAGACGTTGTCGATGTCGTCATAGGTTCCGACGGTAAAAAGTTTAATTAAGCACATTGCGTTATGTTTCATGTCATATTGATCCATTTTATTGTTATGAACGGTTATGGAACATTTTACTTAGTGAAAATACAACATATTTGGGATATTTTATTACGGTGGTTTGCAGTAAGACCTTCAGGAATTGGTGGTCTTCGGATGGTATAGATAAAATAAATTTTCCTAGCTTTCTCTCTATTCCAATCCTTTTAAAACTATTGTACAACTGTTTATCATGCAAAACAATTATCATACTTAGGTACCACTTTTCTCTTTTGGCATAAGAATTTGCTTTCCTTTTTATTTGGCCTTTCGTAGAAATGTATTATTTTGATGTTCCGCACTTTACTTCAAATTAATTGCTTAAATCTTATGTATAGACACCAAAATATTATTAAGCCCAAAGTTGCTGTTGCGTCCAGGTATTATGTAAAAATAATATTTACATTCATAAAAATTCCTTTGCGTTTTATGTATTTTGTTGGTTTCTAAAATTAAACAATTTCATATTAATTTAAGAAAAGGAACTTGTCAAACAAATATACATAAGTTATGGTGCTAATGAAACAATCATTTCGAAGTTGAGGTTGTTGCCTAATTTATTGGCGTCATAATAATTTTCCTCACTTTGTCTGTGGAGTTTTATGTAATTTTCAAAGTTATGTATGCAAAAAAGTATACCTTGGAGAACACGTACTTTGGGGTGGAAATTGTAACTAGGCAAACATAGTTAACATTAATTATTATTATTAATTTATTCATTAATGTATGACGCGCTCAGATAAGGAGCTGTAATCATCGCAACATAAATGACTAGGGCTATATAAATGTCCATGGGTGGGATTGGCTAATGATTGATCCTTGAGGTGCCTATGTTCAGTAGCGAACTCCTATACCTCTCCTTTTTTAAGTTGATTATGTCCCATTGACACATGAAATAATAATCAAATGGTTTCATAATTCAATAAATAAATAACATTAGGCAATAGTAGATACTTATGTTTTTTTTCATATGCAATTAAAGTAGTTCTTCACCATAGATGTTAGCTTCATCTCACCTAATAATTTTAAATGATCCAGACATATGTCTCAGTATGACATAACAGCGACGTAAATAAGCATTTGTATAGTTATGACATCTGACAATACTTCAATAGAACTTTTTGGTTAATGTGTTATCATTTCTATCACGCGTCAAACCTTGTTTAATTTAGCTGCGTCCCTTCGTACATTGCACACCTACCGACAGATGTCGCACGGCGCCCTCTCCCGCAATTTTGACAGTCAACATGGCGTCCCGTGTTATCAGCGCGAATAACGCGCGCGACCTAAAAACACAGTGTTTTATCCCCGTACAAAGCTGTTAATGGCAGCACACAATACGATCGAAGTGTAAATATCGCGCTACGATGAACACCTCATCGACTCAGGTACGAATAACCGCCTAAAATAACATCGGATCATTCATACGGCAGAAGTATTGATTAGGAAAATGGTTGGGAACGTACGAACACTTTTGTAGTATTATGCTTCCTTATTGTACATGTTTTGAGTGTGTTACGTGATGTCGGTTAGTATTATTTTAAAAGCTTAGTATCAGAAGTAAATAAATATTGACGCTTCGTAATATTTGCCTCATTACGCAATAACAGGTGCATTCACTGAGGAAAACTGGCGCATTGGAATTGGTGCAGTGCGTTGCTTAGCAACAATAAGGATAAATGTTTTTAAAATGTGTGTTTTACGTTTCAGTCCACGTTAATTATAATCAGTAAAAGTTTAAATATTTTATATTTTGGATATTAGGTGCGTGTACTTTTCTATGCGCCCTAAAAAGCGCAAAAGTGATGACGACATTGCCCTATTTAAAGCTTTGTGGGTTGTAAATTCGGAGATAGAAGAAAATTATGTTATTATTAATCATGGTATACTCCACTAAATAAATTTGTTTTTTTTGTACCTTAAATAGAAATGGATAATTTTTAATATTCATTTTGTTTGTGTTAGAATCAATATATACATTTCTATTTGAATAAAATTAATTTATTATAGAGTAGAATTAGCGATACACAATTTTTCTTTTGTCTTGACTAATGTTTGAAGTAATGTTCAAGCAAACAAATGTTGGTGGTTATAAAAAATATATTCGTTGTCTTAAAGATTGTTGTTCTGAATAAACAAATAATTCGTTCTTTTCTTCTATTACAGGTATCTTCATTGGTTGTTCCGGAATATGGTCTATAATAAATGCAAAAATCGTCCCCTACCGGCATAATTTGATATGGATCCGATCCTAGAGAATGAAGGTGCTACAACCGAGTCACCGAGCAAACATGGCAAATCAAAACATAAACACAAGAAGAAAAAGAATCAGGCAGAAATACAAAAAGAGAACCAGACGGTAGTGGGGGAGCGCAAAAGGTTTGTCGTTACTACTTTATCTACTTCTGAAGATAAAACTCCTTCCAGCAACACAACTGCTGATAATAATGTCCACACGGTTCATTTTGGAACGCGCGGAGTCGAATCTCACAGACCACATGTGAGATCAATATTTAAGGATCGGTCGGCCGATACATCGAGACCGTCGAGTGCTGACAGAGATTCATCGAGTGCAAAAGAATACGAGACATTTCACGGCACGTCATCTAGTCCACGAAGTTCCATATTTGATATTTTCCGATTAAGAAGGAAAAGTGATGCTAAAAAATACTCATCGTCTAAACCGCAATCTAAAACTACAGAAAGTCAAGATACTCCAAAAGATGATCAAAATGCTGCTGAATCAAAGGATTCCCACAAAAAATACTATCATACAGTTACGGGAGCTTCCTCACGGAAATATAGCCCAATTACCAGAGTCATGGACATTTTTAGAAGTAAGCCACACACAGAAAATAATCAAGCTCCTGTTGATCCTGTTAAAAAGAAGAATGTGAAACAAATTCGTCGCTCCTCTATTGAAACCACATCGCCTACTTATCATAAAAATTCCTACGCATCTCTAGACCCTGTACAGGCTAAACAACTCTTTCGAGAAGTACGCGGACTTCCCAAATATGACCCTTACCTATCAATTGTTCAAATATCTATAGGAGGGCGTGATAAAACTAGGCTTCTTTTAAATTTCTTCAAGTATCATAAATGTTACGAAATTTTGCCTAAATCAGCCAAAGTTATTATATTTGATACACAGTTTTTTGTGCGGAAAACATTTCCTACACTTATATCTCATGGTATACGGTCTGCACCGCTTTGGGATGCTAACAAAAAACTTTTAGTTGGTATGATAACTGTCACTGATTTCATAAGAATACTTCTCCATCTTGATAAAGAAAATTTGCCAGTTGAAGATTTGGAAAGGCATACCCTTCATAATTGGAGAAAAATATTAAGACCTACTCGTAAACCATTGTGTAGTATAGGGCCGGATCAATCTTTGCACGATGCTATAAATTTACTCTACAAAAACAGAGTTCATCGACTATTAATGATTGATCCACTGTCCGGGGATGTATTGTATATATTATCTCATAAAAGAATACTGAGGTTCCTTTTTGTTTACCTTAATGAATTTCCCGAATTAACGTTTTTTCACAAAACACTAGTCGAATTAAAAATCGGGACGTATGAAGATATCGCTTTTGTCACTGAAGACACTAGTATAAAATCAGCGTTTCAGCTTCTTTTAGATAAGGATATATCAGCTTTGCCAGTATTAGATGACAATGGTTCGCTGATTGACGTGTATGCAAAATATGAAGTATTGAATCTAGTGAGCGAAAAATTGTATTCGAATTTGTCTTTGACGATAGGTGAAGTAAGGAATAAAAAGAAAGACTGGGAAGAAAAACTACAAAAATGTCGTTCAAGTATTACTTTATACGAGGCCTTAGAAGTAATAGTTAGAACTGAAAGTCATCGATTGTTGTTAGTTAATAATAATAAAGAAAATAAGTTAATAGGAATTGTTTCACTTTCTGATATATTAGTATATTTAAATAGAATAATTCCGACGGAAAAGAAGGTATCGTCTTTGCAAGAAATATTTCGTCCTCTTGAAGAAAATAAAGTGGCAGAGTCAGCAAAAGAGTGTGACGAGACAATTTGCATTGAAGTACCTACTATTAGTTCAGAAGTTGTACTTGAAACTGACGAAAATACTTCAAAATCTGACGATCCTAATAGTGCCAGTAATGAAGAAGCCACCCAAGAGGAACTACAAACTGCAAAAGAAACTAACACAAAGCACGATACCACTGAACACTCAGGTGATAGCGATATTAGCAACAAAAACGATGGTGAAGAATCGCACGTAGACACAGATGTAGCTGTGTCGAAAAATGACGAGTCAAACGATAATCAATAAGTAGTAAAATTTGTTTATTCCAAAGAAATTGTGATAGGTGAAACCGCCGAGTCCGTATGTTAATCTCAGCTTTTGCTTAAATTGATATTGTAATTTAACATAGTCATCATAATTAGATGCATTAAATACCACGTGATTGCCTTATTCATTATTTAATTCATTATAAAAACATGCTGAAACTCAATAAATTATTTTAGCACTAATTCATGATTTTATTATTGTGCATTGTTAATTAATGTAATATAAGGTATCCTTATTTATTTATTTTGGTTTATTTTGATAATGTATGTAAAGTAATATATATGAATATTATATTGTAGACTGCTAGTCACAAATGTGTGTTCGGGGCAAAGATATTATTATAATGTGTATAGATAGAAGTAATTTATTTTCTACGTTTTTTGTAAACTTTATGTAACTTGTTGAGTAAAAGTCGGCATTATGTTTCACGTTTACTACGCTGTAATGTACGAAAGTCGTATTATTGCCATCGCTACCGCTTGATTACTGTTAATGTAGACACTTGTATAGGATGTGTTGTATGTACGAGTACATTGTATTGAACGGTAGAACAATAAAGGCAATAAAATGTCCGATGTTAAATAGCAGTGGTGTATATTTGATTGCATCTTATATGCATGCGTCGCCGAGTTGGTGCAGCGAGTCGCAGTGTGGGCACAGAGCCTCGGCGACCGGTCTGCTGGAGGAGCGAACCCGGAACAAACCACTTTGCCTCAAGGTCGCGTTCCGTCTTTTACTTTTATTGTTGAATTTTAAAACGCCGCCATAGAATGGAATTAGGTATTAAGATTACGTCTAGATGTTAATAAACAACTTTTGTCGCAACATAAAGATAATTTAATGTGTAAAGCATTCATGTCACACTGATGCCATATCTGCACAAACGATCATAAGAACATTACCGAATATAGATTTAAAAAGCAAAACATATTTTTGTATAATAGCACGGTGTTATTTTTACTGCGTTTTTAGAGCTTGTTTCACCTTGTTTTACCTTATTTTGACAATTAGCTTTTAAAGTTATTATTAATTTAACTTTATATCTCTACACAATCATGCGGCGGTAATGGTTACACTAAAACTTAATGATTATTAGTTTAGATAAATGAAGCCTAACTAGACCCTCATAAAAATAAATCTTCTTCTATAACTGTTTAACCGCGACAGTGAGTCGAATGCTATGTTTAAAATCTTAAATGAATATAATACAAATTATAATGACAGTAATAGATACTGGTCATATTAACATACGAAAAAGAACCAGTAGCGGCCCACTCGCATGAAACCGGTAAGTTGGCACTGGATAAGTAAATATGGAAGCTTGTCGCGCGATTGTGAGACGAATCTGCCTACACATCGCATCGCCTGTCGCAAGTCTAGCCGCCGCGCCGCGCCGCGCTGTGCCATGCCGTGCCGCATGACAATGACACACCACTGCACTCAATCTTATGGATGTAGATCAACATTACGTAAACTGCTCCACAGTTTGATAACCGTTTGTATTATCACTTTTGGGCTATTAGTTGTTCGAGCTTCTGCTTTTGCAACGGACGACATGTTTTCGAAATCGCTCAAATGTTCTTTTTTAATAGTTTTGACTTTTGGTGTCATATAACCATGATTAGGGACGAAGAAAATGGAGAAATACGGCAATATAATTGATTTTCTTCACAATAAAGTCTGCTTCATGGATGGGGAAGGTAATAGGTATAATGCGTAACTTTATACTTATTTACTTAGCGCATTTACCGTTACATCAGTAAGTGTAAAATTAAATGTTCCGAGAAGAAATTTGTCAAACTTTTGCTTATTCGTAAAATGTTTAAGGTGGCGTAAAGTATTAGTGAACACGCAAACTTATCGACTTTGTGATTATGTTACGATTTATGTCAGTGGCTGATGTATTTTTCGGAGTATTATCCTCGTGCTATTGGCAATAAAACGGTATATTATCTTTTTCTATTAGTAGTTTTGCTGGTAAATAAAAACACCTTGTCTTATATCGTCTTACTTTCAAATATTTTTGTTTCTAAACTATTGTATTTGATTAAGCATTTTGAGGACATTTATTTTGTTAATGAAACACGTTCATGTTATGAGATTTTAGTTTTATATAATGTCCCCACAATCAGTAATTAAAAATAGTTTTATTTACTTTTGCTCTATACATAAATTACAAAAAAAAACAATCACTTATAAGTTTTATGGAACAACAACCGAAATATGTTAATTAGAATACTATGAGTCCATTACATGACTTTTGCTTCCACACCTATTAGTTATGACAAAGTAAAAAATATCGAGTTTCCAAAACGAAACAATATCATATAAGTATAGATATATGAAGTCGTATATTGCCTAATAAATAATGTAAATTAACATATTAATCGATCAAGCAGAGGTCGCGCTGTGGACAATCACGCTTATATTTGTAGATTAGGTGGAACGTTCTTTATGTTGCAAAATAATCAATATTTCAAGGATAACAGTATGTTACCTTCATTGGCACGTATGAGATGAGCTTTTATTGCTTTCTATACTTACATAGATATAGCGTGTAGTTGGCCGGTGAATGTTGCAACCAAAAACCGGTGCAAATGAATTAACATATGGTAGAGTATGCATGGAACGGACAGGTGCGTAGCTCTATACGCTTTTTAATGGTACTTTGTTCAGCTTCCTCCAACGGTTACTGTTAATGTATTGCCAGAGTAGTTAATATCGCAGAGAAACGAGAGCTTAAAAATATTGTACCATCGATTCCATTGGCTCTTAAACACACGCAACGAAATGGCTTACACTTTATGCTTGCAAAATTAATACGGTTTATATAAAGCGTTTTTAGGTTATGATTTTTTAATAAATTCACGCATATTCTAGAAATCGTCTGCACAGGAAATATGGTGTTGGCTAAAACATAATTTTTAATTTATTGATATTGCCTTCATTTAATTTTGTATTTTGAAAAGATTTTAAAACTGCTGCGACAGTTTTATAGAAAAAAATACTGAATTTAGAATAAGTTTCTACTTGAATACACATTACATTTTTAGAAAATGAGGTATATGTGGAATTTATTTACATCAAACAAAATCAATAGCCACGTTACCTTTATAATGAAGTTATGTTTTAATAATGAATGATTTGAAAGTAAATACACATTATGGTTTGTTAGTGCGACGTTTAAAATGTTGCTCAATATTTTGTCGAGTAAAGAGTCTTGAGATTTTTACGAGTCATTGAAGATACAATTTGTAAATGTTGCCAAAGAGAACGGATTGATTACTTTTTAACTTCTATGATTATGTTGGCTGTAACCAAAATGCCCCAAGGCGGAGTCCGCATAAGCTTACAAGCTATCTTCTTTTTATTAATGATCGTCATTATTTTCTAGGCGTCGTAATTTTTCCGAAACGATAATGGAGTGCTACAAAGTCGATAACACGAGATGAGAATAATGGTTTCCTACACTTGAGGTGGCGGTTTACGGCAAATTTTCCGTTGCATGTAGGTTATACACATATATAGATACCTACTAAAAATATTGAGGGCTTAACTTTCCTTTAACCTTTTTAAAAGCTAACCAATGTTATATAATACAGTCCTTCGCGGGCTTTTGTTAGTTGCAACATAAACTAAGTATTTTGTACATTCGTCGTAATTACCTGTGCAACACAATGGATCCTGCGGTATCGGATGGCGAGACTGGTTCTCCTTTATTCCTCATGTTTTTTAGTCTTTTATTTGTAAGTTCAGATTTTATTAACATGCATAATACGTCAGCTTTACTTCCTTTTTAATTTAGTTCATTAATGACAAACATTGAATTTAAAAATTTTCAAACAAGAATATTTGAAAGTGTAAAACAAAGAAGCAGTTATTCGGCTTTTGCGCAGTATCTACTCTATGGTATCCAGCCTCTGCGAAACAAGTTAAAAAAAGCTTTACTTAATTAGATTATATGCGAAATTAATATGGGATGGCCTTTACGATTTGCATAATTATACACGCTCATTTCTTTCAAATAATTGTTTGGTCGTGCGTTACACAACGCTAATCAGCGATCAGCGATGCTTACCGTCGCTGTCATTATAGAAGCGCTGATAAAAACCACAATATATACATTATATAGGCGAATATGAAAGTCACGTGTCATCTCGTACAATGGCGTTGGCAAGTTACAATGAGGTTACAAAATTTATTGAAACTCTTACCGTAAAGCCTAGCGCTATGTTACGTGAGTGAGAGTATTTTGTAATCCTTAGTAGTGAAGCTGATGTCATAGCGATTGGGTGGCAGTCGATGACCCGCTGACACCTAAAAATACCTATAGCGGACAATGACTGATACAGTGATACAGCACGCTGCATCGGTTTTTAAAATAAATCTAATATGGAAATATTTTTTTTCGATTGCCCACGACTGTCTAAGTAGGTCACGTAAAAGTTATTTTATATCGCAGTATGTGTGGGTAGCACAACATGTTTTTCAGCTATCATTAATGAGTATTGTATGCTTTGTTTTATTCTAATAAAAAAATCTGAATATTAAAATTTGAGTTTTGCATTGGTTGTACTTACGTTAGCAATAAATTCCTTGTTATATTTAGCAGTATTTAGTTACTTATTCTGATAATGGTATTAGCTTTTGGAATGGGACCACTTTGTACCTTATTACATGTAAGAAATGATCAAGGTCACATAAGTGGAATGTTAGTGATAGAGACCTGTATGAGATATGTATAGCCCCTACAATTTAATTTCGATAAATTGTCTGGACACGGGTATAAACTAAAAGGTATTGGCAAGGAGGGTTATCTGCAGGCACAAGGCGGGTCACACTGGTAAGTCAAAACATTACAACACTACTACATCATGAACACGTGATACCAACGACATACGTGGAAAAGGGTAGATAAATTATTGACTGGTGAGAGATAATTACATGTACCAACAACACGTTTATTATTTATAGAAAATACAGTAATAATAAAAATGTAGGTATATCAAGGGGGAAGGTATATTAATAATCTATAGTCCGACACGAACTTCGAATGTTCGGAGGTTCAACGTTTACATATAAAATAAAAGTTTTCCACTTCTAAAAATCAATGCTATTCTCTATGAAACTTATACACTACGAACTAAGTCTATGGTTACGACATACGGTGAAGGATTCCAACATTTTGTAAAGTATTTAGGCATATTCGTAAAGTTGTACGTACCTACGATGTTCGAACAATCGTCATTGTGTCGGAGTATAGATTAACCTCCAAGAGTAGCACAAATATAAAATCAACATTAGCACTGTAAACGACGGGTTTGTTGTAGACTTTTACTTGCGAATCTGTGCTAATTGCTACGATGATTTTTTACGGTATAAATTGATTTCCTCAATATTGAATACCAAGTTAAAATAGATATAGGCTAATGACATAATAATATTGTTCATCAAATGCGCAGCATGAAAATCGACAACCAATAATCATTTATAGCAGTTCGAATTAATTGCACGGAGATAAAATTTTAATATTTACAGACATTGAGGAAGTAAAAATTATAGATATGTGAAGACGTACACTACTCAACGCCGCGTTGCATAATGTAATTTTGTTTAACAACAAAGTGAAATCTCTAGCGATGATATAATAACATCGCACTTCACCATTAGGAATACCACTTTTTGACATCTTGGTCATAATTATAATTTGTCAACAAGTTGGCAGGATTGGATTTGAGTTCATCAGACTCACTTGTAAGGCATAGATAAATGTAATTTAACTTACAATAGATCGATAGGTATAGGTTAGACATCTCTCGATTACAGAACTGCAAATAAAATGTGCTGGCGAGACATTCTCGCTGTGTAGTCGCATAGGTATTTTATGATTTAATAACAAATAATTACTCGTACGTACCGTAACGTACATGACAATGTACGGTAGTTCCTTTCATACATGAGTTAACAATTTGCAACGGTTAGTAATATTAATTTAGCATGTTTTATGTGGATTTCCTTTTTTGGTATAAGAAAAATATTTCCCACATGATTCCGTGTGACGTTGTTCCGTCCATATACCATTGGTATTACAATAATAATGTGAATACACACTTGTTATACATCATTATTATTGCAGTCACGAGATAGATATGAGACAGGGACAGTGATGTAACGCGTTAGTCACAATTCACATGCATTCATCTGAAAATAAGGCATCGATGAAGATTAATTGACCATCGATGTATGTTACTTACATTTTGACTACTCCAATAATTCACACGTCTACAAAACACTGCACATTATTTTTTCCAAATTATTAAACCACAGATTGAGTCATTGAAATGATACACTCATTTTTAAGTTAATATTGCACATATCCTCAATTTTTATTATGAAAGCATCTTCTTAGAATGTAGAGTTAAAGAGATTTCCCAATAAGGCTAAAGGTTTGCCCCATCGTATCGCCCCGGGGCGGTATAGCCGTTTTCAAAATGGCATCACTAGTTCGTCTTTGGTAAACTATTCTATTGTAAACTTTGTACTAAAAATTAGTTTCGAGGTAGAGTTTGCTATAGTTCGTTAAAGCTATAGTGCTTAGAGATTTTATAATATAGAGGGGGCGCTAGTACTTCAAAAACTTAGATCAAAATAGTGGTGCTGGGTCACCTTTTTCTGTCCTCCTATTGGCTCATATTTGTCAGGTTGTCCAACATGTACAAATTACTTGTAAAAGAAAAATAAAAGTAAATCGTTTAGGGCTATTTAATTCCAGTCAAACTTGTTTTTAAAAGGTGAATAACTTAAATACTTTCGGCTATCAAAGGAATTGTTAGCAATTTGTTGTTAAATAATTATTTCGATTTTCACTAATATAGGAGCGCTACCAACATTACGAACAAGAAAATATCTACGTTTTTGACAGCGCTCCTTCTATATTATAAATACTCTAAGCTATAGTGCTTATATATGGACTACATCATACAAAAAAACTATGTCAGGATCAGGTTTGCTTTTACTTTTCGTTCAGTGAGTTAGATCGGAGAGTATCATAAAGGATATTCTAATCATCAGTTATAAGGTACCTATAAGTATAAGCACAACTTACAAGCAAGGTGGCGTATATAAATCCACTGGGGAAAACATGCTTGTACTATATTTGGTTTGCATTGCGCTTACCGTTAGGTTCTTTTCAGTCACTTAACCTTGGCAGTAAAAAAACACTCGTATTATGATTTACTCCTGGTAACGTAATATAACTTTTGTAGTGCTGCTGCATCGTCTTCTATTAATTTTTATATTCTATGCATTTAGCCTAGGCTATATAGGCTCATTAATTAGTGAGGCAAAGTTAACGCGAAAATAGATGCAGTTGAATTTGATAGTGCGTGACTGATGCCTGTAAATATAGAGGGGAAACCTACCCATGTTCGACCTTCTCTTATTATTGTTTCGGGACCAGACACTGTATTTGCAGTTACTTCAAAAGCCGCTGTAGCGATTGCAACTGATGATAGAGTGTATGTAATCTTTGTCGGAGTAACTTTGCAATTTGTATTCTCTCGTGCAAAGGTGCAGCTAGTGATCCCACGTGCACACAAACCTTGCATAACACAAAGTCCATTTGACTTGTGACATGTAAAGATCTTATCCCACACAAAAATAAAAAAATAAAAGTAAGCTTCATTTCACTTGTCATTTTTTATCGATTATAAATATCCCTCGATTCACACACTCACATTTGTGACTTGCAATCGCATTACGGTGTTATTTTGCAACCTGCAGATAATTCGACAATTTTTAACCAGATTTTTAATTTATTTTGCATCATACGTATTTAATCACTTTGTACTGGTTTCCGCAAAAGGTCACGTTACAGGATATAGTACAATTTCATTTCATCAATTTTCTTCGTAATCATCAAGACATAGCGGTTTATTTTTTAAATGTTTTCAAAAATACTTCGCATTTCTAAGTAAAATATATAATTAATCCCGTTTTCTTTGAATTAATATTAAGTTCTACGATGAACTACTTCGAGTTATAGTTTAATACGATTGTTCAATCTTAAACGAGAAGATATCTGATATTGACTGTCATCAAGAACAGCAATATGTTACGCCCAATGCAAGTTGTCTTGGGCAACACTTCCCATGACAGTTCAATATTAATTAATGATGTATCGCCTTGGTTGAGGCGGTGGCCCCGTTTGCATATTTGCAGGAACTCGTACATAAATACCACATCGGCTATGACAATAATTTATATGTATTTGACAGCGCGTATGCAGTTAAACGATGCTATGATGGAATATTCCCATCTCGTTTGATTTGTCTGATCACGGGCGTCGTTTTTTATATCGATACGTCTATTTCATAATTTGTCGTACTTATGTGTTTATTTTTTGTGGGGGATTTTATTGATATTTATTGATTTATTGATATATCTTTGCGATTGGTATATTTTTTGTTTATTCGATGACGACTCATGTGAAGTTATGTATACTCATCAGCCAAAATTCTGACTAGAGCAAGGATGGTGAAAGAATGGCACGCAACGTAATATTTTAAACTCACCACCCGTCAAAAAGTTGCAAAATTTTCACAAAGCAAGAAAACATATTCCGCGCTCGTTTGTATTTAAACTTTATGTAATTTTTCTCAATAATAATACAATCAAAATTGTTTCAAGGCACGTCTATGACCTTATTAAACATTTCTTTATAAAAAATGGGACGTATATGCCTATGTAGGTTTGTTAGGAGTCCAGACACAATTACCATCAGTATGCTGGGTTGGATGGCTGGTGAACCCGGTAAACCCTTTTCTGCCTCCCTCGGGATATCGGAAGTTACAAAATGAATAAAAAATACTTCAGGGTTTCATTTTTTCCGTACATATTTGATTAAGAATTCTAAAATAATGCGAAGTCCGCTAAGCTGCGCTGAGCCAGCTTTGGTTAACATAGCCTATTGTCAAAAGAGTTGATATTAGACAGATAACTGGTAAAATTATAAACCAAAGTATAGCAACGTGTATACAGTCCAGTTACGCCGAAACTTTGTGAATTTCGGATGTCCTTATAGACACGGGAAAGAAGGACAAGAAATAAATTAAAAAGATAGTTAAACACATTTTTTATGCGTATAACTGTTTTGCGATGGATTTGCCGGCTGTCATGTATGAAAAAAAATATGTTTGAAATATTTAATAGATATGTACGCAGATAGGATTCAAGGTGCACCCTGTGTCGTGTAAAACACTAAAAGTCAGTACGATGTCGTGTTAATCCTCTTTTTAATAAAATAAATTTTTATTCGCGCGTGAAGTGGGCTCGTTTGTCTTTCTATAGAAATGATGCTTAGGTGATAAATATACGTGAAACTCTTCAACATTGTTGCGTTTTGTATTTTATGTCCGGATGTTATTGAGCCGTTTCATAGTATTTTCTATGGAATTATTAGTCGTTATTTGAGTTATCTATACTGGTGCGGAAAGTAATGGCAGTACACCTAATGATGACCTACAACAAAGTTTGATTATTTACCGCTGGTTGCCTTTTTTATATGTATGGTGTGAATACACTATTTATACTGTATTGCGATTACTGTAGACTGCCTCGGTGGCGTAGTTTTACTACGGTACGGCTACAAGGCTGAGGTCTCGGGTTTGAATCCCGGGTCGGGCAAAGTTATATTGGATTTTTTGATTCATTATCCATCCGGAGTTAGGAATTTGTATCTGATACGGCGATAGGCTCGCCCCGTGTCACGTCGTGGGACGGAAAGTACGAGGTGAAATGTCCTAATCCCACCTTTGCCTAACCCTTCTTGTAAGGTAAAAGGTTATGTATGTATGTATGTACGCTTACTGTTTAAAGGCTTGTAACATTGTAAGTCAGTGCTCGCCTTCTATATAAAAATACAATTTCACCAATCTAAAGCAAATTGTAAGCTGAACGTCTTATCTCAGTAGACCACCTAGGGGTGGTCCTATCTTAGTCTACACAATACGTCCTGTTATACTGAATGTAGAATCGTTAAGGGACAGCAAGTCACTGACGAAGTGACGTACGATGGAGGTGGCTGATATCTCCAGCCTCCGCTATCGGTTCCAGTTGGTGCCAAATGTAGTAATCGTTAAGGCACCTCAGCAATCAGATATGCTTCTTGCAAATAATACTGGTCACACCACTATATATAATATTTGTGAATTAATTTGTGTATCAATGGATTATACTGGGTATATAAAGAATGCTATCGAAAACGAAGCTGGTTGGTAGTTTTAGTGATTTCAGACACAATGCCAATTTTTTCTTGCTTTTTTTCCTGTCGTGTTTGGGTGGTAAATATGTAAGTTTTTTCTAAAATAAAAGTATACACCCTTTTATTTTTAAAGACACTATGGTACGCAAAGGTTCAAATTATTATTTTAGCATAAACAACGGATGTACCACCCAAACAAGACGATATTTAAAAACTCACAAAAAATATTTTAGTTGCACTGTATTATCTATTTATTTTATGAAGTCACTAAAACTATTGTATTTGTAGTCACTAAAACTGCCACTCGGCCAAGTTTCCGATAGCAAAACTGCTACCGGATTTACGCTGTATGCAATTTGTATTCGAAATTGTATATTTCATACATTTTAATGCGGGTTTTACCGTCTGATGCAACACCTTTTTAGTATCGTCATATTTAAAATTATTTTTTTACTTTCATAAGAAATAGACAAGGATAAATATTTTGCCTACCTCGGTGGCGCAGTTGTACTACGGTATGATTGCAAAATTGAGGTCTCGGGTTCGAATCTCAGGTCGAGAAAGTGAGATTGGATTTTCATGTGATACAAAGCGAAAGTCGGGTATCGTGGTTGCACCTCTGCCTACCCCTTCTGCGAAAACGCATTAGTTTGTGTATGTATGCAAATGATAACAGTTATGCCTTACGAAAATGTGTTAGTTAATAGTTACTAACGCGAACCAATGCATTTCAAGTAGCAGAACGTTTATTTTACTAATTGTCTAAGCAATCGCTGTAACTGCCTGTTAAAACGAAGTGATTTCGGAGGCCGCTATTGATTGATGTACTTGCTACCAGTACTATATCGTACTATGAATGCTTGATCGATCGACAGTACGAACCTTATTGACTGCAGGTTTTTATTTAAATTGACGCCTAAATCGTACGCTGCCCACATTGTCTCTGACGCGAGTGTAAATTGATCACACGGATGATATATGAATGCCATTTTTACATAATAGATAGCTCATACGATGAGGCGAGGCCGCGCTACTCTCGTCGGTACAGTCACACGCCAAATGCAATGCGCAACAATATACATTTAATCACACGTCATGTTATTGAAATTCCTCTACTTTATACAATAATTTTATACGATAGATATATTATGGAATTTTTGAAGCAAATTTTATTATCGATATCTTGTTTGCTTTGCATTTGGCCCGCGATATAAATCTGTCGGCGTGTCCAACTTTATCAGGTATCCGTGGCGAAGTGTACAACCTGTTGGAGAGTCGTCGGCCGTGCAATATTTCTTGTGACCAGAAGCTACAATACTTTAACGGAGATAAGACTTCACAATATCTATCATATTCAAATTATTGTTTTGTTTATTTTTAGACAAACTTCCGACTTACAGCAGTGTTGTGAACAAATTTCGAAACGTTCTTATTTTATATTTGATAGCGTCTGACCCGGCTTCGCCCGGGTGCAGGTACTTTTTGAGTCTAAGTTAGAAAAAAATAAAATAATGACACCCAACAGTCACTTAATTAGTCCTGACCCCACACTAAGATCGAGTCTTGTGTCGTGGGTATCAGGAACTACGAGATACTTTTTGGTCTCACAAATACCCAGACCCGTAAGAAATATTAGTAGGCCGCACAAACATTTTTCCCGGTGCGGGGATCGAACCCGCGGCTTCACGTTTCACAGGCAG
Organism: Hyles lineata; assembly: GCA_030180105.1. NCBI lineage: Eukaryota > Metazoa > Arthropoda > Insecta > Lepidoptera > Sphingidae > Hyles > Hyles lineata. Next base: position 10,588,804 of record JARJEE010000005.1, on the reverse strand, counting down.
CGTCTAACCGACTGTGCTACGGAAGCTGTCGAAAATAAGAACTATTTCGCGTGATAATTAATTAACATATTTTAACTCAACATTACTGCCGTACTTTAAACTGCCCATCCCATTCCTTTAAGTTTGAAAGAGTATCGAATATATTTGAATTTCTTGAATGTAGTGTACATTTTAACGGAATAATAGGTAGCCTATGTGTTAATTCAGTATGTTAGCTAGCTCCATGTCTAATTTCATCAAAATTGTTCCAGCGGTTTGAACGTGAAGAGGTAACAAACACACTTTCGCATTTATAATATTAATAATAATAGGATGCATTCTGTTATGCAGTTTTTATTACATGTTTGTCGCTATAGAATCTATTATAACGTCTGCACCTTGTTTTTTAATGATCGTGTTATGTAAAAACAGTGTGGATTTATTTTTGATTTGTATGAGGAATTGTGTTATTGAAGTCATGCGTGATGCAAGAGAATACAAGTAAAGAGTTTATATTGTGCAGGCGCGTCATTAGTTGATATTGGAGACTTCAGTGGCTGAGAGGGCCTGTGGGCGCCGACTTGCGATGTCCGTGGGCCGCACTCCTTATTTAACCATATTGACCGTTAAGCGAAATGCATATTTGTAACAGATTTATGGATTTTGTCTGTTATATATGTACATTAGTAAAAAAATATATTAAATTTAGTCATCTAGACTAACTGGTTTCAAAAAATCTATAATAAGATTAAAATTATTTCCTCCAATGAGCTCGTCCCACGATATTATCATGGTACAGGATTAGTATAATTACAGAATAAATTTTAACTCGTCTCGCTCACTTCACTTTCCATTTCCTACATCAATTTCAACAAATCAATCCTATTTTGTTTTGTGTTTATTTCTGGCCTACGTAGATTTGGTGCAACATGTTGCTTTTGGATGTTATTGACGCTGTAGTGTATGATTTTTAGCCCAAGAGTATGCCTGGTTCGAACCATTTTAATATAATATGTTCTATACCGACAAAAGAGAACTCACACCAGTAGGCGCACCGAATAATTCCGCCTGGGAATCAAACTGGAAACTCATGTTGACTCAGCAGAAAGCAAATAAAATATTGTTTATGGTTATTCCAATAAAAAAATATTAGCCCCCCAAATATAGAGCTTTTCGCAAATGAAAAGATCTTATAACTTTCATACCTGAAATGAAATTTAAAATTACTACTATGAAGTACCGAAAGCGATTGTCAATTGTCTTACGATGTGTGTGCATTAGGATCGGTTCATGAGGAATCATCTTAAATAACAGTGTGCGTCCGCGAAAAATCACTAGTTTATTAATTTGCAAACTCAGTGCAAAATAAAATATAACAAAGGTGATACGTACGTAGCGATCACGATGTAGACGATGATCTAAAAGATTGTGGTTGAGCCTGTCGGATTCAGCGGCGTCGCTCAAGGAGGACCGGACCATTCCAAAGCCGGAACCGACCGCCACATGGAAATTGTGCTACGAGCGCGCACACACACAATCGAACACTGTTTTTTATACTCAATCAACAACTGAAAGATACGGTGCCCTGCTATCTGAGCTACGTCAATAAAATAAAAAGGACCAGTGCGCGAACGGTGATTTTTTTTTAAATTACAGAGTTGTTTTCGATTTCTGCAGACAAACAAGGCTTCGTTAATGGATACAACGTTCCGTCAAACTTTATTAAGGATATAATCGACAGAGAAACCTTCAAATATAATCCGCTACGGCCGCCCCTGAAATACTGCAGTTTTATTTAATACAATATCTACAGACTTATGTAACACCATGATACTCGGCTCAGCTGTATACCTATGTGTTAAGTGGTTATGCAAATTTATCTTGATTTATATATGTAGTAAATTCTTGTATATAGACACATTTTAATCAGTTCTTTTTCCGCTGATGTATAAAACAGTAACAACCATATTAAAATAAAACATTAAAAACCTGATCCACATTTGAATAACTAGATGAATGGCGATTGAAAATAGGGTAAACATATCAATTTACGATCCTAATTTATGCTCATTAAAGGCAGTAGGACAAAAATTTATGCGAAGAATATTGGAAATGTCCGCAGATATGCCATTTTATTAGGCCGATACAGGAATATTTGTCAATCAGCGCTCCATGTACTGGTGAATAGGTGAATATGCATTCGCTTTCACTGCCGCCCATCAAGTGACGATGTGACAGCATAATTAAGCACGTGGAGCACAATCACGCGCGGGTCGCGTGTACTGGAGGCTGGACAAAGAGAGCGGTCATGACCCCGCCACAATTACCGGATGTATCGAAAGCGAACGATACTGCAATCATCTGCCTTGTCTCTCCACACCTCTTTGTACAAATATTAATTGGAAACCAATCGTAGTCACGGTCTTCGTCTTGCATGCTTATTATTTATATGCATTAAAACTAATGAAACATCTTGACATGAAATGAAAGATAACAACAGTTGAAGTGTAATTGTGTATCATTTAATGAGAGGGTTGATAGTGGATGGATGTGTGGCTCGGTGCGACGGCGCGACGGTGTGACGGTGCGGCGTGGCGCGGCGGCGAGCGCAAAGCGCGGAGCAGTGGGCGAGGTTAAGCGATTGCTTAGATCCGCGTTCACCTCTCATTGTGTAACCGCAGCGCGAGCGGTCGCAGGAGGGGCGCCGTGGGAACCGCCGAAAGCTCGCTAGCGCTGTGTGCAGCTTCCGCCGCTATAACCGCATTAACCTAACGATGCATCTCGCACGATATCGCGATACCGCCACACCACCACGCCGCCGCGCCGCAACCGTACGTGCTGCACACTCATCACCAAATTGATTCGATCGTTATCTTTAGTAACAGGAAATTATCACATTGGTGTCACAAAACATCGACACCTTAATTTCAGACTGTAATTGACACGTATGACTTTCTAGCGGCGGGTATTGAGCGCCGTGACTGTAGAGGCGCGCGGAAGTGAGAAGCGCGCGCCCGGGGCCGCCAGAGTGTGCCATTAACGTGTTCGCTGAAAGTTTACAAGGTGCATATTGAAATTTATGATATGGATTCGCATTGTTTTGTAATTGTTCCTAAGCGATGCAGAGCAGCGGAATAATTCATAAGAGTTGCGGTTCTCAGCAACCGCGGCTTTGTCGTCGCGGCGACAGCTGAATAGGGCAATGGTGGCGGGCCGTTAGCGAGGCTGCGATGCTGCGAGGAGCTGCAGGCGGCAGGGCGCGAGGGAGAGCGGGGCGAGGGGCGCGGCGGCGAGGCGGCGAGGGCGGAGCACCTGAGCGCGCCCTGACCTACGACCCGCGGTGAAAGGCGCTCGCGCACGGGCACGGGCCGCGCCGCAACGCCGCGCCGCGCCGACGACATAACACTACGCCGCTCTTAACTGCACAATGACCGTATTTTACGAACAAAAACAATGAATCCACAGCTTCATTTCCTTATTTTTTATACCTCAGTTTGTGCAGTAATGTTCTTTGGTTGTTCGGCTGCCATAACAAAACTTATATTCGTGTATTGTTTCTATTAGGCGCTGTGAAATTTGATGCCTTATAATTAAAACGTATCATTTGCAAATGACCAAATTAAACTCGTAAGTTTATGGTCGGTCTCAATTTTATCTCCAAATTCGGCATTAATTATATTGACATCTACATATATTACTGATGAAGATGATCTATTAATCAAATATTAGGCAATATTTAGCTGATGTTAATAAAATTATGAATTTGGTAAACAAATAATGATCACATCTGGAATTTTAATTATTTATTGATGACACTGTAGATAATATCAATCAATTGCGCGTTTTTAGTTAAAGATAATCAATATCATCGTGGAAGTATATTATTACTTTTAAATAATAAAAATCTCCAGGACACGATATGCTGATAAATGACCACTTTCATGTCAGAAACCAATTCCGTTTTTATAATCTGTGTCATTATAAATAAGATTTCGACTACAATTATAAGTATGCACACAAAATGCGAATCAGTCGGTCACCACGCAACTTTCACGAACGAAGGTACTAATTTAATACACGCAAGTAAAATAAATAGCCAGGCGCCGCTTACACGCCTAATGAAGATTGATTACAACAACACTGCATGGCGATTAGTGAGGAAGCAACCTCATTTGTCATATGAAAGTCACCACATTGTCTTATTTCACCGAAAACTTGGCACCAATGGTATCTTCCTACACAAGGTACATCTTGCATACATTATTAGCAATTTCTAGGGTGTTTATGATGTTGTCTGTTTGTTTTAATAAAGTCTTGGTGGTAAATGGTCGGGGAAGCTATTTAACAGGCGTCTTAGTTTAATGTTACTAGTATTAGTTACAAGAAACTTAATATACAGGGTTGTGCTACCCTTCATAGATTATTTTCTTGAAAGAACATTAAAAACCATATATTAAGAAATGTAAATATTAATAATATCTAAATAAATCGATATAAATCGCCAAATATTTTGCTGAGCGTAGAACTCAAGGACGGCTGGACTAATCCGGCTGTTTTCTTATTTTCATTAAGGCACAAGGAAGGTTCTTATGGAAGAAATATATGGAAAATCTATAGGAAATGTAGAAAATTATGAAAACGCCAATAGAAATAAGATGGTACGTTCAGGTTGACAGTTCTGCTGTGATCCATAACTACAAAATTCGTGGTGCTTTACAGCTGGCTTCTCCGGCTGTAAAAGTCTTTTTACGAGGTTATTTACCTCTTTAGTTCATTGTTTTGTCACCCGCTTTGCACGGAGGGAAGTGGACAATATTTTATTTTCAACTCCTCCTATAAATTACACTTTCTGATTAATTTCGTTGCGGGTTAAAGACAAGTTAGACATTCCCGGAGACTCGCCGAGCTTCAATGCTCGGTGTCATTACATTGCGTGCCACTGTTGATCCTGGCTTACAGGAGTTACAGTGGTGGGTGTGAGGGCGGGACAGTCTCCTACAACTACAAAATTGCATAAATTAATTGAATGCTATATTTCAATGTGTTGTATATACCTATACTATATTATTTATGCAAATACATTGATTCACTGTACGAAATTATTATACTTTAAGAAATTATTATTTTTTTATGTCAGCGCCAATCAACATATCGTATATTAATTGACAATTATTTCAAACCTATTATGAGTCTTAATTTTGTGTAAGTATTATACAATATTTTGTAACTCTTATTTGTAACGCCGTTGGTATCATTATAATAAAAAAAAATACTATAAATAAATACTATAAAAACTGCTATCAAGGTACAAGTTAGATATGAATGGATATAAGTGGGACGTGGGTCCGGCCGAACGAATTGCATATAGGAAGTAAGATGGGGTGTGACAGACAGACAGAATGAAAAGGGGGCAAATGAGATGGGGAGGACGTGGAGGTAAGAAACGAATACTTACAAAAGTTTGCACTGGAAATAAAATGATTCTTATGTGCAGTGGAATCAAAAAATAATCTGCATCTAGGTGAATATAAATTTTGACCTTTGCTTGCCTTATTCATAATTCATAAGATGGTCATTTTATTAAATAAATTTATTAAATTGAACTTAAATATTTTTCTGTTAAAATATATGTTACCAAGCCGTATACAATCTGCTATTTTAAATAGTGGATAGAACAGCGAATATAATAAAAAACGATAGATGATAATAATTATATAGAAAATTTCTATCACTCACCGGAATTATGCTTTTGAAGCTGGAATGACGACGCTGACAAATATGGTAATGGTACAATCACTCGACATCACTTGCACTATATTGTACACAAAATAAACTAAATTATTTAATAAATTTAGTGCAGCAACGGAACACACATAGATAATACATAGTGTATTATATAATAATAACACATAGTGTATTATAGGAAAGGAACACACGTCCTGCTTTTGCAATCGTTCACGAATAACTGAACCATAAGTACAGCAAGATTGCACTACATAACTGCAATAACTACCCTCTGTTAGAAAATATTTTTTAACAAAAATACAACATCGAAAATATGACAGCTGAAACAAAAGCGAATATTTTTAAATATATATCCTCCAAATATATATTTCTTAATTCCTACGAAAGTTCCGTAATCACGCAAATGGGACATTTAATGGTAAGTGGCACACAAAGTCTTAGTAAGTGCATTATATTGAGAGACTAGTAAGTATTGAGCATCTCCAGCCCTTAGGTTGTAAATGTGTAGTTGACCTCTCATAATGGGAAAGGCAACAGAAAGTAAAAGGACGAGAATATCGCTCACCATACAAAACACTTGTACAGCCGGAGATAGCATTTCAGATCTCCGGATGCCCGATACCTCTTTCCTCTTTCCATGCTTTTCCTTCCCGCTCCCTCCCGATTTGATAGGCCGGCAACACATCCATGATCCAAGCGTTATGGTTGTTCGTGGGCGGCAGTGATCGCTTACCACGAGGTGAACTGTTTGCTCATTTGCCGGACCTAAGTAATAAAAAAAATCTGCAATGTATGATTAATGTGTAATGGTTTTCTGTGGCCCAAGCTAATCAATTTGGCTGATTTGATATTTCTACTGCAGTCCTTGGTAATTGTTGTATGACTCTACCACTTTTTTACTAAGACCAGAATGAGAGATTTGCGTCACTTGTTGCCAAACCTTATTATTGATACTATAATGATGTAAATTTGATGTCGTTTTTTTCCCTAACAAAGTTCTTACGCAGTACAGTTACAGCTTCGTAATGAAACATTACAGAGCAGTTTTTGCACTCATTTCCTGCGTCGAATTATACAATTCGCACTTACTTTTGTTTAATACGCTTTATTGTATATTTATAAGCACTTTTGCAACGAAGATACTATTTCTTAGGTTTTTTTTTTAAAAGATCTATAGGTACTACACTTACAATGGCACATGGATTGGTCTATATGTAGGTTTCCCTCCTTAATGTGAGAATATAGTACTCGATCCTCAACAAATGCAAGTTGAATGACGTAGAAAAATCATCTAGCAATTAGTTGACTAATAACTTTATCAAGAAAAGTCTAATATCATTATTTTATAGCATTAGTATCTTAGTATCTTGGTCCTGCCTAATGGATCTGCCTGATGGACATTTTCTTTCACTGTTGACGGAGGCATTAGATATGTTATCCAAAAAAACTTATTAACCTCTTAGGATTCAAATAAATGACACTTCCGTTCTGTGCATTTTGCAATCGTAAACTTTCCATAAAAGATAACAAGCTTTTTACTTCTGTACACGAAAACATTATGTATACATAAATGTCCTCAAAAAACGAAACAGCTACTCTTCCCGCGGAAGTTCACACAACTATTCGCGATGTGTAAACAAACGTGTTGGTGGAACCAAGATAAAATTATCCACATATATACATAAACACGTGAATATCAACTTTGTCGTAGCTATAAATATACCATGACGCACCCACGTAATTAGTTACGGGCATAACTGATTCCAAATTAGGATTCCTTTAACGTTTACTGAATAAATTTTAAGTAATAATTACCTACATTATTTACTTAACATCGGTATTATATTAATTACTACAACACCGCGCTAGAATTCAGGTTGCGCCTACATTGAAGTGCAAGAGTTATGAAGCGCTATTCACACAGACATTTCAATCGACGTTTAAGTATGCATAGAGGCGCGCGTATAATGATAAGAGCATACCTTATAAAATTAATTATAAATCAATTAGATGTGTATCTTGCTTAATTAATGAAAGTCTTTAATTGGTGTTTCCCTTAAGCAGTTATTAATTATCTTGTATCTCGGCGACGTGTAACACGCGAATCTCGCATGTAGCCGCTCGACCTCCGACACAGATTTCCCGGAAAGTATTAGCGTAGGCGCTGCTTCAAAATGCAAACCTAGTTATTTCGAACGCTTATTTTACACTACACTTGCCCGCCGGCCATGTTTAAAACTACGTTTCGAGTTCATCAAGTATCAGCTAACTGGAGATAATGTATGTTGCTATTTGTTCCTTGTTTCGATATTTTACAAGTGCTTGTTTAATTCGCAATTTACATGCGCATTTGTCAACGACAACGTTTTATTAGTTGATTATTATTTATTACGATAAGAACGAGAAAAATATTAATTAAAGAAAATGACAGTTAAAAATGTACTCGTAGGTCCGGCAGTTGTGTAGTATTAGGTTTAAAATAATGTTATTTGTTGTTAATATATTTGGTAATCAAAAGGATACAAAACAGTGTGTGTGTAATAGGTTTAAAATTTTGATTTCTTATGAATTTTGATTAATTTTTGTTATCATCAGGGAACATAGAGGCGTGCGTCTTTTCAGGAAAGTCTAACGTGCCTTTCAAAACCCACAGGATTGTAGGTGAACAGAAGAGTTTTATGGGAAAAGGATGGGAGAAAAAATACGTGTTGGGCTTGTGATACTTACCGATCGAAACACGACATCAAAGCTGTCGGTTCACGTAAGTTTCCTGTGGTATAGACCTACCATGCCGGTTAGGGCAGGCCATTCCTACTATAGTCCAATATAATTGGAGCGTGGCTCTATCACTTCTAATTTAATAGAAAATCAAGAGCATTGCGTAATTACTTGCGAAATTATAGTATTGATGTAAATAAATATCACTTTTTCCCTAATATGAAGTACTTCTTGTATATGGTTCGAGTATGGCTTAAGTACCTTTAAAGCAAGAACATATTGATCAAGCTTTTCGGATTTTCTATTCTAGTACTTTTTTGTCTTGACAAAATGATAGAACACGCCTGCGTCTGCTCAACGCGGTGTCCAACCGGTCGATTTCTTCTCGTGCTCACAGATGGAGTCCACAGAGCCCGCTAGTGTAGATATTTTGAGACAGCAATGACTGGACTTGCGACGACGAACTGGGATGCGGAATATGATGAATTTACGGTTTTGGGTGTCCCAAATAAAAACTCGTTAAAACGTAAAACTTTTGTATTCAGCCATAGAGCGTAGAAGACATAGACAAAGTATTATATAGAGTAATAAACAGTACAGACAATATACAAAATGCGTTAACAATAATATTGGCGTTCGGATACGCCACAATATTGGTATTACTTAGTTGTATTGTAATCTCATAATATTATATCCTATTCTGCTATATTTAGTGCAACCTGTTAATAGTTGAAAAATAAATAACATTAAATTAATAAATAATAAATAACATCCGTTGTTAGGTACAATGTTGTCCTCAAAATGACGATCGGCTGATGACGAATTTATATGATCAGGCAAGTGTCCACATTTCCGCATCGTTAGTATTGGATGCATCGCATAGTGTTCTTTGTAAAGAAACTCATTGACTCGCGCGATCTGTACGATGCGGGTCAGTGGACGCACCTATATACAAAGAATACTACGATCCGTTTGATGCGATGCATCTAATATGTTCAATGCGAATATGTGCACGCCTGGCTTTACTATTAGACACAAATACATCCTGCTTAATTGCTTGTCCACACTACGTCAGAAGTACCCAGGATTGTGGGGAAAGATCAGAACAGGAACTTATGTACAATGTATTAGGTTTCATTTACAATGTTTTCTCAATCATTGTCTCATGAAATATCAATACATTTTTATACAATAGTATTGACGTTTGAATAATCATTGCACTGCGTCTTTATTGAATGAGAATGGCGTTGACATTGACCTAAATACAATTCTAGAAAGAAAAAAGATGAGGTTTAAACAGCTATTACACATTATTGTTATTTATTACGTGATCAATAAATAATATGACTGTTTTTTATAATGTTATTTGTTTTTTCCATTGACGAGCAATATGACGAAATTATTTTTAACATCCTCTTTGTTATATTGTATGTTATAAAAAAATACATCATTTTTCGATATGCAGCATTCTGGGTTGAGAAACTCGAGGTACTGCTTTCAATTCCCGGGTTAAGTACTATATTTTGTAAGTTGTGCGGCCTCCAAAATATAGATCGTTTACAATTACGTAGAATTCGATTAAGGATAAGGGAGGTGTATAGGAAGGTAGTTAATTGTGGCATGTGAAATTACAGGAAAATACACGACATGCAAAATAAACACGTAGCGCGTTCCTTATAAATGAATAGTTAAAAATATCTGGAAACTAATACTCAGAAAATGCTTTTCAGTTTTGTTTACTTTGATAATTCTGTGTATTTAAATTGTAACTGCTGCTAATTAACTCAATAAGTAGTCGGATTGTACGCGGCGAGTTGTCCACGCATGTTAAGCACACATTAGTGTTGCAACACCAAGTAGTAATATTGACCAGTTTACGGATTTCGCAGTTATAATTACGAATCTCATCGGTGTCAAATGAACTTGCCCAGTCCCGCACAATGATGTCATTTGCGACAGTCTACCTCATTCAATAACTTCTTACAGGTGTGGTCACTTAGTCATTACGAGGATTACTATCAATACTTTTGGCTAAGTTTATAAATATTTTAAGTAAATTATTCATTCTGCACACACTGTTGACAATACGCATGTGGAATGCTAATGATGTCACTACCTCGCTACTCACAGTACCATATGATGAGTAAATTGTTCTATTTCAATGATATCAAAATAACCTTCCGCAGTCGAGTAATGAGGACGTAGTACAAAGTCGATATCTAACGCGTTCATTGATTATTAAAATGTGCATATAAAGCATATGGATGAATTTTGCATTTATTATCATTCATAATCATTTATATTAAATTTTTGTCTGTGGTACGTGCCAAACTCGATTTTAGGATGAATTCCTTTCACCTAGGCCAAACTAGTTCTCCTAGCAAGGTATAGGAGAAATCAGTATAGCTTAGGCCAAACTAGTGTAAAATATATAACTTCCTGCGAACTGTATGTAATTCTCAGATGATACTAGGAAATACATAAAAATGAATGCTTTTGTGAATTAAGTAAATAAAACGCATTAGTAAACTACAAATCAAACAAGCTTAGGTTAGTTTCTTTTCATTTCTTATTATATAATTTGATTTTTTCACTGTTGTTCTTGTATAATTTATTTAAATCCTAACCTAACGTAACCGATCCATCGCTTTGTCTAAACCTCTGTACTCATTGACATCCAGAAAATCCGATTTTTGGATGTATAACTGATTTATCCTATTTGTAACGGGATGAACTAGTTTGGCTTAGGCGAATCTAGTTTGTCCTGAAATCGGGTTGGATGGTATATATGGTAATATATAGAAAAGTTCGAAAAGTTAGTAAAATCTTGAGTCCAAATTTTGGATTTGTTAGCAGTCAGTAGTCAACTAGGCGCCCTTATTTTAATGACCCTTCTGATTCTCCATCCGCCTTTTATCCCATACTTTACATTGTAGGCAGAGTAACTACTGGACATATTGAGACTTAGCATCTTATGTCTCAGGATGGCGAGCGCATTGGAGTGCCACACATTGCTTTGTAATTCATGGTAGGTATTGTTTTGTTTTGCTATTGTTCATGAGCGTTCGTCTGTTCGTATCGCTTACCATCAGGCGAATGGCATAATCGTCACGCCATTCATTGATATGTAATAAATCTTACACGCTTTTGCTCTAATAGTGCTTTAAGTCGTACTGAAATCAATTAGCTTGTATATTTAGGACCGGCTGCCTGTCTAGCAGCACTTTCGGTACCAGTTATTTTGGTCTATTACGCCTGATAGTATTTAAAGTCTTGCCTTCCATTGAATTTCTTATTGTAATATATAAACATAATAATAAATAGTAGGTATGCACTGAAGCGTGACATATAGATTGCAGTCGAATGCACGCCCCCAAACAAACAATGCAAATGTACCGGGCGGGTTTACACTCGCTTCGTGAGCGTGGTGTTAATTCACGTCTGACATAATATTATCGATTATACTTAATCGCAAATGTAAATACTAATAATATTATGAAATTATCCTCTTATGTATCTATAATTTGTATGCAAATGAAGAGGGCGTATTGTAATTTATATTTCACGACAATTTGCTATAAGGAAAGTAGTTTCATATCAGTTATCATGTATGATATGAGCGATCATATATTTCGTGGAAAATTAAAAGGAGAGGCTTAATATTTTTATTATATTTTCCTTGGAGTTCGCAGTTATTTTCTAAATGAGCAATGACATCATAAGTAGTTACTGCAGCCCAAAGTTAACCACAGTTCTCTGTTCTCACATAAAGGTAAGCAGTTTGTTACATTCATTATTATTATTTATTTTTGACTAATTACATTGGACTATATGACCTAACTCTCCTCAATTGTACTCTCGATTGAAAAGGAGGTCCGTGCCCTGAAGTGGGACGTATACGGGCTGATACAGATACAATATTGTTTTATTCACTACCAAGTGAACTAGGTATGTTTCAAAACCTATTTTTAGCGCGATGTATCCGATCAGACAGGTTGTCGGATACCGCATACCAACATTACTTCGTTTATTTTTCCGAGGAAATCTGTTCCTCCAAGACGGGCTTAATGAAGTGTAGGCCGTTCGATACCAATATCATTTGTTTTATTTAAGTGTGTAGTACCATGTTGGGGGTATATAATTCGATGTTTCGAATAACACCACGGAATCATTGCCTCCAAACCATCTAAGTAAAGCACGCAAGATAAAGCAAAATTAGAAAGGTGAATCGTTTCGTTTCTTTGTTTCAAATAAACAACCAAATGTTGCTTATTTATTTAAGCTTTCGAAATGTGGAACGAAAATCTATAAAAGTAACGCACGCTCCTTTTAAATCACAAATTATGCTGATGCAGCGGTCTATATTAGGCAACGGATAAAAATATTCAACGTTTCATAACTCATAGCGCATCGGGTGATTGTAATTTCAAAACTGTATCGAAACAACGTAACTATCAGCTGAATCTAATTCTGAGAATCATTCAATGTCGCCGGAATTATGGTGGCTGTGTTTAAATTGAATTACAATAGCCAGGCGGCCCACGTTCGAAGACTGTGCGTTGTCAGTCAAAGGCCCAGCCGATTGATTTTTGTCGAAATAATTTCCGACACGAAACAATAAACGAAGTCATGGGAACAGGAGAGAGTAACTCCGTTAATACAATCGGAGTCATTGTGCGTCACTAGAATGGAAGGTCAGAGCACGTATCCTGTATTTCTGTTTGTGCTCTTTGATAAATGGTATGAATATTTTAATAGCCTGGCTACGTGGGAATTAATTGGAAGCTGTCATGTGGTATCTGTTGCACTGGCTCATGTCCCGGACTTTGTTGATATTGTCATTGAGCGTTAAAACTATGATGTGATCATCATACCACCACGTGATAAATTAGCATTCTGAACCAAGATCTAAAATTTAATTTAAATAAAAACGTTTTGATGTTTCAAATCCCTCATGTATCTATTTTGTGTAGATAAAATAAAATAAGAAGCGTTTCATAATTTTATGTTCGTTTTAATGTCGCAATATAGTGAAAACCAGTAAAGACGCCTGTAAAGTATGTCGAAAAGGCCTTTATTTCATCAATGAATCCATAACTTAATTAGTTAATATAACATTAAGACAGTTATATTGAAATAGTGATTTATTACATGTTTTTATTATCTTCAATAAAATTGTGAGGTAATTTATTCCGATGTTTAGGAAGAGTCGTGAAGGGATGAAAATATTTTTTTTTATTTGTAACTATTTGGTTTATGTAGTTAACAGTGCAAGAATACTTATATGTGTTTACAAATAAAGATATGTTTTTAACGGAAATTCGCCCAAGAATTTCTTAAAGTTATTCCAAGCAAAAACATAAATAACTAGAACTTTCAATGCCATTCACTTTTTAATTAACGTAAAATATTATTATGTTACTAGAACAATAACAGTAAAGAGATTTAATGAAGTAAGTTTTTAAGCCTTAGTTTAAAAATGCCTACACATGATACGGACACGGTCCGACAAAGAGGTGTCTCGTTGTTTCCAGGAAATAATCTTATTATACGTCGCTTAAACCGTCTTAAAAGCAAAAGCCTCGCATTTTAAAATTGTGATGCAATTATTTTAAACGCTGACATTGAAAAAGACAAGTTAAAATAATCCGAGAATTCCAAGTGCCCTTCACTTGCGTTGCGCTGATGCATTGTGATGGCCACTATAGTGTATTTAGACCGTATGAATTCAAGTCGGCTGCTTATACCGGCTCAAATAGAATCATTCGAACCGCGGTCAGACTGCCGCTGACAACTTGAGAGACATTGGAAAACTGAAAATACTCTCATTTATTATTCCGACAAGTCCACGGCGCTGGAAACATGATTTATTATTACATCCAGGATGAGATAGCACAACCTGATACTGAAAATAGCAATAAGTCTAGCTGCTATTATTATTGAAATGTAGAAGGCCGCTAGAGCGACAAGCTTCGGTTTTATATTCAGATTTTTATGAGTTACATACATATATAATATTTATTTTTACATTTGTTTTTATTTTATGTAGATTATTTTATATTATTATTGCATGCTGTTATGAAATGTCAAATCTTATTTTTTAACTATTATTTTTTTTTGTTTTCTCTAAATTTGTCATGATGACGTTTGCAACTCTGTAACAGCTATCCTAGATATCCTCCAATCTGATTATAAGACAGCAGTAAATAAAGATGACCTGATGAACGTTGTAGGAAGTAGTTGATTGCAAGTTATTTCCAAAAACTCCTTGTAGAGATTCTTGGATGTAATCTACGTTCAACTTCGTGAAATATGAATTCCATCACAGATTGGATTATTACTTATTATCCTAGGCTATAAAGAATTAATTTACAAATATTCTGGCATTAATTTATCTCTGCATTGACAAGGTGAAATCAATTAAAGGAATAAACATATAGCTATACAATAGATTCATTAGAATTATTTAATGTAGCCGCCGTATCTCACGTTTGTGCCATTAAAAATAATCGAATGCATGACAGTTTAATGCAGTCGCCGAACTTGCTTTCGTGTTTGTGTGTGCAAATAATACTTTTAAAAGTGCATGAAATGTGGACGGACTCGTTGACATTATGCTATCGGACTAGCTGTCGTTGCATTATGAACATTAGCTAGTGAAAGTTACCGTCTGCGAATACTCCGAACGGCTCGAAACAGGATGCAACTCCCAGGCTGCGGCCAGACAAACAAAAAGCGATATTGAATTAGGATTAGACTAATAAAATCATTCAGCCAATCTAGATGTTACTGCTTGACTGATCAGCCTAGATAGAAACGGCAAATTAAATGCCAGATTCCCAGTGACTAAGTTGCCTATTAAGTTTATATCAAGACTGGGCAAGTTTAAGCTTAATCTCTTTATTTGGCTTCAATAATAAAACATGACTGTTAAAAGAAACGGTTTCAAATTATAACTAATATTTATATGTACCAATTTAATTACGTTTTTAATATAGGTACGTCATAAGTTGATTTATAAACGCGTTTATTTAATTTAACATCAACGGAAGTTAAAATTATCTTTGTATCAAATAAAACTTAATTTATCAACGCATTCGCAATTGTTCAGGGTCTTAAACTTGATTTAAACATGATTAAGAATGAATCTTGGTTTAAGGATAGTGCACAAAAAGTGCTATTAATAAAGCATCGAGATAAGCGGGCCCTTGAAGGTGTCGTTTCATAGGTGAAAACCGTGACAACGCGCCGTGAGATAGAACTCGCGATAAACTCCCCGTTCAGACTTCTTCGATGCGATAGAGCACCCTCTCTCCGGTATGACACGAACTGATGGATATTTATTATGTTGTTAATATTTATGATGTTACAGTTATTGTACAAGATTTAAAGCGCTCGGCAGATGTAGGATCCGGACGTCTAATTATATTACTGTATGTAACAATGTTGCTAATGTATGTATCTTGTTATTGATATGCAAAACTTCACTATTCAACTGACAGTCGTTACTTCCTGTCGCAGGATATTAATGCTATGCCTTATTATATGTCGCATTAAAATATATGTATTGGTCGCTGAAATTGTTTGTATGGTAAACATTATGCATATAATTTGAATTTATTTTTGGGCATGATATATTTAATTATTTTTGCAGTTTGATCAGGAAGTTAGCTATGTAGTGTGTTTTCATGACTACGATGTCTCACTAGCAGACCTTGAGAATTATAAGCTATAAATTAGCGCGTCATAAATTAATCTTTATATGCATAATTCTTCTGTCCGTGTGTATACGACAGAACTCCTCGTAAAAGGCTGGACGATTTTTATGGCTTTTTTATATGTGGTCAAGTAGATTCGAGGATAGTTTGACTATTCGGTTTACTATTACTAGTAGAGTAGTCGCTGCACCTTGACGCAGCTGAGCCGGGCAGATAATTGATATTAATATTATTAGTATCACATATTTTACCACTAATTCTATAATTAGCTTTAACACCGATTTCATAATATTCTTTTTATATTTTTTTACAATTGAATTAAGAAATTGAGAATTGACAAAGGAATGTTACGATGGTGTGGTCATGTAGAGAGGATGGATGAAAGGAGAATAACAAAGCAAATACACAATGCGAGTGCGGATAGAAGGGTCGGTAGGGGTCGACCTCACCGAACATACACCATCCATATCGGTGATACCCTCAACAATGATCAGGTTAAAAGCACCCTGAACCGACAAGAAAGCATGAAGAGGTTGATGAAAGTGGATGAAGCGCAAGTAATATGTCAGGCTCGAGCAAAGTGGCGGTCTATAGTCTCTGCCTGGCTATGCAGTACAGGCATGACGATTATGTATGTATGTATTTTTTTAAAGTGGTACGACCACGCTTTTGTCAGTTATGACTCGGCATGAATGGGTAGACTCGTCTGGAGCAGCATCATTGTCTCACAGAAAATCGACGTGAAGCGACAACTTTGCTGTTGAATTTCATTCGGTGAGTGAGATTGCATTATGTCCAATACCCGTTCCCTCCTCCCATCGCTTTCCCTTCCCGCTCATGTATCGATTTAGGCCGGCAACACATCCATGATCTAATATGGATGTTCATGGGCGGCAGTGATCACTTACCATCAGATAACCTGTTTGTTCAAATGCCAGATTTATACAATAAAAAAGAGCTATTTTTTTGGATTAATTTTTTTTCGGCCACATGGTAGGCTTATTTCTATATTTCCGGGTTAGACTACTTTAAATATAAATAATATATAGAATATTTGCGATTATTAATAATAATAGACATCTAAAAACATTGATTGAAAGTTTGAAAATTGCATAATTTTTTTCCTGAAAACTTAGATTAGCAGTTTCATTGTATTGCTTTTAATAATGCTTTAGAATCGGATTTTGTGGAACCATCAGTTTTGTAAAAAATACTAATAATTTAGCTAATCAGAATGATTTCGTATAACCGTTAACACGTTGAAAAAAGGCACCCCCCCTTCACCACTTCACCCCTCTATTATTGATCACCTCATCATCTCTAACCAATATTAAACATAGCCATAAGTCTCATAGCCCTTCACTAAATATTTGATTATTTTTGGGAAGTTTTTATCGATCTCGCTACGTGTGACAAGCGGATGACATAGTTTTTTGTCCTGATGACGCTGTTATCTGTCATTACCTTGAAATTACGCTGTGCTATTACTGCTATAATCATTCCTCGATCGGTTTGTCGTCAGAGTTGTACTTTTGCTAGTAGGATG
The DNA here is from genome assembly GCA_030180105.1 of Hyles lineata. Classification (NCBI taxonomy): domain Eukaryota; kingdom Metazoa; phylum Arthropoda; class Insecta; order Lepidoptera; family Sphingidae; genus Hyles; species Hyles lineata. Next base: position 10,571,098 of record JARJEE010000005.1, on the reverse strand, counting down.
CACCGGTTACTGGTGAATATGGCTAGGACACCTGAGGGTGTTGATTGGAAGCCTTTTCTCTCCTCCTATTACTATCATCACAAAAAATGATTCTTGATTATAAATTAGCTTTTAATAACTATAATATCAATATCTATTCTCTTTCCTGTAATTATTTTATTAAAGAGCCCTTCATACTCATTCAGTCACAGACTATCCATCCATATTTCTTTTAGAAATGTTATTCAATATTATCCAAATTTTTAGGTTTTAGTTATTACTTCGTGTGAATATCATAAGCTTCACCTTAAGTTGATCCGTTTTTGGTTTCATGTTTATTGTTTTTGTTACAAACTCCGTGAAAGCTGTACTCTGCTGTTATTGAAGATCCAAGCAGAAGGATACAATATGTACTTAAATATAAATGTAATGTGTTATCTTCGTTGGAGATACCTACTAATAAATAAAATAAATAAATATTTATGTCTCAGACATGTCAGAGCTAAAATGCAAAGGACATGTTTATTCCCAACGTGTAAAACAAGTTGGCTCTACAAAGTTTTGAAAGACCTTGTGATAACAAGTTGATAAGCGACTACATTATGAGAATTCCTATTTTAAGTCAATGCTATAAATCTGCTCTGAGCAAGCAAATAGGCTTTACATACTGATAAAATCAATAATGTGTGGAAACGGAACTAAATTATTCGTGATTTATGATTATTGACCAGGTATAAAATTATTGCCATTTATAAATAATTCTATTTAATTATGGATCCTTTTTAGTATGGTTTGCCTTAATTAATGCCGTTTTTTTAATACTTTTATACTTGTATCTACTAGCTTTTTCGAGTCACGACGCCTATTACGAATAATAAGAACTGTGTAGTTGTACTGCTAATAATTAGAACGCTGAGGTAAGAGGTTAGACTCCCGGGTCAAGCAAAGTAATATTGGATTTTTTCTATTCTATGCGTGAATTTATGAAAGAATTTTCAGTTAAATAGATAGAAATATTTGTTGTCCCACATTTCTTGGGTGCACCAAACCAAGTAAAGCAATAAATATACAATCTCATTTTATAATATTGGTATTTGGTACATAAATTCTTCTACTTGTATTTTCATGTATGTCCTGTTCAAGTGCATAGAGAAGATAGAGCGCCATCAATAAAAATCGCCTGGAATGACAAAGCAATGCTTGGGATTCCAATGCGCTCGCCACCCTGAGACATAAGATGTTAAGTCTCAATATGTCCAGTAGTTACTTTGGTTACAATGTCCTTCACACCAAAACACAAACAAACAGTGCATTTACACTACTGTTTGGCGGGAGAAATAGACATCGCGGTGGTACCTATCCAGGCGGCCTCTCACATATAAGAGACCTACCACCAGCTTAAAGTGTGTGTCACTCCGCCAGGATTCAGATTATTTCATTCCAGATAGTTCAGATTTTTTGAAAATATTCTATCGCCTATGTTTATCCGGGGTATTGTAGAAACCTAGTGGTGAAATATGTTTTTAAATAGGACCAGTAATTTCAGAGCCTAAACAATGCAAACAACCACCAGTAAATTGAAGTCACTTATGGCCAGTTTCTATAATCGATCTATCTATAACTGGAGATTTCATTAGCTATTTCGACGCATTTTATGTTTCAGTTAACAAATATAGAGAGATATTTATGTTGTGCATATATTTATAGATAGCTAGGCAAGATAAATGTATATGTATATCTTTGTTTATTGAAGCATAGAATTGTATCGACATAGTAAAGTTAGCTATTATAACCTTTTCTTAAAGATAGAAAGGATATAGAGACCGGCTATTAGTAGCTTTAGTTATCATAAGCATTAAAAGAAAGAACCTAGACAAATCATGTTGTTGTTTGGTTTTGCTACTGTCCGTAAGCGGTCTAGCTTACCATTAGGCGAATGGCATGCACGTCTCGCCATTTATAGCAATAAAAACACTGGTGGTAGGTCTCCCATATGTAGGAGGCCATCTGGGTGGGTACCACCGTAGTGTCTATTTCTCCCGTAAAACGGCAGTGTAAACGCACTGCTGTGTTTCGGGTTTCAGGGCATTGTAGCCAGAGTGACTACTGGACATATTGAGACCTAATATCTTATGTCTCAGGATGGCGAGCGCAGTGGAATGCCAAGCATTGCTTTGTAATTCAAGGTGTTGTTTGGTTTTGCTACTGTTCATGAGCGGTCGTATCGCTTACCATCAGGCGAACGGCATGCTCGTCTCGCCGTTCATAGCAATAAAAAAAAAAACCTATGAAGTTGTGTTCCTAATTATTTATGGTATTTAAAGGAGATTTATGTCATAGTTTTAAACATGTTAACATTTTAAATTGTTATTTGTTTTTCCTAAATGCATTTAGTTTATTTTTGATGTATCGTGATGTTAAATTAATTACACTTATTACCAATATGCAATATCTGTATCAGCCCATATACGTCCCACTGCAGGGCACGGGCCTACTCTACAATCGAGAATATGATTGAGAGTGGTTAGACCATATAGTCCACAACGCTGGCCTAGTGCGGGTCGGCGGACTTTACATACCATAGAAATCGCTATGGTATGCAGGTTTCCTTCACCGTAATAGTGCGTTGTGATTGACTATCAATACATACATGACTCCGAAAAGTCAGAGGTGTGCCCTGGGATTCGAACCCGCGACCACCGTGAACATATTGGCAGCCGCGTCTGGTTCGTTTACCAATAGGCCACCATGTACTTACACTATGCTACTGACAGTATGCAATAAAATAATTTAAATAAATACTTACTTAATTTAAATAAATGAATGCGTAATATTGGTATAATAAGTATAATTCCGACAAAGTAAATTAATTCACAATTATTGATACTTTCATAAGAAGTTATATTTGATTTGAATGGTGACCGGAGTGACATCACGCATTAGGCATTAAGTTATGAATAAAAGCGCGGCGTCGATTAATTTAACCATTCAAAGTGTAGCCATGACTAATATTTAATGATGTACATTCTTTAGCCGTGTAGCAAAACAGAATCGAAAGTTTTCCTCTTGGTTACAAATCGATAATTAGATACAATTCAAAGAAATAACCACACGTAGTTCTTTGGCATGTAACTTAATATTAATTTCAATTCTTTAGCGGTTTTTTATAAAAAGAATGGAATTGTAAATATTTTCTTTAGTAAAGTCGGGTAAAATAATTCCCATATTCGCCATATTATTGAATTTTATCAGTGAATGTTTATAAATGGACATATAATTTATTTATTTTAGCACTTATGCTAAAACAGAATAACCAGTTATTATGTCCCTACTAATAATAGGCGCCTGTGTTGTTGCCGATAAGACATGGACAGAAAACTTTTCCATAATTTAACCTTGAGAGAACTAGTTCATTTAAAAAATCCTTGAAAAAGTGTTTTTTTCTATGTGTGAATTTAAATGGTGGTATTAACGTCAAATTACTTATATATAAATAAAAGATATTTAATATATTTCAGGTTTTCCGCAAATTACACTTAAATTAAGGTATCAAACCTATAATATATGAGTAGATACTCTGAAAATTATCCTCACATCTGTGTTTATCCTTTAAAGTATTTTTTTAAAAAGAGCATATAATGAAGACCGATATCGCCATATCAGCAACAAATATGATCACGAACAAATGTTTTTATTTACAATTGAAAAAAATACACTGTAGCACAATCTGGGTTACAAACAATCAGTAAGTACGTACCTCAGCTTATATAAATTAAATATTTTAATAAAACAAGAATAAGCCGACTGTAATATTGAAACTCTGAAAGCAAATAAAGACGCCACTGCAGCTGCGCTAATAGCACCATACAAGATAGCGATGAAAACAAGTGTCTTCTTAATTGGTGTAATATGATTTGTGCGAACTTTCCGAGCTGTTTTCTGTAAAGCGATTTTCGAATCGACACCTCATGATAATTAACGGCGGACACGCGATCGCGGTATGTACCAGAAAATAAAGCTTAATCGATTTACAACAAGTACAGGTTTGCACAACGAAACGAACTGAGCCGTCATTTCTCCGCGCCCTCGGCGACATTTCAACCTTCACGTTGACGTTCCATTTCATTCAGATTGTATTCTCCAACTTTTTTTTGCTTTTAATATATCCTTGCCTTAATTTTTCGACGACGTGGAATAATTGTTGAAAGCATCACAAAATTATTCATGCGGCAAGGCTGCGATGACAGCTGCGCCGACTATCTGATACTGCCACGGCGTTGGGATGCAAGGGACGCTGTACTTGCATATATCATCGCGATATACAAATTATTATTCCTTAGTGTAGTTGATATTACAAGAACATGCGATATTCTTGTATATCCATGCTCAGTATATCATCAAATCCAAATGAATGTATGGAAAATACCTAATAACAAAATTTATTTTTACAGGTGCAAGCGTGTCCTTATTGTTTTTTGAAGTTCGAGCATTTCGATAAATGAAATTTGGAGTACCGAATATTTTCTGATACATTTCGGACGAGATCCTCATGAAAGTTCTGGTATATCGACACTTTGTTTCATTTATATCTACAACGTAGTTACTTCGATGAATTATAATGAAATTGTTTATAGGTATAACCCTTGAAATGAAGCAACGAACTATAAAATAATTGCAAACCTCAGCTCAATAAAGATAAATATCTTCATTCTTCTGATTGTTGCCTATACAAAATTGCCGACGTAACTGGCCGTACGCGTTCTTAAAATAATTTTTCAACTTATCACGCACATACAAACAATCAATCAATCTCGCAATTTTAAAGTACTCAACTAATAATAGTGTACTTTATGAAATTCTTTAACACCGACACAAGTAATTGACGGTTACAGCTCACGAAATGATACGCTTAGCGACTGTCGGGGAGAAACGTGTGACGAGTTTGATAAGCAAAATTAAATCTGTAAAATGTTTTTCGGGGTGAAAATCACCGGCGATTACCACAAACGTGGTGTCATTAACTACTCCGCCAGCCGCACAGTTACAGGCTTCGACATAATTCCAATGCATTAACTGTTAACAGCAATGTTTGCAGCAATCCATAATTTCAGGAAGTGTAGAAAAATTTTGAAGGAGTCATACTTCATATTGAGTATTCTGCCTAAGTATTAACATCCAAGTTTGAACAATCACTATACTAAGAATATTTGTAGGTTGATTTCCTCAAGGGTTTTATCATTGCTTGTAATTCCTTTAATTAATAATAAAGGGAAACTTCAAACGTAAGTTCAGTGTGAGGAATCAAAACTTCTGAGAATACGGCTAGAGGATAAGACATACAATTTTATAGACATGGATGTGGTTTTAAAGATTTTGATATGGTTAACCGCGTACAAGTATACTCTATGTATTTTTTTATCAATATGTTGTCGTGTAAGGTGAAACGTCTCTGAAATGTTTTCGTAACCGCTGTGTTTTATTAATAATAAAATTTCGTTGCAATTTCGTTCACCTCTTCTTACCAACATTAACTTTGTAAATTTCATTTATGTTGTTGACACCAAATTATATGCCACTGTACCGGCAATTACCAACACCGCCTTGAAAGGAGAGGTCAAAAAGAAATTCACTTAAAACTGTAACATGCCCTTCATGAGCGCCGCGCCGCTGCAAATTTCAACTCGGGTCATTTTCGAAAACCAGTGTCCGAAAGTGAAACTACCCACGCATTTATTACTGAGTAAAATATGTAGATTGCCGGCGAGATAATAATGATATGTGCTCGTGGTAATGAAATTTCCCGCCGTCAAACGGTGCCAAAGTAATTTGCGTTACTTGTCTCTGGCAACGAGCGCCCCAAGGGCCGCTTTCGAGGTTGCGCAAAGCGTTAATGAGACCCGCTCAACTTTTTATTGAGGGTAACGCACGCACCTGGGGTGGCCGATGTGCGTATTAATGACCCCTCGCTCTCATTTATCAACACCTCTGCCTCCGCCGTATCTCGCGCTACCCGTCAGTACCGTCGCGATACCGCTCCATTTCACAAAATAATTATATAACAAACATTCATAGTACAAAATAGACATACGAAATACCTGTTGATTGATCGGAATGTTAAAGTATAATTTTGTATTTTTAAAACACATGTAGTCCACTTTAATAATGTTTTCGAAGTGTCGGAAGTCATTAACCCTGATCGTTTTTACAGGTTTCTTAATGATCGCCCTCGTCTTGGCCGCGGACAGAATAGCATCGCAACGTCAGGTTGGGAAATAAAGAAATCTTATTAATTAAGTGCTTCCAACTGTTCAATGCTTACGATAATTACAAAAATTGGTGCAGCATTAATGGCGGAGTAATGTTATTATTATGAGCCATAGCATTACAGATTCACGGAAGAACCGTCGGCCACCCCGGGAGTTCCACGCAGGCGATCCGTTCATATTTGTTAAATCATCGGAACCCTGTAATTTTGATCGATATCTTTATTGACGGCACAAATTTATTGATCATTTCTTTGCAAACGTACTACCCCTTGAATACAATATGGCGCGGCCTTAGCGCAGCACTGCTGTCGCAAGTCTCGAGAGTCGACCTTTTATCCGAGCCGTGATTATTGCTGCGAGTTCGTTTTTCAATAGTCGCATTATATCTGATTGGCCTACTTCACTTTGTTTGGGGAAATTGAATTTCATTTTGTGCATAATGTTTGTTAACTGATCGCTAAGCGAAATCTAATTGCCTTCGTTGTCGGTACTGTCGACGTATCAACACATCGACTACTTTAATACAAACAAAATTAAATAATGCTAATAACTAATAATATGAATCTCATATTGTTATTCATAATAAAAAACAGGTATGTTAATTCTTTGTTTAGTCTTCCTAACTCAAGATACAAAATTAAACGTATCTAAAATTTATGTTGGATGCATATAATTCGTAGTTTATGATTAAAGAATGATATTGTGTATTGTTTATCTAGGCTTCAGTCGATTGAGGCGCAGCAGGCGACGCGGTGCGACGCTTGGTGTCCCGATGTCGCGCGTGCAATGTGCATGTTACACGCTGACTGCAGTGACAAAGTTTGTCCCGAGGAGCCGACGTTATTTCATCGATTCGCTTATCTGAAACGTGTCCCTTCGCCGGCTACGATGATTTATTCTTACACACTCTGTTGACTTTCTCCATTCGAGGAAACGTTGTCGTTAGTAATTGCGATGGCTATAACAATAATTACAAAATCGGTAGGCACAAATTGTTAATGGCGCGGTGCCTACCATAAAACATCACTTCTGCAAATTTCGTCACATGAGATAATGGGAAGCGTTCGTTCGTAGCTTCACATGCTGGCTTTTTACAAAACGCGTGGTGCGTTTTCTATTTTATAACGCATTCATTATTCGAGTCATGGTTATTTAAAGCGTAATTATTTTTAAGTACTAACACAGTTATAAAAGTAGCTAGTTCAATTTAGTTCAACTACTGTAATGCTAAAACATTAATTAATGTAATAGCACATAATTTACTGATATACAACATAGCGCAGTCGCGATGAATAAACTAAAAAGAAATGTGGCTCGGTGCATGGTCGGTTTTGTGCGAGCATAAACAACTGACCGTATTAAAAAGCAAGGTGGATTCGCCACCTCTGATCCGTTACGATTATATCTTAAGCTGTTACACGTACACATAAATAATATCAGTAATAATATGTCACAATTATGTGCTAATATTTATTGTCACTGTGTAAAATTACTTCGCGATCATTTTATTGGGCCGTTGCGCGTGCGGGACTTTAGAAATAACTACTCATATATTTTAGTGCACATGGATAAAGTGAACATAAGTTCATAAATTGGCATCAAGTACTGGTTACAAAAATAACCGCATTCTAAATTATAAAATGTACTTATTTTTAGTTGCAATGTTTCAGAAATATTAATGTTTCCTGGAATAAATATGTCCAGTATTAATTACCAAGCAAAAAGCGTATTCATAGATAATATAAAATATTTTAATGAAATGCTTCATGCGACTTTCAAGGTATCCTGAGTTATAAAATGTAACAAATAGTACTAGTATTATGACTTTGAATATAATTTGTTAAATATGAACAACAGAAACTACGTTGTATTTGTATGCGATATTACTGAGAAGGCACGATATGCCGGAAGAATGGGTGACTTCAAATTGAATGCAGAGTCGTGGACCAGTTACGGGTGAGCAATTATTCTTCAGCGAAAGAAAACACAATGGCCGTTGTATATTAAATTACATTTTAAATAAAGCGAGGGCTTAAATGGTATAAAATAAATCGTGCAATAAATAATGTTAATAAATATGTATAAGTCAATCCCACTTCGATATCATTACAGAAAAATGCAAATGGATCTGTGCCAAAACTGATGTTTCGTAACGATGTACTTAGAATTAATCAGTTATACCGAATTTCAGACCGCTTACATAGATACCTACAATTGATCAAGCATGATTGCGTTATGCGTTCGATCCCAATTTAACCATAATGAGAGATAAAATATGCGCCACTAAAGATTAAAAACTCTCAATAAAAGTGTCTGTGGTAATTTTGTCTGCGATGCAATTGAACGAAACAAAAATGTCAGTTGAATTATGAAAGCGATCGATAATGAAAATGTTGGTACGCATGCAGGCCAGTAGAAAGTGTCTCGACCTGCGTGAGCTTTCGTTAATTTGGCAACCCAGCGCGGGTCAGCCGAGCTTCGGGTCACATAAATATGTCGGCGCTGCGCCCCTGGCACTGCTCGGTTTCTTAAAATACTGCCAATTATAATCAAAATACATACAAACTTGCCACTGCGGCGTCGATTTCTTAATCTGTTTTATATCAACCAGATTTTCTCGTTTCAATGTGACCGAGTGTTAAATATTTTTGAACAGTTCAATCCTTATGTTTAAATGTAACCCCGCGAGATTGTTTGACCGCGTTGGAGCGGTGCGTCTGTTTCGTTTATAGCTGCATCTATCGCGTCGTGCACCGAACACGAGTCAGATATTATATTATAAAATAAACTAAGCGATTGCAAAACACAGTGATCGTAGAGCCGAAATATTGTTCCCACGGTGCGCGTTCCGGCCGCGGTTAGTGGGCCGCCGCCGCTGTCGTACATCAACATCATTATCTATTAAAAATATCACGTCATATTGTTCGCTATTTCGTATAATATAATTTCCGACTACGACTAGTTATCGATTAGTTATCTTAAAAAACTAATAAATCAACGGAATCACAAAATAAAAAAAAACACACATAACCACTTGTTCTATGGTTGACTTGCGAAATTCTTCAACTCACTTATAAATTATATATGTTGGTCATGATATATTGGTTTCGTTTGAGTTTTTGTTCGCCATGATTTATTGCAAAACTAATTGTTAACTATGCACAAGTACGTGTTACGCGATAATTCTAATTGTTCTCGTTGTTTTGTTTAGCTGTACTTATGTTGAAGAAGCTACAGTCTGACGTGTAAACACGATTTCGTAATAAAAGACAAGTACTACATTTGCTTTGCATATGAATTATAGAAATGTTTCATATTTTTTTAAATGTTTACCTCTTTTTCTAGTTTCACTATGACCACCAACAGGAAGAGCATACAAGAGGATAGTTTTTGGGTCTTCATAAAAACTATAACATAGGGTAAGTATATCGATATCCTTTATGTTCAGAATGGTCGATCAGTAAGTATCTCTTGGATTGTACACATGCAAAAATTGGTAATCAACTGTATATTGAAAACAAAACTGTCTCGGTACCATAGTTGTACTACGGTACGATTACAACTATGAGGTACCGGGTTCGAATCCCAGATCGGGCAAAGTGATATTGGATTTTTCTATTTAATATCACCCCGGAGTTAGACATTTGGGTGATATAGTGATAGGCTCTCCCCCTATTATATAGTGGGTCGGAACACATAAGGCAAAATGTTGGTGCTCTGGTAGCAACTCTGCCTACCCCTTCTGGGCAAACAGCGTGAGTTTATGTATGTATAAAAACAAGAACTAGCGAATTATAAATAAATATTAGTAATACACCAGCAATATGTTTATCAAAATAACATATTATTCAGGCGAAAATACTTTATTTGGACATCCGTGACGAGCGTTTCCGGATCAGACGTTTTTACTAGGTTTCGCATTTTAGGTGTCTGCCCATTGCATTTCATCAAAGTTACCGTTAGTTTTGTTGAAGGTTTTACAAAGAAATTGAATTTCGAAATGTATTTTACTTGCGAGTAAAATAGATAAGTTGTCGCGTGTCACGCATATTTGTTTTTAAATGCAATTAAAGTCATATGTAAGGAGGTAGCTAGTGGCGTGCGGGGGACGGGCGCGGGGTGTGGGGTGCGGGGCGAGGGGCGAGGTGGTCAGTAATTGCTTCGTGCTCCTGCCTCGTCCTAGAAAGCTCACTGCGCTGCTTCGTTATGACCCTTAAGACTGATTTATGTCCGTAATAAATATTTTTTGAAAGTTCCAGTGCGATAATAACTCCATTAATTTTGATTGATGACAGTTTCTTAAAAGTGAATTTTTGACTTACTATCATAATAATATGTATATGCACACAACCTGTACTCTTGTGAACCCTGTAATTTAATTAACTGAACTCTCTAGTCGCGTTTAATGCCGCGATTATGAGTCAGTTATAAATTAATGAAATATTAATAAACTTCGGGTTTGAAGTATTTTTCAAATCTTCGGCGTTTGAGTTTATTTTCTAAACAATAAAGACATTAAAATTATTGTTTGTTGGTTGTAAAACATTTGTCCTGAAACTCACCTCTCCCGAGTAAATATATTCTGAATAGTGGTTATCGCGAGCGGCCGCTTCGGGTGGCGACATATTCAGCGCATTTGCAATGCGAGATATTCCGCATTACCATAAACAGTACATGGCGGAGGGCACACCGTCTATCGCGGTACGACATATAAATTATTCAAAATAAAGTATCGCTTAACCCCTGACCCGGTGGAGCTGCCGCGAGGTGCGCTCCGCAGCGCCCGCCCGCGCCTGCGCCTGCGCATGTGCCACCGCCCGCCGCCTGCGCGCCGCCCGCCTGCCCACCGACCATCTCTTCCATCAGTAACCCGCTACGTGTTCGCTGTTCGTTCTACGACACGGCGACATCGCGACGTTTACAACTGTCCCTGTCAACTCGCTTACAGCTCTCGTATGTTTATACTAATCATTTTCAAAGCGCGCGAGACTAATAAATAAATATGCTTCATTAATCTTTCCTAACATATTTTATTTATTGATAATTGTTTTTACTAATTTTATGCCCGGAGGATAAAACAATATCAAATAGAATAATCCTTGTTGATTACGTCGCATTAATCAATGAATTTGATATGTTTATGTTAATCTTGTCACGATCAAGAAAAAAGTATATAAATGGTTCTGCTTCATTTGCGTATTGTGAACATTTAAACACCCAGATCATAGATAAACGTCGAACTTATTGCCATGTTCGCATTTTGTATATTGGTTCTATTATATTCTATTAATGGTACCACATTGTATTAAGTCCACATAAATTGCAGACAGTGATAAATACAACAAGCAGGTAATTGCGAAAAAAAGTTCGATATAGAAAGCCTAAGGACGCGTGCTAGTTAAGTTAAATGAAGCACTCATAGTAAGTAATTCTCATTATGATTCCTGTAATGCCTTTACGGTTATAAGGTGCATGGCGCGGGAGGGGTGGCGGGGCGGCGCGGCGGCGGGGTGCGCGAGCGCGCGCTTGCATGTGTCGCGCGGCGCGGCGCGTGCGCACCCGGCAGGAACCGCAGGATATGCTGCTTATTTACTTAACAGCTTTCGCAAAACGGCCCATTACGGATAACTGTACTAAATAATTACTGCAATGTGCCTTTCTATTTCTATGCGCGCGCGTGCGCCTCCACCTGCCGCTGATCACTGTAATTATTTACTATGCATGAATGCGACGCGCGGCGGCTGTCTAGGACAACTCGGACAAAGAACGGTCATTCTGCAACGGACTGCTCGTGGACAGGTTCCGATATCTACATGGGTGAGCTGCATAGCAATTTTAAAACATGCTCATTAATTCGCATTTGCACGAAATGACTCCTATTCGTCGGCTATTATGATTCCGCTATTTAATATAAATTGTTTAATTATTCGCTCAGTTTTTAATAAAATATTTTAGAAATTATGCACACGTTTGATCCTCGTGAAGATATCGGCCAGACTAATGGGGTAATTTTCCGTGAAGAATTGGAGAGAACAATGGGCGCACATAGTTTTAATATTGTTGCTTGCATGGGCTTAGATTAAATATTTCTCGTTGTATATTGTTATTGAGTTCTTTTCAATTGTGGTCACAAAGCTCTCGATGTAAATAATAGATATGATGATTTGTATTTACGACCTCGTCTATCCTGGCCTTGTCAAATAAAGACACGATGCTCGCGAGCCGTCGCCGCTGCGAACCTTGAAGCTATCGATGGGTATCAGGATGTACCAAACGATATGCATTGTTTTTATGGCTGACACATAACTGAGAGCTTGTTTATGAACGATTGTTTGAGCAATCATATTTTGTTTGATTCTATTTATCAACGTTTGTTATGCATTTTTCGGTATGTGTGCCTCATGCTATTATCATTTCGACTTTAATTGTTTTACATACATTTGTATATATATCACGAGTGTATCCCATAGGGGTAGGCAGAGACTAGAGACCGCCACTTTGCTCGATCCTGTCATATTACTTTCGCTTCATCTACTTTCATCAACCTCTTCATGCATTCTTGTCGGTTCAGGGTACTTTTGATCTGACCCTTGTTCATTGTTAAACTGATGCAATAATTTGTCTCTGCATTGAATTTCTTTCATATTTTACATGATTATTTTTGTTATTAGTATATATCCCAGGTATATTTATTAATTATATTTATTTATTCAAAATGGTTTTATAAATTAAATACATATTAATATGTTACATTTAAATAATAAATAAAATAGTTACATATTTAAAAAGAATTAATGTGGTAGAGCCACAGAGTCCGGGCTGGCTCAGCCGGGGAGTAGGTATACTTGTCTCGGAGAATGCTGACATAAAGCGACGTTTTCGCTGTCTTGTTTTGTATTTCACGACTTTTATCGCGGGTATAAAGCAAATGCATCTATAATCTGTTGAAATCAGATATAAGCGTTTGGCTCGTAAATGATATATACTTATACAATTAATCACAAACACAACCTATATCGTTATTTGGGCACCAGAATTCAACCGAACACTTGCGTTTTAACTCTGTTTTGTATTCCTTTTTGTGTGTACTGTAGTTTTAGTGTTTCTTTCTTTTGTTTAAAAAAAGTGTATTTATTATTATTTAATATATTAGTACAAGAAAGGGTAGGTACCTCAATTTTATTTGTGCATTTAATAATAGGATTAACAAGTTGAAGTGGTAGTGGGCCGGGCACATAGCGCGTAGAACCGATGGCCGTTGGGGTCGAAAGGTTCTAGAGTGGAGGCCACGTACAGGCAAGCGAAATGTCGGACGCCCGTCTACAAAGTGGACGGACAACCTGGCTAAGGTTGCAGGAAGTCGCTGGATGCAGGCCGCTTCCAACAGGTCGGTGTGGAGATGCTTGGGGAAGGCCTATGTTCAGCAGTGGACTTCCTATGGCAGAGATGATGATGAAAATGGAATAATATAGACCCAAGAATAATTTATGTAATGTAATATGTATTCTAAAATAAACAAATATTTTTCCCTCCGTCACCATCATTGAATGTGCACCACGTGTCCATGTATGTTGACTTGCGGTTTTACGACTCCCGCTAATTAACTTGTTCATTTAATAAAAATAAAACATCAGCCTTCAGGGGAAATAATTTACAGTAGCGAGTTCGTTGAAGTTTTTATTTTGAGCAGTTACATTGACCGGTTGAAAATAATAATTTTGCGTTAAGTAAACAGGATAGTCTATTTATAGTAAGTCGAGTAGTTTATTTCTTTATGATAAAGACTAAAGATGATACCAGGTTGATGATGATTCGGTTGATTACTGGTGGTAGGTCTCTCATATGTGAGAGGTGGTCTGGGTAGGTACCACCGCAATGTCTATTTCTCCCGCCGAACTGCAATGTTAACGGACTGATGTGTTACGGTTTGAACGATATTGTAACTAGAGTAACTTCTGGAAATATTGAGACTTAACTTATTATGTCCTAGTATAGCGAGCTCTTGCTTTGTAATTCATGGTATCGCTAGAATGTATAGAAGTACCCGTATTTCACTGCACATACAGGGTATATCAAGACTGCTACCGAAAATGAAATTGATAGTTTTATTGACTACACACACAACTAAAAATTTCGCAAAGAATCTTTATAAATAATAGGGTATAAACAATTATTTTAAGAAAACAAGTATTTACTACACAAATAAGATCATAGGAAAAAATAAAAAAATAAAAACTTTCGTTTTTTTACTACATTTTCTGTTGCATTGTGTCTGAAGTCGCTTAAAATACCACCCGGCTTCGTTTTCGGTAGCAGTCTTGTTATACCCTGTATAAATCCCAAATGTTAGGTGGCGAATCTTTTGCCATGCTAGGCACGATTTCGAGTCCTGGGCAGTTAATATGAGATTTTTTAAATTGAACTGTAACATAAAACGGATTGGCAAACCTTAAAGAACCTTAAGTTTAAAATCTGTTCATCCTGTCACAGACCATGCTAAAACTTCGCTAAAAGACTATTAAATATATGATTTTCAATGTAAATCTTTTTTCTTAAAGCCTAAACGGTATTCGGCTGTAACTGGTAACGTCATTCATAATAGGCGTTTGGAATTATTACCACAATGAGATAGGCAAGAGCGGTTGACGTGCGCGGGCGTGGCGCAGACAATTGAAATGATAAGCAACTTTCTAGCGGAGTTCAGATACTCGGAAGAGCACCAACGGCTAAACTGTTTTCGAAATAATTTACCTTACACATTGTATTTGAATAAACTGCAGATATGTTTAAGGTTTAGTACCTAGCAAAGTGTACGATAATATTTATACTATATAATATATATTTTATAGGATATCACTGAACAACATTTTACTATAAATCTGCGGTTTTCTTTAGGCCAGTAATACTATTTTATCTTCTTCTTATTCTTCTATCTGGCGATATTCCGGCTTATGCCAAGGTCCACCTTTTGGCTAATTCTCCTCCAGTTCGCCTGATCTTTGGTATCTTCAAGAGTAAGGCCATATATTGCCATATATGGTACTATTTTACATTATAACAAAATTATTTGTTAAATAGCATAATTGTAAACAGCAAAATTATAGTCAATAACATTTTAAAAGGCAAGTGCGATAAACATATTCTTGTTGAAAAATGTATCCTTCATGCTTTCCTTCCATAAAAACGCCTTCAACAGACCGCGACCAACGGCTATCTAGCCTTCCAAAGCCCATAAAAATTACTGTATCAGCCACTTTTTAACAAGATAATCTAGAAACACTTAAATACAAAAACATCGGTTCGTTAATGCTTTTTCGCGATAGATAAACATTAAATTATCTACGAAACACAAAGCTGTCTTTTGGAAATAAATATTTCTTTTGGATCTCGATTCTTAGATTAATTAAAGCAGCAACTATCAACTATCGGCACATAGTATCTGTTAAATTGTATACTTAATTAATATCGTATACTTAATCCGCTTGCTTTTGTGTGTTTTAAACAGTGTCAGGAAACCAGCGCAGCTGAGCGTTCCCCATTAAATTTAAAAGATTTGTAAAGTCTACCACAACGAATTAGGCCAGTATGGTAGAATAAAAAGCTTGTTCAGGTTAGTTTTCTTGCAAGCAGTTGGTCGAATTATTATTCTGCAATATGGCCGAAACATGTTGTGGATATTTTTCACCAACCCCATGTAACGGTGGAATACCGAATAAGGGCAGGCAAAAAACCAAGAGTATCTGTGTCTACCTTAATTTTGAAGGGTGTATTATAAAGTTATTTACTCTTTGTACAATGCCTATTGTTATACTATATATATTTCAGAATTTAAAGAATAATTAATTGCAGAATGAATGTACAGTATAAACTTGTATATCAAAATTTGATACTCGTTTCATACTTAATCAGTCCTACTTGTTTAAGAAATATTAAATAGCACCTGAACAATATTGACATGAAAACATGACATGACCCGACGTGAAATCATTGATATAAATATATAATTCAATGCATAAAATAGATACATGTTAATATGTGAATAGTGGATACTGTATGTTATCTAATTAACACTTTTAGATAGTAAATTCGTACCTGTTCAAATAATTTCCGTGACATAGGATTCTTGTGTGTAAGATGTCAAATAAATTATTACGCAAACGTTTCGTAATACGTAGTAAATCGCGTTTTATTGTTCGTAAAAAAGAAAGCCGCGTATGTTTTATGTTGATTGTTTAACTACGGGTTTTGGTGTCAATAATAGATATTTAAAAACGCTACCTCGCTTTCGCGCGGCGCACATACACAACATACAATGCCGGTTTACGCTTCACACGCTGATAACTTGCTGCAGCGAGACCCGACAGAAAATATTTTCAATAACCCGTTCAATTTACGAATAACCTTTGACTTCAACTCTAATCAGCTGTATTTATGTGGCGGTTGACAGTTGTATACGCAAATGTTCATTGCAGTGCAGCGAGCTCGACCACGGTCGCACATAAATAATTATAATTAACTTGATGGGCTCCATAATCAAATTCACCCATCGATCGACACCCGAACAAAATAATTATGTCGAAGCACTCAATAATGGGCGAATGATGTTATTAACCGCTCTCTCATAAATATTCAATGGGTTTGTTATTGAATAAAAGTAAAAGTGATTCCTCATAAGGTATAAAGAGGTGTTTTGATTGATTGCGCCGCTGCGCATCGCGCTCGTCTAGGAAGCTCGGTTTATGGAAGTCGAGTATTATTATTTGTTTGCGGAGCGCCGCGCTGCGCCTCGCCCGCGCGCCGTATTTGCCGAGACGAGCGTCGTTTAATACCTGCGATTTATCACAGTTTTCGTTTTTTAGTAACTGTGTATCACAATCAGTAAGCCACTCAGCTACAAGGTCGTCGGGTATAAAAAAACTTGAGACGTGTTTTTGCTCTATTTTTATTCGTCGAGAAAAAGAATATCAGAACACCTATTTGGAAGTGCCGCAACTGCGACTGGTCGATACAGGAAATTAAGCCAATTGGACAACAATAAGATTTATGTGTTTTTCGAATGCTTTTTTCTTATCTCATGTACATTTTTTGCAGAGGACTTGTACGTATAATGACGTATTTATGAATTTTAATAACAGTCATTAAAAATTAAAACCCCAGTATCCATTTGACAGATTAATCAACGTTCCCAGCTTAATGGAATCGTAAACTAAACGTTCCGGGATTTTTTTTTAACTCAAAGAATTTTATCTTAGCATTGTTTTGTTGAAAGTAAATATCAAAACAAAAGTCACGAGTGGATTGCATAAATCCTCTTTTATCATGAAACTGTATTCCTTATAAGGAAAACTATGTGAGCGCAAAGATTTGTCCTTGCCAGTTTTGTTGGATGATTAAGTTAGAATTATCTATTCACTTTTATAAAATGAGAAACAAAACTGCCAGCGTGAATGGAATTCACGCGCTCAGAGTTCCGTACTTCTTTAAAACAAGACAAGTGCCTACGTATCTTACTCAAATGTTGGTGTTTACGAATGAAACAGCTTATTGACAGTAATTAAATTACACTTGAGATTTAAATGGAAAAAAAAGCATTTCGTGTGACCTAGAATAAATATAGTATAGATAAAGTCATATATTTTTCTTTGTTTCGTTACTGCAGGAAACATACCCAACTACTTTAGCATTATTACCACTTCCATGATTTTCTATTATTGGAACTCATAACTTAGTACAAATGGATTTTAATATGTATGTAACAGATATTAACATACCCGACATGTTTTTTATTCGCTTTATAATCTGTGGTAATAAATTTTCAATTTTGATAACATTGGCAAGTGATTAATAACCAAAAGTGGCAACAGATAACGTATAGGCAAGGGAAGTGACTCTCTTCATAAGACCAAAGCCTTATTTTCTGCAATTAATTTTAAATAATACGCATATCTTATGCGTACACTTCATTCATTGATTTTGATACATATGAAAAAAAAAAATGATTTTTTGTCGACATTCAAAAGATGAAACACTTTGTAAAATATTATTCATTCAAATTATTATTAAAAGTAAGCATAATTTGTTTACATCAATTTTTCTATAAGCGCAGACTTCTGGAACTAGGTTACAATAAAATAATTATTACAATGTTATTTTATTGTTATAGTGAAGATAAAAAGTAATGTACAACAATATTTTGCTCACAAAAAGAGTTATGATTCTTGTAGTAGGTATCATAAAATACAAAACGAGTTAGTGTTGCCAATGTATTTAAATTAGAAGTGACAAATGTGATAGTTATTGAAGTATTTTAAGCGCCGATAATATATGCAGGTTTCTGAATAAATAAGTGACCCACATAAATTTGCGGAGGTCAATTTAAAGTCCGGATCGATGGTACCGCGAGTACCGACAATGAAGAGTGGAGCTGGTCCATAGTTGTGCGCTCGCCTCATTGTAGGTCATGGGGCATTGTGCTACACAACTTATAAGCGTTATGCAAAATACGAAGTGCCTTTCGATTTTGCGATATCTATAAATCGAGACGACCGATCGTGGGATAGCGCAGGTGAGCGGCCATTTTGATGTGTTATTTTGTTTAACGGTCCCGCTTATAATAAAACGATCACTTTTATTTTTATTAACTATTTTTGTTTTTATAGTAGTGTAATAGAATATTATCTATCTGTGTTATGACGGACGAATGGAGACCATCTTGATGTTTATTTTTACACGCGAAATATTTCTTTGGACTCGACGCCTCTCTATTCGTACAAGTTGTTTAATAATTTGTCGCTATTTCAAACTAGCATTAATATGAATATAATGAGTATGCCTGGCAAGCAATATTATGTGAACAAAGTTCTTAATGTAATAAATTGGATCAATTAAATAGTACAGCTGTGCAATCTATTCCAACCAAATTTGGCATGATTGTTAGTCTGTATTCTGGGATAAATTTACGGCTCTGTGGAAATGTTGCTTACTATAATAGTAATTGTATCATCACGTACACAATTATTATTGTATGGCACCGGTCCTTTGCAATTTTTTTAATGGCAATAAATGGCGAAACGACCATTCCATTTGCTTGATGGTAAACTATATGACCGCTCAAGGACAATACCAAAGAACACCATGAATTACAAAGCAATGCTTGGCATTCCACTGCGCTGGCCACCCTGAGACATTAGTCTCATTACGTCCATTAGTTACTCTGGCTACAATGTCCTTGAAACTGGAAAACAACAGTGCATTTATACTTATGTTTGGCGAAAGAAATAGACATTGCCGCTTACATGTATATAAGAAATAGAGAAAATGTCATAAAGTTACTTGTACTATTGACGTGCATAATTAATTTTCTTGTCTTAGAATAAAGATGTAGTCCGCGGGTAACTGATACATTTCACCAAGCAGAAATACCGAGTTACCTACAAGATTTTATTTCAGTAATAAAATTATCAATACAAATCATGATCTTATATTTTTTCACAATTTTTATTAAATAAAGAAAGCTTTCTGTAAATATTTTATCTTCAAATCCCCCGTACATTGACCCTCTCGTGTTTAAATATTCCTTCATAATATTTTTCTATTAATGCGTGACAAAATATTTCTGTGATTTATTACCAGCCTAATCAAGTAAATCTTGTAAAATTAAGCGTCAAACTACCCCTTAATACGCATTGTGTCACAATGATGAATTGTTAAAAATGGTCTGAAAAAAATAATACAGATATTACTTTCAAAAGTCCATTTGCACCGCCATAAAAATCGCAGATAACAATCATCAGAATGCATTAAATCTTTTATTAGCTGCTTTATGATGTGATGTTGATGTATCTTTATGTTCCATCTCTCACTTCCCTTTATTTCAAATCCCTGTTGGAAAATAGTTAATAGTTTTATACGGCCGAATAAAATATACATTAAATTATGAACACCGTTAGATGTTAGATACTTTTATTCTTTTAATAAGGGATAGTACGAGTAGCTACTGATGTTTTGAACGGTTTCAATGAATGCCATACATTTACACTCTTATCCATAAGAAACTGCTAAACGACCACATAAACGTAAATCAGTTAAATCATGTTGAGAGGAAATAAAACGTTCATTAAGTTTTGATATTCATAATGGTGTTTTCTGCATAGTTTAACTAATATTGCCACTTCATAGAAAAGAGGTGATTTCATTTATTTGACCGTAATATCAAATGTCCAGTTAATATACGAGTATATCTATCAATTTTCTGCTTAAAATCTGCTTTATTAAGGGTCTCAGCAATTTTAAAGTTAATGAGCTGTTAAATGGCTGGATGCGGTTAGAGACGATGGACTGAAAATCGAGCCCAACGGCGTGCCATAGGAAAAGTATATGTCCAGCATTGGAGTCGGAAGGGCTGATGATGTAAATAGTTGCGTAGGGTGGTGCTATATAAAATAGGATTAAGGACACAGTGAATTATTTGGTGTTTAACATAACCCTATTCAGGTTACAAGAAGTGTTCCTATAAGTCCATGGTTATGGTTCGATCCGATGGTAACATTAAATTGCTGCGCGTCATTTCAGTAATACTTATGGTGCACTAAAATATGGATTAAAGTAAGTAATGTATTTACTTGAATAGAATTTTAGTTACTATAAATAGTTATAAATAATACATAAGGCAACTACCAAAAAATAAAACTAAATAAATTTAATTTTATATTTTCATATAATCAATAATTTTGTAAATATAGTATAATTACTATGTATTGACTTGTCATAAGAACTATTTAATTGCCTACATGATCAATAAACCAATTTCATTTAATTCCATTTCACTGAGCATGTGGCCTAAAAATAATGGTCATTTATGCTTTGTTTAATTTTTCACTGTTCAGATTTACGCTGCATTCTTGAACAAGAATAAAGCTAAAACTATCGATATCATTAACAGTGAAGATAAACATCGTGAAGCAACCTGCATACTTCAGACATCTCTATATCATTTCAAACGCATGTGAAGTCTTGCCAATGCGCTATAGACCGACGTGATGGACAAGGCCTTAGTCCTTTACAATTGTGGAAGAGGTATGTGCTGAGCAGTGGAATGTGTGTTGGTTAGTTGATGTAGATATATGTATAATATTTGTGTTTATACATAAACTCACACCATTTTCCTAAGCCTTTTTCCCAGAAAGGGTAAGCAGAGGTGCTACCAAGATACCCACGTTTCATTTTGGATGTCCCGATGTGATAGGAGGCAAGCCTATTACATAGATTCCAGAATCCGATGTAATAATAAATCCAATATCAATTTGCCCGACCCGGGATTGAAACCCGAGACCTCGGCATTTGTAGTCATTCCGTAGTACAACTGCGCCACAAAGGCAGTCTAGAGTGTTGATTTAGTATATTTTGTAATTTAGAACTTATAGTATTAAGTTATCCCTTCCTTATTATTTAAGTCAATAAAATTGCAAATGACCAGTATTTTGCATTTGCCGTATTTTATATTTTTTACTGTTGCTAATATTAGCATTTAGCAATGTACATATTATGTGTCTATAAAAATATATCATTGTCACGAATATTGTAATGAAATTTGACCGGTTTCAGAACAAAAAACCAACGTAACATAAATTATTAATACACGAGGAAGTTTTCTGATCACTGCATTCATATTGACAATATTATATTGATAAAATAAATCCTGATTAGAGTAACTATATAACATTCTTGCTAACCAAGGAAATACCATTATGTCGATTTAGTAAAGTATTTAAATTAGAATATATTTTAGATGGTATGCACTTTAGGTTGGTACGAAGGTTTGCATTTTCTAGATATACAATAGATGATAGAGACATTTTAGTTGTTTTACAACTCCATTATTCCAAAGCTGTTATGATAATAATGTCTCTTGGTCGTTTGTTGGTGATTATACACGGTCAATATAATAGAGTGTGCATTTTAATGCTTAGAATAGAACGAGACGACAAAGCCGAATAACATACATACAATTTTTTGACAAATGCCTTCTCAGGTATTAGAATAAAATCACTGATACAAAAACAAACTGGAACCTGTCTCATATATTGTTTAATTTAACGAGCTTGCCGCATAATGCGGGTTTATATGGGCATAACACATTATTTTAGAGCTTTTTGACACATGTATATATTATCTAAATATGTCTATGATGTTTCGCAAGCCGTCAGAACAGATCACTAGAATGAATACGAATTGATTTTAAAATTTACAATGCATTTATAGCAGAGACAATATTGTTCGCGAGTCGCAGCGGGGGCTCGAGATGACATCTCACAGCGTGCAGCCTTACCTCTGTACCGGCCGCTTCAGCGCGTCAATAAGTTTTCAACTTTCACACTTTCCTGATAGAGTTTAATTTTATTTATTCTACCCGGCGACTCGGCCCGATGCACCGACTTTAACGTTTATTTCAAAGCAGCTATTACAGTTATTGAATATAAGACCTTAGATAAAAAATACAGATAGAAGTACCTCTTTAAAATATGAAGTCTGTTATTTGGGTGTGGATATGGAAATTCATTGTTTGATTCGCGTGGTTCAATGGAGCGAGCTGTCTCGTCGCGTCGATGGTTCGAAGCGGGGCGCGTGGAGATTGCGGCGTGGCGTCGGCGTGGCGACAGCGTGGCGGCTGCGGTGCGGCGGCGTGGCGGCGCGGCGCGCAGGGTTATCGCTGTTGGAGCGCCCGTCGCGGTTCCCACGCCGAACGGTATTTTAAATACCTGTTTATCTACGTACAGCGACAGGACCGAGGCGCATTCTGTCTTTGAGTAGCGTCTTCTGGATGGGTCAAGGATTCGAAGGTGAGTGCAGATCTGTGCTCGTTATTCGATGCCGGTTGACCTGGTTTCCTATAATAACTTATCGTGCGCGGCTATTCATTCAATTCTAAATAATACACTGATTATACTCATTCCTTTCTTATTGTATTTGCGATTTCGACATTGGTTTGAATAACAGGTATCTTTGTGGTTTTCGTGAATATAATTTTGGTAGTTCCTTCTGAACATACACATACATACAAGATGAATTTCGGTTTTATTTCCAGTCTGCATAGTATTAACTATTACTCTATTTTATTTTAGCAGGTACATAAAGTTATTTTGTATCAATAAGCTGCTTTGCCAAGAGCAGGTTTAATCAATTTTTGATTGTATGCATAACACGCTAGATCGAAGGTGTTTACTGCATTTTAATGACATAGACGTGCTTAAAAACTTTGATTAAATAGCTATATATTTGTATCGCCTATTAATAGATTCAAACAAAAAACTTGTATTAAAATATTTGCGAAAATATCAGATATCTCCTATTAATTAATAAGATTGTTATCACAAATAAATATAATATTAAATATGCGGAGAGACACATAAATGTGTTTCGAAACACTTAACGCCCTCCTTAATTTTGTGAATTTGTGTACACCAATATTATTACTAAAATATACAACCATTTTATTGGCCATACAAGTGGATTAATACAATTCCGTAAATAAATACACCAGTTTATTGCGTTTACGTATATACGGAAGACGGCCGTATTATGTTACCCGACGATTAAGTGGGCTGTCGACAGTGTGATTCACATTTTATCCTGGTCGCATTACATTTTGGTGAAAACAATTTCACAACGAGCGATAAATACCGTGGTGAATTGGAAAAATAACCGTGTTCCGCCGGAAACATTACTTTTTTGAGAGAATTAATTTTAAGTGATGTTTTATTATGCCTGGTTTTCCTATGGGGTCACTTTTCCCTAGTTTAATGAACATCCAACAGAAAAGCCGAAATGTATTACCAAAAACAAAAGACATTTCTAGCAAAAAAAATCTAGTCCTAATAGTTGTATATCATAGGAGGGTGGACTAAGGCTTAACGCAAAAGAAACGAAGATATTTAGAACGATTTTTCATAAAAAAATTTAATTAGTGTTATATATTCACCCGCCGTATGAAATGGGGCAATATACAGACATATTTCTATGGATTTGTATCAATCTTGTTTTATCCTATTCCCGAAACAGCCGAAGACAGATACATGTCATAGAGAAATTGGTTTTTTTAAATATCCTATTCATAAAAACGAGGTAATGAAGTTGAAGACACGAGCATTAAATAAATTATTGTGTAGCGTTGAAGTCTTTTATTCCTCACTTTTAAACTGGTTTTTTTTTCTGTTTCTATTTCGACTTTTGGTTGCAAAAAGTTCAGTAAACCTTATCTTCTCCCTTCCTATTTTACACTTCCTTTTATATAAAATTTTTTAAAGCCCGAAAATCATCCTTGATGCCCAAATATATTTTTTTAGGGACGCGGCCGATGTTAATCAAATGTCATGGAGTTACTCTTTACTTAAGTGCCACCGTAACTATACAGAAGAAAGTGTAATGGACCTTATAATGCTATAACAACACAATAAAAATGGTAAGGGCCTTATCGAACGTGCATAACTAAATACGCGATGACGTCACAGAAACTTTTACGCGAGTTTTCGATGTTTCCGTGGTTGAGCCGCTGTTGTTGTGACAGGTATAAAATAAATAAAATAAATAAAATAAAACGGAAACTTGTAACACTCGACACATACAATATATAATTGTTGTTATGTAAATTCAACACTAGATATTATGCTGATATAACAGACAATTTATAACATACATTATGAGTACTGACTGCCTCGTGGGCGTATTGTACTACGGTACGGTTACAAAGCTGAGTTCTCGGGTTCGAATTCCGGATCCCGCAAATTGATATTTGATTTTTCTATTTATTATCAGGCCGAAGTCAGGAATTTATGTTCGAAATGGTGATAGGCTCGCACCCTGTCACATCGTGGGACGTAACCTGCAAGGCGAAATGTGGGTGTCTTGCCACCTCTGCCTACTCCTTCTGGAAAAAGGCGTGAGTTTACGTCTGTTATGTATTATGAGTGCAATTAAAAACGCATGTTACCATACAAATTTAAAACCAATAATAATATTTTCTATTAATCTATAATATCCCCAATTAAGAAGCTGATCACCTCATTCATGGTACATTTTGAAACTATATCAGTGTGGTTTTGTGTGAACGACCTTGTCCCAAAGAAAATATAAGAATTTATATGAGAATATTATCAGTATTCTGTTTACGCTCGCTAGCGCCGTTGCGTTAATTTGATTTAAATCAAATGATTTTTAAGCAAATGTTCTCTCGCCTGAATTTAAATGATTATATAACTAATTTCTCATTACAATAATTATAATTGACGACCATATCATTTCAATAGACCTTGCCGGCGGCGGTAGTCAGTGCTTTTTGCTTCGTTAATGTTCATCGTTGAACATTCAATGCGAAATGTAATTTAGTTAATCCATTCGCTGGCGGTTTTAAATCATTTCATTACAATCGGAGTAGGACGATTACCGTCGGCCTACATACGAGTGCTGATCCACTCACGAAAGCCACGAGCTATCATGCCATCTTCCCATTTGATGGTACATTTAATTTTCTATTGAATTTCTTATCTGCGCGTATTACTTTTTATATTAGTAACGTGGGAAAGTCATTGACTGGCTCAGGATTACGTCGATGGATATCAACTACAAACGAATTAATAATAATGTCGATAGGAGTAGATGTAATCGGTGATTGAGCTTCCGACCGCAGATGGATTTAATGTTTACAATCTAAATTTAATTTATACATTAACCGACTACAGTCTTATGATCATTCGATCATTTATCTCCCCAAACGAATCTGTATATTTATAAAGTTAGTTTTTGTTATCATTAAGAAGTAGAGCAAGCTGTGAATATGAAATCGCGTCATGTAAACATAAAATCAATATTTCGTCCATTACAATTCATAAAGACGGTGATGTGTGTTAACTACGTAGCCATGTTGTACAGTATACGTACGTGACACCAAAATTATTAAAGCACTAAATAAGGAAACTGAATACCTATGTAAAATAGTTTGAAATGTAATCATTACTGCGAAGTTCTGCTGCTGTATCTTGATAATTCTTTCTTTGAACGGCTGCAATAAAATCGAACATTTAATATGAAATAATAAAACAAGAGCCCACATACAAAAATCAATTCTTACGACTGCGACGAGTAAGCCGGATAACACAATTGCTGCCGAATCAATACTAAAATCGACCATTTTATTGTAACTTGTCTAATAAAATAATCCATAATTTGGTCATCAAGATCTTTTAAATATAATGTATGAGGCCTTTTGCCCACTTAAATTTATTAATTTTACAATAACAGAGTAGCCCGCAAATCTCACTTTTATTCGACACGAATATTGCATGTTGTTCTGTTAATATGTTGTTTTTATTGTAATTAATGTGATTAAAGTGGTTTACGGAAAAACTTGATACGGAAAACTTTTCCTTTAAGTTCATTGTCGCGAGAGGCAATAATGAGAGTGCGCGAGATAGTGTGCTCACCGGTCGCTCGCGTGGCCTCACCGCGAAATAAATGCTGTAATTAAGTGAAATTATTATAATTCTGTTTCAGATATAAATGGATGTCACAATATCGCGCCCTTAAGTAACGGTACATTCATGAAATATTTTGTAGGTATCTTGAGCGCCAAAATTAATGGTGTCGAAAGTTTATTACGCTTTCCTCGGTAAATACATTTTTGCGTGCAACGTTATTTAAGTGCTTTAAACATCAATTTACCATACTCTCGGACGAAAACAAACCGAGAGGTTGCGAAAACTTAACGTAATTTAACTCGCCAATGAGATTCAGATGATGTGTAAAATGTCGTATTCAGCATGAAAATGATTTATTTTTTATTTTAAGAAAAAGCGCAGATGGTCATTTCTCATTGGATTCCTAAATAAGCTAAGCCCCATAATCGTAGTTTGTATATTATTTTTTAAAGTATTAATTTGAGACATAATATTTGCTTAACCCACTCAATCCCACTGTTGGGCAAAAGAGTAATAATAAATAAGAATTTAATGTATGATGCTACAAGCTTTTAAAATATGTATCGATGCACTATTGTTTTGATTGTGGACTTTTTTATTATCTTTACGTCACAGTGAGTAATCTGACTCCGGAATTAGGGATTTAAAACTGTCAATAGTGTGTAGGGTAATTTCTCAACCTGTAGTTTGTTAATGTAGATGACTCATTCAACATTTCATGAAAAATGTACTACTAAGTTAAAATTAGATATATAATTCGTATTAATCCTATTTGGAACGTCACCAGAACTAGTCTACGAAACAATCTAAGCTGTACAGACAGACAAATGACTCATAATACTTAAATGGTTAATTGAATAAAATAGGATCAGATGAGAGTGTAGCCGAACGTAGAAATCGGGACCAGAAAAAAGCAAATCGCATCTGTTATCAGTCCATTATGGCCGCAAACAAATGACGCAGCTTAAAGCTTTTTAAGCGGTGAGAGTCGTGATTCCTCGCCGTAGTAATTAGCCGCTCAGTTGCATGACCGTAACACAGAGCAACCACCGTTTCATCACAGAAATGACACTACTTTGCACTTTATTCGATCATTATCTAATTTTACAAATTATTGTTTGTACCTCCGACTCAAAATTTTGATATTATATATTTTTTGTCGCGTTTATATATCTCTTTTTTTCACACTTCTTTGACACACCAACTTCTAAACGGACGTACTTTTATTAGATTTTTTTATAAAACTGGTGTTTTTCTTTGCATTCCTCCTATAAAGTTGCGATTTAGAAAGTTAGATTAGTGAAAAAAATATTACAGAATTATATAAGAGATAATCAAAGGGACACCCTGTATGCATTTTGCAGGCTCTAGTTTAGTTTAGTTACTGCTATGTTAATGCTTAGTTACTCGTAGATCAATAATTCCTCGATTGATTAGTTTCATCTGTACGACAGATAAATTGACGGTAATTAAAGTATGCTATAGATACTTTTTGAATTATTGAACCGGAATATTGACGGAGATGTTTAAGTATTATAATTAAGTAAAGTAATATTTAGATTCAAACATACCTTTGGTATGTTTACCAACAACTATAAGCTTATAAGCCAAACTAAATTAAGACAACTATAAAAAATGTTTAATATTAAATAATTGCCACAATTCATTGCATTTATTTATAAAATATCCGGTCTACAATTGTTGTTTTTTTTAAATCTTTTTAATGCTTTATTTTATATTCGTTTTATTGAGTCGTACAACCAGTTTGTTTTTAACGTAGTTTAAAAAAAAATGTTGGAAAACTTTTCGACCAACACAAACGCAACCGTAAAAGCAACTGCAGCATATTATAAAATATTTTATTGCAACTTGCGTAAAATAAAAGAAATTGCGCTGGTAAAATATTTTTATAGCCACATAATTTTCTTGAAATATTGTTAAAATGTCAAACTTTATATGCCTTTGTCATTTTTTTATATTCACACAACCTTTTGTAATTATTTACTAGGTTATTCATACATGTTATTGATATAAAATTCTCAAAATGTACCTATATAAATTATTTTATTGTTCCATTATTGTAAACAAAATCGATTCATCCACGCTATTTAACAGACTATAAATGCGATCATCAGGTCTATATTTTTTACACATCTATAATTAAAAAAACAAAAATAAAATTTAATCGTTTGCGGAGATTAGCACCTAAACTTTAAAAAATAATATAGTTTGAATGATTTAAAGAATAACAAAATGGTTCGACCTAGAAATTAAACTTGGTTCACTACTGCTAAAAGATCTGCTCCATTAATTATACTAAATAGTCGTTGAGACATTTAAATAGTTTATTGCACTCGATTAATATTCTTTGACAAGTTGCAGCCGAAAATATCGTCAGTTGGTGACAAATTGCACGATAAGCTCCTATAGGCGGATAAATTATATCGGCATTTGCCGACAGGCACACCGCCGCCGCCGTCCGGCTCATTTGTTACCATGTGAAATTAAATAACATACATTTTCTCCTTTTTATTAAACCAATATAAGCGACTTCAATAGCAACTTAATACAATGGAATATATATCTGTGTGTATGTGTGTATATATGTGTAGTTAGTAGTATATTTTCATAATCGAGCATATGGATTAATTAAACATTTTGTGTATTTTTCCTTATTCAAGTATTGGATTTGTTAATATATTTGATAAGCTAATCTGCACTGGAGATAGTCACAGAATCGGTGGCGAAGAATAGTATGTATTTAATAGTTGATAATCTCGCGTTAAAAATTATGAGAAAACCTACCTTGATTTTTAAACATTTATGAAATTGACTAAGTAACTAAGATAACACCCATACATTATATAGAACTAGCATTATTCCTGAAATAGCTGACATCAGGCGGTATTGTTAGACCATGAGCATATTTTTATTTTTATTTCATATGTGAGAGGCAGCCTGAGTAGACCACCGCAATGTCTATTTCTCCCGCCAAAAAGCAGTGTGCATGCAATGTTGTGTTCCGGTTTGAAGAACATTGTAGCCATAGTAACTACTGGACATATTAGATTTAATATCATATGTCTCAGGATGGCGAGTGCAGTGAAATGCCAAGCATTGCTTTGTAATTCATGGTGTTGTTTGATTTTGTTACTGTCCATGAGTTGTAATATCGATTACCATCAGGCGAATGATATGCTCGTCTAATTATTCATTGGAATTAAAAAAAACATGTAAACGAGAACTTCTAAATATATATATTTTTGGGTTTTGTCATAATAACCTCCAACATTTTGATTGAAAGCTTCCTACGACTCAGTTCTCATTATGCTTACAAGTCGGTGTTTAAATCAGTATACAAGTGAACGTTTAAATTAATCTCTCTCAATTTTTATTTATAGTTGTTAATTTGGCAATTCCACCAACAAGATTTAATTATAGCTTATAATATTGCAAAACAAAAATATGTGCTATCTACTGAAGACTTATTTTTCTCAATCCTTGTTAAATGTCATTCAAGAAATATTTTGAAATTAAACTATTTTTACGGATTTGATTGCGGATTTGGTTTAATTTTTACATTTTTTTACTTTTTGACGTTTCGATTACTTTGCAGCTTTCATGATCACGGGTGGACTAAATTCGCAATTAAATCCGTATAAAATAGTTTTATTTTTATTTGTAACATTCGCGTAAATAATTATGCAATAAATATATAATATTTGTTGATGAAAAAGTTTAAACCAAATACATATTTTTAATAGAATGGCAAATTGGTTTAATACTTTGTTTTTAATGTTGCAACATACGGAAAACGAACAGTCATAATAAAATTCACAAATAATAAAACAAAATCATTAATTATAGATATTAAAAGGACAATAAAATAAATTTAACTATGAAGTCATACTTGACCTCCGATTTAGGAAACATTAATTATTTTAAATTGTATTTGAATTCTTGTATTGCAAACCTGCATTCGTACGACTGTTTAAATAGAATAATTTAATATATGAATGAAATAAGCTTATTCAGTTTTTGTTCGTTGCATCGTTTGCTTAATAAGCTGAATTATGTAATCTCTCACTACTATATATTGCAGTGACGTATTTTGCACAATAACAAAAAGCTTTGATTTATTGAAATAAATTAGTTTTAGTGCAATTGTAGCATTCGCGTAAATGTAGGTACCTGAACATTGACATTAATTTAATTTATAAATAAATAAATAACACCCAACAGTCACATACATAGTCCTGACCCCACACTAAGATCGAGTCTTGTGTCGTGGGTATCAGGAACTACGAGAGACTTTTCGGTCTCACGAACACCCAGACCCGAAAGAAATATTTGTGGGCTGCACAAACATTTCTCTCGGCGCGGGAATCGAACCCGCGGCTCTCTCTCGTTATCTCGTTTCACAGGCGGCGTCTAACCAACTGCGCCACGGAGGCTGTCAATGTTTCAAATATGGATCCATCCAACCATTCCAAGTCATTAAGCAAATTCTGACAAAGTGTAAACTTTCGCGACGGTGCTATTAGTGTGATATTAATCTGAGACCAAAGCTAATCCCCTTAACCAATATTCTACAGTTTCTTGCATAAGAAATGTCAAAAATAATATTTGTCAAATATAATTAACACCTTTGGGCGTTGATTGTCTGTCATTAATAATGTCACGCATATTTTATGGTTCTTACCCCACCATCCCTCTATGACATTTCGAAGTCATATTTGATTGTACTTTTTAAAGACCGTTTCCTTGTTATGTTCCTGTTTTTAGACCATACACAAACGCCTTTTGTGTCAAACGCGAATCTTTCCTACATTTGTACGTTTTTTTTTCTTTTCTCTTTATTAATGTCGGAACTTTGAATCAGATTTGACTATGCTAGTCCCATAGAGTTCACAATTAAATATTATACAATAACTATTAGACACTAACATTAATTTTTAAACAGCTTAGGTGCAGACATATATAAATATCCAGCGGCTTCAGAAGAACTTGCCGAATCGTTTGGAATATACCTACATCTAAACAATTTATAATAAAGTGGTTTTACAATTCTCGTCTCATATTTGAACTCCTAACACACTCCGATTAGAAATGAAAAACATCATCTACACAATTATTTGTACGGTTTTCGTAATAGTAAATTAGTGCTACGTTTACGAAAATACTGAATTTTACTATTTCATTGTTGTTTAAAATGTAGTTAAATACATTTTTTACGTTCTAATTAAATATCTTATGATAAGAATTTGTATCTATAATTTTTTCCATGTCCCAAAATGCATTTAATGCCTAATAAAATCCATAGAATTTAAATTTTTAACTTTACGAAGATAACACAATTTATTACAGTAATTTCACAAACGCGACACCATTTGCAGAATATAGCGTATTTTATCCTAAATAAAACTATATTTCATGTTAACTCTATTGAATTATTAGTCCTTTTTATATAAAACGCGCGTGAATTGTGCACGAGCCGTTGGTTAAACATAAATTACTGCTATGCCATCGTCGTGTTTACTAATAATAGTAGTAAAAATAGCGCGGACTGACCCGTTAATAATACCTGAGCTCATAAAAACACACAAGGCCGCTCTTTTAAATAACTGTAACTACTCGTATATTCCCGCCGAGATTTTTTACTGGTTAGATCTAGACGCCTAATAATATGTCTAGACATTTTCATAAAGTAAAATTGTTCGTCCATCACAGTTCTTTGTTTAGTACTCGTATTATTCCGGATAAGTATTATAATTGCAATTTTTCAACTCCATGTTTATTTTAAGCAAGAATTATTTTAGAGGTATTAAGGGACAAGATTAATATTCATAGGAAAAGCGAGAAAGAATTCAATTATCCTTTGATAGTTCGAAGCGACTCGCAGCTGTCGGATGTTTCGCCGGTGGTATGTTATCATCCATACTCATAGGGTAGGAGGGATGGGACCTTTTTTCATTGCATAAAACCGGCAAACAAGCAAACGGCTCACTTTATAGAAAGTGAAACGAAATTCGTTTATTGGCCACGTAGGCAATTAAGTAGCTCTTGTGACAAGTACACATACTAATTAATCTCTATTTATAAAATATTTTTAGTATTGTTTATATTAAATTCTGATGCCAGCTGCCCAATAACAGCTATAATACTTGGATCGTAGGAATTGCAGGCTTTTCTTAAAATGAAAGGGAGGAAAAATAAACGGCAGGAGGACATAAGTAGTGTCGTAAGAAATTGCGCCTATCCCTTACTGGCCATGCCAACCCGCACTATATTGCCTGATCACTCTCAATTGCACTCTCGATGGTAGAGGAGGCCCGTGCCCTGCAGTGGGACGTATATGGGCTGGTACAGTACAGTACCTTACTTACCCTTAATAAGAATATACTTATGAAGGAAAATATGATGACGAATTCCTAGCCGTTTTCGGCTTTGGCGGCTGTTATGTTGGACACAAGAATTTTTCAATTGGACGTTGTTCATGCATCCTCTGTTCTCTCTGTGTCTAAAGATAAATATACTATTGGTCTATGCTCTACCGCATCATTGGTCTATTAACTACCTGTGTTGGCTGTGTCGAGCCGTCCATTATATGAGAGTTTTTTTATTTAAACACATCGTATTATATTTCCCCAAGGCTGAAATTAAAAGCAATTTGATCTCCCATGTATCTTTGGACGGATAAAAGTTCGTCGAGCTTATTGGCTCTATTGACTCATTGGCTCATTGCCTTTCCCTTCGAGGAAATGTAAGTATAATTTTATGCACCTTATTAAAATCATCGACGACCTCCCGGAAAGTTCACACATAAAGAGATTACATCTTAGTACATTAAATTACATAAATGTAGATGTACTAAATATAATGGAATAAATTATAGCGTTATTTACTGTGAACACAAACACGAATGATTAATGATAATTTTTCACCGTTGCACATTACAAGGCGAAATGTATTAAATATTAATTAAATGTAATAACGTTAGCTGTGCGAAGAGACCTTGCTCTACCTGAGATTAGGTGCACGTGATCTTCTTTATCTGTTTTTGTTCAATATCGAACAATATTTATTACCGCAAAAGACAGTAGATCATCCTTATTTCCTAAAAAATACCTGGATTTTTTTCAAGATATTTCAAAATTCAACGGAAACTTTGTAGGATTTATACACATTAATTCTTGTATATCGAGAGTGTAGGTTGAGGTTTCAGTTATGGCCCAGTGTCTACGAAAAACATTAAAATAATCTACCCCAAAAAAAGGTTGTTTTTATAGACATTGGTTTCGATTCGAACGATCAGTTTCCTTCTACTTGTTCCTCATAAAATCTTACACCGTGGATTATAATCTATAGTGTTGGTATTATAGATCGAAACATGCGTGTGCACTTGTTTTATACACTTGTAAGAACTTCAACCCGTAAAGAAATAATTACCTTTATATCAAATTATGAAAACTCAAGGTGAGGTTTATCCACGCTACATTTTAATATATCCTTCAAACAAGAATATATTTTTGCTTTTTTGCTAATTTTCAACTACAGTTTTAATTACAGACTAGATTTGCATAACATTTTGCATATAAACCGCGTTATGCACAAGCGTAATTAAGTTAAATATTCATAGATTTAATTTAACTTAGCGCATTCCATTAACGCATACAATTGATTAGGAAACACTTTATTTCATTATAGCCGGTACACACTCGCAATTGCATTAGCGCTTACTATATGCCTGTACGAAGGTATGCACACTACCTATTCATTTTGTAATTTGCAACATGCTTTGTGCGTACATAAATACATCAGTGCATTAGAACTGCACTCACAGCTTCCTCCAATGTCTATAATCAACATTACCGACAGATGCACGTACTGAATAAGCATTAGCCTCGCTTTTCTGGAGTCAGATGGTCTATTTGGTCAATCCGGCCGCGTCATGCTTTCCTATTGCAACAGTTAATGCTAGTGCGTAACTTATTGTTGCTGTTGCGTCGGTTGTCTTCGAGAACTACGTAACTAGTAACTACTAATATCGCGGGAAATGATTAATGAAATGTTCGCCGAAGGAAATTTTCGTCTTAATAGAGCTCTATTGAAGGCAGGCACTTTCAACTTCCTAGAATACAAGAAGATTTTTCAAAAAATAAGAAATGATGTATGTATTAATTAATTAAAACCCATAATTGGCCTTTTTGAACCTTTTTATCATAAAGATAAAGCAAAAGAGGAGCGCTTACTTTTTGATCCCTATGTTACACCTTTTATTTAAATCGCGATAAAATATTCCAAAAAGAAATTAAAAAAAAAATATTTACTTATGCACATAATTAAAAGAAAATTCTTATAGTAACAATATTTATTTCAATCCCAAATTAAAAATGATCTTATATCTCTTGAACCAAATCATACGTCACGTATATCAAAATTACGTCAAATAAAAATTAAATCCAAATTAAGCATAGTGAAGTTCGCCAATTCGCACTGCTCTCTCTCTCAATCGACTTTTTGATTATAAAGGACGCCCACGCCCTGCAGTAGGACCTATTTGATATATATGCTGGATGATTATTTTAGCATATTTTAAGTTGATTACTTTAAAAATGTAACTAAATGCGTACTTGTCCGTACCGTATCATCTAGATTTAGACGCATTGGTAAAAGAAAATGAGGCATCCTTATTCATCTTCATATGTGGTTAAACTATGAAAACGCAACCAGCATCAAAGTGCAAACTCACTGCAACGTAATATCACGTAATGTTTTATCAATATCCAATCAATAAACCGATCAGTATCAAAACAGATTGTGTACAGGGGCCTCAAGTGAATGCTCACGTCCTGCATAATGCTGAAATAGGTTCTTTTATCGGCGGGCCGGGTTAGATTTCCCTAATGCGCGGGCGCAGCTGAACACGGCCCCAGCGACGTGGCGCGATGAACGTGTGCGATACCATTCATTAGGCGGCGGCGGGCCACTCACGCGTCAAATTAGCCTCAGCCGCGGTTAATTAGACAGAGCAGAGTAACCGAGCCCCGCTGCATCGTTCTACCTCCCCTTTTATTGCTGGTATCGTCAAATGCCACTTTACATAAAGCGCTGATATAAAATCGCTGAAACTGAGCATTACTTTAATAGCCTTCCGGCTGTTTACCCGACCAACTTTATCGGAGTCTGCGCTAATAATAGCACAGATCTTTGCATATCCATTTGTAAATAGTATAGAGTTGATGGTCGATGAATATAGAGGAACAAGAATATTATTCAAGAATATTATTACTCAAGGTTTAATTACATCTTTTGGCGCTGAAAATGTGTCTGATGCCAACGGAAAAGTGTAATTGTCATTCCCAATATTTTTATTTTTCTATACCAACTTAATCTAATGAATGAAGACAAATGGTTATCATTTGTCTTTCTGAAGTATTTTAGCAGTTGAAAGATGAACAATATACATATCGTGATACCAATCATGTCTGATGGGCACAATACTATGATTGACATCTAGGTATTTTTAAATTATTGCCGACATAAGTATTATTAGTCAATATATTTTGTTCATTACAGCCAGTCATTAACATCACAATAACTCTGTAATGATTATAATAATTCCATCAATGTAAATCATATTTAGCGCTTCATATTCACCACTACGATATAATATTTTAATAAATTGTATACAAAACACACGAAGAATGAATTTTTATATTTTAAAAATGTCAAAGTGTCAAGAAAACTAGTAGATATATCGTGACATGGAATAACAGGAAAAGTGAAAATGTGCTGTCACACAACAATTTGAAATAGCCTTTAATATTATTAATCTTCATTACTATAAATATCTAAAATAGTTATTGGGCTTAATTAAAGGACAATGGCGAGGATCAGCTGCTGGGACCGTTATGCGAGGCGGCACGCGAGAGCCGCGCGCCTCGATACAGCTCCGCGCATGCACACTCGCACATACTTGCACATACTCGCACATGTTCGCTCATACCCGCACATGCTCATCCCACCGCAGTGTGACTTAGGTCAGGATCGACGGACGATCATGCCAATTACCAACTTGACACACAATAATTGTAACGCCTCGTCTGTCGTCAATTAGTTACGACTAGCTGGCACCATCTTGTCGGTATTAAGGAACCAGTTAGACAACTGGGCACGCGATAACGACGCTATTTAAAGATGAATATCGATAATTACTTTGGGCTGTACCGTGTAATAAAAATGTAATGTAATTTCTTCGACGGATATTTGGCGCTACCACATATGGTCGGCTCGTAACTAACAATTATTAAAACATCTTAATTGGGTATGTCATTTTTATTATCCAAACAATGTTTTATTTATTAAATCCTTAAAACGTCCTGTAAACAAAGTTGTAAGATTAATTCTTTATTATTTTGGCGAAAACTACTTCCATGTTATTTTACCAATAAGAGAATCTAGTGCAAATAAAAAAAGTTGCAAAATAAATATCTATAATTTTTGTTCTAATAACAGCATACAGTGTTGTTACAACTTCTACATTACTGCGTACTAGGAAGTTACATGATACCCAAAGTTGAAATTAAAAATAACAAAAAAATATAAAAACTGTGATCAATTCATTGAAAAACCATGTTAGTCGCAACGGCGGCGGTTTAATTGTTTCGCCGTCTGCTGCGCTAAGTGAGACAAAAAGTCTCCTAGTTATCTACTGACATTCCTATATAACTAACTGATAAAATTTCTATGAACGCATGTATAGCTGAACAATTAGCGTAATTACGAGAACGGTCTCTATAGGCAGGTGTAAAACACCGACATCCACTCATAATTCCTAGTAACGGAATTGGCTTTAGGCGGTACTAGGGAAACGTGCTAGTAGGCTGCAAAATTACTGGTTCACTATAATAGATCCCCATGCGATTCTAAGCACCTTTGCCTGACGATTTTACTGGCAAAAATTATACATGTTGCATAGAAAAAAGATCATTTCATAAGCGGCTGATTGCTGGTTGATCAGCACGCAGGTGGATTTCAACTAGATGGAACGCATTTGTGCGTACGTAATTGACTTTGGAAACAAAGCTATACTTGATTCAGTGTTAATTCATTTTTGACAGCTACGGAATTGGTTTACAAACGCTTTAGTAATACATTGATTGAATTTATAGCCAGGAGTGGCTTTGATTCTTACAAATAAATTCCAGACAGGCCATCAAAACACAATATCTAGATTTGTAGAATTAAAATAAAGCAAATGATAAACTAGTCAGTCAGTGATCTCAGTTTATATCCTAATACGAGTATGCTACGTTGAAGTAACCAGTTATTATAGTCGATTAGAGAAAATTTGATGTCTTAATCTGTTGATATGCACCTCTATTACTTATGAAAAATATTGTAGTTAAACTAATATTTAGCAAGTTGAATGCGTTAAATAAAGTGGTTTTAGACTAAGACTAAGTGGTGTTTGCTAGTGAACTCGGCGTGTTTATAATATTCCGGAGCAGAGGTGTGAGAAGCAGGTGCGTCGGCCCGTGTACTTGCGGCGTTGTGGTGTTGTGGTGTTGCTTTGTTCTCGTGATTCGTAGCGAGTGCAGTGTTGGCAAAATCTCGCGGCACATAAATTTGCCAGGTTCCGTTGTGAAAGCCAATATTCTTTGTGGCGCTGGCGAGGTCTATTTCTAACATTAAATAAATTACACCGATATTACAAGAACGAATCGGTAGAACTTGTTTTAGTCGGACGTGTCTGGTCTCGAAGTTGCATCGCAAACATCAATTTCGCGTTACCTACTTTTAATATTAAAACAGAAATGCGTTTTATTTACCATTGTATTGTTCCCTTTGTCGTTTTTAGTTTCATTAAAGTATAAAGTTACTTGTGGATTAAGTTTATTATGGATTGCAAAACGAGAACGTTCGCATCTAAATGGTGTATTTATTTTGACATGATAATATCTGTTTAAAAAATAGCACCGAGCGCAGGTGGGAAGGTTTTGCTAAATTGCGAAATGCTTTGCCCCTGATAACATTCAGTGTCTAGACTATTTGCGTCAATCACCAAAACTGCTGATTAGATCTAGATTTAAGTGCTTTAGTATGTTTAGTAGCGGAATTATTTCTTAATGTGCAGGTAAATCATCGTTTTGTGACATCGAGTTGCATAAATGTAGATTAAAAACATCTCGCAATGCCTCCAGGCGAAAACTGATAAATGGTTTCGTATCAAGGCTGGTTAAAGGTAACTGGTTCGGTGAATCATAAATCCATAAAATCATTTCTGGTTTTATCGGAAATTATATTCTTTAATAATTATTGGGCTTGATACGGTTTAATATTCATGAATATTTGCTAGCTGAGCTGTTCAAGGTTCGTAGACTTCTATAAATATTCCAGTCTTAATGTATACATTTTAAAAAAATACACAAATGTGCAGGTACTTTTGCTTACAACAAAAACACATTTACATGCTATCGGTTTAAGCTATCCTCATGCTTAATTGTTGTTACAAGCAACGTAATATTTAAACACATATTTCTGAGAGCAGGTTTTTCAAATTTGCCAATCTTAGATGTATAAATAAATCGTTAGCTTGACAATTAAATATGCATTATGTATTAAATTTGCACATTCATAGTGGTATACGTCCGTTCATAAAAACAACAAATTGATTGCAAAAATATATGACGTTTATTCGTCATTTATTGCTTAACGGGTTGTGACAACCTTGTGGAAGAATTTACAAAAATCCTTTCTTATTTACTATTTTACAGTACCTACCTACATAGAGTTTTGGGCATATATTAATTATTAAAATTATGGAAACTATATGGGGAAACCACATTATCTAAGAAAATAATTTAATTTTTTCATGATAGAGTTACTGAATATATTCAAATAGGATTTGTTAATTTCTCATATCGTTGTATAAAAAATCGATTTTACAATTTTGATGTGGCGCTAAATTACAAATTTCAAAGCATTTACATTTGCGCGTTGTCAGCCAGTGATTAGTTTATAAAATTATGTTTGTTTGACTAGTTATACCTGCGCTCTTTGTCATGTTAAATCGCCAAAGATTTAAATAATTATAGTGGTCGTTGTCAGGTTTTAAGTCTACGTCATTCTCATTTCGATGTATGATCTAATGGTAAGAATAAATATTGTCATAGATTATTTTATGCATTACGCGATTTATGTATTTTTTTAATAAAACATTAATAATACATTTTTAAATAAGGGAATTAATTATACACTTTGGACATTTTATTAAATCAAAAGCTCTACATAAAGACTGATCATCGCTGTAAAATTTAACTTTGCTATGATATTTACGTACAACACGTAAAACATCGTGTTGAGTAAATAATTGGGCCTGAGAAAATACAATTTGTAAATAGCTGATATCAATAACGCAAGTACAAATGTATAAATTGTTATTATCCGAGATTGGTATTCTGCATTCGTCCCACGTTCGGCTAGAGGCTGTGGAAACTGTGCTCTGTTAGCGATAAATTTATGACTCAATTCATAGAGAGGAATTATGCGTTTCGATCGTACATTAGTACAAACAGGGCGCTTCCAATTATTTACGACGAGCCATTCCGTTGCGCCCTCGAGCTGGCTGTTTCACAACACTTTATTGGACAGGCGTCATTACCGACGCGTTGCTTAACTTTGACGCTTTTCATTATTCCTCGCAACAAATTACTTTAGGTACTCGTCTATGTATAGTGAAATTTATCCTCGCTCCATCTTGATTTGGCCTTCCTATCTTAGGGTAGTATTTTAAAGTAAGGCAAAGGGCCCAGTAATAGTACCTAATATATTTATTTACAAATTTAAATAGGAACGAGCTATAATGCACTAACTCAAAAATGAAGTACAGATGTTTAAAATGTTGCAGTTAAAGATAAAAACGTGGCAGCCTTTTGTATCAAAATAAAAAAAAACAACTTTACATCAAGTAAAAACTTTACTAACACATTTTTACGCATAATAAATAAATTAATATAAACGTTTCTTAGAAACAAAGCTCGTACACGTTATGAGTAGACAAAGCTTAATCGTACGGTTCATTTACGTCGTAAGCGCTATTCGTGCCAATGCTAATGAGCACGCTAATCACGGATCTTGTAAACTCGTCAATTTCAAACTATAAGATATAAATTACATAGCGACAACATTACCTCATTACTGGGTAGATCCCTACTTAGTCACTGGCTGTCTGTTATTAAATAATGAACATTCTGTCGGACACTGCGCGATACGTTCGTCTTTGTGTACCGTTGCGTTGTGTTTGTTGTGTTTATTGTCAGTGATGTTAACTTTCTGATGACACCAGGCTCGGGCTTTAAGCCTTGTCTAAACACAACTTAGTATTGCCAAACGTTATTGCACCGTTCTTTATGAGACGAATATCTACATCGGACTTCACGGAGGTCCAAGACAAAATCTTATAATATAGAGAGAGCGCTGTCATACATTTGCGTCTTCAGAAACGTAGATATTTTCTTGTTAGTAATGTTGATAGCGCGGCAGTATTAGTGAAAATTCAACTAATTATTTAACAACATCACAATTATTTATCATTATCAATCAGCCTTTTGATGTCCTCTACTGAACATAGGCTTCCTCCAACAATGAATCCAATTTCTACATCAAATTGCTATAAATTCCGTTGGTAACCGAAATTATAATTGGTTATTGTTCGTCTAACACGAGTTAAAGTGGTATTCAATAGTCGTAAATTTTAATTTAAAATTTTGTTGTTCATATAATTCTTGCATGTTGCACAACCTGTCAAATGTCAGACAATAGGAAGGCAGAAAAAGGTAGCCCGGTACCACAATTTTAACACCGTTTTTTGAGTACCACCGCTTCCTCTATATTATAAATACTTTAAGAACGAAATAAGCACATTCGGATAGATTGATTTTTGTACAAACATTTGTACAAAATTATAACAAACGCCAAACGAAATTTAAAGTACCATTTGATTTTATAATTCCCACTCGATACAGGTTTACATTACATTGCAACATAATGGTGTTGAATCTAAATGCAACCCTAAACAATAAAGTACCGAAATATTGAAAATTGTAAGCAATCAAAACCAGTTCAAGGGCATTAATTCACAATGAACGCACTCGTGAATAATAGATAAACAATATTCCCAAGGGGTGCACCTGCTATTTCTACGCGCATTACGTTTGTGACTAACCACAGAATCAATGGCGATAATTACACGCGGAACCGACATTCGGTTACCGAAACCGCGCTCCACTTCAGCGCACGTGTTTAATAAGCATTAAAATAATTGTGAGGCGGTTTTATATGCAGTTAATTACGATAATAAGACAAAAATATGGGGCCTTTGTGGCCACGCGTCATGCATCACTGCTTTCGACAATTTGTGACGTCCTGTGAACTCCGCCGCGACACATATTTTTTTGTTAACGACAACTTATTTTGCACCAACTGAATTAAATAAGGAGAAATGATCTGGTCATGTCTTACACTCGTAGTTGCCTTGTACATAAAATATAATTGTGTCATATTCTCAGCCAAACATGATTTCGTCATATTCAATTTAAAATTATTTTTAGCACCCTTAGAAAAAGAATTTATAATTCCTTCAGATGACAATTTTGAATCGACTTTTCAAGTGTATACTTTACTGGCCAAATCAAGGCTATATAACATGTAAGCTAGAGTAATTTAATTTCAATTAAATGGACAAGTAATTCGCAATGCAATGCACATCTGATTACGATACAGCACTCGGATGCTCGTGTAGTGACTACGCAATAGTCACTTAATCATCATTTCGGTAATTTATCAGACTCTTGCGACGTGTTTTATCCGATGCCGCATATGAATTTAATTTGGTTTTAACGGCGTCAGTATTCAAATTTATGTAATCAATCACTGGATTGTTATGAAAGTGTGCGATACAAGAAGACTTCTCGACCAAATTTGCATCATCATTGCAACTAGGTTGAGCTCTTCGGTCGCATTAACAGCATTCGACTAAAAGTGAATCAACGAAAATAATTAGCCCTTGCTGTAAGTTTAAGGTTCAATCAATTTACATGGACGTTGTGTCCTGCTTGATTTATCATGAAGCAGTCGAAACAAAGAAAATTTAAATAAGGTAAGCTGCTTTCACAAGGTAAGTATTCTCGGGGAAAGGTTTATTAAATTATCGAATCAATTTGCCGAGATTCAGATATAATTAAATTGTAAATATATACTTGAATATACTTATGACATCAACTGACATTGTACCACACTACATATCAATGCGATATTATTGACGATCTAGTGTTAAGAGCTTAGATACATTAGAGTGTAGCTACTACGGAGGGTCGTCGTTAATTTTGCGATAGCGATGACAGGGTATCACATCAAAAGCACTAATAGAAAGTTTAGTACGCCTTAAACCATCCAACATTCCATTAACACCATTCTAGCATAATGTGTAAATCTTTGCTTATCGCTTAACGATGATGTTAAATATTGTGAGGATATTTTCGTACTTACCATTATATGCATACGTTCTCGACGTGAATCATAATTTGCTACGCCATTTTAACTAGGTAAATATAGCAATTAGGCAGATTTAGACAAGGAGGAAGTCGGGTACAAGTTGATCTTTTTGAAGGCAACAAGAAATGATGCTATTAACTGTTGTCTTTGTGTTAAAAGTGCCAAGTTTGGTCACGTGACTATTGACCGCGCCTAGGTTTTCTGAACAGCAGTGATTTCACGCGATGTACACGTGCATCTGACCAGCTCTGCCCTCAGTATATGACCTTAATAGCGACATAATATCGGCATACCTATATATATTGAGTGGCTTAATTAAGACCATTCTACCTTCTAATTCTGATCGTAAAAGAGTGCAATAAAATAAACTATTTGCAAATTATCTGATTTGATAGATATATCCATCTACTTCGCTGGCATTAATTAAATAAATTATAATAAATAACCTTTCAAGTTTTGTATACGTTGCCGTCATAAAGCGACATCTTGCGGCACATAGTTTACTCGGTACATCAAATTCCATATACGTATGTATGTACAAATTAGGGAAGTAAAATTTAAACATATGACGTTATGGACGGACCGGTTGACACCAAACACAGTTACGATAGATCAGGAAGGCCGATTTATTTCCGAAATTTAATGATTTGCATCTCAGTAAAGGCTTACAAGCAAAAACCTACTTACGATGCGTTCGTAATCATGAATCGGCACTTTACTTGTCGTTGGTATTACATCCGACTGGGTGCTTAATGATCTTTCTAAATGCTTTGAATAGAACGTAATATATCTTGTTTAAACTAATCACCGGCGAATATAAGGAGCGATACGGCTGGATGTAAGTAATCGATATGTGAACTTGCA
This sequence comes from Hyles lineata, assembly GCA_030180105.1. Taxonomy (NCBI): domain Eukaryota; kingdom Metazoa; phylum Arthropoda; class Insecta; order Lepidoptera; family Sphingidae; genus Hyles; species Hyles lineata. The sequence goes on along the minus strand of JARJEE010000005.1, from coordinate 10,526,964 downwards.
ATCCACGAGGTAATATTTCACTAGACAATAACAATGACTCGGCGAGCGTAACACCACGTAAGTGGTTTATGTAATTTGTATATTTTAGTAACAGTATTTTTGAACATGTTGTCATGAAGAAAGCTTGTTGACATCTGATCAGTCTGCGGAAGTTTCGTTGCTGGTTTCACGTGTTTCTTCAATTTACGATATTTGATGTTCCTTGTACATCGAACGATGAAATTTTATACATATTTATTGAACAATTCTTCAGAAATACCTATCTACATTAATAATAATTTTACGCTGATATAATATGTCTGATACAACATGTAAGTTATTTATATAAGGTCAGTAAGTGACATCTAGAAAAAAGAAAAGAATAATTAAGTAAATGTCTATAAAGCTACACTTCCCTTCACCCACTGACAAGTAGGTGAAATAAAAGCCGATGACACACACATACACAAATAAATTACACTGTGTACACTCGATTGTACCCTTATACGTACTGTTTACGTTATGTCGCTATTTACTTGCAAAATGTACGTGTAATCAGATACCATGATGTGGGTAACTACACTGTGATAAATGATAATTACCTTCGCACATTGCTTTATGCTAATCAATACGTTAGTATTTTGAAACCTAAAATGAATATGTTCTTCAAAATTAAATATATTATGCGCGATTAAAAAGAGAATGGCTTTTGTTACAGGCGTGCAAATTATACAAGATTATTGTGGCATACAACGTCGACGAAAAATCATATTTTTTCCGTCTGTCATATTTATTGATACACACTTAATTAGTCAGACGGGTGTTATAAAAAATATAAACGTCATAAATTCAGTGTTGCCTAATTTACAATGTCTGGTGTGTAGACAAACCCAGTCCGACCAAATTGGTAATGTTGCGTTAGTTTCTCATGAGGACTAGACATTTCTCTGAACCGAAACGAAGTTAACATTGACACTTATCTCAATAAATGAGGCATTATGTGAGTCGAGTAATTCGGTATCTGGCGGCGGGCGATCTATTACATATTGTCCTACGCATCAGTCATTCGCAATCTTATCTATGTATCGTGGGATCGGACACTCCCAGCGCACAATTTATCTGCTACATTAATGTGCGTCAAATGTCCAAGCGCGGGCAGCGGATCGCGACGGTGACGGCATCAACACACTTATTTACATATTTTATAGACTTGTTTGATTACTATGTTGGCAAATTTTACTTTTAATAAATACCTAACTGGTCAATAATTTTGGTAATATGCACGTCTGGAGTATTCCAATATCTTTATATCTCTATTACGTCCATACAGGATGTTAGTTGTCTGTACACAACTATACACATATCCGATTAGGAGCTGCTATGCATATTAGGTGATTGTTAATGTATTCCACTTGGAAACATAACACATTAATGTGATAAACAGTCATGTTATTCTTTTTATTTTTTAATATATCCATTACAAGGAATTTAATTTCGCTGATATTTTTATCGTAGCACAACAAATTTAAAGTTTTATCCCTTATAATCATGCAATAATTTATATATTTCCTTTTCATTTGAGATTCAATTAATGATATTGTAATTTAATTACTGAAATCTTTTTAATGTGTTTTAAAATTCAACGCCTTGATTTAGTTTTTCGACTAAATCATACCTTTTTTTATCTTATTAATAATCACGTTGCGAACTAAAATTACTCTTACAATTGCCACTGCACACATAAATAAATATTGTTGAAAAGAGTGCACTGGGTTCAGTAGCACGTAGTGTACATTGTGTAGAGTATAATCGATACAGTTAGCGGCATCAGTGTCGCGGCGCGCCGGCACTACACTCGCAACCACCAACTCACAGCGCCCGGCCCGTGAGAACTACATAATTGAGCTCACTAATCTCATCTACAGACTTAAGACTCGTTTTCGTTAATTCTCGTCTAGACGGTACACTCAATAACTTAATAACTTCGGGACGAGGACATCCATAATATTTTACCCATTCACCTCGACGATTATTTTCTCATTTAATTAATATTATTCATCAAAATTATAACACGCAAACGCTCGATATATTTATGGCTTCCTTGATGATGACACTGAAGCAACTTTATCCTATTATGTTTACAAAATACTCTTATGGGACACATTTTTTATATGACCGTATTCGGCAAATAAAAACCACACGGTGCTCACAAACGGTTAAAGTGCATTATTCATTTCTTAATTATGGACAACTACTTGTTTATTGCTAAGATCATTAATGCGCAAAATGTCATAATTACAAAAACCTAGCCAACTGTGCGATATCTTCATTAGCAAACTTTAATTGGCACAGCTTAATTGACTATTAATTTATGCACATTTTATATACATTTTAGGATATGTAACAAATCGTTAAAATGTTGTATCAGACGAGGGACAAAATATTTTTATGTATTATTAATTGTATACTGATGATTAGTCAATGATCCTACTTTTTTAAATTAACATGGTTTGCTTGTTGGTGACGGCATACTTTGCCCTTATTTATCTTACAACTATTAACCAGCAGGGAACTGCAATTCCACTTTGTCTTCAATATTGTATTTTCACATTAATATTTATGACTTAAGAAAGGATCATGTGTACATCAAGTTATTGCACTGATGTCACTCAATAATATGAAGCTCTATGACTTATGGCCAGCATCACATTGTGTTCAATACAAGGAAAACATTCTTTCCTTTTATACTGACGTGGTGGTACCATACAAAAAACTGTACAGTGTACGTCCATTTATGAACCGGAATGTCGGTTTGTGTTTCATACGTTGTCTTCAAATCCATGCGATGGATAGAACATTCTCTTCAATAAATAATCACCTTCAAATCAAATGCCCATCAAATAGCTGCCACTTGCCGTCGCGACCTTCTTACGTAATCATATAACACATAAATAGTGTAGTTAATGAGTTGTTTGCTAAAACTCTGCTATTCGAATGACTAATGTTTAAGCGAAGATCACCTTTATACGTTGCCGATAGTAAAACTGAAAAGCGTCATTCTAGATGTTGGTTCGTTGGCTGTGCAATCACAATAAATAAACTTTAACGATTAATTAAAGTCGTGTTCATTTGTAGGGAAATTGCTTACATAAACAACTTTAAATCGAGCTATGACATTTATGCATGTATTCTCTTTTTGCACGCTTAATATACCCTTCATGTAGTAGTGTAGTCATACGAATAACGTAAATGTGATAATAATAAGAACGACATTTAGTTTGATCTCTATTAGTCATTAAATAAAATAAATAAATAACACCCAACAGTCACATACATAGTCCTGACCCCACACTAAGATCGAGTTTTGTGTTGTGGGTATCAGGAACTACGAGAGACTTTTCGGTCTCACAAACACCCAGACCCGGAAGAAATATTTGTGGGCCGCACAAACATTTCTCTCGGTGCGGGGATAGAACCCGCGGCCTCTCGTTTCACAGGCGGCGTCTAACCAACTGCGTCACGGAGGCTGTCATTAATTTACACATTGCTGGGTTTAGTGTTTCCAACAAATTCAGCGTTTTAACATATTTACACCAGTTCATATTTTTTGAAAATGCGTTTACTAGAATCAAGAACTTTGGTGCTCTAACGTAAAATATAATTTAATGTAGACTTTACTACAATGTTAGGAATGGATCTGCTAACTATTGAAAAAAATCGTAATGACATTTTAGTATCGACATCTTACGCGTATGTCTCAGGACCACACACTAAGATAAAGTTAATTTAGTAATCTAAGGAAACGTAGCAAATTATTGACATTTTTGCTATAAATATGGCAACGTCTACCTGGAATAAGTATCGTTACTTTTAAGAAACATGTTAACAACCATTAAATAGGCGGAATTTGTAGCGGTATAAGCAGGTTCGTTTCTCAACACGGAAAACTAAGACCTACCTACACAAATGAACCCAAATTATTTTCAAAGACCGAAGTCAAAGTAATTGACAAATAAAAAAACGATTTATAATAAATTTTATAGCCAACATCTTGAAACGAACACTTTCTAATACTTAATACACTGATGAATCGTGAAAAAAGATAAGTATTCAACATTAACCGTACTGAAAATACAAATAGAACTACTTACATAATACGAGTATATTCCAACTAAACTAACAGTTACTGTTTGACGTTTCCTATTTTTTAAGTTGAAACAACTTTGTAAAGGCGTAACACACGCGTACGCGTACACAATAATTTCAACAACATAACTATGGAATAACTATATGGCCTAACCACTCTCAATCGTACTGTCGATTGTAGAGTAGGCCCATGCCCTGCAGTGGGACGTATATGGGCTGATACAGATACAGAACTATGGAATTGTGGTTTCACGAAAAAATGTTACGTACATATTACTTTAGTTGGATATTAATGGTTACTAAATACAGTAGAACCTAAATAGAGTAAAAAGATTTATAACAAGTCATTTTAAGAAATTGCAATTGATAAATACAGCTAGTGTTGCCAGGTTTAGTTTTTGAAAATTCGGGACAGGACATTAAAATAAGCGGGATTATGAGTTCTTCAGCGGGACGCCTATTAAAGAAGAGGGAATTATTTATTTTTTTGCTTTCAGACATTATTACTTTCCCTCTTTCTAGCAGCATATGCTTATCACATCGAAAAACGTCGCGTCTCTGGAGGCTCTCAAAGACAATAGCCGTTTTTGGTTATTATTATAATAATAGAAACGCAGCGCAACCAAACCACGTGCTATATCTCTCGAGGCTTCAATTCATGAGGCGCCATGGTTTCATACCATGCATACATACATAAATTGACGCCTTTCTTCCAGAAGGGATAAGCAGAGGTTTCAAAAAATTTCAAAAATTTTGCATTTTCCTCTAGCGTTTGCTATGGGTCTTCATCGAGTTATTCCTTAAATTCACAGACTATAATTTTTTCGATTTACCAGAGCGATCTTTATTTCCAAGATGAAAATTGATATTTTCCGACACGTCTTTACACATGAATTCTGACAAATTATGCTCGCTATAATGCTCGTAAAGAACTAAGTGAAGTTAAGATGCGTTTTTCTTTTAAATTACATCTACATGTACATGTCGTAAAGCAAAATTCGCCAGAAATACTCTCTAATCGGTATGGAAGTTGAAATTGTTACGAAGGAATTTTCATTGGAGCTAGCTAATATTCACGAAGACATAAGTTCACTAACGGTATTTCCTTGCACATGTGTTACCATATAAAATAAGAAAGCTAAGAATTCGTGAACAAACCGCGAGAACTTATTCAAAGTCCTGTATTTTTTTTGAATCAGCCTATGGAAAGAACTTTAGAATCGAATTAGATACTAAGTAGGTTAATAATTGTAGAAAAACGCGAAATACAGTATGGATTATAAATAAAAGTGTGTAATATATAGTTTTTTATTCGTTTTGAGAGGGGTGGTCAAAAAGCGGGACATTTGGCGTCCCGCCGAAGGTTCAATCGGGACGCGTCACCAAACCCCTGAAAAGCGGGACGTCCCGCGTAAAGCGGGACACCTGGCAACACTAAATACAGCGCTCACTAATGTTTGTAAATTGCGCTTGTGCTGCGGAATAATGAACAATGACGCAACGCGGAATGGACGCTCATTGATAGAAATCATCTCAAGTAGTTCCCTCAATACACACTTAATAGTCTATTTGCAAGGAACTGTACTCGTATATACAAGGTAATGCCATGTTACGTATCTAATTTAAAATGTAAAGCAATCCAAATGAAATAAAAATCGTTCTTTTATGTATTATGAAGTTGAAAGTTGGTCAATCCGTGAGGTTTAAATCATAAAATTAGACTTAACTTTTCATATGTAACTGACAAATATATTTTGATTATTTATTTTTATTGATTAACGGTATCAGTGGTAATTGTATGAAATTACATGAATTTAACAAAAACAAAAATACCAAAAGAAATTAAATGTATAAACTATTATATTGTATTATAATATAATTATTATATTATATTACCTTTAGTAGTAGAAGTAGTTTTATATAGAAGGTAAGTGTGGGATACTTGTGATAAACAGCTCTTAATAAATGTGCAGTTGTGTATAATTAAGTGCTTATTATCCTCTCACGGCTGAATATGTTGATGGAAATGTGTAGTTCGTTCTCGCATTAAATTGGTATACGACTAAAATGATTAATTCAAAGTACCAATTTTCAACATGTTTAGATCTACTACTGACAACAATTCTCACTAAAAGACTTCAACGGGATCCCATATATTTTTAAGTTTTTTTAAAATTAAATATAACAGTCTTTTTCATGACCATACCTTTAAGTTATTTCTGCCTTCTCGTTAATTTATGTTTTCTATTAGGGCTTACATTAATCATTACCGTATTACTTGATAATTTTAATAAACCTGTCATCTTAATCCACAGTGTTTACCAGAATATTTCGATGCAAAATGTTAGGTGTGCGAGCTTTTTCCCTACATCCCTATACGTAGGTAAGCACGCACAAACTACTAGGTGTTGCAAAGAAGTAATTTGTAGGTAATTTATGCGCATGAAGATGCTAATCTCTAAAACTGGATTTTAATGAAATCTTTACCAACACGACTACTTCATCTCAGGTATTTCATCATAACATATGCATGCTATAAAATTAAACACCTATTTCGGGTACCGGCAATTAGTGAATATATTTCAACATTTTTATAGAGAAGAGAAATTCCTGTGACGTTTCGTAAGTTTTTTTTACGCAATAATTTTATCAGTTGTATATGGATAAAATTGAAACTAAAATGAATATTAATCATTACTACGGATTCAATAAAGAATCGAAATTATATAAGAGGTGAAAGAGCCAAGCTATTGTCTATCATGACTTAGTATGAATAGGGCGGGTCTTCCCGAGCGTTACCACTGTCTCACAGGAAATCGACGTGAAGGGGGAGCTTGTCGCGTTTCGCTTGGTGGATTGAGGTTGCCGGATGCTCAATACTCCACTCCCCTTTCCATCCTTTTTCATTTCCATTTTCCTCCCGATGTGATGGGCCCGCAACACATTCATAATTCAAGCGTTGTAGAATTTTATGGGCGGTAGTGATCACTTACCATCAGGTGACCTGTATAATTCTTAGCCGGACCTGTGTAATTAAAAAATAGACGGTTTATAAATATGCGAATCAAAATAAACATCAGTATAAACAATAAAATCATATTGGTTATTTCACAGCTCCAAAGGCCACATACCTACTTATTGGAAAATTATTTTAATACTCCCAAGCATTTCTTAGAAAGACGATCTCACAAATAAACAGATGGACAACGAAAAGATTTTCCTTATGAGGTGCGGTAACTTAAAGCCGTTTTATCTCACGCTTAAACTACTAATTTAGTCTGTTACACAGTTTCTCCGTGGGGTCATAAATCTCGCAAACAAGTGACACTTGATTACACAAACAGTGGCACTTAATTAATAAAGCAGGAAAGTCTAGGGTCGTGGCACAGCGGAAGCTATCCTCAGCGGGTCTTCAACGTGTACGGCTAGATTTACGATGCCCATTCAGAATGGATATCTGAGTGCAAAGGTGCTAACCACAACACTCAATTTCCTGAACGTAAGTTACAAGTTACTTGCAAACTATTAAGGTATATGATGGACGGGTTCCTGAACGAGATGTGCCCACGATTTCATTCGCTGCGTCTGATGCCCACGCCACTTCAACTCACTATATTGTATCGCTTGCTGAACTATTTATCTATAATCCTACTCCCTACTATAATATAAAGGTGAAAATTTGTGTGTTTGTTTCTTCTTCACACACAGATTGCTGGACCAATTTTGGCATGGAGATAGCTAATACCCTGAAGTAACACATAGGCTACTATTTTTTCGAAAAATGTAGTGTTCCCGAGAGATAAGAAAATAATTTAAATATGCATACGAGTAATATTTGCTCCACTTGCACATTCGAAGGGCTAGGATGGGATATAATATGGAGTGTGTGAAATGCAATATAGCAGGACAGGATTAAATGCATTGAGACATGGAACAGTATGGGGCGGAACAGGACAGTATGTAACGAGACGGGACAGGAAAAGCAGCATAAAGGTCGGTAATCACGTTGAGTTCAAATATAAAACAGACTGGACTTAAAAAGTATCTACACACGGACGAAGCCGGATAGGGCCGCTAGTTTAAAATATATACAACGTTGTGAGGAAACTGAGTTTCTAGTTTAAAGTTGGGCTGGCAGATTGGTGAATGAAGCATTAAATTTGTCATGGCAACATTCAATGAGGGAATTTACGAACCACCTGTGGCAAGTCCGATTAAGGTAGCGTCTGCAGTCAATGCAAAGAAGGAATATGGACCTATTATAGTGCTTAACTTAATTTTAGAGGTACTATATTCGTGCAATAACTATCTTATACAATGATTTACAAAGTAAGTAGAAATCTCTCCAAGAGCACTGATACATATACATTAAAATATTTTATAGGAATATATTTATTATACGTTAAACTAACTTATGTTTAACTAGATACGGACTCCGGAGGCATACCTAAATGAATTTTGCAACATATAATTTAACAAATATTTGCATTTACATTGGATACATTAGTCCAATATAATTGTACAGAAGGATATAAAATGTATGCCTTTTATACTTTAATCACCTACTAACGTAACTATTATATGTCCATACTTTTATAGATTGTCTTCTGACGCCTGAAAGCTAAGCTATAAGATTTTTCTTTCTCTCTACATTTTATTAGATTAGTTATGTTATTACTATTAGATTACGAGTATACATGATAGTTGTTTATAATATGAAAGCATATCCTAAAATATACGTGAAACAGATATTTTAGTTTTTTTTTTTTTATTGCTATGAATGGCGAGACGAGCATGCCGTTCGCCTGATGGTAAGCAATACGACCGCTCATGAACAGTAGCAAAACCAAACAACACCTTGAACCACAAAGCAATGCTTGGCATTCCACTGCGCTCGCCATCCTGAGACATAAGATGTTAAGTCTCAATATGTCCAGTAGTTACTCTGGCTACAATGCCCTTCAACCCGAAACAAAATTATTTGTAGCGCCTGATTTCACCACTCGCCATATTATGGTCGATGCGATGAAACATCACATATTTCTTTTAATGCAATGAATGACGAAGATGAAGACGAGCATGCGATTCACCTGATGGTAAGCGATACAACCGCTCATGAACAGTGTCAATACCACATACTTTGAACTACAAAGCAATGCTTGGCATTCTACCGCACTCGCCATCCTGAGACATAAGATGTTAAGTCTCTATATGTTTACTAGTTTCTCTGGCTACAATGTCCTTCACACCGAATCACAACATTGCACTTACACTGCTGTTTGGCAGGAGAAAGAGACATTGCGGTGGTACCCACCCAGGCATCCTCTCACATATGAGAGACCTACCACCAGTGAAATCTTTAGTGACAATTGTTTTCCACGCCCGCTAATTCCTATGACGTAGTTAATTACAAAGAAAGTTGGTGGATGTTCAATGGAAGCCGTAGCGGTTGTATCAAAGCTGCCACCGTGCAGCCCGGCTCGAATCGCAATTATCAAATACAAACACGCACATGACAACCGACTTGCCGCCAACACTAACCGTTTATTAGAAAATAAAGTTATTGTTTATAAAAAAGTTATAGAGAAAAATTACACAGTGGCTGAAGAATAACGGACATTGACACGCGTAGTCCTTTAGCTTAGGCAGTATGGCGTCGTGTAACATGCAGCTTTTAAATTCCTTTATGAAGCATTTATTAAAAAAACCATTAAGACTGGTGGTCGGTCTCTCATATGTGAGAGGCCATCTGAGTGGGTACCACCGCAGTGTCTATTTCTCCCGTCAAACAGCAATGTAAACGCACTGTTGTGTTTCGGTTTAAAGGGCATTGTAGCCAGAGTGACTACTGGACATATTTAGACTTAACATCTTATGTCTCAGGATGGCGAGCGCAATGGAATGCCAAGCATTGCTTTGTAATTCAAGGTGTTGTTTGGTTTTGCTACTATTTATGAGCGGTCGTATCGCTTACCATCAGGCGAACGGCAAGCTCGTCTCGCCATTCATAGCAATAAAAAAAAAGACCGTGTGGTGAATTCCTAGCTTGTTCATGAGGTTTCTTTTTAAGTCTACTTAAACATTTCTCTGGTAACCATCATTGCATTAACGCAAATAAATACGTGTTTTATTTCTTTCACTGAACATATCGGTACCGAATACATGTTTCAAAATAGGTGGTGTCATAAAGATGAGTACGGAATTTCAGCACTGACGAATATCTAAGAATATTTGAAAGGCAGGCTTAGCTTAGATAAGATTTGAGGGAACAATAAAAGGAACCTTCACATTTACCAAATCGGTATTTAGCATTAACTTTTATAATAAGACAAGAGCAGCCACATGTTAAAGTGGTTTTTTTTGGCTTAGTCAAAAATATTAGATTACAAGAGAGCCTATAACCACATTGGACGCTTTATGTATTGGATAACTTAAATAGGATTTTCCAAACCGGAAAACTTATAATACACCAAGAGGAATGTCTGACCTGTGACTTGAATTTAGAACTTTACAGTTCACATCGCGTAGAGAGTTTTGATTAAATTAATGAATTGTTATAATATAAATACGTCAAAAAAATATTAATAATATTCACAAACATTGATGATTAAATAAATAGCTTGGAAAGCTCGTCATGTTAGTGAAATGGAGGCGGAAATGATTAACCGCAAACCAGCGAGTTCTAAAAAGGCCGCTCCACGACCACACAGGACATGCCGACCGCGGTGACCTTGTTGTATTATGGTACCCTAATTTCACCGACGTGAGCGCGCACCAAAAAACTGGCATGTCATTCTGTTTGCACGACTTGCCGATAAATTAATACTGTGCGAGCGCCCCGAGTGCTCCTGCCAATGAGACACGCACGAGCGTCGCGCAAGTCATCCCGCGCCGCGACACGTGCAAAGCCGCTGCAATCTTACACGGTCTCGCAACAAAAAGTCGCTACCAGGAATTCACTTAACGCGGGTCACATTTTCACCGATTAAATCGAAATGACAATCGGAACGAATTTCTCATATTTTCGTGAAAGTCAACAGCTATCGCAGTTATCGGTGATTGTCGCAGCGGACCGATTTGACCCGATTTATCTCCATTGTGCTGATGGTCCGCACTCCGCGCACCGCGTGTACGGAATAGAGAACTGATTGGAAAGCGATCAGATCTTGGGCCGAAGGGCAGATCGTCGATAAGCCGCCAATGTTAGCAGCGCATGCGTAATTAGAGATAAACAGAAAATAATTGGCCGCAATCACGCGCTATAGGCAAATGCGCTGGGGCGGCGAGGCGCAAGTCGCTGCTCGCTCGCTACTCGGGAGATATCGCCATTCCTGCCACGGAAGCGCTCATGCGCCGGGCCGATACATCGCACTCACTTTATTGATTTAGTTACAATATCGACATAAACCATCATTACCTATTGTTTTATATTTGAAACATCTTACAACCGAGCTGACATATGTATTAGAAGTAGTGTTACAGTTTATAAAGTGAATACGAGTATGAATGTTCAAAATTAAATCTTCCTATTAAGTTCGTTAAGTGATGATGTACTTTCAAACATATATTTCCACCAACCGTCATATCAACCACCTGTAAATTTTAATTTGCAATAAAATTTAATAGTACATAAAAAATCTACATCAAAGAGCAATAAAAATGATTTTTGCTACGTGTGCACATTGCCTCGACATATTGGTGGACGCAGGTCACAGCCATGTCTAGAAGGTCCGACAAAACATGCTTCGCTTGACCCGACTTTTGACCCGAAACCTTGTTTTGTAAGCTTAAAGCGTTCGATCTTTAATGCAACAAAGCGAATATTATGAAAAATCGCGTTTACTTCATAAAGTGTTGCGAAAGACAGGACATGTACTTGATTGGTCGAGATACACATTTATACAAGCCGAATGATTCACTCGCAGTTCGTGAACAAATTGCAGGTAACGTATGCTGATCGGCCGCTGTCCAGTACGTATTTACACAAATATTGCAGTTACGCAAGCGTTACGTGCGACTTGCGAGCCACATTAACTATTCGTTTTTTAAAGTTTACACATTACAATGCAGTTATGATTACACGTTGTTAGCTGGCAGGCCGCGCTGCGCCGACGTGAGGTGAGTCTTCAGTGTCGGCTCTCACCTCGCCGGAGACGCACTCTTAGATTAACGACACGAAATCGATGTTTGTACACGTCCGACCTCTTCCAATAATACGAGCTGATCGAACCGCCAGTCTGTAAATTGCCAAGACACTTGCGAAATAACGAACTCGCTGTATATCATTGTACAGTTTAAAGTAACAAACGTACTTTGCACTGCAAACACTGTAATTGTCAGTTGTTACAACGCAAATTACACACGTGGGTTTTATATTTCGTGATGTGCTCACGTACACACCAGATATTTACACCGAGTACGATGCACCGGTTTAGAATACGCTACAGCATCATTACATTTCCAGCGATAAGGTTTTCGTAACCATGCAGCAACATCAATTATAATTAATAAGTTAATATGGCCGCGTCCGGAGGTAATAAATGGCGTTATTCCAGATTGATGGAGCCGTGAATCAATCTCATTGATGAAGGTTTTCCACAAACATGTCCAAGCACTCAATCCACGCCTGGCGGCGGAGAGCACCTTAATTGACATGTGTCAGAATGTGTGCGGCTGACCCCAGGGTCATGCGTGAACACAGTTTGTGCCATTCCACCTTTACTTTCGCCAATAGTCGGTGCCACGCCGTCACTTATAAGACGATCTCGTTTAGTGCTATAGACGACCCACTGACCTCGCTCCGAGTCCCTTACTTATTGTTAATTTATTAATACTGACAATAAGATAAGTGTTCTTGGAATTGTTCGTACTAGAAAATTATGTTTATTAATCCCCTTTAGCTTGTTGAGCTATTATCTATAGGTAGTTGTTGCTTGCGGGTTTATTTGAATTATTTACATATCATTTCTTATTATTATACCGTACAATACTGTGGATTTAGAAAGTGTTATCGATGTTAATCTCCGACATGGATTACTTCCGCAAAAAATATATTTTGCATATTATGATCGACTCATATCTTGCGGCAATAATAAAGATACATCTGGATCGATATAACCAGTACTTAAGTCACGAGTGGGATTATTGAAATTGACAAAAAATCTTTACATAATAATTCAGTGTGGTCATTGACAAACTTAGATACATGAGATTTTTATTTGTGATTGTTGAATCGTTTTCCCATGCTGAGTATTCGGAGTGCAGTTTACATGTGTGCACATAGCATTTGAGTGAAGTTTATAAATGTCGATATAAATAGTGGCTAATCGTGATTTTGTAGAGGTTAGGTACCGTAGCACCTCCGCCAGCGCTCACCCCGCGCCTCCGCGCCTCCACATTCCTCTCGAGTCCTGAACCTCGCTGAACTTTGCTCTTATTGTCAATTCGTGCTCAGCGGTGTGCGTCCCGCTCTTTACTTTATACCCATTTAAGAAGTTAGACAAGAGATAAACGGCGCGCTTCGAGGGGACGTCGTCGCAGTACTTACAACGGAAAATATGAGACACTAGAACAATGAGAACCTCTTTAATGGGCAATATTATCTTTACTATTAGGAATTCGCTAGCAACGTTTTTAAACGCTTCTAAGTATGGCGATTATGCCTATTCGAGCAAATACGCGTTCCTGTACACGTATCGCGCCTTTTGTCTTTATTGTTGCCACCTGCCTTTGTGTATACCTGCTTAGTATTGTAGTTACGTCGGTGTCAGTCCCGGATTCAGTATTTCACAAAAATAATGTTGTATCGCGTGTAATAACACCGCATATAATTATGAGTACCGCAATAATGTGCTACAATAATACGGTACAAATTGAATTCATTGTACCCCGTGGCAGACGATACGTTGACGCAACGCAAAACAATGGAGTTTGGGTTCAGCGACCTTTCGGGATCTGTGACATAGCAACGAAAATATGGGCACAACTTTACATACGTACAGCGTTGCGTACTCTGTACGTATGAGCGTGAAGCAGAGAAAGATGACGCGATTGAATGGCGCAGCTCGTGCCGCGATACGCCCCTTCAGATTAATAGGCAATACTTGTTGAATTTGAAATGAGACTACTTGTGTAATTGAAATGACGTTATGCATTATCGCTCAGTAATACTGCTCCGCTCCGCTATTATGTTGATTTATTGCATGTATTAATGCGTTGTAATTGTCCTTTCATTTGAATATCAGTTTACGCGGTTACGATTTCAACACTTAGAGTATTAAAGAATTTGCTGAAATGTGTACGAGTACCAGAAAATATTTTTGCGACAAACAGTTGTATTTCCAGTGAACGTTCTTTGTAAGTACATAGGTAATGCTGGCCGCGGGGTCCAATAAGAGTAATGCGGCCTCTTAACCACTCCGCGCGGCGACGTCTTATTTAGACCCAAACGCGTCTCAAATTGAGGGCTTTCAGCGCAATTACCTTCCTGTGCAACGGCGCACGTTTAGCACTTGGCTATCAAATCAGCCACGGATTCCTGTGCACACTAAATTGCAAGTCTGCCGTGTGTAACGTAACAATAGTTGTTCTAATGCCTTCTATTGTCTAAGCTAGAAAATGTGCTTGCAAATGTTTTATTTGGTAAATGAATACGAAGTTAAAGAAAAAACGCTTGTACTACGACTAGTTGAGTGTAATCATAAGGTTAATTACGGTGAAGTTTCAAAACAAAAAACATTTATTTTTGTCCACATCAAAAGCAATTACATTCCAAAATTATTCCTAGAACATCGATATCATAGGTAAAGTTTTTGTGCCATTGTTAAAAAGTATAGTAGAGTAAGACTAAATTACAGGCTGCGGGGATGTTATCTAAACGTTTCACAATAGTATTGTTCGGCGTTGGCACACAATGGAACACCAAGAGCGAACCTGTCTGCAGAAGTAGGGCGCGCGTGGATCGTCGCAGCCGCAACCGTGGTGAAATGAGCGGTGGGCGGCGCAGAGCACGCCGCCCCGCCCAGCCCTTTCACCGCCCGCCCGCGGCGCCCCACCACGCCCCGCCCCCCTCGGACCTCCTCCTACCCTCATCCACCTCGCACGAACATTACGCAACCCCGGCCGACGCCAGAATACTCGCCTCAGGGCTTGCCCCATTCAGCGAGCACAAAACGCTTACAAAACACATCTACTTTATAGCTGCAATACAACCCTCCTCCTTGTGAACTAACATCCATATAAATTAGTTTGTAAACAAAGCTGAGATTTAACGATTAATAAAATTGATTCTGAATTATCACATTCAGTATTTGACAGAGGATATACATTTATGGTTTTAAGTACCTACTTTCTACTAATGTTAAATGCAATGATGCTTCGCAAGAATTAGGAATCATTTTATTATTAGGATATATAAGAAGAAGCAAATATATAGATTTAATAACCATGATGGTTATTGTATGCAACTTTGGAGATATGATGGCACTTTAAAATTCTTTGTTTCATCAATTAATAAAAATAATAATATATTGTAAACATGATCTATGTTTACAAACATAGATAACTCAATTAAATCATAAAGCATAATGAGATTACATTACAAAGTAAATGCTGCAGCAGAAGCGATAACAGCCACAACAGGTAAGCTAACTAGGGTTTAATCAGAAACAATCACTAGTTAAATATTCCCATTATGTTTATTGTCGCTCAATGATCAAACTGTACAAGATGAAAGGTTAAAAAGCTCAAATAAGCGTGCATTAGGAAAGAGGTGGCCCGCTGGGTCGCGGTTAGAATGCAAACTGCCGCCCATACATTAAATCTGCTGCATTGGAATTGCAAAGTCGTGATTTGTCAAAGCATATTCTAAGGTACCGCAATATTCGCACATCGTAATTATTATCGATCGTAAAATGGCACCCAAATATTTGCTGTATCTACGTTTACATCAATCCCCAATCCCTTCGGGGTTTCGTAAAATATTTTAAATATGCACAAAACAGACAAGCACCTTTGGAAATCTTTCGCGTTCTAAATGTTCAGTCGCATTGTAGAGGATCGTGTTAATACATTAAATTATTTCGCCATAGAGCTGCCATGTAAGTATTTCTACAACGAGCTCAGATAAAGCTTTGATTTATCACTTGACGTATTTAACGACAACAAGCAATTTAAATTTATAAGGTCCACCGCTTAAGGTAATATGTTACAAATAGACTCCACTGTTAGGATTACCTTTAGCATACGACTGGGGGCTTACAATGAGAGATTCTCGTAGCTCTCCTTTGTATTCCATGCGAGTATCTTTATTGGGGGATAAAGTGTAGAATGCGCAGGCGTACATAAACAAAACACGGTGACCATATACGTCCCTACGTGTATGCACCGCGAATAATTCAACAACAAATTCACAGAATTACATTCGCTTTGTTACAAACTTGAAACTAGTCATATATTGTGCACTAAGATTATTACTGTCTTGTTGAGATAGTCCAAACTAAGATTAATATAGAAACTCTCATGATAATATTTTCAAAAATTATGATGTTGTAAGTCGGCTTAAAGACTAATATCAGACTCATCATTCAAATGCTTGTGCAATTGTTTGTGTGAACTTATTAATTATAACGCAAAATAAAATAAGTTTGAAAGTAGATGCATTAGAGTGGCGAACTAATTTAATAACAGGTCACATAAAGCTATTACACTAATCATTGTAAGCGTGAGAGCGAACTACCCTGGGCGAACCATTCTAATCGAAATTACAACAAGCACGGAGCACGACCGTGTCGGTATCGCACTGTGGCGAACCGCGCGGGACGACCGGCGCGACGCGGACGATGCCATGCAGCCGCTCTTAGCAATTTATTGTTCAAACCGAACGACGCTCCTTCAATTATTAAGCATTTAATTATAGTCAGCACCTGAGATAAATCGCTAACAATTATTTCTAACCGCTAACAACGCAGCGGGTTGCCCAATGGTCGATATTTCGCGCTCGCGTCTTCCACTTCAGCTAATAATTGAATTTCCCGGAGAACAATTGCTTCGATTACAGCACAGGCCGACACGGATCGACGCCTAATGAATCTCCCCGCTGTCTAGTTATTTACCGAGATAAACCCTGTGTTTACTGGGTACATGCGCATGATTGCACGAGCTACCAATAAATTAGATTTATCAGCTACCTACGTATTTGTGCTCTGTTGTTTTAAATTTATTTCAACTCATTGACTTATATTTGTAACATTGATATCGATGTTTCAACTTGTTTCCGTCAATTTGATGACTGGATCATAGTGACGTACGAGTATGTATGAAGTAATTGATGAAAAAGTAATTAATAACAAATAAGACCAAAAATATAAATGTTTGTCTATAATGTATAGGTGTGCAATACATATATACACAGAAATAATATTTCAGTGCATACATATATTTGAAATAATATTTTTTAATATATTTTTGTAATAAAAAAATAAAAATCTTTTGCCGTAGTTAAATATATAAAGATTAATTAAATTATCTCCTAAAAAATATTTTCAAATCTATAGCTCAGAGTGATTTATTAGAGAATGCAAATTTATGCTTCCAAAAACATAAAAGTGTTTTTTTTTCATCCTTACACAAGAGATTGCCAACAACAGGTCTATCTTTAGAAATTGAATATACATTACGTAATATAGATAAGAGTAACGCAATTAAAAAGTATAATTAATTTTTTGCGCATTATTTTTTTCCCTCTTGTTATGAAGTGAAAAGCATGTTATAATAAATAGCGGTTACTGCTAGCAGGTAATTAGTTATGAAATTGTTTTTTACACATTGTCAAAGGTTAACTACAAAATTTACTATGTAATTTGTTTGCTAATGGCTATTTCATGCTTGAAAGCACTTTGAAACATTTTTTTAGTAAATTTCACATAAATATATCCTATTTATTTCTACTGAGTACTCAATATAAAACCCAATCAAGTAAGAAATATATTTTGGAACCTAAAACATTCGATCAAATATATACTAGATACAGGGTCCGGAACAAAATCACACGCCAAAAGTGGTCGAGGTTGCTTATACTTATACATTTGAATTTTGAACTACGAGATGTAGCAAAAAGTCTTAAATAATAATCAACTTCAGATAACAATAAACCTTCTTCCTTTAAATTAAGATTTATTATATTTTTGGACCATACTAAAATCAAATAAGACCACACGCTTATTAGTGCTCTTATTACTCTTGCCATTTTTTAGGCCGTTGCTTATAATCTAGTGTATATTTGATCAAAGCCTACAACATTGTCATATCGACATTAAATACATGGACATTTTTTCTAATTGAATATTTATATTTCTGTGTATGCATCATTGTGGATATCCACATATCAAAAGTGCTCAGTAAGCCAATTATCTTTGTAATTATTTAAATTACATGTTATGAAGAGTTTTAAGTCCGGCGGGTGGTATGCCGACCCTATTACCTCTGATTATTGAACTTGTATAAATGGCTTGTTCGCGAAAACACCAACGCATTTCAAAATCGCAAATTGAGTACTAAATAGAACAGAGCGCTCAGAAATCATTGATATTTCACCATGAATAGCGATGCAATATTCAAACTAATAAATTAGGATCAACATTAATTTATCAACAGATTGGGATAAGCAATCAATGCACTTACATAATATGACTACGGGGTGGGCCCTCATTACATAATTACCTAAGTGATAAAGTAAAGTTTTATTATAGTCAATCACCACGCACTAAAACGGTGAAGGAAAACATCGTGAGGAAACCTGCATTCTGTCTGTCTGTATCAGCCCATATACGTCCCACTGCAGGGCACGGGCCTACTCTACAATCGAGACTACGATTGAGAGTGGTTAGGCCATATAGTCCACCACGCTGGCCTAGTGCGGGTTGGCGGACTTACATACCATAGAAATATACCATAGCAATTTTAGAGGAAACCTGCATACCATAGCAATTTTTATGAATTTCTATGGTATGTTAAGTCCGTCAACCTGCATTAGGCCAGCATGGTGGATTATGTGGCCTAACCACTCTAAATCGTATTATCGATTATAGAGGGGGCCCGTGCCGTGCAGTGGGACGTATTTGGGCTGATACAGAAGTGATATGCGTGGTCCAAAAGAAAGACAGTTAGATTCTATGATGACGTCAACTCTTATAAAAAAATATACTATATAATTCCTTAATAAACCATGTAGTATTATGCTTCAGACCCTGCAGTGACCGCGACAGCTGTAAGGTCTTTGAAAAGTCGGGAAGTTTGAATTAAACCAAATCCGCTATAAAATCCGATAAATAGTCGATTGTTTTACCATTTTAGAACGACTTCAGATTCAAGAAGACAAAAATAATAAAATAGGTTTTATAACTGTCTATGAATAAGGTCACGAGAGTTCGATGTTCACTCCAAAACAAATGTTATAAGAACCTCTTACTTTTTTCTACTTTGTGTATAAGTTTGTAATACCAAGAGTGCAAGAGTTAGTTGATCAGCCGAAGTAGTAGATTTCTAAACCTGAGAATCGAGCCAGAAGATCAAATTACGACCGTTCGCCAGCTTGACTCCAAACCCTTTAGGGGCAAATAGATAGACCCCAATTCGCCACACTTTCTTAGATTTCACACACGTGCAAAATTGTTAAAGACCCATGTGACGCCATCTGATTTTCTTCGTCGCCAACTTAAAGACGTTTTTATTAAAATGATTTAGCGCTACAGCTTTTGACAACTTCGCCATTTAGTGCAGATTACCTAAATAATTAAATTCGATTGTAGCAATTGCTGGGCTCATTTTTATTCAGACGTATTTTCAATACAAAGTATTTTAATCCCACAAATTACCGAATTGGTACTAAGAATCAATATTAAGAATTAAGTCTCGGCCGAGGCACGCGCTCGCGGCGGCCCCTACACAGCACCAATCAATGGGATGCAAGCCCCATTTCACGATTTCAATATATTTTAATGAAATGTCAGCACTTAGTGAAACCTACATTGTGTAAGCCGAACCGCGTTCTCGTCCTTCCCACAGATATAATCAAATTGTTGAAATTAAGAAAACAATAGCAAGTGTTGCGTTAGCTTAATTTATTACTTTTGTATAATACGAGCAAGCAATACGATTAAAACATTAGTGCGATTAGGCCACTGAGAATTATTGAGATATTTTATGCCAAGTCAAGTATTACACAAACATATTTTAAAATTCTTTGCATGAATTACAAACTAACACAAAGCAATATTTGTTCAACAACATTTAAAAAAGTAATGCAAATTCTGGATTCTATATACTTACTCATCACACAATCCCTATATAATATGATGCAATTATTTAGCCTTATTACACTTAATACGTCCGGTTAAAAGTGAAGCCATAATTTAATATTAATTTACTGTTGATGAAACAATCATCACTCAGACTTAATCCGTTTAGACAGTGACTCAGAGGAACAAAATGTGAAGTGAATTGAAATGTTTTACAGGCAACAGCGTTGATATATCTGCAAAAAATATACTCGCCATCTTTCAAATCCTTCATCATAACGGACAATTGACATGGCAGGCGCCGGATAGTAGCCAGCTATCCAATATCTATTAGTGATCATATCTTAGCGGAGAGATGGCTCTGGCCCAGTTCTGGAGCCGGTCGAACCAGTTCCCCGAGAATCCTTGCGTAATAGCACCGCACACCCAGCCCGCTTGCAAAAATGCATTACTAACCGCCAAAAACACGCGTCTTAAAAGCATTTCAAGATTCGCATTTAACAGATTACTCCCGCAGTACCCGCCGATACCACGACTCAGATTAAATTCATGGACATTACTTAACTTGCACCGATTTTCGACAGGGAAAACGCATAAAGTGCGGTGGCAGGGCGCGGCGCGGCGGCGACGCCGGGGTAATTCGGTAACGTATATATAAATCACCGCATTTATAATTACGTATGTCTCCACCACGCCCTAGAATGACATGCAATTTTGTTTCGGAAATTATACACGGATGGTTTATTTATTGCGCTTCAAAATAACGAAACGTGTATAACTACAAAAAATATATACTCATTTAGGAAAGTAGTCGACCTCCAATGTATTTTAAGATGATATGCAGCAAAGGAATATTTAAACCGTATCTAATTTGAATAATATATCGATTGTGTTGTTATATACGCTCTGTAGCTGTATACTTTGTATGAATAAATAAATTATATCCAATAAATTAATTTATCGCATATTTTAAAATAAAATGTTTTATTCGTATTGTTTTAATGGAATCGAGACTAACGGCGTTTGTGTATGTAGTTATATACTATGTAGATAGTGGGTAAGATGTCGTTCCCATAGTGGCCGTGTACTGGCAGAAGAGTACAACTTTGGGACATGATTTTCGTGATAATTTATTAGTAACGGCGCGCTGAAGAAAGCGTGCGCACAGCCTGCCCATATTAAATGATGCATGCATCAGGAACGCCACTGTTCGTGTCTGTACTCTCGTTTAGATTAACGGTCTGTAATAATGGTAATAATGAACTCAACCGTATTACATTGTGCATTATACTCTCAAGAATTTTAAGACCAAACATTGAGATGCCGCCGGCCTTATATAATATGTTTATGAAATATTAAATAACTTAATTTTACTTTGTGATTATTTGTGATGCATGCAAGAATCAGAAAGATCAGGCAAATGTCAATCATTTTAAGTTTTGAAGGTATTTTTGCAATTAATCAGAAAGTTGTTGTTTAATTAATTATGCTACAGTGATAAATTATGCATGTTAAATAAATCATTTTGAATTATTGCAATGTATTTGTAGATTGTACATGAGCAAACAAAAAGTTATTGACGGCAAATTCAGAAATAATAAAATAATGTATGATTGCAAATATGGCGTGTAATATCAGGTGTTGGAATTGGAAACTTAGGTAATTTAAACGTATTACGTGTTCAATTTACCGCCTAGGTGATTGCAGATTGTGCCTCACCGAGCCGAGTCCCGACGCCACAACATCTATAGTTTGCCTCTACTAAAATGTTAATAAAATTACAGTATAATGTATCGGCTGCTACACCAATGCACTCTGGCCAGATTCATGAAACGTTTGACTAAAACCTTCGTGTTCCATTTAATTTATATCTGCCATTAAAAGCTAATATTAAGACGTCGAAACGTTCTTTAGAGACACCTGTTTATAAATATTTTGTGCAGGGCTGTCGCTGTCATAATAAAGATATGATGTTGTTTTAAGTTCATGTGATTGTACTAAATAAAGGTTTGTGCTAAAGGAAGGTTCGGTAGGGTCAGCAGAGCGACTCGTGACCAAGGGCCGTGCGCGCACGAAGTACCGTCACGACCTCGCCCTCGTCGCCTCCACTCCAAATAACATGATATTACTCACTAACTGGCCATTTCACGCCACGTTCGATGCACTGATCTGTTAAATCATATACCCATAACTAAATACTGTTTTTATTATATCAAAATTCTCATTATTTCAATAAGAAAGCATTTCTTTCAGAATTCCTTTAGCGATTATAATAATTAAAAAAAAAATAAGTGTGTTATTATGATTTCATTCATCATCTTGAAGTGAATTTTACAGTCCAAAATAATTTATATTTGTGCGACATCTTTTAAAATATGGCGAATAAAAAGTTCTGATTGACAAATGTAATTACGTCAACTTTCATATACGTGTCTTATGTAATACTTATACAAAACATCCCTCTTCAATATGTTATTTATTATAATGTATCATGAAGCGTTCAAACGACAATACTTTCTCACGAAATCACAATTTTCAAATATTACCGCCAGTATCGATCGATCATCCTTTGAATCGGCCGCAACGTTGCGACTTAATGTCTTCTGTTCGATTCATATATCATTAAGGCTTTGAAAGCCGTCGTAGGAACCTAATCTGATTACTATATCCAATACCTCATAGGGTTTGAACGCATCACAAAAACATATCGTAATTAAAGCTATAAAATTCATCTTCGTTCTTATATGGATGCTTGTCTTTGTAATGTTGTTCGACACTGTTTAAGTCAATTCCTTAAAATCGTGGAACTATTTATTCTTGGTAAGTATTGTTGGGTCAAGAAACGAGGAAACAATTAACTACATTGTTTTCACTCGTTCAAAAGTTGATTCTTAAGAAATTTTAGGGCTACCGCGCGTTGAAGGTTTCGTAATTATTAATACGATAATTTAATAACATGTACTATATACATTCGAATTACCTACTTTAAGGATTACTTCTTTCGTTAACTGTAAAAGAAATTATATTCGCATTCGATTTAATCAATGTGAAATTCTCACTTCACATTTTTTCCGATGTACCGGGAGGCTTATCGATAAATTGACCCGTGGAGTACATAAATAAAGTTAATGAGGCAAAAATCATGACATACAACAAATCAACCCGAATAGCCAATTGCAGTTTGAGACGAGTTGCTTATAGGCATTTTAATTAAAGATATTTTTCAATAAGGATAATGAAAAATATTTCCGGATAGCCATTAAACATTTTCGCTTTAGTGATAATGAATTTATTATTTGGCTGTACTTTATAACATGCTAGATGATTCCATAGATTCTTAGTTAACGTCTACTAACTGTTTGCAAACGATACAGTTACACTCGCATGTAACAAAAAAAACAACTTGTTATTTCGCGGATCCAATTAGAATCCATTTTGTTTTGATTGAAGATAGCGCGCTATTGTTTTGTGACAATGGCGGAACGGTGTAGGACGGTTCGGCGATCGCTCACCAGTTGTCAGGTGGTAATGGCCAGACCCTTGGCACGTTAGTCCGGCCACTCCATCATCGGACCGCCGTTTTATTAAATGTTTCCCGATAACTCATCGGCAAGCGTGCTGCAATGAAGCCCACCGTTGCGACACTTTGTTGCCTGTCCAAATACATGAAGTTCTGTCATATTATTATCGCTAATATTGATTATTCGCTCAATGGAAGATTATTTCATAGTTATTACGGATTATTTTATATTTCACTGTTTCATTTCTATAGTTTCTTTATAAGCTTTTTTATACTAAAGTAAACACCTTAGTATAAAAAAGCCAAAAAAACTTACAAACGTAAGTACAGTAGGTATAAATGCTTTATTGGTCCCAACCCATTTAATATGTAATAAGTTTTTGTCTCATTTTATTGTTCCCCACAAAACTACTGCATTCAACTGCATCCAACGTCTTATGTGCCAACTCAAAACTTCTACCTTCTCGGTAAATCGCGTCTAACAACTCTTAGAATCATTATTTAAATGTACAGTTTATTTAAAGTTAGACGTATCTGTAAACTATCGAGGTTTATATTCCAATTAATGTTAATTAAGGTAAGGTACATTTGTAAGTTTTGCTAATTTGCACCAGTACGCTTACATACACGATAATTCGCAAGGCCCGCTGAGACGGTGTTATCTTCGCAAAATATTCACAAACAGCGCCGCCCACGGGCAATTCATCCTCATTAGCTTATTCATGACAAAATTATAAAATGATTCCCAAATTAGTGTTACAAAATTCAAACATCGAGCAAACGAGTATTTTACATTGTAAAGCTAAACGACTTTCGGTAAAGCGAGATGTCGCAGGCCTTGAAACTACGCGTGTTTACAAAATGCATAAGTAAAACGTGGACCTCTCCATCTGCGGGCACTATCACATTTGAATTTTGCATAAATAGTTATGTATCTGCACTTGGGCCGATACATGTAGGCGATAATATGCACCTGGCCAATTTTATTTTATAATCTATAAAATAAAAACTCCTTAATACCTAGAGGCACCTTGAAAATCATTTTTATAGTTTCATATCAATATAACTGAATCGTTTCTTGTATGATCTTTGTGAGAACCAGTATTCAAGTGCCTAAAATGTTGGAACAAAATATTTTTATTGAAGACGTGTAAAAATATTTTAGTATGAATTTAAAGTCAAGACAAATAGACATTGCGGTGGTACCTATCCAGGCGGCTTTTCACATGTGAGAGACCTACCACCAGTATACTTGTTATGTTTTATTTTATTGTTTTTGTTTATTCCAACTGTAGTTTAAATAGCCGCTTGTAGGAAAGCGTAGTATAATATCGCGTTAGTTTTTAGAGCTGTGATGGACCTGTAAACAACGTATAAATAAATAAAAAATAAAAATAAATAATAATACTATCGCGATAGAAGAGACACGAAAATTCATTTGTGGTAAGTCAGGGCTGTTTATTTCTCCTGCCAAATAGCAGTATAAATGCACTGTTATGTTTCGGATTGAAGGACATTGTAGCGAGAGTAACTATTAGACATATTGAGACTTAACATCTCATATTTCAGGATGGCGAACGCAGTGGAATGCCAAGCATTGCTTTGTAATTCAAGGTGTTGTTTGGTTTTGCTACTGTTCATGAGCGGTCGTATCGCTTGCCATAAGGCGTTCATTGCAATAAAAAAGACGCTTCGAAGCCATACGCGAGTTGTCAAAAGCATTTCCGTTCCATAAGTATTTTTTATATGGGAAACCAATAAGGCAGTTTTTCAATGAATGGTAATCTTTTGTATAAAAAATCATAACAGTACCGGTCTCATGGTAAATATGGTAGAGCGGCTACAGTTATTTATGGCGTCAATATACCAAAGCAGTATTCTACAATTATTTATTAACATCTAAAAAATATAATTGTAATATTGTTATAACAACATAATGATATAATTGGCTAAGTTGTTAACAATTTAAGTAACAAAGCATTAAAATAGTGAGACGGTGATTGCCTCAAACGTCTTGTGTTAGACAGCTCTTGCAGCTTTAACAAACGACGTGGGCGAACCATAAGCTAATAAAATCTGAAACTGGGAGGAAATATCTAAGCGTAGAATAGCTTTTGTATAATCCACACAACTCCACGTAGTGTGGAAATATTCGAAATTACTCAAATTTCTTGATTAAAGCCAGTTTTACGAGTTAAGTTGGTTTGATGACTCGCATCGACAGCTAGTTTTAAATCAGTGTTTGTATTTACATCGTTAATACTTTTTTTGCAGATGTAACAGAATAGAATGTTAAATAGGGTTTGCAGTAGGCAAATACACTTTCTGCAAGTTTTGTTTGTAATTTTTCCTCTTAGTAATTTCGGGTTAATCTTCCTTAAATATTTTCGAAGTAAAATGTAAGTGAACGGATGCATTATCCGTGAACGTGAGGAAAAACAAATTCCGGAGAATACCCCAAGAATTTCTCAGATGCGAAGACCAACTATCCGCACCAGGCAAGCGAAGTAAAGCCTAGATACTAAAATTTAAAAGGAGTTCCCATATAAGGTGCGAAAAGTAAGTATGGACTAGCATAAGTACCTACCAATGCTTTGATGCTGATTCATATTTTGCATTGAAAAGGTATGGTTTTTGCTTAAAACTGATATAAATTGCCTATCAAGTGACGAAAGAGTAAAATGACCTTCATGAATAAGTGGAAATATTCTGAAATTTGTTTTCTCCGCGTGACCTCTCTAGCGGAGAGTGAACAGTGATTAAGTTTTTATAAATATTCATTATCAATTTCGTATAGTGCTCGTAATATCCGTTGGAACTGGTCTGTTTTCTCTTTCTTCGAAATCACGCAAGTGTAGGACAATAAATCAGAAGTGTAAAGTTGCCTCAATTTACGCTCATTATTTCAGTATTTACGTGCAATTTGCCGACGGCTAATTGTATTAATTAATGTCCATTAAGTTTGGATGCGTTAACACTGTCGTTAAATTCGTACTTTTTTGTTTTGACCTCGTGCCGTTTGGGCTCAGGTACCAACAAGTACCGTTAATAGCACATAAAACACGCACCTCTACCCATGTATCTGCATTCCAAATATAATTTCAGTCAAAAACAAACGTTAATAATCTTGAATTCGTTTTTGTATAATTTACGCCTTGTAAAACTCATTTATGTGCAAGCCAAATGCATTACGGTTTAGATCAGTGCTAATTTATTTTGCTTCGACTCGGTAACCTGAACAATTCTACTTCGAGAATATTTATGAATAATGTTCACGTTACTCTACCGCACATAAAAAACCGTATAATTCGAACTCATATTTGCAATTCGATAAGAAATTATTTGAAGTGCCTACAGCAGCAAGCGAGGGCATGTATGTAGATATTAATATATTGTGGTGTGTTGCGGGGCCGAAATTGAATGTAATTAGCGATTTTGCACAGCGCTGTCGGCGCAGCGGCGGCGATGAAGCACGGTGACCCCTCGGCGCGGGTCACTCAGGCCCAACCGGCTGACCGCGTTGCACCACTTGTACCATGTGCAATATTATCAATGTGAAACATTAGAAACACTTAACACTGATGCGTCTAGCTGGATAATCAAATACAGGACCTTTAGCTTTATCTTTAACGGATTACATGCTTTATCTAACGATTTCAATTTACATTAACCCTCATTGTCTTAATTGATTCCTGATTTCACTTCACTGTAAACAGAATTACCGCCCGAACCTACCTCCTACATAGTTGAAACCAGCTTTATATCGAGAGTTGCATACTTATATTTCGTGAGAAAATTGAATGCTGTGCTATGCCATTCGTCCTATCATTTGTCATAAATCTCTAAGCACCAGCTTATTGTGGGGCATAAGCATTGTTGTGGCCATCTGGGCTGGAGACGGCGCACGCCTTTGTCATAAGGCGGGGCTGCAAGCTTACCCATTGGTTACCGGCAGAGCGTGACATGTTCCATTGGACAATCCAACAAACTGTGAAAGTGACGAAACGCTTCCTGCTCGCGAATCTTTGTACTAAATAATTGTTTCAACTATAAAATATCTAATTTATAACACTCCCTTGCTAAGTATATCGATTATGACTTAATTAATGGTTTTGCATATTTTATGAATTAGTATTAAATTACAATAATAAACGGATTTGGATTAAATTACAACTTTAAAATTTATTTTATCTTTTTATAGATACCTACGATATGTTACATTATGTAAATAAATACCTACAAAACGTACACTTATCGATTTGAAGATTATATTCAATCCGCTCAAATTGAGGATCAAGGCCCGAGCTACACATCAATATAAAGCTATGGTAAAAGACACAATATTATGAACAAAACACTATCCTAAGTTACAATACATTTAAATCACTTGATCAAGTGTTTAATTAAACTAAGCGTAGGCTATTAATAGCCACAGAATACATTTAAGATCTATTTCTTGAATAAAGCAATTTAAACAAATGGGTCCGCAATGTTATAGTTACAAGAAAATGTATTAAAATGCAAATTGATACAAGCGTAACGAGAAATTAGCATTACGGGCGACAATATTGAATGGTGAGTCAGCGTTAGTCCATCACCGGTTATGCCTACCGGGGCCTATTGTGATTTGTGAGGCAATGCAACAGCGAATCTACTCGACAAGTTGATGGACAAGCCCGCCCAAATTTTTAATCAATAGCCGCGAACTGACGCTGTTGGAAAAATGTAGGTCGCCGAATCAAAGAAGCATCTCTCTCGTTTCTTGAGAGTTCAGTTTAGAAAACAACAAAATGTTACTTACTATACTTAGATGATCCATTGTATATATAGTCTGTGAACCGGGAGATCTTGGGTTCATTTCCCGCGTGGAGCAGACTATTTTAATTCAGCTTTTCAATTTAAAAAATATCAGAATACAATTTGACGGGCTCGGATTTTGCACTCGGCTTGGTGATAAACTTACACATTGCATGTCACATCTTGTGACGGAAACAAGAGTAGCAAATTGAGGGTCGTATTAGTGGCACCTACCCTTCAGCGGTAAGAAGAATCTTTGAATAACGAGCAACTGAGGTCTTAGAAATTGGCTTTCCGTGTCACGGGTTACGGATTTGAACCCTGCACGGATGACATTTTTTACGACGTGCAGTCAGGTAATATTTGTCAGGGTTTGGGTAGACGTTTAGTTTTTAGATTTGTGTAGATTTAATTTTTGTTCGTCAATGGAGGTGGGCAGAACACTTGGCCAGACGAAAGGACTGCGGATGGACTAAAGCGGTAACAGAATGGTGGTCTAGACAGACCAACAGAAAGGTAAGCAGACCACTCGATGGACTCAATGGATGGATGATATCATTAAGTTTCGAGGCGAATTGTGGATGAGACAATCTCAGGACTGAGAAAAGTAGTGCGATAGAGAAGAGCCCTACGTCCAGCATTGGATAAATTAGGGTTGATATGATGGACTAAAGTTGAAGTATAGTTTGTGGAAAATGTAAAAAAATACTTATTAGGACTGCCTCAGTGGCGCAGTTGTACTATAGTGCGATTATACCGCTAAGATTCGAATCCAGGATCGGGAAAATGATCCTAGATTTCTGTACCTAATAATTCTTAGCCCGGAGTCAAAAAATTTTGCCCGATATGATGATTGACCCGCTCCCTACCTCATAGTGTGACGGAACATGCAAGGCGAAACGTAGGTGTCCTGGTAGCATATCTACCTACCCCTTCTTGGAAAAACGCGTGAGTTTATATTTATATGTACGTAACTTATTAGGTACCATCGTGATCAGTTCTCTTATCCAATTATAAATATTAAGTTTTTTTTACATAATGCCTCCTTTCATCGTGTTTGAATGTATGTTACGTTACAGACAACGAAGAAGATACTACGTATTTTACGTCGATAAAATAATTTCCCATTGTAATTAGTGTGATAAACATTTTTTGTACACAATGGCATGAGACACCATGTCACAGGGTCCATGATTTTATTCGATGCAAACTTTTGTTTAAGTATTCATATTTCTCTATAATTTGTTACGGAGAATATAGCCGAAACGAAAATATTATTTCATAATCATTCAATTATGGCCTAAATGAAGACACTTAGGATTTTTTCTCCTTTTTTGTCGTACAGCGCCATCTAGTTTAAAACAGCGAAAAAGGTAATTTGTCAAGATAGGTTTGACAGTTGGATCTTCAATTGACATTGACACTTGACAGGAGTAGAAAGAAGTAACTTGCATTATTTTGTCGAAGGTATTTTATCTTGAAAATAAAATAATATAGGCTTTAGCATGATAACTAATTTCGATAAATTGTGTGTTGATCTAGAAAAACAGGAGTTAGAGGTAACTACGCTCATATTTTATATCATTGTTCTTAATGTAAATAATTCTGTTTAGGTTATGCCGTACGATAGTTTCAAATATCGAATAATTTGTGTCCTTTTACTATTTTTTTAGGCCCCAAATGGAATTGCCTCTCCATCGACATACGCTCAGCTTCTCGCCATATATTTGTACCAAAACGATCTGTAAGTTTCATTTTTTTTCCCTAAACATTGTTTGTAAAGTATTTGTTTAAATATTATCAAACAATACAATTCTTGTTGAATTCACAGTGCTTGTGATATTATTATGTAGGATTTCAAACAGAAAGTTAACATATTTTCTTAAAGTATTTCATCCCAAAAAGTATGGTTTCATTGAATAAACTATATACAATTGATAAATTATTTTCTAAAGCAATTGAAACTGGTAGCCAACAACTTACTACATCATTAGCCAAATCTTTCTATATTGAGTTCAAAATGGGCTAAAATGGAAATCATATTGATATTCTTTCCTGCCTTAAGTATTGGATGTAAACAGAGGAGAGATGTATAAACAGCAACAATAGACACACATTCCTAATTTACTGAGTTACTTCTACTCCACTATATTTGAAAAATAGATTTAAGCACTAAATTTTTTGAAGTCAAACATAAGTCAAATGTGACCAATTTGTAATAAAATTAAATAAATATGCAACAAATAAACACCAACAGTCACATACATAGTCTTAACCCTACTCCCTAAGATCGAGTCTTGTATTGTGAGTATCAGGAACTACAAGAGTCTTTTCGGTCTCACAAAACACAATTATACTCCATATGGTGGTAAAACTTACCCTTTCACATCAGAACATAAAATTATTTTTAGAGAATTGTGGGGCATTTTTATAATAACCTTTTATTTAGGGAACTGCCATTTTAGTATACATATGTTAATTAATTAATAATAATTAAAACTATATATTACAGGTGTAATGCAAAGTTCTTATGGAAGAGAATACCACAAAACATAACATCAAGTAATCCAGAAATAACTGCTATATGGGCTGTCGGACAGAAGCTATGGAAAAAAGATCTTCCCGGAACATACCAAGCATTAGCAGCATTTAATTGGACAGAACCTGTGGCTAACATCATCAGAGCACTAGAAGGTAAGGGTAATTTTCTTTAATAAGTTAATTAGAATGTGGTTTTACAAAGAACTGCAGGGTTTTATTTAACCCACCAAAGCAATCAACACAAGTAATATTTACTTCTATGCTGACTAAGTTTAGAAGCATTAGCATGTTGACCAGGGGTTCTTAACCCTTTTAGTCATAAGGGACCATTTGACAAAATTTCTGTCTAACCATTGCCTACTCAGTTTGGTAACTAGTTTGGTTGTATGTTAATACAGTGCAGAAATATAAATTAATAAAGATTTTTTTCTATCTATCCATAAATAAAACATGCATAACATTATTTTAACAATGGCCTTAGGATGGCTCTGTGGATCACTTGGGATGCTTCCAGGAACACTAGTGGTCCACGGCTCACCAGTTAAGAATCACTGCTGTAGACTCACGCCCCTTATTCATAAGGACATAATTCAGTTTTCAAAAGCCGTTAATATGCGCTGACTCACAAACATTATTCATTGATGTCAAAAATCACTAATCAACTATTTAATAGCTCATTAGCTTAAAAATGGCTAAGACCCTCGCTTAAGCAAATTATATGCAGAAAAAATAGTGTATGCGTCTGACATTAGTGTCAAGTGAATGAAATCACATTTTTGTGTGAAGTCGCAATATTGGTTAAAATATGTACAAAAATTTATTATGAATAGCAAAACTATAAATGTTTCATCTCCTCTTAACATTACTTAACTAATTCACATTTAAGTGGTTGATTAGGAGTTTCTTTGCCAAGCCTGTAGAAAAGAATGCTCTCAACAAGGTGGAGCCTAGAAATGAATAACATAATTATGTTACAGTTTGGTCATTTATGTACACTTTTCAATCTTAATCAGGGCATTGCTGAGGAAAGTTTTCTTTTAAATGATGTGTACAGCACTTCCAACTTGTTTATAGGTCTTTTGTTATCATTGTTTTGTGTATATCTGACATGTAATATATATATAAATGGATTGGTTCTTAATGTTGAAGTTATAAATATTTTTTAAATCAAAGTATTACTTTAGTGTCTTTGAATGTTGTATATATGGAAGAGTATAGTTTATGAAAATAATTTATTATTATTTTTTACTAATATGACATATTGATTAGTGTTGCAATATAGGTTAGGGTTAATTTGTCTATTGTCGTTTGTCATCCACTAGTAAAGGTTAAACCTGTTACTATTTATTGTATATCAGAGGTTCCCAAACTTATTAATACTGTCACACCCTTAAGAATTTGCCATTTTTTACGGTTGGAGTCATAACCTTGGGCCATAAAGATTAGTAAAAATAAAAACAATTTAACCCTAGCCTAATCGCTGATTATTCGTAACAATTTATTTTGATGTTTACGTATTTTATTAGAACATAGGAACAAAACCAAACATTAGCTTAAAAAAAAGAAAAGATATTTAATGAACTATTGGCTGACTTTAAATTATATGTTTACACTAATTTGACTCTAATTTCAACATGGCCACTCCCAATATCGTTCTCTTACTTATACTTACTATACTTTTCTTTCTCGTACTTGTTTTTAAATATTGCAACAGCGAAAAAAATATTTCGCACAAGTACGATGTTGCAAATGATAATAAAACCTCGAATGTTGATGATACGATATTTATGAGAAACAGCTCCAAAATTTAATCAGTTCGCCTTTGTCTTATTGATGCTTTTAGCTGGAGTCATAGGATAATTCTATCAGCTATGCTTGCTTTTCGAAAGGGTCGATACGTCGACACCCGACGCCTCTGATACAATATTGCGAAGCCCCAGTGCTTCGCGACGCATAGTTTGGGAAGCGCTGGTATATAATAATAAAAATATAAATCTTATTAACTGCTCTAATTTATTAAATAAGGAAACGTTTATAGCTAAATAGATCATCCAATCAAATGAATATTTAAAAGTTCTAAAATTACCTTGAGAATTTTAAAAATATGTTTTTTTTGTTTTGCTTTATATCGCACAAAATACTGATAGAATAAGCCTTAATTTATAAAGTGTAAATATTAATCACTACACTTGGGTAATTGACATAGCAGCATTACACAATATGGGACTGAAGTAAGTCTATATAATTAATTTGCCAAATATGTTAACTAATCAATCGTATACACCCAATACTGAGCTCATGCTTTTCTACAATCGAGTTTGATTGAGAATGTTAGGCTATAGTCTACATATGACGCCCATTGCAGGTTGACTGACTTCTGATCAGAATTTATTCTAATATTATCTACTTATTAAGGTTTCCTAACATTGTTTTTATATTAAATTTCAGAAAAAGTAAGAGAAAGAACACTGAACTTGATTGGACGATCGTACAGCTCCATATCCCTTGATACAGTGGTCTCAATGACCGGCCACAGTAGAGAAGCCGCTTTACACGCGTGTCGAGACAGGAAGTGGACTGTCAGTAGTGACGGCATTACCATCAACCCGGTACCACCAGCACAGCCCGCGCCACTCCACACCTCCAGCGAAGACCAACTGTTCAAGCTCACAGAATTTGTTTCATTCTTAGAGAATTGAGCATGTTAATTATAAGAACGATTACACATAATTAAAGTTTAGACCTCTAATTTAAGCTTACTGTGTCCTCATTTTGCGTCATACACCCTTTCGAACAATAAAACCACCATTCTTTTATATCTTATTTATTAACAATTTTTGAAGTCTATTTTGTTAAAAATTGTTTGTATAATTATCAAAAACTATTAAGGAGTATAAAAGAGTATAATAAATTGGCAGTGTAAATTGTAATTACATCTATCTTACAATAAAGCTGTAATTTTTTAAATGGTATTTATTCTGTGACTATAGTCCCTGTCACGTCGAAATATAATATATCACAAGCATACATTGTTCGTATAAAAAAGTTGTTCGATGTTTTACATTACGAGTATTTCTATAAGCTATCTCCTCACTATCTACAAAAATCTCAGTTTTGATTGATTAGAATCTGCCTTGGAAGGAAACTTGGTTCTGTCGTGGCTGAAGTCTCATTGAGTTTGTGTCGTCATCGTCGCCCAAGGAAGCTTCGTACGCGCGATTTATTTGTCCTCCATTCGGTTCCGCAAACACGTCTTTGACTGATATGTTTGCGTTTGACGGCCGGTGCCGAGGTCCTAGGTTGTTATTGAGCTGTTGAAACATAAGACATTAGTAATTTAGTAGTATTAAAAAAGTTATAGTGTAGATTAGTAGACGTTATATTAGTTGAAACCACATACAGGACATTATGACCGAATCTTCCGCATAAACAATATCAAATTAAGAATGCTATAGCTACTGAATATTTTACATACATACATACATAAACTCAAGCCTTTTTCCCAGAAGGGGTGGGCAGTGGTGCTACCAGGACATGGCGATAGGGAGCGAACCTATCGCCATATCGGCCTACAAAATGCAATGTCACTACTCGACCCGGGATTCGAACCTGAGGCCTCAGCTTTGTAACCCTACCGTAGTACAACTACGCCACCGAGGCAATCGAATGCATATTTTTTACTAGATAAATATAAATCAATTTAATAACTAATAACTTTTGCATTTTGCTGTGGGAATATAATTTTTAATTGACTCATAGTGATATTTTCTCACCAAGACGCATCACTGTAAAGCAATATTTTTTAAGAGTTTAAAATGCAATTTATTAATGTCCTGTACAAACCATTCCAGTAACTCCATATTCATTGTTAGCACCCAGTGTTTGCATTTGAGATTTTCTTCTCTCCGCCATCACTGAATTACGTCGTGTTTCTAAAGCTTTCAAAGTTTCTCGCCTCAATGTCATTTTACGATTAAGAACAGGTGTGCCTAAAATAAAAACTATTATTAATAATTTACTCAACTCGTGACAGTGCGTGTGGTAACCCCTTTTTTATATTCATATAAAAGGCATAATATAAGGCTAAAATGAAACCAAAATTGTTATTTTTACCCGGCCCATCATTAGCATTCATGTTGAAGAATCGTTTCTTGAACGCCACATCAAGCGTTCCAATGTTCCTCTTCTTTTGTCTTGCTTTCTCTAGGTTATGAATCGTTTTTCTTCTACCGACATTATGCGGCCCAGATCCTGAATCATTGTCATAATCGTCGTCTAGACCATTTAGTTTCTGCAAATCTTTTACTATTGCTATTGCATTCTTATCCAGCAGTGCATCTTGAGATAAGTCGTCCGACTAAAATATGATGAATCGTGTATTAGACAATGTAAAAAGTTTAACGTTTGCTACTTATGGATACAGTTAGTGATTTCTTACCTTCTTGGTACAGAACCAGTTTAGTTCTGTAGATGACAATATGTGTGAAATGGTTCCAAATCTATGGAACAACATAGCGGAAAATTGTATGACCAAGATCAAGGCGAAGAAAAATACGAATACCAGACCAATAGGTTCCAATTGAAGATATTCTTTAGATATGAGCACCTGAAATGGCAAACGGTAGAATTTAATATATGATTTATATTTTTATAAATAAATATTAATTTCACAGTGCAATCTTGTTATACATATAAACACAATGAAATTGAAAATGAATTATCATCGCAGCGAAATTTGTTTCTCAATATCTATTTATAATAGAGATATAGATTATAAATACATATTTACATACTCGTATTCGCAGTACGGTCTGATATAAAGAAACAATACTGCTGTTATGTGACGTGTCATGTTTTGGTGCAAATGTAATGAAGTTTATTACAACATTTGTGACCATTAAACTGTGAAACACATAGTGAATACTGTGATAATTAGGTATGTGTCGAAATGAACTATATGATTGAAAAGTGTAAACACGACTTGCAGTTACACACAATTCCGTACATAAAAACATATGAATTCCAATGTTGTAAATATTTTAAATTATTTTGATAACAATTAAATCAAAACAATGTTAAAACATCACCACCATATCGAGGTGAGTGTATAGGTATGTACAGAGGATACCAGTGACCTGCAACCTTGTTTAATTGAAGAGAAGAAAGTCCTCCACCTTAATAGACAGAATAGAAAGACAGAAAGAGAGAAAGAGGCGTTAATTAACTCCTCGTTGTATCGGATTGGGGAAAGTGCGTCAGTAGGGCGTATTATAAAAAGTTTTCCATAAGATAACTGTCCTGCCCCACTGGTAGAAATAATTTCAGTACAATTTTGTGTTTTAGGATCAGAAGAAATAATTTTGTTACTCAATCGAATTCAAATACCAAAAGTTAGGACTTCTATTAAGGGTTTGGATTTATTAGAGTATGTGAAACCAACGATGTGCCGCCACAATTATTAAGTTTCTGTGTCTCAGGGTCTCCATGCTGGTGTGCCATCCCAAGACAGACCGGTTAGAAGGAGGTCGTTAGACTTGTGAAGTGACACACATTCTGTGGTAACATTTGGCTATACCTCGCCTGTCTCCTCGATGTACGTTATGTTTGTCTTTACTCCCAAAGGCCAAACGACGTGGAGTTGATCTTTATTGAGTTGTAATAAAAATACTATCAATATAAATAAAGCATTGAACATAACAAATGCAAATACTGATTTATTGCGAAGTTCAAGCAGATCGCCTGCAATGCGAGCCTGTAAAATTTAATAAAACACGAAATATTTAATATAATTGCATCAACTTTCAAGGGTGACTGGGATTTCAGCTTGGTAATGTCAACAGATAGTGCGTATTGGAGCGTAGTCCCTAGTCATCGTTGAAGGCCGATCGCTCTATAGTGGATTCTCACGTTACCTCTTGTGAAACCTCATCATATGTAATGTTAGTTTTAACTCCGAAGGGCCATTTAACGTGAATGTTGTCCTTGTTCAATTGCAGTAAGAATACAATAAGAACGAAAAGAGCATTGATCATGAAAAATGAAAACACAGACGAATCTCTTAATTCTTTCAGATCTCTCGAAATACGCTCCTAAAATTGTGGGAAGATAAAAGTTTAATACATGTTATAAATAATTCAATAAATTTGGCGCACACCTGAAATAAAATCTTATTATTACTTCTTGAAATGCAAATTATAATCAGCAAATGTAGAAGTTCAAATGTCTTGGAATTTAAATTTACTTTCAAGAGCATTAATTAATCTTAGTTCGGTATAGCGAACCAGGAGATAATTTCCTTTTTTTAATTACCACCAGAGATTTTAAGTAAATAATAGAAATTATTGTTGCGCCATATCAAATTTCGCCGAATAAGTTCATAATAGTGACATGCCCTTTGCTTAAAAACTTTCTCAAATTGACCCTAAATTTACCTTTTCTTCTTTGTTTTCGTCAATAGGAAATAAATATTTGTCAAGGAGGTCTTTCCAGAATTGAATTTCCGGTGGACTCAAGAAGTCTACCTCTCCTTTTTTCAAATCCGGGTCTTCGATCCAATATGGATTTATGAGATCATCTCTCCTTTCCTATAAAAGAACAAGAACATAAAAATAATATTTAGAACATTATTTAAATACACGCAAAGCAGTTTCTAATGTCCCCGTCCGACAACTTTTTTCTAATATTAGAGTCAGGAACATTATTTAAAAATCTACATTTATAATTGGTACTTTCAATTTCTTTAGTTGATTTGCAGTTGAGGCAAGTCTGATATTAACAAAACAAAGTTCTTACTCTCGGCTCCGTTGACAAAGTCCCAGTATCTGAATCCGAATCGTTTTCTTCCTCTGGCCCTTCTGCCAGCGCGTCTAGTTGGTGGTCGCCATTGGTACTTCCTCGGTGTCCTAAAGACAACTTTCTACTTCTAGTTATACCATGTGGATCGACAGCCCTGTAAAACAAATACAAAATCATTTATTTCCATTAAAGTAGCTACAAATAACAATTATACTGCTAGCAGAGGCATATTTATCTTAACTCACTTCTCAACTATTTCCAACTTTTTCTCCAACTTCTCAAGTGTTGATGCAATATGTAGAAGTTGTACTTTTTCCTCATTGCCTTTTGGATGCGTACACAACAGACATTTGAAAAGTCCAGCGAACGAAAATTCTATAGAACCTTCTTCCTCGTTGCTGTTCACTCCTTGAAGGAAACCTAACAATGACTTTTGTTTTGCCTTCTTTTTTGCCTCTTCTGCTTCTTTCTTCTCTTCCTCAATTTCCTAAAATTGAAAATAGGTTAATACTATGCTTAAAAATGTATCATCTTTTATATTGCCGGCAATCTACATACCTTTTTCGTTTTCTTTGTCTGTACTTCTCGAGTTCCCCAGGTGACGTTGTTCAGATTTATAATCGAATACAAAATTAAGAGCAAGTACATAGAAGGTATAGACAATAGATAAATAATACCAGGAACGATACACCAAAACTCT
Source organism: Hyles lineata (assembly GCA_030180105.1). Classification (NCBI taxonomy): domain Eukaryota; kingdom Metazoa; phylum Arthropoda; class Insecta; order Lepidoptera; family Sphingidae; genus Hyles; species Hyles lineata. Next base: position 10,488,191 of record JARJEE010000005.1, on the reverse strand, counting down.
TGTGGATGTAGACAAGCCGCTATAAAGAATGAACTGGACAGTGATATCAAGAAAATGGCCGACGGAGATCCTATACCGTCCTCGCCTAACTGGAGGGCGGTACCGACGATCACAGCCATCATTATCATAGCGTAGGCAGTTGATAATATTTGCGCCACCAGAAGCTGAAAAATATAAAAAATCAGCAATGGAATTCCATACTTTTGATGATATTTATTTCATATTTTTGGGAAAAATAATAATTCATCACTTACTTGATATTCTGATTTCAACGTGAAACAAACGAACATGAAAATTCCAATGGGGTACAAGTTATATTCGAAAGAGGTCCAATTGTCGATTCTAAAAGCAGCCACGAAAGCACCCACCAACATAAGAAATATCGTACCGGGGCCCAAGATCGTACCACCCATCAACATCATCTGTAAGAAAAAAATATTTATATAAACCGTAATAAAATTATTCCAATAGCTATTTGTCAAATGGCTATCGTCAACTTTGTTAAGTAACCCTTTATTTTATTTATTAATAATTTAAATAAAATAGTAAGTAAAATAGCTATATAATACAAAAATGGGACAGTGAAAAACGACACTTACTTGATAAGCAATATACGGCGTAGAAATGTTGTCATTGATTTTGATCGTGTGTTTGTAGTCAACAAGCAAGTCCATAATGTTGGCAATAGTGGAAGGCACCCATCGACGACGCTGGTTGTAAAACTCGCTGAATCCTTCGGGACAGTGGGTGTAAGCGTCGGACGCAGCTGAGTACTCTACACGATAACCACGTTGAAGCAAAAGCGTACATAACCATCGGTCTTCCCCTGTGAGAAACATAAAGAACGATTGATTTGAAAACTGATAGGCCCTTCAGTACATTTGGAGTACCAATAAAATGGCCGTGAAAATCGCGCTAAAACTACGTCGAAATAAAAATGCTTAAATAAATATTAATTTTGTCGTAACGATGATGAAAATTACGCCGAAATACTTTACGCACTCTTCACCCTGTGCAAATATTTATGTGTTCACATACACAACCACACAGAAAGAATGTCCTACAATCGTGGCTATGAAGTTCTTTTGGACACATTCTATAAATAATTGCAGAAAATTATTTCTAATATCGGAGAAACCTTAAATGTGTTCTCACTGTAATTGACTCAAGGTAACAATATGAATTCTTCTAAAATTAATATTTGAGCACCAAGTTGACTTTCTCATGCAGCGACTTACCTTGATCGTATTGCACATAATGCCGGGCTTCGTCAGATCGCAGTGTGTATTTCTTCATGACGTTGTCGTCCATAAGAGCCTTTCCTCTGAAGAGGGAGAAGCATCCAGGACTACAGAGTACGCAGCCGATCATGTGTTCAGTCGCCTTTTGCAGCCAATGACCAATAGCGTACTCGAACATCTGGTACCACACCATAGGACCTATAATGAAAAATTATTATTGTATTTATCGATTAACTAAATGTTCAGTCAAGTAAATTTTAATATAGGAATGTTATTCTTACCTGAACCAACAGGGTGAATACGACCACAAGCAGCGCCTAGGTTTTTGTTCTTTTTCATCAAATCGATAAGCAATCGGACAGCGTGAGGTTGGAAATCAATGTCTCCATCGAGTGTGAGCAGGAAAGTGTTTTCAGCCATTACTTCCTTACGATCCACGGGGATAGGCAGTTCCATTAGACGATGACCGAGAAGGTAGTACATGTACATCACCTGAGACAAAAAAAATAAGTATTAAAGAAGGTTCTGCTTTATAAGTTAACTAGTAAAAAATATATTTTTAAGGACTACCTGAGACCAACGTTTCCTGTGTCGAATTTTAGACTTGTCCTTCAAGTGACAAATCATTTTAGTTTTTCCTGGCAGTACCCAAGTCAAGCGGCCTCCATACGGTGCAGGATATTTCTTTGGTGGACGTATGCGAATGATTGTCTGATGCACATTCGATGCGGCTTCGTCAATCGTATCGACTAATAGTTTAACGAATCGGTTCACTTGTGAATCTTCGTCACTATGATCTGATATCTCGAAAGCGTCGTCTAGGTAAATATGCGCTGAAAATGTATCACCAATTAGATAGGATAAATTAAAGATTGCAAATAAGAGCATTTAATTTTGGTAATATTTTGAACTTAAGGATAAGAGGTGTACTGGTTCTAACTGGTGGTCAACTGGTTACAACTTACTCTCAAATTCGTAATAATCTGGATCGACCACACGTAAATACTTTTGGGCTACGCGCCGAGCGCATTGATCCTCGTCCAACCGGAGAATAGATTTTAAGAACTCCATCATTTCGTCTTTAGTTTCGTGCCACATAGTAGCGCATGCGTATATTCTTGTGATAGAATCTGAGGATTTCACTGTTTTCGGCGTAGCAGTATTATCCGTGTGAACAGAAATAGTTTCGTAGTATTCGTCTCCTTTTTCTTTCTCAATTTCGGCAAGATCCTGAAAGTTTTCATGAATATAGTCATTAGGTTAATTGTTGCGTGCAAAACTATTATCAGGAATATATAATTAAAGAACCATTAAATATGTTATTCATAATTAACTAATTTATTTATTACCTCAGTTTTGACATCCTTTTGATCATCTCTCTTTCTATTGAGCGCCATGCTCTGATCAATAAGTAATCCATTGTACATGGGTAGTACATACAATTTCTCTGTAGAAGCTAAACGTTCGGCTTTTGGTGTCCAGATGTGTATGGTAATCCAAGTTTGTGACAATAGCCACAGCAGCCATATCCATGCCATTTGACGTGATATGAAGTCGCTCAGGGTAAATACTGGAATTAAATTGATATCAGTTTTAATAAATGAAAAGAAAATAAAATAACATGAAAATTATTCGGTCACTAAAAACTCATTTAAGTTCTTTAATAAGTTATATATATTTATAATACTTTAATTTTCTGTGTTCATTACCTATGGTTATCTAAGTAAATAGTAAGTTTGCCTTGAAATACTTCCGTCCTTCTTCATGGACGGTTTCAAAAACTTTTAGTTAGGTATCGAATTTTTTTTCTTCTTTGCTCAAACTGAATTCAAAAGTTGTTGGAAAGGTACAAAAGATTCGATATCTAAAATATGTAAATATTGAAACTGAATTTAATGAAAAATAAATGTAAACTATTGCATTCTAATTATTAAAAAATCATGCCTACCTGGCGGACTTTCAAAGAAGAGATAATCTGGTATGGTTCCATGGAAAAAACACGTATCACCATTCTTGATACCGCAAGCGGCAATCAATAAATTGACAACCAACGGTATGACCAGATTGATTGGGAAGGCGTAACTGAACCCTTGGATAAGGATCTTGCAGGCGAACTTGCCGAATATATAACAAATGTAGGCCGCAAATATTTGAATCAGCATGACGTAAACGGCCGAGTTGTAAGCAGCTGCCACTTCAACTGAATCTCCTGTTAGTGTTATATTAGCCAGATCTGGCATGACTGTACCACCCAGTTGTATTTGCACCTGAAAATCATCAAATTTCAATTTAAACAAACAGCCACGCGTGATAATGTTGCATACAGTAGTTTAATAATATTTATTCGCGTATGAAAAAAAATCGCAATATGATCTCGACTTAATCTCTAAATTTTTTGCACTTTACATTCTATTTTCTTATTTAATTCAACGGATAATGGAATACTATAAACTTATTACATGCACATATATAACCGATTTATTAAAGGCATATAATTCTAACAAATCTACTCACCTCCTCCACAACTATGTTATGAGGTCCAAAACCAGCGTTAAACAGTTGGAAGAACATGGAAGGTTCGTCGCCTTCAAGCCAAATGAAGAATAGGTTGCACATGGTGAAAAGCATAATTTTCCAAAGGGATATAAATCTGTAGTTGTAATATCGCGAGTGACTCAATTCGTCTTTAAGTCTTCCCAAACTTTTAATTATTCCTGTAATCGCAATACAAGGTATTTTAAATATGCATATTGTATACAGATTTTATGTTAATATCACTTAATGAGACAATGTTATTTTTTTAATGATAATTGAACTTTAGTATATGTATATTCAGAAATACGAAATGTTCATATGGTCAAAGATAAATAAGTAGTTACCTATAGGACTTTGCCGAGACACGTAATTTTCCCACCATCCCAAAGATATGCACAAGGCTGACACCGGAATCAACCACAACACTGGTTTATTCTCCAATAGTGGCCACACTAAAAACCCGGTGACTTGTGCAACAATTGCAGCCATGTCCACTATAACCTTGACGAATCGTTTCGAATCCCTTGAATTTCTTGAAAGTAAACCCAGTATAGCAGGAATTATGCACAGGCAATTCGTTATCATCGCTCCTTTGATGACATCCAATTCAGGTAGGATTTTGAAAAATAGTAGACCCATGCCTATAGTGTGCAAGGATTCCGAGATAAATACCTGAAAAAAGAAGATACAGTTTAAGTGATATAATAACACAGTGACGGCACAAAAGATTGAATTGGTTCAATGGCGAAATAAAGAAACAGCCAATCGCAAAAATATCTTAACAAATAGGCCACTGTGACTGCCGTAGCAAACCAATTAATTAGTGGTCATGATCACTTTGGTACGGTTGACGTTCCTACATTTAAATAAACGATAAACCAATTTTGTCTACTTACCACCATGAATTGCACCGAGGTGGGTCTTTTCGAGGATTTGAAGAAGCATATCCTGATAGAGCGAATTAATGCTCCAAATTCTGGGATAGCGAAAGCAGCAACAACTGCCCACATCCATGCAACTCGCTCTTCGTCTGGTAAGCTCACTATGAATTGTTTGTCTCTACCTGGAAAATTCAAAATAGTACAATCAGACATATTCCAATTCTAGAAAAAAAAACTATAATAATTACGCGTGGGATATCCATCAATAGAAAATTTTGATGCTCGCCAGTATATAACTTAGAATTGTATAAAAATGTTTAGGTTGATATGTCGGAATCTTACCTAAATTCCTATTACAAAATTCCAGTCGTCTGTCTTTTCTCAGTTGTGACGTCATAAAGAGCATGGAGCCCTTTGCGACGACTCCAGAAGCGAGCACCACAATAAATACGACCAAGTACGCCATCACCTTCAAAAGCCGGACAGTAAATTCCAGCCATTTCTGTGTTTCCATAGAAATACTGTCCTGCTTTGGAGGGAACTCTCGGAACACGTCCCATCCTTTTGTTTCTTGTACTGTTCTTTGACTGGAAACAAAGAAAACACAATTTTAGCACCAAATAAAAATTAAAATAGAAATAAAATTTACAAATAGGCATTAAATTAACTGTTTTTAAAATATAGGCACTATAGAATATTTTGTAATCATAAGCAATATTTAGAGGCTGTCAGAGTAAATATAAATGACATTGGAGCGAGAAAAACAACTTTCACACGGTGCAAAGAAGAGAAATCTCGGGCGTTCGCAGTGTTTTGCTACTTTTGTGTTCCTTCCGTCTTGTTTCCGACAGTTCATGTGTGACCTTCGGGTGTTTAATTACACATGTCCTATTTGCGCGGATAGAAAACGGTTACACCGTATATTTCAACACAGTGCACGTACTTGGCGTAGTTGTGACAGTAGGGTTTACGTAAGGCTAAGCCTGGCGCGGGTGGGCAACCCAATTAAACGTTGCGGTCGTCGCACGATCGTTAACCCTCTTAATGCACTCCTTGTGACAATTTTATTTTTAGAGACTCTATTTTAGGGTTAAATTCAATTAGCATTTATCAAATAAACTACATTACCAAGAACTATATCGGTAGATCCATATTAAGCAGCATGAAATAATCAATTTATTTTACGTCAATATCATTCAATAAATAACCAAATAATTAATCACTAGGTCCTGTCAACCCTATCAATACTGTAAGTTGTCGTATAAGTTATTATAACAGTATGTTGCCTCATTATAATATAAACGTATCAATATAGTTTTGAACTTCAATATTCGTATGGTAAATCAGATGCAGTATACGTAAATATACGTATATACCACGCAATATTTTTCAATGACATGTAAATCATGTGGATGAAATGTCTACTATGATGAGTGTAAAACTAAAAAGAAATGGCGCAGGTGAAACCGCAAGTGCTGAGCTAGTGCGGTTGTAACGCTAAAGTTGATAGAAAGTCGCCGATTGAATGCCGTTTAATAATGCGTAACGTGGCGGTTATACACTTTATTAAACTGCTGGTCCTAATTTCTGCATAACAAAAGCATACGTAATATTATTTATTATTAAAAGCAAACGTAACAATTATTTTATTGAATGTAATACCTACGAACCAACGATGAAGACTCTTTAAATTGAGAATACAGTCCATTCTTCATTTAGATTCACATACTGGAATACTTAGATATGGCTTAAATACATATTTACAATTATTTTCACTTTATGAAGAGAATGTAAGCGGAACGCATTTACCATCAATGAAAGTTTCTAACGGTGATTTTTGCGTTTGAATTATTACTTTAATTGTGTACGTATTAAGATATTTTTACCTGTATATACTACAGTAATGCAACGTTCCATTGCTGTAAATTGAATTGTTGTTGTGTGGTATATAAATAGTTTCTTCCAACTCTTCTTTATCGTAATGACTTCTGCGATCTGGTTCTGTCATAATTGCACTCAGAATTCACTGCACTCTCATTTTGGAAATCTAGTATACACGTTTATAGCGTAGAAGAAAGTCGAGGAAAACAATTAAAGTAAATTAAAACCGACGCGTTGTTCTGTCGGTACGAATATTGTTCAATAACTCATTGATTTGTTATGAGGACAGCGAACGGTGCGATCGCAATAAAGACTGCTGTGGGGCGGTATGCGATCACCACACTGACCACCGATTCACTATTGTTTCTACTGGACAAAATGTGAATATTAATTTCACATTACGATTTTGCATATTTTTTTTATTGCAATGTATAGCGAGACGAGCATGCCGTCGGCATGATGGTAAGCGATACGACCGCTCATATACAGTAGCAAAACCAAACAACACCGTGAATGACAAAGCAATGCTTGGCATTCCACTGCGCTCACCATCCTGAGATATAAGATGTTAAGTCTCAATATTTCCAGTAGTTACTCTAGCTTCAATGTCCTTTATTCCGAAACAAAACAGTACATTTACACTGCTGTTTGACGGGAGAAATTGACATTAGGCCTCTTACATATGGGAGACCTACCACCAGTAAATATACATTTATATTTCAGAAAGCATATATAATCCACATATGATCTAAATTTTGGAAAACGGTAATTATTTATGGTTACACTTCGATAAGCAAAAATTTGGTTATTATCAAATCAGCTTCAATATATTAACACGTAACTTGTGGCGCGCTGGTATTAACTGAAGAAGATCTACAGTCGATTTAGATTAACTATTGTTTCAGTTCAGAAATCGATAGCATATCTCTTACATCGATAGACCACGAATCTCTAAAAATAAGTCTCTTTCTGTTCTTATTTCAAATATCACATTGTCTTGAGAATAAAACAATTGACTAAGAATTGTTTTCTTTTGTCCAGCCCGTGTGATTCTGAGCATTGCGTAGAATTTACGTTCTGCAGCAGTAAGCACGTGAAATTATATCGTCAACACATCACTTGCTAATGCCATCTCTTACACTGAATATTAACTCTACTTTCCAACGGAAATTAACATTTATTGTTATAAATACTCATTATTATCTATATAATATTTTAGTATCCTTTTAGCATTACCGAATACTTAATTATACCCATAAAATAGATGCAATAGACAAATAATAGCTATTATTTTTTGTAAAGCAGGAGCAATATTTTATTTTATTGTTAGATCTCCTTCGCCCCATATGGCCTACTATGTCTTTATGTCGGAAACAAAATCGGATTGCAACTATGGCCTCGAGACAGGTAAATAGATGGACCAAGTATTTCACCTCTATTTTTATACATATCTGTTCGTAACACTTCTTGCAACTAAAATAATGGCGATTTCCAGGCTTCCTACTACCTTCTGAGGTTGAACCTATTGTACACGCCTCTGACTTTCAAGTAACAAGTTAATTATAGTAAAGTATCCTACGTTTTAAAGTTATAAGAAAATTTCGTGACGAATCTCTCACACTTGGGAGAGTTCTACAAGAACGTCAAAAGTAAATGACATCTTCGTGCCCATACAAGCAATGTGGTGGACTACGAGCTAGTCCAAAGCCTTCTGAATTGAAGAGGTCTGTATATTTATAATCAATGTAAAGTAAGGGTAGAATAGTACAGCATTCCACATATTCAAGGAAGGACAAATTACTCATTAAACGAAACTATACAAATTAATCATTAAGCGAAAAACACTTTTAATTTTGTTTCTAGTTTTTTAATTTTCCTTTTCAACTATTTATTAACTTACGTATGCATTAACGGAATTAGTATTTATTTGTCTATTTTGATTATGCCAAGAAAACCAAGCAATTAATAAATATAAATAACACAGCATCTACGCGATTAGTCACAGAGATCCTTTGTGACATATTGCAGAACAATAGACCACTCAATGCCGTTTGAGCTCACGAAAACTTGCGAAAGCCTTCGCGTTGTTAACAGACGTGCACTTGTATGGCTATATCTTATTATACGTGTTTAATATTATGGAGTTGACAGCTTTTAGAGGTTTTTTATTCATTAAAAGTATAATGAGCTGTTATTATTGAATATTTTATAATACCAGGTTAAATATTTTCACTTATAATACCACAAGAGCTTCAAAATTTTTCCTGAAAAACTTGACGACTTTATTTGTTTGCAGGGAACCTTGAGGGAAATGCCAGATAATTTTGAAGCTCGTGTGGTATTCGGGGGATTATTTTTCCGTCCCAAATGTCGGCCAATAGAATTGCACCATGAGACGAAATGTACAGTTAACAAATAAGAATTTCATGTGGACAGAGAACAAACTCCAAATCGACTCATTTTCATGCAAAATCTCCAATTTTCACAATTGAATTCAACCTGTCAGTTTGACGTGTGGTTAATTTGACTGGATCATGTTTTGTTTTTTATATATAGCAACTACCAGAGAAAATTTTCAAAAAATTATCAGTATAATACCATGTAGGTTGTACCACGTGACGTCGAATGGTGCAATTCTATTGGTCGATATTTGGGTCGGAAAAATAATCACTTAAAAATATAATAGGCCAAAATTGATATTTTATAAAAAAATATAGGCATTTAAAATCTCGAATTATTTATAATATTTGCACATAGAAAAAGTTAACCGTAACAAAAAGTATGCCCTTTTCGTATCTGAATATATTGCTATTCGAATAATTTGTTTACGTTTATTTTTCTTTCTCTTACATTATGTATAGTTGACACGTTATTTGGTATGCCAGTCGCCACTTCCAGCAATATACCAACAGTTCAACGTCGAGGGTCAACGACCACTGTCTTTCGGGAAAGAGTGAGCATTTCTACCGGCTTCCATATCTGTTGCCATATTATACGTGAATATTACGTCATCGCTAGTCATAATATTTTTGTGCAAAACACGTCTTTGTATTTTAACCATACACACATCATTCATACGGTTATAAAATGTGTGCTTAAATGGAGTTAGAACAAGAAAATGTGTCGTAAAAATGAATATGGGGTTTTATCCGTCGAATCTAGAATACATCTTAGTGTTTTTATTTGAGTAGAAATCTGAATATTAAGTTGTGAAGTCGGCCGACCGAACCGGTACCTGGTCGAATCAGTGGCTAGTAGCTCATGGCCCGAGCGGATCTAATATTCAGCTCACGACCGACCCTCCCGCCCGAACCACGGTGCCTTTGCATCCTACATGATACCGTTTTACTATTAAAAAACTAGCTCTACTTTACTAAACTAATAAAGAACAGTTTTGTAAGTAGTGTGGTAGATATTTTTATCTTCATATTCAATTTCATCCATTTGGAAATTTTGTAATAAAAATTCGTAAGGAATTTATTGTAATAATAATTTATGTTTGGACTACAAAAGGTTTTATTGTAATGTTATGGCGATCTCTTTTATCTGTCAAAATTAGTTAAAAACAAACAACTATTATTATACTATGTCTCTAATTTTGCGTTAAAATAAGCGCAAATATGTGGCGCAGTCGGCAATCGATCGAAAGTTGTGTCGTCAGAGTGGACAACCTTGGCATTTGAGCGGGTTCCGGGCCGCGGTGACCGATCGGCGAACGTACAACCTCTCAGACTAAGCACTCATAAACTATTGTAACGCCCCGCTAAAATGATCTATACTGTATGCGCGCATAATCACCCACTGATAAACACTGGACTCCTCTACAACTGAGAATACAAAAGTGGTAAGTAAAGTAAGAGTAATAAAGTGGTAGAACCACGCTGTTGCCAGTCATGACTCAGTATGAATGGACAGTCGTCGGCCGGGTTGTACCACTGTTTCACAGGAGAACAGAGAGAAACAAAATTTTTGAATTTGGAAGAGGATATTGGAAGAGGATAAGCCAATGACCAATAACATTTACCGGACTTAACATACCATAGAAAATTATCTTAAGACCTCTGGTACGCATATTGCTTGATGATGTTTACATTCACATTTTATTCCTTATTCATGTTTAATTTGACTATCAATAAAAAAAATAATGCAAAAAAAGGTTCACTGGAACTAAATTATGAGGTATTTTTAGTCCAAAGACTGTTAGTTTCTACACTCGTGAGTTACGATGTCACAAGTCGAGCTCGTTGCGACTCTAGACCTTTCTAACGCAAGTCTGACTTATCTTTTTCACAACATCTAAACCGCACGTTCCGAGAAAAAGATCGCGTTTTTAATCAACAATTGCGGAAATCTTGTAATATGCTTGTTTTAATTCCATATCTAGATTTATGAAAAGAATTTACGACGTCACTAAAAAAGAACCAACTGTTGTCCTAAAAAACTGTTTAATAATCTGCAGAGACATTAAGTACACTTTATAATGAGAAAAGGAAATTACTATGTTGCCCAATAATTATAAGCAATATTCTTACACATATGTCAGTAACGAAGAACCAACAGTTATCCAAAAAAACTGTTTAATAATACGAGGGGCGATCAAAAAGTAATGATAATAAGTATAAAAAAACAACGATTGTAGTTTAAATTTAATTTATTTTTCTACATAGTCTCCTAACAAGTCGATACATTTAGTCCAACGTTTCTCCAAACCTAAAATACCCTTTAAAAAAAATCTGTATCTTGACTATCCCAAAATGCCTCTACAGCATCCATCACCTCGCTATCATCCTCAAATTTCTTGCCCCTGAGGTGTTCCTTGAGCCTAGGAAATAAATGAAAATCGCTGGGGGCTAAATCTGGAGAATAGGGCGGGTGTTCGACCAGTTCGAAGCCTGCTTCTCGAATGGCAGCGATCGCAACTTCGGCTCTGTGTGCAGGAGCGTTGTCCTGATGAAACAGGACTTTCGCTCGGAGTTTGCCCCGTCTTTTTTCCTTTATGGCGTCTCGCAGTCGTCTTATTTGATCAGCGTAGTAGGAGCTCGTAATAGTAGCTCCCTTTTCTAGGTAATCAACCATTATGATTCCCTGAGCATCCCAGAAAACGGACGCCATAACCTTGCCCGCCGAGCTCGAGACTTTGAACTTCTTAGGAGGCGGTGAGGATGGCCTTTTCCAAGTCATCGATTGTTGTTTGGTCTCCGGATCAAAATGATGGATCCATGTTTCGTCCATGGTCACAAATCGTGACAAAAATAATTCTTGGTCAGCCTGGAACTTTGCAAGATTGGCTCTTGAAATGTCAACTCGCTTTTTCTTTTGTTCGTCCGTTAACATTCTCGGGACCCAACGCGCGGAGACCTTCTTCATATTCATTTTGCTGGTCAAAATGTTTTGGATGCTGCCATATGAGATCCCTGTGACCTCAGCTAAATGTCTGATGGTTACTCTTCGGTCTGCTAACACGATATCTTCGATTTTTTTCACGTTTTCCTCCGTGAGGGACGAGGTTGGGCGTCCCTCGCGATGTTCATCTTCTGTGGATGTTCTACCCAACTTAAACTCTTTGCACCACCGTGCCACCGTAGAATATGGAGGAGCAGAGTCCCCCAGTGTCTCCACCAAATCGGCGTGTACCTCTTTGGTAGACATTTTTTTCAAACAGAGGTACTTGATGACGCATCTCACTTCGTGTTTCTCCATTTTCGTGTTGTCGCTCCGACTGCTGGTATTCAAATGAATGTAGCTCCTCCAAATGACGTCCTATTTATACAATTTTTTAGCTGGGAAGTGGTGAAGGACTGAAGAAGCGAAATGTCTTTTTTTTAAATTTTTATCTTTATTAGAATTACCCGTTTATCATTACTTTTTGATCACCCCTCGTATAATATGCAGCTAGACAAAAAAGTAATGTAACACTTTAAATGAGAAAAAAGGACCATGTTGTCTAATAAGTACAAGCAGTCTTCATATACATGTAAGACATGTACACATGTAACAAATAATGTTTTAAGATATGTAATGCTCTAACAGTATGAAAAAGTTATGTAAATTAGACAGGCATAACTCAACAAGTATGTTGTAAGTTGTATAATATGGTAAATATGTGCGATGTAATACGATTTATTATTGTTTTCCAAGTAAATAACCAACTGTACTGACTAATAGCATAACAAAAATATGAACGCGCCTTTTTATTATTTTAATACGTATGTGACCAAAAAAGCTTTGGACAGAGACGGGTGGAGGAAGGAAAGGGAGGCCTTTGCCCTGCAGTGGGACAGTATAGGCTAAAAAAGAAAAAAAAAAAGTGATTCTAAAATTAAACATGTTTTTTTTATTTATGGTTTAAATTTGACCTATCTTGCCAAATATACTAATTAAATGCATTTATTAATTTAACTGCCTGTGTATGGAAAGAAGAGGCTATAATATGGCAAACGTATTTTGAAAAACCGATTACAGATAAAATCATCGGAATTAATGCAACCCATTTGAATACTATATCGCTCTCTGGTAAGGAAGACAATCGACATAATGCAAATGTTAATGGACCCGTCTATCAAAGCTACCGAAAAAAATCAGGTACAGATGTCTCCGAACTTCTGGCTACTGCGTTTTGTCAAAAAATAAGAATGGATTATCACTCCGCACATTTTATTATACTGGACATGTTACAATTATTAGATTACGAGTATAAATGCTTGTTGTTTATATATTATTACTCGTAAAACATATCTCAAACAATGAGGTAATGAAATTTGAAAAAAAATGTAATTCTAATATTTGCCACACCCCAATACAATTTAGAAGATCTGCAATAAGGTAGTAAAACGAATGAAAATATCATTAACATCTCTGGGGCCTGCACTATGTTTCAGTATGTTTGCCTTCATTTATTTGAATGATATAACATAGATATAACTATATAGAAATGCTTGAACTGGTTTTTTTAAAAAGTTAACCAATACCATCGTAAGTCCTAAATTTGTTATCAGTTTAATTAATTTAATGATACCGAAGCTCTGCAACTAAAATATTATTTCTGATTGTTTATTAATTATAAATGTCGTCAAACTTAAAGTTAAGAATTATTTTCAACTGGTTTGACTATAATGCCTATGTTATCAAAAAGATAAATTATGTTTTTTTATCTGGAAATGAACATAACTCATTTTTAATTGATAACAGTGATAAAACATATAAATAAAATAACTGACTATTATGTTACGAAACATATTTATTTATAATGAGTAACACGTACATTAATAACAACACGTCTTTTTCCCGAAAGGGGTAGGCAGAGGTGCAATCGCAGCAATTGACACATTTTATATATGATATATTCGTACCAATATGCTTGTCTGTGTCATGTGGCGTTGCTAGTCGATAACCTTTTACGAAAATATTCGCACATTGCTTAACTTTACTGGCTTTATCATATTTAATACATAGTGCGTAATGCCAATACCAACCTCGCGTATAAATAGCTACATTAAAATAATTATTCAGCATCAAATAAAATAAATTTACACATTACTGCAGATGTTTAAGACTGTAAAACATCTGATATGCTGATAGTGTCTATATGTTTTAGTATATAAAATCTTATTTAGTTATATAAATTGTTAAGCTAACGCCTGTTGTAGTAGTAGCCTTTGGTAAGATCCACAGTACAACGACATTATTTTCATGCAATGTTGTGAAAACCGTTCCCAATGCCTATTAATATGCCGGCATATCAATTTCAGATTGCAATTTTTTTATGCCTGATTTGGGACTCGAACTAAGGATCTCACGGTTTACAGTTCTGTTACATGTTGCCACCATGTTGAGGACTTGTTTCAATATACCTAACCAGTTTTCTCATCATCAAAAAATCTTTCAAAATCTATTTTATATATTGTTCCCACGACCAATAAAAAAAATCCGTCTGACTTTAATAAGGTTAATGATTTTTTGCGTAATAAAGAAACTGTTTTAGCATATTTTGTGCTTTCTCACTCGTTATGCGTAACTATTATACTCGGAATCTCTAGAGAGTTCCATCGTTCATCCGGCGCATAGGCAACTCATTGAATTAGCAAGTTGGCTTGGCACTTGCATGGCCGTATATGCCAACCTGTCGCCGGTGTCCGGTGGAATGAGACAAGTGCTGTAAAACGTGGCAAAAACTAAAAGCCGTATCATTAGACATTCCTTGGCTAGGTATAGTGACGAAATTCCCAGAAATGGACAGCAGCGCTGGCAGGTTACAACTTATAATTCAAACATAAAATTGAGTCGTGTGATTCATATACATAGATAGCATATCATTAATAAAAGGCATAATCGGTACTCAACTACTCTCTTAATATCTCAGACCTAGTGGCAGCACCAACAGAATCGGTAGCTCCTGTGTTAGATACGGAGGTCACATAATCGATTTTGTGTAAATTTTGGTCATTGTTGTCTCATGAGTTGCCCAGGACTTTAATTTGTACTGGCATGGCGATAGGTATTAGTTTGCCTCCTGTCACATATAAGGATAAACTGGATGAAATGTGAATGTCACCTATAGCTAGCCTAACGAGGTGGAGGAGGCAGGCGTGACTTTGAATTTTAACTTCATTTCGAGAGCACTACACTTAAGTACCATTAGGTGCTGTGCCGCTGCAAAAAATAATCAATTGCATCATAACCATAGTTAGTACCATCAATATATCACTTTTCCTGGTTCATAACACTATATTTTACACCGATGGTTCCGAGCCATCTAGATCCATAATGGTAGTTTGATTGGTTCGTGTTTGTGGAGCGAATGAGGTAATCTAGTGTTATTGTTTGCCATAATTTCTTCACGCTTTGCTCAAGGTACAAAGAGAAGGGATCGTTACAATTTAGTATTTATCAAGACATTAAGCAGATCATAATGATGCTTTTAATTGTATACTTAAATTGCACGCTTTAATAATAGGTGCATTCAATACTAATTGAAACCTACACTAATGATCGCGGCAATTTTATATCGAATGTTGAATAATAATATAATTATATTTATAATAATGATTCACATATCATAAGAATAGAAAATTGCGATGAACAATATATGAGTAGAATTTATAACTCCCTAAGTAAATAAATAAACTTAATATTCATATTAAAAGTATTACAAAAATAATTAGAACGTTATTTAGAGCAAAAATAACTGTTACAACTTCGGAGGCCTAGATTAGAAATATCTATAAAAAGTATTGCGCAAGCGCAGTTTCGTTAAGACATAGCGCAATAATTATAATCTGTCTTGAAGTTTTAGTCGGTATATCTTTGGTCAAGATCATTATATATTATATATAGCTATTATATACTATGTATTTAGTTTTCTCAGTCAATGGTCGATAGACATTTATTACAAAAAATGCTAAGTAAAATAATCTTCTTTAATACAACTGAAACTTTATAAATTGAAAGGAAGTCGAAAGGAGAGTTCTTGAAAATAAAAATTCTATTCGCGTTGAAGTAAGTTGCAACGGAATTTCGGAAATAAACTCCTATAATATATAATAACCTCCGATATAACGTAATCTTAGAAATAAAATACTTCGATACGAAAGTTACATGTTTTGTCTCACAACTGGCTACATAAGATATTACGGCATTCAATATAAATGATGTTACCTGCCACCGTAGATATCGTTGGCGAGGGGCGTCAGCTCGTCATCAGAGTTGTCACTCGCCTCTTCGCGCCGTTTCCCTCCCGACGCCGCCATCTTTATTTATTATCTGTAATCAAAATGCATTGGTATTTTAAGATATTCAGTATAAAACTTGCAGAGTACACGTCATCGACAAAGCATGAAATAAATTACATTCCACTGCTGAAGATAGAAATAGGAAATAAATGGAATTTTAAACAACATTCTTGTGCATCTATCGTGAGAACTTTAGCATACCTTTACATGAAGATATTAGAATTATTCGCTAAATAAAATCTACTAATCGTATTACCTGGTATATTAAGATATCAGAATAGACCACTAAATACAATCTACTGGTCAAGTGCTAAAACCACAGTGGTATGATGACACGGAGCATCATGGAACTAATTATAGATTGACAATTTCTAATGAGAGAACTTTCTATTTCAAGCATTATACTCTCACTATTGTACACTAGGCAATTACGACGTTTTAACTATTATTAATGGTGATTTATAAAGGCCAATCGATATTAGATTAACATGAAAATCAACTACTTTTGGAAACTCGTGAGTCACGCATTAATCGCGTGTTACAAAACTGGTTTATAATATTATTTATTTTAATTTCTTGGCAGAATCAAATCTTACGGTATTGTATTATTAATAGATAATGTGAACTACTTATTGTATTAATTTTTATAAAAATAATAGTATTTCACATTACTTACAACTTTAACAAAAAAGAAAAGAAAAAACACATCTAAGTACAAATATACATACTTTGGTTGGAGAAATCTCTAAATCATACTAAGAAGATGAATCATACTAGTATACATTTTTATTGAAAAAATCCCAATGATTTCAACCAAACTTGAGTAATGCAAGAGCTGTGACGATTTCGTAATTAATGAATCCTGAAACCACAACCCAAAGTTTATATCTTATATGACGCAAAATTTATAACAGGCTTGTGGGTCTAAATCTAAACGTATTACTATTACTCTTCACCTATTCGCCGGTGAATTGCCTCGAATGCGTGATTCACAGGATACCGCAGGCGAGCACATTCTTCGCGAGTCAGCCTACGACCTTGCCGGTCATTCGTCCCTTACAAGTTACCACAGACCAGGTGAATGTATCCTTTGTTTTAATATATAACATAGAGTTTTCACTTTCCGACATCTGCCTTTACAACAAACCGAATTTAATTTGTACCATAAAACGAAATTCCATATCGATATAAGGTGGCCCTACAGTCAGAAGTTCGAAACTTGATGACCTCATATTTACTCTGAATGCGGATATAATACACATTCAATATGCATAACACTTAAAACTTCAAGAAACAAATCGAACTTCATGTATCAATACCAGATATATGAATTAATCGTAAAGAAAATTCAGCCGCTTGTAACGAGTGCATTAATTCATTAATTAATCCTTATTTTATTGCAGTTATTGAGCGCAGTGGAATGCCAAGTATTGCTTTGTTATTCAAGGTGTTGTTTGGTTTTGCTACTGTTTATGAGCGGTCGTATCGCTTACCATCAGGCGAACGGCATGTTCGTCTCGCCACTCATAGCAATAAAAAAAACAAATATTAATGATAAAAAAAGAAATCGCAAATGGTAATCTTTTTGCATACACTTTAGAGAGAAGAGAATAAAGAAATACAAATATAAATTAAGCTTATTTGTTATAATGGAAGTAGAGCGTGTGTCTGGGCCGGGTGGGTTGCTTGTAAGCGGAGGTGTGCAGGGCTCGGCGCGTCGATGTCCGCAAGGTCAGCGACTTCCGCGACGCCGCCCGGCTGGACAACGCTTTGTGCTAGTGTTTTATTGCGGCCTTTATAATAGCATATTTCTTACTGGCACTAAACTTTAATGCCAAATATGTTTGGATAGGATCTCAATTGACCGGTATAAAATGCTATGTTATGGTAATAATTTTATGTTCATATCTAAATAATAGTTTTTTTTAAGTTAAACATTGACTATAAAATAAACTGCGACCATAAAAAAACGTTGTTGATAAGTTTTGCCAATACCAATTGCGCATTGCTTACTAGTTTTCCGAAACGAATCCAAGCAAAAGGTTAATAGTTACTATAAACTTGAACGGCAAGCAATTAAATCAATAAATAAAATGTAATTTTATGCATATTTATGTGTGAAGTATTTTTGACACCATGTACTATGACGTCACGTGTTATCGCGGAAATATAATTTTTACTTGAGACTTTTTATATAAACTGCTTCGACGCTGACATCATAGGGTTTGTATTCACTTCACACACACTCGGCGTTTAAATAAATATTTTAAATTACGATTGGGCTTTGTATTGTATTCGCTAATATACATAAATGGGAAATTTAAAAAGAGTTCTCTCGACAAATGATACCTAATTTACATAGTTTATGTGAAGGTATAAGAAATCGCACAAAAGGTCTATATAATTCGATCATTAGTAAAAAAACGGGATCTAACTAGAAGAGACCGCAATTGGTTGTCAATGAGTACCCTGTCACCTTCAGTAACATGTCAAGTGATAACTAAAAAATCTTTCATTGGAATAAACAAGGCAGCAAAAGTGTTCGCCTTCATAAAATATATCAAGAATAATATTTAGTAACATACAAGTGTGGCGGAGTGGCGAGCGCCGGAACAGGCTTACTTTCACTATTGACGGCCACCAGCTGGCTGTCTTGCCCCCCTCCTTCCACCTCCCACCTCGCCCCTCTCCCACTGCGCAACACTGCCTTAAGCATGCATGTGCTACCTTACCATGAGACTGAATGAAAATCAATCATTCTAGAACCATAAGCAATCATTGTGCTCTTTTGTCATAACATAGTTGTATGATTTGTTCAATTGCCATGTTATTGAGCAATATATAGAAACTTAAGTGTGGTAAAGCTGGCTATATTTTGAATGAGAACCTAGTAGAAATATGTATGAAATATTTTATAGTTTTTCTATAATAGAAAATAACACATTGCACAACATTACGTCCATTACTAATAGATATTCATTTTTGGGTAATTTACAAAGCCTGTATTGAACTAATCACGCGAAATATGTTTGAAAATATTTAATGTACGCAATATCCTCTTTAATGTGATGATTAGTTGATTAGTAGATAGATCATTTTTTAAATGACTCATAAATTTTCTTCGTCAAACAAAATACATTATTAGTTTATTTTAAATACTAGTGATTGACAGTGAGATTTTATTGTTAAAGATAGTAAAATAGATATGGAAAATATAAATGGGATATTAAGCATTTTAAAAGCATATAAATTTTTCATTACATTTGGCATTAAGGGCCATATTAATTCTCCCAATAATTCCTCCAATCAGGAACGAATTTTATGATACAGAGAATATGTTGAAATAAATGTGACATTTCAATTTTGAGACCATGAGCCAAAATGTACATATACAGAAAAAAGCCCGCGTGAAAAGACCTTGCGAAGGTTACGAAATTGTGGTAATGAAATAACAATAAAATACACGCGATTTAACCGTATTTAATGCGTTCAAGTCACGGAATTTACCAAAAAGAAGTAAAATATATGCTGCTTTCGGCATACCTTGAGAAACATGGGACGTTATTCGAATAAATAACAAGAAGATAGTGCAACAACTTCGGGAAAAAGTAAATATGGTCTTTTTGATCAATATAAACTATATGATTTTCCAAACTGCCTCGGTGGCGTAGTTGTACTAGGGTACGGTTACAAAGCTGAGGTCTCGGGTTCGAATCCTAATTCAGGCAAAGCAATATTGAATTTTTCTATTCAGTATCAGACCGGAGTCCGGAGTGCCCGATATGGCGATAGGCTCGCCCCCTAACACATTTTGGGACAGAACAAACAAGGCGAAATATAGACGTCCTGGTCTGACATCTGCTTACTCGTTCTGGGATAAAAAGCGTGAGTTAACGTGTGTATGTATGTGATTTTTTCAAATTAACTTTATATGCCTCTAATGACAATGAATCTTGACCAATATGCGAATATCAACAAAGCTGTGATTGGCAAAAAATCTTTCATTCGTCACGATTATAGTATGCAAACACGAGTGCAAATACTATGAACCAATAAATCAAGCTAAGACGTAATTCACAAATGTAACAAACTGGCGTGCCAGAAAGCCGCCAGAGCGTGAACACGACGCTGACAGCCTGCGGCGACCTCGCGCGCTCGATCACCTCACCCCACGGCTCTCAACACAAGGCGACGCAACGAGACATTTTCATACTGCGTATATTTACTACTATACTGGGTATATCAAGACTGCTATCGAAAACAAAGCCGGGTGGTAGTTTTAGTGACTACAAACACAATGCATCTAAAATTTCGACAATTTTTTAAATCTCATCATTATTGGGTGGTAAATCCATAGTTTTTGCTAAAATAATAATTGAAACTTTTTTATACCTTAGAGTCTTTATAAATAAAAGGGTATACACTTTTATTTTAGGAAAAAAATGAATTCATCACCAGGAAAAAAGAAAAAAAAATCGTCGCTTGTTTTTGCAACATTTTCTGCTACATTGTATCTGAAGTCGCTTCAACTATTACCCGGCTTTGTTTTCAGTAGCAGTCTTGATATACATGTAATATTATGTCGATTTATTCTTTATTGCTCTGAATGGCGAGACGAGCATGCCGTTCGCCTGATGGTAAGGGATGAACTAAAGCAGTAGCAAAACCAAACAATACCTTGAATTACAAAAATGCTTGACATTCTACTGCGCTCGCCATCCTGAGACTTATTATAGTTAAGTCTCAATATGTCCACTTGTTACTCGAAGTGCAGTAGTTAGTCGAATCTATATCGAATCAGTAATGACTTATAGGAAGGGAGTCGTTATAAATGAAATACCACTGCACATTTTTTTATGTAATAAATGTTGAGAATCATAATAATATCCGTGTACGAGATGTCTATATTAATAATATAAAGAGGAAATATTTGATTGTTTGCATTGAATAGGCTCCGAAATTACTGGACCGATTTGAAAAATTCTTTTACTATTAGAATCCTACATTATCCCTGATGAACAGGCGATAGAATATTTAAAAAAAAAAGTATACCTTAACCCGAGCGGAGCCTTGCCAGGCCGCTAGGTAGTTTATAAAATGTGTTTTAATTGTTTAAATAAATAATAGACAAATACCAATTTTATTACGTATGATAGTGACAAAATCTTTACGACACATGTAACAACAAGAATAAATAGCTCTTTGTCCTAGAAGTTAGATAATAACAAAATGTATGATTGCATTGTATCATTAAATTGTTATCCAACTCGTAGGTCATGAGCGATAGGCGCGAGAATATCTGAATAAAAAGAGAAAGTGGGTCTTATTAATGCAAACTATGCCACGAATTTACTTAGTTCTTTGTTTTCTGCTACATTATGTATAAAGTCTTATTTTATGCAAATATGTGCTGGGGTTAAATTTTATATCTGCGTTTGCAGAACGCGTACAATGTACCTAAGCGATGTGGGCGTGCGTTGAAGTCTTTTACAGAGCAATTGTTCGTTCCGCCGACATAAGACGTATAATCAAACCATAGATTATTTCTGTATTACTTTTTGTGCATAATCTTGCATTTAATACTCATTTGATAATACTAACAGCTATTCTACCGAAATTAATATCTTGTCTCGAAAACGACCTGATTTTTAAATACAGGTTTACTCAGTTTCGAATCAGTGGCTGATTTAATTTGTATCCAGCAAGTTTTGTGAATAAATCAGTTACAATAATTACATCTAAGCTTTTTAGAACTTGAAAAGAGAAAAAATACGTTGCGTGGACTTTTTATTTTGTCGACGGTCAGGTAACAGCTGTTACGTCTGCGATCATTCAATCATTTCGATAATGTAATAACATTATGATTTACGGTTTTTACATTTCATGATACAAAACAACACTGTTTCAAACATTAAGACGTCAAAAACGACACAGGAACATGATACTCTTTACACACGCGACCTAAAAAAAAAATAGTATATCAAGCAGTGTTTCTCAAAGTGAACGATTAAGCCCCTTGGTGGCCAAAGTTTCTGAGCAGTAGAAAGTTGGATCAAAATAGGTGGGTTTTAAGAAAACCTGCAGCCTCGACGGGCCGTGATAGCTATGTACATCTGACTTTAGTCTTCGCCATAGAAATGAATGATTGCTCAATATTTTAAACAAAAATTAAATGTTATATTTTTTAAAATTTAAGTAAAAATTTAATCAAACATTAAGTAAAACATTAAGTAAAGATATTATAGAGCAAGGCAACAAAACTTGTTAAAAGGAATGTCTCTCGCCAAATATTAGTTCCTTTTGTTATAAATACGTATGAAATTAGTTACGGGTGTAACGTGCAAGCTGCCTGAAGTTGCCCCAACTTTCGTTCGTTCTCGTTTATCCATCCCATGGTTGACTGGCAGAAATTGCTCCAAGCAATAAGACCTCCACTTATGCATTGTGTGTGTGTGTTTTTTTCTTTTTCATGTATTTCTGTCTAATTTTCTGTATTTGGTGTACAATAAAAATAATGTGTACGTCAATGCTACGACACGACGCGACGGCGCGGCGGGTACGAGAAGGTTCTCGAGCCATTGCGCACCGGAACACGCTGTTTTGGATCGCTAGTCTATCAAACAAGGTCGGGGAAAGTCAAACTCAAATTTTACTACAATACCATCCATACTTAGCGTGATTGTGATAAAACTATTTTTAGCTGCATAACTTATAACTGGCTTAGGTTAAGTTTGTTTATAAGATATAATATTACGCTAATTAATACATTTTAAACAAATACTTTTTTAGAAAAACTCAGAACTAAGAACATTATAATAAAAGTGACTGATTCCGTGTGCAATTCAGATCGAAGCTTACACAACTATATCTTCAAAATAGGTCATAAAAAAGCAAAGGATAAAATCTTTTCGATTTTAATACATGTAATAAACCACAAAGCATGCCTACTATGAATATGTAACATATTATATAATTTTCCGTGTATTGTATTTTATATTTACGTTTACAGGGAAAATGTAACTGCAAGGGCCAGCGCACACCGGGACGGCATGGCAAGAGATTTATTTTTTACCAAAGAATATTAAATCTTATCTAGTCGAAATACGACATAAATTGTAATACAATGTTCTAAATTTATGCAGTGGCATCGAAAAACATTTCTCGATACCGCGACATCAATTTGAAACATTGAAATGTATTTCGTATTTCCACCAGATAAGTTTGAATATACTTTGGTAAAAAAATTATATCCCTTGCCATGCCGTCCCGTTTTGCGCTAGCCTTAAAGCTTATAGTCATAAATTTGAGTGGTACGCGAGTGACATGCTAATTGTAGTCCACTTTCTTCCGCGGCACAGTCAAGGCCTGCCGCGTAGCCGCGCATCGCTCACAATTTCACGGATGACCACAGCCTAATTACACGCGTTATTGTTTCTTACCCAACCACGTGTTAAGGGGACTCCTTTGACATTTTTAGGCGGTTATACACACTTATTTCGCTGTATAATAGCAGCCAATTCGTTATTTATAATTTGAAAGTTTAAAGGTCATAAATTAGCAAAATATATTTTTCATATTCTTTGGGTGCAAATGACTTTTCTGAGGTCTGACTGAAAGTATGGAGACTGACCCCTGACCCTCACAACCGCCACTGGAACTGCTGTAAGCCAGCATCAACAGTAGTACGCATTTTGATGACACCGAGCATTAAAGCTCGGCGAGTCTCCGGGAATCTCTAACTTTTTTTTAACCCTTGTGGGTTTAAGAAATTAATCATGTAGTTAAATAATAGTACAACCTGAAAATATTTTCCCCGTTACTGAAATTTAAGATTCGAACAATTCTTAAACCGTATAAATATTTAGCTCCTACGTCGTCTTTTCTTGAACCCGAAATTTACTTCTAAAAAGCATGCACGTGATTTAAAATGCACATGCGAGTACATAGATAGCGCCAAATGTCTTGTTCGAATCGTGATCTAGGTTTCACCAATATCCTTGACTATAAAACAGCCTCACCTTTACACAGAATGTGGCGTCAGATTGCATCTAAATATCACGGCTTTAGTGTTTGAATGAGCCTTAAATACTGTATAAACTATGAACAATAATCATAATTACGCAATAACAACCTTCATGTAATATGTTATTTATTCATTATGTAAAAAGATTTTGTAACTTTTATATAAAAAAATATTACACTGTTCTATGGATAGATAAAACTATAGAAAGGAAATTGAACGGCCTCCCCCGTTTCGCTTTTGTTGTAAACTGTAACTAATATTTGAATTTGGAATTCCGCGTTTCGCATTAACACGTCTCGATCATTACCATATTACAATGTTACGAAAAGTGCTAGTGTTTTAATTGTTCAAGTCCCACGAGTGCGTAACAAACAATTATGAATGAGGTAATTGTGTTAAATTAGATAGTCGCATACATTTACGGAAACCACACATTTGTCGGTCGTAACGAGGTCTGTTTGAGCCGGATGCTCTAGAGGTCTTGGCGGAGCGCACCAAACGCATGCATCCGCGCTCATCTAACTGTGTTTGCATGTAAATGGATGCAATAAAGTAGAAACTATCGTTCGAATAAATAGCGATTTTGTATGCAAC
Organism: Hyles lineata; assembly: GCA_030180105.1. NCBI lineage: Eukaryota > Metazoa > Arthropoda > Insecta > Lepidoptera > Sphingidae > Hyles > Hyles lineata. The sequence continues at coordinate 10,463,308 of JARJEE010000005.1, read as the reverse complement.
TCTAGTACAATGGTGATAAATCTTGCAAGCAATGTGTTTTATGCCTTGACAAATTTCCTTCCTATTTCGATTGGCTTTTAAGATTTAACTGAATTATATAGATTCTAGTCACGGATATAAAACAAGAAAATGAGATCAAGAAACTGATTTCTTAATAAGAAAGCTAAAATAGCCGACTAGATTCGCCCCAATGGTTAATTTAAATAAATACACCCAACAGTCATATACATATTCCTGACCCCAGCATAAGATCGAGTCTTGTTTCATGGGTATCAGGAACAACGAGATACTTTTTGATCTGACAAACACCCTGACCCGAAACAAATACCTATGGATCACACAAATATTTGTCTCGTTGCGAGGATCGACCCCGTGGCCTCACCTTTCACAGTCGGCTTCTAACAAACTGCCCCAAGGAGGCTGGAGTTGCAACGTGTATAAGCTGTGTAGCGTGCGGTCTTAAATTTTAGGTCTTAGTTTCCAGTTCAGGTATTCCACATGGAATGCATTGAAACATTGTATACGTTGCATAGGACTACAATTTGTACCAAGCATTGCGCTGGGGTTGCCTTTTGCGACAGTTGGGTTATATTACTCGTATATTTGTCTACTCCACCTAGAATACATGCGAATGGGTATATGCAAGTATAGATGTGTTATATAGCGTATGTTTTTTGTTATACTTTTATACAAGTAATCATATAATTAATCGTCTACTTAACGATCATCCACCTATACATTCATTTTGTCACGAAACAGGTATGAATTGGAAAAACCTACGTCGTGATCTAATATCTAGAGTAGTACTATTCACCTTTAGCATATAAAAGAACAAATGAGATCGTGTATAATAGAGCAAAGCTGGAACGCGGTCCGCAAGCTTACGATGACCTTTATAAATACTTGACGCCGTTGGAACAGCCTTTCATAGTTTTATTTTAAAATTATATTTCGCATTTGACCTCACCTTCATAACGTGTGTATAACATTTTATGATAGAAGTTTTTTTGTATATTTTGCTTGGGACCAAGAGCTAATTTCAAAAGAATTTCATCAATATACTTTGGTATATTTTAATTTGTCTTTGCTCAATTTAATATAACTTCTAAAGCTGCAGTGGAGACAAAACGGACAACGACTAACTTTCATAAATGTATAAGTGTGTATATCTTTACATTCCCACTTAGTTAAGGTATTGCAAAACCAACACAAGTTAACAATCATAGTGGTTGTATTGTAATAGTTAATATGAAACGAATTGCTCGTATTGCTTCAGAAATAATTGATAATATACCGGTAGTTTCAATTAATTTCGATACAACGTATTTTAGAAAGAACGTGCAATATGCTACTCAGATTAAATTGAATAGTCAAGAATGAGGCTCTGGCGCAATGGAATACTGGAATATAAGTTCGTGTGTACTGTCGGTTAGTCGAAGAATGTAAATTGAAAACCAAAGTTATAAAATTAGTGACTGCAAATGTCATATTCAAACGCTCTTGCATAACTTCACGTTACCTTCCAACACATTATCTTTCAATCGCTATTATGTACATTTGGTAATCGCCTAGAGGTCAATCATTATGTACAAGTTCGTAGGAAATGACGTTGTCTTTGTTTCCCATTCCAACTCTCCCATACTGGCCGCCCACATTCACTTTTGTTTACGATTGCAATCGACTGAGATACGTTATCTGCATACAAGTCGCAGAAGATCATTGAACACTCTTATGTGTATTAATGAAATCAAAACTTTGACACTGTATGATAAATCTCCATATACCTCTGAACAATATTACGAAACTTTCGAAAGTGAAACTAAACTTTGCGCTCTCGAAATTTCGTATGAGAAATTCCAATAAGATGTTCGATATTACTCAGCTTCGTGACCATTGAAAATGACGTAAACAAAAATAGCTTTTAAGCTTTAAGGACTTTAAATTCAAATAACAGTTATGCAAGTGGTCAACAGTCAACATTTGCTTGCATATTTTTGCAAATAATCATGCCATCTGTAGACATAATGATGAGAGATTTTTATATATATTTTATTAATTAAAAATCTTACGTACCGTTCGTACTAGTGATGTGTATATGCAAATCCTTGATAGTGTCACTTCACAATATAGTGGCAGGTGTACACTCGCGCTGCGTCGGTGCGCATGTTGTGCGTGTGCGCGGGGCGGCGGCGCGCATTCACTGAGCCTCTATTCGCCTCCACTCGGCAGTCGGTGGTCTCCACTCACCACTCGCCCCGCGCGATCAATATCTGACTCACTTAACGCAACGCCGAAAACCGCATTTGCAAACATCTTGCCGTCGAGATTTTTGTGATTAATGTCTTATGCCATATCTGAATTCTTTAATTCCTTTTCTTTATTCCTTTTTGACAGCCTCCGTGGCGCAGTTGGTTTGACACCAGCAGTGAAACGTGAGGCCGCGGGTTCAATCCCCGCACAGAGACAAATGTTTGTGTGATCCACAGATATTTGTCTGGGGTCTGGGTGTTTGTGAGACCGAAAAGTCTCTTAGTTCCTGATACCCACGACACAAGACTCGATCTTAGTGTGGGGTCAGGACTATGTATGTGACTGTTGGGTGTATTTATTTACGCATTAAGCTGGACTTGTATTAACGACATATAGCTTGTTTTAGAAATACTGATGGTAGATCTCTGTGTGGCAGGTCCCCTGGAAAGGTTCCACCGCATTGTCCATTTATCTCACCACAGCTATATTTACTATTGTGTTCCGGTTTCAATTATTTTTAGCCAGATTAACTACTGGACATATTGAAATTTAACATCGTATACCTCAGGATGGCGAGCACAGTGGAACGCCAAGCATTGCTTTATAATTCATGGTGTTGTTTGGTTTTGCTACTGTCATATCGCTTACCATCAGGCGAATGGTATGGTCATTTCGCCATTTATTGAAATAAAAAAAAATCACATCAAAATTATGATGTATTAAAAAACTTTTACTTAATCAAAAGACCTATTTCATGTCTCTATTCTGATTTCTTTTACATGCTCTAATAATCACTGATCTGCCTGACACAAAAATAAACGTTATATCTTCATTGTTAAAATGGGTAAAATCCTGAATATCTTAATACTAAATACAGTAAAACACTTCCTTCATTCAACGCTTTATTATAATAAAGTTTACAAAAATTACAAAAGTTTTTCATATATATATTAAGCTGGTTTATCTTTGTTTATTGAAGCATAGAATTGTATCAACATAGTAATGGTAGCTATTTTAACCCCTTGTTAAAGATAGATAGGAAATAGAGAACGGCTGTTAGTGTAGTCTTTCTGCCCAACCCTATACATGTTTATCGAAAGATGCGAATGTTTATGCGTAGTGTTCTCGGAATCGCACGGTGCTCCTGCGCGGGCGCGGGCCCTCGTCCTCGTCGCTGTCGAACGCGGGCTCGTAGCCCTTGTTGATGTACGCACTCGTTGTGGACGCTCGCCCGCCCATGTCAGAACCCTGGAAACAATCAGATGAGTTTCTATAATTACTTTCATATTTAAAGTGCGTTTCCATTGAAGTGAAGACGAGCGGAGTGGACATGCGTGCAAATCGATCAATCATTTTGTGACACCTGTGTCATTATAGATGTGGTATAACTATGTGATTTCGATTCATCTCTGCATCAATGGAAATGCACCTTCAAGGCCTATATCCAGTACTGCTTGTCATACTATATTACACAATAACCATGCTATGAACTTATCATCAGACAAATAAATATTCTAAAAATTAAATTGCTATAAATTCTACACACACGTCAGTTATTGACGACTAGGTATAGTCACCAACATTCCACGGTAATGTAATTAAATATATGTTTTCTGATACGTTTTAGCACATTCATAATATAATGCGATGCAAAGACCTTAAAATAACAACTCATGTAAAATGTCATTTTATGTTTCAGAAAGTTTATATTTGTTTAATAATTATTTTTTAAAAATAATTCAAAGCGATTCCAAGTTAATTTATTAACACGTATACTTTAGGTTTTATAGGCGCTGGCACGAGAAAAGTTTGTAATAATGTAATTATCTGATTACGCAATATTTGAGCCTTATTATATTCAAAATTACATTTTAACGCCACAATTTCTAATTGACATCATAGCATCTAAACTAGTTTTGATAGCATTAAATGATTTACAATTAATATTTATCGCAATTAAATATCGATTCGATAGCTAATCTAATCGATATCTAACCGCAATCATTCATCTTCATCATCATTCATCAGCATCGATTGTTATCGATATCTTACCGCAGGATTCGGCAGGTCGTAGAGATAACCGGAGCCTGTGTCACCAGCTGCTTGAAGCTGTGAGCGTCGTTTTTCAGCCAACACCGAGTCTCTCCTTGTCTTCAACGCTCGAAGGGTCGCACGACGAGTCGTTTCATTGGCTCCCAATGATGACAATCGGGATATGATGTCTGTTGTAAGAAAAATAAATGTTATGTATTTAGTGTATAAATACAAATGGATAAAAACGCTCAAGGGGAATAATCGTCTCGTTAGTATATTGGTGGCATATCCTGTGAGCCGCGAGATTGTGGAATAAATTTTTAAATTCGATTTTTTTTTAATGGCATGTTGTAAGTAAGCAGGGCACATAGCACGAAGAATTGATAGACGCTGGGAAAAATTATGCAGAGATTGTATAAGAGTGGACTTTTTGTGTCTGAAAGAGAGAAAATTCTCTCGTAGTTCCTAATACCCACGACACAAGTCTCGATCTTAGTGTAATCTTAGTGTGTGAGATTTTTCGCCTTATATGTTCCGTCCCACAATGTGATAGGTGGCGAGCCTATCGCCATATCGGGCACAAATTCATGATTCTGGGCTGATAATAAATAGAAAAATCCAATATCACTTTGCTTAACCCGGGATTCGAACTCAAGACCTCAGCTTTGTAAGCGTACCGTAGTACAACTACGCCATCGAGACAGTCGAGAGATTTATTATTACAAAGAGATATATATGGAGTCGACGTACTGGGGTCTCCCTTCTGCACGATGGTGAGTCGTCGCTTGAAGTTGGCGTCGAGGTTGAGCACGCTGTGCTTGGCGTCGCGCGCGGCCTCGAGCGTGTGCAGCGTGCGGCGCCGCGCCACGTCGCGGGGCGCGCGCGGCTGCAGGTCGTCCGTGTTGAGGCGCTGCAGCTCGCGCGCTATGTCCACCAGACGACGCTCCAGGTACGCTTGCTCGGTCATCTCGTCGGGCTGCGGGGTGTATTACCAACATTCAGTGATTGTTGGATTAATTAGGAAGGGTTGAGAATAATATGATCATGAAAAATCCATGAAACTAGAACAATATGACCATGAAAAATCTACAAAATTGGGTTAATTAAGAACGACAAGAATAAAAACATTTGCTAATATTATGAAATTTACATGGCATTATTTACTACGTTTCTTGGATATGATAGCCGTTTTTACTAATGATGGATTTATATGTTGGCTGAGGCTGGGCCAACGTCTACCAACTACAAGCTATCAACAACGAAAAGCCAAGGCCAACCGGGTCAAACACATTGTTTACACACTTGCGTTGGTGGAGGCTGGCCGAGGTTGACCATACGTGTAAATGCACCAGTACCATCGTTCAGAGACTACGATTGGGCCAATTAGTAAGGGTTAAGAACGATAAGTATGAAATAATTTGCTGATATTGCGTTTATGTTGTTTATGAGGAAATGCGCATGGCATTAATTTTTTAAGAATAATATCAGAAAAAATATAATATTACGTATTTTTACATGACATATAAAAACTTCATGGCACTGTATTTTCCTCTTTTCCCATTAACAAAGTAGAAACTCTATTTTTCTTATTATTTTTTTGTTGTTTTTGTGACTACAGACAAAAAGTATATATTTTATTTTAATACCTAGTTGTATGTTTTGTTTTTTATTGCTATGAATGGCGAGACGAGCATGCCGTTCGCCTGATGGTAAGCGATACGACCGCTCATGAACAGTAGCAAAACCAAACAACACCTTGAATTACAAAGCAATGTTTGGCATTCCACTGCGCTCGCCATCCTGAGACATAAGATGTTAAGTCTCAATATGTCCAGTAGTTACTCTGGCTACAATGCCCTTGAACCCGAAACACAACAGTGCGTTTACACTGCTGTTTGACGGGAGAAATAGACACTGCGGTGGTACCCACCCAGATGGCCTCTCACATATGAGAGACCTACCACCAGTAAAGTATGGTGTCTTATTATCACTAAAACTACAACCTGGCAACGATTTTGTTCGCAATCTCGATACCCCCGGTATATATATATATTTTTTTTTTTATGTTATAGGGGGCAAACGAGCACGCGGTTCACCTGATGGTAAGTGAACACCGCTGCCCATGGACATCTGCAACACCAAAGGGCATGGAGATGCGTTGCCGGCCTTTGAGGTGGGAATACGCTCGTTTTTGGAATGATCCCGCTGGCAACTGGTTCCACAGATTTGTAGTACGTGGGAGAAAGTGCCGGGAAAAACGTACTGTGGTGGATTTCCAACCTCCAAGGTGATGTGGGTGGTATTTGGAGGTTTGACGTGTAGTACGGTAGCGGAACTCAGCAGCAGGGACAAGTCCGAACAATTCACGAGAACACTCCCCGTGGTAAATGCGATAGAGAATGCAGAGCGAAGCTACATCTCTACGCAAAGCCAAAGGATCGAGCCGGTCGGAGAGAGCCTGGTCGTCAATGATTCGAGCAGCCCGACATTGAATGCGGTCGAAAGGAAGAAGCTGGAACTGGGGTGCCCCAGCCCAATAATATAATTGGAGACTTCTTTATAATCAAGAAAAAAACTACCTAAAAGCAACATTATTTTAAATACAATCATGGATAATTCGTCAATGCACGCCCAAAACCCTTCGATAAATTAACAACCTCTCTAAATACTTTCTATAGCATAACAACCTTCAGTGAGGAAAAAAAGTGAATGCCGTTTACTGAACTAAATCACAAAAAAACGAATTGTGCAAAAACTAGATAACCAAAAGCAGTGCCTAATCGTGATAAATAATACATCTAAGAGGCACTTAAGGTACCAAAACTAGGTTAGAACTAGATTTCTCGCCTCCAAGTAATACCTACTACCTTATTACGCATTAAAAGTTATATTAATGTTGACTCGACCACATTTCGCATCACTCCGTATAATATTTGTGCATTCTACATACATACATAATCGTAACGCCTGTATCCCATAGGGGTAGGCAGAGAGTAGACTTGGATATGAGAGCCGTATTTACTAAGCATATTTTTAGTATTTCAAACTATTTGTTATTTATACGGCTACTTCAAAATTAAGAAAAACTAGTCTCTTGGTATCCTACAATTTATAAGATAAGAATAAACCGAGGCGAGAGAGTAGACGGATAATAATAGGTAGTAATAGGCAAGGTGGTCAGACGCTATGATAACGGTCGCGGGACGTCGCTGGATGCAGGCTGCCTCGAACAGCTCACTGTGAAAATCATTAAGGAAAGATGGATGCAATAAACCGAGTGCTCCTAAACCATTGCCAAGAACCGGTGCGTCGATTACATTAAGACAACCGACCTAAATGTAATCGATCGACCAATAAAAATCATACCTTCCTTGACCACTGGTACACAATAAACCAAACGCTTCGATAAAAAATACACTAGATTATAAGTAACGGCCAGGGGCGTGCGCTCCTTGTAGGCAGAAATGCAGTGCTTTACTTGCCATTTACAGATATTTTATTATAACGTACGTACTTCTTAATGACTTTAATTAACAGTAAATAAATGAATAAACAAAATATAATAACTTAATAACGCCTAATATTTTATAAATAGCACCTATTTGCAAGCGCACAAACATTATGTTTGCCACTCGAAAAGCAAAAGGCGCTGCAAAGCAAAATAATGTACCTAATCAACCAAGTAATGCCGCCGCGTCCCGCATGACATTTGTTTGCATGTGTGTAGTAATTTTGGTGTCCGTGCATAGTCGCAAACGCACACACGCATGAATATTGAAAGCCGCGACTCCTGCGGCAGGCCTCGGAAGCTCGGCAGTTGTCGGGAGTAATCGGAAATGTTCGTTGCCTATAATCCGAGTAAAAATAATAGACAGAAATCTAATAAACTGCGCAAAATGCACATTATGCATTTTTGTTTGGTAAGGTTTTATTTCTTTAAATAGCACAATTTTTTTGTGTTTCGCGGGGGCCATTTTGCTTTTTTCATGTGATAAGCATTGTTTATTATTTTGTTTGCGTCAGTTTAATTATAGTTTTCTTATAATATTTTACATTTTAATATTTGAAAGTGTGTACATTTAACAGTTTATTTCTGAGTTTCTATAATAATTGTAGTGATTTGCTTTTACTAGTACGTTTGTTGATTTTTTAAAATGTTATTTGATTGTGAGGTTTGTGTTGAAAGTGTGTGTTTATTAAAAATTAAAAATAACAAGTTCTCACAATTGTCATTCAGTGAAAAAATTCAAATTTTGTCTAAAGGTAGGTGTGTACCCGAGTTACAACAATTAAATCAACAAAAAGGGAATGTAACTCGAAAGTTTCATGTTAAAAGTTATGAAACGTATAACTGGCTGTGTGGTTGTGTACACACGATTAAATTATATTGTTTTCCTTGCATATTGTTTAGTAATTCTAGTACAGTGTGGACTGATTCAGGATATTCAGATTTAAATAATTTCTATGCCGCGGCAAAGAAGCATGACCATACAGAAAAACATCTGGAGGCCTGCTTAAAATTAAATACTTTTGGTAAATCTCGTATTGAAATGAGTATCAACAGCCAGTTACGATTAGATATTGAGAGGCATAATGCTAAAGTTGATCGCAATAGAAACATTTTTCAAAGGCTGATCGATGTTGTTTGCTTTCTGGGAAAACAAGAATTAGCTTTTCGCGGTCACGATGAGTCAGTATCGTCGTTGAATAGAGGTAATTATTTAGAAATAGTAGATTTATTAGCCAAGTATGATGGAATTTTAGAAACCCATTTACAGAGTGCAAGTACCTCATTCACGGGCATGTCGAACCGTACGCAGAATGATTTGATCTCGAGCGTTGCATCTGTGATGATCGATCGCGTTAAAGCCGAAATTAAACAGTCCGATTTTGTCGCCGTCATGGTAGATGAGACTCCTGATGTTAGCGGCCGTGAACAATTAGTATTAGTTTTGAGATATTTTCGTGATTTTGAAGTAGTAGATCGATTTATCAAATATGTTGATGTCAGCGCGGATCGGACCGCTGTAACCTTGAGTTCTATTATTTTGGAAATTTTAGAAGAGTTCGATTGTGTATCCAAATTAGTTGCACAAACTTACGACGGGGCAGCAGTTTTATCCTCACAAATTAATGGCGTGCAGGCTTTGGTGAGACAAAAATGTCCACAAGCTATGTACGTTTGGTGTTCAGCACATATATTAAATTTAGTTTTATCGAAATCGTTCGAACGAGTTGCTGAAACAAAACGCTTTTTTAGTATTATAAAATCAATCGCGGCTTTTTTTCACACCAGTACAAAGCGAATGGCCCATTACAACAACTTTGCCGATATGAAAAAGCTGCCTCGTGTCGCGGAAACAAGGTGGACATATCATTCGCGCACGGTTAATATTATTAATAATGCGTCCACCCACCTCCTAGAATTGTTTGAAAATATGAACGAAAAACACAAGACTGGGATGGTGAAACACTGACACAAGTCAGTTCATTTTTATATATTATGAAAGAATTTGAATTTAATTTTCTTTTAAAATTTTTCGCTGATATTTTTGCAGAAACGGATATTCTGTACGATATTTTGCAAAAAAAAACTAGTGACATCGCGTATTGTGTAACAAAGATAAAAGAGTTAGAGTCATTTTTAGAACGTTTTAGAGAGAAGTTCGAGATCTATTATGATGCCGCCGTTCACATTACCGGACCACCTAAAAGAAAGCGCAATGTCGATGATGTAAAAATACATTATCGGCGAATTTTTGTTGAAATAATTGATAATGTAGTCAGTGAATTAAGAAATCGTTATAAAAACATTAAAGATTTAAAGTTTATTGAGCTACTTTCTTGTGAGAATTTTAAAAAATATAGTGAACGTTTCCCTGAAAATGAAATCAGAGAGTTCACCAATAATTATCAGGCACATTTTAATTTTGATAAATTGAAAAATGAATTGCGCTGTATTTATAGATCACCTCAATTTGCAAATAGTTGTGTATTTAGTATTATTCAAAATTTGTATAAGGACAATTTAAATAAAGTTTTTTCTGAAGTGTTACGATTAGCGAAATTCATTGTGACTATCCCAGCAAGCAGCGCATCGGCAGAGCGTTCATTTTCGTGTTTAAAACGTATCCACACATATTTGAGAAACACACAAAATCAACAACGACTCACAGAGCTTTCCATGATTTCTATAGAAAAGGCATTAATGATAGAATTAAAACGCAATCCAACTTTCTATGACGATATCCTAAAATCATATTTAAAAAAGGATAGGCGCATAGATTTAATCTATAAATGAATGAGTAGTTTTTTTTTACTAACCCGTAATTTTATTATTAAGTTTATTTATATATTTTACGAATCACATGAAAATCGGTCTTTTTAAAGGCCACATCGGATATCTTGCAAGGGACGTGTTCTATAACCATCACTCACTTGGATAAGATATTTGAGGTGGTCGTTTATTTACATCGGGCTATAGTAATCTCAATTAACCGGAACCTTGAATATGTGAAAATTGAAGCTGACTCGGTGAGTAGTTATAATATTTTAGTTTATTAATCATTTACTTATTAGACTTTCTTCGGCCACGACAATCGATCGCTGGTTTTTCTGCGTTCCGTAGATGTATATGAATAGTAGTACATCTAAGACTTGTTCTGTTGGCATGGTTTCCGACTTAGAGATCCGTCGCGTGGCTGTGGCTATGCTAAACATCTATAAAAGAAAAGTTTTTGTGCCGAGTACTTCGCCGCATACCCAGTATCATAATCCTGTGCACGCCACTGGTAACGGCCTAAAAAAGTGCAAGAGAAATAAGAGCAAAAATCGCACCTTTAATATAAAACTGACCGAATCCATAACAAAATAGACAAGATAGAATAGATCTTATGTTACAAATCTTTAAAGATCGTTTCCCAAAAAATGATTTTTTTAGTTAGGTCTCTTTAATACTAAAGGTGCGAAATAAGCGTGTACTATTTGATTTTAGCATGTCTAAAATATAATAAATCTTAATTTAAAGTAATCAAGTTTATTGTTACCTGAAGTTGATTATAATTTAAGACTTTTTGCTACATCTCGTAGTTCGAAATTCAAATATATAAGTGTTACCAACCTCGGCCACTTTTGGCGTGTGATTTTGTTCCGGACCCTGTATCTAGTACATATATGATCGAAGACCAGACGCACTAACCTTCCTAGTGAAGTACCAGTTGAGCTCCGTGGTGGACAGCAAGTGCGTGAGGGTGTAGGAGCGGTGGAATATCATGGCCGTGAACTGGATGCCCATCACCGCGCCGAAGAATATCAGGAACAGGGACCCGATCGGCTCCAGCATCAGGTATTCTTGTTCTACAGTGACCTGTTCAAAAATAAACACATTAGGAAATGAAATTAATGAAATGAAAATATTTATTGAATCCTTAAATTGTCATATATTATTTAGATTCAGTCACTTTTTTCCACTACCACCCGGTGCACAAGGCTGTTTTCACCAGAGAAGAACGGGCAAGAAACTCTGGCGTTGCTCTTTTCAAAATATGTTTATAAATCAGCGATCATAGAGGAGTTGCAATTTAGAGCAGTTCATAAATTATTTATGATAAAGATACCGCACGGCTCTCGGCTCCTTGTTTTACAGCGCCCTTCACACCTCCAGAGACAGAAAAATATGGTGGAGGCTCGTTGATGATGAGTGATGCAAAAAGGAGGTCACGACCCTCAATGTTGAGGAATACGACGCAAGGAGGATGATAAAGATATTTTATTTGGAATAAAATGAGTATACACACATTTTATTATTTATTATTAAATGATTTACTAACATAATAATTGACTAAAACAATATTAACATGTATAAAATAAACATTTTTTATTGTAATGGTGCTGAAACTCTGCGTCTATTCCTGTCACTGTTACTTATACTAAAAAAAAGACGGGGGAACTCTACTGTAGGTCTATATAATAAGTATACTTACAACGTTAGCATTTTCGTCGTAAATGAGTCCGACTCGCTGTCCGAAGGGCCACTGGATGTGCAGCTGGTCCTGGTTGAACTGCAGCAGGAAGATCACGAGCACGAACATGGCGTTGAGCATCACGAACGCAAACACCATTGTGTCGCGCAAGTTCTTCAGGTCATTTTTGATACGTTCCTATGAAAAAAAAAACAGGGGGAAGGAACAGATTATTCGAGTAATGCAAGTACATATATTTTTAATGGCATATGATTTAAAATATTGGAATACGGTTTAAGAAACTGCATTCACTTGTATAAATATAAAAATTAGAATTACGATTATGAATTTAGTAACTGCGATCATCCGTTTAATTGATCATAATTTACGTTTTTACCTAATGCCACAAGGATTTCAGTGCAATTTATTCTAACTTACATTTACACTATGGTTATGTATATGTTACATAATATATAATTACAACTAAGAAAAATCTTACCTGCTCTTCCTTGTTCTCGTCGATAGGCCTCAAGTAAACGTCGATCAAGTCTTTCCAAAACTCGATTTCAGCAGTCGTCAAGAAGTCCACTTCTCCCTTCTCAAGATTAGGATCTTCCACCCAGTAAGGGTTTATAAGGTCGTCCCTATCTTCCTGCACAATTCAAAGAGTATTGCAATTTTTATTTCAAGTTTTTTCATCAAATTCACCACAAGCATAGGTCGGTTCAAAAACGGCTTGTCTCACTTTTTGTTTTCATTTTCACTAAACCTAACACATGTTCAATTGATTTTTATTTATTATATTTGCACACAGGATTTTGTTTAGAGGAGTAAGGGCCAGCGCAGAACGGGACGGCATGGCATGCGATATAATTTCTTACCAAAGAATATTCAAGCACATATGGTGGGAATACGACATAAATTTCAATGTCTTAAGTTTATGCCATGGCATATTTCTCGATGCCGCAATACATCAATTTAAAACAATGGAATTTATGTTGTATTCCCACCAGATAAGTTTTAATATATTTTAATAAAAAATTAAATCCCTTGCCATTCCGTACAGCTCTGCACTAGCCTTCAGAATTTCTGTTATCATTTCGAATTTTTGCATCCTAATATGCCAACAAATAGCAGGTATACGTACTCGTGGTATGTCGGTGGAGATGTCGCTCTCCTCGTACTCCTGCATGATGGCGAGCGAGTCGCGGCGCAGGCCTAGTGACGAGCGGCGCCGGCTCGGCAGCGGCTCCGGCAACTCGCTCGCGCCACTACACCACAACAATATCACACATCAACACATCATCCGATCACCGAAATAAAATATCAAGTCTTGTGTCGCGTGTCTTTTTTATTGCTTTGAATGGCGAAAGAAGATGCCATTAGAGTGATGGTAAGCAATACGCCCACTCATGGATAGTAACAAAACCAAACAACACCAGGAATTACAAAACAATGCTCAGGCATTTCATTATAAATATGTACAAATACACCCAAAAGTGACATACATAGTCCTGACCCCTCATTAAAACCAATTTAATGTTTTGTCGTGTGTATCAGGAACTACGAGAGAACCTAAAAAATTATTGCTAAAAAAACAAATCTAATACGTCTATATCTTCTACAAAGAGCGATTATATGTCGAATTAAATATCCACACAGTTTATTAATATCAAAAATGAACAGATATACTCACAGCGCCGCCAGTTTCTTCTCAATCTTCTCAATGGAGTTAGCAATTTGGACTAGATGCATATCGTCCTTGTAGTCTTTAGGGTTGGTACAGCACATGCAGCGGAACAGCCCGGCCACGCTCACCTCCATGGAGCCTGTGGTCTCGTCCGACTTCCCGAACCATCTCATTATACTCTGATTATCCATCTTCTTCTTCGCTTCTTCTGCTGCTTTCTTCTCCATTTCTATTTCCTGTAACGCCATTAATATAATTGATATTTGTGACATTTAATTTGGGTCTTTGATACATTATAGTATGGACAGAGTTTGTATATTTTGAATTAATGGGTAACAACCTCATAACAACATATGTATGTGCGTACATTTTAATGTGATACGTACATACGTATCTACGTACGCATGCACGCACTTTCAGTCGCTCTTGAACATCCCTGTACGGGCGTGCGTGCTTGCGTACATAGGTGTGTGCATATATTTAAATATATAATGATTTGTACATGTTTACCTTGGCACTCTTCTTCTGCGCCACTTCTCGAGTCCCCCAGGATACGTTGTTCAGATTGCACAGGGAGTAGATAATCAACAACATGTACATGCTGGGAATGGTGATGTAGTACACGCCCAAGAAAGCCAAACAGACGATCTCTTGCGGATGCAGCGCCGCCGTCACGAAGAATATCCCGAACGTGGCCACCGTGAACATACTGGACGGCGCCAACCAACCGTCTTGAGCGATTTGAAGGAATATACTCACGATTACCAGCAACATTATCATCGCGTATATACACGTGATTATGTTGGCGAGCAACAGCTGGAAATTTAGTATTTTATTCGGTTATTAAAATATTTTTATTTGTGACTTTTCAGTCCAGATTTTGTTATGGTGATAGTCAAATGATATAAAATATATACATAGCAAATTTATAATTTTACTAACGAACAAAAGCAATCAAACGTTAACAATTTTTTTTTTTTTATGATATTGTCGAGAACAAACTTACATACCTAACAGCTTACCTGTGTTTCGGATTTGCAAGTCATGCAAACTAACAAGAATATGAGCACGGGCACCAAGTTGAGTATGAGAGCGTCCATATTACTTATTTTTATGATAGCGTTCAGGGCACCCACCATCATCAAGAAAATTGTGCCGGGACCCAAGATCGTGCCCACCATCAACATCATCTGAAATATAATTTTTACAATGAAGACTGGGGAAATTATATTAATTAAATTATGGACAATTTGACAAGCTTTATTTAGAGACTCTTTAAGTATATCGTACCCTTATTCGAATAATTTTGTGGCCTGCTTAATTTTTTAGAAAATATTCTTTCAGTTTAGGACATCAGTGACCAGTGATCACTATGGCGGTTTTGCATCTTTTATACAGTGGCCTCTAACCGACCAACTTTTTGCCCGCTACATATCGAGCATGGGTGCAAAGTAAAATTTTTGTTTATGATAATTACTATTTTTTATTTTTTTATCGATATTTTACATATTTATTTTAAGAGCGATCGGATACGTAGCTATAAATTTAAGTATGCCAGATAAATTTTGAATACTATTAAGTTAGTAGTACTAACATACAGGTGTCCGTCACTTTGATGTCGCTTTTTCGTTTCATCGATTTTCGATCCTTCAAATCGTGAGACTTAAATTAATTTCGGCTTCAAAAATAAACTATACAGAACACACGAACCTGGTAGACGATGTAGAGCGTGGAGATATTATCGTTGACCTTGACGGTCTGCTTGGAGTCGGCGAGCAGGTCGAAGATGTTGGCCATGGTGGAGGGCACCCAGCGGCGGCGCTGGTTGAAGAACTCGTCGAAGCGCTCGGGGCAGTGCGTGTAGGCGTCCGACGCCGCCGAGTACTCCACGCGGTAGCCGCGCTGCAGCAGCAGCGTGCACAACCAACGATCCTCACCTGCACACACACACACTTACTAAATCCAGAACAAAATATCAAATGCGGATTTTACTGTGAAAGTATCGGTGCGAAGTTTTTTGTGCCTTGATGAAACCTACTCTTTTATATAGAGAAAATATATATTTTCAATAACATAAATGCTACCCAGGCCCGGAGTCGTTGGAGAAATTAACTTGAAGTCAAACAAAATATAAAATTGATAATTACTTCATTTTATAAAAATCTGTCGCTTGAGATAGAACAGGAAAACGTTTAAGGACGAACCATAAAAAATGCTATAATGAATTTAAAGCAGCATCGGTTATATCATTATACCAATACTGTACAAATGGGCATTCTCTTTTGTAAATGTAGTACCTGTACTTGGCGCGAATATCAGCTTTCAACACCAAGTTTCTACTCTATAAATGAATTAATATGTAGCGCTGTTGATGCACCCAATAAAATAAATAAATACTAACTAAACTGTTTACCCGGTTTGGGCAGATCAGATACCGGCTAGTTAACGAAAGGCCGTTTGTTTTCGGTCTGGTCACTTTTTTTAGACCCAAATTTCTCAAAGTTCCTAATTACAGCACTACATTTGGGTCTAAATTAGAGTTAAGATAGTTATATATATTTATTAATTATTTGTCTAGTAGATGGCATGACCAAATACCGCACCCACTGCAAACATATCTTCCTTTCCCGTCATTTATTCATCTCCCATGATGAAAGAGCAATAGTCAATGGTTAAAGACCTCGGAGGAAGTTATTACATTTAAAAGTGACTCTAAAAGATCAGTATCTTAAAGTAAATCGTGGAAATAAATTTTCAATCCACAATTAAAAATTTAATTTTGATAACGATAAAAATATCAACATAATATTAAATCCGGAAGCCATTTGTTTATTTATCAATAACTGATCAATAAATAGCTACCAATAATGTATATGTAAAACTTACGCTCGTAACTCGTTTAATCGATAAAATATGGTGGCAACTTTTTCTATCATAGATTGATAAAAATCAGACGAATTTTTCGACGCTAATTAATGATATCCGAAAAGTTATCTTATAATTTATAATTTACATCATTCTAAAGTATCGTTAAATATTGAAAGGAATAAGGATAGTAAATATATTTTGTACTTCATAACATATATTTATGCTACTATTTACATTCATGTTGATTCAATATTAATCGCAAGATTATTATTCCTCAATATTGTTAGAATCGTATCTCATCGTGACATAATATTTTATCTTATTCGATCCGTCCTATGCTATCTAAGAAAAATGTACAGTGACACGTATTTCTAATTAATTTTAGGACTTTGCGATTTTATGATTTTACGAGTACAACTATAAAAAGGGCGTGTACCTTGATCGTATTGCACGTAATGCCTCGCCTCGTTGGAAGTGAGTGTGTATTTCTTCATGACGTTGTCGTCCATAAGAGCCTTTCCTCTGAAGAGGGAGAAGCATCCAGGACTACAGAGTACGCAGCCGATCATGTGTTCAGTCGCCTTTTGCAGCCAATGACCAATAGCGTACTCGAACATCTGGTACCAGGCCATGAAGCCTGAAATACAAACAATATTTAATGAAAGGTGATTTGTAAAGTCTAAGTTTTATAGTGTGACCAAATGTATTTTATGACATTGAGCAATACTGGAATCCTTTAAGACATGAGTGAGCATGACTTAGCTTAACGACCGACATTTTTTAAATTTTTTATTGTAATGAATAGCGAGACGAGCATGCCGTTCGCCTGATGATAAGCGATACGACCGCTCATAAACAATAGCAAAACCAAACAACACCTTGAATTACAAAGCAATGCTTGGCATTCCACTGCACTCGCCATCCTGAGACATAAGATGTTAAATCTCAAAATGTCCAGTAGTTACTCTGGCTACAATGCGCTTTAATGAAACACAACAGTGCATTTACACTGCTGTTTGACGACGTCACTTAATTACGACCAAAATTATATATTTTTCATGTAATTCTGTCTACTTTCCTGTATCTGGTATACAATAAAGTGTTAAATAAATAAATAACTAAAACTAAAAATAACTAGATAAGCAAGAACGACTGTAAAGATCTCAATCAAATATGACGACCTCTGAGGTGCATTGTACCAGAAAACGGCTAAGAAACGAGAGGCTGCGGATTACATCTCTGCATGGAAATAAATGTTTGGGTGCTCACAAGTTTTTTGGTATACTTATTATGACCGCACATTCTTTTGTCGTGTTATGAACCACTACAATTGGTATCTTGATATGTTATTATAGCTATTTTCATGACTATTTGACATATTTTATTTACTTAATGGTAATGAAGTGTAATTAATTCACAGCCTCTAAGGCACAGTTGGTTAAACCCCGGCTGTAAAACAAAAGGTCGCGGTTCGATTCTCGCACTGACGCAAATATTTGTGTGATGCATTGGTATTGGTTCGGGTCTAGGAGTTTGTGAGACCGAAAAAGCGCTCGAAATTTTTGATACCCAATCGATCTTAATGAGGGATCAGGACTACGTATGTGAGTGTTAGATGTATTCTGCGAGCCTTCACAAGGCCAAAGTGGTGGACTATATGGCCTAACCCAGTGGCAGTGGTGCCCTACCGTGGGACGTATTTGGATTGATACCGTAACATTTATTTAAAATACCACCCTACAGTCACTTACATAGTCCTGACCTCTAACCGTCTAACCGACTGCGCCACTGAGGCTGTCATTTATAGAGTTTTGTTTACCAGAGCCGACAGGGTGAATGCGACCACAGGCGGCGCCCAAGTTCTTGTCTTTCTTCATGAGGTCGACCAGCAGGGTCACGGCGCTGGGCTTGAAGTCGATGTCTCCGTCCAGAGCCAGCAGGTACGTGTTCTCGGCGATCACCTCCTTGCGGTCCACGGATATCGGCAGGTCCATCAGGCGATGCCCCAGGAAATAGTACATGTACATTACCTTAAAACAAATATACTTATGATTTATTAGTTCTACTATAAGATGATGTATTTAGAGGAAAAATTATTCAAGCTTGTTGTTTGTTTTGGATATATTATATAAATTAATAAAATCCAACAATCACATACATAGTCTCCATCCCACACTGAGATTTAGTCTTATGTCGTGGTTCGTGGGTATTAGAAAAGAGAGACGTTTTGGTCTCAGATACACCCAGATCCGAAACAAATACCTATGGATTACACAAATATTTGTTTCGTGCGGGGATCGAACCCGCGGTATCTCATATTACAGGCGGCGTCTTACCAACTCCGCCACGGCTTTCACAGAGGCTATTATACAGATAAGGGTTTTTATTTAGCGACGCAAATTGTTAAATGACCTTCAATTTTAAAATTCAACAACACACTCAAATTAAATTTCAGTTACCTGCGACCATCGCTTCCTGTGTCGAATCTTCGACTTGTCCTTCAGATGACAGATGAGTTTGTTCTTCCCCGGCATGGTCCATATCAGTTTACCACCATATGGTGTTGGATATTTCTTTGGCGGCCTTAATCGTACGTTGGTCAGGTGCACTTCGGAAGCCGCCTCGTCGATAGTGTCCACTAGACACTTCACGAAACGATTCACTTGAGAGTCTTCCGTGCTGTGATCTGATATTTCGAACGCGTCGTCCATGAAAATGTGACCTGGGAAAAAAAAATATTTGTATAAAACATCACCATAGTGAAATGCTTGTCCAATCATCGTGAACCAGATAATATACACGTCATTGAAGTAACCCGGCAAAGATTTGCGAAGTGATTTTTTAAAGCAATTTCCGATAATTTTTGTAATTAATCAGGTTTTTTCAATCAACCTCGAAGGTATATCTCATCCACGCCGCTATTTTCACATCAACATGTAAGTTTCACAACATAATTTTAGGTATCCAATAATCTGAATTGTTCTCCAGTCCAGCCACATCCACTAATATTCATTAGCAGCCTCCGTGTCGCAGTTGGTTAGACGCCGACTGTGAAACGAGAGGCCGCGGGTTCGATCCCCGCACCGAAACCGAGTGTTCGTATGGAGTGTTCGTAGTGCAGTTCTGGTCATAGAAAATACATCGATTTGGTTTGATTCAACACGTGTCGCGTAGGGTCGGGTGGCGTGACGTTTCAGTAGTATGTCTCCGCCTTACGTGTCAACACTTACATTCCAATTCATAGTAGTCAGGGTCGATAATGCCCAAGTACTTCTGCGCGACGCGGCGCGCGCTCTGGTCCTCGTCCAGTCTGAATATCGACTTCAAGAACTCCATCATCTCCTCCTTGGTCTCGTGCCACATCGTAGCGCACACTTGGATCCTACAATATACACCTCCCATATCAGTGATCAAAAGTAATTCCCAGTGCCAAATTATTTTCAATAGCTATCAAAAATTGAATGTAGCAATGACGAATAAAATCAAAGACTGATTAGTAATTTATCAAATACTGGCAATTAATTTTCAGAAGCATATAAAACTTAAGTAGGTATGTCAGCTACTTTCTACTTTCCATTCCATATTAAAAAATTCTAATATCCCTGTGATATAACAATTTATGAGTGTATATGGGCGGCATTGATCGCACAATATCAGGTGATTCGCTTCCTAAATTACTATCCAGCATATATGCCACGTCGTTGCAGGAAATTCATTACAAGTATAAATAAAGACTTTCATTAATGGCATTATTATTAAATACTACCAAACCCTAAAAAAACCTTTTTATAACATAAAATTAATTTACCTGGTGATGTTGTCGGATGGTTTAATGTCTTTAAAAACGTTTTCCGAACTTCCGATGGAAGAGCCGTCGTTTAGTCCTTTCAAATCCTAAAACAATATCAAATGTTAGTTTCATTAAAAGAACTGCAGAAATCAAACGTGTCAGAAGGGTAAAAGCAGATTTATAAATTGTAATCAATCATTTTCATTTCATTTCATTTTCATTTCCATTTCCATTTCATTTCATAATCATCATTCTGACTTCGAGCAAAATATTAAATGTATACAAAAATTTCTGCCGTTAGGAAATCTCGACCACGATTTTTTTATTCCGTATGAAAAAGTTTAGAAAAATCTTTCGAGTTAAAGTGAACTTACGTGGTGACAGGCATATATTCAGCAGTGGACTTGTCGCTTTAGAGAAAGAGGAGAGAGAGAGTAATGAACGTTCCTAATAATTTCGTTATACAACTAAAAACTAGTGTAATCTGACAAATTCATATTTTTATTCAACTTACATCAATAAGCATGTCATTTTCAGTATCCTTAGTTCTATTCAAGAGCATGGATTGGTCGATGAGCGGGCCGATGTACCAAGGCTTGGCGAACAGCTTGTCGGTGGCGGCGAGGCGTTCGCAGCGCGGCGCCCACGTGTGGAACGCGATCCACGCCTGAGAAATGAGCCACAGAAGCCACACCCACGCCATCTCGCGACCCACATACTCACGCAAGAAGTAAACTGAAATTATCAAGACATAGGCTGAATGAAGACTTAATGTTAGAAAACATAAAAAATTTGATATCTTCCGACGATCTTTAATGTAGTCCCGATTTTTATACTATGGGATTTTCGTGCAATTTGTTTCCTGTTCAACCAAAGTTAATAATAAATATTTATTGTGGGAATATGGCCATAAATAATTATAAAAATCATGATGAATTTACAGGAAAAGTCAGCAGTTTGTTTTCAATGCAAAAAATTCGAAGAAATTATGGATCATATCAATAAATCTAAAAGATTTATCGGCAAATACTTAGATAAAAACAACTGTTCAGTGATATACATGTGTATATAGTACATAATTTTTAATGTCACGACAAAGTGCCTTCAATCACACAGAGTTGGTTGGCCCTTATGAAGGGTTTACACCATTGTGTATAGTGAGGGCTGTACGCAATACAGACGGATACGAACATCGCTGCACTGGAGCAAATATTTGTAATGTTTTCGAACATTTCATACGAAATATTTTTTATAAATTGTCTAATAAAAAACTAAGCAGAATGCCAACAAATTTTAACAAACAGGATTGACTATTATATAATCTAAGCCGATTACTGATTTACTTACCTGGTGGAATCTCGTAAAACAAATAGTCAGGGATGGTTCCGTGGAAGGCGCACGGGTTCGCGTTTCTCATACCGCACACGGCAATAAGCAGGTTGATGGTTACCGGCCCGACCAGTGTCAATGCGAAGGTAAAGCTGAAGTTTTGTATGAGCACTTTGCATGCAAACTTGGCACTTCCGAAGCAGAAGTAAGCAGAACCCACTTGTATCAACGCCACCCATAGCGACGAGGTCCATGATGCGTTCAAAGTGAATATCCCTCCTGTTACGTCATAACCTATTGTATCATCTTCTTCGAGTACTACTAAAACCTGTGGTAAGTGCATAAATGATATAAATTAATAAACGCTGCTCATTTGATTAACGAAATGCTAAAAAACATTATTTTTCGGAGAAAAAACATTATTGTGGTCAATATTTATCAACCCAATATTTATGTAAATCAATCATTCAAATAATTAATGTCAGATGAAGGTAGCAAGTAACAGTTTGATACAAACCGCTGCCAATGGATCACTGTGGCAATACATGCGGGCACATTTTCGGTAGTAAGCTAAGTAGTAAGTAAGTAAGCTTTAATTTAGCTAAAGATGGTTGTAAAAATGATAGAACACTGTTGTCAGTCATGACTGAGCATGAATGGGTAGGATCGTCAGGGGCGGTACCATTGCCTAACAGGAGATCGACGTGAAGCTACAGCTTGGCTGTCGCGTTTTTTCGGTGAGTGAGAGTGCCGGATGCCCAATACCGTTCCATCCCGATTTGATGGGCCGGCAAAACATCCATGATCCAAGTGTTATGGATGTTCATGGGCGGCAGTGATCACTTACCATCAGGTGACCTATTTTCTCGTTAGCCGAACCTATGCTATAAAAATAATTCTATTGATTTGTCGAAATACATACCTCGTTAACTACATACTCTCTTTCGCCGAAAGCTTTAAAAAGGTGAGTGAAGAAAGAAAACGGATCATCCCCTTGCAAATACAGAGATATTAATATGCACGTTAGGAACACAATGATCCTCCAGACAGACAGTATCCTCTGAGTGTAGTAGCGAGTTCTCTTTAGATTGTCACGAAACTCCTGCAGCACTGAGAAAACTAAAACCAAATTATATATCTTATTAGTATTGATATTATCTGACTTGCTTGTTAACAGACTAAAGCTATCGAAACAAGACTTCATTATCCTTCTACGTGCATGTGAAATTATTGATGATATTTTTACTAATAATTATACATAATAGGGATTATGCACGAGACTCCAAAATAAGTCAAATATTTTTTGTTGTAATCTTTATTGATATAGAAATATATCAATAAGATATTTTTTAAAATTCATCAACCCAAAAATGGGAAAAAAAAATACTTAAAAATGACATTTCAAAATTGCCGCGCAATTTTTTCGAAACGTTTGAAAAGGAAAGTGACGACAGAGTACACTATCTTATGAAGTTTTAGATTGTTGGGTGTATTGTTTTACGTTTGTTTAAGAGTTATTTTGTGTTTTCGTTGTATTATAAAAAAAAAGGGATTATTTTGTGACGAAATACAGTTATGTAGCAATTAATAAAAGAAGCTTAATCCAAATACTACGTTGCTGACATAGTAGACTCTGACGTCACAGCGAGGTCGCGCCATAATGGCGTTTAAATGCTTCGAAACTGATAGCAGTTTTTATTATTTTTTTGTACTTTTTTGATTGATATTTATAAAGCCTTATATTTTTTTCTGGTAATGTAATAACATACAGAATCGATTAAAAATATAAAAAAATGGCATGCATATTCCCTATTGAATGGTGCTAATAAGCGTGTAATGCCTTTTAACTTACCAAAGCTCTTATTGTAAGTGTCGACGTAATTTTCCCACCAGCCTAAAGAAATAAGAACACTCGCCACTGGTATTGCCCATAAAATAGGCGTTCCGTTCAGTAGCGGCCATACCACGAAGGCTGTTGATTGAGCCGATATAGCCAAAACATCTAGAATGACTTTTATGGAGAATCGCGAATCAATGCGGTCTCTCGTGAATATATTTAGGAAACCCGGTACTATACACAGTGCATTCATCAACATAGCGCCCTTTACTACGTCCAATTCAGGAAGTATTAAAAGAATGAGTGCTGCTATTCCTACCGTTTGCAATGTTTCTATTATAAAAGCCTGAAACAAATATTTGGTGTCAAAGAACCAAGTCTCCAATAGCACCTGAATTAGATAATACGAATATATTCAATAATATTCAGATTTAAGATTTAGCTTTGTATGACGAAAATATTTTTTTTCATTATAAACGAAATTCAAAGTATGACATATTAAAATATTGGTCCTCAAAAAATGTTATACTACTTACAATTGTGAATTGCGTTTTGGTTGGTTTCCGTACTGTTTTGAAGAAGCATATTCTCACAGATCTGAGGAACACGCCTAGTTCTGGTATGCCGAATGCAATAAGTGCTGCCCATAGCCATGTAATCCTTTCATCTAAGCTCAAAACCGTTATGAACTGCTGGTCCAAAGCTGCAGAATAGAAGTTATTTTAAATATCATAAGTCAACTCGGCATAAACGTTTTAGACAGCCACTATGTTCATTCCTCACTCACTATTTTAAAACTTGAAGTTGTAGAATATTTCATATTTATTAGCAACATTATTACATGATGTAAAAATGATAACAGCTGTTATATTTTTTTTCAAAAGCATCAGATTCGATTCCTCGCTAGGGATATTGATTTATCAAAATCCTAAGTATGCAGTTTCAGCTTTTATCAAAATCGGGCTCGTAACTCCTATTAGTACTTTTCGCTATCTGATAGTTTTAGATTTGGCCATTCACGCCCATTTGAAAAATTCATCCTATCTATTTTTTCCTTATTATCGATGGTAAAAAGTTCATGTTCCGTACGTACGTATACGTTATCACTTACCAAGTGCTCTATTGCAGTGGGTAATCTGTCGCCCTTTTTTCAGGTGCGACGTAATGAATAGTAGGGTTCCTTTAGCTATCACAGCAGACCCCAGCACTGCGCAAAACACTAGTATGTAGGCGAGTAGCTTTAGAATCTTCACGCTTCTGTCTATCCATAACGTGGAGACCATAGACCCACTCTCTTTCTTCACGGGTATTTCTCGAAAGAGATTCCATCCTTTCGTTTCTTGGGCTGTTCGGGTGCTATAAAATATAAAAATGATTTTGTTGTTTCGACATCCAAATTTCAATAAAATCAATGAGTTGTTAGCTTTCCGTGGGATTAATGTAACTGTACAAGTCGATAAACCATTTATTATTTCATTGGCGGGTCCTACCCTCAACCAATCACCTCTATGGTTATAACTTATATTAACGCTCTGGTGGTTACCGTCTTATAAATTGTACTTCCTAGAATTATTTACGCTAGAATTTAATGATCTATCAATTAATATATTTATAGTCCTCTTTTAAAATCAAAATAATACAGTCCGTGATGCGTCTGGGGCAGTGGGAGGTAGTAAGAGTAGTCGTGTGGCGAGCAACATCGTCGACCACAATCGCTCTGCCAAGTGTGTAATGAGAGGGAAAATAACAGTCCATGTATGTCCCACCGCACTGGACATTTAAAACCCTTGACTAAACAAGCTTTTTATTTCAACTCGAATGCTTGTAGTGCAATTCTATCTTGTCATTGTTTTACGGAAAATTCGCAACCACTGTTATCTACAAGAGCCGAGGATTAACATAATTTAAAATGAAACAATACCGCTATCTACAAATGCATGTTATCTTTTAATAACGACAACTGATTCGCTTCTGACTCAGTTGGATTCTTTCAACTAATTGTGTACCTCTAACCGCGATGCATAATGACATCAGTAAATTAATCTAATCAAAATGCAACAACGTCGATTAAAATAACAGTAAAATTAATGTAACCCACATTTTGGAATATCGGCCATGGATATGATACGAAAATTCTTTCTGTATTTGTTACTTATTTAATCTATTTTTTTTTTACAATAAAACATTGCAATCAGATGCTAGTTAAATTACAATATTTACGTACGCAATCTTTTTTTTTTTGCCTGCTGCCATTTTAAACGAAATTTATTTGATGGGAAGTCCAATCAGCATTAAGAATTATTTTAAAATCATGTTCTATAATATGGATAGACATTTATTTTATACGAAATAATCTATATTTCAAGAATTAACAAAGGTTTAACACAGTTTTAAGCAATTTTCGTAATAATCTTTCAATAGTGCACAGAAAAAGCTAGTAGGTATCATGGCGTCCGTTATAACGTCACCACTAGGTAAACATGTCATTCTGTCTATGCGCAGCGAAGAAAGTTAACGAAACAAAACATATTTCGTTTGATAAAAATAAATTCTAAAGTCTATAAGTGGTTCCAGTAAAGTTCACATTCCACATTTCTAAAGATTTTGGTAACGTTTACGGCAGGTTTACATAGGCGTGACGTCATGCGTCGTGACTAGCGTTTCTGTTAAAATGGCCGATTGCTATATTTTGTACTTTTATTCTATTGAAAGTCTTGTTAATCTCCAATTCTGGATTAAAACTAAAACATCGTTTTAAACCCTTCTAATATGTATTTCCCCTTAACATCATAAAATATTTGATATTTTAATACATATAGGTAACGATATTAAAATTATATCCTCCTCCTCGAGTCGATTTCTTCACTGCTGAGAGTCGTGACCCCCACGATGGCCATTTTTTTAAATTGATTTTATATATTTAACGTAATTTTGCTAGTATAGGTACTGTGCACGCGTGCGAAAATAGTCTACGTCGCGTTGCGTCGGTCCATATGTGTACTTATTTAAAGGGCGCGCGACAAATATTTCGACGACAGGATATAATAATTCAACTGTAGAGCTCTTATACTCGAAATCTACAATGCTCTCTTGAGTTTTAAGTGGTTGAATCACAATATGGCAAATTTTGAGTTCAGCCTCATACGTAGGTCCCAGAAACTAACAAATCGATTGCCTCATTGCGTATTGCCACATACATTTTCAAAGACTCGATGGCCCATCATGAATATGTAATATAACTCATAGATGGCAATTGTCACGCCACTGTTTGAAAACCGGCTCATATATTTAGCGTTGGCTTACAATAAAACGGCTGAATTACACTGAATTATCAATTTCTAAACAAATCACTACCAGTGACGTGTTAGGTGAATAGTGAGACCCAAAGGTACTGATTAAAATGGAATTAACATGAAAACAAAAGTCGAGAATTATAATAGGTATATTAAAGTGTTTTCATCCCTTGCGAATTATAGGGTTTCTTTAAGAAACAAGAAGAGCCATTTAGCTAGCAACAAAACCCTATTGGCTAGATTGGCGACCACCGTACACACCGTATTGGAAGATATGTTAAAGACCCTATGCAAGATTTTGGCATTTCGGGTTCATGCTACGTATATCCGATTTCGATCACGCCTACATCATTGTCGAACTACGAAATTGAATTGTGGTGCAATTAGGTAACTTTTATAGATTGATTTATTAACATTTTATTATATTGGACATTTTAATACTATTGCATTATGAGTATAACTAGATCTCAAATAATTCATTAAATAGAGAAAAACTATTCCGAATATTTTGAAAATAAGATGACAACCACGCATTCTCACGCCAAAACACCGTAGACGATCTTTAGTCACTTAGTCTTGTCAGAATAAAAAATATCTCCAATAAAAAAATATTCACGTCTTCAAATAAAATGTATGCAATATTCAACCTCTACTTCTATCTTAAAGATCTATTTACAACCATAACAACAAAATCAAATGGTGTTTAAAAAATGTTTAAGAAATTAAACATTTGAAGGCATAAACACTCACTCTATTTCGTCAGCATCGTCATACAGAGGGGTGTATTCTGTGTCCGAGTCCTCACTGTCGTCGTCCAACCTCTTAAACCCTGGTGTTGTGGCGGCCATGATGCCTTATGTTATGACTGGAACATTGATTGACCACTATTTATTTCAATTTCACAATATGCACAATGCCAATATATAAATTGTCCTCTATCCCACAGACGACAGATTCTATCGTAATGTTGCGTTTACATACCTGAATACAACACATAACTGTATGAAAAATATCACAAACACATCACTGAACACGTATCGATCCTTTCCTTATTGTAAATTCAATAAACAAAAACAGTGGTGTTATCACTAAACGAGTGTCCGAGTAAGTACGCCAACAGTATTAACAAAGTGCCTGCTTCAAACATAATCCCATTATCAATCGACGGTCGTTGTGATATCGTTTTGATTAGTTATTTATCAGTAACCGCAGATCACTTCAATCACTGCGATTTCAGCAAATTCATAAATTATCACAGTATAATCGCAATTAAATTCTATTTCAATGAATAATACATTATTTTTGAAAAATCTTGTGAAATCATAGCTCTTAATTTAGATAAAATATATTACAATTAATTTTAAGGGAGTATTAGTGCAGAGCCAAACGCATATCACAGACAGTGACTTAGTATCTATAAAACATACCTAACCTCTCTAAAATATTATGAACGCGTTATTCAATCAATTTTAATAATAGTCAACGAAGCATATCAAGAATATTGCGTTCTATAAATATTATCACGCACAGGTACTTCCCAGTAAAACAAGATATTCGTGGAAAACACAATGGCAGTGATAATGTTAATCCTTCATAGTAGGACGAAAATAATACAAAATTTACAATCAAAATTTAATTAACCATAAATAAATATTATGCTTAATCCAAATAGCTGTCAGTACAAAGATAACTTAAATCTAAAAAAATACATCAGTCATGTTTATGCATTAAATAAACAGATCGAAATTACAATACTGGGGACAGATCTACCACCCAACGAGTTTTAAATGTAATGGATTACGATATATCTATTACCTACAACTACCGGTCTCAAATCAACTTTATGAGCCTTATCATTAAACTCGGATGAGCGAGGGATTAACTTTAGCCCATGGCTTTAGAATTGACTCGATTATCTTTTTCATTCTTTTTATTTTTAAAATCAGCGAGTTACCTTAACAAGATTGTTAGGCCGAAGAACATCCGTATAAAGTCGTGATTATCTCGCTATCCATAATAAACGATTACTGGTGGTAGGTCACGTATGACGTGAGGTCGCCTGGATAGGTATCATCGCAATGTATTTTTCTCCCGCCAGACAGCAGTGTTAATGCACTGTTGTGATTCGGATTGAAGGACATTGTAGCCAGATTAACTATTGGGCATATTGAGACTTGAGAGATTCTCATCTCATGTCTTGCTGCTGTTATGAGTGGCCGAATCGCTTACCATCAGACGAACGGTATGCTCGTCCCACCATTAATTACAATAAAAAAATAAAAAATCGAGTCAATTCTAAAGCCTCGCGGTATAGTTAACCCATATGATTACAGTAATAAAAGTAATACAATATTTTATACACATGAATTGAAAACTAAACAAAGTATAAATTGTGCTAATTGGCTTAAATGCTTTGAATAATTTCGATTAAATTTAAAAAGTACACCATGGAAACTATACGCAACATTAAATATCACAAAACGGGAATTCACATCCAAAACAGATAATCCAAAAAAATATACGCTCCATAAGCAGAATCCGTATTCACCCATCACCATATTTAGGTTGAAGGTGTCCTAATAAATTTTAATGTTCTCACTGTTAATTTAATTTGCTAATAACTGCTGATTACCTAAGACTGATTTGATTATAATTGTTTCAGAAATCAATATTATAGCAATGACGTAGGTTTCTACATCTATGATAGGCCTAAAAACCGCTGCATAAAATGTTTACTTGTCATTAGAACACTATGACACTAAAATACTACTCGAAAAATCCTATAAATATGTCACGTTTAATTTTCACCCTCATTACTTGACATTTTATTGGTAGTATAATCTTGACCTTTGTCGTAATCTGCCATATCTTCATGTTTAGAAAAGTTTCCCATTGAAACTTGGGCGATAGTGTCCGCTATACTAGACGAACTCAAATACGAATGACTAGATGGCGGTACTGACATATCTTCAGACTTTGATAGCTTCAAAGCTTGTTCATAGTTTGACATATAATCTGGCAAAGTTGTCTTCTTGGTTAACTCTAACATTTGATTTAGGAAGGAGTCACCTCCGACTCTTGGTGGTAGACTAAAGTCTGTCGCTTTCATCTCGCCCATGTCAGATTTAGAAGAATCAGCTTTAGATGAAGAGCTAGTTTCAGTGTGTTTTGGCATATCTGTGTGTTCTGGTTTTCCAGTCTTTCCTTTCCCAACGCTGCCAAAGTCCGGCGGCAAGTAGTCTTTACTATTCTTTATCAAATCGTGTGGTGATTTTAACAGATCGTGTGGAGATTTCATCATTATATTTTGATCCAATCCTGCTTTTGAAGATATGGGACTACTGCTGGACAAGGGTTTGAGCAAAGACTCTTGCATTTTCATCAGCGATGGCGATAGAAACATATTATTGGCAGCCAGAGTGGACTTAGACATTGGATCAGGGATACCCAATATACCTGCACTAGAATATTTACTCGCAGAGAATAAAGCATTGGCAATGTCTGCCGAGCTCATCATAAGATTAGAAGCTATACTTGCGGGAATAGGGGTTGCAGAAGTAGTACTAGTAGAAGTGCTGCTTGCTGTCTTGTCGAAACTACCAATACTGTTAGTCAAATTTTGTAAAGACGCCGCATAAGATGGCGGGTCAGGAAGTTTAGTACCTGATAAACTTGCCGCCAAACTAGGTGTCATACTTGGTGTTAAGCCTGATAACATGCTATTGGCTGCCGCTAAACTCTCCAGACCAGTAGTGCCTAATGGGAGTGACATGTTTGCTGGACTTAACCCTAGAGCCATACTTGTTAGCATGTCTAAACCAGTGGGATATGCTGATGGAAGAGTAGGTGTTGCAGATTTAGATGATGATTTGGAGGAAGATAATACTGGTATATTTAGAGGCGGGGTTTCGAATTTATGTGGCGAGCCCGATCCAATGCCAGATGAAACATTTATCGGAGGTACACCTGCCGGTCTACTGACCATTTGCTGCAAAGTACTGACTGAGGGAAAGTTAGGCACGGACGTGACGGATTGATTTGGTTTTGAAACGGGGATGGGTTGTGGAACCGCCAATAGAGCATCTAAGTCCATTTTGTCGTCATTTTCAGACGAACATCCCAGTTCATCCCGTATGAAATGCCATAGTAATCCATCACTCTGTTCTCGTGGAAATTTAGCTGTCAATGTACATTTCAACTTATCTAGATAAGATATATCTGGTTTGAAATTTTCTTTGAAATTAATAGATGTATCATCTGAGTAGGTAGAATAGTACTTAATACTTTTCTTAATTTGTTCCATTGCATGCGGTGATAAATGACTGTCGTGAATCATGTTGTATTGAAGTAATAACGGCCGCGGATACTCAGTAGGCCTTTGTTCTGGAGGAGGCATTACCCAGAAGAAAGTCAACGATGATTCTAACACTGGGCTCTCGGGATTGTATGGTGCTGGAAAGAAAAAGAAAATGTTTACGCATTTTTTTAAACAGCATTAAATTAATATAGAATTATTATACATACAGCAAATGACGCCGATGCAAGGAATGTATAATATTTCAGATGGTCCACGGAGCTTTATTTGATATTCAAGTTGATTATCACAATCTCGGAGACTTGGCATGGCAGGATTAGTGGGATGCGAATGATACCATCCTAGCAGCGTTAACCCAAGCTTCTCAATCTCCATTTGAATTTCAAGTTCCACTAACACTCGTGGTCTTGTATCGCTTTTACTGACCAGGCATGGAAATGTGTGTGTAATCATTAAATCTGAAAATAAACAATATAATTATGTATTACGTATATCCAAAAATAATATTTTTTGATGACGCGAATGTAAACACGATCGTGAACTTCGAGAAATAAGCGAGAGGCGTAAGTTTGCATGCACAATTTTTTTTATTATGTATTATTGTGATTTTTGCAAAAAATAATTTTGACAATAAGTACAGTAAATAATTATATTTAACATAGTTTACGGATTAATCGGACGGATTATTTTGAATTTAAAAACGTCGTGTAAATATCCTTTAAGCAATAGCACTCCATATCAATAATAATAAGATACATACTGTGATTATTTAAATCCCAAGTTCCTGCAAGATAACCATAGACCTCTTCTTTTTTTAAGTGGCAGTGTATATCAAGTACCAGACTAGCGTTTGAACTCACTGATACCAAGAACGGCTGTATTTTTCCAGCTGACGAAAATGAAACTGCTTCTATCAACATATTTGCATCACTGAAAAAGAGCATTATAAATCACGATGCATAAACCTGAACTTTTTTAATGTGTTAAAGACAATAAAACAATCAAATGCATTAGGGGTACTCACTGTTGCATCATTCTATTGGGCACAGTATTGTGCTTCATAACTATTCTTTGTGGAGGTGGTTCCGGTGGGCTCTCTACCTCCATTTCCGTTTCTTCTGCAAATTAATACACACAATTTTAGAATTAACCCCTTACCGCATACCAAGCCATTTATGGCTTCTACAGTTTGTTAATTTTTTAAAGTTAACTAATCATTAACTTAAAGTTAAATAAATGTTATCATATGAAGTGTTCCTTCATAAGACGATGCATATTTTTTTGCTTTATTAAGCAATTTTCGTCGAAACTATTTCAGTTTATTTAATTTTTTTTTAATAACATCCTTCATAATTCATGCAGTAAGGGGTTAAAGATGTTATGCATAAAAATTGCACAACCGTTACGCCCGAAAACTAAATTTACAAACAGACCATATTGTGTTAGTTTTCAAAAAGTTCCAGTACTATAATAAACTTTATTTTATTTTATACTAGCAGCCCAGCCCAGCTCCACCCCAATGCAGATATTTTTTGACTCCAGTTCACATCAGAAATATAACATTATTTTGCAACAGGTTTATACTTAAACTCAACATGACTACCGTCCTCTACACGGCTTTCTCATCCTGTCCTATCCCTTGTTATTCATTACTTTAATAAAAATGTGCAAATGATACTTGAACATTATATTGCTGCGGAGATATTTTACATTGGTAATTCTCGTAAAATATTCTTTCTAATGAAAATTATGTTAGGTCAACATTTTTCAAAATTCAATACTTGGAATTAATTATTTATTTATTAAGATAGAGATTAATACCATAAGAATAAAAACACATCCACAAATAATGCAATATTTTAAAACAAATCCCATTAGGTACCATTGAAAAGGTGAAAAGTGAGCCAACCTAGAAACATATACATGCTATCAAAGACTTTTTTATATATTATTATAAGGAACAATCCCGTCACACATTATCGTTGCATAACTTCAAATATTTATCCAATAAAAAAAATATTTTCTAATTCAAACCAGTAGTTTGTAAGATTACAATGAACAAAAAAATAATTCAGGTTTATATATTAGTATAGATGTACATTTGTATATATTTTTTCTTTTTGTATATAGACAAATGTACCAACTAACCATCACTGTGCATGTTTTCTCTCTGAAGCTGTTTCTTGCGAAGATAAGTTGCTTTGATTGTGTCTAGTTTTTTCCCTCTGTATTTGACTGAAGCCCAGCCACAGCCAGATCTTTTATCAGGATTTATTATGCGCTTACAATGTATAGCCCATGCTGATGGAGAGCAGAATATTGTTTCAGTCTCATGGGATTTAATTTTGCCATCTGGTTGCAAATCTCCAACAAATTTTTGCCCCTAAAACAAAATTATTTTCATTGATAATAATTGCCTTAATAGATTGAACAACATGTAATCTAAATTATCATAAACATCTTGTCTCATAATTTTCTACATTAAAATCATTACTTACTAAGTATTCAATAGTCATTGCAGCTATACCAGGTTCAAGCATCTTGTCTTCCAGCAGCATCTGCAGGGTGACTCCTCTTCCCGGCATAGACTTACTTCCCGCCTGTGCCTCAGATTCCTATATCATAATACAACCATGTAAGTAAATATGAATGAAAACCGTTTACAAAAAAAAATTAAATTACTGTCCACAAAAGCAATAAATTCACATGTTAACAGTAGCCATATATTTCAATGAATTAAAAAAAAAAAAACAAAATGTTACTGCTCATAAATTCATGATGAAGAAAACTACACCAAATTGTAAAGCATGTAGAATTGTTTACCATTTAAGTATTAATGGAATGAACTGATGTTTCATTATAAATTTTCAAAACCAAACAATGGTGATGCAGAAGTGTTGCTTGAATTCATGGCAAAATTAAGTTACTAATTATTGTTAAGTGTACATTGGGACTGGCATACACTTTGCGTAGAAGTCCCTTTAACATAAATAAATAAAAAAGAAATGAAAAAAATAATAGATGAAAACCTCATCGGTAAACTCTTCTCCGCTCGCCACATCTTCTTTATCTTCCTCTGTCGCTTCTTTAGGAGCTTCAGTAGGCTTTTCAATTTTAGGTTCTTCAACAGAATTACTTGTTGCAGGTTCAGATTCGGTTTGAGGATTATTATAACTCGCTCCAGACATTAACGCAGCTGCTAAATGCGACGACTGCAAATCCATGGCAACTTATCTAAGAACATTTACAAAATATAAAAAGGCGAATTTCGGTGTTATTATAGTAACAACAATGATACAATCACAGGAACAATAGAATTAGAATTCTCAGCAGTCAACACAGGTCAGTAAACAACAGGGCCCTGACAGCTTTAGTTCCCTTTTTTGGCGATCTGTCGCTAGTGTCGCGCTTTACCGTTTTCTTATCTGTAGCTATACATAATCTGTGGAAGTTGTTTTGACAATTGTCAAAACAAGCCAGTTAAAATTTTCGAATTTATTTTGAGTTCAGTTGATCACTGTGGTTAATCAGTCCTTGAGTTTAGTTGTTGTTGGTTGCATCTCCTCGCTATTTTAGTTTGAGTCGAGATCCTAGCTACACTTTGCTCTTCGAACGTGGTTTTGTGCGCTGTTTCACAGTGTTAACATTTCGTCATGGTGATTCTTAAGTGCTGTGTTGGTGGTTGCACTGCAACCAGTGATACTCACCAGCTATTTTGTATCCCCAAGAACGATAATTTAAGATCCTTGTGGCTTTCGTTCCTAGTGCCTACGAATCCTCTTCTGGGTGAACTTAGTAAAAGTCAACTTACTTCAAAGAGAGTTTGTTCAAAACATTTCGACAAACACCAATTTGATGACGAAGGTCGCCGACTTCGTTATTCTTACCCTTGTTTGTTCACTGAGTTAGAAATAGCTCTTGGTGAACCTCGTGGTACACATGGTAAGTGTAATTTATCTAGTTACGCTTTTATCCTTCAATCATACCTATCTGTAAATTGCTGCATACACTGTTTTATGCAGTATGTATATGTGTGTTATTTGTATGATCACAATACTTCAGAAAGTTTTAATTGGAGTTACTGAAATTGTTTGATGAGATGAAAAAAATGTGTGTATATCATGCACACAATCATACATATAAAGCAATTTTTGTCCAAGTTTAAAACTATGCCTATATTTTGCTATGTCTACTGCTCTTACTCTTACTCTATTCTTGGCTTAATCCAATTAGGTTAAATAATATAGCATTTGTCTGCCCAGTATAGCTTGAAATCTGAAGTTTTTGTTTGATATGGCATTAGGCTTACCCTTATATCCGTTTTTATATATGGTATAACGTATATGTACTTGCTTCTTTGTCCAGATAAAGGTAGCATTTATGTGTATAACTTAAAAATTTATTTTTTTTTATTTTCAGAGTGGAACCTGCTTACAGAACACAATTACTTCCAAAAATCAAATGACATCCGCGTTTTGGAACCAACTTTTAGTAATACAGCCAATACAGGTACTTTAAACATTGGGAGTATAATTTATTGATTTCCCCACAAAAAAATACCTAAATAGTTTAAATAAAATAGTCATAGTAGGGAACATGTTTCATTAGTTTAAATTTTAAATTAAATTATTAATTATTAGTCATTTCAGAATGCATTGAAGTTTTTTGAAAATTACTGCTATATTATTAATTATAGATTATAATTCAGAGAAATAATGCAACGCAATCTTATAAAAAAATATGTTTTCAGTCGACATTATCCCTGAGCAAAAGTCTCTCAGTAATACTTGCCTGGACATTGAAACTGAAGATAATAATCGCATGAAAACATCTTCAGAAATCACAGCATCAGGTATGATATCTATGTGTTACTCAAAAATTGCTTTTATTTATGGAATATAAATAGTAGTTGTAATATTACATTCTCTTATTTTTCAGCTCACACTCTTTGGGCCCAACCTTCATGCTCCTATGCTACTCCTAGTGACACAAAATCCAGTACAATCTCAGTGATGAAACAAAAAGGTCAGTACCATTATAATAATATTTCTAAAATACCTTTCTTTGAAATTATAGTTATCAAAAGTTAAAGTTATTGAAGGTTTATAATGTTGTTATTATCAGCTTGCAAATTTATTGTTTAACTTAAAGTCCTAAAACATATATTTCTACAAGCACTTTAAAAATGATTTCTTCATTTGCCCGTTTATGGCTTAACTGCTAGTTTTCCCCATCGTGATAAATGTACTTAATATTTCAAGAAATTTTTTCTTCCTTTAATGTTTTATTGCATAGCAGCTATTTGTCTCAACATTTCGGCGACACAATAATGTTCTTTACGAAGCATTTCAAAAATGCCCACTAATTGCCATTTTACGGCTTTATTGCCTAGCATGCATTCATCTCAACTAGAGCCATTGTAATAAATGAACTTAATATTTCAAGAAATTTATTCTTTCTTTAATGTTTTATTGCATAGCAGCTATTTGCCTCAACATTTCGGCGACACAATAATGTTCTTTACGAAGCATTTCAAAAATGCCTACTAATTGCCATTTTACGGCTTTATTGCCTAGCATGCATTCATCTCAACTATTGGCATTTGTAATAAATGTACTTAATATTTCAAGAAATTTGTTCTTTCTTAAATGTTTTATTGCATAGCAGCTATTTGTCTCAACATTTCGGCGACACAATAATGTTCTTTACGAAGCATTTCAAAAATACCCAGTAATTGCCATTTTACGGCTTTATTGCCTAGCATGCATTCATCTCAACTATCGCCATTGTAATAAATGTACTTAATATTTCAAGAAATTTGTTCTTTCTTTAATGTTTTATTGCATAGCAGCTATTTGTCTCAACATTTCCGCGACACAGTAATGTTCTTTATGAAGCATTTCAAAAATGCCCTCTAATTGCCTTTTTACGGCTTTATTTATTTATCGTTTGTTGGTTCTTTTATTGCATAGCAGTTATTTCTCTCAACCTGTCACCATAACAATAAAGTTATTAACAGAATAAGCTTTATACATTATCTAGAGTACACTGTATCGACCCTATACATCCCACTGCAGGGCACGGGTCTCCTCTACAATCGAGAGAACGATTGAGAGTTATTAGGCCATATTGTCTACCACGTTGGCCTAATGCGGGTTGGCGGACTTTAAATTTTATAAAAATCCCTATGGAATGCTGGTTTCCTTACGATATTGGTATTGGTATTCATATTTCCTTCACCGTTTTAGTGCGGGTGATGTTCTTTTAATATACACATGACTTCAAAAAGTCAGACGTATGCCCTGGGTTTACTACACGCGACCACCGTGAAAATGTTAGTAGCCGCGTCTGGTCTTTATACGAACAGGCCACTACGCACTTATTATTCATATCTAGAGTATATTTGAGTAAAAACGTATAATATTAATTAATTCTGTTACAGGTTTCATCAGAAGGAAGCCAAATACAATAAAACAGAAATTGATGAAAGAAATGATTTCCATTAGTCAGAAATTGTCTGAGAATTCGGCATCGGAACAGTTGCAACAAATTTTGGCAAAACCCAACATTTTCGATAACTATTATGCTTTGCCAAAGCAAGCACGCACATTTATCGAAATGCAGTTAAAACATGCAAGCAAAAATAAAATGGCTCGACGTTTCACTATGGACGAAAAATTGATATCTTTATGTATAATGAAACAAAGCCCTAAAACCTATAATCTATTAGAGAAGATGTTCACATTACCTAACAAAAGAACATTGAGTAGACTATCGGAAAATATTGATTTCGCACCAGGGATCAACCCACATGTTTTTGAGCACATAAAACTAACGGTGCATAATTGGACTGAACAGAAAAAGTTATGCACCATTTTATTCGATGAAGTTGCATTAACTCCACACATTGTATTTGATGAGAAAAG
Source organism: Hyles lineata (assembly GCA_030180105.1). Classification (NCBI taxonomy): domain Eukaryota; kingdom Metazoa; phylum Arthropoda; class Insecta; order Lepidoptera; family Sphingidae; genus Hyles; species Hyles lineata. The sequence continues at coordinate 10,425,015 of JARJEE010000005.1, read as the reverse complement.
GGATGAAATACTTGGTTTTGTGGATATTAATGGAGAAAAAAAAATGCAATACTGCGATCACGCCCTTGTATTCATGATAAGGGGTATATGTGCATCTTGGAGGCAATGTGTAGCCTATCACTTGGTTCAAGGGACAGTGTCAGCTGGGGAATTAAAAGTGGCTCTGAACAATATTGTCACTCAAGTTTCTCAAACGGGACTTATACCAATAGCCCTCGTTTGTGACCAAGGGTCTACATTCCGCACAGCCATTAGATACTGTCGCCTTGAAACGATCCGATCACGCACTTTGGCTGGACTCATAGATGGTAAGTAACTATAATTTATTTTGCCTTTCTAATGTTTTTTACCTACTCAACAGTTGGTAACTATAAGTTACATTATTTTCATACAACACATTTATAAATAGTCAGGACGAAACAGTTGAACCTTAACATAGCTATTTCAATAGATACTCCCAAATTTTAAATCAGTTCAATAAAAACATGGAATATTTTTCATATACATAATATGATTATAAAAATAATAGTACTAATATTCCCAACAATACTTTTGTTGGGTTGGTTGCGTTTTTAAGTAAGGATGCCCAGTAGGTTTTGTTAGTGACTTTATTTTACTATTTAATATGAAATTTACATCAGTTTACATTTTACACGTGCTTCATGGTTCACAGGGAATTTGCAAGGGGGGCCATGACAGTTATTTGACACGTACATCGTTTCTTTTACATAAGCTCAATAGATGGCGCTATAATTATATTACTTTTATATGTAAATTATTATAAATTTACCACATATTACAACACGCCTCCTTAAATTTATAATTTTAATCAAAATCTATAATGAAACTTTCTCTTACAAATACAACCTTATTAATATATTTAAAAAAAAATCTTAACTCTTCTTTAACATTTAATTATAAAAACAATATTCTAAAAACATAAAATTAAAAATACTAAATTACTCTTAATTCAAATCTATTCTTCAAAAATTTGGTCTTATCTAGACTCTTGGTTAGCATGTCTGCTAAGTTAAACTTTGAATCAATTTTTACAATATCAATTAAACCCTTTTCATAATTTTCATTTATATAATGATACTGCACTTCAATGTGCTTCGAGTTCTTGGTAAAATTGCCATATTTAGCAATCAAAATTGCACTTGAATTATGTTTATAAAATGTTATGGGCTTATCAAGTGTTATATTAAATGAATCACATAACAAGTTTTTAATAAAAAGTACTTCTGTTACTGCTTCAGACAAAACAGTGTATTCCGCAAAAGTTGAACATTTAGTTACTGTGCTTTGTTTATGAGTTTTCCAAAAAAATAAGTTTCCATATAACCTAATTATATAACCTGTTGTAGATTTTCTATCTATATTATCCCCTGCAAAGTCAGAGTCTACCATACAATCTAATGTTTCAGTGTGTATATTGTCATAATAAGTTAACTTTAAATCTTTAGTTGTATACAAATATTTTAATATTCTCATTGCATACTTATAATGTGTTTGATCATAACAATTTTGATATCTACTTATGTAATTAACACTGTAAGCTATATCTGGCCTAGTGCCTGTACTGATATATAATAACTCTCCTTCTATGTTTCTATACTTTATACTATCATCTATTACACTAGCTTCTTCTAGTTTTAAGTTTGTTTCCATTGGAGTATCATATAACTTACTACTTTCTAGATTATATTTTATAGCCAAAGATTCAATATACTTTGTCTGACTTAACATCATTATGTTTCTTTCATCATTATCTTCGATCAAATATACACTAGATACACAGTTCCCTGTAAAAGTTCTGTTAAAAAGTGGCACCGATGCATGACATTAAAAAAAGTAAACAAAAAGATCACATGTTCCAAATATATTAACACAAATTCCACCTTATTCCTGGAGCTTAAAGTAGCTTTTCACATAATATTGTCTAAAGTTATGCGACGTTTTAGAAGCAACGGTCGGTGCGTGACTGAAGGCGAAAGAGTGCTTAAAGCACTCTTTTTTGGTGCCATTTTCTAAGCGCTCATGTTGTATCTAGTGTATATTTGATCGAAGATCATTATAATCAATATCTATACCAATATAACTTTTAATTTTTCCCAAGTCTTTGATAGCAAATTTTTCCATTAAACTAGTTTTTACCTTTTTTATCTTACATTTATCTCTGCAACAAATTAGTAGATCATCAACAAATATTAATATATATATTGGATCTTCGCTTGTACGATTAACATATAAACAGTAATCATAGTTACTTCTAACAAAATTCAATGTTACAATGTACTTATTGAAACAATCATACCATACTCTAGGGCTTTCCCTAAGACCATAAAGTGCCTTTTTCAATTTGTAAACTTTATTACATCCAGTTTCATAACCTTTTGGTTGATTTACAAACACTTCTGACTTTACTTCGCCATTTAAAAATGCTGTCTCAACATCCATTTGGTCTATGACTAAATTATTTTTACAACTATATGATAATAAAATTTTTAATGTTTGCATTTTTCCTACTGGTGAATAAACATTTTCAAGGTATTCCTTTTTTTGAAATCCTCGTACAACTAATCTAGCTTTATAAACATTATTACTTTTCTTTTTATACACCCACTTTACATCTATAACTTTTTTATCTCTTGGCCGTTCAACAATTTGCCATGTATTATTTTTATATCAACTATTTATTTCAGAGTCCATAGCTATTTGCCATTGTTTATACTCTTGGGAGTTCATCGCCTCCTCGAATGTATTTGGTACATTTCCATCTATATAATTTACATAAATAAAATGTGATACTGGATTACCATATCTAGATACTGGATTTATCTTTTTTTTTGACTTGCTTTTTGTTATAAATTTCTCCCTATTATTTTCTTCATCATCATCATTAACAAGATCTTTCACAGCACTATCAGAAGTATTTTCATTTGCATTAATGTACGTTTCAGATGCTTTATATTGTAAATCAGAAATGTTATTTTCCAGATCCCTATCCTTCTCGCTTGTTTGTTTGGCCATTTTAGTGATAAGAAACTTTGTTACTACTTATTCTTCACTTCTGAATTTCACGTGGCCCTGTTACCTTCTTACACTTAAATTTCACACAACCGCTTTCCGCTCAACCACGGCGCTGCTACCATGTTGGGTTGGTTGCGTTTTTAAGTAAGGATGTCCAGTAGTTTTTGTTAGTGACTTTATTTTACTATTTAATATGAAATTTACATCAGTTTACATTTTACACGTGCTACATGGTTCACAGGGAATTTGCAAGGGGGGCCATGACAGTTATTTGACACGTACATCGTTTCTTTTACATAAGCTTAATAGATGGCGCTATAATTATATTACTTTTATATGTAAATTATTATAAATTTACCACATATTACAACAACTTTGCCTCAACTATGGACACGATTGAATCAGCTACGATATTTTTTAAACACATTGTATGGTAATCATTGGTGTTTCTGGTTTAATTATCACTAATTTATAGTTGACAGTTACTCCTGTTATATCTATTAACCATTTTATGTAATATACCCCTAATCTGTGCGCTATGGAGAGTATAGTATAAAATTGCTTCTTATAACACTTTTTTTTTCAGATGGCACTATAGATGTTGCAGGACATAATTTAAACATATTTTTTGATCCACCTCATCTATTAAAAAGCATAAGAAATAATTTTATGTATAAGGATGTGCTGTGGGGCGACAATACTGCTTCCTGGGAGGATATTTTATTTATATACGATGTGGACAGCAAATTGGGGCATACCAGAGCTTTACCGAAGCTAACGGCATTTCATGTTGAGAGAAATAAAATTAAAAAAATGAAAGTCAGTATTGCTGCCCAAGTGCTAAGTGCACGACCAGCAGCTATGTTGAAATACACAAATGCCATATGTGAGTATATTTTTATATCTAGCTCAGTTCAGTGTCTTTTATCATGCAAATCATTTTCTTTTCTTTTATCATGCAATTAATTTTCTATGCTACAACTTTATACATATTTGAGTAAATGAACAGTGGATTCTCTAGTGTCTATATATGGCGTATAACCAGGATATGGACTCTGTATTCGCAAGAATAACTTTAATTTACATTTAAACATTTCCTTTACTTGTCACATTTATAATGTAGTAATATTAGGACATTACATTTATTTTGTACTAAGTTATCAATATCAAGATATTCTAAATACCATAATTTTAAAATGATCTAAAATGTTCTGAAGATATTTTGAAATTTTATTTGTATTATAATTTATATAATTGTTGTATTTTAAAAATATAATGAAATTAAATCTTCAGGTCAATCACCTTCATCCACAATGGAGACAACAGCTGAATTTGTTGAATTTATTGATCATTTATTCGACAGCGTCAACGGGTGCCCTAATGGTACCCAAAAAGGCAAATTAAGAAAAGCTGTTAAGCCAAACTCAGCTCATAAATCATTTTGGACATCCGCAGTACAAAAATTAAAAGCCATGAAATTTATTGACTCCAATAGTAAACTTGCTCGACAAAGTGGGTCTCGCCTCGTAAGAGTACCGTGCTTAGATGGTTGGATTACAAGCCTAGAAAGCTTCATTAGGATATCTGAACTTTTATTCACGAAATATAATGTGGACTTTTATTACCCAAGATACATAAATCAAGACCCATTAGAAAATTTCTTTGGACGATTGAGGGCTCTTAATTACAGAAATGTAAATCCAAACCCTACTTCATTTATTCATGCTTATAAAACACTAATGTTATCGAATGTTTTGAGCCCTCTTTCTCGATTTACAAATTGTGAACAGGATGAAGGGGAGACATTAATGAATTTTGTAAAAATTTTAGACAGTGTATCTAACATAGAAGATAATTGTAGTAATAAGGAAAATGTCTCCCCGAACACGTCTCCTAAAAATGTAACATCCTGTTCACAACACAGTCCAAAGGATTTAATGGGTCAAGTTATAGAAGAAAAAATAAAAGTCCATTGCTCTGCCTATACAGCTGGGTATATATGTAGATTTTTATCAAAAACTCTCAGCTGTGAACAATGCCAGAAAAGTTATATCACTAATAATATTGATAGAATTCATATGTATTTAAATTACCGAGAATATAAAAATTTAAAACACAAAAGGTTGGCATATCCTAATGGTAGTTTCCTGAGGCTGTATCGAGCCACGGCTGATTACATCCACAATTATTTAAATGCTTATTGTACGAGCAAAAATGTGACAAAAAAATGCAAATGTGCTATTACGCAAAACCTTTATCTAATTAATACTATTGGATGCAATAACCATAAAAGCGAAATAAAAAAAATATTTTTGAAAATTACAAATAGAATTCAAGTACATAATTGGTGCAAAATTATAAATAAAATTTTAAAAGGTGCTGTGGAAGCCAAATATGTTTTAAAAATGCAGGAGCCACAAAAAATGGCATTAAAAATATGTAACAATCGATTAAGGATGAACAAAAATAAAAAATAAATAAGTATAATTTGTGCAGTTTATTTGAACCCAAATACCTATTTCCTACCATCATAGAACATGCAAATTAAAAATATCTGACCAGCATTTCGATCCAATTTATCGACACAGGACATCCCTAGTGTTCAAAATCGATATACAATTAGCTCTTAGTGTCCTATGGTTATCTCTAATTCGCCCAACAAACGTCAAATCCTGTACATAATCTGTTATCGACACTAGCGACAAAACGGAAGGTGGTAGAACGCAGAAACCTTTGCTTTAATAGCTGTCCCATCTGTATTACTAATATAGTAATCTGTGGTAAACAATAGTAGTCAGATTTTCAAGATTTGGTTGTCACTTGTCATTTGTCAAGCTTTTTTTTTCTCTTCTTGGCTTTGTCAAGCTTAGGCCTCAACCAGCCTTATCTGTGTGTTCCACTTGACAATCGTTACGCCAAGTACCAAGTACCATGCAAGTACCACACCCACAGCCAAGCATCAACGCCGCGCTCACGACACCGTACCGCTATTTTTCCCGTTCCACTTGTTCTTGTTGTGAGCGTTACGCACACTAAGAAATTACGATACGAATTACGAAGCGTTACGATAACAAACCCAAATGGAAAGGGTTATGCGGCATTTTGAACCTTGACGAATAGTAAGTAAAGAGTATAAACAAATCTCTATAAAGACGTTAGAATAAACTTAATAAAATTCATAAAGTAGTATAGTAGCTGGTATTCCAAAAACGTAGACAAAAGTAGTGGTGCCATACCAGGCCAACTTTTTCAGTCCTCTTAGTGGCTCGTTTTTGATAGGTTGTGTACCATGCACAAATTACTTGGAAAATAAAAATAAATAGGGCTTTATCCACTCAAACTCGTTTTAAAAAACACAGACATTTGCCTTTTTATATTTGGTAAATGTTCTTAGATAAGTTCCCATGGATTTGCAGTCATCGCATTTAGCAGCTGCGTTAATGTCTGGGGCGAGTTATAAAAATCCTTAAAACAAATCTGAGCCTGCAACAAGTAATTCTTTTGAAGAACCTAAAATTGAAAGGTCTATTAAAGCTCCTAAAGAAGCAGCAGCGGAAGATAAAGAAGATGTGGCGAGCAAATAAGAGTTTACTGCCGAGGTTTTTCATCTATTTTTTTGAATAAGATATTAGATTATTGATATTAAAAATTATAAAAATAGATATTAGATTTTTATTTATTTTTTTTTGTTGTTATTTTATTTTTGCCATTTTAACTATACACAGACTTTTATACACAGTATATGCCAGTCCCATCGTATCCGTAACAATATTTATAAAATTAATTTTGCCATGAATTCAAACAACACCTTTGCATCACCACTGGTTGGTTTTGTTGATTTATTATGAAATATATCTACATCAGTTTCATTCAAATTCAGGCTCATTAAGATGTTATTTCTGATAGACTCAAATACAACACATTCCACTTTTCTCATGCTACATGTCTTAAAAAACTCATTCATCATAAATGTGACTTTTTCGCATTGAATGTGAGCCTATGAGCTACAACATAATTTTTTTTGTTTGTTATTTTGTTTTTTTTTTATTCAGTGATTTATACTGCTACTGTTAACGTGTGAATTTTTGGTTATGTAGACGACTTTTTGCCAAACCTGCTATTAATCAGGTATGTAGTAGTTTTAGTTTAAATATCTCAATCATATTAAAAAATATAAATAAAATGGACGTCTTGTTAAAAAATCAATTTGATTAACTTTTACAACATAAAATATAAATAATTATGTAATACGCTTTTTATTAAAGCAGCCATGAGATTTAAAGCCCACCGTGAATTTGAACTTTACAGTACGGATATTTACTTTATTAGCAAATTAAGGAAGGATATAAAAGGATTAAAAAAATTGTCAAGCTCAGAAACTGAATTTGTCCATACCACAACCCTTCAAAATAGGGGATGGAAGTTTGTATATGAAACTTTCATAAATATTGATGCTAGAATTCCGAAAACTGATTAAGGGAACCATGTTATAAATCTTATATATAAAAATGAATCGCAAAATGTGTTGGTAACCGCATAATTCAACAACGCCTGGACCGATTTGGCTGATTTTGGTCTTGAAATATTCGTAAAAGTCCTGGGAAGGTTTTAAGGGTGAGAAAAATTGGAAAATTTCTAAGGAAGATACTAAAAACCTTTTTTTTTTGGGTATCGTTCAAGCGTGATGCGTCCAGCCAAAATAGGATGATCTTTGTTTATTTGATGGGAGACGTAAAAGACGGTCAAGCTTCAACTACCATCCAACGTAAAATGATCTATCTTTCCATTGTCTTTCGTTGACGGCTGACGAAATAGAACAAAATTCAAAAAATGTGTACATCGTGTATATAATATTGTCTAGATACGGCGTCTTGCGCGTAATTTTGTTAAATGTAAAATAAAACGATGTCCATATCTACCAAAATAGCCCATTGTTTTTTGAGATTATTGCAACAGTTTTAAACAAGGTATACTCTATCGAAGCGTTTTGCCGGAGTACACCAAAATATATCTAATTATAATTTTTCGTTTTCATAAAGGACATTTTTTGAATTGATACTTTTAGATGAGCTGGGGGACAAATTTAAATTCCGCATCAGTATTGTTTTCAGACTCAAGAATAAAAAACATATTGGTACGTTGATGCCGTATCTAGACATTATAATGAAACGATATGCAGTTTTATATTTTTAAATATTTGTTCTATTACTTACGTCACCTGGTAAGGCAGTATGAAGGTTTTATTAATTTGTATAAATGCTAACGTACTAGACGCGACTGCCAATAAGTTAACGATGGTCATGGGTTCAAATCCCAGGGCACACCTCTGACTTTTCGGATTAATTTCTACGTGAAATAAAATCCGCCAACCCGCACTAAGCCAGCGGGGTGGACTATATCTTCTTCTATAACATAGAAATGAATCGCAAAATGTGTTGGTAAGCGCATAACTCAACAACGCCTAGACCAATTTGGCCAAATTTTTTTTAATGGTTAATATTAACAAAACTCAACTTTATTACTAACAAAAAGTAATGACGTGCAATATTATTTGGAAAAACAGCATTTTGGTGCTAAAATAAGGGAAGAAATATTGGATGGACAATAAGAAAAGTTTTTAATGCAAAATTTCATAAGGCAATCTTATATGTACATGAATATGGAGAGACCGGATATAATAGAGTGGATGATATGGGAGAGGGCTGGGATAGCAGACAGATTTGATAGGACGAAATGTAAATGCACGTTATAAGACAGGATGGATAATAAAGAGAAAGGTCGGGACAAATCGGGAAGAGACTGAACAGACGGACGAGACGGGATTGAGCCGGACAGTAGGATAGCTACGTCAAGTTTAGGTATACAAGAATTTATACGAAAAATAACATGTATTTGGTGTGGAGTGGAATAAAAAAATATATGCACCCAGGCGAAGCTGGGTCGGGCCGCTAGTAATGTAATAAAATACCATAATAATATGTATAAAAGCGATCTTCCAATCACTCTTAAACGTAAACTCATGGACGTGTGCGTTCTCCCCATCCTTACATATGGCTCTCAGACCTGGTTCTTGACTAAAGTGCAAAAGTTCGATCTTGGGGTTTGCCAGCGAGCTATGGAGCGCATTATCTTGGGTGTAGGTAGGTAGGATTGAAGGACATTGAAGCTAGAGTAACTACTGGACATATTAAGACTTAACATCTTATATCTCAGGATGGCGAGCGCAGTGGAATGCCAAGCATTGCTTTGTAATTCAATGTGTGGTTTGGTTTTGCTACTGTTCACGAGCGGTCGAACCTCTTACCACCAGGCGAACGGCATGCTCGTCCCGCCATTCATAGGAATAAAAAGAAGACGTATTTTTTTGGACCGACATGGCGTTTTCAATCGCTCAAAGGCTTCAAAATCCTCAGTAACGAAGAAATTCACCATATGAATATCAATATTTGCAGTAAAAATAAAATAACACGATGAAATAGACACTAACTCAAAAAGAAATACTTCGAAGTTCACGATTTAGACCACCGTAAACTAGGGGGCGGTCAGATTTACCGATAAACCATCAAAAAGGCAATGGTTTATCGTTAAACTACTTTTTGTAATATGAATTTTATGTAAACCATAGTTTATTGTTATTTAAACTTAAGTTTTTAGATAAACCACGTTTTGTAATAAGGCGGATCATGTCTGAGCACGTGTCCTAAATATACACCATTTCTTTGCTTGATGATTTTGCTTTTGAACTCATTGTAGGACTTCTTCATTAGTCACTTTCTGAATCGAAGATATTAACAAAAGACGCCTATAGGTCCACATCTCAAATGCTTCCAAGCATTTAGGTATCATCTAGGTGTTCCTTGATGGTCCATGCCTCAATCCGTAAAGAACTATCTGCCAGATGTAACATTGAAGAAGTCTGGTGCGCAGTCAAATCTTAAGAATACAATTTTCATTCTAAGAACAAGCTTTTCACTACATTCGTTTACTCTGTCTACGATCTTCTGTTGGTCCATTTCAGTAAAAGCTATTAGGACTGTATTGTTGGTATACCTCAAGTTGTTGTTAAGGCGCCCGTTAACCCGTATGTCACCGTCCACGTTGTCTAAAGCTTCCGCCATAATAGCTTCCGAGTACACATTAACCAAAATTGCTATAATATTTTAATTCTGTTATAAGAACTATATAATAGAAAAGTTATGAACAGTACGAGTTTTTTCACCTTACACCTATGTGTATGTAGTGAAATAGCCAAGCCATATATTTTAACTAAGGTATAAAATTTATGAAATTAGGTCTTGTAGAGTTACGGTGTGAAAAGTAAGATGCTTGGCTCTACATGAGATATGATAAATTTTTGATAAGACGAGTCATATGGTCTAGTCTTGGCAACATTTTACACGAAAATATTTTTGTTGGGATTTAATTTTCACGGTTGCCATTTTTCTTACTTTGTCATTCTGAAATTACGCCAATTTTTCAACGCTTACCATGACCCAGACGACCCAGGTCAAGAGACCTGGGTCGTCTGGAGTCTTGATGTTTTAGCCACTACCACAACTCTCAGATTATACAATATACTCTGTGACCACAATGATTGTGATCGTCAAGTGGAACGGGCGGCGCGGCGTTGAGTGTTGATTTCTCTTGTTAATCTGTGCTATTCACAGACCAATAAAAAGTGCTGCTGATAAAAAAATCGCGTTTGTCCATTTGTCTGTATTATTTTCTCGAACTTTAAATATACCTTTTTGCTACTCCAATAAATATTATGGCAATTGTTAAAACACCAGTGCTCAAAGTTATATTATGTGGTGAATATGGTGTTGGAAAAAGCTCCCTGTTTCGGAGGTTTATTAATAATACCTTTGTCCCAAACTCAGATAGAAGGTCGACATTGGGATTAGACCACTTCGAAAAATTATATCAAGTTGCAGATAAAGACGTCAAGGTTACTATAAAATTATTATGCAGACTATCATATAAAAACACACACAACATAAATTATGTTTTATTACATATTAATTTTCATGCACTAGCAATAAGCCTCTAGATTTGGTGGTTTATATATTTTATCTTATAGTAAAAAGAAGAGACATTTGGAAATATTATAATTAAATATTTCTATAAAGAAAAAAAGAACTAATTGCTTGATCACTTTAGTATTTTTACATACAGTTACAATGTCACATGCTATTCCATATTTCTTAACTTAATTAGCCATTCATTCAAGTCACATAAATTAAATCATTATGGAACATAATGTTCCATATAAATAAAATTAATAAAACAGGTTGCATCTGTTCATGTGAATCAAAATCCAGAATCAAACTAATATATTCGTATGTTTTTAGTTACAGCTATGGGATACCGGAGGCATGGAGAGAATTGCATCTGTTACATCAAGTTACTATAAATTCGCTGAAGCAGCTATTTTAGTATTTTCTCTTGACAATGCATCTTCATTTCATGTGCTCAGTCAACACCTGCTGGATATAGTCACCTATGCTGAAAATGCAAAAATATTTTTATGTGGGAATAAATCAGATTTGGAGGGCTCATCTCCTCAGGTTACAGATGCTGACATAGAAACATTCTGGTATACACATTTACAATACTTTGTGTTATAATTTGTTTATAGAATATTATAATTAGAAGAACTCATATTTTTTTCAGTGAGCAATGCCACAATCTCATAAGCAGTACTTACAAAACATCATGCAAGAGTGGAAAAGGTGTTGAGGAAATGTTTTCTGACATAGCCATGCAACTGGTAGAGTCCAATCGTTCGAGAATTGAGTTGCAGACATTGGATCATAACAGTTTTAAGATTTCTAACCCTGATCCCCCAGAAGAGCCATCATGCAGTTGTTAAATTTCATTTTGATGTGTTTTCTGATCTTGGGATCTTGAGATTTGTATCAAAGCTTTATTAATTGCATATTTATTTTTGTTTTCTAGATTTAGCTGGCTTAATAATCCATTATAATTTACATGTTAGTATTTGACAAATTTGAATGAATCTCTACAATGGCCTAACTAACATATTTTGAGTAAATGTAATTTATAATTATTTCTTCTGTTAAAAGGATAGATAGCTTCTCCTTAGAATCGGAGATTTTTGCAAATGTCAAGTTTTTTTGTTGTAATTATTTATTGCAATATCAATATACCTGTATTAAATTATGCTAACACTAGTTTTAAGTTTATTACAATTCTGACAAAATAGCTTTAATTTAATGTAATAAATTGAAAAATGTACTTCTTTTGAAGTGAATTGAATGAATTATTTTACTATTTTTTCTTACTAAATAAACATATGTGTATCTTGTATCAATGATATACATATGCATAGATAGATTTTGTTATCTCTAAATGTATAAAGTCCACTGTCTGTCAGTGTGTTGTGTTACCTGTAAATTCTAGTATTTAGTGTTTGCATAAGCATTCCAAAAACTTTTCTAAATGAGCCAATCAAATGTAAAACCAATTAACAAAAATAAAACAATTTTTTGTTTTATCAAATGTTTTATTTCTGTCTTTTACATGTATTTTGCATAGTTATGTAAACAGTTTTATATAAGCATTTATATTACATACTATAAAATATTTTTTATCAAGTTTATCAATAAATATGTGTGTTTTATTAGCAACCAATATAATATCTTCAAAATTATATTTTATCAATTGTTTTAAAATTGCAAACTAGGAAGATTGACAATTTCAGCAAAATTTAGTGCAGTGATTATGTTTTATTTTCGTACTTTGGTATTTCGGTGAATCTAATAACTACCATTTTTACAACAAATACTTTTTTATGCCAGATCTCTTCACTATCATAATATCACGATACCCAAAATCTATGTTTGGAATCCTTCAGTGCTAATATTAATTGTAGAAAGTTGTCAATTCAATGTTGGAACCACTGAATTGTTTTGATATCAATGCCTTCTTGTACCATTTCCCAAAGTGGGCTCATTTCTCTAAGGCGTTCTACATGTCTTATTGTCTTTTCAGCTGTGTAATCCACTTCATCAATTGTTGTAAATCTCCCTATTCCAAACCTGAAAATAATGCCAATAAACTGTATAAGTGGCTATGACAGAATGAGTATTCATTCTGATTTAGATTTCTAGATCAACTTTTTCTAAAACAATAAAAGCAATATTAAACATTTATAGGTACACTTAAATTATTTACCGTATTGAACTGTGTGCTATGTCTTCATCTGTTCCAATAGCTCTAAGTACATATGATGGTTCCAGTGAAGCCGAGGTACAAGCCGATCCACTTGACAAAGCAACATCTTTCAAAGCCATAAGCAGGGATTCACCTAAATAAAACAAAATTTATCTTGTTAGAGATGTTACTACTTAATTGTAATACAATTTTAGGATTTGATTTTATTGCAATTATCATAACAAATTAGATTTCCTTATTTGAAATACTTACCTTCAACATATGCAAAGGATAAATTTATGCATCCTGGATATGTTTCTTTTTCATCACCATTCCTTATGACATGTGTTAATTTCGAATTTATTTTATCCAGAAATCTTTTAGATAATTTCTGCATCCAAGCATGATCATATGCCATTTCACGTTCTGCTAATGCACAAGCTGCCCCTGGAAAGTAAAAAAATAAGAATTGGTATTGTAGTAAACTATCATAGGTATCAAATGTCTTCTAGTTCGTTTTTTTTTGTATTCTTGATTTACCTAACCCAACTGCTAAGGGAGTAGGTACTGTTCCACTTCTCATTCCTCTCTCTTGTCCACCACCACTCTGAATTGGTTCGACGCGTACTCGTGGACGACGTCTAATGTATAACGCTCCAACTCCTTTGGGGCCGTAAATCTTATGCCCAGAGATGGACATCAAGTCTATGTTCATTTTGTTGACATCCAGTGGTATTTTCCCCACTGCCTGAGCTGCATCGGTATGGAAAAACACTTTTTTGCTTTTACATATTCTTCCAATTTCTTCTATTGGCTGTCTCACACCTAAAATTACATAAGAAATTAAATACATCCAAGGTTAGCAAATAAAATACTCAATGCATTGTAAATAATATGCTGACAAATTGATCATTTTGATCAAATATAATATTTTCTATATTTAGATATTTTGACACCTATCTGTTTGTCACTATGTCACAAAATTACAAAATATTACTCAGTTATTTCTATTGTTATGTACATAAATACTAATAAGTGTAAAATAAAACACAAATCAATAAAAAAGCATATTACCAACTTAGATATATGTATATAAAAAAGTCCCACTACATTTACCACATACTTCATAATCTACCCAATATTGATAAAATTAACACTTTAGTAATTTTCAGTTATGTTACAAGGTTGAGTTGGTAGTGACTTGTATGTAATATAATTGTTACCTATTTCATTATTTACTGTCATTATTGACACAAGGCTTGTTTCAGGTGTGAGAGCTTTTTCAAGGTCTTCCAAATTGATTATACCATTTTGCTGCACTGGTAAATATGTAATCTTGAAGCCTTCTCCTTCCAAAGCCCGGCAAGAATCTAGCACACATTTATGTTCCTGAAAATTGGGACATATGAATTCCATTTATATTAATTTATAAGTGAATTTGATTGTCATAAAATCTCAAAACAATATACTTATAAAAAATATCTTACAATCTGGGTGGTCACTACATGCTTTTTCCTTGGACCGTAAAACCGAGCAACTCCTTTAACAGATATGTTATTTGATTCAGTTGCTCCAGATGTAAATATAATCTCTTTAGGTTCAGCTCCAATCAAATGGGCAACTTGTTCTCTAGCCTTTTCAACAGCTGCCTCACTTTCCCAACCATAAGCATGTGTTCGTGAATGAGGGTTACCATGATAGCTGACAAAATATGGCAGCATGGCATCAAGCACCCTTGGATCCTAAAATTTATATAAAGATTAAAGTAACAGACGCCTTAGAAACAATGTTTCTGATGCCATTGACTTGGGTTAAATAAAAAATGAATTCATATATTTTTAGTATATACTAACTATAAAATAACATCATTATTAATATAATAAAACATGTTATGTTATAATTATGTATAAAATGTACTTAATGATTCAGTGAATTACTTAATGTATTTCCTCCAGAATCTATGATTTAACTGCTTCATTAAATGGTAACTGAACATTAGGAATGTGAAAATAAAATAAAAAAAGAGTAATACATTTAAAAATGATTACCATGGGAGATGTGGCTTGTACATCAAAATACAAAGGCCGTCCAAAATCTTCATGTTTTAGAGAATATTTGTCATCAGCTGTAACAGAGTTCAATGAAAATTGTAGTTACTAAAGCAATTTGGGTAAGTAAATAAATTGATACATTAATTACATATTGTTTTAGATGTTAAAAGTATGACGCAAGTATTTTTTGTCACGTTTTTACGCCTAATGATTGGTCTTAAATTACTTTAATTACATTACGATAAGGCGTGTAATTTGTATGTTTCTGATAGTACTAAAGTTAATATAAACAATGTTAATAATAAAGTCCAAATATCTATACAGGATATGATAAAGAATATTATTGTTTACCCGCATTGGAAAGCAGCCGAGATCCCTGCAATAATGTTAAAAAATGGTTTTCTTGAATTTGTGATGATCGTTTTAATAATTTCGTAGAAAGTGAAGGAATAATACTTTTTGTTAAACGAAACATTATTTAATTTATACACTTTTTTTGTTGTTTTTCTACTTTAAATATCACTTCTCCGGTGCCTGACAAGTTTTTCTTAGCTGTCAAAGTGACCTGTGACAGTCACAGACAGCGATCAAGATCATAGATAATACACTATATAGGACATAGATGAGCAACTCTTCAATATATTTGAGGAACAAAAATTTACTCTGCTGTGTACGAGATGTCGCTGGAAATATTTTATTTTAAATAAAATCCGCCAGATGATGCAATTGTGCCGTTTTAATTTCCAATAATTTCTAAAGAATGAAGGGGTCATGGCAATTTGGCGCCACCACGCCGCAACGTCAGTTCATCGTATTCTGTCCCAATCCCACAATTGGAAAAAATGTGAATAATGCATCCAAAGTAGCATTTCCAGACACCTCCCAGGTGACATTGATATTGTAGAAATATCTAAGTCAAATAAAACTAAATCGAGAAGCAAGTATCAAAATCCAGCAATGGGAAGCCGAGGTCAAACGCAGAAGATATGAAACAAGTCCAGTTAAAAGCCAAAATCGTAAAATTATAATAATTGAATCGGAGTAACACACACACACGAAAGTTTTCCAAAAAAAACTGTGTAACTGTCAATTTATGACACAAATTGTAAAGAGGCGGTATGAATTTAAAAATGTAAAGTAACTAATACTATTTTTATATTAATAAATTAAAAATAATAATATTGTTATATCTACACTAATATTATAAAGAGGAAAACTTTGTTTATTTGTTTGGTTGTAATGAACAGGCTCAAAAACTACTGGACCGAATTTAAAAATTCTTTCACCATTCGAAAGTTACATTATCCACGAGTAACATAGACTATATTTTATTTTGGAAAAAAATAGGGTTCCGTAAGATATTTGGATTTTTCGGACATAAACTGAAAAAAATCAACCAAAGAAGTTACTTATTTTGCGTACGCTACCTAAACTACAAAAGATAGAACCATAAAATGTGATAATTAATTGTAGATCTTATAAATATCTACAAAAAAGTCCGCGACACACTATTCCTATCTATGTCGAGTGAGGCACAACAACCACATTTTTATTTAAAAATCTTGAATTTTTTTTTGGACTACATTTAGACGCGTTTATTTTACTCATGCTATTAATCCTTATCAAAATAAATTATTTCATCAATAAGTACAGTTTATGTTGATAAAATGTACTAAAACGTCCCGACACCCAATTTTGACAGATGACGTTTGTCAAAGTCAATTTGACAGCCTAATGTAAATAGAAATAGGGTATATTTTAAAAATTGAAATTTGACATTGACAGGTGGACGTGCAAGTAGATATTTGGTCTTGGAATGATTAAAATTGGACGTTTGGTTTTGAAGTTGTGGTGAAATTAAAATATTACGATTTCTGCTGCACAAAAATTTCATAAGGCAATCTTTATATGTACATGTATATGGAGAGACGGGATACAATAGAGTGGAAGGTACGGGAGAAGGCTGGGATAGCTGACAGATTTGATAGGACGAAATATAAATGCACGTTATAAGACGGGATGGATAATAAAGAGAAAGGACGGGATGGATTTTAAAGAGACTGAACAGGCGGATGAGACGGGATTGAGCCGGACAGTAGGACAGCTACGTCAAGTTTAGGTATACAAGAGTTTATACGAAAAATAACATGTATTTGGTGTGGAGTGGAATCAAAAAATATATGCACCCAGACGAAGCTGGGCCGGGCCGCTAGTTAATAATAAGTCAATTAATTATTTTAAACAGGGACCGAAACCGGTTGTACATAACGGTACCGGTATCGACCAATTTCGGTTACCTCTAAGATTTAGGTAACCCTTATGACGGTAACCAATGCAAATTATAAAGGTTACCCTTATATACGGTAACCGATTTAATACCGGTAACCTAAAAAAGACCTTGACGGTAAAAGAGAGCGCATTGGAGAATAGTTACTCATTTCCATATTGCATACCAAATAAAATATATTATACTTGGCGTGTTGTTTACGCAATATCCCTGGAATCGTTTCATTTTACTTGCGGTGTAATTGTGTCGAAAAGAAAAGGAAATGAGTAAAGGCAAGAATTTGGTGTAATGGGATACTGTATAGTAAAGACATTTTTATATCTCAGTATTTTTAATTTAATAAATAAATAGATAGATACCTAAATTCACATAAATAATATTATTTAGTACAAAAACCCTATATTTTTAAATTATAAAACATTAAAATAAGATAAACCACGTCCCGAGCAAATGACCTTGAGCATTTACGTCTTTCTAATGCCTTCTATAAACGACGTCGTATTCGGTTGCGTCCGCCGACGTATAAAGGAGGTGATTTGTGCGTCTGTTGTAGGTATTTAACGTCCACAGATGCGTCCGCCTCGAATCCGATTGATGTCGGTTTTTGTGGGACGGATCAAAGGGTTTTGGTGTGTACGTCCGACTTCTGTCCACAAGTCTTCGCTTTTTTTACCATCGCACCACACTTGACCGCAGTAGAGTTCATTCGAGGGGGTTAACGTCACCCGCGTCCGTAGGCTTTGACTCTAGATTCCCTACACTTGACCCCTGGATAGAGCCAAATGAGTGACACAGTTCGTGGTGGTAGGACCCGGTGCCCATTTGGCCTTCTTAGTTCCCGAACTTAAGCCATTCGTTGCTTCTTCACCAATCCCATCCTTTCAACCATGACAGTGCAATTAAACAGAGCAGGTCCTTCAGCGGTGCATAACCCCACCACCGCGTTCACAATGGAGTTCACTAACATCCGCGGACCCCATACGAACTTCAATGCCGTCCATCTTGAGACGGCCCGGCCTGCTTTGCTCTTCCTTACCTTGAGATGCAGATTCGTTGTCCGGCCGATGATTCTTACCTGTTGTATCCCGGTTATTCGCATGAAGTAAACTTCAAGCCTAAAGCCGGGGTATGTTTGTGTGTTCGGTCGGACATCTGCTGTCGCCGTTTGCACTACATGGAGGACCCCTCCTTCTCCGCTCTGTGGGTGCAAGTGGATCTAGATTCCCTGAGCTTTATCTACGTGTGCCTTTACAGCTCTCACCACGGCGACGATGAGGCGACTCGGCTGTTCAGGTATCTTAGCCAGGCGGCTGATGACGCGCAAGCGCAGTTCCCGTCGCCCGAAATGGTGGTCTTGGGGGATTTCAATGCTCATCACGAACTGTGGCTAGGACTGATCATGCTGGCAGAGCTGCCCATGCATTCGCTCTGACTCATGACTTGACACAACTGGTGAACTAGCCCACCAGGATCCCGGATGAGGCGAGTCATGCGCCTTCTCTGCTGGACCTTCTGCTGGCGAGTCACCCAGCCGGGTATCGTGTGACCGTTAGTGCGCCTCTAGGCACTTCCGATAACTGCCTGGTTGGGTCGTCATTACCTTTCGCATCACCACCATAATCCGTGCAGATTAAGCGGAGGGTCTGGCATTACTCGTGGCAGATTGGGATGGTATGCCGGAATATTTCGCATTCATCTCTTCGGATCAGGAGTCGTGCCATGAAGGATCCCAATATCAGTTCCCTCAAATAAGCCTACAACCAAGGCTTGTAAGACGGCCTTGGTTAGGGTGGATGCCCAGCGCGTTAGCAGGATTGGGCTTGCGTTGGCCAATCACCCAACTAGCAGTCATGCTTATTGGAGTTTGGCCGGGGCCGTTCAATCTAACTTCTGCCGTCCAGCGTTGCCACTGCTGAGGTACCCAGAAGGGTCGCTGGCCCACAAGCCGCAAGAGAAGGCTGCCTTGCTGGCAAATCTCTTTGCGGCTAATTCCCGCGTCGAAGACCGTAGTTCCCAGACGCTGCCCACACTGCCTGATTGCGGTTTCTCAATGGCGGATATTCGCATCAGGCAGTGTGATGTGCAGTGTGAGTTACGGTCTCTCGATGTGCGGAAAGCCAGTGGTCTGGATGGGATAGGATACCAGCCGTGGTTTTAAGAGCTTGTGCAGCCAAGTTGTCTCCTGCACTGACTTGCCTCTACCGAGCGTCCTACCGCACAGGTGTTGTGCCGGAATCTTGGAGGGAGGCCAATGTGCAGCCGATCCCAAAAAAGGGTGATCGGTCGGACCCTACCAATTACCGCCCTATCGCTATCACCTCAGTGATGTGTAAGGTCATGGAGCGGATCATAAACGCTCAATTGGTCCGCTACCTGGAGGATCACTCGTTGATCAGTGACCGACAATACGGATTCTGTCAATATCGATCGACGGGTGATCTTCTAGCGTTTGTCCTGCATCGCTGGAGTGAGGTGATTGACCGGCGTGGCGAGGCTCTTGCTGTGAGCCTCGACATAGCCAAGTCATTTGATATAGTCTGGCACCGTGGTCTTCTTTCTAAACTTCCAGCATACGGTCTGCCCGGCAACCTGTGTTCGTGGATTTCCGGCTTCTGCTTGGGCGTAGAATACGTGTAGTCGTCGACGGACACGCTTCGGCGCTCATGTCGGTAAATGCCGGAGTTCCAGACAGACAATAATAAATATGAACAATGTGATTACCACAAGGCACAGACATCATATTTTAAAATAGATATGGATTTGTGGTGATTACTATTACTTTTTCGTTATTAGTGTCAACTTTATTACACCCTTGTACATTACATTTAGATGAATTTGTTTCTTTTTGGTAGGTAAAATATGCATAAACCATTGACGTGAAATATATGGACGGGGCGGAGAGTACAAAAAGTGTTGTCACGAAAGTGGCCCGTGGACCAATGCAGCGGTTGTGACGTCACAGCGCACCGGTCTGTAAGTCGTCGACAAATGCCTAATTGTATCGTGCGTGGGTGCAATAAAGTTGACCAAAAGTTCACATAAAAAAAGATAACATTTCTTATTACCGCTAAGTAAAAATTATATAACTTTAAGTCAATAAACATTTATTTTAGCATTATTGAAAAACGATTTCATGGCCGCCATTGACGCAAAAATCCAACAGATGGCGCGATTTTCACAGGCATCTTTTTGACGTACCCAATGTACTGAAGGGCCTATCCTTAGTTTTTAAATCAATGGCATAAACATGATTTTTTAACTTTCGTCCCATTTTCAAAGTTTCATATAGGTAATCCGATTCCAAACCAAACAAATAATTCAACACTCCCGTGCGACGTGCGTACTGAATGAAATATCAATTAAGAGTCTCAAAATTCAAAAATCGCAAAGAACGCGTCTGCGTATGGTCTGCGTCGAATCAGTGCAAGTTACAACATGCACCAATCGGGGCGACGGCCTTGAGGTCGTGTTTGGTCGACGAACGGCGCAGCGACGCTTTGACTTTTGCCGACAACGCTTGAAACATAGAGGTAATCCTTATTTCGCTTACCGGTATGATACCGGTTAAATTCTAGGAATCTAATAAAATTGGCGTATATTAAAAATACCGGTATTTTTTTTTTCGGTTCATACCAAAAATACCGGTATTTTCGTTACCGTTTTCGGTCCCTGATTTTAAACTAACAGTATTTATTATTATTTTTAGTTATTAGTTTTATTATTTTTTTGGCACTCAAAGCACCATCTCTTAATACTTAAAAAAAAATCATCTGGTTTGTGTCAGCTTAACATAAGATGGCTCTAATTAGGACCATAGGAATAAATTAAAAGGGAGTTCACTCCCAAGACAGCGATATTCACAGATTACATATGTCATATGCAATTGACCACAGACAAAAGAGATGGATGAGTTAATTTAAATGTTGCCAGCAATAAAACAATACAGTTTAATGTCGTGGTAATTGCAACACTAATTTGACGTTTGGTGTTTTTTGAGGTTATATTTGTTTACAAATAACAGAAATAATAAATTTTCGCTGTAAAATTTACGAATAACCATATATTATTTTAATATAGGACAGGACATACTAAAAAGAAACAAGTATTCACAGTCTAAATAAAAAATGGTTTACTTACATTTTCCATCCAATTTGACCGAGGAGGAATTGATGTTACAAGCTAAATACCAAAAGTTGAAGAAGAAAAAGAAAGCTTTACAAGCATTAAAGGCGCCTAAACAAGAGCCTGAAAAGCCGATATTACCCAAAAGACCTACTGAGGCTCGGGATGCACGTGAAATAGCGCGAAAATTAATAAAAAGTGGCGCTATTCAAGCCATAAAGAGTCCTCCCCCACAACCTCAGAATGCTACTTTCAAACGACCACGAGCAGGTAATTTATTACTGACATGTACAGAAATCTAAGTATGGACATCACAATAATTTCCAAAACATTCACTTTGATATTACTAGAAATAGATTATATTGACCACCTTGTAGTTTATTTTTGGTGACTAATAATATATCTTGATAGCTTAATTCTGGCGATGTTTGGGTCTTCATTGTAAAATTGTATGGAGCCTTATTCATAGAGAGTTATAAAATCTATTTTCGTTATTGAATGTTTTGTAGCTCCAGACTTTGAATTTAGTTTAAGCAAAGGTTTGATACATAAAATAGGTTTTAAAAACGTCTGTGAATTAGACTATATGTGTTGACTTATAATGTTTATGATTATAGGAAGGGAAAGGAAACTAAGTGGATCTGCAGGCACAGCAGGAGGTGTAGCATCCTATCAGCCATTCAGTGCGTCACAAGAACCTCCACCACCAGAAGAAAAACCTGCACCCAGAGTCAAATATCTTTATGATTCATTTGTAACTAGCCGAGATAAGTAAGTAGCAATATGCATTACACTCTAGCTAGAATACTGACATTTTCTTTAGGTGTTACTAAGGGATGTTGTTATGATGATGATGATGTTGGAAGATGTTACATTGCATTACAATGACAATATTTATAATGTAAAAAAAAACATTGATGTTCTTAGTGCAGAAATAAGAAACTTTGTGGGATTTCTTGCTGGTTCAAGCCACTTTTGCAGTCATCACGACAGCCTTTGTGGTGCAGTTGGTTAGGTTATAGGACCGCTCATGGACTACAGTCCAGCAACACAGCAAAACCAAACAATGCTATAAATTACAAATCAAAGCTTGGAATAGGCTAATATTTATATTGTTAAAAGTTGGTAGTAGGAGTAATAGAAAAGGATGCAACCTGCATGACATGCCATCAACATCCATAAGTTATATGCATGTGAAAGAGACAATGAGTGTCCCCACCGCACCATTAACAATATTTATATCTCAGTCATTTTACATCCAACTTTGATGTTGTTTTCAAATATATGTTTTTTATAAGCAATACTTTTTAGGATTCATTACAAACTGTTCAAAATCAAATCTTGGACACAACCCTATTCCCTATTCCCTATTCCATCCTGAAATATAAGATATTGAAAATGAAATGTTTCTTTTTGTTCTGGCTTAGCACCTGGTAATGAATGCAATGCTATCTAGACAGATATTGAGTGCAGACAGCTATTACCTATCACGGAACTCAAGTATCCCAGCCTCAATAACACTTAGACACACACCCAGGACTATAAAAAGGAGTGAACATATATGCTTATATATGCTTATTGTCAATTTGTTTAAATTATTGCAGAGAAGAGAAGAATCCACTCCAACAAAAAGCAGGTGGTGATACTCCTACCCCAGCCGTGAATCGTAGTTGCACATTGCAAGTAACTGGAGCGCGGATCACTGAAGAAGTATTGAGACGGCGCCTTACTACCTTTGAACCATTCACATTCGCTCAGGACACTGATGAAGAAAAGTAAGTGCTTATTGTTTGTAATACAAAACTTTGTATACAAACTTTGTGTCTAACGTTATTAAAATTGACTGCAGTGACAAATTTATTGATTACCTATAGATATTCTTTCTACCTATAGATTTTCTACAAAATTGTAAGCGTAATCCTTTTTTTGTCATCGATAGTATTGAACATTTATTTATTCGAGGTAAGCGTGATTTTTCTATGACATTTAAATTGGTCCCTAAACTCTGCCCTAATATGAGTGAACTCTTATCCAGGAGCTATTAATAAAAAAGCCTAATCCAAGTACTCTGTGTCTGTTTGCAGAGTATTTCTAACTTTCGACAGCCCTGACATATCGGGTCACGCCCAAGCGGCTATAGAAGCGTTTGAGGAGGGCTGGCGCGTGACGTCAGCGCGCAGGCCTCCGCAGCAGCCCGGCGCGTGGACCCCCGCCACCAACACTCGCAACGCACCACCTGTTAAAGATTCTAAACGTACTCTACTCACTTACGACGATATGTTTGAATAAAGAATAATAAAAATATATTCCAATGTTGTTTACCATGTTATATATAGGTAATGTGGTTGGCAAATTACCTACCATATGAATGTTTTGCTTGTCAATTTACCTTATATAAGAATACTGTAATTCTTTACGTACATGATTACTCATTATCATGTACGATGTATGTATATGTTAATGTATGTATATTATCCAGTTTTTGACGGAATTCAAAATTTGTTTTAATTAATATAAATATAAAATAAATTGTATCAATTTCAATTATAAATATAAGTAAAATTATATAATGTGTATATTTTCAAATTTAAAATCCATATAAAATAGCTCTATGATCAACATTGTCCTGAACTTCTTAAGAGCGTTTACACCTTGCGCGCAAAGTCAACTATAGGCATTTCTTCGTTTAATTTCACGCACACATAGGCGACCAAAGCTGTGTGCGTAGAGCTGCCGCGTCGGCTCGCTGTAAAATCAGATCAACCAACTTTGATCCGTGCGCTTCAAATATTTAATTGAAATGCAACGTATGATTTATACATTGGTAATATAATGTAATAAAAATATTTTATTTACATTATAAGTAGACAAATATTACTTTACGAGTAATTAACAATACAAATTTAGGTACTAATCATATTATCGTTATTAATACATTGTTAAGTTGAATTCAAATCAGTGTTCAATCAGTAGACACTGCGGACGTTTTATCAATGATTTCGTGTTCAAACCGACACGCACTCGTTCGAACACAGGAATAGTTAGGGACCATACAACCCCTTACAACTACGAAACATATTGAATTTCAAATTACAGTACGTAACATAATTTAGCCTCGCAATTACATTTGTCGCAATGTATTAAATCAATGATCTACTAATACCTATGCTAGAAGAAACGATGTCATAAGTATAACCCAGTTGCTATGTGACGAGCTGTGTCGTTTTCGATACTTTTCAATCCACGTTAAAAGATGTCATAATTATTCTAATACCATTTTTTTCTATACAGCGCTGCTATCTAAAATATCGTAGTACGCATATCTAATAACAATAATAAATTGTATTTCTTTAAAATTAATATACTAATCTAAACTAAAATTTAATACTAATCTAAAATTTAGTAAGTTAGTCTAAAATACTATTAAACTCATTATGAAACTATGGTTGCCATGGTAATGGAACGCAAATCACTAGTACTGTGTATGCTTTTTTTATTCTATTAAATGGGAAGAGGAACAAATATAACAACTTTTATAATTATCGATATGACGATGCTATTAAACAAGGTTATTTTGTTCTGAGTATTCAAATTTTAAGAGGAGGTTCAGAATCATGAGTATAGTCCATTAGTGAATTAAAATATACTGGGTGGAATCGCTTATCGTCCGGAAAATTTAATAGTGTATTGTGTATGTGACATTAACGTTATATACGAGATTTATTATTCAAAACTACAAACTATCCCATAAACAACATCAGTACAAGATGTCCCCAAAACACATATTATCTAAATCACCCTACACTTAAAAGTGCAACGACTTGTCAATACTCAGGCGCGCGAGTGTATGGGTCACGCCACACAACAGCAGCTGACTGTCGCGCATCGACCTTGAACTTACTTTGCGCCTATTTATCGGTATTATTACTCTAAATATTACCATATAACATTTTGATTTATTTAGAATTTTAGTGTGTTAGGATCATTTAAGTAAATGTAGTTGTTGCTAAGTTGTTAAGATTTACATTATTATTTTCATAACGTACCTACTACCTTAGAAAAAGCTGCATATGTTTTTATTTAAACGTTTTAATAAAGTCGAGAATGGACGACTTCGCTGTCGAAGGTCACGGATTCTTGCATGATTAGGAAGTCTGAACTTACCATTATCGAGTAGCCCCGGATAAGTCGTTAAAATAGTTCTTGTGCTGGGAACTCGTGGATTCATCATTCATGATACCATTCCTACGCAAAGGCTGCAGATATTCTGGATCTGCATACATCCTTCTTGCATGACCCAAGTTTTCATTGGGTCGAACATACATGTCATTATTGTCACATACTCACTGTTCGTGTAATCACTCATTTTGACCACAAGAAACTAACCAATAACCAAAATAATTTCATACAACGTCACTCGGTACCGAATTTCGCACGACTGAGGAAGTGCTTGAAGGTGTCGGCGGTGCGGGAGCGGGCGGCGCGGCGCGGCGGCACGCTTTGTACTTGCGCTTGCGGCGGCGCAGCGGTGAGGGCGGCGCGATCAAAGGATTTTATTACTTAGATTTAGAAGTTTCTACTCGAATTAATATTGTATAAAGTAGGGTAACAATAATGTGTATTTATGAAGATTTTTTTCATTTATGTCATCTTTCTCTAAACAACGTTGTTTTATGAATAACTTATTCTAAATTAGTAACTAATAGTGGTAAATTAATTTTACACTACATAAACAAAAACATAAAAAAAATAAAATAAGTATGCCAAAGTGTTCTAAATCATGTACTTGCCATGCCCAATTTTTTTCGTGACGATAAGCGATTCCACCCAGTATAGGGCACAAATGCATGACATATTATTGAGAAACTATAGCTTTAATATCGATTTGATGCATGTCTCTGTTAAATTTTCTTTAAGATAATAGCTATGTTCCACGTGTCGGTTTTATAGGTGTACTAGCGGTCAGACCCGGCTTCGCCCAGGTGCGAATAGCTTTTGAGTCCAGTATTGAATTAGCAACAACATATTATTTCGCGTACTAACTATATTTTTCCCGCGCACCGTCGTCTATATTTCCCGTCCCGTTATATCCGGTTTATGTCTCGTCTCATTCAGTCCCAAGATGAAATTTTAATTATCATTTATTGTTAAATTTCTTTATATACAATATTTTGTAATTGTGATATTGATTTGTTGGTGGGAGAAGTGGTGGGGGGCGCCCGACGTGAGGGCCCAGTGGTAGCATGCGCGTGAGCTGCGCGCGGTACTGGACATTGCTTACTTTATTTTTCTAAAATAAAGAATTTTTCTAACATAAATGTAGCCTAAGTTACTCCTTATTATATCAGCTACCTGACAATAAAAGTCCCGTCAAAATCGGTCCAGCCATTTCAGAGATTAGCCCGAACAAACAGACGGACAAAAAATTTTTAATATAATTTTCGGCATATGTATCGTGTATATAACGATATGTAGTAGGACATTTTTTAAATTTTCAATTTACATACAGACACTTCAATTTTATTTATATGTATAGAAGATAAGCGCATCCTAAAAAAACAATTATATATTTTCCAAACAGCCTAAAAAACAACAAACTTAATTATAGTTTCACGCTATAACATTAGTATTGTTCCAGTCAACTTTCCAATATGTTGTTTCCTTTTATTGCTTAGAAATGACTTAGTTTTATTTCTCATTATATTATCTGAAACATAATTTATACTAACAACAAAATCATTGTAGGTAATAAAAATAAAATAAAATATTTTACTACCAAAGTACTAAGGTGTGGCATTCGCAGTACACGCGTGGCTATTTTTACTACGCACGACAACGATCAACTGCAGCCAGGCCGGAGCGACGAGCGATACGTCCTCCCTCTAGAAGGCCTTGCGGCGGTCTGATTTGTTGCAGGTCGGACAGCGTGTTTTATAGTGGTTTTTAAAATATTTGTAGAAAACATGAAAACTAATTTGACTGTAATATAAAAATGTTAATTTATTGATAAGATGTTCTTCTATTATAATATGCAATTGCTATAAAAAAATATGTACGATAAGTTGGTGAAAAAAAATATGTTCTTGACGGGAGTTTCTGAATAATTTTGCATTGTTTAAATTTTTATTTTTCAGGAACTAAACACAAAAAGATTATTTTTCTTAGCAAAATCCCTCCATAAGGGTCCTATTAGTCCACCAATATTTTTATTTTCATCTTATATTTAGTGATTTCGGATATCTTAAGCTTCTAAATTGCCATTCGAGGCCTAAATATCGAAACCTGGGTTCAGTAATCCTTATAGTATTCACAAATTATCTATCAATATATAATGTTCTCCACCAAAATCCCTAGATGACAACATTTTCTAAAATTAGTATTAGTTATATTTCCTTTAAATTGTTTATTGGTGGATATTAACTCGTTTGAAAAGTCCTGTTTTTAAGCCAAAAAGCGCGCGGAAGGTATAAACGCTCTTAACCATGGATGTCACCACCCAATTTTAAAAATACTGGCCGGATTTAAGAAATAGGTGATTCAAAATAGATATGTTAAGAATCTTACAATATATAAGAAGACTCTATATATATTTGTTGTTCGGTGTCGGTTTTCTGTAAGGTAGGTTTCCACAACCAATCTTATAATTATTTAACTATCTTTATTGCTAATTAAGTAATCAAATAAGTTGGATTTATTTACAAAGACCTTATATTATATAAGTTCTTCTTTCTAATAGGGTATTTGACTCCATTTTTATTGTATTTATCAAAAGGTCTAAATTCTAACAAACAAAGAACTTTGTAAACCCATTCAGAATTAAACAGGGTCGGTCAAAAAATGAATGAAGCCGTCTAAGTTTATGTAAATGCCATAGTATACATACATACATAAACTTACACCTTTTCTCCAGAAGGGGGGACGAGGTGCTACCAGGACACCCACATTTCACTTTGGGTTCCGTCCCACGATGTAATAACTGGCGAGCCTATCACCACATCAAGCACAAATTCCTGACTCCAGGCTGATAATCTAAAAATTCAATATTGCAACCATACCATCGTACAACAAGGGTTTTCTAACGCTTACAATTTTCAAAGTACTACTAAAAGTGCAATCAGAATGACCCAGAAACTGCAACAGTCGCTTTGTCTGAGTAGAAATTACTTTGTTATTGGGTATGTGAACGTAATGACGAGAAACTTCATTTATTTAGTGAGTACAAGTTAACCGTGAGTCATCATACGCGGAATGGACAAGTTTAGTAATGACCAGTCATTAGTCATTCGTCAGTACAGAGGTTTCGCATTATGCATTCGATAACAGTATAACTTAGCGTCAACACGATTATATAAATCCGATCCTGTTGACCTTTCGTCACTTTATATTCTATTCACGCATGTGCTAGTTGTTTGTCTATTGTAAAATTGAATTAAAAATGGGTTCCAAAGTTTATTTGTGTTTAATGATGGTTCTCTCAATTTATATTGTGAAATCGCTGGCGTTTCCGAGAGACAGCACTGCATTTCAAACGGAGCACAATGGAATTTCTAATGATCATGCAGTTATAACACAGAAGGCAGAAACAGTCGCCCCAACTGTTGCAGGTGAGTTATTTGTTCTAAAAAAAAATATAATTGTTTTGAAAGGATTTATTTTATCGATCAATCGTTGCAGCATTTTAAAGGCCATGACATTGTTTTGCTATTGATTTTATTATTATAAGTTGGGGATATTGCAGTGATATTTTTTAAAATTTGTAGTTGAATTCTTATGACCTAAATTCTTATTAGCGGATTTCAGAATTTTAATTAAGGTCTCCCGATTGAAATAAGCAGGAGAATGTATTTGTTGTATTATGGAATATTGTTTATAGCAAAGCGAATGCGTGATCAGTTAGATGTTTCTGGAACAAAAGATAGGTACCTATTTTCTATTGTATTCTAAGACGGCAGAATAATTAACATGTATGTGACATGAATAAAAAACGGAACAATGTTTCATTGTGTGACGATTATTATATTGATTAATACACTATTAAAGGGCGTGCTAATTGACTTTCAATATCTACATGACTCCGAAAAGTCAGAGATGGGTCCTGGGATTAGAACCTGGGAATACCTTTTCGTCATGCTTATCCGGTCCGTTACCTACAAGTTGTAGGTTGTAGTTGTAGGCTATAACCACCACTGTATCGGCCAATATACGTCCCACTGCAGGGTAGGGGCCTCCTCAATAATCGAGAAAACGATTAAGGGTGGTTAGGCCATACAGTCCACCACGCTGGCCTACTCGGGTTAGCGGACTTACTATAAAAAATCGTACAAATTCGCTATAGTATGCAAGGTTTCCTCACGATGTTTTCCTTCACCGTTCGTTAAAGTGCAGGTTGATTGACTATCAGCCATCACTTACTTCCTTGTACCGTGTGTTTGTTATTTATATTGTTTATTTCCTTATTTTTGCAGAACCAAAGATTCCTGGACGAATTGCGTGTCAATACGATGAAGCAACCGAAGACTTTATTTGTCAAGAGCATTGTGTACCTAAAGGATATTCCTACGGATTGTGTGTCAGTAAAACTTGCAGTTGTATATGAAATATGAGAATGACTGAGATAAAAAGCTAGTCCACAATAACCGTTGTTTTCATTTTTTATTATTCATAAAAAATTGTCTATTCTACAAAATTTAGGCAGAATTGTTAATCAAGAGCTTAAATATGTTATAAAAACACTTGATCGTTCATAAGTTGATAACTTCCAAAGCCTCCATGATCGGAACAAACAACAAACTTCTGCTTTTAAAAAATGAGGAAAAACTGGCAGCCACGGGCTCTTGTTCTAAAAGTGTCGCAAGAAGTGTAGTCAAATGGAGGAAATTTCAGATCCGTATGAAGAATTAGTCTCACTATGCAATCAAAAAGTCGAATAGAAGCTACGGTCAACAACTACGGATTTACGCATCGATCACTTTAATCGGATTTTAAAATCACCTTCCGCTTTCTCTCGATTTTCTCTGATGATTTTGTTGTTTTGAAGGTCCTGGTTATTTTTTACCCATCCTAATCCCCCCATCCACCCCTTAATCAATCGATGTATGACCAGGAAAAGGATCCATACGAGCGATCAAAATTTTTTTTCTTATCGTTCACTGGCGTTTGAGTTGAAATAATAAATTGATAGTAGAAAAATACGTCGCGGAAGCGGACGCATGCATCTGTCTCGTCAAATGTATAATTAATATTGAACTAACCATTCACAGCATGGTAGGACACGCCCTTTCGAATGAGACTATCTACTCCACTTTAGGAGAGCTTATAGTGGCCGTGAGGAGCGCATTATACGAGGGGTGATCAAAAAGTAATGATAAACGGGTAATTCTAATAAAGATAAAAATTAAAAAAAAAAACATTTCGCTTCTTCAGTCCTTCACCACTTCCCAGCTAAAAAATTGTATAAATAGGACGTCATTTAGAGGAGCTACATTCATTTGAATACCAGCAGTCGGAGCGACAACACGAAAATGGAGAAACACGAAGTGAGATGCGTCATCAAGTACCTCTGTTTGAAAAAAATGTCTACCAAAGAGGTACACGCCGATTTGGTGGAGACACTGGGGGACTCTGCTCCTCCATATTCTACGGTGGCACGGTGGTGCAAAGAGTTTAAGTTGGGTAGAACATCCACAGAAGATGAACATCGCGAGGGACGCCCAACCTCGTCCCTCACGGAGGAAAACGTGAAAAAAATCGAAGATATCGTGTTAGCAGACCGAAGAGTAACCATCAGACATTTAGCTGAGGTCACAGGGATCTCATATGGCAGCATCCAAAACATTTTGACCAGCAAAATGAATATGAAGAAGGTCTCCGCGCGTTGGGTCCTGAGAATGTTAACGGACGAACAAAAGAAAAAGCGAGTTGACATTTCAAGAGCCAATCTTGCAAAGTTCCAGGCTGACCAAGAATTATTTTTGTCACGATTTGTGACCATGGACGAAACATGGATCCATCATTTTGATCCGGAGACCAAACAACAATCGATGACTTGGAAAAGGCCATCCACACCGACTCCTAAGAAGTTCAAAGTCTCGAGCTCGGCGGGCAAGGTTATGGCGTCCGTTTTCTGGGATGCTCAGGGAATCATAATGGTTGATTACCTAGAAAAGGGAGCTACTATTACGGGCTCCTACTACGCTGATCAAATAAGACGACTGCGAGACGCCATAAAGGAAAAAAGACGGGGCAAACTCCGAGCGAAAGTCCTGTTTCATCAGGACAACGCTCCTGCACACAGAGCCGAAGTTGCGATCGCTGCCATTCGAGAAGCAGGCTTCGAACTGGTCGAACACCCGCCCTATTCTCCAGATTTAGCCCCCAGCGATTTTCATTTATTTCCTAGGCTCAAGGAACACCTCAGGGGCAAGAAATTTGAGGATGATAGCGAGGTGATGGATGCTGTAGAGGCATTTTGGGATAGTCAAGATACAGATTTTTTTTTAAAGGGTATTTTAGGTTTGGAGAAACGTTGGACTAAATGTATCGACTTGTTAGGAGACTATGTAGAAAAATAAATTAAATTTAAACTACAATCGTTGTTTTTTTATACTTATTATCATTACTTTTTGATCGCCCCTCGTAAATAAAGTTTCCGCACCGCACCCTTTATATTGCTCTTATACAAAACTGCAAGGAACGAATCGGTACTTTTTGGTATCAACGGAAAAAAATAATACGGGTATTTTTAAAGGTAACCCTTATACACCAATTATCTTAGATTCCTAGAATTTAATCGATATCATACCAGTAACCGAAATAAGGATTACCCATGGACACAGACTAAGTAGAAACTTGTGATCACGCTTGTGACGATCAGCGCGTGTAACATAGAGGTAATCCCATGTGTGTGTATACCGCCGTGTCTTTACTAAACATTATGGCACCTCACCACACACTTACCTTTACTCATTTCATTTTATTTTTAACATAATTACACTGCAAAAATAACCTATTCGAGCGACAAGTATGATATTTATTTGTTATGCAATGGTGAAACTATTATCTAATGCGATCCGCGTTTTCTTTTGCAGTCAAGGTATTTTTAGGTTACCGGTATTAAAACGATTACCGTATATAAGGGTAACCTTTATAATGTGTCATAGTGGTTACCTAAATCTTGGGGGTAACCGAAATTTGTCGATACCGGTACCGTAATTTATAGTGGGTTTCGGTCCGTGCAAAACTGCGAATCGGCGCGATGCGCATTCGCAATGTAGAAAACTGCGACACGAATTGCTGCGATGCGAATTCGTGCAACTAGAAGTGTCCCTTGCACGCTTCTGGTGACGCTTATTGCTGAAAATATTAAGGAAAAACAAACCAAGAAGCAGGAATGCGCGATGCGAATAAATTTGCAAGTTGTTTCGATGTGTCGTAGGAGGTCATAGATATTTAAGATGCGACGTCGCTATTTTTGTTTGAAAAAATGTATTAAAGCGATAGTTTAGTGTGTAGTACATATTCAACTGTGCTGCGTTTATATATTCTACATCTACATATATGGGTACATCAACTCACCACTAGAAACCATTACTCAACTGCAATTGGTATGTTGGTAGTTGGTACGGAATTAGTTACAGTACTAGTCTTGCGTCAAAAGGAAAACTGTAAAGCTCTCCTTTCAGTACCCCGGAGGAGGTTGTAAAGAGTTGTCAGTGTCACTGAATTACTAGCCCGGCATCCTGCGGATACAAGGTCCGATCCAGATCGTTAAAAAAACCTACACCGCATATCGCCCCCCCGAAACCTACCTTGGCCGTCGCGCGAATTTCGGGCAGGACTGGTTATCTCAGGGCGAGAAGTGCCCCAGTTTCTACACTGTGGTCGTCTAGCGCAGAACCAGGACGCTTGCTGGTCTCTTATTGGGGAACAAAGTTGCTACCCATTTAAGTCTAGATATGCTCTAAAATGTGTTATGGCTGACAACAAATGCTAGACCAGTGGTTTTGATTTTCATACAAAATTTCATTCCTTATTTCAACAGTCTTGGTGACTTTTCAAAAGTAGGTCATGCGATTATTTTCGTTTAAAATAAGTAGCTGAAATACAAATTTTCATATTAATAACTTCAGCGGTTTTGATTGCCATACAACATTTTAATCCTTATTATCACCCCTTTATGGTTAATTTTAAGAAAAGAAAGTCGGAAATTATTTTTGTTTCTAAATGATTAACGAAATTGCCAAGATTGACATTTGCAAGTATAACTCGGAATAACATTTGTAGCGCACATAGGATTGATGGGGATTTATAAGTTTTAAAAATGTTGTAATGGTAAACCCAAGCTTTGGCTCTTGGCCAATATTTGGCTGTCTGAATTTTTGTTATTTTAAATGCCTATATTAACCAGACTATTATATAATTTATATAGATAAGTTTGAGTTTTCATGTTGGTTGTACGTACTACGCTCATGAGGAGTGTGGGAATAAGTGCATTGAAGAAACTTACCTAAACAAAATATATATTAGGTTTTCAAATTAGAAGTTATCAAATGATAAAATAAATTCGTATAATAATACTTTATTCAAATATAATAGTATTAATTAATATCTACTTATTAAATAATAGTTAAATGTTACCTGAGTTCCTGACACTAGGTCTAATTAAAATTATAATGAAATTCTTTATTCACCAAAGTAGGTATTCTATTATATTCGTTTTTTAACCCATTCAATGCGGCAACAAATTTTGCTCTCGCTACCCAAATGCGGCATACTCTTTAACGTAAACGCCGATCGGCGTGCGCCGCCCCTGACGGATCAAAAATAAAACGCCAATCGGCGTTTTCAGCACTTCGTTAAGAATTTCAATTTATTCATTTCGAATTCATGGGATTTCTCCAGTAGTACGCTGTAATTATTGCAATAAGGACTGTTTTTAGTAAGTAGCAGAATTAATTTAATTATTTTAGCCAGTTTTATATGAGATTCGTGACGATTTGTTGATATAAATTTGAGAAAACGAATATCTGCAGTTTTTTTATAGATTATGGATTTTAATGGTGAGTAATTCTCTTTATTTGATAAATATTTCTATTGTGCTCTCCCGTCGTACAAAAATACTTGTTTTAAGCATAAAAAAGATATTATTGATAACTTCGAATACTATCAGGGGTTGCAAACTATTTTTTTTTTATTTCATTATAATTAAATCTCAATACATAGTTAGTGTATAGGCACTTATTATTATTAAAATTATCAAACGAATTTAGTTATAAATAAAATATTTCAAAATAATTTAATAATATATAAGTAAATATTTTCTCTCAATCTTCTTGATTGAAAACGTATACATAACTGGGTGTCGTTAAATAGACAGAATTGATTTCAGTGTAATGGATAAAATTTGATGGTTTGAAATTTACTATTTTTCGCACTTACGTGGGAATATAAATCATATTAAAATACCGCGAGAATATCCGTAAAATATAGTTTTATTACGTTGATTTTTTATGCAGTTCTTCTTTTTCAGAGAGAAAACATTCCTATTCGCCTAATAAATTAATTGTTATATTGTTTGGGATGACATTTACTTATCTCAGTCGGTAGTACAGAAAAGGAAAAGTGAAAGTTCAAATAAAAAGGTTAAAAAATAATTAAAATATCGGGATGTGATAATTGCCAGATTATCAATAAAATATTGACAAAAAAGATAAACGAAATATATTATTTGTTAATTTCGCATTTTGCTCACTATTTTTACGCAGCAAAACCTACTTGTTTAAGACACTGTGCAGGACCAAGGAAAATAGGGATTCATGTATAATGTAAATAAGACTAGCGGTCCCATCTTCGTCCGATTGTACATAGTTTTTAAACCAGTCCACATCAAAAACATATTATTTCGTGTAATAACTACAGGTATATGAATTAAATAATAACACCCAACAGTCACATACATGGTCCTGACCCCACACTAAGATCGAGTCTTGTGTCGTGGGTATCAGGAACTACGAGACACTTTTCGGTCTCACAAACACCCAGACCCGAAAGAAATATTTGTGGGCCACACAAACATTTCTCGCGGTGCAGAGATCAAACCCGCGGCATCTCGTTACACAGGCGGCGTCTAACCACCTGCGCCACGGAGGTTGTCAATGAATTCCCCGAATGTGAATTTCCCGAACACTGTCGATTATATTTCCCGTCCCGTTATGTCCCGTTCTGTTCCGTCTCTCAGTCTTATGACGAAAAACTTGCAATCCTCGAATTGGGAGCGACCCATTCTAATTTTAAAAAGTAGCAAATATTTATATTTGAATTCCTGACTGCTGTAATATTCCCGTAGGATGACCCCCGGGAATAATACATTTTTTCGGCCTAAAAACTAACCTATGTGTCAAACGAGGGTGACAGCTATCCCTATAAATAATTTCATCAAAATCGGTCGAGCCGTTTTTGTGTGAAAGAATAACAAACATCCATACACCCACACATCCATCCACACTCACAAACTTTCACATTTAACTTACTTATAAGTTTGTTTAATAGAATAAATAAATATGATATTGATGTTTTTATTACCAATAGTTGTGAATCCCTGGAAAACGCCGATTGGCGTTTGCCGCACCTGAGTAAGAAAACTCAACTTTTCTAGAACTGAAATATCCAGAAACTATTTGTAACAGGCTTTTCACTGATAAATTATAAACACATTGGTCCATATTTTATAATTAAAACTACAAATTTGGGTAAAATATAAAACAACTCTACATTACGCCGATCGGCGTTGTCAGCATCTGAGTAAGAAAAAATAATACGCCTATCGGCGTGCGCCGCATTGAATGAGTTAATGTTGGTAGGTCTGTCATATGCGAGAGGCCGCCTGGGTAGGTACCACCGCAATGCCTATCTTTCTGACCAAACAGCAGTGTAACTACAGGCCATATTGAGACTTCACATATCACATCTTGTCTCAGGACGGTGAGGACAGTGAAATGCCAAGATTTGCTTTGTAATTTATGCTGTTGTTTTGTTTTACTACTCACGCTCTATGATCTGTCATCTCCCTCAGGCGAACGACATGGTCGCGTCTTGCCTTGCCATTCAATGTAATAAAAGAACATGATATTTCATTCATTTGTATCAAATAATTACCTTTAATATAAGGAACAAGTAATAACACAATGAACCCTAACAATTATTACATAGTATAGATTTTAATAATCAAGAATCCGTTTTTACAGATGACTAAATTGTAAAAGGTACAACCTTCGAACCGTGTATAACCGCCGGCACGGATCTTGAGCGCTCGGCGACAGAGTGGGGATTGCTTTGCGCATCGTGAACTTAAGGACAAAATAAATGGATACCGATTTATTATTATTAATTTATTCTTAATTACTTATATATTATTATTATTTTATTTTATGGGATGAAAGGAATATTTTACTAGAATTATGAATATATTAAGAGATATATTATGAATGTATTAATATTGAGAGAAAATCTAAATCTAAAACAAATTGAATTAAAATTAAGTGAACACCAGTTGAACAATAAAAATAACAATTACTGTAACAACCAAAAAAAACTATTAATTCCAACTGTACTTGATATTTTTTTGTTTGAAGAGCCGTAATGAATTAGAAATATAATATTACACTTATTTTTGTTTAACAAATATATTGAATCACTCTATCTATTAAAAAACCGCATCAAAATCCGTTGCGTAGTTTTAAAGATTTAAGCATACAAAGGGACATAGGGACAGAGAAAGCGACTTTGTTTTATACTATGTAGCGATTATTTGATTTCACACTAAAAAAAATGTATTTATAGAAAAGTGAAAGCAGAATATAATAAATCGGGGCTAATTAAAATGCAAGCAAGTGTAATTTAGTCGTAGTAAAGCACGTGCAACAAACGCAATGAATGAATTAGGCATAACAACAATATGGCGTTGCGTAGTGGACCAATCACTGGCCGATGCGATAATGCCCCCGCCCGCTTACTTCATCATACCACTAAAGAGACCTAAAAGTCGACATCTGCGCAAGTAACGGTCAGCGCTCAAGATCCGTGCCGGTAGTTATACGTATATTATTGTTTGGTAATGTTAATGATAACCACGATCACAAGTTAGTATAATATGCCAATTTAAAAAAAGATTAAGGTTCTGAGTAATGAGATAGGCAGAGGGGTTCTTATCTCAGGCAGAAGATCAATCACAATTACTTTCAAAATACGTCTGCACCGAAATAATCAAGGTTTGACTTGTTTGACGAGGAATTTTACGGTGGTTATATATATTACTCCTTGTTTCGGAAAACGTATAAAAGTTTCTAAGCTGGATACATAGCAGGATCTAAGCCACTTACAAACTTATAGATGGCTTGAAAAAATTACCAAATTAATAAACATTGGTCTACTGAAATCCGTCTATCTAAGTAACAGTACTGGACCAGTTTCATGACTTAAAGCCCATTCCTCGTGATAGAAAGAAGAGCAAGTAAGTACTCGTAAGTCCTCTAAAGTAAAACATAATATTGTTACCCGTTATCAGGTAATTAGGTTGGTGCTTATGTAAAATTTTAGTACCCTTCAGACAGGCAATTTAAATTAACATATATGTACCATATTCTGTAACATTATTTTGACTTTTCACATATTTCATTCGAAATTATTTCATCGATGATAGATCGATTCATCGATATTTGAGGCTTCGTGTGAATTTTGTTTGAATAAATTAGGTCCGTTTCTTGTTTAATTACCCTCCAGCTATAATTTACATCTTCTTCGGTTGTTAGCCGAGAACATACAACAAATCGAATGAAGTAGCGATTCTTAAATGAACCGGCTACCATATACACTTTCTTCTTTTTAGTTAAATTTTCCAATAACTGGTAGGTGAGGGTATTTCCATCTTTTAATCGGAAACATACAAGGCCCATAGATGGTTCTGGTTCGATTAAAAAACGATCATCTGCGGCACATAGTTTAGCGAAATATAAAGCTAATGAAATTTGAGTCCTGAAATGTTTTCGGAGCCCCTCAGCACCATAAAGTCTTAAAACAGTCCATAACTTAAGGGATCTAAAGCGCCGACCTAGAGGTATTTGCCAATTCCTATAATCAGGGATGTTTAAATCATTTTTTGTGTCTTCTAAATACATTCTTTTCACATAAAATGTGTTCATAATATCCTGTCCGTCTTTTAGCCACAAAGCAGAGCATTCGAAATTAACAAGCATCCATTTGTGAGGATTGATTACTACAGAATCAGCGTATTCTAGACCTTTCATTAAATGTCTGTATTCAGGGCATACGAAGACAGGGCCTGCGTAAGCTGCATCTACGTGAAACCACACATTTTCTGCTCTACAAATTGGTCCTAATTCATCTAAAGGATCAAATGCACAAGTGCCAGTAGTGCCGAGAGTAGCAACAAGATAACAAGGTATAAGCCCTAAGGTTTTATCTTCGGCTATTGCATTCTTCAGTGTTTCTCCTCGTAGCCTCCCATTATTGTCAGTTTCAAGCAATCTCATTTTCATAGAAACTAGTTGTCCCGCTTTTTCAACAGATGAATTACTTTGATCGGAGGTGTAAGCAACGAGTCTTGACTTGATGTTATCATCATCAAGAGTTGGGTCTACACTTTTAAGATAGCGAATCATTTTATCTCTAGCAACTAGTAATGTGATGAGTGTTGATTCGCTTGCGGATCCCTATAAATAACACCAATAATTTATTAACTTATTTGTTAGAGTTTACATAATATATTTTCCCAAATAAAATAAATATGTACCTGTAAAACTCCACCACCACGACCCGGGGAACAATTTAAGAATTGTTCCGGTAAATCAATTAATTTTCCCAACCAATTCATCGTGATCATTTCTAATTCTGTACATGCTGGACTCGCCATCTAAAAAATATATGTAGTGTTAAATTTCGACTACTTTTATAGTCTTAATTACATTGGTGACTATAATTGGTGGGCATTTGAATAAATTCAATTATTTAAAACTCGTAAGCCGGGTCAAAGTAGTTGAGTAGAACTAATATATTATACAGCAGGTAGTAGTTTTCTTTAGGTAATTAATAGACTGGGTTCGAGGCGTAATATTATGAGAGCCAGTTACGGAATGAGAGGCTCCGGTTTCAATTTCTGCACCGATATGAATATCTGTGAGGCCCACTAATGTTGTTTGTGTATGACGTTTAATTCTATTGTTTGTTTATTTTTTGTCCCATAAAAAAAAACTTATAGACCAAATCCTTTTAGCAGTGTCTTATTTGTTTTAAGGATATTTCAGTTTATTTTATTCGCAAGGGGAGAATAAGTAGAAAAATATCAAGCTTACCCAATTAAGTCCAACGACAGACAAGCCATCAGTCAGCATACATCCTAAAACGCTCGCAAATGAATGGCCCACAGGATAAAACGCATGGAACTGAGGTGACTGCCAGTGAGTGAGCTGAAAAAACGTAATTATACCCAAATGTGAGAGGAGATTTTACACATAAATATTCCCATTAAGTACTAAACTTTTTGACCGACTTCAAAAAAAGGAGGTAATCAATTCGACTGAATTTTTTTTTTGTATGTTTGTTACCCGATTTCGCCGGCAATTAGGAACCGATTTTAAAAATTTCTTTTTTGTCGGAAAGCAGGATATACAGGGTTGGTCCCATAAAAAATTGGACTAGACCTGATGAATATCTTCGAATCTGCTGACGAGAACTCCTCAAAATTGAACAGTTCAGCATTAATTCTTTTTGCGTTAAATTAAGTATGAGTATATTATTACAAAGGGTGGGTGAAAATGGAAAAAGGGTGGGGGTGGGGGGTAGAAAATAAGCACAATTGTAAATACCCAATATCTCCGGCAATGCTTAATAGATTTAAAAAATAACTTTTTTTTGTCGCAGTCTATTATATTTTAGGTTGGAAAAAAAATATATTGTGAAGACCTGATGAATATCTTCGGACCTGAAGGGCAGAACTCCTCAAAATTGAACAGTATAGCAATAATTCTTTTTACATTAGGTTCAGTATAAGTGTATTACTACAATGGGGGGATGAATAGGGGAAAGTAGAAAAGGGCATGGTGGGGGGAGAATATATACAAATATAAATACTTAACTGATTTAAGAAAGCTTTTCTTTGGAACAAATGATATGTAATGTTGGTCACATATAAAATATGGTGAAGATGTGATGAATAAGTACATTCTGGAGAGCAGAACTCCTCAAAATTTTACTCAATATCTCTGGCAGGTTGAGCCGATTTTAGTGTTTTTATCTTAAAAACGAAAACAAGGTGACTACATAAAAACTAAAAAGTAATAAATAAAATAATATTAATTAAAAATTAAATAAAAGACCGACTTCAAAGTGAACTACAAAGTAATAAATAATATATTTCATTGTGCTAGTACACATTGATTAATTTTCTTATTGACTTGACTAGCCAACAAATCTTCAATACGTAATATTTTGAAGGCGGGTCGCCAAGTGACGAACACTATGACTTACACTTAAATTTAATTTGTGTAAAACATCCTAGCGTAAAAATACGTAAGTTATACATGCAATATAAATTCATCCTAATGTATATAAAATCACGCCTTTTTCCCAGAAGGGGTAGGCAGAGATTCTTCTGGTATAAATCAGGATACCCACGATACGCCTTGTGTGTTATGTCCCTAGGTGTGATAAGGGGCGAGTCTATCGATGGCGATAGATAGCCCGATGGATCGGGCACAAATTCCAGACTCCGTCCTGATAACTAATCGAAAAATCCAATAATACTTTGCAAGTCCTTAATATATCAGCCCTTAATCAACACTGTTGAGCATCGAACTTATCTACAATCGAGTGAATGATACAAACTTAACTACCCTTTCCTTTCTTATACTTTCCTCACTATGATTTGGAAAACTATTAGTAATTCAATATAAATATACAAGTGATTTCAATAAGTCAAAGGTGTTACCCTGGAATTAAAACCCTTGACCACTGTATCTTGGCGTATCCAATCCATAATAATTAGACGAAACATATGACACATAGTAATTCTATTTAAATCTTAACAAATGTACACATAAGATGAATATGTTAAAGTAAATACTAATTTACATATTGACCTTACTGAGCGCCAACGATACAGGATCTACAAGTAGGTAATATTAAATTGTGTTAAATTTACTTAAATTTCTTCTTGTTCGGCACTTGGCGACCCGCCTTCAAAATATTACGTATTGAAGATTTGTTGGCTAGTCAAGTCAATAAGAAAATTAATCAATGTGTACTAGCACAATGAAATATATTATTTATTACTTTGTAGTTCACTTTGAAGTCGGTCTTTTATTTAATTTTTAATTAATATTATTTTATTGTAGGAATTTAAACAATATATTTTCGCGAAATGGTTAGAAAGGCGCCTGCGCAAACGAAATAGAAATAACATAAATCGGACATTCATTTTCAGTGTGCGCAACAAGCAATATTGCTAAACTGTTCATTGCTATATCTATCTGAAAAAATATTCTTAGAAATTCACTGATGGTAGGTATTTCATATGCGAGAGGCCACCTGGGTAGGTATCACAGCAATGTCTATTTACCCCGCCAAACAGTAATGTATATGCACTGCTACTATTGAGGCTTAACATGTTGTCTCAGAATGGCGAACGTGGTTGATTGCCTAGCATTGCCTTGTTTTTCATGGTACTATTTGATTTTTCCACTGTCCATGAGGGATGATCGTATCGCTTAGGTATCAACAGGCAAGCGGCATGCTTGTTTCGCCTTAAATTGCAAATAAATAAAAGTCTAAAAGGAGATACTAACGCCGGGCATTATTGAGTCAACGATGTCTTTCATAATATCTTTCCAATTTTCTGGTTCTTCTGGCGCTTGTTTTGGAAGCGTGTTAATGAGATATCCTGGGTCCACGGACGGCAAAACATTGCTGAAAATATAAGATTATTTCGCCCTTTTTTATCTACCTAAATATAGCAGTATAGGCCCTAAATCATATTTCCAATAGGTTCAAATATTGATGTAATGTAAATGAGCAAACTTATAATTATGGATAGGTTAAATACATTTTTTTTTACTTCATAATTTTTATGTTATGAAATGCACGTATTATCCAAAATCCTACTACTCACATAGCCGTAAAGAAGTTGCTAAGCTGTTATATATCGATAGGTAAACTTTGTTCACGATGGGATGTCGGTTATTTTTAAGGAGATTGCTTGTTGTAGAATAATACGAATACATAAGTTGAAAAATTAAGGTTATTTTGAAGAGTAACTTGATGCAAATCGTCCTTAAACTATGCGGTAAAATTTGTTTTTCTTTCTCATTTTTCTGAATTTAGGCAAGATTTTGGGTATTATTAATGCAAGTAAGTAAGCAATACCACCCTTTCATTAATAAAACCTCGTATGTAATTTACAATAATTTTACCCATTACAATAGTCAATCCAAATACATAAACTTTATTCATATTTGCGCCAATAATGAGAAAGATCTTTCATTTTTTTTCCTGTTCCACAAGTTTTCGCTAAGGTTACAAACTGTTCTGCTAAGTCAGTTCATCCTTGACGGTAAAAATATACTATTTTAGGCATATAAAAATATTAAAATGATGTCCCAGGTTAAGTTATTACTTTTTTAAATATACAGAATGTAGGTATGTCTATTGCTTTAAAAATTTGAAAAATACGGTAATGTTTGCCATAGTTTACTTGGCGGAACACTTTTCGACTTTAGCCAATATCTTGTGAAACAGAAAAAAACATATGGCGCGTATTTGAAAAGCATAATATACGAGTAAGTTTTTGCACTCGAAATTGTAATACGTTATTCGAAGTTGTTCAATTGTTGATTTCGTAACAAAATAAGATACTTTAGTAACAAACGAGCATAATGGAGACATTGAAAATGTGTGCATACTATCTCTGACCTTCGTGCTTCTTACATTTTGTTAAGAATATAATGTATTGCAAACGCTTTATATTTGAATGGCTTAAAATAACGAGGATTATGTTTAAGTAAATGCATCATTTTGATTTATATTTTAAATACATCCCGAATGCAGAAGTCCACTATCAAAAAGTTACTCTAGAGAAAATAAATTCTAAGCGTATTGGATCTCTTAAAGTACCTAATAATCGCATGTGGATATAAAATAATGAGAAGATAAAAAAAAAAGATTTATTTGAAGTTAGAACTGTTAAACTATACACCACCCAACATAATTTCATGTAATTACTATTTACCTACAGTACCTAAATTACATTGAGGAGGTGATATTAATAAAACCGTGACTTACAGTCATCCTTTTTCATAAAGTTATATTATTTATTCGTTAAAATACATTTCGAATGTAAATTCATTCGCATATTGGCCAACCTTGTACTTCATTTTCAATATTTATTCGAAAACAAGATGCAAAAGTGATACACTAAATATCAATTACAATAAGTTTAATCGAGCTAAAAAAATACGTTCAAAAAGAAAAATAAATGTAATGACAATAAATTAATCTTTAGTTTAGATAACTATCCG
Organism: Hyles lineata; assembly: GCA_030180105.1. Taxonomy (NCBI): domain Eukaryota; kingdom Metazoa; phylum Arthropoda; class Insecta; order Lepidoptera; family Sphingidae; genus Hyles; species Hyles lineata. The sequence continues at coordinate 10,380,763 of JARJEE010000005.1, read as the reverse complement.
AATTATAACTTTAATTTAATTTTCAGTTCATGTCTTATACCTTTGATTTCTCCAATGTAACTGACACGCGGTTAGGCCACTTTTGCACTGACAGCCTGATATAGTCCACCACGCTAGTCTAATGCGCGTTGGCAGACTTCCTCACGATGTTTTCCTTCATATATCAATACACACATGACTCCGAAAAGTTGGAGGTGTGCCCTGGGATTCGAGCCTGCGACCACCGTGAAAATGTTGGCACTAGTGTTTGGTCCGTTTAACAACAGGCCACCACGCACTTTAAAGTATCCAATAATTACTTTATAATAAGAGTCAATAATTATTTTTGTTTTTGAAGTCGGCAGTATCCATCGTCTAGGGAAGTCCTCAGGACAGGTTATACGGATCAGGAAACGAATTAACAGATAGCATTAGATGTACCTACACGTAAAATAGATAATATTAAAGTAGACTTACTGATTTCGTATGTTTTGGACGTAATCGGCAATAAAATCTATAAGCTCTTTTCCAAACTCCCGGAATTGTTCAGCATCCATTATTCACTTTCTAATTTACACAAAATCAATTATTACAAAATGTATTATAGTCACAGTAAAAGATTCTGTTTTTTTATTATGACTACAAAATGGACAGATGAAAGTATACCCCAGAGACGACGTACAGGAAAATAATGAAGACGAAATTCGGTGCGTGCGGATTTTATAATGTGACGAGTTTGTTGCTAATTGTATGAACAGCCAGAACATCGCGCCGGTTGACATGTACAATAACTTTTTACGGAAATATACAAGTTTTAGCGAATATTAATTCTATAAAAACAGATGTTTAATGCAAGGTATATAAAGAATTAGCTTGAGTGAAAACATATTTTTTTAAATGATGCGCTATCTTATTTCATGTAAATTGCATTTCTTACACAACTTCATCTACATTCCTACTAATAACAGTGAAACATTTAAAGTTTAAGTGGGAACTGGATAAGTGAGAAACTTTTATAACTCGAACTCTTGCTGAGGTTATCAGTACGGGAAAAACTGAAGATAATATCTGTTTACGCAAGTGGGAAGACACGCGATGAAGTTTATAAATGGAACCTTCTGTAAATGAGACAGATATCTGAGTCACTGGGTAAGTGGAATACCTCTATAAGTGAAACTAATTTGCAGGTCCCTCGATGTCTTACTTAACCAGGTTTCACTGTATTATTAAAAATATTGCAAATATCAAAGAGCTGTCTATATACCCATTGCAACAAGGCACTGCAACATATTGATAGCAGCCGATGTTTATAGTACAAGGCAATATATAAGTACCAGCGTATTTGATTACAGTTGTTACTTGGCCTAAGGACTAATAGTGAAGTTATTTTTTGTTTGTAAATTAGGTTAAGGAAGGCATTTAATAAACAAATTTTTTATTATTACATGCGGCCCGGCTCGGCTTCGCCCGGGTACAGGTTCCAGGCCATATTTATTTAAACTGTGTTGTTCTCTATACTGCTTATCCAATATCCCGTCCTATATTCTTCTATCCCATTTTACCCACCTTATATTCTACTCCATCCCATATCTCTATATTAAAATCATTATTTTGCTACGGAGATAAAAAACTTACTGCTTCGACATTGAAATCAAAAGATCTAAGGACAATATACACATCGGATTATATCTACTACCAAAATGCCGAAATATGCTTACAATGCGCTTAAAAAGGGCGAAATATAAATAATCAAATTTGAATACGACTTATTATTTGAATGTACGTTTATTTTGACTATCCTTGCATTTTCTATAAAATATAGCTTTGTTTGCGATTACGTTCTCGACAAATGGTTTTTTTATACTTATTTTGCAAATTATACACACAAAAATCATTGTGGTTTACTACTTAAAATAGCTCCAGCGATTTCGATTTCACCTATACTATTTCAAACCTTCTTTAAACCTCTTTAGGGTTACATTTAATAAAACAAAGTATGCTATTATTATTGTACTTGAATCAGTAACTAAAGTGCAAAGTTTGACGTCTGCAACTTTAGGTTTAGATATTTCCATACAAACTTTCATGCCTTATTTCATCCCTTTCAACCCTTCGCATCACAATAAAAAGTATCCTATGTCCGTACCCAAGGTCTAATCTACCCCTGTGCCGACTTTTATCAAAATCGGTCCGATGGTTTAGGGGTGAAAAGGGAACAGACAGACAGATAGGCCAGGTTTTATTGGTGATAGGTCTTTCATATGTGAGAGGCCATCTGGGTAGGTACCACCTCAATTTCTATTTCTGCCGTCAAACAGCAGTGTAAATGCACCGTTGTGTTTCGGATTGAAGGACATTGTTGCCAGAGTATCTACTGGACATATGGAGACTTAACATCTTATGTCTCAGGATGGCGAATGCATTGGAATGCCAAGCATTCCATGCGAGCGGTCGTATTATACCCATACTTACCATCAGGTGAACGGCATGCTCGTCTCGCCATTCATTGCAATGTGGCCAGTATAGATATAAGCTCATTAACATTTAGCCTGGCAAAACCTGTAGAAAAAATACGATTCAAAGATAAAATAACATACGTCACCTAAGTTTTCGAGGAAAATGTTCATGGTGCCTACTATTCCCAATCATCCTCAAATGGGGCGTCACGGAAAACTCGCAAAATGTACTATACATATAAAAAATATGAAATATCGTTTCTATCAATATACTAAATAAAAGTTTGATGTGTAATAATGTAAATATAGGTATTTCTATAAATTCAAAAAACAATACATTTATGTAGTAACTCACCCTTTTCTAAAACTGGTACTGACAGAAATACACTTTTTTTAATCGATGGTACAAAAACAACTGACGCGGAATTTAAATATCGACACCTATTATCCTATCGACATATTCACATGCAGACGTTATTTATATAATACAACTCAACAAATTATGCAAAAAATAGTGTTCCGGCCTTTTCGTGTTTGAACAGTGTTTTAACAATCAATAATTTAATTTCAATTATTAATTTGTACGATTTAACTAATTTGCCCATAGCCGATTGTCTTGCAAATAGAGATTTTTAAACCAATCGAACTAATTGGTGACAAAATTTCAACTCTTAAAGTTTGGGTGGGCTCCAGTTTGTAGGGGAGTTGGAACTCTCCTTTGAGTAGATATTGTTTACCATTAGCGTTAGTTGTTTCATGCGATGCGCCAAACGGTAATGATTCGGCGGCTGAATATCCGGCTATCCGACTAACAGTTCAGCCGAATATTCGGTATGCGGCTAAACATACCCGGTCCATCTCAATCGTTTACCTAATGTAGTAATCAGGACCACTTGACTCATGTTTAATATCAAGATTCTAGAACTTGTGAGTGACGCATATCGCATAGTATGTTTTGCAAAAAACAATTTTGCATATTATCCAATAATTAATTAGTAAACGGTGTATATACCGGTGTAAACCATTTTTATAAATTTTATTCAAATTCATAACTTCATGATTTTATTATATAAATTAAAAGCATGACGGCAAATAAATGTAATAAATAGAATAATTTTATGTTAATCTATGTTTATTGTTAAGTAATATGACAGTGTCACGGTGGCACAGTTGTGCGGCACCATTACAACGTTCGAATCCTGGATCGGGCAAATTGATATTGGATTTTTCTATTCAATATCAGTCCGGAGTTATGAATTTGTTTTCGATATGGCGTTAGGCTAGCCCCCTATTACATCGCGGAACGGAACATACAAGACGAAACATGGGTGTTTTTGTAGCTCCTCTGCTTACCCTATCAGGAAACCAGGCGTGAATTTATGTATATCATGTAACGTGTTTGTTAATATATACATATATATTTATTTATACTTTATTTTATTAAGCTATTGCATAGCTTCTATCGCGGGCCTTGAGCGTGGAGACCGAATCCAGAAATTCCGTAACGAAAATAACTTAGTCCGACCGAAATTTAAATTTGTTTTTTTTTTATTTTGATTCAAATATGTGCCAGTACTTTTAGCTATTGCATGATTAATTGTAATCTAACCTCTTTCGATATTTAGTTTTGCCATCTATCGATGAATAGCAGAACTTTTAATGACTTTTTGAAATATCACGCTTGTCTCTTTAGTTCAGTAACTCGCCTCTAGGTGGCATTGGTTGTATCGGCGTTACTGCGCATGCGTAATCCCCCTCTTCGCCCCGCAATCTGGTGACTCATGCCTGCTTAGACTTTCGGCGTTAGGGCACCTCCTCTTTGTATTTACTTCATGGTACGACTCTACGAAGCTCGCACGTACAACAGTGAATATCTGTACAATTAATATAAAAGAAAAACAAAGGAAAAAAATTACCACATAAATAAAATAAATTAATAATTATAATTACATAAGTTGATAAAAAATGCTATGCAATAGCTTTACCGCGGCAGTCTCCGAGTGCCACACGTCTTTTTTTTTGCACCTCAACTAATACTACCATCACTTAAGCTGTGAATTAAGGTTCAGCGTAGAAAATGCCTGAGGATTAATTTCACCCATACATAGTTTTTAATTTATAAAGTGTAAATGATTGAAATAAATCTATTTTATTGCGGATTTGGTTTAATTCTTACATTTTTTAACTTCCCGCTGAGCCGACTAGATTACTTTACAGCTTTCGTGGTCACAGGGCGGACCCAAATAGTTTTATTTCAATGTGTTACATTCGTGTTAATCTAAGAAACTTTTGAGTGTAAACAAATACAAAATATTATATTGAAGAGACGTTTATTTCTCCTGCCAAACTGTAGTGTTAATGCACTATTGTGGATCGGTTTGAAGGACATTGTAGCCAGAGTAACAGCTGGATGTATTGAGACTTATCATCTTATGTCGCAGGATGGTGAGCGCAGTGGAATGCCAAGTATTGCTTTGTAATACAAGGTGTTGTTTAGTTTTGCTACTGTTCATGAGGGGTCGTATCGCTTACCATCAGGAGAACGACAAGATCGTGTCGCCATTTATCGCAATAACAAAAACATGTTAGTTCGTTAATTTGCTTCAAACAATTACCTTTAATATAAAAAACGAATAATAACACAATTAACCATAAGAATAATTAGATAAAAGAGATTTCAATCATCAAGAATCCATTTATACAAATTACTAAATAAAAAAAGGTAGAACCTTCGAATCACGTACATATATTATTATTTGGTAATTCTAACGATAACCACAATCAGAAATAGGTATAATATGCCAATTTTAAAATAAAGATTAAGTTTCTGAGTTATGAAATAAACATTAATTCATATTTTCAAATAATATAAAATGAAATATTTTCAAAATACGCCCGCGCCAATATAATAAAGGTTTGGCTTTACGCCATTCAGTGAAATAAAATAAAAAACAGTAACGTCACATATGCATGTATATTATAAACACTATCTTCAACCACAGGCGCCGTTGGAGATAGGCACCACACATAATTTCCACTATGACCTATTGCGAGCTATCCAACACATAGATTACAGTGGGTTTTGTCCAGGGGCAAGTAGTCTACCCTTTTCACTCATTAAATGTCTTTATTGCCCATTGCTTTAATACAGTACAAGTCTTATAGGACCAGAGACACGTTTTTATTTTGCTGGGCTCTTTACGGCGCATGTATTTAAATCGCAGAAAAACGCGGTTTCTTTGTTGATGATCTGTTCAATGTTGTTGTAGTGACAATCCGGTAAAATACTGTGTCACTAAACTCATATTGATTTTAAATAATAAACATCTTTGAAACAGAACTATTATTTAGGGATTTTGCCGCCGGTTTGGTTTAAATTTCTGCCTCGTGACCATGAAAGATCGAAACGTCGGGAAATCAAAAATGTAAAAATTAAACATATTCCGCGATAAAATCCGTAAATAATAGTTTTATTTCAAAGTGTAACATTCGCGTAAATCTAAGAAATCATTAATAAAACTCCTCACAAACTTAAGCCTGAATAGAACCTGTAACAATTTTATGGCCATAATAGTGTTTGATTTGTAAACAGCGGCATCCCGGGTTCGCTTCCCAGACCGTGGAATTCAAGTTATTTCAATTTATCAAATCATACTAAAAGTAATGATTTTTCCGTCATAAGGGCTTAACATATTTCTTTAAAATATGTATTTTTAACCCGCTGTAGTATCGCCATTATTATCTGAGTAGAGAAAGAGGTCAGGTAAAATAATGGACGTGAAAATCTGTTAATCGAGCTTAATGAACTTAAATATATTAGCTGCTTTCTAAATATTTTTTGTTAAAGTACCAACGACACGCTAATAACAGACAAAAATACTAATTATTATATATCACAGGATATTTCTATGTCAATATTTTAATTATGAATACATAAAAACATGATGAAGTGAGCAATAAATTAGAACATTGAAACAAATTATGATAGATAAGCGTAATTAACGATTTGTGCAATAGTAATTTATTCAATGTATTTTTTTATTAATATTTTTTGCCATTACACGATTACACTTATGGTTATAAATTAATAACGACACAAAGTCATGTGCCTGTGTGGAAGTTTGTTCCTTTACATGTAAATCTTTATTTACCTTTATATAATTAATCAATACATTGTTACCTGTTTTACTGCAGAGGGAAGTGAACTATGATTCCAAGTTCTATTTTTTTACTTTACGGTTAATTTCAATGTGTGGGTGGGAAAATTTCACTGTCACAAAAATAAATTCTAGGAGTGCACCGAGTACATTGTAAAACTGATAGGAGTGTCTTAGCTGGAAAGTCTCATAAGTTGTAGTTGGTATAATATATTTAGATATTTGAGTGTTAATATGCTATGATTAACGGGTTTTAGACGAGTTACTTTGCCGTATCGTATAGGTATTTGTTTCTTTTTTAATGTGTATTTGCAAAAAACGTAAACGTCCCTTAAACGTAGACTCGTCGACATGTGTATCTTACCAATTCTCACATACGGAGCTCAAACCTGGTCTTTGACCGAACTTCAGAGGTCCAGGCTTGGGGTTTGTCAAAGAGCTATGGAGCGCAGCATGATAGGCGTAACACGCATGGACAGAGTGCCCAATAACACCTTGCGCTCCATAACCAAAGTGAAGGATGTTGCACTGAAATCGGCCGAATTAAAATGGGATTGGGCAGGTCACGTCACGCGAATGCACCCAAAGAGGTGGGCAAAGATTGCTACTCAATGGGTGCCTAAGGGTGGCAAGAGGCCACGCGGCAGGCCTCGGAAAAGGTGGCGCGACGACCTCGACCAATTTGACAGCACTTGGGTGGCATCAGCAGCTCATAGGGATAAGTGGAAGGAGTTGAGGGAGACCTTTGCCCAGCAGTGGGACAGAATAGGTTAAAAAAAAAAAAAAAAAAAAAAAAAAAAAAAAAAAAAAAATTTGCAAAAAGATAACAACCTATTTGTGTTTAATCAAGGCTTTGTCTGGGTGACGTCATGAGCTAGGGTCATGTGGACTGGAAACCAGGGGGCATACTTTGTGATCCAAAACGAAGTTCGAATGTTTAAAGGTCGTATATGAAACTGTACGAATTTGTTTATGTACTTCACAAAATGGTATGATATATTTTACGTCGTAACCATATACCAAGAGTGAATAATAAATGTCATAGAGAATAAATAGTACAGATTTTTAGGAAAAGTGGAAAACCTATAATTTGTGGTAGGTCTCTCATACGTCAGAGTCCGCCTGGGTTGGTACCACCGCAATGTCTATTTCTCCCGTCAAACAGCAGTGTAAACGCACGGTTGTGTTTTGGATTGAAGGACATTGTAGCCAGAGTAACTACTGGACATATTGAGGCTTTACATCCTATGTCTCAGCATGGCGAGTGCAGTGACATGCCAAGTATTGCTCTGTAATTCAAGGTGTTGTTTGGTTTTGCTACTGTTCATGAGCGGCCATTTATGGCATTAAAAAAACATACTTCTATAGTCGAAAGTTCGCACATTCGAACTTCGGTTTTGATCATACACTAACAAATCCGCGATAATATCCGTAAATAATAGTTATAATTTCAATATATAATACAAAATAAAAAAAGTTATTTAATTTGATGCTTATATTTTCTGAATTGTTGAATTAGAATACCAAATTATATTATAACGTAAATTCTGACTAAATGCAAAATGCAGTTTGAATTCTTTACATACGAACAGATGCGAATATACAGCAGGTAAGTACATTTTAATATTCAGATACCCCACTATAGCGGACGAAAATAGCTTGTAAGAGGTAGCATCTATAATATGTAAAAGCTGCGATATCTACACACTACATCGTAAGCGAGCGAAAGTGGAAACTTTTACTCAATATTCCAAGTCGAAATCATTAATTTTGGTCTATACATTATAAAATTCAACGTTCATCGTTATTAAATGTTTATTGAAGACAAGTTACCTATCCTATGATTTGATTTATTTTGTTTATAAAATTTGCGTCTCTAAACCAATAGCTTGGCTTTTCTATGATATATAATATGCTGAAATTAACGTAAAATCTCTGGCTCGTAGCAAAATAAAAGTATGTATTTTATTACAGTTCTATTTTAAATTTATAATTAAAAATGAAACTATAAATAACGGCGATAGGCTCGCCACCTATCACATTGTGGGACGGAACATACAAGGCGAAATGTGGGTGCTCTGGCACCTCTGCCTACCCCTTCTGGGAAAAAGGCGTGAGTTTATGTATGTATGTATGTATGTATGTATAAATAACATTCATATAGACACATTAGACATCCATAAATAACTAAATTTAAAATCACAACAACTAATAATTAATTTAAGAACTCTTTTAAAATTTATCAACATTAATTAAGATCTTTAAAATATTATACTTACACGTAACAGCGATCATTCACATAGTCTAATAATGGTTATTGGCTGTAAAATGTTGGATGCTGTTTTCTGTATCAGCCTATATACGTCCTACTACAGGGTACGGGCCTCCTCTACTACCAAAAGTAGAAAGAGTGGTTAGGCCGTATAGTCCACCGCGCATTGAGTGTCGTAATCTACGGCTAATCTTCGAATAAGAAACAGAGGTCTATCTGCTTTCTTCAAAACAGATCGAAACCATTCGGTAATATGCAAGAAAATTAGATTTCTGGCGTATGTCAAACGAGTTCGATAGGAGTGTTCTGTGGTTCAGGATCACTGCGAACCATTTTGTAAATATAGGCAGATTTTGCAAAAGACAGGAACTACATAGAGGAAAGGGTTAGATTTTTTATTTGATACAGCGGATCTCTAAGTTGATAAGATAATTATTTAAAGAGTTTTTTATAATTTTATTAGAAAACATTTTCTAAGAATGTGACATCAAATAACTTTAAGTAGCTTGGTTAAATAATAAAAAATCACATTGTATTCTTTACATGATAGCTTTAATTCCTAAAAATATTTTTAATATTACATAAGCGTTGCACGTTTGAAGTATGAATTATGTTCCATAATTCAGTACGATTTTAATACTTTAAATAATAACAATAACTATACTACAATATAATATTTATTTCGATGATAAATATAAACATGTAATTCAGATCTAATAGCAACTTAAAATAATAGTATTTATCATTTTGATTTTTCACATATTTCTCTCGAAAGTATTCCGTTGATAGCAGGTATTTGAGGTTTAGTATTTACTTTATTTGCATATATAAGATCTGTTTCTTCTTTAATCTTACTCCAACTGAAGTTCACATCTTCTTCTGTTGTTAATCGAGAACAAATTACAAATCTTATTACGTATCGATTTCTGAATGAACCAGCCACCATGAAAACTTTCTTCTTTTTTGTAATATTTTCTAACAACTGTTTCGTGATGATATCTCCGTCCTTTAATCGGAAGCAAACAAGCCCCATAGATGGTTCAGGTTCCACTAGAAAGCGTTCATCGGCACGGGCCAGTTTAGCGAAATGCAAGGCCAATGAAACTTGAGTCCGTATGTGTTTTCTGAGCCCTTCAGCACCGTATATCCTCATTACGGTCCATAACTTAAGTGCTCTAAAACGCCGACCCAAAGGCATTTGCCAATGTCTGTAATCTGGGATTTTCATGTTGTTCTTCATATCATCCAAGTAAATTCTTTGTACATCAAAGGCTCGCATTATGTCGTATCCATTTTTTAACCACATCGCAGAACAGTCGAAGTTCACAGGCAACCACTTGTGAGCATTAATGACGATAGAGTCGGCATATTCAATGTCTTTCATAAAATGCCTGTATTCAGGGCATATAAACGCAGCGCCTGCATAAGCGGCATCAACATGAAGCCACACGTTGGCTTCGCGGCAGATAGGCCCCAATTCAGAGAGAGGATCAAACGCACAAGTTCCAGTAGTACCGAGATTAGCGATAACATAGCAGGGTATAAGGCCTTGGGCTCTATCTTCTTCCATAGCCTTGGCTAATGTTTCACCTCGTAGTCTTCCGTCGGCGTCAGCCTTAAGTAATCTCATCTTCATTGAGCCCAATAATCCAGCTTTTTCAACAGAAGAATTGCACTGATCCGATGTGTAAGCAACAAGTTTTGGTTTCACTGTGTCGCCATCTAGGTTTGGATCATCTTTTTGAAGTAAGCGTATAGTTTTGTCTTTCGCGACGAGTAGTCCCACCAACGTCGCTTCACTTGCTGATCCCTAAATAACAAGAACTCAGGTTATATTGTTGTCATTACTTAAATATATTCTAAAATTATTCGTGCTTAAGTACCTGAATCACTCCACCACCTGGACCAGAAGAGCAATTTAAAAATTCTTCTGGTAGGTCAAGCAGCTTTCCAAGCCAGTTCATAGTTATAACTTCTAATTCCGTGCAGGCTGGACTTGCCATCTAAGCAAAAAGAAAATAACCGACATTAAACTTAGCAAATCTGAAAATTCTAATAAAAATACTTAGTATTTTAATAGTTACCCAGCTGAAGCCGATAACAGCTAAGCCATCGCTTAGTATATTTCCCACGATGCTAGCATATGAGTTCCCTGTCGGATAAAATGCATGGAATTGTGGGGAATGCCAGTGGGTAATCTGCAAAAAGAGAAATTATGTAATTTACTTAAGTGCCAAGATACTCAAGAAAAATGTTAAAGTAAACTAGTTTTGGGGATAAACGCGAAATGAATATGGTACTTCCACAATGGGATGGTGTGGAACTGCTACCATTATCATTTTGTTTATGGGTGCAAATAATGTAGAAGGTAATTGTCACATTCGTAAAATTATAACCAAATCGACAAAAATCTTTGGTTATAGATGGAACACCAATATGCCAAGTTATTATCTCGATCTCAGATCTTGATATTGAAGCAGTGTATCACTATAATTATAATAGTTATATACCACTACAATAATTTGGGTTTAAATGATAAAAAATATCATTTTTACGTCAAACACCAAGCTTTATAACAGAGAAGGTAAATATCGTGAGGAAACCTGCATACCACAGCGATTTGTAACAATTTATTTGGTATATAAAGTTCGCCAACACGCATGAGAATAGAGTGGTATACTTTATGGCCTACTCCCTGTCAGTCGTACTCTCGATTGTAGAGGAGGAGGCCCATGCCCTGCAGTGGGACATATATGGGCTAATACATACACACGTATACAAATGTTACCTATTTCGATAAACAGATACGCTCACTAATACTTAGAGCTGAATTTCTTGGTAGTCAGTATATATTTAATAGCAACTGATTAGATTCGCCTGGAGTGTCCAAACAAGCAAAAACTGCACAATGAATGAAAATAGAAGTCATTGTTATCGTCCTTGAGTTCGCTAGAATTGTTAAAAAAATCTGAGTAGGAAGTGTTTACTGACACCGGGCATTATTGCGTCATTGAAATCCTTTATGATCTCTTTCCATTCTTCGGCTTCTTCTGGCGCCTCTTCTGGTAGCATTTTGAGAAGATATCCTGGTTCCACAGAGGGCAAAACATCACTGAAAAAATAACGGTGGTTTTAGGAATTTACGATTGTAAATTAGTGAGACTATGCAGTGAAGAAAAGCATTGTTATGAAACCTGCATACCATAGCGATTTGGGAGAGTTTATATTATATGTACCGCCAATCCGCGCTAGGCCAGCGTGGTGGATTATACGGCCTAACCTCCTTCAATCGTTTTCTGGATTGTAGAGTGGGCCCGTGCCCTAAACTTTAGTGACTATACGGGCTTTAACATAGCCATTCTTAGCTACAATAGAATTGCGTGATCTCCCACCATTCGGGGTCAATTTTAATTCATTAATGGGTTTTCCTATGTCATTATTGCGTAGTTATGACCTGTGTGACGAATGTTAAGAAATCTATGATGTTTACAACAATTTAACCAACATATAGATATTACTGCCTCGGCGGTCCTGTTGTATCTACTATGGCACGATCATAAAGCGGGGGTCTTGGGTTCGAACCGGGATCAGGCATAGTGATAATGTATTTTACTATTCAATATCAGCTCGAAGTCAGGTTTTGTGTATATGGCGCCCTATATGTCGATAGGCTCACCCCCTACGGAACATACAAGGTGAAAAGTGGATGTCCTGGCAGCACTTTTGGCTACCCCTTCTGGGAAAAGGGCGTGAGTTTATGAATGTAATGGATATTAAGAACTACAGTTGCACTAATTTCTTGGACATGTAGAGTTGTAGGTTACTCGTATAGTTGATGAGGTTCCGTTTTATCTAAGTACAACAGTTGCTCGTTAGCAGGTTTCTAGTATCCCTTACGTAAGTCCTACTTTAACAATAAACAGTTATGACTTAATACAATTTGTTTATGTTTGTTTTATAAAGCATTTGTTGAACAATAGAAGGAAAATAATGTTTAATGAGCGAATCCCATCGGTGAGGCCGTACACCGTGACTGTCGTAATGAATTTAATAACAACATAATTGATGGAAGGTTTCGTGTTGGAAGATTTTTACATAAACAGGTATTTAACCCGTTAGAAACTCAGCACAATGCGAAAATGCTTAACGATTTAAAGATTTTATACGAAAAAATACCAAACATCTTATAAATTTGTACAATGCAGAATAAATATTCATTAGAGTTACGAGTTTATGGTAGCTTAGTAACTATATTTTTTTATCGGTTTTATTAATCGAATTCATTAAATACTACAATAGCAAAAAATGACACTATCACTCAGTATTAATGTTTGCGTGTTTGTACGTATTTTATGAGTTGTTAATAATAAATATTTATGCATTTAGCAATGAACTGTTTGTAAATGCATTAACTTTTTTCGTAAGTTCAGAAACATTGGCCAAGGTGTAGGTGAAGGCCCGACAATATTTATGCCAAATTAAAAACAGCTCGACTTACCGGTCTCTTATGTTTTCGACGTAATCAGCGAGTAGGTCTATCACCTCTTTGCCGAATTCTCTGAACTGTTGGGCATCCATATCGCACTGTAGACACAAATCTCTGCACTAGCGATTTATTATTGAGTAATTGAATATTCTAGTTAAAACATAATACTTAAATAATTGAAATAGTTAGAGGCCAGGAGCAAAAGGAAGGGAACACTAGAAGTTAAGAGGACGATCTATAAGACAATGGAGGTAAGAACGGGCGAGAGGTGGATTTATAGGCGCAGGCCAGCTTTCTACGGCGCGCGAGTTGTTCGCACGCTAATTATTACAAGAGCCAGGACGGTGCTCGACGTGCCACGCTGCCTCCTCCGGTTACATAATGAATATATTTAATGAATCAGAATTATATACGGTTACTTAACAATTGAATAGGTGTTGATAAAAATATTATAGTCTTGGTATAAAAATCTAATGTACCTAATTAAAGACAATGCAGGGTAAAAGAGTCGTCAATTCACGCGGTATTGGATGTTTGCAAACTTTTTTGATTACTGTTTACGTTATAAAAAGTTCTTAATAACAAGTTGCCAATATAAACAAATCTTTGTTTTATCCTTCCAAGCTTCGCAAATACAGACAATTTTTTTGTGTGTTTTCGTCATTTTTTTGTCAATGATTTGATGTTGTTGATGATTTCACGGTATTGATGATTACACAGCCCAAATTGATTACTTTTAGAGAAAATTGAGTCGAATATAATACGGTGTATAATAATACTGATGTCTTCGTTTTTTTAGCGATACAACCGCTCATGGATACTAACAAAGCAATCAACACCAGGAATTACAAAAAATGCTTGGCATTACACTGCGCTCGCCATCCTGGGACACAAGATGTTAAGTCTCAACATATTCAGTAGTTACTCTGACTACAATCTCCTTCAAATCGTAACACAACAGTGCATTTATTTTACTATTTGGCGGGAAAAATAGACATTGTGATATTTGACTTACCTAGACGGCCTCTCGTATATGTAAAACTTCCCCAGTAAAATATACTTAGTAATTCGTATAATAACAACATTATAACAACAAGAGAACGCTTCTAATAGATAGCCGTGAAAGATATTCAGAGCGTCCTATGTTTAGCAGTATTCCAGTGACTGAAATTGGTAATGACGATTATAAAATTCCCGAATCCCGATATATATGCATTGATATATTGTTTGACAGCCTCCGTGACGCAGTTGGTTAGACGCCGGCTGTGAAACGCGTATTATTGTATTTGTGTGATCCACAAGTATTTGTTTCGGTTCTTTGTGTGTGTGTGAGACCGAAAAATCTTGTAGCTTCTGATGTGGGTATCAGAAGCAGACAGACAGAAGAAGACAGACTCGAACTTAGTTTGGGGTCAGGACTATGTATATTATTGTCAGTGTTGGGTGTATTTATTTATTTAGTTGTTATCAGAAATTGAACTGCAGAGTTTAAGGAACATTCAGCAGAATTATTACATTACTGTACTTCAATCTATATTTCATTGTTTGCAATAATTAAAAGTAACGTTTCGCGTCATAAGTCGTGATTGAGCTATTTCCTTGCTTTTTACAATTTTATTGGGTGAATTACTCGTAAGTGTGCCTCTGTGCATTTATAATATTGATAATATTTGTAGATATTCGTCATACCTACTTGCCTTAATTTTTCGAGCAGGTAATTTATTTTTTGTCTATATAATTGGCCACTGTTATTGCTAAACGTGCAATGTTTTCTTCCTTATCGGTTGCCGTACAAATTGACTAGGTGAAGACAAATTGATTCATGAATCATGGTATATCTATACTATAGGCGGGCAAAATTATGTATTACTAGCGGTCCGGCCCGGCTCCGCCCGGGTGCAGAAACACTTTTCAAAATGGTGACCAATATGTTCAATCCCGACTATCAATTTAGAATATCGAATAATCGGACCACGAAAAACTAATAAAATTTCCTCATATTTGCTAGATTTTTCACTACTGCTTCGTTACTTTAGGTCATAGCGTGATGATACATAGTTTATAGCATTTCTCGATAAATTACCTATCCAACACAATTTTTTTTTCAATTCGAACCAGTATTTCCTGAGATTAGAGGTAACAAATAAACAAACTTTTCAGCTTTATATATTAGTATAGATTAAATATTTCGATTTCTTCAAAGTTCAAACAATGAAATTTTATCAGAAGCTGAATTTTATATGTGTTTCTTAGGCAACTATCAAATGTAATGTTTCCTTGGTAATCAAACTTTTAATAGTTCTTTCAAAATTGTCAGACATATTTCACGCTCTTTTTTGTACTATTTTATCGAGGCAAGAGAAATAAATAATACCCAACAGTCACATACATAGTCCTGACCCCAAACTAAGATCGAGTCTTGTATCATGGGTTTCAGAAACTACGAGAGACTTTTCGGTCTCACAAACGAATCAAATCATCGAAACTTATACGATACAAAACATTGGCTATTAGTTTATAGGGCGAATCTGCCGGCTAGGGCAGTTTACGTTGGAGCCATCGTAAAATAAGTGATTAATATTAATGTCTTTGATAATCCTAGGGTTTTTATTGCAATGAATGGCGAGGCGAGCATGCCGTTCGCCCGATATTAAGCGATACGACCGCTCATAAACCGTAGGAAACCGAAACTTGAATTACAAAGCAATGTTAAGTCTCAATATGTCCAGTAGTTACTTTGGCTACAATGTCCTGTGACAATCCGAATCACAACAGTGCATTGACACTGCTGTTTGGCAGGAAAAATAGACATTGTGGTTGTACCTACCCAGCAGGTTTTTCACATATGAGAAACAAACCACCAGTTAGGCCAGGGTGGATATTTTTTCAACAAACTTGCCAATCTTTTTCGTGCTATTGAAAAATGTTTGAGGTGGTACTACTCGTATCGATAAGAATGGTCCGGTCTGATAACATGGTCGTAATACATTAAAGAAACTATGGTGACTTATTGGAAAGGAGTCAATTAGAATATTACAAAAGTTAAAAGTTGAAGGCTCATTAATAACGGAGCGGCAAACTGTCCTTGCAAGCCTAATGTAAGTTTTTGTCGTTTCATAAATAGTTTCAAATTATTTAGTAGTTAATACAGGTAAGACTACGTTATATTTGGTTAAAAATACTTTATAAAATGCATATTATACAAGCATATTATATGTTTTTTATGAATACAATTTTATCCTAAAGTACATAATGCTAAAGCAAAGATATATTCCTTAATATTAATTATAAAATGTAGCTTACTGTTTACTAAGATGACATTTGGTGCCTTTAACACAGTTTTAATATGATTTTAAAACATTACTTCTGATTAGATATTTGTTTGTTCTTAAACAAATATTTAAAATCCATTACGTTGTTTATAATTTTATTTGGCTTTTTTGTATGTTGTGTACCTGATCAATTGTAAAGCATGTTAATTTTTGGATATACTATGTATCGTTATGCTGAGGTTTTTTGAGTTGGAGGATGCATTTGCATTTCAGATATAAGCCTTTTTTAAATATACAGACTGCTGTTTGCGCAAAGACCCCAAAACACATTTAATTGCGTGGTGGAAAAAGATTCTAAAAACTTTTCCTATTCTGAGATACTAATGCACAACTATAGGACAAATAGACACTGTTATTGATACATTTCAACTATCTTAGTACGTTTTTTCAACTACCTATTGTAGTTGAAAAAACAGGTACAGCGTAGATTCTAGAGTACTATCGGTTCCGCCACGTAAATTGATTAAAATTTAGTCTTTTTATGTGACCGTATCACAACGCAATTATTTGTTCTTTTGTGTACATAAGTTTTATTTATTTTTTGTCACTTATACAAACTTTCAAATATTTTGTAGAGCAGTTTATATAATTGCATAATTGTTTATTACAATGTCAGAATTTCCGGACTTAGAATTTATTTTACTACTACGAGTACACATTTATAATACATTGCACAATGGTTATCGAGGTTTTATTATGATTGATATTTTTTTTATGTGGGTGTCAGATGACTAGGAAGGTTTATGAACTTGAAAAATTAATAGAGAACGCATTTGCAATATACTGAAATATATCTTTCAAGCTATTGCTCTCGAATTTGCCAATGTCGTTTTGATATCTTAAATTATAAATGACAAAACATTCGCTCAAATACTAAATGGCTTTCGAGGAATACAAAATTTAAATCCAACATTGCGTGTAATATTTTATTAAATTATGTTTATTGTATATTTACATTAAAATAGGCCGCCAGTGATGAGTTTGGCGTGTATAGCTTGAATCATAGGCGGCGTGATCGCCATGATTGTATTTGCGCGCATACTTCTAAGTAATGATAGGACCGAAACGAATTGCCGGGTCAAATATAAATTACATAAATATCATACAATATTGAATATTATTAAGCCTCACGGGTCGTTTACTTGTATAAGACTCGGTATATCGGTTTTCTGTTAAAAGTCCATGGCTCGAAAATGTAGCTAACTTAAGTAGTTTAATATTTAACATGTGAGATACAAAAATGCCCAAAAACAATCACTCGGTATGCAGCGAGAGGACTCTAAGATTTGGAAGGGTGTGGTCGGTTACAATACGATGGGCCGCCACCTCATCTGCTTACGTTGGTGTAAAAAAATAATTCTACCTATGTCTGCGTACACACACAGGGCGTAAAGTATATATTTGTATTTTATGACAAATATTAAACAAAAGACAGCATTTCACAGAAATCCTTCGACACAGTTGCAAAATAAATAAACTTGACTCTTAATTAAAGTTAGATTTGATTGCTCCTTTTTCTGTTATTTTAAAGTGTTTTATTGTGGAAGGAACATTTCCAAAAGTCTTTTCTACTTACCATGCTAACTTACGCATGTAAAAATAAAAAAATGGAACAGGCTTACGTACAGCTAACGCATCGAAGAGCGAGAGACTAATATCTTCTCTTGACGGACCTACATCAGCCTAGTCACTTTGCCGAACCAGAAAAATACAATTTATTGAAGGTTGGGTCATGTGTGATGTCCGGTGAATAGTCAGCGTTCGGACACGGCTGAACGGGTCGGTCAAGGTGGCTGCCGAGGCGGCGCGGGCGTGGCGATCAGCGACATCTCCGTATTCTACATCAGCTTCACACAGCTTCCGCAACCGAAATTCTCACTTTAGACGTCTAGGTATATAAAGGATTGTTGTTTGTCATTTTCTATTGGTAACACACATTGTTTAATCTTTTAGATGGTAATTCCATTTGAGATTATGTTCTAAAGTGAGTACTGGAGATATAATTTAGTATGGGGTATGTTTATATTTTATTTTATTTAGTAAAATTATCTTGTCTTATAGTTTTTAACACTTGGTATTTGTTATAACAACATAATTAATTATGTAACTCTAGGTGACCACTAAGAATCAACGCTGTGCTTTAGCTCGCGCCGCAGTGCAACATTATGCTAAGTGGTCACCTAAGTGCCTCAGCGATGCGACGCGCAAACTCTTTCGTTATAATTTATTTTCTTATTTTGTTGTATGTTCATTTATGTGAGGCGAGTGTGTGCGTTGTATTGTGTGGCTAATATACATTTATTCTTAAACATTGACATATACTCGTACATTTTAATTTAGGTATTTAATGTCCTTATTGTAAATCTTATTTTTTCGCTGTTGTTGCGTTGGAAATAGGATTTCCAAAACATTCAGATATCAGTGGTCTCGTGAGAACTTGCTATTAAGGCTTATACAGAGCCACAAACTTATCTGGCCCGGTGGCCAAAAGAGAAAATAACGACGTCATTTGGTATTGTCAATCTACTTGACAGTCGCTGACATATTCGCCATTAGCTGTTTGCTGCATGTATTTATTTCTCATTATTGGCTAAAACTAGTGAAAAATGCCGAAAGTTATATAATAAATTTATATAATCATTTAATAAATTATTTTATAAATATAGAATAAGTCCCATGTATTGACTTGTCATAGGAGCTATTTAATTGCCTACATGGTCAATAAACGAATTTCATTTCATTACTTAGGTATCCATTTACCTATAGCAATATCTATTTTTAATGGCAACACCAAATTCGATAACAGCGCCTCTCTCACCGTATCAGATAAGTTTGTGGCACTGTAGTTGTTAGACTAACGATAATTGACAACTAATCAATCATCTCAACGAGCACCATCGACAAGAACGTTGATGTCGACAGCATTATTGATAATAATTGAAGTACATACATACATAATTGTCACGCCTGTTCCCATAAGGGTCGGTAGAGACTATAGACCGCCACTGAAGTGCATGAATCGTAATTGAAAATAAATTGTAATTTTGTAATTGAAATACATGTTAAATAATCAGAATTTAATTAATGACACACAAATTGAATAGTATAAATGCGCTCAAAGGCCAGAACTAAGATATAAAACAATTTGCGAACTAAACAAATAAAATAAACCAAAGGAAAACAATTATACTAAAACAATAAATACTATCAAACAAAGCAGAAACAAATAGCAAGATCTAATTTACAGATAATTCGACACAACCTCACCGTTTTCTATAAATATTATTCTATAAGTTCGTATATCCATTCCACAGTCGGAGGTGAAAGTTACAGAATATTTTTCTGACTTATCATTAGCTGGTATAGTCACCGGTAGTGGCAGTATAGATCCGCTGTGTTGGTGAAGCACAACATGGTCGAGTCGAGGCAACAGCGCCCTTGAAGTAATGCGAAATGTCGTCTCACTGCGAAGAATATGCTGAACATCCGACATGTTGGTCCCACCTTCGGTTAACAGCATCCCTAGGATAATTTTACCTGTAGTTGTCTCTGAAAACAGTCATGACATTAAATTGATAGGCTGATGATTTTACAGTAGGTCAAATGATTCTGCATTAAAGGCTATTTGAAAAATACCTCAATTAACTTAAACACAATGAAAAAAGAGTGATTAAATTAATATGCCCAAAATAACAATGGTTTATAGAGTCATTATTTGTATTTATAGTTTACCTATTAATTGATCAAATATTTCCATCATAATATCAGATGCATTTTCGATTAAAGCATAACGTAAAGACTTTAGCATCAGTTCGTTACGATGTGGAATCATCAATATAGTTGTCCTGTAACATTCACAAG
Source organism: Hyles lineata (assembly GCA_030180105.1). Lineage (NCBI taxonomy): Eukaryota > Metazoa > Arthropoda > Insecta > Lepidoptera > Sphingidae > Hyles > Hyles lineata. Next base: position 10,360,220 of record JARJEE010000005.1, on the reverse strand, counting down.
CCTCGCCGCAACTGCAGGGGTCCATTGGCCAAGTCTGAACTTTAGCTTGAAGAGTATCTATTGCTAAATCCCAACGAGGCTGGGTAGTCACCCGGATAAAAAATTCTCCAATAGCACTTCTAAACCATAGCCAAGTGTTACCAACTTGAGTGCTGAGACAAATCAATTGCAGGTACAGCTTATGCTCTTGGACTTCTTGCCCACTCTCCTTTGGCAAACCAGTCAAAGTTATTTCTTTGTCTATGATATTTAGTCGTCGTATGAAAAACTTTCGCGTCGTTGATTCTTCAAACACTACCGGGACTGTCGGCTCATTGTCACTTATACATATTTTAAACGTCGCAGAAGAAGTAAATGGCGATGATACTAGCACATCGACTTTATTAGGTCGGTATAGCGGCCCTGTTACTTTGCATTTTCTCAACGGGTTTAATACACCGACCTGACCGCTAAGTAAAAAAACAATATACGTATCAAAGATTCTAGTTTTATTGTAACCGTGCACAAGAAGAATGCAACTTTCTTCGGCAACAAAATTTGCCACATATTTCACGCTCAAAAACATTTTCTTTCCGTTTTCACCTGATGAGGATTTTTCTACCATAAAATTATTACCATTGGTGTTAAGGGTCATGTAATTGAATATTAATGACTCTTGACTCGATGGACAAATAGCTACTTGGCGCGTAGAACTTCGTAGTAAAGGAGGATTGAATTTTATAGTATCTTTTGGTTTGAACATGGGTAATGTTACGAAAAGATGAATGGATAAAAATAACATTTGTAAAAAGTTTGGACTCAAAAAATCTTTACTCATCAGTGGAAAATATAATCTGAGCTGATTCATTGCTTCAATAATAAGACATGCATTATTAACGATTCCCCCTTCTTTAAAATTCTGTTCGATTTCGCAAAATATGGAGAAATGCTCTTCTAAGAAAGGACAATAGTTTATAATTGCAGATGCTATAGCAATGCCGTCCGACAAGTCCGTTGTAAGGTTAGTAACAACTTTCACAGGTTTATCTTTCCCACGAAGCTTATTGTGTTGTGTGGTTATCTGCTCGTTATACCAATCGACGATTACCTTGATTATGTCCCTGGGCTCGGAACTCACACAAACGCAATCAAAGAAACAACTGTCCATAACAAACACTTTGTAGCTTTGTAAAATAAAATCAATCCAACTTTGTTTATTCAAACGGTCAAATAGTTTAATATCAGCCAGCAATTCTTGTGTTAATAAAATATCTGCGTTACATTTCGGAGTAACATTTTCTGAGTAAATCACAAATTGTTCATAACTCAAAAGAAATCTTGCTTTCAATATCCATAAATCGGCGCCGCGACATTTCAATAAATTTATAATTTCCCTGTAAGTGTCATGGATTTCTTTTACACATTTAAAAGATTCGTCTACTCCCTGAACTCTGGAAAATAAATGTTATTTCAGTGATTAGTTTTCAGTCTACAATTTTGTATTGAAATGATAGTAAAATAGAAATACTACGTACGAAATTTTGCGTATGTGCTTCATTAGGGGTCCAGCGATCCGTCGGACAAAGTTTAAAAACGAAACGTTAATCCCTTTTGTTTTTGTTCCACTTGGTTGTGATGACATAGCAGACGATATAGCGTGGAAAGTGTCAGGAATAACAGGATATAAATCTCTGCGAAATCCTTGTTGAAACATCCATTTCTCCAAAAATGTTGAGCATCCCTCCATGTATTCATAAAGCGCACTTTGAGAGCTTAATGGAAAATAAGGATAAGGGTTGTCAACTGGTTTAACGAAAGGGTTGGCGTGTAAAGTTAACGCACAATATGTGAAGCAAAAGTTTACTTCTACTTCACAACCGGAACCGCATTCATGGTGAAAACTCAATGTTAAATTACGCGCATAGGAGACTTGGCAACAGACTTTAACTTCTACTGTCAATACAGTGTGTATTGCCTCTTCTACCTGCATAACTTCAAAATCTATGAATTTTACTGATAAGTTTGTTTCCTCCTTTGACACACATCTAAAAGAATCCATATCAGATGCGTCTTCCATCTTGACTGTAATGACACGATTAACTTCGGTTCCAACGTAACACGGCGGAAATATTATGCGGGTCGTGCTGGGAACCATTACAGGCGTTTGCCTTTTCCCGAAAAAAGTTAAGTTATAATAAGGTATTGTCATCTGTTTATCCAGGAACATCAAGGCTGTCGAAACAAATTTTCCGTGACTTTTAGGATGGAATTTTAAAGAAAATAATGCTTCTTTTCTTCGATCTAATTCAAATTTGATATGGGTTTCATTGATAATAGAATGATTGTCCTCAGTTTTCAAGTTAAGTGAGAAATTCGGTACCAATTTTGAAGTCAATATGGTTATGTAGAGGTAATATTTTGACACATTAGTCATAGTAAATTCTATTGTATTGCTTTTGTGTGGCATGTACTCCATTTCAAACTTATTTACAGAAAGTATTATCCATGGCACGGTGATGACTCCACTTATGCGACAATAACTTATATCTTTATTTACTGTTTTTAGTTTCACTTTAGAATTATTCTCATAACACCTGAAAATATTATATGTTATTTTTTTTGCTTAAAATTAGTAAATATTATCTGTAAGCCGAAGCTGCGAAAGTAGCTGAAGCATGAAAAAAATATATATTCATAAAATAATATTTTAAGTCACTCACTGTTCATATTCGCCAATATAATGTTGTAATTCTGTGGACCAAGAATTGTGATCTGGTGGCCCTAATAATCCGTTAATTCGGAACGGAATGTACATTTCGTACTCCCGGCGAAATATATCGCAGACTTTTATAAAAACTGTTTTTGATTGTCCCCCATCAACACAAAAATGAAAAATTCTTTGCTTTTCATTTCCTTGTGCTATGTACACCTCAAAAATATTCTCATCTTTTGTGTTGAGTACATCAACCTCGGTTCTCAACGTACTAATATTTTGAAATGTAACAGGAACATATGTAATCATCGAGCACGGTATTCGAGCCATATAAATATTTTTAGGATGTATTGTCAGTTTGGGTTCAATCACGTTACCGCTTACAGGTAGCACAACATTTTCTTTATTGTTTATTTTTAAACAAACATCAAAGGCAAATTCTAACACGCATGAAATTTTTACAATTATCTGGAAGGTTATAATCATTTTCGGGCGTATTGTGCCACTCATAGGTTCTATTCTGAAACCTGGTATAAGGGGTTCTACAACATGGAATAAAGCTATCTCTCTTGAAGAATTTTCCAGCTTCACTCTTTCTACCGTTTCCAAATTAAGAGCAATGTCTTTAAATATAACAGCTTGCTGTAAAAATTTAATTGAGAGCTTACGAGTGATTATGTTTAGTTCGATTGGAACAATTTTAGTTGTTTTATTCGCTGATACAAAATCGACTTCATGCACCTTTGTTTTGGTATGTTTGCAGATGTACAAAACATCACAAATTTTGCACCCATGTTTCGGTATAGATCCAGAATTGGGAATTATTTCAAACGGGATATCTGACTGCGTTTCTTCCCACTTGAAGTCTACGGTAATATTGAAGAAATTATATATTCTTACTGGAACGGATGTGATGAAACTTTCAGTTGTAACCATGCCGAATTTTAAACTTTTATCTTGTATCATTAATGTGGGAGTTCCAACATGAAGAGAGTATGGGTGTTTTTTGTAAAATTTATTTTCTATGATGTATTCGAAAGTACCTCTATAATATCCTTCGACAAAACCCAAACAAAACATATTTATCTTGACTTCAGCTAAACTTTTAACTCTTATTTTTGCATTTTCTAATTTATTGTCCGTATATAAAACACATTCATCTTTCAACAACTGAATTGTTATATCAAGTTGCGTGTTATTTTTTATTATTACCTCATGTTCGCCGTAGGTAAACAGCCCTACTCTGCCAAAGTTTACAGAAAAAGGAAGAAACAAAATGTCAAATAGATCATAAGTACTGAGTGCCTGACGAATTTTTTTGCAAAAGTCTTCTGGTGGTCTATGTCTTTGAATTTGTGCGTCTGAGTGACATTTTTCTTTTTTTGTACTAAAAATTTCCTTTATAGGAATCTTTGCATATGTAGATTTGCAAACTTGTAAATGTTCATGAGCTGCTTGTTTTCTTCTTTTGTGCATTTCAATTTCGTCATCAACATATGTATATTTCTTTTCGTATTCGATTAATTTATGCATTGATTCTATATTCAATTCTTTACATTTTGTAAGTATTATAACGTTTAATTGAGTCGAAATATAATAATCAATATAGTTACAATCATTTTCAGTTTCTTCAAAGTCACTATGGGGATTCGAAATTTTAAATAGTAGTTTATTTCCTACTTTTAAACAATTGGGTTTTACCGCAATACATACTTTTTTAGAAGAGTTTGGAAAAATTGTGAATTTTTGAGGAGTTACTTCAAACCCGGGGATTCTAATGTATTGCACTTTTGCAGCAATCACACTAGATTCATTTCGTATGCGAAAATATTTTTTTACCATAGTATTCATAATTACATCACCAAAGTCTATGCTTCTGGGAGAATGATTTATTTTACAGTATTCGAATTGTCCGCTTATATAATATCTCCCAATTTCAGAATGCAGTTCATTGTTACAACACCTCGCGCCGTCCACTTTTATTAGGCGTAAATCAAACACAAATCTGTTATCGGAATGTTTCTTCCGTTTTGCCCTTGAAATACATTCTGTTTTAGGATTAAATATTATTTGTATTACATGATTATTAATTTGTGTGATATCAAATGCTCTGTGGGATGCGGATGTTTCCCGAGCATATTTCAATGTCTGAAAAAAAAAATATTGCTTAATTTTCTATTCCATGCAAATGGCAAGGTAGGTATAGAGGTATTTAGTTACTATCAAGGAGCCATCGTGCATTGTTTTGAGGTAAGCACAAGTGGTGAGATCGACCTCAACATCCAAATCTTGTGTTGTAGAAAGACCGACATATGATATTGGAAACTCCACCACTTTAAATTTTTTAAATACATTATCTGGATTGTATAAATCACACATATTTCACATTAAAATTGATCTGAAAAAAATGTCATAACAATAATTGATGACTTAACATGTAACGTCAATGCTTGTCATATAAAAAGGAAACAATTGAATAAGGCTTAAAGAGATCTGATGCTAATAATTTCCAAAGATTGTTTTACTTGAATTTATACAAATTGAAACATTTCGAAAATATGCCTTAATATTGTTATAATCTCAAATTTTCCTTTCTTCAAAGCGATGCTAGATGACTAGAAATAAAGTGCTCCCGCGAACGGGATAACGTGCTAGAGTAATATTGTAGATGGATGTAAGTACCCGGGGTGTGTCGTACGACTCTGGCAAATTAGTTCGGGGCGGGGGAGCCCCTCCGGTTGCCGCCGCGCCGCGCCACCCCGCGTGCCCCAGGGTTTATCAGATTCAGGGGGTAAAAAAATGAGTTCTCAATGGGAAGCAGGAGGGCGGCGCGCGGCGAGCGAGCGGCGTCGAGGGGCGGTGGTGGGCGGCGCCGCCACGTGGGCCCGGCTTCAGCCACGTCGCGACGTCCGCGCGCCCGTTGCACTCGCTCCCGGTACAACGCCGCTCTGGAGCTATGTACAGGTGTTCGCGTGCCGCTTTTGTTTACGTGCTCTGCGCGGCATGCTAACTTGTGAATTTACAGCTGAATGTTTACAGAGTGCTTTTCGGACGTAGTGTTGAATCCATGGAAACAGGATACGGTGACGTGGTACCGGAGTGCGATCGGAGACGCGAGCCACCTATGGATGTTGCGTTGGACACCATGCACCAGCTAGACCCACCCCCGCCAGACGTGCTGCTCGCGCTGTTAGCCAGAAATAAAGCGCTTGAAGGTAAACATGGTTATATTTCCGGAACAGCTTACGATGATTGTTTCTGCCTTTTTCCACTCTGTATTAAAAATTCGTCAATGGGCCTACAGTTCTAAAAGGCGTTCGATAGCTTTGTAGTGATGACTTTTATACGGAAAGCTACAATTACGTGGCACGTGTCGGGGCTTGGTAGAGCGTACGACTATGGGGCTGGCGATGGGGCGGCCACCATAGCGTTATGTGGATTAAAACCCACGCACGGCACACGACCTCGTATAATTAAGTTAAGTGCTCTTCACCGCGCCGCGTATGGCAGGACGAGGACCTGTTTGTTGATTTTAACACCAGACAAGAGGTAACAGTACGATTATAGTGATTCATTTAAAATATTGATCATGTTTTGTAGTTGCTTGATTTAAAACTTAGATTCGTAACCTAGGAATAAAATGATGACCATTTTTATATAATTAATTAAAAGAATAGTTAATAAGCTGTTGTAGACACTTAAAGCCAACGCGCGACGTTGGAGATATTACTTATTCATTTTTTCATTATTTTAATATGATAGATACCAGTAGTATATTTTTTACTTACCAAAGTAAGTCATAAAATGAGAGCTTAATATGTATAGTTTTGTACGCAAAGATTTTTATGTTTGGTTATGGTATCAATATGCCGACGGTAGCCGGCAGCATCTCGAATAGGAAAAATAAATTTCTCAAAGTCCTGACAATATGATGAATATGAAATGGCATGTAAACAAACATTAATTGAACTATATTATTATCTTCCCAAATATAAGTATGATTTTCTATTATTTTTTACTCAAAATATTCTTATTAGAAAGGACGGGCAGGTTATAATCAATAATTTCGTAAAAGATTAATACATGGTACTATTAAAAACTTGGTTAATTATAAAATATATTTTTAAGTTTTTAATAATATTATTACTTTGTATAATTAGCACTTTTGACACTACAGAATACTAAGAAACATATTTAGAGACGTTGACTCTTCTTGTGTAGGAAGATATTTCATAATATTCATAATCATTTTAGGAGACCTGGCTGGTGTTAACATCTTAATTTTTTCTGATAAGTATTACTGTATGATTTTTTAAATTTGTATTATTGAAATTTTATTTAATTTTAATCATATTCTATTCTTTATCGTATAAACTAGTTATAACTCAAATAATTACGTAAATGCTTATTAAGAGAAAGTGTGGCTGCTGTTCAAAGATATTTTACAATAGCATGGTATAGGCAAAACTTTTCCACCTTTAGTTTTATTGTTATATCAGGTGGGTCAACTCAAATATTCATTAATTCATTCGTATATTACGTTTCAATTATTACAGAGTTTATTTATTGAAATGCATAATGATAGTGGTCGCAGGATCAAATCCCAGGGACTAACTCTGACTTTTCGGAGTCATGTGTGTGTTGATAGTCAATCACCGCGCTCTAGCAATGAAGCAAAACGTTATAAGGATTATTACTATTTTGTATTAATTAACAAAAAGTATAAGTTGTAGTCTTTTGTTATGGAGTTTTGTTATATAGTTAAAGCTAAGGCGCAAACTGGTCGGCTTGATTGGAGGGGTATCATTGTCTAAGAATAAACCAATGCGACGTGAAATATCAGCTTTGACTTTGAGTCAGATTTTGGGATTGTCAGATTTGTCAGATTGATGAAATGGGTTTTAGTGTCTGTCCGTATAGCGACCACTGTCAATGAAGGCGAAGAACTCATTGTAGTGACCAAAGTTTGTCCTGTATCAAGTTTTGCCTGAGTTCGACCAGAATGGCATATTTTTGATTGGCGACACAACCTTTTTTACGCGGTGGATACTGTATTAAAATCAATGTAGTTCATATTATTTTGTCTCTAATATCCCATATATTGTAAACTTTTTAAAGGGTATTTTTAGAAATTCTTTCGAAGATCTCACAATGCTGGGGGCAGGTTGTAATATACCCAAGATATAATGAGATTACTGAAGTAGTTCTCAATGTTGGTACCCAATCAATACCATCAAAACTATTATGCTCTTAGACGCAAAATGACATTTGATATTCTCTTCATAAAGGTTTTCAGTATTTTTTGTGTATTGCTCTAGTACCAGTTTAAAAATTTCCAAATCTAAAAACATAGTGTGCTACTTAGTACTTAGTATAATACATATTTTTCAAATATAAATCCGACGGCTTGTTGTAAAACCTATACATCTATATTTCTTTCTTTTGCGTATATGTTTTTTGTCTGTGACCTTTAATTTATCTTGAATCAACTAGCGTGACGATAACCAAAATATAATTCATCTTACAAAAACTGAGCAAGTCAGGTTCATCATAAACGATAAAACCATATCAAAAAACCATGGGAAAATACAACAATTAATTTAATTAGTGTGAGAAACATCCGAGTATGATGTTTAAAAAATGCTACCACTAAATACGGGAAGAGTTTGGCGATGTCTCCTATTATGTTATCGCATTATGACCGGAAGTGGTCACGTGCGGGCGCGTGCGCGGCGAATCGGTCCCATCCGGTTTGACGCGGTAAGTCTCCGGATTCATATTTTACGCTTTTTTAATATTGTCAACTTTCACAGCACTACCTTAAATAATATTAAAACGACTTCGCTTTATTTGGAAGATTTTTAAGTGACTTCAATTAAAAGCAAGGAACGATCTTCAGCGGTTAGGTTTGCATTTCTTTCTGGTACTTTGTATCGAAATATTCCTAATTAATCTTAAAAACTTTACGATAGGTTTAGTGCCATATAAATATACATTATGTCGAGCTGCTTTAAGATAATAGGCTTAGGCAGTCAAGGCATGCGCCTCTTCTAATTTGACTTGAATTATAGTTATCCTAACGAGCATATCATACTACAAATGCAAAAAATATATATTAGTGTTGGAATATTACGATTGTCCTGAAAAGCAACCACTGTAATAGGACATCACTGACTCATGTTATTAAATTTTATTTATCAAAAGGTGAATAAGTCATAATTGACTTATTTTGTGTTTTATAAAAGGTTAGTAAATAAAACCAAAATTTAGCAAACAAGTTTGTAAATCCATTCACAATAAACAAGTTAGAAACGTTTTAAATCTTGTAGTGGAGGTTAATGAAAAGGGATGCAAAACCAAACTAAAATTAAAATACGAATATTTGCCTCATGTTGCAAGGTAATTTGATACTGTTTTGACAAAAATGTTTTATTTTAATGGTATTCGTGTTTGTACGCAAAGAATACAATAAATCGATCACAATAAAACATATTATACATAAACATCAAGCCTTTGTCCCTGAAGGGGTAGGCAGAGGTGCAACCACGACACCCACCTTTAGCATAGTCAATTATTAATGTTACAAATCACGTTTTATTAGTGTCCACGCAAGTTCGTTGTTTTCGTATTCAGTCTCTACATATCCGGCTGAAGGTTCTCTACCTAGATTGCGTTGTTCTAGCCGTATTTGTAGGTTCTATTGTTGTCACTATATCGTTTCAAAATTAAAACCTATTTAAGATGTACTAGTAAAATATGTTTTTTTTATCATAAAGAATTATTGTATCTTTATTTAATGTAGGAATCTGTTTTATATATTACTTTAAGTTTTACGCACAAGCCAAATATCTATCAGTATAATAGACAGTATTATTTTAATATAATAATTATTGGTAGCTATCGCAGTATTGGAAACAATTAAAGACTACAGGGTTTATGGCCGTCATGGTATTGTTTGGGGCTCGGGCTCATCATCCGCGCTGCGGGGGGCGACATCTGTCGGACTATCACCCCTCGACTTACTGTTACCTCTGCCCACCTGATATTTATAGCTTATAGGATCTTTTAACTATAAAGACTAATAATTACTAACTGTAGCGTTTCTTTCGGTGAGTGAGATTTTCGGATGCCCATTACCTCCTCTTTCCATCCTTTTTCCTTCCTGCTCTCCTTTTTATTTGATGCGCCCGCAACATATCCATGGTCTAGGCTTTGTAAATGTTCATGGGCGGCAGTGATCACTTATCATCTTACCTGTTTGATAATTTGCCGGACCTATGCCTTAAAAAAAGACACAGCGGTATGAATCAAACTCTTAGTTGTTAAGGAGTTTCACAAGATATACACGTATAATTTACCGGAAATTACATCATAAGAATTCACTTCATTTTGGATAATGCTCATTGTTCTAGACTCATTAAACTAGGCAGCAAAAAAAGATTATTCCTCCTTTGTATTATTTTGCCCCTTTATGATAGCTTCAATGTCTTCAAATGTATATTGTGGTATTAAAACAATATGTAAAACGTATATATTTGGGTAAACTTAGTTGTAAAAACCCATTTTTTGTATGAAAATAGCAATTAGACACTAAGCTGGGTGGAAAATTTACAAATAATGATAATAATTACGTCACCGCACATTATTCTTTCTTTTCTATAATATAGAATACTTTTTCATGTATTACCACAATTATAATTTAATGAAGTATTGTTATTGCAAGATGGATTAAGAAAATATTTTGTAATTTGAATTATTAAACATAAAATGCATTTACAAAAATATATACGTGATAGCAAAAAAAAATATTTTTGGCAAGACGAATTAGAGCTCAGCTTCAAATTTATTAGAGCTATATGAACTGTCTGTATCTGTATCAGCCCATATACGTCCCACTGCAGGGCACGGGCCCACTCTACAACCGTGAGTACGATTGAGAGTGGTTAGGCCATATAGTCCACCACGCTGGCCTAGTGCGGGTTGGCGGAATTACATACCATAGAAATGTTATACCATACATACCATAGTAATGTATATATGAACTGTTACATGTATATAAAATATCCATACCTACATATTTAATTATGTATATAATTCCTCTAATATAAAATTCTAAGTAATGAATTATAATTCCTCAATTATACAGTTAATTTCATACATCTCTGATTATTATTTTGACATATTTTATGCAACCGTAATGTATACTTTTATTAACTCTCTACAGCTTATTTCTTGATGAAAGTTTTTGAATAATTGCATTTTAGCATGTTTTTATTATTGTGAACTATTTAACTACAATTCGATAGTTTTATACGTCTTCGACAGTAAAGACAAATTACAAAGAACTCGTGTATAATAATTACCATTAAGATGTAAATCAACATCATTACCATTTTTTTTCTGTGCATAAATGAGAATATAATTGCATAAGAATAATTATCATGTTATGACAGATTGCGAACACCTAGATAAATAGGAAATTACTATATTTATTATATGACAAAAATATAAGAGGTCTTCATACAATATTAATAATAATAATGATGTCGTATTATAAATTTTTTTTCGACCCCGTTGCGAGTATCAATACGTTTGCTCCGTGTACTATTTTGTATAAATTAATTGAATGGAATCCATATCAGTAAAAAAAAACACACGATACGAATGTTAATATTGCACAAATAGTTTCTTATAATAATATAATTTATGACATGCCAAAATCACATTTGTTGACTGTGTACTTCTATGAAAATAAAGCTTATTTAACATAAAACTTCGTTTTGTTATGATATATACTGGTGTGACAAAAATAACAAAATATTACCTATTTGCTCCATTTTTGTTTTTTTCCCTCACGTGTGTAATTCTTATAAAGTAATGTAAAGAGAGAGAACACTGATTTCTGTAAGTTGTAACACAGGTTTATACCTAGCGCAGAAGTCAGGGGACTTAATTAGTATTGTGAACCTTGTGGGAAATAAAATAAAATATGTATATTATATATTATGAATTAACCGATTACAAACATAACGCAATTTTAAGCAGTCATCACTTTCCAAGGAGAGATCATAGTTTTTATTTTAAACGATTAATCGTTTTCAATGTCACTTATAAAATAATAATCCTTAATCAGAAGGGCATGCGATACCTACCTATTTCTGTAATATTCATCAAAATCAAATTCCTGCCGTATTCAAAAAAAACATGCGGGAATCGGTTTAATATTGCTATAATATGCATCTACTGTTATGAACAAAGTTCTTACGCAAACATCTGTCGGTGATATATTAATACATCACAACAATACGTCATATTGCGTAGGTATAATAAAATTTGTATTGAAATCCGTCGGCAAAATACAGAGCCTCTCTCCAACGTGTCCAGAACTTTCACTTTTCATACAAGTTATTGACTTTTCAACGATAAAGTTGTTATTGATTTTTAAGCCTACTTTGCGTTTATCTCAGAAATATCGTATATCGTTTTAATTGGTATACGTAAAACTAAATTAGAGTGTGTTTATGAATTTCTTAAGCCTTAATTAACTTATGAATGTATTATAGCTTATTACCTACCTACATTTTTGTTTACTTACGAATTGTCTTCGATTTACCATTTTTCTCCCTCATTTTTATAATAATTGATGTTATCATTTCACGTATAAACCATTTGTAGCAATTGTAAATAATGAAATATTATTAGAGGCTAAAATAAAAAAGGCATATCACGTGTCGGCAATTTCAGAAGTTTGTTTGCCGTTTCAATGTTTATTAAATTTTAAATCTATACAAATATATAAAGCTGAAGAGTTTGTTTGTTACCTCTTATCTCAGGAACGAAGTTCGAATTGAAAAAATATTTTTGTGTTTGGATAGGTCATTTATCGAGGAATGCTATGGCTATATAACATCACGCTATGACCTAAAGGAGGGAAGCAGTAGTGAAAAAACTAGCAAATACGATGAAAATTTAATTGTTTTTCGTGATCCAACTGGTTTCAAAATCGATATTGGAGGTATCCTATGCTCCAATAATCTAAATTGATAGTCGGAATTGAACATTTTGGCCGCTATTTTAAAAAGTATATCTGCACCCGGGCGGGGACGGCCCGGACTGCTAGTATTACATAAAATATGTTTTAACATTGCCAGAATATTTTAATATATGTATTCAGGGTGTGCCAGAACTAGACGATACACCAGTAACGGGTGATAGATAAAACATCACAAACTATCATATTTTTGAATGTTTACTAAAATGGCTATTTCTTGAAAACCATCAGGAATAGGACTATAATATTTTTTGGTGCTGTGCTGTAAAAGTTTGGCTTATCTTCTCTTAGTAGTTTATCGTCTAATTCCGGGACACCTTGTTTGTATATCCAAAATGAGTCCGCACCGCGACCACGAACGCTATAAAGTAATCGAAACGTCGCGTCCAGGAGTTAAAACATGAACAAAATTATACCAAATCTGCGATAAAATCCAAAAAAAATTATTTGGTCTCAATGTATATAACATTCGCGTAAATGAAAGAATGTAATTATATTTTTATTTTTCTTTCACTTTTACAATCACGCGAAACGAATATTAACATTAGTAAGCCTTAAGTAATAAATTAATACATCTTTACTTGCTCCTATGAATCTCTTATTTATCTCAAATAATATGAAGGGTGAGCATTGAGAAAAATTATAATTTTGTGGGTGATTTTTCATAGAGGGTTTCTTTGATTACGTGAACATAAAGGGCTTCCCTGTACAAAGCTCCCAATGATCATCTTTAGCCCTTTGTTAGCGTTTTAATCAATCAGAGAAAATACCGAGTGTTCAATTTGAATTAGGGTTGTACGCGTTCTAAATGGAATATTGATATTATAATAACTGGTTATACTCGTATGTGTGTTTATTTTTATCTAGTTTATTCATTGTTCATTTTATTTATTTATTTTATTATTTAATTTATGCCCTAGATTACTTTTTTCTCACATTTTTATATCCATTCCATGGTTTCCTCTAAGAATTTACCTACTGTGGTAAAGCCACCAGTTGTTCTCTGTATTGTTTCTCTGTTCAGTGCAGAAAGTATTAACAAAGTAAATATTCATATCAATATCTTCAACATTTATCACTCAATTTTTAAAGTAATAAAATAATTTTTTGCTTCGTTTTAATATTAGTTTCTTTCTTAAATTTTTGCTAAATGATATGTCTGATCTAAAAATAATTGTTAAGCTGGTAAAATTATTAATTTAATTACGTACTAAGCTACTAAATAAATTAAAAGAATTATGATAGAACTAATTTTTATGAGAGAGGCTAGAAAACCAATAGAGTTAATTATTCACCGAAAATTACAAATTACCGCTGTTTTTTTTTTGTAGAATGCTTTAGCACTGCCTCGGTGGCGTAGTTGTACCATGGTACGGTTACAAAGCTGAGTTCTCGAGTGAGAGTCGGTCCCGGGATCGAATCCCGGGTTGAGCAAAGTGATATTGGATTTTTCTATTCAGCCCGGAGTCAGGAATCTGTACCTTCTGGGGCTTAAGTTTATCTATGTATGTATACTATAACAGAGAATATAGATTTTTTTACACTATTATTATAAAATGTTACACATACCAAAAAGCATAACCTTGTTCGGAATGTATTACGTCTTTTGAATCATGATAGTGTTTTGATATGTAGTAATTATAACGATGAATGAATATTAACTACACGAGTATTTCCCTAAACAATTTCGTATGAAAACATTGTGGGCGCAGCGTGTAGGGCGGATCATAGGGGAGTGATGGGTCCGCGATAAATTATGAGGTTTTTTGACTTCTATTGATCGTACTTTACAAGGGAAATAAACTCGTAAGTCACTCCCTATATTTTCATAGGGGTTTCAGATTAATGACTGATATTTTATCTATTATCGATTTATTATCTACCTGATTTCTGTATAAGCTCATAATCGTCCCACTGCAGGGCACGAGCCTCCACTACAATTGAACGTTCGATTGAGAGTGGATAGGCCATATAGTCTACCACGCTGGCATAGTGCCGGTTGGTAGATGTTACATACCATATCAATATGATTATCTGATTTATCTCGGCTTAATTCTTTTTTGTTTGAATTCAACGTATTTCTTAAATATTTTGCCACTGGGGACTTGATAGGATGAAATTGGCCGCTAATATTATTTTTATTTATATTATTTGAAAATTTACATGTATCAACAGATGATACAATATTTAACTGAAGTATATGTACGTACAATGAATTTCAGATACATTTAAATTTTTTGCCTACTCTAATTGGACTCATTTATATTAAATAACAAAAAAAAAGAATGATAAATTAATAAATGTTGCAGTGAAAATAATAGTGTTTTAGTGACATATATACAGTGTCAGGAGGAAGTAGTTAAGTGAACTGTAATTTTTAACTTTTAAACATAGCAAAAACAGAAACAGACTTAGTTTATATTATCAGTGTGAAGTTAGTTGTATTCTTTTATTATTTCTCCACCAGGGAGCTAAGTAAGCCATGAATGAATTACACTTATGTTATTGATTAGTAAAATTATTTTCAAAAAGTCTAAAAGTACCCATATCATATTCAAAAATCCACAAGTCATTGAATCCTATATTATTATGTCATTCTAAAATAATTAGTCTTTTCTCTGATACAGTGTAACGATTGCCGTCATCCCCTATCTAATTCTAAACTGAGTTTACTTCCTGACGTTCCGTACCAATTAATAAAGACCAACAATTTACCTGAATGGGCCGGTAAAGAGAAAATTAAGGAGATAGCCGACCTCGGCTGCTCATTACTGCGTTGTATTAAAAGCGGGGGCCCTTTCTGCTTCAATATGCATTTTTACGAGCGTGCGGGGCGGGTCTCGTGCATGTTTGATGCTCACAATCACGGCAGTCTTGCCACCTGCGCTCCGATCTTAAGGGAGGACTTTACAGACACGCTCACTATCCGCAACATATGATTTCAGATTGCTTAGTGGCTTTAGCTTTACATATGGTTGTATACGAACATTTTTGACCCAAAGTTGCAAATATTGTACGGTTAATTTTAAAATTCAACGTTCGCATCGGCTTTGTAGAGCGCCATTTCTGTGAATGTGTAATTAATATGTGTAATTAATAGGTTTAATTGTTTTTGTTTCTATACTCGTGTTCACATAGCCACGGATTCAACTAAATTCCGTCATTTACTATTCTATTCGTTTAAAACAATACATTTATCATAAAAGCTCTATTCAACGCCATTTATAATCTAACTTAGTGACAGTTATACGTGGCTGTCATTGCGTAGGCTTATGTGTATTGCAACAGGGCGGAGTAATGTCGGGGTGGCGGGGTGCGGAGTACGGGGCTAGGCGGGAGGGGGGGAGGAGGGAGGGGGAAGGTTGGAGGGTGTGCTGTAATCAAGAAGAGTACCCCGTCCCTAGGCACGGCGCTCGAGCCTGCGCCCCTCGCCTCCTACAAGCTCGAGGGCAATGCCTCAAAACCTCTATTGACTTAACGTAAAGAAATATTTTCACGTTTTCTTTGTTTATATGAAAAGTCAATACCCTCCAGACGGCTTCATAAGGAAAGAAAGCAAAGTTTATATTTTATTCATTCGCTCTGCCGTATTTTGTTTGGTATAAATAAACTGTGTAAACGTAAACGTTTTTTGAATAAATAATTCTTTGAATATTTTTCTATATGGCCTATTGTATTCAGTTCTGCTACTTTATGTTTTTGTTATTTTTTCCAGTATGTCTTTACTAGCATATAGTAAGTGCTTAAATATGTCACCAAATGTGATCCTATTAATGATTAAAATATCTAGAACCGCATTAGAAATCTATAAAAATATAATAACAATCAAATGGCTCTATTAAAATCGAACAGAAAATTTAATGAATCACAAGTTGAAATAATCGTAGGCAAACACAAAACGCTTTGTAATACCCAACATTTGTCCCAACAATCGAACTGTAATGCACGGCTTTTATAATACAACAAAAGTTAACCTGTCGGCTCGTCCGGTTGATAGAATAGAGTGATTTTAGGGTTGCGAGGGAATCAATGACAAGCAGGAGTCCCCACATTGCATTCGTTCGTGCTAAACAAACTCTATTTTGCATTCTTTAAATAAATTGCTATTGAAAATTCAACCTTACAATCTTCACATTAAGGTGCTAAAGTTTGATAAATTGAGCAGTAATGACGTTGGTAGTCAAAAGTCACCATGTGGACTGTAAGCCGCATGGCGCGCTGACAGCACCATGCGATCATTATTATACACGTACTTACAGACATTGACTTACCGATTTATTTTTATAGAGTAAAATGTCCTCCGAATGTCGACACTTAGTTTAATTAAAATAAAAACAGTGGACGGCTCATCGTGCACATTCAAATTTCAAGACGACACCAGTATCGCCTACTCCTGAGATTTAGCTAGGACATGAAAACATGTCAATGAATCTAAAAAAATATTATCTTAGAAACGTTTTCATACATTTAACTTAAGGTAGTTTTTACCAGTTTTACAAGACAGTGATAAATCAAATTATTCTTCTTCCTCGAACGGTGTGCAAAAGACAGAAATATAATTACTTAAAAACAACTAAATGAAAATTGTTTGTCAGTGTGCTCATTCAAGTTAAGTGTTGGGCCATAAAGTCGCAAATCGAGCGATTAAACGGTCTAATGGCTAATACCATTACGTGATAAATGCAACGGGTCGCGTATGAATAATTCCGCTGGATGGATACAATGTACAGCTTTCACTAAACGGCTCCATATTTTCAAAATCCCCATAGAGCAATAATATTCAATGAGCCGAGTGAAATGGACGTATGTTGATCCGCTTAGAGAGAAAGGGACGGTTGGCGAGGGACATTGGATGGCAAATCCTGGAGATTAGCGCGACGAGCGGGACATGTGGCGCGGCGGTACTTAGCACTCCCTGCGACTGTGTCCTCTACTCGTGGAATACTCCTTGGTGTCAGTTATGTTAATCTGTACTGGTGTTATTGCCAACTTGAACAATAGGTATTTCTTTAACTTTACGAATGTTTTCTGCGAAATTTGCAAAAAACTTACGTCGTGTTTACTTACGTCATCATTGTATTTGGGAATATCAAATAAGAAATATAGAACCAAATAGTATAACATATTACATTTTATAATCTTTATTGTACTCGTATCTCTAATATCATTATCAAAAATGCTTTATATTCAATATTAACTGGAAACTGATCTGCGCTTTTCAATAGCTTCGTAACAAGTGGTCCAAAGTATGCGGGTAATTACCAATTTGCAAATGGATGGACATTAGCAGAGAATCTACAGATCAGTATAACATTAAGTGGTTTGCACAAAAGAACTTGTCACAAAATGTCCTTATGTGTAGTGTTTGGGCCAGCTAGATCTGATCTATGAAGCATTGAAGCACAGTCGGTGCGGGTCACTACCGCGGGCACATTTGTCGCCAGCCAAGCGGAACGGCTCATAGCATCACAAGCGTTGCTTTGACGCCATATGTTGAGCGCATTATCGCTGAGCGCTCGAGCCGCACCCCATCAAGATTGATGACGATTCTCTTCTATAGAACCATTCAAATGTATTAGGGCATGTAAATGTTATGTGATCACTTAGCCAAATAACTCGCAAAATTTTATATGGCTGCAACCCGGGCGTTGACTTCTGCACCGTAAAAATTACTTAGTTTTGAGTATAAAAATAATTTATGATTTAAATTATTTTATTTTTATGCTGTACTCGTATACGACAAAGGCTCGTTAAGTTTTTCCCACCAAGTTAATCGAGAATGCGAAGATCGTTGTCGGGTCGTTGTGACCCCAATTTGATTTTCACTTCGTTTCATTAGCTCACTCTCGGGTGAACTCTCTCAAGTGTAGTTTATCCACAAGTACTTTGAATTTGTTGTACCGTATTCACCTGCTGTGGATCGCCTAACTTAGACTATTTAAAGAAATACAATGACGAGATTCAAATTAACCACTGCACTGTCTTAATGGGTTGCCTGAACTTATTGTTCTAGCCAATGAATGCAACAGATATGTTATTCTTATTAACGAGCTATTGTTGCTCGTAACTAGAACTATTTATGTAATACGTCTCAGTTAAAAGATATATTTTTTGATATTTATAAAAACGATAGAGCAAAAGATAACTTGCTATGATTTTTTTATGTCTTGGTACTCAAAATTATATATCACTACCGAAAGACTATTGTTGAACATAGGTCTCGCCCATAGACTATTATTACAAGGACATGTTGAAAGCGGCGTCCATCTAAAGTCCATAAGTGAAATGAAATGAAAATATTTATTGAACTCATAAAATGTCATACATTTTTTAGATTCCGTCACTTTTTTCACTACCACCCAGTTCACAAGGTTGTTTTCGCTGGAGAAGAACGGACAAGAAAATCTAGCGCTGCCACTACAAAATAAGTTTACAATACAGTGATTATACAGGAGTCGTAGCTTTGTTGAATTCAAAGCAGGTAATTTAACAATTTTTGATAATAATTGATTGATAAGAATCTAAATCTTATAGTATTTATTTATTTATTTATTTAAAACTTTATTGTACACCAGTAAATAAAAGGAAATAACAACAATAATTTAACAAGAAAAGAGTACAATGGCGGTCTTATCACTCGAGGCGATCTCTTCCAGACAACCAACCATAGGATGGATAAAATAGAGACAACTGTGGGGTATTGTGAGGTGTACGTGATGTCAAAGGACAATATAATATCTCTAAATACATAATATATGTAATAAAAATGATATGAAATAAACTAAAAAACACATTCATACAACATGAATAAAAAAAAATAATAGATACATATACATATGAATAACATAAATATGTATCCACATCAAAAACAAAGAGGAAAATATATATATATAAAATATAAGCACTGTCTTCAATTATTCAGCGATAGATAGATAATGCTGCTTTACTAGTCTTTTAAAAATGGGTAGGGACTTTGCTCGCCGCACTGAGACTGGTAATGCATTCCACAGCCTTGCAGCTTGCACAGTGAAGGATTTGCCGTAAAAGTTTGTGGAATGCGTTGGAATTTTCAGTGTTAAATTCTCTGATGACCTCAGGGATCTTAAATGTGTAACGTGAAGAAATTGAAATCGGTTTTTAAGGTACGGGGGAGAGAGAGGATTGAAAAGAATAGAGTAAAGAAGAGAAAGAATATGTGTATTCCGGCGAAACCGTATGGGTAACCACTTGAGCTTTTTACGAAATTCGGAAACGTGATCATATTTGCGTAATCCAAATATGAATCTAATACAGAAGTTTTGAAGGCGCTCAAGTTTGTTAAGTTGCTCCTCAGTGAGATCGAGATAACTGGCATCCGCATAATCAAGGATGGGGAGAAGGAGGGTTTGAGCAAGCGAAATTCTCGTGGCGATAGGTAGAAAATTGCGTAATCTCCGCAAGGACCCAGCCGATGCGAATAGTTTCCTACTCAACTCTCGAAGCTGAGGACCCCAGGAAAGAGATTTGTCAAAAATAATGCCTAGATTTCTTACAGTGTCACTGTAAGGAATAGATATTCCATTACATGAAACAGATGGTATAAGTGGCCAGTTTAATCTAGACATTAACCTAGGGCTGCCGACAACAATGACTTGCGTTTTACTTGGGTTAACTTTTAGTCCGAACTCATTACTCCAATCAGAAATGCTTCTAATGTCGTCATTGATAAATGAAATAGCGTCATTTAGATCATCAGGAAATGCTTGGGAGTAAATTTGTAGATCATCTGCATAAAGGTGGTAGGAAGATCGAAGATTATTCGTGATGGAATTTATAAAAATTAAGTATCTAAATGACCAATAAATTGTTCAGCTGGAATCAATTCCCTTTTTAGTCCTATGTTAGTATAGTTCGAAATGTGTTTTGAAGAGTCTCATTTTAATCAAATACCTGATCAATCGTCCCTCTATTCTAGAGCTAAGTGAAAGTACCATGTTGTTGTTTTCTACGATGAAAACAAAAGTCCCATCTCACAGCGGGTCGCGCAGTTTGTATTTACTCTCCTTCGGGAGGGGGTCATTACTAAACTCCATTACACTTTTTGTGCCAAGTGTTTTGGTGGTATAACAAGGGTGAAAACGGCCCTACAAAACGAATGACACGGTCTCAACAACCTATTTTTTACAGACATGAGTGTTAGTGGATATTGTTTCACTTTTGTTTGTTCTTTTTATATTGATAATCACTTGGATATTAAAGGGATTGGTCGTAATAATAATGATCGGTATTAAGTTTAAAAGTTAATTTAGATAATAAAAAAGAAATATCTATATTTATACAATGTGTATTTCTAAAATATCTATAAGTTGATATTATGAATGACTTGATTATTTGCAAACATTAGGCTCTGAAAGGATGATTTGAAAATTTATTTCAATATAGAGGATAGAATATTTTCAAAAAGTGTATCTTCACCCGTGCGGGGCCGAGCCGGGTTGCTAGTATTTAATATAATTAAGCATAATAATAAGCATGATTAGATACGCTGTTCTAAATTGGTTATAGATGCTAAAAGTAACATGTCGTCTTTCATAATAATAACATTGCAGGAGTAATATAACAAAATGAAGATTTTGATACCTAAAGCTAAAATTGATTGTTGATGTGGGGTAATCAACATGTTGTTACGAATTGGTCTTAAACATCTGCTTAATCTGTATTCTGTATTCATGACGACATAATAAGTCTTGGTCATGTAACCTTAAATCAAGTCAATTAGAGCAATGATTGCAAGCGATGCGCAAGATATCACACAAAGTAACGTAAACAACCTATAAACAACCATTCAGTTCATCCTGCTATTACGTTAGCGGGTATAAGGTTGTAGTGTGTAACTAGTTTAGACTATAGCCTAATAATGAGTAAGATTTTAAGCCTTGCATATTAAATCTGTATCTATATCAGCCCATATACGTCCCACTGTAGGGCACGGACCTCCTCTACAATCGAGAGCACGATTGAAAGGGGTTAGGCCATATAGTCCATACTACGCTGGCCTAATGCGGGTTGGTGGACTTACGTATCATAGAAATTGCGTATTTAATATAAGAAATAAGTAGGTGACACTTTTTAGTGTCATAGAAGGATACAAAGAGAACACTTTATTGTTCACCATATATTACAAGAACACAGTTTAAATTTTTGAAAATGTGTAATAACTGTCTGTCTTCTCGCTGTTAGCGATCTTTCTCTGACAACCAAAGCCATGTGTTATAGGCCTACAAACCGAAAAAAATATTTGCGTGGGTCATCATTTGTCTCAATCATGGACAGCCCGTGGCTTTAAATATGAGTGGAGTATGATGTATCAGCGCGCCACCTCTACTTGGATGAAGCTATCATATTGTAATATACCTATAAATAGCTTAAATAGCTCTTTCGCTAAGTGAAACTCCGCAAGGTTCAACAATCTTTACAGCCTAGCCTCTTCCTACTTTCTTTCCCCATTCATTTTCAAAGGCTGGTGACCTAACTGTGAACTCCAAGTGCTTTTTACCAGTGACCACTATTTCTCGTTGGTAGATAACTTTATTATAAAAAAAGCAACAGTTCTCATGTCTGCGGGACTTGTGGGAGCCAAGACAATAGCAACACGAAAATCAAATGTAACATGAAGTGTGTCGCCCGGGGTCAGTCGGACCCTCCCGATTCAATTATCGCGGGGTTTACATTGATCGGTGGCGGGTGAAAACGATACGTGTGAGATATTGCTCTATTGTTTTTTCTCGCGGTTAAAAAGCTGCTGCCACGCGCCAAAGTTTTGATAAAAATCATAATGGAATGTTTACATTATGATTTTAGTACAACGTGGTATCTATTGTATTTTTTTTTCAGCCTAAGTTTATGTGGCAAGCAAAAACCTAAATATTTTTTATATTGCTTAAAAGTGCATATAACATATTTAATTTCAAATTCCCTCGTAATTGTAAGAATCTTAACGCAATAAAACAGTAATTACATTTGAATTCTATAATAAATATTTTTAAACAATTATCGAGCTAATTGTGCTAAAAAAAACAGAATTAACAAATTAGGGTCATTTATAATTTCATCGTTATGGTGCCTGGCTGTCAATAATTATTTTATTTAAGTGTTGTTAACAGACTTGTTTTTTTTGATTGAATCATAACACGGTTGAAAATTACTGGATAATTCTTTGATAAAATTGTCGAATTGAGAGTCCGATCATAATTAATCAAATCTTTTTTTTTCATAGAGACTAAATGCGAAATTGATGTATCTCAAAGAATTCTATCCAATACGAAAGTATCCAGAAGATATATCGTAACATACAATGCAATGTTGTTTGGTGCATAATATTTAACAAAAGAGCATGTATATGATTTTATTTTAATTGTGATATTAACACCATTATACGAGTATGTATGCAGCCAAATCATGCACTTGGACCTATGTTCATGCGTTTTTATAAAACAATATTGAATGTACACCTAAATGTATAGACTGAATGTAATTATCTGACCATTTTATTCGACGAACTATTCTAAGAACAGTATTCCATAATTATTTTGATTGGACCAATACCTATCTGGGTATGATATTGTTTGGTTCGGGGAAATAATTATAGTAATGAACAATGAAACATTGGAACAATCTTTTTATTTTATATTATACTAGCGGTCCGGTCCGGCTCCGCCCGGGTACTGATTCACTTTTCAAAATGGCGGCAAAAATGTTTAATTCCGACCATCGACAATATCAATTTAGATTATAGACCAATTGAAACACAAAAAACGTATAAAATTTCCTCGTGTTTGCTACATTTCACTACTGGTTCACTCCTATAGGTCATAGCGTGATGATAAATAGCCTATAGAATTCCTCGATAAATAACCTATCCAATACAAAAAATATTTTTTCAAATCGAACCAGTAGTTCCTCAGATTAGAGGTAACAAAAAAAACTCTTTAGCTTTATATATTAGTAAGTATAGATATTTCTCTTAAGATAACAGCTACGTTTTCAAGATGTCTAAATAAAGTGAAATTCAAAGCTGTGACAATAGCTGGCATTGATTTCGAAAGAAAATGATACTAACTATTCTAACATTTGTTCCCCAAACAATATTTATTAAGAGGAAGGAATTACTACTACACTAAATAAAACAGTGAACAGGTGCGTGGTCTGAATGTATCGCGGAGGCGCGCCGCGGGAAACGGATTGTTTCCCAAATTCAATTACAAGTCTACAGCACACTTCTCCGCTCTGATTCCGGCACAAACCGCACTACATCAAGCTGGATACATTGCGTGCGAAAGTTCATTGTTTTTACTCGGCCCCACACCACATATTTCTTTCTCACACACTGTTTTTATGAGTAATATTACTTTATGACTGCCTTGTTGGTTTTTATGTATATGAATTAGCTGCGCATACGTACATTTAATTGGATTAAAACTAAAACCAGCTTTCGTAATCTAGACTGGAGTGGTTTTCGTGAGATTTTATGACAATAGCTGCTAATGCTCGCCTATAAAAGGAAAGCATATCCTTACAAACAGAAAATGGCATATTCCCTTAAAAAAAATATAATTCTCAAGAAAATATTGATATGAATTTAAACTTCCTATTATTCGTTTAACGCTTATTAACCACTAGTAGTGTGTAAATGTATTTAACTGGAATATCCCCGAATTGACTTAATTCTTTGTATGTTTGATTTTGAATAATAAAACATTCTGATAAAAAGAAAAGAAAATTATACGCCTGCTGTGCTTCATCTCTTCACCACCTGATCTGTGTTACCACCTTAAGGTAAACTACTAAAGAACGCCTTAAGCATTACGTCAGCGTTTATGCGTTCAGTATAATATGAAGCTTCAAATAAATAAATAAATAAAAGAATAAAAAAATGACTTAACTATCTCATTCGCGACTCTATGGTTTTTAGCAATTAAGTAATGGACGCATGTCTGTCTCGATCGATAAGCGGTCTGTGTAGCCATGAATACAACAGTGTTTTGTACTAACGCATATAGAATTAATCGGGCAGTCCTCATCGACCTGTGAACTAAAATACTGATATAATAATGTGAGAAAGGCAAAATGGTCATGCGGCTAGGTCCCCTTGTGAGCATTGTTTGTAGGAGTAGATATTTTTAATAAATTTGATTCTACAGACTATGGTTTTGGTTGTTTCTTTACTTTGTATTTTCGTACGATTTTATCGATCTGATAGTTTTTATCCATTCTCTATGTAAGCACTAAAGTTTAGTCTCACTAGCACTAAATAGGTCCTACATATAAATTTATTAAATGTGTTACTTTCCATTCACTATTAAATAATACAATCTGAGGATTATAACATTAAACATACAAAGTATATTAAGACTGCTATCGAAAACGAAGCCGGGTGGTAGTTTTAATGGCTACAAAAAACCCGTTGCAAAAACTATGGATTTACCAACCAAATCAAATTATATTAAAGACACCACAAAAAATCGTCGCGTTTTGTATCGAATATTTTGTTGCATTGTTACTGTAGTCATTAAAATTACCACTCGGTTTCATTTTCGGTAGCCGCCTTGTTATACCTTGTATATAACAAAACAAATACCTCAGGCTAAATCTACTCGCATTCTGTTATATAGCTCAGTAAAAACAGATATTCTAATAAAATATCCCGCAAGTTATTTGAATACTATGTTGCATATTCTGACGTCGCCAAAACTTTAAGACCCTATTTTGATGCATTACAATAAATGCCAATCACATGTAGCGATGAGTGACAATATGAGCATCTTACACGACAGGATAGAGTTAGTTAGTGAACCCAAAGGGATGGCATATTTTCTCTTTTATTAAATTTTCTCGGTTATAATGTTTGAATGTAATTTTATATCTATACTAGCGGGCCGGCCCAGCTTCGTCTGGGTGCATATATTTTTTGATTCCACTCCACACCAAATACATGTTATTTTTCGTATAAACTCTTGTATACCTTAACTTGACGTAGCTGTCCTACTGTCCGGCTCAATCCCGTCTCATCAGTCTGTTCAGTCTCTTCCCAATCCATCCCGTCCTTTCTCTTTATTATCCATCCCGTCTTATAACGTGCATTTATATTTCGTCCTATCAAATCTGTCAGCTATCCCAGCCTTCTCCCGTACCTTCCACTCTATTATATCCCATCTCTCCATATACATGTACATATAAAGATTGCCTTATGAAATTTTTGTGCAGCAGAAATCGTAATATTTTAATTTCACCACAACTTCAAAACCAAACGTCCAATTTTAATCATTCAAAGACCAAATATTATCAACATAAACTGTACTTATTGATGAAATAATTTATTTTGATAAAGATTAATAGCATGAGTAAAATAAACGCGTTTAAATGTAGTCCAAAAAAAAATTCAAGATTTTTAAATAAAAATGTGGTTGTTGTGCCTCACTCGACATAGATAGGTATAGTGTGTCGCGGACTTTTTTGTAGATATTTATAAGATCTACAATTAATTATAACATTTTATGGTTATATCTTTTGTAGTTTAGGCAGCGTACGCAAAATAAGTAACTTTGGTTGATTTTTTTCAGTTTGTGTCCGAAAAATCCAAATAACCTACTATTTTTTTCCAAAATAAAATATAGTCTATGTTACTCGTGGATAATGTAGCTTTCGAATGGTGAAAGAATTTTTAAAATCGGTCCAGTAGTTTTTGAGCCTATTCATTACAACCAAACAAACAAACAAAGTTTTCCTCTTTATAATATTAGTGTAGATAAGCATGCGAAATCAGTTCTGCCAAACCAGAGGCGCTGGGCTTAGACACAAACAAACTTTTCGAAGTTCCACTTAATTTTTCGTTTGCGTTAACGGTGAAAAACATCTCCTCATCTGAAATTTCTCCACAAGCATTCAAATGTGGTTGCCACAAGTCGAAGACAGCTTGAAATGGCGCAATTTGGACGAGGCCAATCCACATCAATAGGCTGATGACGTGATGTGTATGTGATTCAAAGGTATAAGACCAACCGTATTATGCCAGAAGGATGGACAAAATATACCTACCACCAAAATGATAGATTTGGTTTCTAGTACTGTATGTAGGTTCTTTAATAATACAGTTTTGGAAACGTTTGATAAGTTGTGCCGAGGCCGTCTAGTTGATGGTTAAATAAATAAATAATAAATACACCCAACAATCACATACATAGTCCTGACCCCACATTACTTACATAAACTCACGCCTTTGTCCCAGAAGGGGTAGATAGAGGGGCCAGGATATATCGCCATGTTCCGTCCCACGATATTAACGAGCTTATGGCCATATCAGACACAAATTTCTGACTCCCGCCTGACCCGGGATTCGAACCCGAGACCTCAGCTCTGTAACCACCTACTACCACTACGCCACCGAAACAGTCCATATTAAGATAATTAAGTCTTGTGTTGTGTGTATCAGAAACTACGAGATAATTTGCGGTCTCAAAAACACTGGTTAAGAGTTAGACAGAGTATTTTGCGGAGCTTTTGTTAACATTTATTAAAATAATCTAAAGTTTTGATAGAGTGGCTCTATAGCTTCTCTAACAATAGTATCTGTTGTAATATTTAATTACGAATAATGTATTTAAATACAGTTTTTACTCGAGTCATATAGGTCGTAGCTCTGATATTATGTAATGCAGTGTAATGACTTATGTGTACATAAATCTCGGAGTTAATTATATCCTCCATCATACGTAATAATGATTTCTTAAGATTTATATTTCTTGCGGTGTCGGAAAGTTTAACTTACAACATAATATATAATCCATTATAGTTAATACGTTTGTAATTAGTTCTTTTGTTTAGTGGTCTTATATACATTGTACCTACATTATTCATAAACTGAGATGTCGTAATTCAAAAGGAGGTAGCTCCACTTTGTAAAAGAATCGAGTTAACAAGTTCCTTGTATAAATAAACTTTACTGTACTGTATCAGCCCATATACGTCCCATTGCAGGGCACGGGCCTCTTCTACAATCAAGAGTACGATTAAGAGTGGTTACGCCATATAGTCCACCACGCTGGCCTAGTGCGAGTTAGTGGACTTTACATACCATAGATTGTTTTTTTTCAAATGTGGTGTATGCAAGGTTTCGTCAAGATGTTTTCCTTCACCATTAAAGTACGTGGTGATTGACTATCAATAAACACTCCGTAAAATCAGGGGTGTGCCCTGGGATTTGAACCCGCGATAACCATGAGCATATTGGCAGCCGCGCTTGGCCCGTTTACTAACAGGCCACCACGCTATAATTCAAATAAAAGATCTACCTTACATGGCTCATAGGCGTTATCTATGTATCAAGACGTATTGTCACTTAGGGTAGGAATAAGGAAATGGCTCTAGAAACACCTCTGGCAACACCTAGGGTTTGTTATAATTTTAAATATTGGGTTTTCGATAGGCACTTGCTTTGACAGCTACAGTAAATCGTTTACCACTTATTAATGACCTTATAAAATCATACGGATGTGGGCTAAGGCTAGATAAGAGGCTGTATTGTGTTCTTAGCATGGTAATAATGGCACTATAAATTGACTTGAATGCACCTAATAGCAAGCAGTCCAGCAAAAACTGTCCCGTCATCAAACCTGCCATGGCAACTCTTGTAAACCAGGATTAACAGCGACACGCATTGACACCTATCACTGAAGCTTAACGAGTCTCCGAGTCTGTCTAACTTTTCTTTAACCCGAAATAAAATCTATCAAAAAGTTGAATTAATAAAGTAATTGCAAACTTTATGTAGTCTAGATGTATTATTTTGAAATTTTCATCTCTCGCTGATCGAGAAAATTATGCCGGCCTGATTGCATTCGAATTGAACCCGGATAAGCCCAGATCTCATTAAACGATACGCAACAATATTGCATCAAGTCATTTTCTATGAGATAGTGGTCCCAACCCGGCAGAACCAGCCCATACTCAACTCTACAACTACAACTCAACAACTACTCACTGGCTGCAGCATGGCTCTACCACTTGCTAAATATGGTGATTTTATATTCACTTTTTTTTCTCAGCTGTGCTCATACTAGGGGCCAGCCCGGCTCCAACCGGGTGCCTTACTTACTATACTATATTTTTTGAGTTGCAAATTTCACCATATACAGATATTGATCAGCTATAAATTTAAAATATACACAGAAACTATTGATAGATATTAGATACACAGGTTCTCAAATTATACATATTATTGCAAAAAAACAGCACTGAAATCAAAGTCGGTACAAAACTTAAATCACGCTAATCTGCAATTAACAATGGAATAAACCTTTATTATTCATATACATTCGTATAAATAATATTATTAGCCTCAAGTTAATTACGTTGGAGTCAATTAGGACACAAATCGGAATGGCATTTATAGATCAGCCTTGACAGTCATGTATTCAGTTTTATGATTCAAACTTTGCACGAGATAATAAAATATACTGTAACATTAGATTTTTGTGGGTACTGTGTAGTAGATATTAAATAGTTAAGGCTGTATTGGAGGTCAATAGAGTGAGTCGAAAATCTAGTCCCTAGATATAATATTCAAATCCCAGGGCACACATTTGGCTTTACGGAGTCATGTGGATATTGATAGTCTATCCCCACGCACTATAAAGGTGAAGGAAAACATCGTGAGGAAATCTGGATACATTTACGATTTCTAAGAATTTATATGGTATTATGTAAAGTCCGCTAACCCACTAAGCCAGGGTGGTGGACTATCCCGGCTTAATCGTAGATATTCTCGCTTGTAAAGGAGGCCCGTGCCCTGCAGTGGGAGGTGATATAGGCTGATACTGAACTTTGTCCCGAGGGCGATATCAGACATAAGATGACGTGAGACGAGTAGAGAAGAAGTTGTGCTCATTGTTTTTTTTATTTTTCGCTGTTCGCGGTACTGTAGAGATTAGAAATGCCACAACTATAGTATTGAGATATTTTAAAAATGGTCCGTGCTATAGAGTAACTTTGTACATTGGGTGATAAATATTGTCACTGACGAAAGTTTTATTATAAACACTAGAATAAAAATAAAAATAAAGAAAGAAGTTAATAACAATAGATTTAACTGCATTTTTACATTTTGTAATTGTATTTAGCCTATGGTACCAATTAACAGGTTTAATATTAAACCTTACACTGTCTACCTACTATAACGTCGGCAATATGACAGAATAATCTTAGAAATCGATTCTGCTGGGAAAAACCCAAATATAATCGTATTTGCTGCCTTAATATCTTAATGGTAAAAAACGTAGGTAAAGTCCGAGCTACTAATACATTATACATATTTACGTATTTGATGTAGGGCACTCAAGTAATTTGAATGTTATCATAATTAATCGGCTGTCCCATCAAAACAATAGGGTAGCATCGGGTAATTATTATACATAAAAGTCGGCATATGTGCGGTCAAAAGCTCAAAACGCATAATGTGCTACACGCACGAATCTCGTAAGGGTATGATTAGGGACGAAATAGCCAGATGACTTATAAATTGTTTTGTATGATATAATTATTTTAATCTTAAAAGCGAAATAAAAATATACACTGGAAGGACGTGTGATATTTTGCTCAGTTTATTTCTATGAAGATATTTTCTGTTTTCGTTCAAACTGGTAAGTATAGTATTGAGTTGTGTATCGCGATTGGCAGTACAATTTTATTATTGTTTTTATTAAATAAATTTTACTGCTGTAACATGCAGTTACTGATCGGGACTAAGCTTTACCATATATAATTACATATTTTTTATAATAAACCGTAGCAATTACGTAAGCAGACGGGTATCAGGGGCGTCAACTAGTGATTTTGTGTTCCCGGGAAGTGTTAGCGTGCGTGCGATATTATCTGCGGCCGACGCCATCTGTCAGACAGATGCGGCTGACGTCATGCGAAGCCCTGCGCCGGCTTGTAGGGGCTTCCACGGCACGCGCCACAACTCCCCATCATACCCATCCTGATTTACTTTATGGACTCTATTTTTAAATGTACTAACATTTTAAAACGTATTTCTTTATTATGTACTAAATATTTAATACATCGTTTTAAAAACGATCTAATAAGTTATTAAAATTTAACCTAAAATTCTAAAGAGACTATGACTAAGAATATGTCCAATAACACTTTTCTTATTGTCTCTATGAAGGGGAAGAAACAATGTAATGACGTTAAAAGGTAATGATGGCTATGGTATTCGATTCAAGGCTTTTAGAGGGAATAGTTGACATATAATTTCATCTAGGTTGATACTTGATAGTCTGTAAGATATCTATACGAGTTGTCGAGTCTTTTCAGGGAAGATGCACTAATGATGATATTTCTTTCGGCTTTCGGGTTTCGGCTTAATCGTAGTGTACCTTCCTTATTACAGCTCTACGTAAATAAAAATATCATAAGATTTTGATTTCAATGCATTATTGATATGTTTATGAAAGTGATAATAATAAATATTGAGCGTCTTCGATCAAATATATACTTGATACAGGGTCCGCAACAAAATCACACGCCAAAAGTGGCCGAGATTGCTAACACTTATTTTTGAATTTTGAACTACGACCGTTTCATGTACTAATAATAATATAACTAATCTAACTTTAGCTATTAACCGATTAGAACCACTAAAGTTCAATGGAAGGCGTTAGTTTTGAACGATTTATACAATTGAATTAATGTAATTAATTCAAGTTATTGACAGGGCCAACGAGAAAATTCCTTGTTGGTAATTGTAATTATTAAAGATTAGATAGAGGTTGAAATATTACTAATTGTTTAATTTATGATTGCAGTCGATCAGGCGATGATAAAAAAATGTTCTCTTTATTAACTACAAAATTAGATAAATACTCCCACCCAATAGTCGCACACACAGTCCTGACCTCGCACTAAGATCGAATCTTGTGTCGTGGGTGTCAGAAACTACGAGAGACTTGTCGGTTTTACGAACATCCAGACCCGAAACAAATATTTTGTAAAACAAATATTTTTCAATGTGGAGTCATTTTGAACACCATGAATAATTGACAAAATCTTTCACGAGGATAACCGTAGAGCTCGGAACAGCAGGTCTTTATATCTGCATTTGAATATGTTAAAAAATATCTGTACTTTTCTACAGCTTGATACATAATTGATTTCAAGTTAGACACAAACCTTAGAAAATGGAAGTAAAAAGAATACGACGATTTTAAATTCAACAGTCATATCATAACAAAGAAAGTTGATCCCGGTGTAAGATTTACAGCTTCTGTGGTGTAAGTTATAAGATGATGATGATGATGATGATGATGATTTTTTTAGTTTCATTGTGTCTTAAGTCACTAAAACTACCGAAGCCGGGTGACTATCTGACCTGGCTTTTATTTTCGGCCGCAGTCCAGATAAATCCGGTATTTTTATTTATATAAGTTAGAATAATACAAGTTGATATGAGTTGTAGATATTGTGGTCCGGTGGGAGGCACGCGACGTAAACGCAACAAGCACAAGGGCAGGACGATCAACGTAATTGAACGGCCACTGCGCCGCCTGCCGGGGACGCATCGGGTTTAGGTCAAGTCTACACAAAATTGCCATAAATTACATAAAGCACACGTGTGATATGGCAAACAATCGAGTAACCTTAACCAGAATGCCTTTTGTTGTTGAGTGGACAGGTGACGTGTGATTACTGCTTGGAATGTATTATTCTTATGTAATTCATCTATACTTCTAAAGCCCTATCTATAAACAGTTTTAAAAACTCTTTTAGTTTTTTTACGCAATTAATAGCGAGACGATAATGCCTTTCGCCTGATGATAAGCGATACGACCACTCATAAACACTAACAAAACCATATAACACCTTGAATTACAAAACAATGCTTAACATTCCACTGCGCTTGCCATCCTGAGACATAAGTTGTTAAGTCTCAATATGTTCAGTAGATACTCTGGCTACAATGTCCTTAAATCCGAAACACAACATTGCAGTTACACTGCTATTTTTCGTAAGAAATAGACATTGTGGGGCTACCTACTCAAGGGCCTCTCATGTATGAGAGACCTACCATCACTGACAAACAGACCAGTTATCGAATGTTTTATCATTTTCGAACGACTTATGAATTCAGTTTGAATGAAGAACAC
The DNA here is from genome assembly GCA_030180105.1 of Hyles lineata. Lineage (NCBI taxonomy): Eukaryota > Metazoa > Arthropoda > Insecta > Lepidoptera > Sphingidae > Hyles > Hyles lineata. Next base: position 10,327,297 of record JARJEE010000005.1, on the reverse strand, counting down.
AACATATTCGATAGCTAAAATAAGTTTTAAAGCTGTTTATTAATAAGGCCGCTGAATAATATCATTTAAGGCTCAGGTGCACAAACTAACTTTGCCAATACCTTTGATCTTGAAAATGTTAATCCCATACATTAGCAAAGTCAAATACGGCTCAAATGTATGGCGATGACATTTTCAAAGGCAAAGGTATTGGCAAAGTTAGTTTGTGCAACTCAGCCTTAAAGTAGATTCAAGATTCGAACGCTGAAAGCATTGTGACATAGTTAATTTTAAAATATTCACAATCACTATTAATTGTAGCTGTTGTAACAGCATTTTGGGAACCAACCAACCAATTAAACCAACTTCAATCAAATATTCTTAATTCCTATCAAATATGATAGGAATTCGAAAGTTACCAAGATTATATTTTGTATAAATCCTAAGACAACTATTAAAAATAACATATACAATAGTATCATAATTAGCCAGGGTAAATTCACTTACATTAAAAGATATTTGCCCAAAATGTTCATTGTGACCGGTTTGTAAATGACTGCAATTTTACCGCAAAAAGAGCAAAAAAGAAAACAGCAATCAAATTAATAGTAGAGTGAATTAAAATATTCAAAAAATAATTGCATCCCTGTTAAAAATTTGCCAATAAAAACGCTTTCGAAATTGTTTTGAATGTTACTGATTGAGTATTGCAATCCTATCTTTATAAAGTTGTTACGCACAAAAACGCTTCAAACCAGTTTACGAATAAAAAGCTTTTATTTTCTGCTTTTTATGCATTTGAGTAGTTAGTTGCGGTATTGTTTTTGTCGCTAACGATGAGAAAAACCGAAGAGGAAATGACAAAGCAGTGAACTAAATCAAATAACTGTAGTTTGTATAGGGTCAAACTGAACGTAAAAATACTATTATTAATTATTTATTTGTAGAGACGATGTCACTTTTCCCTATAATCAGGTGTGTTTATTAATAATTAGATAAGATAAAGAGACATAAACTTTTATAGCCAATAATTATTGTAAGTGAAAAAAATAATATTGAATCTAATCTGCATACTAGGAACATCAACTGCGATTTGCATAAACCTCTATATTTTTTAGCACAAGTCATTTGAATGACTTCAAGGTGCCCAATAGATCGTGTCTCATTGATTTCAATAAATACCCGAAGAGAAGATAATTAAGTTTATATCATGATGTAAAATGATATTACTCTAAATACTACATAATACAAATAGCATCTAGATCTTATAATACAAAGGTATGTATTTTATACACGGTATTTTTAAAATAAATTATAGAGTCTTTGAAAAATAAAACAGGAATAACAAAACTAATCCCTATACGAGATCATAAAATAGAAATATTTTTATAACATTTTATTATTGGGAAAACAATAGTATTTGTTGTGCTGGTAAAAAACAAGGACATAATAATATTTGTCGTCATCTTGCAGGGAACCGCAACTAAAGGCTGTGTGGCGCATTCGGCATGCGCGCCAGATTCAATTTCAGCTACCGGACTCTCCGCATATATTGGGTTAATGAGCTCGCATTAAAAAGAAAGTTATTCTTTTTAACCTCATTATACGACGTAAGCGACAAACATGCTCTCAACTTGCTTACGTGTAATCCGATTCTCACCGTTCAATGCATTCGTGGGTAATGAATGTTGTTACATTATTTTATGTTACGCAAAGTCCTAGTTTTATACGCTTCCTTTATGACGAGAATGGAAGCCATAATTTGCTTCATTAATTTTTAAATACTTTGTCTGTAACTGTAACAAGCTCGAAATATTATAAGAAAGGTTAACATAACAGACATACCTAATAGAAACACATTTAGTAACGACCCAAGAGTTAGGCACGGTATTTTCGGTATAACCATAAACAAATTGAAGGAGTTGAGGGAGACCTTTGTCCAGCAGTGGGACAATATAGGTTAATAAAATAAAATACAAAACTAAAATAAATGCTAGTAATATAATCCTGTCTTGAAGTTCGATGGAAACCCACATTTTTTATAGTTGTGTTATTAATTATGATTAATCACAGTTGCAATAATGTAACCCAACAGTCCTGCTAATATGTACTTAATATCCAAGATCTAACATTAAATCATATTTTCTATGAACACTTGAACACAATTTGCCACCCAGTTATTCATAATTACTCTATTTTACACCTTAACAAGATCAATTAAATTAATAATGTACTGAGATTGAATCAATAGCACTCGTTGTCTAACTAGTCATATTGAATTTGTTGTACAAATATAATGAGTGCGCTTATTAAAAATATTTATTCTGCAAACAATTTGGCCGCGTTTCACCCTCGCGGAGGGCTAGTAGTGCATCGCAAACATAGATCAAAGACTTAAAATACGTACGTGCTTCACTATAAAGCGAAGATTTCTATTAAGTGTTTATTTTGAAAATTATGGTTTTCAAAATAAACTGTTTAAGTTAAATTACTTGTAGGGTTTCATTTTTAGTCAAAGGTACATGCTTTACTGGTGGTAGGTCTCTCATATGAGAGAGGCTGCCTGTCTGTCACTCAATGTCTATTTCTCCCGCCAAACAGCTGTGTAAATGCACTGTTTCAGTTTGAGAAATATTGTAGCCAAAATAACTACTGGACATATTGAGACTTAACATCTTGTATCTAAGAGTGGCCAGCGCAGTGGAATGCGAAGCATTGGTTTGCAATTTAAAGTGTTATTTAGTTTCGCTACTGTTCATGAGCAGTCGTAACGCTTCCCATCAGGCGAACGGCAAGCTCGTCTCGCTATTAATTGCAATAAAAACAGCTACGTGTAGTTTTATTTAATTTCCAACAAATTCTTCAATTTGAAAACAGTCTCTAATACAATACCCTGTTCTGTGACAATACCATATAATTACAGAAAATCATTACAATCTGTTTCATAAATTGTTGTTCAGAAAAGCTATTTTAATTTTGCTCGATTCTAGATAGTAATAGAACAAGAAAGTTATTTGCGCGGACTATTCTTTATTTGTTGCCAATTTTATTGTATTCAAAGTGTAAATACATCTTCTTTTAATTAATCCTATTCTTATTGAATAGGTCCATAATACTACTTAATGAATAAAGTTTGTATGCCGTTTGTCTGAATTCTTGAATCTGGATCTAGTATTATGATGTCAGGTATTGGCAAGGATTTAGGATGTAAATATTTTTTTATTACGCTGAATGGCGAGTTATTTATCTGATGGTATGCAATATGACCGCTCATGTGCAGTAGCAAAACCAAACAACGTAATTAATTACAAAGCAATACTTGACAATCCACTGCACTCGCCATTCTGAGACAAAAGATTTTAAGTCTCAATGTGTCCATTAGATACTCAGACTACAATGCCCTTCAATCCGGAACAGAACAGTGCATTTACACTGCTGTTTGGCGGGTGAAATAAACATATATTTCGGTATTACTTATCCAGGCGGCCACTCACGTATGTGAAACCTACCATAAGTATGTACCTTTTCAGATTTTTAATAAAAACATTACGTACTAAGTTGAATATACTTGGCATGCAAGAGGTCGTTTGGATAGGTACCGAGGCCTAATCTGCTGCCAAGCGGCAATGTGCGAGCGCTATTGTGTTCCGGTTTGAAGGACATTGTAACAAGCGATTACTGGACTTTTGGAGACTTAACATCCAATGTCTCGTGGTGGCGAGCACAGCGCTTTGTCATGCAGTGCTTAACAATAACAATAAGCAAGCCTCCTATCATGACGTAGGACGGAACACACAAAGCAAATTTATTGGTTGTTACCAGCACCTCTGCCTACCGTTTTTGGGAAAAAGGTGTGAGTTCATGAATGTACGTATGTAAAAATACATTATTTTATTTACCCACGTTCATTCCGCCGAAGAGGAGCGATAGCCACAATCCAACCTCAGGCTAGTCGAAGCCACGTTCTGGTTAACATTGTTTGCCAAATATATTATACCGTTATTGACACAAGCCCATCATTAATACAGACGAAGGGCCCACTTATTAATTTTAATAAATGGGGGTGACTTTTCGAGGGGCGATGACAGTCCACAGCGCATGTTTTATTAGTTTTGATTTTATGGTTAGCGACTCACTTTCATTTGGTATTCACTGATCGCAATTACTGTTAAAAACGCATTAAAATAATTACTTCATACATTGAATTGTCTTATTTTGGAGCAACAAAATTTGTAATTTTACATTTCAACTACAACATTATGTCATAGTAATGTTGCAATTTGTATTTCATCATACTAATGGGAGCCAAAAATAAAAGATTGCGACGCCTTAAAATTTTCTGCGGCAAATATTCGCGCGTACGTTATGAGAAAACACCAGGCTTCATTTTCTGCATCTTCGCTCTGATAAACATCTCTATGTACAATTTTAGACGTGAATTGCAAATACACAATAATTGAAATTCAAATTCCCCAATTTTTTAGGGCTTCTGCAAACCCTTATACCGACGAAACACATCATGCAAAAATGGCTAGTCACATCAAGTTATAAGTTACTCATACGTATAGGCTGGTTTGGAACAATGGTATAACTCTAAGGCATATTTTATTAGAATGTGGGGTGGTGCCCCGCGCCAGCTGCTTAACTGCCATAAAAGTGCTGGGATCGCGCGTGCGGCCCGGGGCGCATCTCTAAATTGCATTTTAACCTAATTACCGGCTGATATAATTTTTCGGTTCTGTTATAATTAGATAACGCAGATATTATCAAATTATTCCAGCTTTGAAACGGGCGGGAACTCTGCTATGTCACGCGTCTATAATGTTTTAAATTATTTTGTAAAAATAATAATTTTTATTCTGACAGAAGGGATTTATAACGTGTTACTTGTAACATAAGAATTGGTATATTTACTTTTTTTATTAGTAAAACATTAAATATCTAATATCTTATTTAATATATCTTTATTTTCTTTCCCTTATGTCTATTCCATGGTAGTAGATAAGAGATTGTCTCGAGCGATACGACAGCCAGTTGTACACTTATGTAAAATATTAGTTTATTTTAAGATTTATTTGGCGTACATTATGTGGTGGCAAAAAAAATTAATAAATATATAATTATAGAAATTCGAGATTGAATATATACTCAATTATACCATAAAACAATCTTATAATAATTAACAGATTTCATGGAGTAATTTTCTTTTAAAAATATCATCTCCTATTTTATCATTGTATTTCTTATTGCATAGTAGCGGCAAACGAATAAGCAACTCAATTGTGCAAAAGTAATCACAGGCGCTCGTGAACAATAACTATAACTGAGTACCTAATCCTACTTACTGCGTCTTGAGGAAATAGAGCATTTAGTAAAAAAATATTAAATGAAACATCCCAAATCACCCCCGAATATCTTCTTTAAAAGAATAGTGGTGGTAGGTCTCTCATATGTGAGAGGCCATCTAGGTGGGTACCACCGCAGTGTCTATTTCTCCCGTCAAACAGCAGTGTAAACGCACTGTTGTGTTTCGGGTTGAAGGGCATTGTAGCCAGAGTAACTACTGGACATATTGAGACTTAACATCTTATGTCTCAGGATGGCGAGCGCAGTGGAATGCCAAGCATTGCTTTGTGGTTCAAGGTGTTGTTTGGTTTTGCTACTGTTCATGAGCTGTCGTATCGCTTACCATCAGGCGAACGGCATGCTCGTCTCGCCATTCATAGCAATAAAAAAAAAAAGAATGAAAATCGTCAAAAATATTCTTCACTAGCGGTCCACCCCGACTCCGTCCGGGTGCAGTTACACTTTCCAAATAGGGGCCAAAATGTTTGATTCTGACTATCAATTTAGAATATCGTCAAATCGGACCACGAAAAACGAATAATATTTCCATGTATTTACTAGATTTTTCACGACTGCTTCCCTCCTATAGGCCATAGCGTGATGATATATAGCCTATACTCTATAGCATTCCTCTATAAATGACCTTCGAATTGAAAAAATATCCAACACAAAAATATTTTTTCAATTCGAAACAGTAGTTCCTGTGATTAGAGGTAACAAATAAACAAACAAACTCTTCAGTTTTATATATTAGTACAGATTTTGAATGATTTTTCTAAGGTATACTACTGATATTGTCCATTGTTGTGTTCCAGTTTCAAGGATATTGTACCCAGACTAACTACTGGACATATACATATAAGACTCAATATCTTATGTCTCAGGATGGCGAGCGCAGTGGAATGCTAAGCATTGCTTTGTAATTTGAGGTGTTGTTACGCTTAGCAACTGTTCAAGACATCAGGCGAATGGAAGGTTTGTCTCGACATTAACTGAAATAAAAAAAATACCCAAGCTCTACCCTCGTATATTTTCTTATGTAAAAGATTTCAACGTGTTTGTCTACCTGTAATCATTAAGTTATATTTCTGATATGAAAATCAGTGATTATAGAGTGATCAATATTATCTGCTGCAAAATTAATTAAAAAAACAATGATCCGAACATTTTTAATAATCAAATATGGCATACTAAAATATTAATACTTATTCCTTGTAATTTTGACGTAAGACCCGCTCCCAGAGCGCATTCATACAATACAAATAATAGGAAACCCAACTAATACACCTAAATATATACTAAATATCAATGTAATGTATAATAAACGTTCTTCAAATGACAATGGGAACACGCGTGGTCCCTCCCAAGTCCCATGTTATAACAGTTTCCCATAGTAATCCGATACCGCGGTCCGTGACACGCGACTACTAAATATAGCCATACAAATTGTATTTGGGATGATCCTCGATAACAAAGTGAAGTAAATTGCTATCTTTGTATTACCTATGTAAAATGACTGACGGTGTTAAGTAGTTGCGAAAAAGTTCAAAAACATATACGGTATGATAGATACATTATCAATTATAATCTAATTCACATATTTTTATCACACTAGGTAACATCGAAAACATTTAAAAAATATAGTGCCTGGTAGTTTAGTCAACAATGCGATTTTATATTTCAAGAGTTTTGATCTTGCCGTATAGGAATGAGTATTTTTATCCACAAACTGATGCAAGGTTAAGCTGAGGTCGAAAATATTTTTGAATTTGATAATAAATTAAATAAGTATTTTATTAAATCGAAAAGAGGCAACAAAAGATATATATTTTGTTGCCTCTTTTGGCAAAAAAGGCAAAACACTCGCCTGATGGAATTTTCAAAGCCAAAGACACGGACAATCCGAGCTATGTATAGCGTTTTCCATAAGATTCTTACTAACAGCACGAATATCGAGACATTTATGGAATGATTAGAAGTTTTCATAATTATTATCTTTGACAATTTAATCTATTATAAAACAATAATATCTGGGATTGGAATTGCCATGTGCGTGTCGAGTTTTAACACAAGGCCAGAACGCATTAATCGCATATTAAATCTAAATCTCTAATTAATTATCAACTTACGTCCTTATTCATAGGCAGTTTTCATACCAATTTTTTTAACTGAGTTCATAAGTCGTTTAAAAGGGACAATTTTTTGTTGTGGCTATGAATGGCCGATACACGAGTATGTCAGTCGCCTGATGGTAAGCGATACGACCACTGATGAACAGTAGCAAAACCAAAAACACCCTAAATGACAAAGTAATGCTTGGCATTCTACTGCGCTCGCTATCCTGAGACATAAGATGTAAAGTCTCAATATGTCCAGTAGTTACTCTGGCTACGATGTCCTTCAATGCGAAACACTACAGTGCATTTACACTGCTGTTTGGCGGGAGAAATACACATTGCGATGGTTCCTACCCAGACGGCCCCTAACATATGAGAGACCTACCACCAGTATATAAATATTCGATAACTAGAGATTTATTACGATCATTTAACGTCCGAATGCGTTGTTGTCATGCTGTTGTCAAATTATTAGGAACAGTTTTTCTATTTTCACATTTTATTATATTGGACATGAAAAATAATACTATTAGATAATTCTCATGAATACTTGTTGTCTAGTGTCTACAATATGAAAATACAGCTCAAATCACGTACTAAATAGGTATTTATTAAATTTTAATTGTAGTTCCAAATTCCACACGCCAATAGGGTTTAAATGAATAATAAGTCCGTATGTACATGCTATCACATCATCTGAAAAAACAGATATCGATGTAATTAAATAATTGTAAGTGTGTACGATGCAACAACTAAATTTTAATCAATTCTAGAAAATTAAAATTCTTCCCTTCTGATCCTCTACTAGGTAATTAGAATTTGACTTTTTAATTAATTGGTACTACTTTGCATGGCTACACGCTTTTAGTTCACCTTTAAAGTTTAAATGAGGCGGTATCGCTGTCACATAATAAATTAACATGATTCGATTTTCTTTACATTGATAGCAAAATTGCGGACGATAAAAAATCGCTACTTTTTTTTTCACCGCTCGTTATCCAAGATAAATACTGGTGGTTTTACTGGTGGTAGGTTTCTCATATGTGAGAGGCTATCTGGGTGGGTACCACCGCAGTGTCTATTTCTCCCATCAAACAGCAGTGTAAACGCACTGTTGTGTTTCGGATTGAAGGGCATTGTAGCCAGAGTAACTACTGGACATATTGAGACATAACATCTTATATCTCAGGGTGGCGAGCGCAGTGGAATGCCAAGCATTGCTTTGTAATTCAAGGTGTTGTTTGGTTTTGCTACTGTTCATGAGCGGTCGTATCGCTTACCATCAGGCGAACGGCATGCTCGTCTCGCCATTCAAAGCAATAAAAAAAAATATATATTATTTAAATCGGACGATGGACTTAGGGCGGCATTGACATTATAATTTATTTTCACGATAAAGGGACTTCAATGCTCTTGATAAGGTTAATGTAATTCATCGACACAAAATATATAACCATCTGGTCGAAGTTGGATATACACGGCTATTTTGATTTTTCAGTAATTTAATTTAAGTTTTTTTTATACTGATACTTAGTATTAAATAGCAAAATAAGTTAAAGCGTCAATATCACATTAGGGTTTACCTGTAAGATATTGTACTGTTGAAATAAATAAATAAATAAATTTTAACAGGAGATTCAAAATCATCAATATAGTGTATCAGAATTTTTTAACCTATTCTGTCCTATTGCTGAGCAAAGGTCTTCCTCAACTCCTTACATTTATTCCCTATCATTTGTTGATGTCATCCAAGTGCTGCTAAATTGGTCAATTCTAATTGCTATAATAACTATAAAAACGATTCCAAAAAAACTATTATACAGGCCACACGGTATAATGATTTTTTTGGAATAGTTTTCTGTACTTATTTTACAAATATACACAAAAAATCATTATGGTTTACTACAAATAGTTTAATATTCAAAAAAGTTCAAGATGGCTGTCAAGTACCCATTCAATTTCTACTATGAATTTAGGTTGTTCGAACAAAGGATATCAGTTATCGATTTCGAGACCAATCGGATCAATAACAAAAAAGTTCAAATGTAGGCCACAAATTTTGATTCTAACTCCGAATTTAGGTTATTCATACAAACGGTGCCTCAGATATCGATTTCGAGACCAATTGGAACAATAACAAAAAAGTTCAAAATGTAGGCCACAAATTTCGATTCTGACTCCGAATTTAGGTTATTCGAACAAAGGGTTCCTTCTTAGGTATCGTGCTTGAGACAAATTTGTTCAATAACTGAAAATTCAAAATGGCGGCCACATTTCCAATTCTGACTATGAACTTGCATTTTTGTAGCATAGAAAAGTAAAACAAATCTTAAACTTCATGTATTTTTCGAACTTATAGCATTAATATAAAGCTAAAAAGGTTTTTCCTATGCAAATGATTTATATTACTTTCATGATTTACTCCGACCCCAACGACACTAAAAAACTTCCTTCAAAAAATGACAAGATGCGATAAGACCGCCAATTGTACTTTTTATGTATGTTATTTATTTTTGTATTTGTTTTCTTTTTGTACAATAAAGTTTAAATAAATAAATAAATCGCTAAAACTACCACCTTCTTGGCTTCGTTTTCGGTCATAGTCTGGATATACCCGGTGTGTAATTTTTTTCTATTATACGTAATCAGTATTATTCTCTTAGTTTCAATAAAAAATATGCAGCAATATCTTTGAAAAATAACAGTCTAAATTCCATATGTGTGATTCACTGTCACGGATTTTCCACCATCGTACGACAGACGTTATCGTCATCATCGATTCAAATAGGTTTATTAACGGCGATGACCGCATCTAATAAGGGGACCCAATTTAAACAATAAGATAGACAACACAATATTGATAACAGGATTATGCAGTATCTAATTATAGACTGTAACTGTAATCTAAAATTAGTCTTAATAACAGAAGTTTTTCCTCATGTTCAGCTGTTCCCTGTCGTCTGCTTGATAACAATTTTTATCTGTGACTAACTACTATTAAAATTCTAGATCTTATCACATTGGCATTTTCTGCAAGTTCCAATAATATGTTTTGAGCTAAATACTTTAGTTTATATACTGATAACGTAGCTATTTGATTTGATAAAATCAATTAAAAATCTATTAATTCAGGATTAGCTTATTCAAGGAATTTCACGCCATACCAGTAAGATTACCGGGATTGGCGCTATGCTTTAAGATAACAACGTTATGGATTGAATGAAAATAAAGATAAAACACTCGTTGGAATTATATCTTTACAAAAACATTTCTCGAGAACTGCACATTATTTGGGTTTTGTTATATCTAAGTCGGAAACGGTGAAATTTATCATTGGGGATTTACCTTTGTGATAATATGTGGGCAATAAATAATGACTTTTGTCTTTCGCGAACTCTGGATAGTGGTTGTTGTTGTGTGACGTGTGGTGTGGAGGCCAGTGCGATAATATGAAGGGACCGTCCCGTTACGTCGGCTCGTGGATTAGGCATTATCAGTAAATTTGTTGTCTTTAAGTGACGAATCGAATAATCCCCAGCTATATCTATTTCGCTATAAACATTATATAAAGTTAACATTGGATAATTTTATATCACCACACGCGATATTTAAAGTAAACCATAAAGTGATCATTGCGAAACACATCCCTTTCTTAAAGATTTACAAACCGACATGGGGCAGTATGTATTAGTGAAGAGTGATATTTAAAAATAATGTTTTGCCATTAATATTAGCATCATCTCAAAACTTAGTTCGTACTAAGTTTCACTATTCTCGTCCTTGTATGGACATGTGTCCTTAGCTACATTGAATTATTTATACTAAGGTTGAAGCACGGAAGCGGTAACAAGTGTTTCCAAGCGACTTGGCGCCTGTCGCATCCGATGAGCAGATTTACAACGTAGGGAAAGAAGCACCAGCAATGCCGACGCATATTCCCATATTCTATGGGTACAAGCCGTCAATTACCCCGGAGCGCACGCGCCGCCCTTGGGACCAGACACGCGACCACCCTCGCCAATTTATGTTGCAAAACGTGCCCATACTTTTACGCTCGTATTTTAAATTTATAAAAATATTTTTTTTGAGGGAGCATGGATATTTGAGAAAGTCAGTGACTGAAAATAAAAATTGATTTTGGAATTTCTATTTTTAATACAAATATATAAATATTTAAATTTCGTTATTACATGCTAGTTCCGTTTCGTATTTAAGATATATTTTGACTAGATCGGATCAGAAAGATTGGCAAAAGATAAGTACGTCTCGACAGTAGATAAATATCTAAATGAATAAAATAGCTTTAAAATAGCTTTGAGTAGGTCTTACATCATTCTAGCGCATAGATTGCGTTCTAGTCACTATCCATCAAGAAAATTTGGATTCCTTATGAAGAAAGTTGAATCGCCGAATTGTGGTGTGTGTGGGATTCAGGACGATGTCTATCATATTTTGATGGATTGTGCCAAATACAAGGATAAAAGATTTGATTTAATTTGGATATTGCAATTTAATATGTTTGACATGGGAAGTTTCGCCAGCATTTAATCGAGGCCGCAGAGGTTGGTGCGTTTTTTGATGTCCTTGCCAGTATTGTTATTACGTAAATATTGTTTTACTGATTGTTGATTGACGTACCTTAGTTGGATAAAAGTACCTAAATAAAAATAAAAAAGAAATAGCTACCCTATTTCATTATTATTAAACTTACCATCGAAGACATTTGAGTCACTTTGTCGTGCTATTAAAAATAATTATTTTAAAATAATTGTATTCGCTTATATTGATTAAATATAATTAATTAAATACAAAAATATGTACGCAATGATTAATATTGTTCTTCAATCAATTGACTGAACATCATATAAAATAGAACGCTACGGTTTTATACAAAGTCAATCATTGTGATTGCGTTCGCCGTATATTGGCTTTTATATTACTTCACGCAAAGTAATATGCATACTATGTAACTTTTTAATTTATGTAATGCTGAGTACACGTATAGATAGTACATTAATTATTGTATTAGTAATTATATTGGTCTATCTTCGTCTCTTCACTGGGGACAAGCCTCCTGCATTGTTGTTGGAGCTTTAGAAGATTACTGAATTTTCTTTGGTTACACTTTAAGATGTGCACTCTCTTCTCAAAATCTTTTTTCCTCACTGTATATTGTTAAGTAAAGCAGAATATAAATGTTGTAATAATATAAATAGAATATTCAAGCCACCGAGAATGCCAATGGTTAATCGTGTGTGTTGGACTTGACCATACACCTTCAATACTTAGATTGGTTCACTAGCAACTAACTCTCTATACTTTGGCAAAAATAAAAAAGATCAATTTTTTGATATCTTAAATTAAATAATTGATGACTAATATTAAAACTTATCTCAACTGATTAATAGTACATATAAATGATTAATAGGTCATGTATAAAAAATGCGACTAATCATGGCGCAATATTTCGATATCCATCTACATCAAACTAAATGTCGTGGTATCGCCGGATTAAGACTCCAGTTCAAAATGCAAATAATTTTCCTTGGCCTTATATCTTAGATATGCTCTCCTAATACTGATAAAGGAGCTTATCGTTAATTTCTTTAATATATAAAGAATATAAACTATGTGTGGTCTAAATCATTCCGCTGACTCATTGGCGAGCGTCCGTAAGTGAAAATTGAATTAAGCGCGGCAAGACTACGTTTCATAACATAACCTTGTAACCTGGGCCCAGTAGAGTCGTTTAGGGTGGAAAGAGTGACGCTAAGCCGTGATTTATACCGTCGTAAAGTTGCACACGGCTGTGCCCTCGCGTTCACTTGTATAATTTATGTTGGGCGCAACGCAAACCCGGGACACGCTTGACCACAGAATAGAATTTGTATCGGTGATTTACTACTCATATTTGAATGCTTTTAAAAACTTATGGTTCTCAAAACATGAAGAACGAATGAGCTATTGGCGCCAAATAATACTTGCATTAGACTCTAAATAATAAATTGAATAAAGATAAAGAACTATAATGATGGAATGAAGATTTCGAAGACGATGGAAATTTTAGAAACACTATATACTTTCCCTAATTTTAAATTAGTGCTGGAGACTACAAATGAAGTAATATCGTCAAAAGAACTCTACGCAGACTTTCCGATGGAGAATCGAAACAATGAAGTTCTGAAAGATATACAACTTGAAAGCAATGGTGAATCTCAAGAAGGTATTTACCTCTTTAAGTTATTAGGTATTAACCCGAATTTTACTCCCGATATCATTTTTTTGTAGTCAGCAATTTACGAAAGAAATATTAAGCTCGTTAAATATGCTCATCACAAATAATGTAATTTGTAATATTATATTTCTCTATCATGGGATCACATAAGAACTGCAAAAAACTGTTTTGCTGGATTATTTTGCGGATTCACTATTTCTTATGATCTTTTCATTGAGGTATCTAATATAATGGTTTCCTACAAGTAGTACATTTACGTGAAGCTAAGTAACTAGGTATATCGTAAAGTTATTACACATACAAATTTATTCAGCGATTCCATTTTACTTCTGTCTGCTTCTTGAAAAAATCTTCCTTATTAAATTGTCAATTCCAGAAAACATACGAATTTAAAATTGCCAATTTGCAAAAACATTAAATCCAGGTATTCCATAATTAATTACCTAGGTATATATTGTATCAGGCCTAGAAATTAGGGAAAAGGTAGTCTATGTTCGGCCGATAATATTTTTTATAACAATGTGAAAGTCAAAAATAAAACTGTCAACTAATTTAATATTATACTAATTTATTCCCGACAAAACTGTTCAAATGCGGGTCTAAAAAGGTAAAATTTTAGTAACATAGGTATTATATATTAATGCCAAACCATTAGAATATTTACATGATATACAACAAAACAATACATTGAGAACACTGACAAAAATACCTAAAAACATATAAAAAGGAGTAAAAAAAACCACGTAAAAATACTTTAAAATAAGCAAACATTAGAAAGACTTTTGATAATAATACAATTTATTACATTACGATATAAATTTTAGTTAAATGTTCTACTACTATAATTCATAAATACACAAAGAGCTTCAAAATGTATCTATGGGCAATACGTATTTTGTTCTATTTAATGTAGAGCAATGTAATGTATTTTTTTTTTTCGTTGGCACGAAACACACATAGGATATTTAGGCATACCTATTCATTAAGACCACATATTGTAAAAATAGTTATGAATATATATTTATGCCATGAAAAACAAGGTTGTTGAACACATGAAATTATTGAAATCACATACTTGATTACATAATATCAATGAATTAGATAATATACTGGATGTATCAAGACTGATACCGAATACGAAGCTGGGTGGTAATTTAGTGACAGACATAATGCAAATATTCTTTTTGCAATATAACGCTTAAATTTTTTTGTGGTTTTTAAATATCAATGTGTTTCGGTAGTAAATCCATATTTTTTGCTAAAATTATAATTTAAGCCCTTACGTATCATCGCTTCATTAAAAATAATAGGCAGCACATTATTATTTTAGGAAAAACTATGTATTTACCCCCAAAATACGAAAGAAAAAAAAGTTTTTAGTTTTATTTGCATTGTGTCTGAAGACACTAAAACTATCACCCGATTTCATTTTCGGTAGCACTCTTGATATAACCTGTATACCACAGCATGTTTTACAAGATAAAATATGATGGAATAAATTACTTTTATATTAGATTATTTTTGACCTAATAACTCAGTTTTTTTTTGTGATTTGTGATTATAATGATTTGGTCAATTGTTCAATTTTTTTTTGTACTTATATATTGGCACTTTTTATAACTATTTATGATTTTTTCCACAGTGGAAACTAAATACAACCAACAGTCACATACATCGTCCTGACTCTGGCTGAATTTTGGGACCTATTTTATAAATGCGAATTTTAAAGGAGTAACAGATTCATATATTACATACTACATAACTATTCAACGCCTTAAATCATAATCACCCATTACATTTGTCGTCGGATAGTGGATTTCAAAATAAATAAGTGTGATGCTTTGTCCTTTTATTGCTTTGTTTGAATAATCATTATGCGCTATCGATAAATTTTAATATCGCGCTTTTGTTAGGGTCCTGAAATGTAATAAAATACGCATCATTTTTGGTACAATATTTTTTTCTAATAATATGTGTTAAAGTAAAATCTAGTAAAAGTATATAACATTCAGCATTCATTAATGATCAAGTAAGAGAGTGACAATGTATCACGTAATATCATGTTTCAAATCAATCTTTTCGCTTTAATATTTGGTCATGGGGTAGCTTTTTTAATTCGCTCCATCGTTATGGATGGATTTATATTTTTTCAGTTATTATTGTAAAAGGAGCTTTTAATGAATCAATTACTCGCATGTAATATCATGAAACTAAGTTATACTTGAGCCTGGTGTGGGATTCATAAAATGATTTATAAAGGACGGCGTCATCAAAAATCTAAGGCTAGACCTCGAATCTCCTTATAATTCATTAGCATCAATTATAATTATCATTGTAAAATGCACCGCCATTTTTATACAAGAACACAACTGATAAACAAAGCTTCGTATTACATTAATTAAGACCATCTACAGTCGGATACACTTTATAAAAAATGCGAAATAACAGCGCTCATCTGCAAACACTTGGCCGATGCAAAGTGTTCAATATGGTGAGGAAATGCTATGAAAATTCTTTAACAATCGATCGATGGGTGTACTCGGTATCCGTGTGGATTGGTCGATGGGCGTGGTGGTTGTTATCATCGTGGTGGCGTCGGCCAATGGCGCAAAAGCGGTGATAAGAGGGTTGGGGGTGCGTGGCGGGGTAGCGTCAGTGCGCCGGACGGAGCGAGCCAGGGCGGCCGCCTTACTGCCATGCTGGGCACCATGATGTACCCCGGCGCGGACGATGCAGAGCTCGAGGACATGCGCGTGCCGCCGATACAGCTCGACCACTTGCCCGAAGTCTTCCTATGTACGTACCAGTGATGTGTGCTGTGCTTTATGTGTTCTCGGCTATCTAACTCTGTACGATATTGTACCTCCGTAACTAACAAAAGTGTTTCGTGCCACAAAGCTCTGATTAACGAACGTCATTAAGATAACCTCATCATGTGCGGGATGTGTTTGGTTCAATGTTTATAAGTTATTTGTGCGTTTGAAACGGTCAAGTTTACGGTATTGTTTCCCAACTGTGTTTGTTTATAATATTACTGGTAATAATATAAACCCGAATCAAATTGATACCCTTTTGACATAAAATATTCAAATGACGTAGATATGATATTGGTGAATTACGTAATTTGTCACATTGCTATCAATCGGAGTTCCCTAAAATGAGTAAAAATTGCCTTATATGTCAAGAAATAAGATGACCAACAAGATTTTTTTATAATTATATTATCATAATTAATTTAATTACATTTATCAATCATGTATTTAAATTATTGACATGCAAATAGGATTACCAAACATATTGTGTATAATGTGTCATCGTGTATTGGAAATAATTTTAACGTTTAGACAAGATGATTGTTATCATATTTTGAAATAATTTGATGGTTTCGCATTAGACCCGACCTCTGTTTCATGTTAATTTTATACAATAACTATATTATCTTATCAAAAATATAGAGGTCACGTGTCCAAGATGTGTTATTTAGAACTAATTCCATGACCAACTTAAAAACTACGTATGATAGCCATCTATTGTTAAATTATTATATGTATTGATTGACAGTTAGCAGCATATAAAACGACTAAATTGTTCTTATATCTTTTTTTCTGCATTAGGCGTTATCGTTTAATAATTAATTAATTACATTATATTTATTATTAGACGTACCATCGTCAACAAAAGCTGCTGACTCTAAATTCTAATGTCGCATATTACATTATAGTAATTCATAAATAATATTTCCGCAAACCGTTGGGCTAATAGAAAACCATAACATATTATTTACTTACGTATCTGTTTACAGAATCTTTAAAATCCTTACTCCTTTCTTTCTACTTAGTGTAAACTCGACTGGCGCGGCGCCAGGGTTTACTTACCAACCCAATCTTCTTAATTCTTCACCTTTTCTCTTAATCTTGGCATACTATTATAGGTACTAACATAATTGATACATTGTTGATTGAAAACACACAAAATAACTATTCCCTCTGAATGAAATTCTCGATGTTTCATAATCCACTGCTCAGTAGGCGATAATGGGCTGATACAGTACAGTACAATATGTAATGTAGATCCAATAGGAATGTTTTTAATAATTGATTTCGAATGGTATTTAACGATAACTGCAAAATATTCTTAATAAAAACATCAAAAACAGCATTAAAATTGGTTGTAAAAAACAAAGATATTCATATTTTTATTAAAGTGGTGGTGGTGGTAGTGGTGGCACTCACTTTCTCTTTCGCACCTACGCGCCTTATGGCTGACGTCAGAGCACGATAATTGCATCCTTTTCTTTTCCTCCTACTACCCAATTTGAAATAATTGTAAATTGATTGTATTAATAATTAGTTTTGTTTACGATTTTGCGTAATGTTTTCTTTCAATATAAATATAATTGGAATTGAGTTTCAAATCCCTGTTACCCTTAGTCGAATCTCACTCTCCTCCTAATTTGATGGTCCGGCAACACATCCATGATCCAAGCATGGTGAATGTTTTTGGGCGGCAGTGATCACTTACCATTAGGTGACCTGTTTGCCGGACCTATGCAAAAAATGGAGATGCTGTATGTTCTTGTTTGTTGCGCAGCTAGTATCCCGAAATGCGGCGGGTGTCACGAGATGATAGTGGACCGGTACGTGCTCAAAGTATCGGACAGGACCTGGCACGCCGGATGCCTGCGCTGCGTTGAATGCCGGGCGATGCTGTCCGGCAAATGTTTTGCAAGAAACAATCAACTATACTGCACAGATGATTTTTTCAAGTAAGCCTCATTTTTAATTGGTATATTATTTTTATTGCTTACATAGGGTCTGTAGTTGCTAAATCTACCATTTGGCTGCATTTTCGGCTGAAGTCTAGATATACCTAGTATATTAACCAATAAAATTGATAACTGTATCGTACTATTTAGCTAGTCTTCTTTATTTTTTATTATTAATATTTATTGTACTAGTGTTTTTTTATTTTCTATAAAATATAGGTAAACAAAAAAGTATTTTTTGAGTGTTGTAAATATGTTTTTAATAGTCTGTAGTAACAAAAAATTATGTTTTGACTTGACCAATCGTTTCGATAACTTTTGTAATAACGATAATATGAGGGTTATAATGAGACCACACAAATTATTTACTGTTACATTGATTTAAACTACCGAATGTCAAAATTACGACGCAGTCGACATATCTACATTTTCAAACAAATATAAAAAAAAATCCTAGGTACTACAATCTTAAAAAAAAAACATTCGAATGGATTATCTCCTCTTTTGAAGTCGGTCAAAATAAGCTCTTTTTATTAATGAAGTTGGTTAGAAATGCTTAAAGTTCCTTCCCTGATTTTCGGAAAATAATATAATACTATAATATCATCATCTTTTTACTCACACTTCTTTAACTACTTCTATAACATATTTTTATACATATAGCGTAAAGTGACCACAGTTCACCTGATAGTAGATGCAGTGCAATCATAATAAATGCCTATCTTAAAAATACATGCCTGCCCAAAAGCGAATCAGAGTATACAGGTTAAATATACCTTAACAAGTTTTTAGAATACATTCCTTATCAAAGGGGAATACTATCTTTTACCTCCATATGTTATAAATTTATACAAAGTTGATGTGACCTATGGGCTTAAAATTACACTACGTATACTATACGTTCTTAGTATTTATTCGACACGGCAAAAAACTTTATAATACCAAAAATGAGATTTTGTTTGTTTCAAACAAACTAAATAGCTTACAAATAAGAGTAAAACGTAACCACCCTGTGTAAGTACATTTCACTGACCTGTAGATCCGAATTAAAAAAAACAAATTGGCAACGTCGCGCGCGGCTTGTGTTATTGTCGCGCCGCGCCGCCAAGGCCACGCCACAGCGTGGCTGTGTGCACCGCGCGTAGTTAGGTACTTTTGAAGTACGCGCACAACATACTTTATTTAGGTACATTAGATTTTTAAATTTTCGATATGTCCTCCATTTACATTAAGTAAAAGTTATAGCGACGGACAATATTATTATTGTTTAAATTGTTATTAAGTTTTTCAAATGATTAATAACCCTATATCTAGTTCTTTAATAAGCCTCGCAAAAAGAAATCCAAGGGATTAGGTCCGGGGATCGCGGCCACCGTACAGGTCCTAATCGATCAATTCATTGTTGGCTGACAGTCAATAACACAGAAACACTAACACTAAATAATAATTATCCGAAGTTACATGTCCTGTCACAATAAAAAAAAATAATGTCTTAAACTTATTTACGAGTAGTGTCAATAACAAGACAAAATTAAAATTATCGGCGCGAGATCGGCAAGATCAAAGCGGCGCGGCGCGGCGGCGCAGGAGCTTCCGTGTTACATGCGTTCTGAAAGGATACCGGCGGCAGACTAAAAACTATTTTTTAGAGGTCAATTGCGTACGTGTCACACACACACATACTGACCTATTTCTATTTCTTTTACGCACAGAATGTTTTGCTATGTCGCTCTCGTAATGAAAGTGTAAGTGTGTGTGTATTTATTGCTTTCTTATTTGCATCGCCAACTTTTAAAGTAATTTAGTTGTACTTATTTATGTGACTTGTGTCAGAGCGGCAACAGCGCATAGATTTTAGTAAGATTTGTCGCTTTAAGGTGAATGACCTATGCGTTGGACGTAATCAGCTGTTCGAAAAGCAACAGCGTGTTCAAAGAGAGCAAAAACTTAAAAAATAATTTATGACTAAACTATTGATCCTATTTAATTGATTTTTAGTACAGAGCTTGAAAATGGTGCCTAGTATATGCAGTTTAAAGAAAAGTCGCTCGGTTGTATCAATGTTGTATTGCAAAAGAGTTTTATTTGATACGTAACACAAACAATATATGTTTATTTTTCATTATTTTTTATACTTATTGATCATTTATTGGTTTGCCAGTTTTGTTCCATTACATTAATCTTACCAATTTCTACATTCTATTTTATTTCTACCGGAACACACCTTTTCGGTTGTAATGATACCGAGTATATCCAGACTGCGAACGAAAACAAAGCCAGGCGGTAAATAGTCTTAGTGAATGCAGATACAATATCACTAAAAGAAAAAAAAATATTTCCTTTATATTTATTTTTAGCTATCGTCTTGTTTGATAAATAAAATAATAATGGTAGTTTTCCATAAAATATTAACGTTAACCCATTTATTTAAAAAAACCGCAATGTTATGCAAGGGATTAAATTATTATTTTAGGTAAAACTATATTTCCCCTAGAATTTCAAAAAAACACAAGGTCTATAGTAGCATAATCTACCACCTGGCTTCCTTTTCGGCCGAAGTCTAGATATACATATACAATGTAACCAACAAAATGTATTTATACATAGTAATATTTAGCCAGTCTTCTTTATTTTTGAGACTGCCCTCTCTATTTCCTGCCTTCTATTTCTCCTAATGTTGTTTGTTAGAAATCGCCTAAAGTGACTATTGATTATTTATTATTTCTCTATATTGTTGTTTCTTTGTTTGTGTACTTATGTATGAATAACTAAATACTTAGGATTAGTCCACTCATGGTTATAACTCGTTCTTTTTTAGGAGATACATAAATAAATTAAAATTTACATTACCAAATAAAAAAAAGGTTATTTAAGTTACAAAATGGCTCATTAACATTTAAAAACAATTATAATAAAATAATATCAAATGATATTATAATTATGGATTATGAACTCTTTTATCACTACGGAATAGGGAATATGCATGTCATTTTTTTATATTTTTAATCAATTCTGTATGTTATTACATTATCGGAAAAAAATATAAGTCTTTGAAAATATCAATTAATAAAGTACAAAAAAAATATCAAAACTGCTATCAGTTTCGAAGCATTTGAACGCCATGTTGGCGCGAACTCGTTGTGACGTCATAGGGCACGTTATGAGCAACGTAGTATTTGGATTAAGTTTCTTTAATGAATTGCTACAGAACTGTATTTCGTGACAAAATAATCCATTTTATTTAATAGCATAAAGAAAGCACAAAATAACTCATAAACAAACGTAAAACAACAAGCTAAAACTTCATAAGAACGTGCCCATTGTCGTCACTTTCCTTTTCAAGCAATAGATCGCGTTTTGGAAAAAATGCGCGGCAAATTTGAAATGTCATTTTTTAAGTATTTATTTTACCGATTTAGAGTTGATAAATTTAAAAAATATCTTTAAGGTATATTTCTATATTAAAAAAGATTACAAAAAAAATATTTTGACTTATTTTGAAGTCTGGTGCATATTCCCTATTGGGTCGACCTTAAATCTATTTAACTCAATTAAGTTTATAAATAGCATAAAGCAGATATTAGATATTATTTTTAAAAATGACTCACTATTCGTGCTTGCAACGAAGATTTCGGTCCAAGGATCTAGGAAATTATGCATTCTTTTTAAGATCATGATTAACTAATGAATTGAATAATTAAGTAAATGCATATAATGAAATATCAATTCTTCGTCATGATTCTACGTTGGCTGCGCAGTTTTGTTGGACTCCGCTTTAGTAAGCCTATAAAACAAATATTATAATCGTTGACTTCTGTAATATATAATCACAGTATATAATGCACATATTCCCAAGATCAGAGATAACGTCTTAATACAATAAAATATTATGATCCCTTTAAAAATCGTGGCTGCGAAACATCCAAGAGTATCACCGTTGAACAACTGTTCCACCTGGCTGATAAAGAAGAATACAAGAAGCTGACGGCCAATCTCCAATACTGAAGAGGCACACAAAGAAGAAAAAGAAAATATTGATAATCCGCAATCCAGGAGCTTCAAAAGACAGCGATATTAGGATCAAGTTATTTTTTTATAATCCATAATTTGACAGAAACGTTTTTTAACAATGTGTCCCAAATCCACGAAATTATTTGGGACAGCGACTTTGCTACATGTTATGTGCAATGCATTGTGTACACCTTTTAACGAGAACTTTACTTACTCACTTAAGCTCAGTTGCACAAATTAACTTTGCCCATAATATTGACTTTGAAAATATAATCGCCATACATTTGAGACGTATTTTACTTTGATAATATATGGGATTGACATTTCAAAGTCAGAGTTACGGGCAAAGTCAGTTTATGCAATTGGGCCTTAATTTGTTCATAATTATGCCTATTGTCTTGATATTGTTTGCAGTCAGCTCATCGAAAAATATTGAATTGACGTAAAAGAATCGTATTTCGGCCTTACTGAAGCAACCTTTTATTTCAATCGACTTTTACGCATTGCTAACCAAAACCGAAGCGACCACTTTAAGCCAAGTCCTTTTATAAAAATGTCAATTGCAAAACCATAAAGCAATTTAGGTCACTGTCTAGGTTTGTTTGTGTTTATAGCAGCAATCCAGTTTACATGTATGATAGCTCCTATCACGTTGATAATGTTTTTGTGATTGCGGCTGTTGTCCTAGGCGGTTTGGCACCAAGTGCGCTGGTTGCGGGCAGGGCATCCCGCCGACGCAGGTGGTGCGCCGCGCTCAGGCACATGTCTACCACCTGCGGTGCTTCGCCTGTGCAGCCTGCGCCAGAACCCTCAACACAGGAGACGAGTTCTACCTCATGGAGGATGGCAAGCTGGTCTGTAAACCGGATTACGAAGCGGCTCGAGCAAAAGGTTAATTTATTTTACTGTTATAATTCAAATAAATAATAACTAACAGTTCTTTAATTGCTGTTAGATTATAAGATTTGACCTTAAGGATCGGGTTGTACTTAGTGTGGTCAAATGGAAAGATAGATTGGACTTACTGCCATAATATATTTTGTATCATGTAATAATATTGCTCGGTGTTACTTTCCCTTATCAAGAATATACTTGGTAGGTTAAAGATTTGTTGAAAGTACTCAAACCAGTGTAGATGCACCGTGCGCAGGTGGAGAAGGCTCGTTGGACGGCGATGCCGCGAGTAAGCGACCGCGCACCACCATCACGGCGAAGCAGCTGGAGACCCTGAAGAGTGCTTACAGCAGCAGCCCCAAGCCAGCGCGCCACGTGCGAGAACAACTCGCGCACGACACCGGCCTCGACATGCGAGTGGTCCAGGTGTGGTTTCAAAACAGGTCAGTCTTGTAAAAAGATTCTACTAACTCATAAAAATGTATGGCTCCCCGCAGACAGCTTAATGGGCCATTTAGTGTAAAACACGTGTGTCCCACTTAATATCAAAGTCGATATTATCATCGAGAGTGTCACTGTGATAAGATTAAAACATATTTAAATCTCAGAATATTTAATAAGATGTTTTTCTCTAAACGAAATCGCTCCAATGTAACAGTTACAGAGCAATAGTTTTCTTTAGACTGGAAGTCTGAATTAGACATGCATTTCTTATCGCTGTTTTTCCATACAGAATAAAGCGAGGCGTTCGGATATCATATAATCGATCATGCATGGTGTAAACCATGTGGAAACGAAACCACGTTAAACAGATTTTGAAATGGTTAGTGACTTAACAAGACGTAAACAGAGATTAGAGGTTTTACGACCATCCGTCGTCGAACTATCGATTCATGGCAAAAATTTTATTGAATCATTATCGAAATGTATTCATAAAACATGTAATATTCATATGGATTTACTTTAATAAGATATCATTTGGATAGCAAGATAAATTTTCTTCAAACATATTGTCAAAACAAATGATAAACTCACCGTTTCCGTTTATAGATTAATTATATCTCATGCGAATTTTTAACAGATAATATTAATATTTTGATAATTTTGTTTGTGACATTCAACGTGGGAGATTTGCTCTATCATTTGCTCTTAAAAGGATGAATCATCGGCTGCAAAGTCAAGGGCAGTTAGATCTGCTGACAAAAGGATGGCATTCAGCTTTTGTGCTTTGTATGTGGTATTGGAAGGCATAGTCCGCGGAAGTATGTTTTGTATCGCGTGAATGGCAGTCGTTACGGCGGCGGTCACGCCCTGCGCAGCGGCCTCGGCTCGTAAACCTAGCCATATCATAACGCTCGAGTTCTTTACTTTATGTTCTAGAACCGAAGCCATACGCCATTGATTTGAAAAATAATAACAATTGAACGATTATGCTGCTTTATTGTGAACAAATAAGTTGGTCAAAATATTTTGAGTAATTAATCATTACAAAATTTTAAGATGATAGATCTGTATCTGTATCAGCCCATATACGTCCCACTGCAGGGCACGGACCTACTTTACAATCGAGAATTCGATTGAGAGTGGTTAGGCCATATAGTCCCCCACGCTGGCCTTATGCGGGTTGGCGGACTTATATACCATATAAATTCTTATAAATCGCTATGGTATGCAGGTTTCCTCACGATAAGGATGCTCAGATGATGGATAGTGATATGAAAATGAGATCAGTGATAAATATATTAATAAAGCAAACGAACAAATCTGATATGTGATATGTCAGAAATAAATAATAGAGATTGACTTTTAATTTAGCTCATTGATTGTTACTAACTTCAAATATTTTGATTGGCCATGAAAAATATTTTCATCCTTATGAGACACTATAATACTTATATGAATTAGTATAGTGGTTTGGTTATTCATTCAAGTAGGTACATTAAGGCAATTATTAGGGCAAGAGCATATAACTGGCATTTTCAATATTTGCCAAACCAAAATTGAGTTTTGAGTGTATTCACCCAATTGTGCTTGTTAAAATTAATTTTGTGTCAAATTAAAATAATTCACTAAGTAAATTGTAAGTGACATTATTTTCAAAGAAAATACTTTTGTATTATCTATAAAAAATTGTGAATTTAAAAGATTTGTATCCAATCTCAGCACAATTTTAGTATATTAAAATGATATATTTTACAATATTTTCCTTTTTAAGAGCACTAAATAAATAAAAAAGACCTATATAAGAAAAAAATACTTCCACGCGTTAAGGAAATAACATAAGAAATCCTATAAAATTGTTCAAAATTCTAAAACGTATATCAAAATACTGCTAAAGTAAAATAATTTTCTATAATGGCCAGAGATACTCATACAAATATATTTTAGTACTGAAAACGCAATACGAGACGTAGGCACCCACTAGGTACGGTGCACACAGCACACATGATTTACTCGCGCTTGGCGGGTTTTTCATAAAAGGAAAACTTAAACAATACCTCGTAAGCGCATTAAAGTATGCGTGGGTAGTTTGTACATATCGTTGGCGGATTCCCGACGGACCAGCCGCGGCCGGGCGGAGCCACTTTAATTAATCAAGGTCTTTGTTGAAAGCCTGCATCGGCTCCCCGCCGCTCCACTAATAAAAACACACGCAAAACATGCGATGGGGTGTTCTGTTTGTTCAACATACGTACTCACCATTATTTGTTTGAATTAAAAGCGATTGAAGCGTTATGATGGCTTTTCCTGTTGTTCTGCCACCATGCATTATGGATAGTTATGTTTTCATATCCAAGATTGAATTATTTATTTGCTTCATACCATAGAAAGCGTTAATTATTATCGGATTTTATCAATAACGAAATGTTTTAAAATCCAACCACCATACTTAGACATATTTAATGTCAATCAAATCATTACTTATTTAATAGGTTACCAACAAATCTTTACTAAGGGACAATTTAATTGACATTAAACTTCCCTGAGTACGGCCGGTAACCATCTAAGCGCCTGCGGTAACTGATTAGCAAATTGCAATGCTCTGCAATAACATTAAAGGTTAGGTCAGAAGTCACGTTTCTTGACTTATTACCTTTTTCCGCAGACGAGCAAAGGAAAAGCGATTGAAGAAAGACGCGGGCAGGACGCGGTGGTCGCAATACTTCAGGTCAATGAAGAGTGGCGGCGGATCTCCGCGACATGACCGGTTGCTCGACAAAGACGAATTGAAGATAGATTTGGATTCTTTCAGTCACCATGGTGAGAATCAACATTTATTTTTATATTATCACTGGTCTTCGGGAACATGGTAGTATTTAAATACTTAGTTAAGTAAACAACTTAAAGATATTTTATCTAATGTCAAAAATTTTATTTTGTTTATCCGACATCTAAATTCGTGTTTGATAATAACCGTTTTGTTATACACTGGACAGTTATTGTGGTCATGTACGATAAGAGTTTTGTTTTATCCAAATTAAACTAGTTCTATCTCTACTTGGTTACACGACTATCTAAGCCATAATCGAAGTTCTCTACCCAAACCCGCTAGGTAAATTTATAAAACTATGAATAATACGACGGTTGTGTAGTCATATTTTCTCTATTCTTTGCCAACGTCATGTATACTAACACAAGGCTCTCTACAACATACAGCTCCCATATTTAAGTGCCTATAATGTTTACTCTTGAACAATCACAGCATAATAATTTTTCGACTCGGCCTTCCTTCACATCAGCCGTTAAAAACTCCGTCTGTATCCAAATATTTATTCTATTCTTCTTAACCTAACTGCCAGTGCCACCGTAATACTAGGGCCCTAGTATATTCAGCCGAAATGAAAATCGAAGCTTCGAATGATCGAAGTTTATATACGATACGAATGTACCTACATAGACTTATGTTTACGATGCACGTTATACAAATTCGAAAATTTACAGAGTAGATACATTCGTATCGTATAAAAAACTTCGATCATCCGAAGTTTCGATTTTCGTTTCGGATGAATTTAGTAGGGCTCCTACATTGCATTACGCAGTATTCAAAAAGTCACCTGTTACAAAAGTTATTCAAAACAAGCTAAGTTTTATCATGAAAATTAACACCGTCATAAGCCCGTGTGGCTTAATTTTAAACTAAAAATAGTAACTTTCTTTAGATAGATCGATTGATGAAACGGAAATTATACAACATTAAAGTATAAAATGCGACTTATCAAAGTGATAATTATGATATTATACTATTAAATTGATGTATTCTGTTGTTTACAATAAAATTACTTGAATATGTAGATTACAATCTAGTAAGATACTTAGCTATTTTATACATATAAAATACTCAAATACTCATCCAGCTCCAATTAGTTGTATTATTATTGGAAGTGATTTAGCAACACATTGGGATCGGTGCGTACATATTCTGTCTTCTTCCTTAATTTATTTCGACTGAGGGAAATGATTTTAGACTAGGGTCTAGGCCATACCCTTTATTCTGGGGCCCTACTATATTCATCCGAAACGAAAATCGAAACTTTGGATGATCGAAGTTTTTTATACGATACGAATGTGTCTACTCTGTAAAAGTTCGAATTTGTATAACATACATCGTAACCATAAGTCTATGGTTACGACCATAAGTCAATAACGACTATAAGTATATGTAGTTACATTCGTATCGTATATAAACTTCGCTCATCCGAAGTTTCGATTTTCGTTTCGGATGAATATAGTAGGGCCCCTGGAGAGTGCATATTTATATTAAAATACAACAAATTTGGCGGCGATTATTTGCTTAATCTAAGCTGATTCGTATCCAGTGAAGAATAAAGGCGAGATTACATGGATTTATATTAGTACGTACTGAGGAAATACTACGGGAAAACAAAAAAACACTGTCCTTCAATCTTCGATAATATAAGAATAATAATGATATTTTATGCATTGATTGTTAAAGTTTTTGAGGTAGATTGCTAAACATCGATTAATAGACTTTAAAATATATATCACCTACAAACCAAGCACATTTAAATTTTTCAGGCGACTGTACCAACGGAAGTTGCTAATTTGTTTATTGTTTTATAATGGTTACGAGTATTGCGAAAAACGATTAACCGATAGCATCTGTTGTAATGCGAAAAAGAGATTATTTGCATTAATATCTAATTGGTGATTTCCCAAAATGCCACTTTATTGACTGATAACTAGTTCCCTTGGTTTAAATGATTGATTGTTGCCTACACCTAAGATTACAGCCGTGCTCATAAATAATCTTAGTCATTTTTATTATTCCAGTACAATGTTAATGCCCTAAATCATATCTATCAGCATCGATTAATATCCTCGAAAATTATGATAATTCAAAATTATTAATCCTCGTTTCTGAATGGATTCGTTTTCGCTTTTTTATGTAAATTTCATTCGGTTTCACACGTTGAAGGGTGCGTACTGCGTATAACTATTAGCGTATCTATATGTAGGATACTTGAGAAATCAATACGTTATTTTTTTAATGTTTTCGGGACATCATGAACATCCGATGTTCTGATTGCATCAAAAATACACATATATTAAAGCGTGCAAACATTGGCGGCATTGAGGTGTATCTGATGAGATGACAACGATGTGCGGCCAGGTGTCCCGCTACTCGGAAGCTGGAGTAGCGAAACGCATCTTCTTTGCGGTGGCCAGTACATAAGATATAAGGATGTTCTGAAGACACACATGAAGAACAATTTAAATCCATCTAATTAGGAGGCTAAAGCAAAACACCGTCTTGAATGGAGACGTCTCGTTCAGGCTCAGGCTCGATAAAAATCGAGATGAGCTAAAGGCCTGACCAACTGTGGCCATTAACGATAACTATTTCAGCGGCATATTGACGTGTCCAAAATGCGGTTGTACCATTTACGAATAGGTTAGGGTATGTAAGTCATATAGGAGTGCACCAGAAGAGGGAACGTCAACGTCCTGTTTAAAAAATAATCTTGTGTTTAACATTACAGTCGCAAAGGCTAAAAAATTGCAAGGAATTCATTCATAACGTTTGTAAACAAAACATAGCCTTTAATTAAGTCCAACAAATATTAATATGATATTAAATGATGTAAGATAGAAATGATCCTTAAGTATATCTCATTGTTTCAGAGCTAAGCAACGACAGCTACAGCACAGTTGCCCTGGGGGGTGAGGAAGGGTCGCCGGCGGGTGGGGCGAGCGCGGGCGCTACTGGGGCGCGCTACTCCGCCACGCCGCCCTACCTGCGCGCGCACTCGCCTCCACACCCGCACTACCACTACCCACCAGATCACCTCGTCTACACCAACATCGGTGAGTTTACTCCTGATGAGAAACTATTGATGCTGGCCGACCTTTAAGGGGTGCAGAAAGCCGCTGGCTGTGGGTCGCTTGAAGTAGGTAACTATGAATGTTCTTGCCTATGTTTAGCAATGAAGTGAGTGAAGATGTTGGTGATTATTGAGAACTTCAACATGATATTAACAGTCGCCTTCCAAACCTTATCTTTTTTATGGAACCACGAATTCCTACAACTTCCAGGGTTTTAAATTTCAAAACATGTGCAGGTCAAGCAATGAGCGGAGCAGGGATTGGCACGGGCGCAGGTACTGGTGGCGCGTCAGATCTGAGCAGTTCTTCTTCGCCGGCAGCTGGCGGGTACCCGGACTTCCCTCCGTCCCCCGACTCGTGGCTGGGAGAGGCGCACCACTACTCGCCGCGAGGCTTTCCCTAGCGGCGGCCGCCGCCGGCGCACGCGCAGCCCGCGCCCCCGCCGCCCGCGCCGCCCGCCCAGCACGCCCCGCACGCGCCGCACCCGCCGCCCGCGCACTACCTGCCGCACGCGCTCGCGCCGCAGCCGCTCGAGCTCGTCGTCAAACGCGAGCTGTGACTTCACCACCAGTACTGACTGTACTCACTAGTCATTACACTGACGAGTAATGAATAAACCAGTGACTATCAAAGTATATCAATTAATTGACTAATATCATTGAAATCTGAAAGTACAATATAAGCGGCTTTTGTCCACATTGCGATAATGTGCAATATGAGTGTATTCCAGTCACAAACTTTTAATAGTTAATAATTATTATTTTTCAAGTGTCTTACACCTACCTAAATATAAGTTTTGTTTTTCGAGGTTTGTAAACAGATGTCTATGTAAATAAATAGTGAGTGGTTCCAGCACAAATTGAACGGTTTAAACGCCTTGAGAGCATTAACTATGTCAAATAAATGTAAATAATAAAAATATAATTAGGTATTTTGATAGTAGATACTTACATAACAATGTATGGAAGTGATAACAAGAAAAAAATATGAATTACGTAGTCATTATTATTGTATATGTATGTGTAGAGTGACTTGACAAAAAGATATCACAATATTGTAAATATTTCTATACAGTTATAATAAAATTATATTTAAGCTTACATAGGCAAGTCCATATTGATTAAACTTAATACTTGTGCAAAAAATCTAGTCGGAAGATAAATGGTGTCTATATAAATACATGATTGTACATCTAATTAAATTGAGATTTTATTTACACTCAGACAAATTATAGTGGCTCTTTAATTATTTACAGCTCCGTCGTGGCAACTCCCCAATACTGTTGCATACGGCCTTCGAGATCAAGAGAATCTTGGGATTGCGCAGATTTTTCCTGTATTACAGCAAAATCATATTCCAAATGATACGGCATCAATCGTTGCAAGGATCCAAAGTATGCTGCATTTGGTCCACCGTTTGGAAGTCTTCCTGACCCAAAACGGAAATCGGGTTTCAGTGCGTTTCCAAATGATCTTGCACTACCAAAATGTTTTGATAGAAATGGTACTTTTGCAGGTTTTCCGGTCAAATGAAGTTGTGGGCTACTGCCAGAAAGGCCTTTGAAGTTCCTCAGACTGCTGGAACTTGATCGCATTCCTTTTGACAAATTATCCAATTCCTTATCAAATAACATTTGTGTATTTTGTTCCAACATGTACTCCCAACATTTGAACTGTTCTTCGGGGTTAGAAAGCTCGTCATTTCTTCTGTCATCTTCTTTGTCTTCTTCAACACGAACACGAATAGCTCGCGCGACCCCACTCCGGTAACTTCTACGTTCAGATGCCTTGTTCTGAGATCGTACGCTGGCATAATGTTGGTGGCTAATGGCTTCACTCGGAGGACGATCGCTTTGTCCGCTTGGAGAAGATCTGTCACTACTTGGCTTAGGTGGGGAGATAGAATGGCAGCAGGGCTCTAATCGTGAGCAACAGCAATCCGATCTACAAACTGATTTGTTACTGTTTATTGTTTGTCGTAATTCACGCATTAACAAATCGACATCAGATCTTCCAGTATCAAACCTTATTATTAAAACAGACACACAATCCTCAACTCCATAGCTTTGTGCGAGATCTTGTAACCGTTTTGCTGCGAGTACAGGGTTACGTTCAGTTCTCGCTTCGGTCACAGCGGTATCTATACTAATTGCATTCCAAAAATTTCCATTCCCTAAAATTAAGAATTCGTCATCTTCCTTGACAACGGTTTGTATTACGTCGGGGTCAGGTACAGTGTTGGGATACGTGGAAGAACAACCCAAACGCTTGTTATTTTCAATTCCTAAATGCAAAAGTCCATTGCGCCTACTTAGCACAGCTTTAGTGTTTCCAACATTTGCCAGCCGCAAATTATACTTTCTAGTAGTTTGGCCAAAAACATTTTCGGGTGCCAGTGCTGGTGATAAGTGGCACATTACCAGCGAAGCACCTTTCCTTTGTCCCTTTTCTTTTAATTCTCGATGTGCTGACAAAACGACATATTTCATATATTCGTTCACAGTTTCTTTGATAGACTTTTCCTCCAATAATAGACCTGGTATACAAGTTTGTAAAATTTTTGGCACTTCGGTATCTGTTTCACCATCGATAATAGCAAAAAGACCTTCTTTATTACAAAACGATGGTAAACGAATTTGCGCACAACAAAGTTGTAAATATTTGTTTGGACATTCAGAGAACCCAGTTACCCATGGAGTTACTCCATTGAGCTCTTCGTGATAGCCAGTCTTTTGTGTCCAAGGCAAGGAATGCCGGCCGGTAACATCAACTAGACTCAATGGTCGCTGGCATCTGTAGGAGTTGAATTGTGAAGGGTCTACTTGCAGTTTCTTATTGCAGGAAATATCAAGAAACTTCAGTTGTTTTGGTGCTAACAATCGTAAATCCACACTGTCAAGTTCGTTGTGAGCGAAGTCTAATATTTTTATAGAAGGACTGCAGGCAAACATAGGAACCGAACGCAATTTATTGGAATGGGCTCTAACAATTTTTATGCTATTTAATTGTGGCAAGCTTTCCGGCAATTTTGATAAATTATTTCCCGAGAGCACTAATTCTTCAATATCAGGCCAAAAACTTATACAGTTGTCTGGAAGATTTGTCAAGCAATTATATGCGATGTGTAGTATTTTTAACCCTCGGAAAGCTATGAGAACTTCTGCCACTTCATCAGTTAAGCAATTTGCTGTCAAGTAGAGTTTTTCCAGGCATTGTGACATTCCTCTGGCGTGAGGCAATCGACTCAATCTGTTATTTGAGAGATTTAAAACGCACAATCTGTCGCATACTGAGAAGAAATTTTCTGGTAGTGACTGTATGCAGTTGTCGTGAAGCAACAATTCTTTTAGCGGCGCTCGTAACCTCGGCATTGAGGGCATGCTTGATATCTTGTTGTGGGCCAAATGAAGGTTACTGAGGCTGGAAAGTTCGCTGCAGAATAAATGCTCGGGCAAGGACGTGAGATGATTGTTGCATGCGTGTAATGTGGTGAGATCTGAGCAGCCGCTGATCCATTGTGGTAACGCAGTCAATTTGTTGTATGATACGTCGATCTCCACCAAGTTAATCGGCGGGACGGTGGTTGTTAGGGTTTCTAATTCTGAAACAAAAAAGAAGATAAGATTAGCTACTACCGAATTAACTGTTTCATATTGAGATTTGAGTTTTTGTTTTATAATTTATTTTAGATTTGTTCTAAGACGCAGTTTATGTAGGAGCTAGGTTGTATAGATTTTAGCACATGGTTATCTACATTTCGTGTGCACTGTGCGTGTAATTTAAATTATATTTATCAATTATATTTTTTTTATATTATAAAGGGCAAACGAGCATACTGTTCACTTGATGGTGAGTGATCGCCGCCGCCCATTTATATCTGCGCATCATAGGGCATGCGTTGCCGGCCTTTATTAAGGTGGGAATATGCTCTTTTTTTAATGACAAAATATGATAAGATTATTGATATATATGTATTAGAAAACAGAACCTTTTCATCCACACCTAGAAGCACAATCTTAACTTTTTACTTTAACTGATTATTGGTTAATTTGTTACAAAATGAAATCACATATCGACGGAGATGCCTATAACGCCTAACTGACAAAGTTATAAATTAACACAAACTGTAAAAAGTATATTTTTTGTCAAGTTAAAAAGTAGTTAATAATATATATCTTTTTTTTTTTTTTTGCAACGAATGGCGAGACGAGCATGCCGTTCGCCTGATGGTAAGCGATACGGCCGCTCATGAACAGTAGCAAAACCAAACAACACCTTGGATTACAAAGCAATGCTTGGCATTCCACTGCGCTCGCCATCCTGAGACATAAGATGTTAAGTCTCAATATGTCCAGTAGTTACTCTGGCTACAATGCCCTTCAATCCGAAACACAACAGTGCGTTTACACTGCTGTTTGACGGGAGAAATAGACACTGCGGTGGTACCCACCCAGATGGTCTCTCACATATGAGAGACCTACCACCAGTAAGTATTATTAATGTAGTCAGTACAGTCGGTCAGTAGTCAGTATTTATTAATGGGGAATAGTAATAATGTAGGCTTTATATGTTATATTGTATGATAGTGTAGTGGGTATTCGGTTAGATATTGCCATAAATAGATACGTTGTAAAATGAAAGTTAGGAGGTATTGGTACTTCACCGTCGATATATTTTCTTAAATTTCGAAATAAAACATCTCACACACAAAACGCAATAGACTAGCAAACGCTGAACATAATAATATATTAGATCAATACTAACGATTATGTGGGGCCCGTAGAGTTCTCAGCGAAGCTCCATGCAAGGCGATGTGTTGCAGCGCATTATGTGACGCGTCTAGCTCCTTCAGCCCTCGCAGCGCCGACACCACCAACACCTCCACGCTGTTGTGCGACAAGTCCAACGATACTAAGTGCTGGAAAAGATAAGATAAGAATAAATAGTAAGGAAATGATATTTATAGGAGGTCTAGTCAGGCTTTAAGTGTTTGGACAACGAGAGAAAGAACTAGTATTTAAGTAACAATAAAATAAAATCAAACGCTTTTATTCCAGGCCATAACCCATACTGCATTACATCTAAAATTATATATATTAGATGTAATGTATATATTATACAATATTATAAAATTGTTTAACTATAATATTTTTTGTATAAATGCGTCCAGAGGCACTAAATGCTGGAAAATTTAATAAATAGTGAGTACATAATTTAACATAATGTAAGCTATATTCTAAAAGTACACTTTAGACTGCCCTATCTTCATTTTCCTTCACTTATGTCCATCCCATGGTAGTCGGTAAAAGATTGCCTTGAGCGATACGACTGCCATTTGTACTCTTATGTTAAATATAAGTTCTAGTTTAAAAATTATTTGGTGTACAAAAAATAATAAATAAATAAATAAATAATTTTTGAAGGAAGCTTATGGTCAGAGACAGAAAAAATGCAGATGGTATTTAGCAGAGCCTTGTAACTTGACATAACAGTACCAATTAAGTACTTTTTTGTTAGTGCTTTCTAAAAAAAATATATTTATAATTTAACTTTACGAGATATCATTAAGAAACATGTTATTGCTAGTTAACAAAGGATACACTGCAAGTGCAGTGACGTCACTAATAAAATCTTACGCAAAAGGATAACGAAAATCAACACCTGATTATGTTTTTCAATTAAATGTATATTCGACAAAAATATAAATACTGCCAAACGAATTTGCAAATTCGAGTCCAATTTGCGAACAACTAGATAACAATATAATATGAAAAATAATAATCTTTAATTAGCTTTTCTATGAAACTAAATGAAACTTGATTGCTTAAACCCTGTTATAAATTAAATGAACAAAAGACAGAAAGGCGTAGTAATAATTGAAAATGTTTGATAATCATAATGAGTATAAATCAATTAAGAAATATCTTATATCTACAGAATGTATCTTTTCTTCAATTCTATCTTCTATATCTGTACATATACCTAATTAATTTGTAACCTATCGATGTTTGTACATGAAAATAAACCAGTAAATCTAATATGGTGGGATGTATTAACGTAATAGAATCCAAAACAATGGTTTTCATATTTTTGTCTGTTTTACTGTGTGGTTATGCGTGATAATCTCAGAAAAGGCTTTAGGTGAAATTTGGTATGGAGGGAGGCTGACACCCTGGATTAACACATAGCTTTTTAATCTCAAAAATGTAGTGTTTCCGTGGGATGAGAAAGGAAGTCTTTATTTCTTCCTTTTTTAAATTCATAAGGATGATAAAAAGACAGGAGAGGACATATTTACAACGCTTGAGTCAAGAATGAGCAGAGACAGGACAAGATGAGAAGGGACGGAAAAAGAAGTACAGAGGACGAAATTGTCATTAAATATAGGTGACACTCACTTCGTAATTACCCAAAATAATGCTGCCCTTCAGTCTATTGTGTCGCAGGTCTACATTAGTAAGGGGCCCACGATAATCCGACGCGTTATCTTCATCTGGAGCCATCTTCTTCCCGTAGGACTGAAATGTGAAATAATAACATTATTTAAAGAAGGAAAATAGGTAATAACAAAATATTTTCAAGCTACAATAAGTATTTTAATTAATAAATAAGTATGAATGACGCATCGTAGCTGTGACATGTGTGACTCAACTTTATGTTGCGCTCCGGCGTTTATCACAATACAACGCAGAATTTCAGTGGTCACCCGAGGTGACATATAGGCGTCAGCTACTTTGCAATAAATAGTACATACCAAAAAATAATACTTTTATTCTACGTTGTATATATTGATAGGAGCATTATGTCTATCGTGAATTATCAAAAGCTATTAAAAAATCCCGAGTAGTAATAAATTTAATCGAGATTAGTCTATTCGTGGACATAGTTCAAATGAGGTCATTTTATTATTTATAGGAATGTTTTATTTGCTTAGATATTTTTTAATGAACACTATTTTATTAAAAGATACACTTGAATATAGTTACACGCTGGCGCCACATATAATAAGCGATGAATGACTTTTCAGTTTAACGAAACTAAATTTTTATATTTTATATTCATCTGTCTCCGTGTAGTAATTGAATCCAGGGTCTTTCTCTTTATTTTCTCAGCAGCTGAAAAACAGCGTTACGCAAACTGCCTTGGTTTTGTTCAAAAAGAGCTTGAAACTGTAAATAATTTAGTAATCAAATAAAATACGTAAAAATTCACATACCCCAAATCGTGTGATGAGATTCCTTGCTGCTATGAGGGTCCTTAATCTTGGCAAGCGCAGTACGGTATCTAGGGATTGCAACTCGTTGTCGCTCACACGCAGCTCTTCCAATCTGAAATGAATAAAAAGATAATTATAATGTATCTGGTGGTAGGAATTCCATCCAACTGGACAATGATCACCGAAAACGATGGTGAAATCATTACTCAATGACCACGTATATTTTATTTTATTTTATTTTTTGAGGACGATTTACAGAATAATATCTATAGTTATTTAGTAAAATTAACAGTTCAGTGCTAATTAATAAAACTAATATCAACAGTGAAAAAAAAATATCGTGACGAAACCTATGGTACGCAGGTTTCGTCACGATATTTTTAAAGAAGAATAAGAAATAAGATCTTAAAAACATTTGCTACGGTAAATTATGTCCGTCAACCAGCACTAGGCTAGCGTGGTTAAGTATGGCCTAATCACTTGCAATCGTTTTCTCGGTTTTAGAAGAAGCCAGTGCCCTGCAGTGGGACGTATATGGCAGTATAGTACAGTGGTATATATCCGTCCGTAAAATTGTGTCCACAAGCGAAAGATAACTATTAACACGGTGTATAATATAAATATATTTATTTACTATATAATACCATAACAGCTTTTAAACTTAAGGCGACCTTATACCATGCTACTCTGAAAACAGTTACATACTTATGCTACACATAGAATAATAAAAAAATATTTAAATAAAAAAAACAAGTATACCTAATTAACAAGAATTTTACAACGAATATTAAAATTTAAAATTTGGATTGTATTACACACATGTACATCAATTGCACTTTGCCATTTTGTTGTGCAAAATATACAGGGTATATCAAGAGTGCTACAGAAAACGGAGCCCAGTGGTAGTTTAAGCGACTTCAGACACAATGCAACAGAAAATGTTGGAAAACAAACGACAATTTTTTTTTGTTATTTTTTTTTATATGGTCGTATTTGAATGGTAAATTCATTTTTTCGTAAAATAATAGTGTTTACCCTTTTATTTATAAAGACTCTAAGGTATAAAAGAGTTTAAATTATTATTTTAGCAAAAACTATGGATTTACCATCCAAAATTGACGATATTTAAAAAAAGATAAAAAAAATTCGCGTTTCGTAGCAAAATTTTTATTTGCGTTGTGTTTGTAGTCACTAAAACTACCACCCGGCTTCGTTTTCGGTAGCAGTCTTGAGATACCCGGTATAAAGTACTTATCTCCCTGTCTTCGTTTTTTTCTTTAATTGCGAAAACAGACATACAATAGGCGTAGTTCATTAAAATAATGAATAAAGTAGTTAAATATGCAAACGATTGTTGGTGTTGTTTGCGTTACTTATACGGTACGTTACAAAAGGAGATTATATCGAAACGATCGCGGATGTGCCGGTATTGCAATCTCTACGGACTACGTACATTCACTATATAAATCATAATATAAAAAATACACTTGTGGTGAATACTGGTGGTAGGTCTCTCATAGAGAGGCTGTCTGGGTAGGTACCACAGCCTATTTCTTCCGCCAAACAGCAGTGTAAAGCACTGTTGTGTTTCGGATTGAAGGAAATTGTAGCCAGAGTAATTACTGGACATATTGAGACTTAATATCTTATTTCTTAGGATGGCGTGCGCAGTGGAATGCCAAGCATTGCTTTGTAATTCAAGGTGTTATTCGGTTTTGCTACTGTATATGAGTGGTCGTATCGCTTACCATCAGGTGTGAGGCATGCTCGACCCGCCATTTATTGCAATAATAATAAAAAAAATTACTGAAATGATAGTTTTAGTGTACATATATCGTATTTGCTTTTCTATACTACAATAAAACGGAATTTAATTTTTAAATACAAAGTTTCAAAAATTTTGTATAAGCTTAATTTTACTGGACATACAGACACCGTATGTTAAAAATATTGACCACAGAAGAGAACAACAGAAAAAAATACAGATTTCTTGCGATATATTACGCTGACGCATTGCTTATCAAATTGAGCCAACATGAGATCGCGATTATTTATGAAATCAGGCGACACTATCTTAATCCATTAAATAATTAATCTAATTTGTATTGTATATTATAGACTTAAGACTTTCTTCATAATTCATAATTACAGGTGTTACTTCCTTTGATATAGATACTGCGGATATTTGAATTCCGTTTATATTTAATACCTTATGTACTTCGCAAATCGTCAATATTTAAGCAGGAAGTATCTTATTATAAGTAGTAATAGTTTATGCAATAACTCTTTAGTCAATAGAAAATAGTTATATATTTTACCTTAAAATAAAGGTTGTCAGTAAACCATCATATTGGAAAGATATGCCGACCTACTACGTTCATAACACGATACAAGTGGTTAACTTAAGAAAATAATAGCTTTTACTTTAATTTACGTCCATAAAGAATAATTAATATTATTTGAATTGTCCTAAATATCCGGGAATGAAAAGAGACTTTCATGTCTGTGCTTTCATGTGATGAAGTCCGTCAACCCGCATTAGGCCAGCGTGGTGGACTATATGGCCTAACCACTCTCAAGTGTACTATCGATTGTAGGGGAGACCCGTGCCCTGCAGTGGGACGTATATAGGCTGATACAAATGTGATGTAAACAAAAGCGTCTGTAAATGAAAATAGGAATGTTTCTACCCGAATATAATTCTTTACTAAACAGTTATAGACGAAACGTTATTTATTACACAACTGAGATTTTTTAACAAAAGAATTTACAAATAACCTTCCTAATGATTTGGCTTATCAAAGATCTTTTTCGGTGTACGGAACCTAGTGTTTGCGGATGCGGCTCGCGGTCATCTTGTGTATTGGTTAACGTACGTGTTCGACCCAGAAGTTCGCTAAGCGAGACTGACGCAATTAACATTTTTCATTAGTTATTTTAAATTTCATATTTACATAGCATCGAACGGCATTGTTGAAATATTGTTTAGCCGCCCGAAGAGACGAAAATACAGTTATAAATTTTCATTAAACAGTCATACGCGCAATCCTCACCCAACAGTATGATACCAAGTCTCGTGTGAATGGTATCAGAATCTTTGGAAGGCTAAATTAAGGACTGGTAATTAGTAAAACATTAGATTAGACGCGGCTGCCTACATGTTTAATGGTCGCGGGTTCAATTCCCAAGGCCCACCTCTGGGTTTTTCGAAGTCATTCGGAGTCATTAACGGTGTACGATCACATTGTAAGAAAACCTGCATACATGGTAAAACTTCTGTGGCATGTAAAAGTTCGCCAACCCGCACTAAGCCAGTGTGGTGGACTAACCTAATCCCACTAAATCATACTATTGATTCTAGAGGAGGTCTGTGCCCTGCTATGGGCTGATACAAAACGTCATTGATCACACAAATATTTGTGTCGGTGCCAGAATTGAACCTGCAACCGTACATATCACAGCCTTAATCTTAACCAACTGCGTCAAATAAAAACGCATTATATATCCTATATATTCATTTGAAAAGCTATTACCGTCAATTCTTAAATATATAAACAAACACGTTTAAGTCTCCGTAACACCAATGTGCAACAGCTCTATTACGATCTCCTCAAGAGATTAACAATGACAACCGGTGCAAAATGACTGTAAACACGTTACTAAATACCTCAAGATGACATCTCACTATCTATTATCAAATGGCTTGCGGTTGTTGTTCGGTTAAGACTAAATCACTAACGGTCAGTCTCTATTAACTATCTTTAACAAAAGATTAAAATAGCTACCATCACTATATCGATACAATTCTATGTTTTAATAAACAAAGATAGACGTATATATTTATCTTGTCTAGCTATCTACAAATATAAATAAAATATCAATATCCCTCTATTTATGTTAATTGAAACATAAAATGCATTGAAATATCCAATGAAATCTCTAGTTAAAGATAGATATATTATAGAAACTGGCCATTAGGCATTCATTCGCAATTCGCATTGTATACAAGTACTACCAGAATTATGTATCAGCGTATCGATTGTTATTAAATTTGCATATCTTATCAATGTATTAGCGTAGTTATCGTATTCGTTAAATTAGTCCCCAGTAACAACTTAGGATTTAAAAATATAGTGCGAAACTCTACCAACAATTCAATTAATTTTAATAACAGAACGTTTTGCAAAGCTGCTAAAACAATCAAACAACAGGAACCCAACAATTATTTTACAATTGCAACAATTTATAAACTAGTAACTGAATCAAACTTACCATTAGATACCTATTTATTTCACATGCGTTCATTCACATTGGCACTTGGATAAATCCGGGTGAGACGTCACGATTATTAATTATTAAAATAATAATATTGTTTATTATTATTAAATATGTTAGCGATACTTGTATGTGTGTGGAGGCGTTGGGTGAGACTGACCGCTGGCCGCGCCGCCCCACTGGCCACGCGTTTAGCAACAAGGCGCAGTACCATCCACCATCCACCATCGATGTTGCATACGAGCATTGTTGTTCTTATCTGCGAAGGTATCGCCGCATTCACCATAAACGGCCAGCTTTGTATGTAAACATGCTTTTCTTTGTAGCTTTATGTACGTCTGTTTTGTTGTAAAAAACAGAGTTAACAAACCAGTAATTAAGACGATATTATTCATTTAGAAATAGCAACTTAGTAATGTTGCGATGTTAATAATATAGCCGAAATACATATTCATATCGTTGTGCATATATTTTGATATTATTCATATTTCCTAACTCCTAAACGTATTTTTCGCAATATTTTACTCATCGAAACGAAATGTATTATTTAGACAAGAAATAGTAAGTAAGCATATTAAATAAAAAATATTCTAGAACAAAGTATCGGCCAGTGAATAGATATATAATTAATCATAACATCAGCCTTTTTCAAAGTTAAATTTACACAAAATAGAACATCTGTGCCTAACTTTACAACAAAAGTATTGGACTGAAGTTGCCATTTGCGTACAAAGCTCAGAGAGTCGCTACCACAAGTAAGGTTAGCTAATAGGGGTTGCAGTCGAAGTGAACGTAACTGTGCACGGTCCGACGAACAGATGTAGATAGCACCGTCCGCACCCAACGTACGCAAGCACTCACTTAAAAAAATTAGCACACAACGGAAACATAATTTACTTTAACGAGCGTACTTGAAACATTATGATGACGAGCCAATACTGATGGATCATTCTGTTTTAAACATTCATCACTGTCACTGCTTTGCCGGTTGGTTCGTTTGAAATTGAGTTCCCTATTTGCAGTAATTCTTTTTTTAATTTTGTCACGTTTTTCGGTCTTAAAATGTTGCATTTTTATTTGAATTGTACGGGTTTACAATCTGTAAATCGAATAATATAACCACGACTTAAGTGAATGATATAATTATAATTTTTTTATGACCATTGGATATTTTCAATGCTCCTATCGTGCGTGATTACGCCGTCAATGTCTTTTGCACCAGATAACTTTACTGTTCTGTTATTTTTTACAGGATTCCTACTGTTAACGTGACCGAATTATTGATTAGTGATATGTGAATATGGTCTATTATTGCCTTAAATTATATCCGATCGTTTGTTAGATATATTGGAGACTAAAAATATTTGACATTGGTAGAGTTGGTAAACATCACAAATTACCTATGAAGATAACATTAATTGAAGAAATTAACTTATTTTTGAGAATGTTTTGTGAAAGTATTATTCATATAATCTCACAGATCTCTTGCCAGTTGTGAATAAGCGGTTTTTTAGAATTAAAGTAAGTAAAGCTAAGAAGATATTTCTGAGAGGTGCCGACTGCCACGCTTCGCTGCCCGAGCGTTACCGAATGGAACTAGCGATGGCCTCATACGCTGTGTGCTTATGTTGTGTTTGACTCATTTTCAAACTTATTACGTGTCTGTCGAGTTTGATATAATGAACTTCTGAGCCTCTTAAAGCATTTGGAACACGTGAACAATAAAATAAAATTTTGGATAAATTAATCGATTTAACATAGACAAATTGGTATTAATTTGAATCAATTGAAGTACGAATTATTTACGACATCGATTTTTTATATAACGCATACCAAAGTCACAACTATTGAAAAATTCATAAACCACTACTCAAAATTTGCGCATTGAAACGATTTCAACGACTTCAGTATTTTCCTAAAAATATTTGAAAATAAACTCACTGTGTTAACTGGCATATTTCTCTGGGTAATTCCGTGATTCGATTGTCGCTGATGTCTAGATGTGTGAGGGCTTGTAATGTCCACACTTGAGACGGGAGGGCCGCCAAGGAGTTTCCTTGAAGACGCAGAACCCGCACTGTGAAGGCACCAACTGCATGTTCAGCGATTGCTTCTCCAAGGAATCCACGGCTTCCTCCACTAAGGTCCAAGACATTTGGTGGCTGGGAGCTTTGGGTGGCCTTTAAGGAAAAAATATGGTTCATTATGCTCATTACCACAAGTCATTGAATAGCTCCGATCAATAAATATATTATTTGAATTTATTTCTTTCGACTTAAAGATAACTTTCTTTAACTGATTTATCTCCGTAGAGATAAATAATTTTAAATTAGGGTTGATAATTGATAAGATATTTTTATTTTAACAAATCGATGGTATGATTTATGTTGTCTACACTTTATTTAAAATTAAACACACCAAAAGTTCATTTTTCTTTTCAAGCACGCTGGGTTCAAGGCTGTCCAAAAACACATCATCAATGCTCTCCTGTGCAAACACATCGAGACTGTCCACCTCTTCGTCGTCAGATTTCATCGTATTTCTTTCAACCATAACAACTAAACACTTCACTTCATACACCACTTATTATACCTTCGAAACCAATTTAACGTTCTAATCACAGTACAAAATATAAAACACT
The DNA here is from genome assembly GCA_030180105.1 of Hyles lineata. Lineage (NCBI taxonomy): Eukaryota > Metazoa > Arthropoda > Insecta > Lepidoptera > Sphingidae > Hyles > Hyles lineata. The sequence continues at coordinate 10,283,474 of JARJEE010000005.1, read as the reverse complement.
TTCATAAAACTCAAGTCCTTTGACATGGCGCGTATTGTTTTCATTACATCAAACGACATTTTAAATCTGTAGGAAGACGTTTGCGCTTGTCTGTTGCGGTGTGTAAACACCGAGAGGCCGTCGAACTGCGCTCATTGTTATTCCCAAAGACTATGGAAATAACTACAACATTACTTCGATATTCCGATCACGAAAATGCTACTTGCATAAATGACATTTATGCCCTTGGTGCGGTATTGTTTAGTGGAAAACATCGTAATGATTTCCGATAAAGATCTCGCAAAAGCATTCGCAAGAAGGTATCTCGTATTGTTATTTGACGAATGGTTATTTTATGTGTTGATACTGCCACCGACTGTGATTGATGTATTAAGTTGCACAAGAATTCAAAAAGAAATAGAAAGCTATGTGTTCACTGCGGTCGCTCCGAGTGTTTTTTTCGTAGTGAGACGTTTGGTCGCGCCGCTATCACTGCCAAGCGCACACTCTGCTCCGCACATTTCAACCGTGACATATCTTTCAGGGTGTACACTGAGAATGTTCCATTCGAGATTTTACCACGCCTTAGAAAGTATTTAGAAATGCTAAATATGCATTTGAAAGTAAATATTAGATTACCAAAACATATTGTAAATTTTTAACTTCGCATCCGCCCTTTTTCTCCTAGGCGTAGTCAGAAAACTTATTACTTAGATTCTAATATTATTTACAAAATTCGTTATTAGTCCATTTGAATAAAAATTAAAATAATTACAAGTGGTTGAAGCAACTGAACTTGAAAAGGTAGGTAAGTTACGTCAATTGCGTGATACAAACTGTGTGCAACATTTACGTTTATGCAAAATTATTTTATCCTAGATTTTGTAAAGAAATTGCTTTATTAATTAGAATAATATAAATTATTAAGCGAAGTATAAAAATGAATATTTTTAGCGACATGTCGAGGACACAACCCTATCAGAAAATTGTACAAAACAACCCATTAAAACGTCAAAAGCTTGATAAACTTCAGAATTTTCTACCAATTTGCTACTGTTATGTTGCTGGTTCGTTAGTTTGAGAAGTGTACCGGAATCAAATCTTCAATCGTCTGCTAAGTGTCTGCACACGCCGTGAAGCGCATGGATGACACTAAATGGTAAACTACTGCTCTGCTTCCATTTACGTAACCGCGTTGCGAACATTTCTCTTATGTTACTACATGTTTTGTACACGTATTTGATATACATTATACAAATATTTCTTGTTGAATAAAATTATAATAGTCACCTCTTTTAGCCAGCAAAACCACATGTTCCTCTCCCATACAGTGTTGAATCCCAAGAAAATGTGAGTCAACGCATTCTCTCCCGGTAATCCTTGCGATAGAGGCTTCACACACAGCACCAGCCTTTGAGCTTTTGGCGGGCAAAATTCGATGCTGCCTCCACTAAGCTCCAACATTTCCCAAAACGTTCCTGAGAAAAATTAAATCAGTTCTTACTGACTGAATGATAATACATCGAATAAAATCTGTGTTTATACGCACCATAAGTGTATAATCTGGATCCAATAATCTGAGCAGGCTTTGGTTTCCATTGAGGAAAAACATGTCCCTTTAGCACGTACAAAGTTCCCGATCGCATCACTCTGCAATTTCGAGCAGCGGGTCCAGTGCACCACCGTAACGAATGACGTAATTCAGGATCCACAGCCAAGCGTAGCCGGCGAGCTTCCGACTTCCATCCCGATGTCGCCAGAAACTGCTCTTGAATTCGCAGAGGAAATTCATCTTGTTCCAGTCTTCGGGATTTTTCTCCCCCAATTTGCACCCAGAGCGACAGTTCTTCTCCCAGACCGAGTTTCTTGTTCACATCTTCTACGGTGGTGTTCAGCGCGACCTTGACGAGTTTGCTGGGAGCGTCGACGGAAAAGGGTTCCAGACCTTCGAATACGCGGATCCAGCCGTACTCATTTGGAGGTCGGAAGCCGCGTGTGGAAGCGAGCCGGCGCAGAGACTTGTGGCGTACGGGAGGCGATGATGCGTGTAGGCCATCATCGCAGACCATGGCGCGCGACGGCAGGTGGTCGCGAGGTGCGGAGGCCGGCGACGCAATGCCCGCGCGCCCGCCGCGCCGGACTCGGCGCCAGCCGTTGCATTACAATTGGGTCGGAGAAGTAGTGGGGGTGGGAAACATGTTGATCGGTCAGTCGGGAACATCGCTGAATACTAATTCGACTCAATAAAACCTATACGGCGAACACTTGTCTACATGAATCTGTTGAAAGTCTGCATATTTATGAGCCTATTTTGCGGATTTTTTTATACACATAGCACATGTTAAGATTATTGTATTGCACATAAAAATTTTACCTTTTATCTTTTATGACTAGCTAAACAAGTCATTTAAAATAATTTAGGAATTTACAATTTATATAAAAAATTAAAAAATTGACAAATTCCTAAAGAAAACAAACCATGGGAAAGAATATCGTAACTAAACAGTCAAATACATTAATTGGCGTTTACTGGAAAGGGTCCACTAAACAATGTTCGGTTTCGCTCCAACAACCACCCCACCTGCTGACTCACCTGCTTCGGCCAAGCAGGAGCTTTCGACCATGCAATTCTCTAAGTTTGAACTGTTTAATAACAATCTGAACAAAAAACAACGATTATAACCCTAGAAGCCTAATCTATTTCGGACGTACACAAAGCCTTAATATACGTCTCAAAGGCGTACACATATAAATCACAATCTGTATGCAAAAATAGCCCCATTTCAAAAATATTATTTACTGTAAATTTAAATTTGGAATACTATTAACTAAAAATAAAACAACACTGCAATGAATTATAACTTTAAACAAAGTTTTTAAGACAGTGTAAAAACAATCTGCATAAATTCAAACAAACAAAAAATAACTTCTTCAAAATTAACTAAAACATATATTTTTTAAGATAATCTTATTTATTATGTTAATTATTTACTCTTTTTAGGGCAAACATTAAAACTAAACAGACTTTAAAATACTAGAAGAGCAGTCTACACACATATCATGCTTGTGCTCGCCACACAGTTTTTTTTTTTCATTTATAACACAGTACTTTGGACATTCCCTTTTTTTTTTTAAGAGCAAAATGCGCCGTTTTTACATTTTTTTTGGCTCTGGTTCTTCTTCTCGATATTCATTATTCGAAGTCGTAGGTTTTACGAGAATTTGGCTTATATTTTCTCGAAGAGATCTTTTCAATATCGGAGCTTCAAGTCTCTTCTCCATCCAAGGCGTGACGAAATCTGTGCTGAGATGCTTCATGAATCGCTATCCTCTTCGTTTAATCTTTCAAGCCGTGACATATTTATATCTCCAAAACGACAAAAACATATAAAGTATAGGAAAAACAAACAAAAGTAAAATCACACAAACCGAGTCAAAAGTTACACAAAACCTAAACATACGTCTCGCAGACGTGCTATACTTCGATAATTTAAAAATGGCGGTACTTACCCAAAGGACATGGGCACCATCCGATAGTTCCTGTGGGCCACTGAGTTGGCGAAAGAGCACGACGTGCTAGCTTCAACCGTTAGATAGAGACAAACGATATTAGGTTGCGTGTACGCCTCGCAGGCGTAGATTAGGCTTCTAGGGATAATGTGCACTAAGCTTTTATTTTCAAAATTTGCTACGTAATTTTTTTATACAACTGTATTCAATAGAAATTATGACATCAATTGCAGATGTTACAAATAACTATGACGACATGAGCCCTTCCTTTATTAGACCAGGGTAGAAGCCTTTAAAAATAATAAAAAGTGAAAAAAAATTATAGTAGGATGAAACCCATTAGAAAAGGAGGGGGATAGTATACAAATGAAAGGAAAAATAATTTACGGGCGATCTGAGGTCGGGAAGGGGATGGGGGTAGGTTTTTAAGGGTAAAAAACGGTTTTTCTCGATTTCCGGCAAAACTAAAAGTCCTATCGAAAAAAGTCAAATGGCAAAGTTGTAGGTAATAAAAAGATCTAAAACTTTTGTATTTACACTTTTTTCACAAAACCTCAAAGTTTATGTGAAAAATTCAAAAAACCAAGTTTTTGGTTTTTTATTTTTATCTTTTACAAAAAAAAATATTTTTTCAACGAAATTTGGTGAAAACTTACCTTTTTATGTCTCAAATACGCTGTAATTTATTTGATTAAAAATATTTATTTTTTCGCCTTATTTTGAATTAATATCGAAAAAGCACCCTAATTTTCAATCGAAAATTCACCTGTCAAAATATCGGCTTTTTTCAAAAAATTGGTATGTTTTCTGTTCGTTGAAATCTCTACTTTCCGATGGTGAAAAAATATATATATGTTACCATAGTAAATCTTCTCAGAAAATGCAAAGCAAAGCTGCTTTTTTTATTTCATACACTTGCTTATCATCTGCCTTATTGCAGATGATACAAACAGATTCATCCATACTGATAATCTGAAACACAAAATCGAATTAATAATGCCTTCACTATTTTATGGTGAGTATATACCCATGAAAAAAAAATATAGTAAAGAAATAAATGTCAATGTATAAAAAATATATTATGAATATATTAAAAAAAGCAGCTTTGCTTTGCATTTTCTGAGAAGATTTACTATGGTAACATATATATATTTTTTCACCATCGGAAAGTAGAGATTTCAACGAACAGAAAACATACCAATTTTTTGAAAAAAGCTGATATTTTGACAGGTGAATTTTCGATTGAAAATTAGGGTGCTTTTTCGATATTAATTCAAAATAAGGCGAAAAAATAAATATTTTTAATCAAATAAATTACAACGTATTTGGGACATAAAAAGGTAAGTTTTCACCAAATTTCGTTAAAAAAAAATATTTTTTGTAAAAGATAAAAATAAAAAACCAAAAACTTGGTTTTTTGAATTTTTCACATAAACTTTGAGGTTTTGTGAAAAAAGTGTGAATACAAAAGTTTTAGATCTTTTTATTACCTACAACTTTGCCATTTGACTTTTTTCGATAGGACTTTTAGTTTTGCCGGAAATCGAGAAAAACCGTTTTTTACCCTTAAAAACCCACCCTCATCCCCTTCCCGGCCTCAGATCGCCCGTAAATTATTTTTCCTTTCATTTTTATATTATCCCCCTCCTTTTCTAATGGGTTTCATCCTACTATTATTTTTATTGGTTTTAAAAATTATCGACCCTGGTCTATATGGTTTATTCATTAATAATAGCGACTTAAGCATGTCTAATCAACAAATCGTCACATTTTTCACACAGACATTAATATAATACTGAAACAGGAATAATCTTAGTTTATTTAATTGTTTCACTCATAAGTATGTACTAAGTAGTAAATACGTAATTTATCTTATTATGAGTATAAGATACCTAATGGTATAAGTTATAAATCTAATTAAAACGATATACAGAGTCACGTGTCAACATTTTGTACTCTCAAACAACAAATACATGTACCTATTAGTTTGACATAGTTTTAAACTACGTATATAGGCTAGAATCTAGATATTTTTAAATATGTGATACTTTCACAGCTTTAAAATCTTTTTATTGATTCTTCATATTCTTATTTACTAGAATGTTTATTACTAATGTCAAATATTTACTACTTTTAAATTCACTGGTCCAATCAACTAATATTATGTATATTACTACTAAAATACTGTTTAAATGCCATTTTATAATTATTGTAATTCTATTTCCAAGGGTAATTTTTGTGTATCTTTTTATCTCCGCAAGAGCACGTTGCGTTACAGTAGCCGTCACGACAGAAGTTAGGCGCAAGTTGGATCAGGTCATTGCAGTTGGAGTACACGTCCCTCACTGGACATGTGTTGGTACAAAGAGAGCTGGAGACACACTGGTCGCGACAATCAGCGCACTTCTCCCCGGACTTGTAGGGGTAGTGAGTTATGGTGTCGTAGTTACCACTGAAAATTATTTAATTGGTAAATTAGTAAGAAATAAAATCCAACCAATGTCACATACATGGCCTGAGATCACAATAAGATAAAAAATTGTGTCGTATGTATCAGAAACTGCGAAAGAATTTCCGGTCTCCCAAACACCCAGGTCCGAAAACCATATATATTTTTTATTATTGTATAGGTCAGGTAAACGAGCAAACAGGTCACCTGATGGTAAGTGATAATTTCCGCCCATAAACATACATAACGCTTAGATGATGGATGTATTCCCAGACCATGAAATCTGAAGGGGAGCGGGAAGGACAAAGGATGGGAAAGGAGGGAAGGGGTATTAGACATCCGGCATTCTCACTCACCGAACGTAACGTGACAGAAAAGCTATCGCTTCACGTCGATCTTCTGTGAGACAATGGACACACCGGACGAGCCTGCCCATTCATGCTGAATTATTACTGACAACAGCGTGGTTCTACCACTAATAAGTACATACATAAACTTACGCCTTTTTCCTAGAAATTGTAAGCAAAGGTGCAGGACAACCATGTTACGCCTGTCCCACGATATGATAAAGGGCGAGCTTATCGCCATATCGAACACAAATTTCTGACTCTGGGCTGATAATGAATAGAAAAAACCAATATTTCTTTGCTCTACCCGAGAATCGAACCTGAGAACCGTTGAAATCATACCGTAGCACAACTGCACCACCGGGGCAGTCAGACCCGAAATAAATACTTGTGAATGACATGTAAACATTTGTCTAGGTGAGTTGATTGATACAGTCTTTCGTATTACAGTCGAAGCCTAACCAACTGCGTCACGGAGACAGTCTAATAATTGCAGTAAAATGTACCAACAGTATACCGATTCTGAGGGGTTACTCTGTACACCGACACGATGACGAATGTTCGAACATCACACGTGAAACTGTACAAATATGCCTTAATACTTTACTAAATGTTCGAATCCTGTATCGTACGTCGTAATTTTAGACTAAGTTCGAAGTGAATGATCTGTTTCATGGAGTATAGGAGTAGTATTAATTTTAAGAAGTAGAAATGGTTCATATTATGTGTTGACGTTCAACGTCCGACCTTTTGAACTTCGTGTTGGTGTATAGAGTAACCCCCCTGAGGGAAAGAGTCACACCCACCCATAAACGAGCGAAGTCACTTAAAATTATAATTATTGAGCACTGTACTGGCACTACGCTATGCTTGACACTCTAAAATAGTAGAGGTGATTAGACAGTATTAGTATAACCTATTTTAGTTAGCGAATTTTACAAAACATAAACACCCAGACTCAATATAATAATTATTCGGGCAGGGATCGAAGGCACAACCTCTTGTACAGAATGCTACCATCTTACCCACTGAACCTATCCGTATGAATGTTTTTTATAAATGTAACCATTGTTCGTAAACAAAGAACGCATTGATTTGTTATTTTATTCAACTATTCAACACAAAAAACGCTTTGCTCGAATGTAATATCATTTATTACTCCGCCAGATGACGCCAGTGTGTCTGATTGCGATTGCAGAATATTTGCATATTAAATTAGATTAGACAACCCAGGAAGCTCTTACGTTTTAATTACGACCGGTTGGTTCATCAGTTAAGTGATTGTCTTTTTAAGTAGGTAACTTGCGGGTTCTATTCCCGCATGAAAAAAGTGTGCAAAATATTTTTCTGGGTTAGAAAGTTATTTTTAACTGTGTTTGTGTATTATATATTTTAAAACATATTGTATGTATTTCTGTATATAGATTTTTATCAAATTTGATCTTTATATGGATAAAGATCCATCCCTACCCGCTATAAAGATAATTAAAGAGGATAACTTTAGTATGTAAAAAAAAAACACAAAGAAAAATAGTTACCAAACTACATAAATAAATAGATATATTTAACAGTCACATACATAACCCTGACACCAAACTAAGATCGAATCTTGTGTCGTGGGTATCAGGAACTATGAAAGACATTTCAATCACACTAACACGCAGACCCGAAAGAAATTACTTTTGGATCACACAAACATTTGTCTCGATGCGGGGATCGAACCCGCAATCCCTCGTTTCGTTTCGAGGATGTCATTTATAATATTATGTTAAATCGAATTGTAAAAGATATGTTTATAAAATGTGAAGGTTATAGACTATTGTACATTCATAATTGACAATTTCACGGCGTATTATTTTGCTTCTTATGATAGCTTTCTGCGATTGGCAATACCATTAACAATATTTGTTACGCGAACGGGATTTTAATGCATACAAAAGATTTATTTACAAGTTTTGAAAGCTGGGAACCTACTGACTCCGAAGCACAAATGCAGTAGCCACTTTGTGCCAAGCAATCAGATTTTCAAATATATTTTTTCGTGAATCTATTCCCTTTTTGCCTCGGTGGCGTAGTTGTACTACAGAATGGTTACGAAGCTGAGTCCTCGACTTCGAATCCCGGGTCAAGCAAAGTGATATTGTATTTTCTATTCATTATCAACCCGACTCAGAAATTTGTACCCAATATGGCGATGGGCTCATGACTCTATCACATCGTGGGACGGAACATACAAGGCGAAATGTGGGTGTCCTGGTTGCACCTCGGCCTGCCCCTTCTGGGAAAAAGGCGTGAGTTTATGTATGTATGTTACTCTGGCTACAATATCCTTCAAACCGAAATACAACAGTGCATTTACTGCTGTTTGGTGGGAGACATAGACACTGCGATGGTACCTACCGAGGCGGCTCACATATGAGAGGGCTGCCGCGAGTAAAATCGATGAATTATGTAGAATTGCTAAATAAATGTAAGAAAATATAATCCTCCTGGGATAAAAGGCGTGAGTTTATGTATGTATGTATTTATTGCTTCTAAAACAATGAATTCGTTTAATAGACCAAGGTGATTACACTGTCGTACTGATTACCAAATATTATCAATTTTGCTGTAGATTTAATGATTTCGTCCCGGGTTCATCTCGTCGAGCATCCTAAAATTTCCCAATTATTAAATGCTCAAGGGCTACGGGAATCATTTCATATCTGAGTGATCGTAGTTTCCAATTCCCATAACAGAGGACTATCTTATGTCGCTTTAGGAGTCCTAGCTCAAATGGATGACTGTTTGGTTTGAGTGTACCTACAGTAGGATGAGCTATCTGCTCGTTTTCCTAATCTACATCATGATAAATCGTGACCGTTAACTTCCCTGCAGCTGATTGAGGTCACCTTCATTGTCAATTATATAAAACAATTCATTAATCTATCATTTAACCTTAGACACAAATAAAATAATCAACTTTAAGATGCAACAACGAGATGCAATTTATGACATCAGTTAAGATTAACGTTGATAAACTGTAATGGGATCTAGATTCGAGACCGTAGAATATTGTACTTACCCTGGGCAATAATGGCATACGTAGTTGTAGAAGTGGCCCCATGGCCCACCGGGGCAATGGGCAAGCCCACACCCCACTTTGTGGCTAGTGGCCCAAACCATTTGGGTGTAGTGGCCGACAACTTTCAAGTTCACGACTGGATATCCGTATGTGAAATTTCTGTATTCCACAAACCATGTCTTTAATGCAAAGAACCTGAAATAATATAAATTGTCACAGTCGATGCGGTAATATGTCCCTACTAATTACAAACCGTTTCCAATTGCTATTTGTAGGTATTATGAGTAAGCGTGATAAAAAAACACAAAAATGTAAGTACTATTACGTATTTAAGTTGTATACCTATATTAGTTCCGTAATAATAATTATATTATGCAACTAAACATAATTATGTTATGTTTGAATTAGCAACGTTAAACGCTCATTTAATATTTATAAAAAAACATGAACAGAACTTAAATACGCGGAATTCAAATGAATTCCTATTAGGTATATAAAAGAAAAGAAAAATACATCAAATATTTTAGCGCATTTCGAATCTGCAAATTAAGTTGAACATCTACGATTTTTTGCTTTCTTTTTTCATATAAAGTAAAATCAATCTATATCTTACATTACTTTTTTGTTCATAAAAGTTTTAAACAAAAATATATATTCAATAGTTGTAATACAAATTTTCTAATATAATAAAGATGAATGATGTAATGTGATTAATGCATTGTGAGCATTTTATACTCATAATTCACAAAAGGTCAAGAACCTAACAAAAGATTTGGAGCCAGATTTACAAGACAAGGAAAATATAAATAAAAAGGTTTATAACCCTAAATATTGCAAAATTAATTTAAAAGAAACAATCCTTAAAGGGATTTATTTATATCATCATTAAGATCGACAACTTTGCCACCTCAGTATGATGAATCGTAACAAGGCAATTTGCAAAGTAGGTTAATAATTATAGATAGTGATCATTTTCCATCAATTGGAGACGTAGACTCATTGAGAACGGACGTCAATTCTTTGCAAACGAAATTATTGTTAATCAGCTGCAATCTGCATACATTACATAATAAGGGCTGGTTATTGCAACTTTATTGCTTGTTCACGACTTAATTGTAAATGAGCACACATCGTGACGTGTAGGCTTAATTACGTGACGAGGAAACAAAGTAAACAACAGCAAAAAATTAGACAAACGAGACTTTTTTAGCTTGAGTAAATCATATGATTTACAAGAACGAATAATTATAGCCTTGGCACCCATGGAAGGTCAAATTGATCAGCTACGGTTCCCTCTGCGATCAGACAATAATTAGGTAGTATATAATTAATAATATTTAGATTATTAAAAACCTAAGTCTGTTATTTCTATAAAAATACAATAAATATAGTTTATATATCTACTTTTATGTTAACTCATGACAATTTTACAATATCAATTGAGTTAAATTAAGAGGTAACACAATTATATAAAAACAACAATAACATTTACAGACAAATTAAAATCTTATTCAATTTTCTATCATAATATTTTATGTTTTTATTGTTCTTCTTTTATCTCGCGCTATAATATTATAAGATGAGCAAGTTTTACTACAGTAAGGAAACACATCAATAGATGTAATTTCATTGCATTATTATAAACTTTATTTTAATGTTACAAACTTATTACAAAAATAATAGAAATTATGTACTCTAGAGGTGCATAATACTTATCACTGATCTCCAATTATTATAATGTACCCCAGTAAAGTATATTGTATTATGGTCAGGTTAGGTGGCAAAGGATTATTAGTTCGAGTCTATTCCGAAAATCTAAATAATGTTATTATTTCAATTATGGTTGAATACCAAATCATCATTTAGTAAAAAAAACTGTTTCCACCCGAACCAAACAACGATACGGGTATTTAATTTATGTATGTACACAAATCTTCGGAAAAATAATTTACACTACTGGCAAAGGAGTTATGGTATTTTAGAGACACGTTCTCCCTCCTTTATAACAAACAAAAAATACGTGAGAATATAAATATTAAAAAAGATATACCATGGTGTTTTCTGTGCAGCTACGAATAAATTTTGGCCGCAAGTGCCTAAATGTGGCACAGTGTTCTCTCGAGGGTCGTTATGTTGTAAGAAAATACATCTCTCAGCATACCTCTGTGCTTGGCGAGCAGCGCCAGCGTGCCATGTCTGAAAAAAATAAAAAAGGCATTGTTTTCTGACTACGGAAGCTGTAGGAATGTAAATAAATATATTGAAGTTTAGCAAAAACGCTGCCAAGAACTTAAACGACTTTAAATACACAATAAGTATCTGATCTTGAAACTGAGTTACAACATTGGGTTATATTTTTTTTAACTTAATTAGAATCTACGTACGATTTATTTTTGTTTTATTTATTGTTGTTAATGAAAATTAGTCTCAGTAGTACATGATGGCGAAAAACCCGCCTGGGTGACCCTTGCAAGTGTGGCAAATTTTACCACTTGTTGAAGAGTGCAAAGTACTAGGCTACTTCTCAAGCAAAAGAAAAAATATTCTAAAATTCTAAAATTTAGAATATCTGCAAATTACTTAATATTGGCGCCTACTATTAGCTGTTAGTGAACGGACCAAACACGACTGCCCACATGTTCACAGTCCAAGACCGCGGATTCAAATCCCAGGGCACTCTGACTATTCTGAGTCATGTGTTTATTGATAGTCAAAAACATCATGAAGAAATCTGGATACCATAGTGATTTCTAAGAAATTATATGAATTGTAAAATCTGCTAACCCGTACTAGGCCAGCGTGGAGGACCATATGGTTTAACCACTTACAATCTGTCGATTGTAGAAGAGGTCCGTGCCCTGCAGTGGGACGTATATGGGCTGATGCAGGGGGTTACTCTATGAAACGATGCGAACTTCGAATGTTCGGATGTTCGACGTCCGGAGAAATATATAAGTTTTCCACTTCTAAAAGTCTACTGCAATACTATTCGATATTCATTGCCTATTAGACATCGGTTGCTTAATCTAGTTGGAGTAGAAACAAGGTAGCTTAAATTAGAACATACCATCAACAACATATTTGAAGCCGTAGGTCGCACTTTAGTCCGGAAGAAATTATGGTAAATCACAATTTTTCGACGAACGACGGCCCTTTTCGGACTTAACGCTTCCTCGGGTATTTTGTTAGCCGGGAATAATTCTGTACGTAATAATACAATCATTTAAATATCTATTTAGAAAAATAAACTAATTTAAATGAAGGAAAACATACTTACGTCTATCTCCCCATGTCGCTGAACCGTGAAGATTTGCAGTGAAGTCTAAAATTATGAACATTTGAAACCAGAGCGCGACGCGGATAAACATTCTACAAAAAAATACATATTTTCATTTTTAAACCAACAGTTATTACACATTATTATACATTTATATTATACTCATTGTTACTAACATTTTTAATCTTTTATGTAGCATGTTAAACGTTTGTCTAGTTTAATAAGAGTACGTAAAAAAATATCATATAATTTTTGCTATAATCAAAAGTATTTATACAATTTATTTACGCCAATATCCCATATAATAAATTATTATTGAATGTCATATGAATCTATTTTCTGAGATATGATACCAATATCATTACACCCAGTTGAACCTATTAATGAGACACTCAATAAAAATGAATCGTCATGAATGTAGATAGATAGATAGGTACCTATATTCTATGAAATTCGTATTAACGTAATTTTATATGCAAACGTCATGTAAACTGTGCAAAAACTCGAAAATATCATTTTACATTATATGTAGCAGACAACAGGTATAATTTCTGATTACTAAGATATTACTTACTTGTCCGTTATCAAATGTAGTCAGCAAATTTAAAACACACTAATTTATCACAATACTATATTCTCCATTCTCACAGATGATCACTAATAAGACGTTCTGATTACAAGTATTAAGCCAATTACTGAATGCATGTCTCAATCATTCCGCGTCTCACGAATGTTTGAATTGAAATAAATAAGCATCGTTCGCGCCTGACCGTGTGCTGCCATAGCTAGAAAATCATCCTTGATTAACGTGAAAAAACGAGCAAACTATGCGTGAGTCTATATTTTATTATGGGGTTCTGTACAACTACCTTATTTTTATTAGCTAATGAAATAAACATATTTTTGTAGGCACTGTATTTAGTCACTGAACCCATGTGGTTTGGTAGGTCTATCTTTGTAGAGACAGAAGAAAAAACCGACATCTGTTATAGAGATTTTTTTTAATATAAGTACAACAGGTCCGGCAAACGAGCAAACAGGTCACCTGATGGTAAGTGATCACTGCCTAGGCGGCAGTACCTTGGAGTACAGATATCTTAGGCAACCACATCAACATGGTAAGAATTTTTCTTAAAAAAAAAACATATGCTTTGCTATCTATTAAAATTGCGGGTTTTCCTGCTTAAAGTACATAGATTATCGATAGATATAAATTACCCTAAAAACCTACAATTGCGGTTGAGTGACAAAAAATTTAAGTGTAATGAGCCAGTTCAATCTACGAAACGTGATTTTTTATTAAATACTGGACAAATCAAACTGTGTGTGTAGAGTGAGTAAGTAGTTATTATAATATTCTCTGGGGATCTCCAATTTACACGCATTTTTATTTGTGTTGCGGAAAGTCCAATGTTTGTTTAAGATGACACTAGAAGTAGTACTCGTATAGCACAATCTGAGCAATTTTATTAATGGGTTTCTTCCTCATTGATTGATATACCTAATAGATAGCCTCCGTGGCGCAATTGGTTAAAAGCCGACTGAGAAATGAGAGGCCGCGGGTTCGAACCCCGCACCGAGACAAATGTTTGGGAGGCCCTCAAATATTTATCTCGGGTCTGGGTGTTTGTGAGACCGAAAAGTCTCTCATAATTCTCGATACTCACGACAGAAGACTTGATCTTAGTGTGTAGTCAGGACTATGTATGTGCCTGTTGGGTGTATTTATTTATTTATTATGCACTAGATATAGGAACATCAATAATAGGTACTCACGTTATTACATAAAGATACAACGGAACTCTAAATATCTGTATAATTATAATTTTTCGACCGATACTGCTATGACCTTTTATGTCATAATTTGGGTATGTTTATAGAAGGTAACTGGTCGTACACTAACTACCTACAATGTCGTTCACACAATACATGTATTAATGAAATAAATAAGCAACTGTTGGCTTATCCCACGGTTATAATAAGTCAATAGTAACAAAAACGATGATAACTAATTAAATTTGAAAGAATTTATGAACATCAAATAAACGCTAAGGGAAGCAGCGTTGTAGTAAATATAAATAGAATAAAACGTCTTGGTAAATGTTTAATGAATTTACCACGGGTTCCGTCGAATATTCTCACGGTACAAGTGTTTCAATTAAAGCGTTTACTCATACTGTTTTATGTTCTCACCAGATTGGTGTCCTGACGTCTGCCTCGGCGCTTATTTATCATTATTGAAACAATCATCGAATTAAGCCGGCGTAGGCCTGAAAATGCTTTTAGTCAAATAACAACTGCTGATGTTCAGTACTCATAGTATATTGCTAGGACTACTAAGAATCCGAACATTCATTCGTTAATATTTAAAAATTTACAAAATCAAATTCCCTATCTAATTTTAATTTTAATATTAATGTTTGTTGATCGGAATCCCAGCTGGCGTTAGACAAGTCAGGATTGATTCCATGAGGTAGAGGCAGCTTCAAGTGGTACTGCGAAGAATCCACAGTCACGCTGGTGGTGTCCACAGCTAAATCTACATTTTCTTTCTTATCTCCAGGCATCTTCACCTTCACCATAAGATTCTCGCAACTAAATGAAGATGAAGTTTTCGGTCCAATCTGAAAAAAAAATTTATTTTTTTAATGTATTTTGTTTTCTTGCCGGATAATACAAACGTTTGCCTGGGTGCGAAAATCGAACACGTGACTTCTCTTGTCCCAACAGAATTCTTAACCAACTGTGCAACGCAAGCTGTCCTTATAATATGGGAGGATTAATTAAGGACACAAGTGTGCTCTCACTGTGGGCCTCATTAGAAGGGTCAAAGTCACTCAACGAGCGATAGCCCACTCCGGCTATGCTCGGTATTTCCCTACGAGATCGACGCAGAAATGAGGAGATCCGTAGGAGAACAAAGGTTACCAACATAGTCCAAAGGATTAGCAAGTTGAAGTGGCAGTGGGCCGGGCACATAGCTCGCGGAACGATGGCCGTTGGGGCCGAAAGGTTCTAGAGTGGAGGCCACGTACAGGCAAACGAAATGTCGGACGCCCGCCTACAAGGTGGTCGGACGACCTGACTAAGTTTGCAGGAAGTCGCTAGATGCAGGCCGCTTCCAACAGGTCGATGTGGAGATCGTTGGGGGAGGCCTATGTTCAGCAGTGGACTTCCTATGGCTGAGATGATGATGATGAATTAAAGACAACTCAGTTCATGAAAGTAGTTAGCTGATTGTCATAAATATTCCAGCTCTTTCATATCTACGCACATTTGCTATTTTAGCACCAAGGACGCCTCGAGCACGATTGAGACCAACTGGAGCGGATATCACTTTGGGATACAAACCAAGAAGCTAGGTCCGCCCACAGTTCACACGCACATTTTTAATCCTTACACGTAGCTATCAGAGTTGAACTTGACTAGATTCAATGACTATCATTACGACCATTCCAAATATATATTTTGGACTTGCCGTACAAGACATTTTTTTAATACTTTTAAGGACGCAAACAAGCATAGGTACAGTCCGTCTGATGATAAGCTGTTACCGTAGTCTATAGACGTCTGCAAAACAAGGCGTGTCACTCGCGCGTTGCCGACTCTGTAAAAACCTTTTAACACCTCTTTTCCAGAGCTCTATGCTGTAATCTTGATAATGAATAATTACTATGATATTGATATTTCTACCTGAAGATAGACGTCCTCTGCAGTCACAGATTGTTGGTAGTTCATAGTATATTCCGGGACTTTACGTCCATCAATACCAGCGCCAACGCGACTCAACTCTTCAGCTTCTCTCGCCTCTTGCTCTTCGAATTCTTCAATATTTTTAGGAGTCTTTGGGGTGTTCGCAGGTGGAATTTTATCTCTTGTTGATGTTATTTCGAATTCTATTTAAAATTAATTAAGTAGAAACATTTATATCTTAATATTATTGTACAAACTATTTGAGAATAAGATAAAAGAAACGATTCTCATTAGGTATATAAAAATAAGCAGTAAGAAAAAGGCATGTAAACAGTGAATTTACCAGACGCAGGCAAATCCTCTCCTTGCAGGATCTCTGGTTCAGGTGGTCTCAACAGTTCAGTCAATTTTCCCATCATTCCTGGCGTAAATTCAACCATTTTGAGAAATGTTATTTTCCGAGTTGTTTTATAATTAGAGCTTTATTTTGCTGTGTAATAACTATTATTGTTTAAAGATTCAATGAATGATGCCACAATTACACTAAAGAAGCAGTTTTATGGCATAAACTAAATCTGTTGCTATGATACAGATAACAGATTGTATAATTTGACATACATAATTAATTAACGAAATAGGTTGTTTCCATGGACGTAATACAGCAACAATTCAACACACCTGCATGCTCTCCTGATCCCACATAAAGATAAATTAAGTCTAATGCTGTGGGTATAAGAAACTACGACTTTTCGGTCTCACAAACATCCAAACCCGAGACAAATATTTGTGGGCATCACAAACATTTGACTTGTTGCAGGGATCGAACCTGCGACCTCTCGTTTCATAACCGTTGTCCAACTGCGCCACAGAAGCTGTCAATGGTTGTTACACAATGACATTGGCTACAACAACTGAATACATAAATTTTTAGGCTCTTTGGACACATTTTGGTTAAACCTAACTATGAACAGAAAAAAATATATCAAACTTGTATGTGTATTTAAAAAATTGATAGAAAATCAATTTGGTACTACTACATGTACTCATAACCACTACTAAATCTATGTAACTACAAAGTCACAGATATGAAGTTCCAAAACCCTCAAAAACCAATAAAAGAATGTTACTTTATTTTATAAGTAGTATATTAACAATTCAGTGTTACATCTAATGACAATATGGGATTCAAAAAATTTACTTGAATGATTATTATTAAAATTAATTTAAGGGAAACCATCATCATCTTCCTCAGCCATTTCCTTAGCCAGCTCAAGGTCCTGTTGTTCTCTTTCACGTCTTTCTTCAGCACTCTCCAACTCCTTTCCATAAGACTTTGGCGGATATCTCATAGCTTTAACACTCTGGTTATGCAGTTCCAAGCAGAATGATATGCGCTGGTGGAAAGCAAGTTGTGGCTCTCTAGTGCAATAGATGTCAGAACTCTCTTTATTGCTCATGTAGCCCTTTTCAGGGTCCAAAGTAGCTTCAATAACTCCATCTCGAATAGCCTTGGCTACAATGAATTCAGCATCTTCAGCAGAGTCCAATCCCAATTTACGTGCAATATCTTTTGGAGATATGCGGGAATAGGACAAACCAATTGAACGGATTGCTGTCTTGATTACATTTTGTCTCAATCGCAATATCAATGTGAAAGTGTGATCGCTGCGGAACTGGGGTCCAAAGTTTTCTAATACTTCTCCAAATCTTTGTAAATTACCAAGCCGAACTGCTTGGGTCAGCTGGAAATAGGGTGCCAATGCCTTTCTGAGAGGAGCTTGCCGGAAAATAGCACGCTCTGGGATATCACCCAAAAGCAACTCCACAACAATAGCTAACTTCTGAACTGTTTGACGAAAACCAACAGCGGCAGTTTGAGGAGCTTTTCTTAGAGCTTGTACCAAGTGCTTGTGCGCATCACTGTACTCAAGACGGGCGGCTTTTATTCTTCCCAGATAATACAAAAATCTTGCCCACTCATTGTTACTTGCATTTTCAGGAAAGACAGATTTACTCACTAACTTGTCTGCCTGATCATACAGGGAATAATGTAGGTAGTTGCGCAACAGACAGTTGATGAGCACAGCTTGGCCTTCGTAGTCATTGCGAAGAGTCGATGTACGCAGACGAGCATGCAAAAGTCCTCTAATAAGGTCCAGCTTATTGGTAAGTTCAAAAACACGAGAATGATAGAAGTAACATTTTGCCGCGATTAAGTCGAGCGTCCTTCTGTTTTGAGCAGTCACCTTAGTCATTAGCTGTTGGGAGCACTCAGTAGCTTCTTCCAGTCTATTGGTGTCTAACAGACGCAACAGCACCAAAAGGTGTAAATAAACATCTACCTCTGGGACAGGCTGCTTTGGAGCACTTCTGGATCGCGGAGTTTCAATTTCCACGGCGCCAGGCAGTGGATTTTCCACGAATGAAAGAAGACCTTCTTTGTCCGCATTTGATGGATAAATCTGGTTAATTATCGCACGGAGGACGTTACCGTTTAGCTTTCTACGCGTGTTGGGTAGAGATCTAAGGACCCGCATAGCAAATCTTGGCTCCTTTGAACTCACAGCCTTGTCGATCTGCCTGATGTGCTCCCTCAAATCCTGAACAGTTAGGACATCAGCATCTTTCTTGACTTCTGTTATTTCGACGTCGCTAGCTGCTGTAGGGCTTTCTACATTTTTCATCTCAACGTCCTCTATTGGTGCCATTGTTTCTTTATGTTATTTTCTCTGTATTCTAACTATAAAATCACAATTTCATTGACGAAATCAAATCGAAAAGATGAATGATATTTTATTTGTCAAAAAATGCCGAGTAACTACATCCGTGTTCCATATTATTTAATGCTTTTATTTAACATGAAACTATCTCTTTTACTCTCACTGATATGATATCATTCTATTTCAGGTAGTAGGGGAATCGGCCACTTTACTGACATTCTCGCAAAGTCGCAGAAGACATTACGCTTTTTGAAACACTTCCGTCCTGCAAACATGAAATTGAGGTAACTTTGACCTAGTCTGTGAAATGTGACATAATTTTTGTACACGTGCTTTTTTTTTATTTTTAATATTTTATAATAAAAATAGTTGAAATAAAACTTGTTTTAAACTTGTAAGATAATTTAAATTGATTCCTATTTCGCAGATGAATACTTGCATTTCTGATCGTACTAAAGTTAAATAAGTTAAGAATGACTTTGTACCATCAATTTTAACCATAAAATAAATAATTGTTGATGTTGAGAATATTATGCTTTACTTATTCAGATCCGGTCTAATATCAAAACTATTATATCTCCAATTATATACAACAAGGAAATATTTTTAAAATAACATAAAAAACGTTGTGTAGGACGTCCTACTGCATGACGAATAGACGCCTTGAAAAGGTAGTAGGTACTTATTATAGGATAGTTCACGGTTGGAGCATACTAATTGAACATACCTACCTTTATCTAACATAAATTCAGTATCAATTAGTATGATGAATGGCAATAATAAACTGGGATAGGTACTACACAAATGCATGTAAAACATAAAAATGTATTTATTTTATGTGTTAAAGTTTATACGTGAGTTAATATTATGTAAAACTCGCAAGTATGTGCCATCTGTAGAACTAAAATAACTCGTTCGTTTTAGTTATATTTCAGAAAAAAAACTAAAGCCTTATATTATTCATAGTACACTTTTCAAAAAAATATATTTGTATGAATAACATAATTTAATACAAATAATTTACTTGTAGTCTCTATTAAACGTTAATAAATCAAACCATACATTATAATTCAGGTAGCATGCGATGTTATCGCATGAATATCAGGAAAATATCGCAAGGTGATTAGAGACTATTATGTCATATCTAGTAAAATATAATTTTGTGGTTAGACGATAAAGAGGCGATATTACGCTCTTGTCTTTGCCTTTTCTATTCCATAGACTATAGACAAGACAAAACTACTAGCATTGCCTGTAGTTGCTTAACCAATATACTGTACTTGGAAAATACTGATAAAAGCATAGAATTACTAATGTTACAGTTGAATATTTTTGGATTACAACCATCACCATATTATAAACACCAAGTGTGCCAAAAATTATAAGTAACGGTCGCGCTTCGGCTGCAGGGGACCGGTTGATTCTTTACATAAAATTTCAATGTGTTCTGGAAATGGTTTGCAAAGAGGACGTGGTATCATGGTTTAAAGAATTGGAAAGCTATAAACGCATAGACGCAATGTGTACATTATTAAACATGTGTTTGCCGTTTGAACTGCGCTTCATCGGGACATACTTGGAGGAGCTCGGCAAGCGAGACTTTCAGGAGTTGCGTGGTGCCGAACTGAGAGCCAACAACCCCACAGATCTGGCTGCCGATATCGGCGGCGCCAACACAGATCCCAGAACGCGGCGAAAAATGGCCTTGTACGTGTCACTGCTGCGCTCGTGCAACTTCGCGTGTGCCACCACATTGTACAACGCGATGGTCAGCTTGGAGCAAAGTGGGCTGCTCAAGGGCCTTTATGGTGACCTGCTGGAGGAGATCCTGCTGCTCTACACCATGGCGTTACATCACCCGGCCTTCACGTTTGACCAGAAGTCACATTTTGGTGAAATATTAGAGAAATTGAAGTTGGAAGACCAGAGGATACACTATACTGAACAGCAGGAACATATAAACGTAGTGCCTGTGAGTGGTTGCCTTACGCAGTCTAATATCACAGCGAACATGTCAGTACCACCGCCTAATTTGTCTAATTTGGGGCCACCACCTGGTATTATGTTTGTCAAAACACCCGGGGTGCAGGTCAGTGTCATTTGCTATTTTTCAGTGTTCATTGCATGCACAGTGGTGAGGTAACATGTGTTTCTTCATTTCTCCATGTGTCTGTTGTTTATTTTATATCCATAGATAATTACATGTCTCCTTACCTCTTGCATTTGCCCATGATATCAATAACAAAATCTTATTAGGTTCTAATAAAGATCCAAAAATATGCAAAGTACAAAAAAAAGCCTATCAGTTTGCACATAGCAGGTTTTATTACTTGCTGTATTTTTGCCAACAATAGAAGTTATAAATGTTTAAAAAAGGCAATAAGAATCTTATTTTGGGATCAGGTTCCAATATGAATAGCAGTAAAGTATTGTTTATTTATGATGACATAAACAATCAAAACAGTTGTATATATCAAATTTGATAGTACAATTTCCTTGTATGATTATTCATATGTTCAATATTTCAATCATGTTTTATCATGAAAAAAGATAATTCGGGTCCATATTAAAATAACTAAAACAAACTCATTACAAATTGTGTCATAATTATTAATTGTGTTTTATGAATATCTTTATCTATTACACAATGGAATGAAGTTGTAATATGGTTATCAACTATTATTCACATCCATTCATACATTTGCATGGATTATGAAATCATTTCATAAGTGGTTTATTACTAATAAATGTGTTCACACAATTTTCATTATGTGTATAGTTATATACAGTATACTATATGACAGATAAAGGTGAAAGTATATTAATTAATCAGTCAGATTGAGATATGGCCATATCTTACCAGAGATACTGTTATCTATGTTAAATTTCATCTCATTTAGTGTCTGTAGTAGAACTTATTAAGCAATATTTCATAATAAATATACATGCTAATTTTAGTTTATAAAATTTAGAATATTATGACAAGGTTATGAAGTGATTGTTAATACAACACTATTTCATTATTACTTACCATAATTCAGTTATCACAAAATGATTGTTCCACATATGTGTATGTATAACCACCTCACTGTACTATCTGATATGATTAAGCCTTAAGGTGTATAAATACTGAAATTTTAATTTGGCATCACATGCACAAACATCATATTTTCATTGGATGGTTGTAATATTAATTTGTATTGTTTTTTCTATCATTATAATTTATTTTGTAAGTGGTGTGATCACAAAACTATGATAATTTCAAATATATTTTGCAAAAGATTATTATTTTATGTTATCAAAACAAATAAAAGCCTCAAGAATGTATTTTTTCGCAAGAATACATGTTGTGTATGTTGGTAGTTTGTAGAATTAATTCATTTTTTCTGGAGCTGAACATTTACATTTCATGTAAAATACTCATTAGCATTTTGCTCTTAAGTAATTTAAACAGTTATGCCGGCCACCTCAAAATTAAAGCTAAATAACCAGACGCCATGAAACTCACTAAACATGTTATTATGGTGGGTTTTAAAGCCTTATTATTATCATAACTATGAATATCATAAATATGAACAATGTTGCCGTCTATCAGGAGATGAATATCAATATTATTTTACCAGCACTTGCTATGTTATACTTGTTTAGGTATAACAAAATGACTACTAAGCAATTACAAAACAACTGTCTATGTCATCAACATCGGTTTATACTGTTGTCTACTACAAAACATAGGTTTCTTCCAAATTGCGCTATTTCACCCTGTCTCTGCATCTAGGATCTGCCAAGATCTTTGTATGTGGCAATCATAAATATAGTACACAATAGCGGGAGATACACTTTACTTGTTACCACAATTAAATAAAGGTCATCCCAAACTGTATGTATACAGGCTGAAACTAAATCATTATACACTCGAGTGGCTCATTATTATGTGATTTTCAGCATGGTCGGAAATGGTTGCTCTGTCCAGCTCCCATTAGCTGTTTCATTGCATAATAAATAAAAAAATATAGATAACAGTACTGTATCAGCCATATACATCACACTGCAAGTTACAAACCTCATCTACAATCAGAGTATGATTGAGATTGTTAGGCCATATAGTCCACCACTCTGGTCTAGTGCTGGTTGGGGGAATTTAACATACCATAGAAATAATTACAAATTCTTATGGAATGCAGGTTTTCTCATGATGTTTTCCTTTACCATTATAGTATGTGATGATTCGACTATCAATACACATGTGACTCCAAAAAGTTAGAGGTGTGCCCTGGAATTTAAACCAGCAACCACTAGGAACATGTTGCGCCTGGTCAATTTATCAACAACCCACCACGCACTCAATATTGATAATTTATTTAATAATTTTTACAGCCTCCTAACACAGACAACGTGCCTGAACTTAGTTCACCTCCAGTTTTGAGTGGTGCCGGAAGTGTAGTTCCAATGTTGAGCGAGGTGCCACATCCGCCGCCCGGTCTGCCAATACCACAGTACAATATTGGAGACTATATGGGACAACATGCATGGCCTGCTAATATTATCGTTTCTGCAATTAATCAACCAGTTGAGGTAATAATACTACACCAATGCTTTACGTATCTAGTTTTGTATAATTTATTCCCTTCTTAGATAATTATATTCAATATAACTAGTATGATATATTTTTGGAATGAACAATAGTAACACAACATAGTGTACTTTTTACTTCAATTCAAATTTCAAAATTTATTGATAGTTATATTTGGTGTAAGTTTTCATTCAGCAGGGGGACGGAATAAGATGATTTAATTAAATTTTTCAGGTAATATCATATCCACCGGGTGCGGGAGCGCCCACGTCGCCGCTGGTGTCGTCGCCGGGAGACAGTCGCGCCGCTTCACCACGCGCCAGACGTAGACTATCTCGTGACCGTTCACCGCCTTTACCGCCCGTCACAATCGGACCTCCTGACCAACTACCCCTACAAATTGCAGCTAATTTCGATAATTTATCACTAACAGAGGTAAATATCAACTGGCAATTTCATTGTTAGCCACAGTTCGCACAACGAATGAACGATTTATATCACAGATGGGTACAGAGAAAGCAACGTGATTATTTTATTTTTACAGATGCGACACAACATAGCCGACGAAAGGTTACGCGATATCAGTCTTCATCAGTACAGGTCATTAGAAAAATTAAATGGTGTCCGGAGACGAGCCGGCGTGTACTGCCCGCCCACCCGGTCTCCGTCCGACAGCGGGTCGAGCGCGGCGTCGTCGCCGCCCGACACGCCGGCGACGGCCGCGCGCCGCGCCACGCCCGTCGCGCCGCCGCCCGTGCCCTACCTGCAGTACCCGCGCCCTTTCGCCTACCCCACGCCGCCGCCCGCCTACCGTCCGCCGCCGCCGCCCTTCGCCAACGGCGAGCCGCCGCCGTACCCCGCGCCCGCGCCCTACGCCGGGTTCGTGCCGGTGCTGTACGCTCCGCCCAAGCTGTCGTGTTGGAACTGCGGCGCCACGGGCCACGCCGGCCACGAGTGCAAGGAGCCCAGCATGGAGGAGATGACCCGCGCCGGCGGCTACCAGTTGGACTTCGGCGGCGCCCCGCCCGAGGCGACGGACAAGTAGGGCGCGCGCGCACCGGGGCCCGGCTCGCGCCCGTCCGCTCTCCCGCACGGCGCCGAGGCGACGGCTTCCACTCACTTGTATATACCGACTTGAAACGTCGCGTCGCGAGCTTTCCCTCGGTGCCCAAATCACCTCAAAATTAACATCCCGGTAGATATTTGTCTCAGTAGATGTTCAATTGATCTAAAACATTAACCTTGTGTGCGCTTATAGAAATTACTCTTTTCACAGAATACTTTCTTTTGTGTCCATTTGAAAGAGTAATTGCACTTTTAGATATGAGTTCTATTTACACACATTCCAAATGTTCACATTTATTGACTGTTACTGGAATATGTCAGCAAACCATCGGTGATTTCTATACTTATCTAAATGTCAGTCCCAAACATAATATTATAATGAGGAAATTACAATATATTATAGAAAGATGAATAATAAACATTTGTCGTCAGATACAAATAGTGGGAAAATATGTATTAAATAAACTTGAAAGTGCAATTACTCACGATCATTGAATACTGCTATATCTATTGTGTAGAATTTTGAGGGAATTCCATTGTGTAAAACACACAAACAAATACAGAGTCATAAAGTTTGAGTTCAGAAATGCTATTTATGACCTGCCCACCAAATTGAATTGTAATGTGATACCAGTTAGTATGTCGCGCACAACTGGTGCATGGTCTTGTAAATCTGAATGTGCCATAAATTGGTTTAGCATGTTGATTGTGAAGTGGACGCTATGTAAAAAAAAATTGATCAATAAGACTAGGTAGGTGGTAAAATTATACAGTGGTAAGTAATCCTTATTTATTTGTTAAGTGAACAATGAATTGCTTAAGTTATGACGTAGATAGTTTTTTTAGCTGTTTATTAGAAAATTTGTTAAACATTTTCATTCATTATGATAATTCTGCTGTTGATTTTTCTATGCGTGTATTAATGTTGCGACTAGCGTTCAATTAAGGGGAATCTGTTGCATGAAAATCAACATTATGCAAGTATTTTCAATTCCTTGTTATATTATTCAATAAAATAGGTAGAGTCCTTGTTCAAGGACTGTAGCAATGATCTCCAATATTTGATTCTGAAGTGTAGGTTTTTGGTTCTTTCATCTCTATTACAATGAATAGTTTAGGCTACAGGTTTGAGTATTCATCTTATTTTTATTAAAGCCAAATTAAATATTTAAATATAATTTCTATAAATTAAAAAATAATAAAAAAAAACTATAAAACTTTTTTATGTGGATATGTTTAATTACATTGTTATGGAATACTATTTCATATAAATGTATGTATTTTTAATTATTTGAAATAGTACAAAGGTGTGAACCAATACGTACTTTGTTGTTAACTTAGATATTAAAACGATTGTTGACAGTGAGCACAATTTCAAAATTATGATGCAATGGACATTGTGCATTTTTGTGAACTATCATATTTATAGATTTTTTCAGAACAGTGTCAATTTAAAGTGAATAAAACGAAAAAAAAAATCATGACAATTTTTCTAATAGTAAGACACATTGGAATGAAATTCTTACAATATGTTAGGGATAGTTACTTTTGATATTGATTATGGTAATATTTAGAATATAAAATTAGCCGTACTCTGGAATTCCCTGAAATTCTGTTTGCCTTACACTACAGTGTACATACTCCTTGAATATTTACGTTCGGTTCTGTATATAGTGGCGAAGTTGCAACTCAGTTGAAACTTTATATCGACGAATTTCTTAAGACAAATGTACTGAATTTGTTTCCTTTGACCTAAGACTGATTCCTTATACTATTGAATGGGCTTCAATGAGCGAACTTCGAGAATGTTTATAAAATAAGTGGAAGAAGCCTTACAATCAGCATTAGGGACGGTTCTTCGCTATCGAGAAGGGAGCTGATGTAAACATAGTAATGATACAAGTTGAGAAATTGGAAGTTATTTTTGTGACTGAGCACAGAGTTGTGTACCTATGACAGTAACCAGTAATATAGAACAAGGGATTATTTTGATCAAGCTCACGAAAATGCAATGCTCGTAATTATTATAATATGATAGTCCTTGTAAATAGATACAAGTATGTAAGAAAGGTTACACGTCAAACTCGATGTGTCCCATATTTTGTAAATAATTCAGTTTATATAAAAAAATAGTTAATGTTTAGAGATTGAGTATATTTGTAAATTACTTTGTAATAATTTGAGTGTCCCTATAGATTATATTCGATTGTTTCTCTAAGATCACTGTCACAAATCACAATTTTGCATTTTTAAAAGTCCCAGTTTTTTGGAGAAAAGTTCAAATTAGTATGGTTGTTAAATACAATTGTTTATGCATTATTATAAAGTTTTTTTAATCGAATCAGATGCGTCACGCGCATGGGTGGGTGTCGGGTTCACTGTCGGCTGTCGCTGTGGCCGATTTATGTAGCTTGCCAATTTATATTATTGTTGTTCAGTATCAGTTGGTCCACGTTGTGATGGGATTTGTGTATTCTATGTGTTTATTCGAATTTTACACCCACATACCCAGTGATGGACACTCTCGGACCGCGGTCGCGTTCGTCGTAAGTGCTGTTAAATATTTCGTCGCGATTTCGGTCCGCGAGTGGCGATGTAGTGACGAAGGTGTGAAATTATTTTTCTAAATACTGTTAGTAATACATTTGAACCAGTACATTAGACATGTGATTCACGTGTGGAGCCTGAAATGAAGGGACTGTTGTTTGTATGATACATATTGTCACTCCTTATGAAGGTTGTATGTCCAAGTAACGTAACTATTGTGTTATTTATATCTTAACAATTTTATTATATTTGAAACACGTTGGAGTATGATAGATTAAACATAGAAAATGTAACTTAATTGTATTTATATAAGTATGCATATACCTTAGTCCCGACGTAAACCGCTGTTGCAATACGGACATGGCGTTGTACTGCATATCAGTTGGAGTTTGAAAGAGTGCGAAGGAGGTTCACTCCGTTGTCGTTTTGTGCTCAATCGCATTGGATGAAGTACAGTTTCAGTGGAACAGAATAAAGTATAATTTAAGTGTTTATTTGTACACACGCAACAGACAAAATAACAATAAAGAGTAAAAAAAATAATATTGTTGCAATGTTCACGCAGCTTTACTTTGTATTAGTGGACTATGAAAATATTTTTTTACTTTGTACAGAATGTTATAAATGTGATAAATAAATTTTGACATAATTAGAAATTGTGATTTAGTAAGGTGTGTAGATAATAATAAAACTATGAAATGAAAACTCGCTTTACTAAATAAATTTACTATCCTACCGCTATGTATAACGTTGTTTTCTCACATTTTTATATTTGGGTACTTATGTATTCTAAGCTGTTGTACCTTCTGCTAGTAAAATTAACTAAAAAACACAGGAAAATGAATATTTCGGCCCAGATTGTCAGCCTTCTGTATCCCACCAATGCTGTGAATCATTTGCTTCCTGAAAAATAAACAACCAAAATCTACATGTGATGTTTTATTTTATTTTACCTACTGTCTTTATTATGGCCGCTGTAAATATGAATTAGTAATTAAAGTTGCTGCACAGATTTGTTAATTTTATTAAAACTTCAAAACACCTTAGGAAATGTGTTCCTAAAAGGGTTCTGAATTTTGTTAGTCGTAAAATATCGACAGGTAGACCAGAACACAATTTTTAGTAAAGATACAATTTATGTACATATGCGACTATATTTATGATAGTGGGATTGATCCACACATTTTTAAATGTCACGCAGTTGTCAACCGGGAAATTACAATGTTCTGTATCTGTATCAGCCCATATATGGCCCATATACGTCCCACTTCAGGGCACCGGCCTACTCTACAATCGGAAGTATGATTGAGAGATAATTGAAATTACAATGATATCCAATGAAAAAAAAATCATCTTCGGAAGATCCACTATCTTGGAAAATATATTATCAGCAAAAATTCCAATTCAAGTTAAAAGATTTTCTGAATTGTTGATCGTTATTTACTATACTATAGTAGTGTTTTCAAGAATTTATATTTGTTGGGCTGATCAAATAACTTATTAACTCTAGTCATGAATTTCCTAGAGGCACAGCATCTGCTGAAGGACTATTAAGCCTGGCGATCAGCTGTCCAAAACTCGACCCAGTGACAGGGATCCTCAACATTAAGGGAACGACTAGAAGGAGATATTTAGATATGACGTTTTGCAAATATATTTTCTTTTACCTGGGTCTGAATATAATTCACGGCACCCTGACTGCACATTTTCACTGGTGGAAGGTGTCTCATATATGAGAGGCCATCTGGGTAGGTACCACCGCAATGTCTATTTCTCCCGTCAAACACTAGTGTAGATGCACCGTTGTGTTTTGGATTGAAGGGAATTGTAGCCACTTCTGGACATATTGAGAATTAACATGTTATGTCTCAGGATGGCGAGCGCAGTGAAATGCCAAGCATTGCTTTGTAATTCAAGGCGTTATTTGGTTTTGCTACTGTCTATGAGCGGTCGTATCGCTTACCATTAGGCGAACGACTTGCTCGTCTCACTATTCGTTGCAATAAAAAAAAATCTGTGAAGCTCTACCTGTAATGAAATGATATGAAATGAAATGAAATGTATTTGAAATGAAATGTAATTATTGGTCACATAGGCAATTTAAGAGATCTTATGACAAGTCAATACACATAGAACTTAATCTCTATATACAATATATTTTCTATACTTAGTATTAATTATTTTATTTTTAAATTCATTTTATTTTTATTTATAATTAGTTTTATTTATTTATTTAGTTTTTATTCATATTTTATTTAAAGTATTAGTTATTAATTTATGATAATTTATTTTTCAAAGAAATACATTATTTACGTTAGTCAAATTAAATTAAATTATTAGTGGACCATGAATATGATCACGACGGTGCGTAGCGGTTTATTGTTACCACCGGATCCAACGCGGCCCTTCCTGAGAAGACCCGGCGAAACAAACTCAGTGGGCTTACACTACCACTGGAACTACGCGACGCGACCCAGTCCTGAGTATATCCAGCGAATAAGACTCAGTGGGCTTGTTTTGGGTCCAACTTGAGACAACGACCATAAGTATTTCCGAAACGTCCCGTATGTTTAGGCTTACTGCCGGATCCAACGCGGCCCTGACTAAGAAGACCCGGCGAACAAACTCAGCGGGCTTTACTTTACCACTGGATACTACGCGGCGCGACCCATTTCTGAGTAGATCCAGCGAGTCAAACTCAGTGGGCTTGGTTTTGGTCATTTTACTAAAATAAGTATTTGTGACTTGTCTTACAAAGATTTGCCATATTTATTATTATTTGTTTTCACGATCGGTCGTCATATAATTTAATGATTAATTTAATTGTATATTGGCTAATTTGTAGGTTTACAATTTTTAATATTTTTAATTATTTAAATTTAAATTAGGGGATGTAATAAGTGAATAGGTCAGGGCCTCAGGAGGTCGCAATGTACAAGGGAACATCTAATCCCAGGCTTTTTTATCTTCAATATATTCCTCAATATTATAATAACCTCTAGTCATAAGTTTATTTTTAATATGTGCCCTACCGGCTCTAAAACAGTCCACATGGCACTATTCAAAGTAGTAGGGCGACATTGTTGTTAGTCATGCATCAGCATGAATGGGCAGGCTCGTCCGGGATGGTACCACTGTCTCACAGGAAATCGACGTGAAGCGATAGCTTAGCTGTCGTGATTAGTCAGGTTAATAGCGAGCGGTAACCGAACCGTTGCCATGTATGTAATC
The DNA here is from genome assembly GCA_030180105.1 of Hyles lineata. Classification (NCBI taxonomy): domain Eukaryota; kingdom Metazoa; phylum Arthropoda; class Insecta; order Lepidoptera; family Sphingidae; genus Hyles; species Hyles lineata. The sequence goes on along the minus strand of JARJEE010000005.1, from coordinate 10,253,019 downwards.
CAAAAACCTCCAAAAACAGTGTGTATGTGGTTCGCAAACCTCCTGCGAGCAGCATGCGTGCGGCTCATAGGGAGCCCTGGCACGATTTCAAGGTACTCATTCTGTAACTGTGCATTGTCACACGCATAAACATTAGAACCTCCTATTTACATGGGGAGAGTTTCGGCGAGAATCGTATGCCATTATCGCATGACAAAACGGCTATAAGATTATCGTATAGACAAATGTTTACACGATTTAATTTTTTTCTACCCTTACGATAATCGTATTTCCGCAGAGCATTCTTCATAAAATAATTAAAGATAGAATATGCTTACAGATCCGATATGTCCGTTGTCCCGCAACTATTGTGAATCTAAGTTGCTCGTAACCTCTGGACCATTCACAATTCCAATGGCCTGATGTTGCCACCAATGGCGCTGATTATTTATTTGGTCTTAAAGTCTAAAAGTGTGTGCAGTATTCCATTCGGGAAAATATTTGCGCCTTGTACAAGCGACGAAGTAGGTACCATAGTAGAGTAGACATGGAAATTCAGTGCCTCCTGAATTTTGACACTGTGAGGTCTTGTGTATTATTCCAGGTAAAACATTTTTATAACTTCTTGGTACTTTTATGCATAATTTTTGTAAACTTTAATGCATTTTAAATGTGAAGGGAAATATTGTGAACAACTCTGCATGCCTGAGAAAAAAAAATGGTCTATAATAGATAGGTACTGCAAGGAGACCATTATTCAGGTTAAATAACTCTTTGTATAGTATTTTTATAAAGAGTATACAGTGGACCTCCGGTAGTCCGACAAACACTTTGCAGGGCAGTGTCGAACTATCGAATTTGTCGGATTATAGAGTACTGCCTAAGAACCCCTATAGTCCGATATTTTTTACAAAAGAGTACCTTGTAATCCGACAAATTACAGATCCACTGATAAGATTCTTTATATGTATTATATATGTGTACTCTAAATCATACTTTATTATGTATGTCAAATTTAGTAAATTTAGCACCGCTATTCTCTCGCATGTAGTCAAATTCAAATTAAGCAATCAGAATCAAAACAATACCCTACGTGTCAAGCACAATAGTGATGGTGCGTACAAGTTGTAACTTGTTCAGTCATGCATTAGCGAATATTATAAAAAAAATATTCAATAATAAATAATAGACGATGTCGGATTATAGGGGGTACCGGATTATCGGGAGTCCACTGTATCAAGACTGCTACCAAAAACGAGGCCGGTAGGTAGTTTTAGTTACTACATACATAATGCAACTAAAATTTTCGCAAAGAAACGCGATTTTTTTTTATGATTTTTAAATATTATCATTTTTTGGTGGTAAATCCATAGATTGTGCTAAAATAATAATTTAAACTCTTTTATACCTTAGTCTTTAGAAATAAAGGGGTATACACCATTATTTTAGGGAAAAAAAAATATTTACCACCCAACTATGACCATAGAAAAAAATGGCAATAAAAAATCGTCACTTTTTTTGTAACATTTTCTGTTACATTGTGTTTGAAGTCGCTAAAACTACCACCCGGCTTCGTTTTCGGTAGCAGTCTTGATATACCCTGTATAAAGGTATTGTGCAAGGTGACGAGCCTTTATAGATGTATACAGATAGCATTACAATTTATCTTATTAAAACAATACAAAACAATACAAATTAATCTAAACCAAATTAACTAAAATTTAGTAAAACCTATTACAAAATAAAAAATATTATTATAATCTAGAGACAATTTTAAGTATTAAATGATAAAATTTTCGAACCATGTAACATAAAATAAAGAAATTAGGACATACAATGAGATTTAAGCGAGCCTTAAAATAATACTAGAATAATTATAGGAAACATTGTTAATTTTCAAACATGGTGTGACAGATAGGTATGTCGTACCTTAATAACACTATCCACATGGAAAATATCAACGGTGCTACTGTAGTTTAGATATAAGATATTATTGATATAAGTCCTAATTATGCGTTTCAACGGAGCATTTCGAGCCAAATTTTTTCTACAACTGGATAAAGAACAAGTATGTTTTATAAGATACATCGGTAAAACGCGAGGAACTGTGATATTTAATTGACTTAATGATTCAGGGGAACTCATTTAACCGTGTAGAAGCTTAGATAGAGTTATAATATCTACAATTTTGCGTCTAGCATCAAGAGATTTCATTTTGAAATGACTTAACCTCTGTGTATAGTTGGCGCTATTTCTAATTAAGCCAAGTATCTGGTGAAGTTTCGTTGGACGCGTTCGATTCTGTCTATATTCTGATAGGATGAGTTCTAGATTGGAGAGGCATATTCCAATTCACTACGCACAAGAGAGCTACAGAGGGTAATCAGGGTTTCAGGGTTTGTGAAATTTTTACCTTTTTTTTTTATTTTTACTAGCATTTTAAAAGAGTTTTGTGTTATTTTGTATTACGCAACATTAAAAGATTAAGAAGTGAATATAAGTATTTTTCGAAAGTAAACGATTTATGATACACAGCATATTTTTCGTTGCCGTAACATTGTTTTTGTTTCACGTCATCTTTTAGGTGCACTTAGCTTGCATAACGTAGCAGAAGTTAAATCATGCTTGCCGCAGCGCGACGTCAAGACTAAAGAAAAATCGCTTTTCTGCGCAACGGCACTAAAACGTATCGGGTTTAATTCCTTCCACACCCACTATTTTAGTTAGTTTTCACATCATTATTTAGGATATTTTACTCTTCTTTGAAGTGTTGCATTGACAATAGATACAACATATTTTTATTATAAATGCCTTAAATTATACATTTCTTCGTAAACAAAGAGTCAAACGTAAATACCAAAAGTTTATTCGAACAATTTTTTTAGGCAAAGACAAATCTTTCTTGGTTTACCTTATTACCTGCTGTCAGTAACATTGCGACGTTGTCCTTCCAACCGGTCTATTTTCAGACTACGGTTTGTTTTTAATAATTGTTAATTAAAGTTGGAGCAAATTAGATTAACTTTTATTTATTTAATTTAAACTTTTACTTTTAACAACTTTGTTAATGCAACGTTGCCAGTGGTATTAATTTAGTCTGAGTTAGCAACCATTCTTAAATTTGTTACGAGTGGTTGATAACTTGAGGTAGCAACCATTCTAACTGACTTGGTCGTGGAAAATGAACACCCTCAGAGGTATGTACCGATTGCAGTTTAGTGTAGATACTTTCTGTGGCTTATAAATGATGATGGTGAAGACAGAAATGTTTCATTATGTAGGCATTCGATATACATTGCCCTATTCATTAATTGCTCCCTCTGATACCAACTACGTGCAGGGTCGCCACAATAATAATATGTTACGTAGTTGGAGCAAAGTTTTGGCTTTTAGTTTTACGACTGGCCATGCGCCTCAATTTAACTTTCGTTGGGATCCTTCGTCCTTTTGTTAGATATACTCGTCATCTGAAAGTTAGCGTAGGATACGAAGAGACATTCGAATGTAATCGTTTAATGACAATATTTCGCGGACGTTTAATTGCAACTTCTTTTAATAATATACTTGTTGTTTCTGCCTTAATGCAGAGCATACAAACATACATACGTAAACTCTCGCCTTTTTCCCAAAAGGGGTAGGCAGAGGTACTACGAGGACACTCACGTTTCGCCTTCTGTGTACCGTTTTTCGATATGATAGGGGTGAGCTGATATAGTTAGATTTAAGTAGATTATGGGATGAGAAAGTACGTAAGTATAAACAACCTTTTTTATTTGCAATAAACATGAGTTACTTTAATTAAAGATTAAGAAGTCCTTAGTACTAAATTAGGCAGCCATTATTACATGTCGGACAAGAGGTGTCCGGTATCAAAGTCATTAATCATCTTTAATTAATTTATGAGATACGTGCAAACGCATGTCCTGCATTAATACTAATCAATTATTATTCTAGTAGATATTAGGTATTCGTAAATGTAGCAGGGTGCCAGTAGCAATGTTAGATAGTCCGCTTACACATCCGTTTGCATAATTTAACTGAAGATGAATGCGTTGTGTTCAACGAGAGTTATTTATGATTATTTAATTTGACATTGCGTTGTAAATTTTAGTTAATTATGAACTTTACTAATGTTTACTTTGGTGTTTATTTAAGGGTGCGTTGTGTATAAAATAGCTTTAGGCTTCCGTTTTTATAAGTTGTGTTAGAAATGTTCTAAACCAAGTTTTGTAAATTACTTCTTCTGAAGATAGAATGTTTTCAGTCAACTTTGCAGATAATATTGTAGACTTAACTGAAGCCGGAACTTGGTAGGTACATATAAATAACAATGTCGTTGGGATGTTACGGGATCCTCACTTTACAAAATTAATGATATTACCATTATTGCTCAAGTCGAAGTTGGGTCTATCATTAATATTCTAAAAAGGGTACGGTTTAAAAACAAAATTATTTACTTATTAATAAATTAATCAGTAAAGTAAATATTCTCATTTGTGCTGTTATAAATTGAGTTTTTAAATCAACTACGCAATGTACGTGACAACATGTAAATATGAATAACGCGTGTAATTTACAGCTGCTAGTTGCAGTGAAAACAAGTTCAGCGTCGCTTTAACAGATCGTCGGCAATTAAGATCTTTATTACTGAATTTGTAGGCACATGTTAATGTTAAACATTAGGAATCCATGCGAGTTTTATTATCCCATTTCTTTAAGCTCGAAAAGTGGCTTTCCATTAACAAAAGCCTGTCTTTTTATTGTCTGCCTGACTATACCCCACAGTTGACTAGGTTCAACGCAATAAGATGGTTATGAATGTTGCAGAAAAATTTATTTTAAGATTTCACAACTGCTTGCTTGCTTTTGATAATTCAATTCCAGAATTTTTTTAATATCATCGTGGGATCTCAGTCCACGTTGAGTGCAATCGGAATATATAACTGGTGAGACCGGGTGAGTAACTGGTAAGATCAGTATGAGTATTTGGTGAGATCTGAGTGAGTGAGTTGTGAGGAGATGAGTTTAGAGTGCCTTACGGGTGCACCCAGTGTGAGTAGCTGGTGGGATCGGTGTGACTCTTTGGTGAGATTAGATTATTTGGTGGGATCAGAGTGAGTAGCTGGTGAGATCAACGTGAGCATCTTGTGAGATCAGTGTGAGTTTCGCGGGAGATCAGAGAGAGATAGAGTAACCAGTGAGATCAATGTTAGTAATTTGTGAGAACAGATAGAGTACCTACCTCGTAAGATCAGAGTCAGTATCCGGTGATATCAGGGTGACTATCTGGAGAGATCAGTGTGAGTTCTAAACCTCGGAAGGCACGTCTTCCAGCGGAACAGTAGACTCGAAGCAGCTTAGCTCTGGGTCTGAAGTAAGACACAATTTTCCTATATTAGGATTTTTATTTATTTAATCTTTATACACAAATAAAAAATATAAATATAAAGTAACAAAAGGCTTCTCGTTTATCCGCCAGACAACCTTTGGATATAAAAGAAGAAGAAAGAAAGGGCAGTGTAAAATAAAGATATTTTTTTGTGGTTACGTAATAGAAACCATGCCTAGCTTGGCCCTATCACCTTTGTGCTAACCCGTGGTTAGCCTCCAAGTTTATAAAACTTTTTGGCTTGCTTGGTTATAGTATCGTCAAAGCAGAGTATTATGTCAATGAGAATCACATCACTCTGACACTTAAATGTATGAAAATGAAACGTACCTGATTTTTTTCAGAATCCGACGACGATATAATTTGACGTCTTTTTGTGTCGTGTTTCTTGCGATTGTTGTAATTTACATTTGTACTTTGTATCATCATATTTTTTTCATCTCCTCTTGGCGTTATGAATTCTAATGCGCTTAAGATCGAACGAATGATTCATTAGATATAATAGACGGTGCCACAGAGAAAGTAAACAAAATAAAAATAAATTATTAACTACCTAACGATTAAATAGCTGCTTTGTGGGTATAAGAAACTACCAAGATATAATACATCTTCAAATGAATATAATTCGTTTTATTTCTGACCAGCGGTACGGGTTAGCTTTGCCCGGATGCAGTTACTATTTGAGTTCAGTCCACATCAGCTAAATATTTTTTCGCGTACTGTTTTATTTATACTTAAACTTAATTCATTGTGACTGCCGTACTTAACTTATTGTTTTTCCCGTCCTTTCTTTCTTCTTTCTTCGTTCCCGTTTAATTTGAAAGCGTAAGAAATATATTTGAATTCCTTGCTCATCCCACTGGAACACTATACATATTGTTCACATAGACAAACAGATAAATAGTCTACAAATATATGTTTTCGTATGTATTATGATAACACAATACACCCTAATAGTTTTTCTTATAACACTTCCATGTACAGATATCGATCAGTTACATTTTTATTATTTGTATAGAAAACTTAAGATTATTGGTGGTAGGTCTCTCATATGTGAGGGGCTGCCTGGGTAGGTTACCACCATAATGTAGTCAATTATTCCCGCCAAACAGCTGCCCTGGTATGTTCTGGTTTGAAGGAAATTGTAGCTAGAATAACTACAGGACATAATGAGACTTGATATCCTATATGTCGGGATGGTGAACGGAGTAGAATGCCAAGTATTGCTTTGTCATTATTGTTGTTTGGTTTTAATACTGTCCATGAGCAGTCGTATCGCTTACTAACAGGCGAATGGCGAAACGCCGGTAATATAAAGAAAGATAGCAAACAGCTACGTAAAAAGGCAATAACGTAAAAAAGTAACTGTGTTATAAATGTTTTATTTATGTTACCAATATCGTTATTTGTGGTACATGAAATATTTCTCACTGCAGTCGGTCCCTCATGACTGACGATCGTGGTCATCGTTGGATGTACCGCATTGACAGTGGTTTATTTGATTCCACTGGTCTCTGGTTATTGTTTCTTCCACTAGTTTGTGGCAGACGAGTCCTTCATCTGGTTTGTCCATCGGGTTGGCATTCGGCTTCGAGAACGTTTGCCTTCGGTGTTGCCAACAATGGTAATTCGAACATAAAATATATATGCAATATGTAATTCATAATTCATATTACCAACATAATGTCCGTATTGCCTACATGCCTATATTACGTATGTTATATATTAAACTGAGATGCATTACTCCGTGTAGGGTGTATATAAATTCCAGGCGAGATTATTGGAACTTGTTCCGCTACGTTAAGCTAATACGAGTTGATAACCGGATGAATGATTATACGTTGTTAGGTTGTAATTAATTCAGTTTTACAGGTTATTACAAACTGTACAAAGAAATTTTTTAGAAATATTTTCCAATTTCTTTTTTCCTCCCTAGAAGTATTGGAAGGAGGGATTGTTTAACTCTTAAAAAAATATAGATGTAGTACCAACGATAATATAGGTATGTATCTATTTTAACCACAGCATAGATTGAATATAAAAATGTTGTTATGTTTTGTCAGTAGACATAATTGTGCGGGCCTAATAAAACTTTATTTACACACTATGATTTATATTGTTATTTTGAAAAACCTGGGAATGTATGTAGGTACTCTACAAATCTACATCATACTTCACAGTTAAAATACACATTAATATCAAGAATAAATTATTTATATCGCAACCTTACGCCTATACTCTTAGTATAAACGCATTATTGATCAGAATATACAGGGTATATCAAGACTGCTACCGAAAACGAAGCCGGGTGGTAGTATTAGTGACTACAAACACAATGCAACTAAAAATTTTGCAAGTAAATGTGACAATATTTTTTTATCGTTTTTTAAATATCGTCAAGTTTGGGTGGTAAATCCATAGTTTTTGCTAAAATAATAATTTAAACTCTTTTATACCTTAGAGTCTTTATAAACAAAAGGGTATACACTATTATTTTACGAAAAAATGTATTTGCCACCCAAATACGACCATATAAAAAAAATTAGAAAAAGAAATTGTCGCTTTTTTTCCAACATTTTCTGTTGCATTGTGTCTAAAGTCGCTTAAACTACCACCCGGCTTCGTTTTCGGTAGCAGTCTTGATATACCCTGTATGTATAAAAAAGAAGAATTAATTACAAAAATCAGTGTAAAAGCACTGTTGTGATCCTGTTTGGAGGACATTGTAGCCAGAGTAACTACTGGACATATTGACACTTAACATCTTACGGCTCAGGATGGCGAGCGTACTATAATGCCAAGTATTACTTTGTAGTTCATGGTGTTGTATGATTTTGCTACTATACATGAGAGGTCGTATCGCTTTCCATCAGGCGAATTACATGTTAGTCTCACTATGCACTGCATTAAAAAAATACAAAAAGAAATAGAAAAATAAATCAAATAGTGATTTGTTGCATTAAATAAGTCAATTGATATGTAAAGAGGTTACATTCAGGTCATCGCGCACTAATGGGAAGCAATAGCTGTGAGACAGATATGAATGGAACTGATTTATTGCGGCTGTTTGTACTATAAGAGCGCTACGTGAGACTTATTTATGACTCAATAAAAGTTAGCATTCCGTTTTCAGAGTCCACAAATCCTGTGAGGTACTGCGAAACAAGTGTAACTGAAGTAAATAGCTTAGTGGTTTTAATATGAGACAGTTGATTTCATGACTTAAAACATGGGAACGCCTTTGTAAAATACGCATTTTCGACTGATAAGTCGAATTTGTTGTTAAGACTTAAAGGCTATTAATATGTCTCTTATTACCGTATAATAGGGTTAGGCAGAAATGTTATACTCATCATAATGAATAATTTTTAGGGTCGACCCTGAAATAGCGAAAAAATCGGCTTTCACAAACAAAATAATCTTTTGACTCTGCAAAACCCTTAACCCTGTACATGTATGTATGTATATTCTACCGTTAGGTTATACCCACGCATAATAAGCATACTTTGGACTTTGTTCATAATCCAGCCCGCTGGTTAAATGTGAGTTGGCTGACGGATCGAAATGATCTGTATAAGCCCTTATACGTCCCACTGGAGGGCATGGGCCTCCTCTAGCCCGAATTGATCTACTAGAAGTAAACAATTTTAACACTACACGTGTTCCAATTTTTAAGTAGTAGGCTAATTTACTTATTTCTTAATCATACACATGCATACATAAACTCACAACTTTTCCTCAGAATGGCTAGGTAGAGGTGCAAACAGGACATTTAAGTTCCGCTTTGCATTTTCCGTCCCATGATGTGATAGTCTGAGGCCATCCAGTTGCACAAAGGGGTGTGACAGAGGAATGTTATTTCACCGAAGCTTTTCACGAGCGCATTGGAGGATATATTAAAGACATTGGACGGGGATAGTATGGGCATCAAAATAAATGGCGAGCACATCTCGCACCTACGTTTTTGCTGACGATATAGCGTCTAGATGGCGGCATCGCTGAAAGAGCTGCAACATATGCTGGACGGCCTGGCTTCAGCCTCAAAGCGAATAGATCTTAAAATAGCTGGGCTGAGCAGCATATAGCATTCCTAGATGAATAAGCTATCCAAAACAAAAAGAATTTTCAAATTCGAACCTGTAGTTTCTGAGATAAGTGGTAACAAACAAACAAACTCTTCAGCTTAATATTATAGTATACATTCGAACAGTACCAGCGTGACGTTAATACACACGAAAATTTATAAAGATAATACACAAAGTATTCCAAACCATACGGTAACTTTCGATAATATTTCATCCATTAGCCGCTATAGTTTGCAGACCACACTTAATCTCTTATATATATTATCTACAGTTTATCCTTTATAAATACGCGAAGTTATTGTTTTTCCACGTAACTGGCATTATTGTTTTTATTGAATTTTCGTAGTATTCACTATTTAATTAAGCACGTGTGATAAGGAAATAGCAGACTTAATCAATCACTGTAGCTTGTAGGTAATGAAATTAGCACAATGATTAGCATTAATGCAAGAGCTAAGTACCTGCGATAGTGCCGCTGGTGAAACACGGTGTTATTAAACTATAATATAATTATTTTTTCTATTAATTTAAATAAAACTATTATTTACCGATTTTATCGTGGATTCGGTTTAACTTCTCGATAAAAGATGTCGTAAAAACATTCGCGTAAATCTAAGAAACCATTAGATAATAATAATAATAAATAAATAACACCCAACAATCACATACAATATTACTGCTTTTTGAAATAATTAGGCAAATTAGGCATTATAACGAAATTTAGGTTTAAATAATTTTACGCTATAAATAATAAATACACCCAACAGTCACATACATAGTCCTGACCCCCACACTAAGATTGAGTCTTGTGTCGTGGGTATCAGGAACTACGAGAGACTTTTCGGTTTCACAAACACCCAGACCCGAAAGAAATATTTATGGGCCGCACAAACATTTCTGTCGGTGCGGGAATCGAACCCGCGGCCTCTCGTTTCACAGGCGGCGTCTAACCAACTGCACCACGGAGGCTGTCAAAACTCCAAATAATACGACAGTTGTGTAATCTATTTCCTCTATTGTTTTCCAACATCATGTACATTAACACAAGACTCTCTACAACATACAACTCGTATATTTAAGTGTCTACAATATTAAATGGCTCTTGAACAATCACAGTGTGCTTCCGACTCGACCATCCTTCACACCAGCCGTTGACTAGTCCGTTCTATATTCAAATCCTTAATCTATTCTTCTTCTTCATATAACAGCCAGCACTATTGTTATGCTAGACTAGGCTGGTGTATTAGTAGCACATAAAAATCACCCGTCACGAAATAAAATATCGCATATGTTATTTAATAAAAATATTCATGTTTAAAATAATTGAAATATCAATAGTTAGCCTATTTACATAAAAATAATGTTATGATCATCATCATTTGATTTTAAAGTTACTAGTATGTTGTCTCCACCACGAAATACGAACTATCTAATCTACTTGAACATTACACGCCCTTTTTTCGCTACCTAATACAGCTTAATACTTTGATTCCACACATTTCATAACGCATTCGTAGAGCCTTCGAACTTGCATGAAAAAGTTAAAAATTAGATCTAATACGAAAAAAAACTTTTAAACCCACGCTTCGGCACGCTCTGAATTTCATTGTAAAAAGACTCTATGTGGTTTTTTTCCAAGTCAGTTTAAGGTTTAATCTTTTCATTAAAACATTGCATTGTATTAGTATGCCAGCTATTAACCATGCAAAAACGTATAATGATACTTAATTTAAGAAAAAATACCAACTATATTTTTCAATTCCAACCACAGCGAATTTTTTGTTAAACACTAAACTTCAGCTTCATTATTCTGAATTATAACGTAATATAGATTCTATCAGATATGTATTATTCCCCGCTGGTATTCCCATTAAATATACACGGAGAACAAAGTTTAATACCTCTGTGATGTAGATAGATTAGGCCTGCGGGCGAAGCGGATCACAGGGTATAGCCAACCTAATATCTTAGCGGCGCCTGATGGCTAGTTTATCAGCACAATATCTAGTCATTACACGCCGATACTACTCCTACCCACCTATAATTGAGTTGTATCTGCCATATTGGCGGCGGGTCGAGGTTTGCATACTGTATAATGTTGCTTCTGCAGTATTTACTCGTACGAGTAAAAGCATTATGAAACAGTTCAGCTGTTTTGACTCTGACTTTTCGAAGTCATGACGTGTGTATTGTCAATCACCACGGATTTTAACGGTGAAAGAAAACATCGTGAGGAAACCTTGCATACTATAGCGAATTGGTAAGAATTTCTATGGTATGTAAAGTCCGCCAACCCGCACAAGGCCAGCGTGGTGGACTATATGGCCTAACCACTCTCAATCGTACTCTCGATTGTATAGGAAACCCGTGCCATGCAGTGGGACGTATATGGGCTGATACAGTACAGCAGTTGTTTATGACGTCGACTGTGAAACGATAAAATGCGGCTTCAATCATCGCATACATATATATTTATTTATATGACTCACGTTTGTTTCCGGTCTGGGTGTTATGAGATCGTAAGTCTCTCGTAGTTTCTGATCTCTACGACACTAAACGTATATCTTAATAAGACGTCAGAACATTGTGTGCGTTTGTTATATTTATTTATACTGTTACTTTAATCAAAGTTGTTGTGGAACTTTAAAAGCGAAAGTTAACGAATTTCCTCTAAGCATAGATTTCTTGTAAAGTATTAAAAAGGGAACAAATCCTTGCTTAAACTCTGCGCTCCTTAATAGCGCGAGATTCGTTTAAGTTTGTTGACTAATTGTGTTCTTGCTTCTTTACTGCAGTGTAATAAACAAATTAGCTTCGGATTAAGATGAATTAATTCTTGTGAGCAGTTCACGAGTGAGTCTTTGTGTTGGAAACGGAGCGAATTTACTTTAAAATATGTCTCAATGGAGAATATATTTCAACTGCAGTGTGGACGATGTTATTGTCTGTGTCCTCACAAACTAGCAGATATTGAGCCTACTAAAGTATCGAAATATTAAAACATTAAAATTAATAAACTTGTCAGATGCGAATATTAGATAGGGTTTCAATATTTATTGGATCTAGGGTACCAATAAGCTGTGTTTAATGATGTTTAATTAATAGAACTAGAGTTTTAATAAAACTTGTTGGTAATTTCTGGCAGAATATGTAAGTACTAGTTTTTGTCATTAGAGTCACGTTGCCCTCTTAAATAGCTGCCACGAAAATAATATTTTCACGAAACTTTCAAACAGTACTTAAAAATGTTAATTTAAGTACTTATGAAGTCCAAGTTAAATACCAAACCACAATTTTCATTATAGATGGGTTTGTGAGCAGTGTGTTTTATAGAGGCCGTAAAAAAGGTTTTTTGCTAAAATCACGTGTTACTAATAACTAAATATTTATTTATTTATTTATAAATACTATAAATCGTAGGTTAAAATGTGTGGTCTATTACAATAACTGTATCAGCCCTTATAGATCTGCAGGGCACGGGTCTCGTTTACAATCGAGAGTAAGATTAGGACAGGATAGTCCATATAGTTCACCACGCTGCGCTGGCCTATTACGGGTTGGCAGACTTCAAATAACACAGTTTTTTTTCAAATCTTCATAATATATTAAACACGATAATAAATCTTGGATATATATTGCTTATTAAAGCGGTATTATGTATTAACTCCTTCACCATGTCGATCTTGTAATATTACGAAGAAACATGGCGCCGCATGCCGTGATTAATTAATAATTTCCAAGCTTCAAGTTGCTTTGTGTCGCGTAAAAAGACGACATACTAGTTAGCTTAAGTAGATTGAATATTCTATAAAACATTTTTAAATATGTAGCCGTTCCTTTGCCGCTCTTCATCGTATTAAAAATTTACTTTGCTATTTCTTGACACTGGATTTTTTCATGCACCATTTTGTCTTAATTGCACGCTGAATTCATCCTTCCTTCCATATATGGAAAAAAAGATGTTGTAAGTCAAAGAACTGTGTAAGTTTTAATTCTGACGTTTGTGATGTGAGTAGGAGTAGTAAAAATCGTGAGTTATTATGACCTGCTAATGTTGAACTTCATCACTACATAGTATAAAACAACGTTGCTTCCCGTCTGTCTGTCCCTGTGTATGCTTTAAAACTACGAAATAGATTTTGATGCGGGTTTATTTAATACATAGAGTGATTTAAGAGTAAGGTTTCTATGTATAACACATATATAGGGTGTTCCAGTTTGTAAGAAAAATGTAACTGGTGTGGAGTGGAATCAAAAAGAACTGCAACAAGGCGAAGCTGGGACGGGGTGATAGTAGCTATTAAAGGCCGATATTAAGCAGTGTCTTAATGAGCATATTATTAAAATATATAATATATAATAATGTGCATATTGTGAAATAAATATGCCTATTCATCATCATCCTATATATGTATATATCACCTATGGCTGATATGATAGCCATAGGAAGTCCACTGCTGAACATAGGCCTCCTCCAAGGATGTCCACAATGACCTGTTGGAAGCGGCCTGCATCCTGCATCCAACAATATGCCAATTATATCTAAATATTATAAACGATAATCTGATTATATTATTACGTGACTTCAAAAGATATATTGGGGTATACACACATACAGTAACAGAGCGTTATATTTCCAATAATATTTTAATGTTACGCTCGGATACGTCTAAATTAGAATAGGCTGTCGCGTTGGAACTTCTAATTTGATAGACCTAAAAGCAATTTTCGATGTCACATTGACAAATATTACAGAGCTTTGCTTATGATAGGTTTTTTGATTACATTATCAGTCCTGATACCTTTGAGAGTTTGGTAAGAGTTATACATTTAGAAAGACACTTTTAGTTAGTTTGTAGTAGAGAAATTAGTCTCGATAGCAGTCAACGTTAACGATATTATAAAAAGCGTAATAGTGAGCCAAGCAAGTGTGTCACGCATAAGATTCAGTCCGTGCAACTTTTTTCCAGTAGGCCGGCATAAATGTTGCGACCGAAGGCAGACAATCAACTTACACCGCTGAATAGTTTATTTTAGTCGCTTTCTTACCATTATGGAAAAAGTATATAGTGTTTTTTTGTGTGTATAAATACATACATACATACACTTACGCATCACCCATTTTTGGACTAGTATGTTCCATCCCACAATGTGGCACGGGGCGAGCCTATTGCCATGTCGGGCATTTTCTAACTTCATTATCAGCCCCCCGACAATGAAAACAAAATTTAATATCACGTTGCCCGACCTGGATTCGAACTTGAGACCGTCGTCGTAACCGTACCGTAGTAAAACAGCGCCACGAGGCAGTCATTTGTGTATCTATGTACTTTTTTATGACTGTTATGTTAGGTATTCACAAAAATATCAAATGTATTATTTTCAAGGGTTGTTGACTTGTACCCGTTAAAACGATTTAACAGGGCTTTGTGCAAAAATAAAGCGATAAATAACGAAGTCCATCACGTTTTTCTAATATGTATTGATAGATTAAGTTGTTCTATCCATATATCTATTATTATTTATCTCAATAAAAATGAAATATGTGTTGACAAACAAACATTAGATGAAGAGATAAGGAGCAAATTGCGAGCGCAGTGCGCGCCCACACGCGGCCAACTTCACAATAAATTAAAAATTTAATTAAAGTAGAGGGTGGTCACAACTGCATGATAAACGTTTTTTACTTAGTTTGTTCTTATTAATTATCCCTGGCGACTGTCAACGACGTATATTTTTATGTTTTCATAAAAATAGCAGCTTAATTACTTGTGTCTGTGGGCTACGATACGTTCGCGAATAAACCTTTAATTTTAGTCAATTCCATATTAATGCAGTAGATATATTCTACAATCGTTTGATTAAGATGTGTTTTATAGATTTAGCAAAACAATGAGTCCAATTTATTTGCTGAACGCTTTCGTTATTGTTTGCCTTTGATTTTTATTTTCTTTCAGTGCAGTATCGGCGCATTGTAGAGCACTGAACCGTGTTTTGTTTCCAGTTATTAAAAATAAGAATTCGCAACAAATAATCCATCAGAATTTTATATAAAAACTGAAATCACTTAATGCCGTAAACGGATAAGCAACCGTTTCCAAATTTAGATGCTTTATTCGTATCCAGAGCATTTAGTAACGAAATGTTCTGGTAATTATGTAGCTTGAGAAATGGAAACTATTTTAAAAGGAAACCATTTCCACGTGGAGTTTATAATCGCTTAGTTTCTTATTCAAAATAATACCAGCGTCCGTATTATTCTGGTAAACCTCAAGCAAACGTTCTACTTTAGGCAAATTACATATCGTTTCATAGAGCGAACTGCTCTAATATTCATATTCGCAAAGTTCTTCGTGTAGATTTTAAACCTATATTTGAAAAATCTTAACCGTAAAATATTACTCGTCTATAAAATTTTCCACATCGAGTTTATTTTCTTAAATCCATGCATCCTGGCGACTGGATATCTTAGGTGGCTCGCTTTACACACGTGGCAGATTTATGAAAACTGGAGAAAATATGCTTATTATAAATTAAAATGTGCGCATCATGCATCGTGTGCAGTCTTCTTTTTCAGTTAATATTTTGAATACAATTATGTGAGCTTTGTTTGAAATCATTATTTAACTTAAAATTTAATTATAACTTTTTTTCTGGCATCATACTTAATAGAAGTAAGTGCCTACTAGAAGATTGTAAATATTTCATTGTTATTGTATATACTTCACACAATAATTCCATCGACAAACTTACATAAATCTAAATAAAAGTATACGACGGCATCAGCACACGACACAATCCATCAATTGTTCTCTTTTATGTTTTGTTCGCTGCCATTAGATCAATGGAGCGATATAGAGTTTTAGCACGTTTAAGCTCCTTTTAAAAAAATGAAAAATTGAACTACATTTGCTAGGTGGGAGTGCACTTAGCTAACGTCCCACGTAGGCACCTTATTTTCACTGGTGCATTTAATTTAGTGTGCCACTCCAATGATTCCAATGTGGACTTTGGAACGTTCGGAAATTGTGGGCTACGAGTGTTTGAGTATTTTCACGCAACTACACACAGAGTGGTTATTTGTTACGTTGCAATAGGGTTGTCGCTGGGATTGCACACATCCGTGTGGATTCTAGGTACGTGATATTTGCCGAACTTACTTTTATTTTTCTTGGATATATTTGATCCTTGAGTTACTTAACTACTTACACAAATCCTTTTTCGATGAACTGAGAAAATATATGCACTCCTAGCCGGTCTTAAAGAGGTTTTAAACCTCTTTGTTGAACGCGGGCAGTGTTGCTTTGCAACGGAGGCGGAAAAATGCCTTATCCTTTTTATAATATGGTTACTGACAAATTCGTTTTTATTACGTTGAAGGGCATAATATAGGATTATGTTTATTTGAATATATTTTTTTCTAATCAATTGATGAATTTATACCTAATAAATAAACCCAACAGACACACAAATAGTTTTAGCTCCGTGGCAAAATACTAAAGTACTTTTTCATAGACAGTTACAAACACTACTTCAGCTATCGAATATTTTGTCTTTTTCGCTCAAACTGAATTGGAAAGCCTTTCGAAAGAGACAAAACATTTGATAAATAAATAAAGTAGGTTGTAAAACTGTAAGAAAAAAGCCGTAAATGGCAGACCCCAGAAGCAAATAGGTACATGTACATAGTTTTGATGTAGGAATCGATCCTGTAACCTCTCATAACCGGCGCCTTGACCAAGAGTGAAAAGGTGTCTAAATGTAATTAAATAAATGGTTTTATTTAAACTATATGTCCCACTACAAGGCATGGACCTGCTCTATAATCGATCAGTACGATCAGTACGGCTGGGAGGTGTTAGGCCATTTATTCTATTACGCTGGCCTAGTTGTTGACTTGTCTTACCATAAATATTCTTGCAAATCGCTATGGTTTGTATGTTTACTCACGGTGTTTTCCGTCACCGATATAGTACGTTGTGGTTAATAAATATACGATCATGTTGAAGTTGTAACACTGACTATTCGGCACTGTGTATCTTTCTTCCTCCTTCTGGCTACAATGTCTTTCATAACGGGACTAAATAGTGCATTTACACTGCTGTTTGGCGGGAGAAATAGACATTGCGATGGTACTTACCCAGGCGACCTTTCACTTAATAGGTCTACTATCATTAACCACTAGAACGGACAATCTGACACGGCAGTCGAAGATACTAATTCAGGCAAAGAAATGATATGGAAATAAGTAAGGTAATAGTTAGGTAGTTGTAGATATTATCTAAGTTCTAACTATTGTATAAAATAGTTACAGCATTTAATGTGGATGTTTTTTGTTTGCCCCGTCGATTCAGTTTGTGTTTGTTTTAGTTCTTTTCTTATTATTTCTTGTATTAGTTTGCAACATTTTATAAAGTTGCCTCGTGGTGTTAGAGTGCGTTCTTGGAAACTTAGTTATTGTTGCTTTAACAGTGTTTGCAAATAATAATGTGTTTACTTAAGGTATTACTTGTAATGTCTTACTATAATAATTTATAGTAATATTAAATAAATAATAAATAAATAAATACTGTTGCCGCGCGTGACTACATCACGTAGGGAGCGCGCTGATTGGCCGAACATGACGCCATCTGCGCGCGCGCCAACAAGGACGCTGCTGCAAGATGCGACGCGACCAAGCGGCGCGCTAATTGGTCTTCATGGTGCGGCATTGTGCGCTCACCAATGAGAGTGCGCCGGCGGCGATGGCGGAGAGAATCTTCACTTCTACTGTAGCACTAGCGCACGGCATTTTTTCGATTATATTACATTCATAATGTATGTTATATTTTATGTACGCAAATAAAGTATTGAAGTTGAAAACATAAATTGGACCTTCAGAGCCGAATAAAGCGCAGCGGAATGGAAGACTTATTTGCACGAACGCGAAAACGTGGCAAGGCTGCCACATTAGTCGACAAGCGTTGAAGAATTTGGTAAGGCGTACCAACCAGATCACCAAAAAACCCTCCTTTACATTGAGCTAATACCACGTTTAAATTAATTTCCAGTGCTTGGCCATATTAATGCGTGCTTTGGGTCGCGGGTGGTGAGTGCATGTGCTTCAGCTCAAACCGTAAGTACTTACCCTAGGCTTTATATCCTACATTCCCAAAATGGCTACATCGGATGTTAAAGTTGATGTTATATTGAAAGAATTAAGAAAAAAGCGGGGTTATATAAAATGCCGTCTCACTCAATTTAAAAAATGTGTGAAATCGTTTGAGGGTGTCGAGTTGTCAATTCATAAACAAGCGGAGTTAAAATTACGCGTAGCCGGGTCTCAAAGCTTACTCAATGATTTTAATAGTGTTCAAGCGCAAATAGAGGAGTATAGTGAGGAGTCCGATATCCAGGTCCAGGTAGAGGCACGCGAGGAATTTGAAAAGGAATACTATGAGACCTTATCCATAGCAGAATGTTTAACTGTGCCGGAGGCAGGGTGCATAAGTTCAAATAGAAAGGATAGCGTTAAGTTACCTACTATATCCATACCGAATTTTGACGGTTCATATGAACTTTGGCTAGAGTTTCGCGACACCTTTTTATCTTTAGTGCACAATTGTAGTAGCATATCACACATACAGAAGTTTCATTATTTAAAATCATCATTGAAAGGTAATGCTAGATCAGTAATCGAATCATTAGAATTTACCGCAGATAACTACCAAGTTGCTTGGGAATTATTGACCAATAGATATGATAACACAAAGTTTTTAGTGCACAATCATGTGAAATCAATTTTCACGATTCAACCATTACACAAGGAATCCCCGGCGCAATTACGCAGACTCATAGACACAGTGTTAAGGAATTTACGTGCTCTTAAATTGTTGGGTCAACCCACAGATTATTGGGATACATTAATTATTTATATAATAAATACAAAATTAGATCCTATTTCTGAGCGCGAGTGGGAGCAATATAAACGAGTGACGTTAAACACCGATAACAATTCCAAGTCATCAGTTAAGCTTAACGACTTGTTAGAATTTTTGAAGGGCAGAGCTGATATTTTAGAAACTCTTCTCGCTTCACAAAATAAGCCAAATGCTTTCAAGGATGCTAAGAACCGAGCGAATAACGGATTTACTTCTTCAAAGGTTCAGTGTAATGTAGTATCAGCTAAAAATAAATTACAAATGAAAAACACCCGCTACTATAAATCTTGTATATTATGTAATACATCACACCCACTGTATTCATGCAAAAAGTTTCTCGAAATGAGTTTACAGGGCAGATTAAAATTCGTCAAAGATAATCAGTTATGTATGAATTGTATGCGTTCCGGGCATAATATTGACAGCTGTGTTTTCGGGCCATGTAGAAAATGTGATCAGAAACACAATTCGTTGCTTTGTGATTTAATGAACAATAAAGTAAATAACAATAAACAATCATCTATGCCCGAGACGGACATGCAAACTGGAAACTTTAGTCATGATACTTATTTAGATAATACGCATGTTAAGACATTACAAGCACACTCTACTCATAATAGCACAGGTGATAAAAATGCACATGTTTCACAACCGGTTCTGTTATCAACAGCTATAGTGAAAATTCTCGCTCAGTCGGGTGTGTATCTTCAAGCGCGCGCAATTCTCGACTGTGGCAGTGAACGTTCATTTATTACGCAATCATTAAGTAAAAAATTAAATTCACACATAATACAGTCCACTCATAAGATTCACGGCGTAGGTAACTCGATAACGCAGAGCACGAAATCCTGTGTCATCGACTTACAATCATGTAACAGTAATTACACTGCACGTGTTCATTGTTTAATTTTGCCACAAATAACTTCAACATTACCAATGACCGCTTTGTATTTTAATTTTGATTTTCCTCATAATATTGTTCTTGCAGACCCGTCATTTTATGAAAGTCAGCCAATTGATTTATTGATAGGCGCGGATCTATTCTGGGATTTGATTAAAGATGGCAAAATGCGTCTTAAATCAGGCCCTTTCCTTCAGAATACGCATTTAGGTTGGATAGTGTCGGGAACAATTCATTCCATTACGCACAAACAATTTCGACATTCCAATTGTAATTTTACGCAATCTATTGACGGTAATGAATCTATTGATCAATTATTACGCAAGTTTTGGGAATTAGAGGAATTACCAAATTATTACCAAAATGAAAAGGGCAGTGAAGAAGAGCGTGCTTGTGAGGAGCATTTTATTCACACATTGAAGCGGAATGCAGACGGGCGGTTCATAGTTCGATTCCCCTTTAAGCAGTCCACCAAGCTATTAGGTGATACCCGCGCAAAGGCTGAACGGCGTTTCTTTGCGTTAGAAAAACGATTACAACGTAATCCTAGTTACAAACGTTTGTACAGTGACTTTATACGCGAATATATTGACCTCGGTCATATGAGTCTTGTGCAGGATAATAATTATAGTTCATCGCATTATATATTACCACATCATGGGGTATTTAGAGAACATTCTACGACCACGAAATTACGAGTTGTGTTCGATGCTAGTATGCCTTCCAGTACTGGTATATCATTAAATGATTTACAGATGGTCGGCTCAGCAATACAAGGTGACTTGATAGGAATTTTACTGAGGTTCCGCGAAAACAGATACGTAGCCTCCGCGGACATAGAAAAAATGTACCGACAAATATTAATAGCGGAGGATCAACGCGATTACCAGCTCATATTATGGCGTAATGACCCCAGTGACCCTTTGAGTCTATATCGCTTAAATACAGTAACGTACGGCACTGCTTCTGCTCCATTTCTGAGTTGTAGATGTTTAAAACAATTATCACAAGAATGTCGAATTTCGAATGTTAAGGAAAACATTAACAATAACTTTTATGTAGACGACTTGATTTGTGGTGCCGACAGTATTTTAGAATTAAACGAAATTTGTGAGGGCATTACTGAAGTATTAAAATCCGCTTGTTTTGTTTTGCGTAAATGGATTTTTAATTTTGATCGCGTAAACCATAACGATATTCCAGACATCACAAAAATGTTTACATCGCACAATGAGGTTCAAAATAAAACCTTAGGTATTGGATGGAATAATAAAT
Source organism: Hyles lineata (assembly GCA_030180105.1). NCBI lineage: Eukaryota > Metazoa > Arthropoda > Insecta > Lepidoptera > Sphingidae > Hyles > Hyles lineata. The sequence continues at coordinate 10,231,470 of JARJEE010000005.1, read as the reverse complement.
CCGATGAGTTAAGATTTTATACACAAATTCATAATAACGGCAATAATGTTTTAACAAAACGTATTATTTTATCAAGTGCATCGCAAATTTATGATCCTTTAGGGCTTGTTAGTCCGGCAATCACCATAGCCAAGGCATTGTTACAAAAATGTTGGTTATTAAAGCTTCAATGGGATGAACCAGTTCCGCGTGATATCACTCAAGTATGGCATCGATTTATCAATTGCCTGTCGTCACTTACTAGCCTACGAATACCGCGCTATGCTATGTGTAGCAACCCTGTATGCATAGAACTACACATATTTACCGATGCGTCGCAGATAGCTTATGGCGCTTGCGCTTATCTTCGAACGATTTCTATTAATTCAATAGTCACTACAAATTTATTGTGTGCAAAAGGCAAGGTGGCGCCTGTGAAGCCCACCACTATTCCCAGGTTGGAATTATGCGGGGCTTTGTTAGGTGCAAGGTTATATGCAAAGATAAGTCAATCTTTGCGGTCAAAACTGAATAATGTCGTATTTTGGACAGACTCCACAATCGTATTGGGTTGGTTAGGTATGCCGACTAATTTACTAAAAACATTTGTTCAAAACAGAATTGCGGAAATTCATAGTTTGACACAAGACAAACCGTGGCGTCACATATCCGGGAAGCAAAACCCAGCCGACATAGTGTCGCGCGGACAAAATGTCGATGCGCTTATTGAGTCACAATTATGGTGGAAAGGTCCACAGTTTCTGCAAAACTTAGATATTAATCTATCTTATTCATCTAGTGTAAGTGATATCTGTGGTAGTTTACCTGAATTAAAGTCGACTGTTACTTGCCACGTAGCTAATGAGCCAAGCAATATTGTTTTATTTCCTTTCTTGCGATTTTCTAATTACATGAGAATGAAGCGAGCGATGGCTTTTGTATTACGATTTATATATAATGCGCGCAATAAGATAAACAGAAAAGTGGGCATGTTTTCAGTTGACGAACTCAATCAGTCTGAAATCACATTGGCTAGGTTAAGTCAACAAGAGTCTTACCATAAGTTATACGAATCTTTCATTCAAAACAAAGGGACTGTATGTGATTCGCAGTTCTCAAAATTACATTTATTTGTCGATTCTAACAAACTTATTAGAGTTGGAGGTCGCATTCAATATTGCACTGAATTTGATTTTGAAAAGCGGCATCCTATATTATTAAATAGTAAACATCATTTTACAATTATATTATTTCGATATGTACATTGCCAGACGTTGCATGCTGCACCACAACTCCTTTTGTTTACGTTGCGAGAACGATGGTGGCCTATTGGTGGGAGAAACCTCGCAAGAAAAGTAGTGCACAGTTGCATGAAATGTGCCAAATTGTGTGCTAAGCCCCCCAATCCCATTATGGGAAACCTACCACGCGAGCGACTTTTACCGGGGTTTCCTTTCTTACGCTCTGGCGTGGACTATGCTGGACCATTATACATATTGAACCGAAAGGGTAGAGGTGCCAAATTACAAAAGAGCTACGTATGTTTATTTATATGTTTTTCTTCGCGTGCCGTTCATTTGGAATTGGTTACTGATCTTTCAGCGGATGCTTATCTATTGGCGCTTAAACGATTTATATCACGTCGAGGAAAGCCTATTGAAGTCTATTCCGACAATGGACGGAATTTTATAGGATTAATGAACGAATTTGCACATTTTTTAAATAAATGTCCTGAGTCTATTAAAGATTATGCGATTTCACAAAATATTAAATTCAAAATGATTCCTGCTTTCGCTAGTCATTTTGGGGGTTTGTGGGAAGCTGGGGTTAAGAGCTGCAAATATCACCTGCGACGCGTAGTAGGCAATGCACATTTAACTTTTGAAGAAATGACTACATTATTAACGCAGGTAGAAGCCATCCTCAATTCCCGTCCTTTAACTCAAATGTCAACTGACCCACATGATTTCCTTCCCCTTACTCCAGCACATTTCTTGGTTGGTCGCCCATTAACAGCTCCTGTACTCGCTGACATTCAAACCATTTCCGCCAATCGACTCACAAGATATCAGAGAGTCGAGCAAATTCGTCAGCATTTTTGGACTCGCTGGGCGAAAGAGTATGTATCAGAATTACAAGTAAGAAGCAAATGGCACCATAACAAAGGCGAACTCAAGGAAGGTATGCTGGTATTAATTAAAGATGATAATCTGCCACCATTGCGATGGAGTCTAGGCCGAATTATCAAAACTCATCCAGGCAAGGATGGCGTATCAAGGGTAGCAGATATACGCAAGGCTGAAGGTGTGGTGAGACGAGCATTTTCAAAAATATGTCCGCTTCCGTTACACGATGACTAACGAATGCTGGTTAGCTGCCGGGAGTCTGTGGAAGAATCTTAATCATTGGAACCTGCTACTTCCAAGGCTGGGAGGATGTTGCCGCGCGTGACTACATCACGTAGGGAGCGCGCTGATTGGCCGAACATGACGCCATCTGCGCGCGCGCCAACAAGGACGCTGCTGCAAGATGCGACGCGACCAAGCGGCGCGCTAATTGGTCTTCATGGTGCGGCATTGTGCGCTCACCAATGAGAGTGCGCCGGCGGCGATGGCGGAGAGAATCTTCACTTCTACTGTAGCACTAGCGCACGGCATTTTTTCGATTATATTACATTCATAATGTATGTTATATTTTATGTACGCAAATAAAGTATTGAAGTTGAAAACAAATACATCCAACAGTCACATACATAGTCCTGACCCCACACTATGATCGAGTCTTGTGTCGTGGGTATCATGAACTACGAGAGACTTTGGTCTCACAAACACCCAGACCTGAAACAAATATCTGTGGTTCACACAAATATTTGTTTCAGTGCGGGGATCGAATCCGCGTCGTCGCGTTTCACAGCCGGCGTCTAACTAACTGCGCCACGGAGGCTGTCCAAAACTTGCAAAACTGTATTAATGGTACTGCATAGTAATGCGAATTATTGACTGTTTAGTTCTTAGAGGTAAGGGTTCGTAAAAAAACTTAGTCCTTCATAGATTACACGAGATCATATAAAACCATATCACATCGGCTTTTGAATTACCTACAATCGTAAATCGCAAAATTTCGCTTATATTATATATACATTGTAAAATGTTATTATGCTATTGCTATTGCCACAGCTATTGCTATTTATTTACTGCATACAAGGTGGCGGACGACCTGGTTAAGGTCGTTAACGAAGTCGCTGGGTACATACCGCTTCAAACAGGACGATGTGGAGATCCTTGATGAAGGACTACGACCAGTGGACTTTCTATAGCTAAGAGAGAAAGAGAGATAATGTATGGGCACCGAATGTGCTAAGCTGCTTCTTAAATCCATAGTATAATTAAGAGTGATAAGGTCCACAGTTCACTCCGCTGGCCTAGTGCAGGTAGGCGGACTTTACAAGAAATCCTACGGTAGAAATTAGGTTGAAAGATACTGTATAAATATTATTTGGTATTCATTAGCTTATAGCTGAAGATTTTTTTAGCAGTGAGAATACATTCAGCACTTGAATATAATATTTTGGCAGCGAATATGGCGGGACTTCCAGTTGAGAAGAGGTGCAGGCTAATTCGGCGCGCTACTTTGGCTCAGTTACCGCCGATGAGACCTACTTTCCCGGGATATCTTTTTAAACAAACTCTTTTTAAGACGGATTTTTTAAAAATAATATCCGTTATTGAAAATATTTTCGATTCCAATTTCAGTTCGAAAATAATATTGTGCTGGATTTAAAAACGAACTGAAATTTTAATTAATTTTGTTCGTCGGATGATGACATTGTCGGCATTTACAAAGCGTTTTCATATAAATAAAAAAATATTGCAATTCGTGTTACAATAAATTAATAGGCCACACTTATAGAGGTTGTCACTACCCTATTTTTATAAATAATTATTATCACTACATAGTATAAAACAAAGTCGCTTTCTCTGTCCCTATGTCCCTTTGTATGCTTAAATCTTTAAAACTACGCAACGGATTTTGATGCGGTTTTTTTAAATAGATAGAGTAATTCAAAAGGAATGTTTATAATTTATATGTATAATATGTACATATTATTGTACAGACATCTATTTGTACCCGGGCGAAGCTGGGCCGGGCCGCTAGTTAAATATAAATTGAAATGTTTCAAGACGGTGCTTTAGCGTATAGTTGGTAATTCAGTTGTGGATTCAGTTCCAATTACAATGTTATAGCGTTTTTTCAACAGCAAAGATAACTAAATATTTAATTTTTCTAACGCACGATGTTTTAATTATTTTACAGCGTTCGTGGTAATAGGTCTTGTAAAATACTGTAAGTGGCCCTGTAACGACAGGAAGTTTAAAACGTAAAAACTAAATCGAAACCGCGATAAAACCCGTAAGAAATATTATTATTTCAATGTGTAACATTCGCGTACATCCAAAAAACCATCATAACTATTTTCCTTGAAATTACAACCATCGCAATCATCAATTGTCTTTATTCTGTAGCTATTTAATAACCGTTGCGATCACTAAACTGTTCTAGGAAACCTTTAAAATATCCTTCAAAGTTACTAGATTAACCTCAGGTCTAATAAAATTAATTCGTCCTCGAAATCGCATTGGCCCAGTGTGCTGGATAAAGACCTGGCTTGTATAGATTAGTGTAGCAAGCATGAATATTGATAGAAACGCTCGCCAAAGTCGCGTTTACAATAGGATAATTGTGCTTGGGGCACAATGTTCGAGCTAGGTCATGCCTTTGAATCGTGGAATTAGTGGAAATCTTTGTTTTTTTTTAAATCACGGGTGAGGTACGTGGCCTATAGTGAAATAACTTAGTTATAGATTTGATATAGTCCGCTTAAATCAGATAAAATAAAAATAAATTATACAATATGATATTCTTTATTGCACACAAACAAAAAATTATAAGAACAGTAGAAATTTCACCTTTTATAAAACCAAAATAACAAAACAATGGGCTGGCTCATCATTAACGCGATTTCTGCTAGACAACATTGCGATGAACAAAATGTACCTACTAATTGGTATTAGTGGCGGTGGTTCAGAAATATGATCTAATGAACAAAATAATATAATTATGCTTTTAATTGGCCTATTTGATCTTCAGCGCCCCGAGTTCAGTAGGTATTAATAGGTCGAGCAAATATTTTGGAAGATTTTTGGCTTGAAAAATCCTCAAAATTACTAATCCAGGACTTAAATTTATTTCCGATACGGTGATATTTTCGCCCCCTATTTAATGGAAGGTAATCAGTGAAGTCTAGGTGACACATGTGGACATCTCAGCCTAATCCCTCAGGGTAACAAGCGTGTGCTTAGATTTTTTTATTTTAGTAACTTAAAAGAACTAATAACTTTTTAAAGTTTAATAACATACTTTTACTTTTTAAGTTTAATAACTTAAAAAAATCTATTGCTACTACTAATCGCTACGGAAATTCCATAGATATTCCGTCTTGGCAAGTTTCTAGTGAATTCATAATTGCAGACATAATTGCAGTTTAACTAATTAAAGAATTGCTGTCGGAGCTTTGCTTTGTATTTTTTTTTGTAAGAAGGAAGAGAAAAGAAATGCAGGGTAGCTGTTTAACTTGACAGTAATGTGACTTGGATTCAGTACGAAAGCGTCTCAGGGTGATATTAATTGCATTTTGAATCGGCTCTTTTATTATGTATGACCCAAGTTTTCCTTTTGTGAAAGTAGGAATCTTAAAAAAATATTTAACAATCGTAATTAAAACCACGAGAATAGATTATACTCAAATTGAATAATTACTCCTCGTATTTACACATCTTTGTCATGAAAAATGACGTCTAATTAATTAACTCCACTGGCACCCAAAGTGGATCTTGGCTTCTAAAATGAGAGTTCTCCAGCTATCTTTATTCTCCGCCACCTGTCGCCAATTACTGACTGGAATTTGGCGCTTGTCACCTTCTCAAAATAACACTGATTTTAAGTCTCTCATAATATGTAAGAAGCCGCCTGGGTAGGTACCACCACAAGGCTTTTTCTCTCGCCAAACACCAGTGTAAATGCCATGTTGTGAACGGTTTGAAGGATATTGTATCTAAAATAACTACTGGGCATAATGAGACTGAACATCTTATGTCTCAGGATGGCGAGCTCAGTCAAATTCCAAGCATTGCTTTGTAATTCATGGTGTTTGGTTTTGCTACTAAACATGACCAGTCATATCGTTTATCATCAGGCGAATGGCATGCTCGTATCGCTATATATGGCAATAAAAAAATACAACGTCTATCTAGTTATATCTTTATATACGAAGATAGCCAGAAGCAAAGCGAAAGGTCTATGTTTCGATCACTGCGACTAGTTTTGATTGGCGAGTACCTTTTGTCTGCAAATACAAAGGATCTTCTACAACATCTGGGTTTATATATCGACAGAAGCGCATGCATCCCAATTGATTCTCAAAATCTACTCTAAGACGTAGTCTGAAAGCATCTTACTCCTGTTGAGCTATTGAAAGCGAACGGCATTATACTTGATATTCATACACCGATCTCACATAATAGAAAGTCAACTTCACTCACATAATTCTAAAATCACACTTAAAAAAGTCTTTGTCGACTTTTCGGTCTCACGTGCGGTCTCTCAGGCGGCTCACAAATAATTTCCCTACGGCGGCTATCAATATAGATAAAATCCTGTGGCCTTCAGACTTTTGTCATTTTATAAACGCTGAAAGATTGCCTGCGCATGCCTCTAACATAGGTATCACACAATCAGCTATTATGAAGTTTGGATCGGTTGAAGACGTTGTAATCTTTATTAATATGTAATTTTTCCAGCGTTATAGTATAAAAGCTAAATTTTATATAAGTTTCATAAGCAACTATCAAAAGCAGTTCTCTTGGTAGTCAACATAGTGCATAAATAGCGAACCTATTGTACAAATGCTGATGTCTACTATTGAAGCGACTGAACACTGTCTCCCAAGATATAGGCTTCTGGCATAGTTTCGGAACCATAACCAGTACATATTATAATAAATACTTTAAATCTTTGCCTCAATCTGTGTGTGTGTGTGTGTAATTCATACATATGTTTATGTAATTTAAGTGACAATAAACAATTTTATTTTCACATATTTATTTTAGCTTCTATTAATAGTTATTTTAACATGTCAGATACATTGAAACTGATAACTTCCAAAGCCACCACGAACCAAACTTCATAATTGGTGATCGTATGATGCGTACGTTAGAGGCATGTGCTCATAAACTTTCAGCTTTTATAAAATGACGAAGGACTGGCGGCCACGGGCTCTTGGTATAATTTAACGATATATGAAAAGTTATATAAACATACTTAGGCTGATTAAATTATTAGATATAAATCACGTTTGTACAGCGGGAGCTATAAGACCTGATTAACTTTTACAAAATCTAAGAACGGAGTTCTTGAAAGCCAATATTGATTATTCAAATTTATTTACCTCAATGTTTGTAAATAAGTTACTTTATTTATATGCAAATAACCTTATTGCGTATATTTTAATAGTTAAATACAAGCGTGAATATTGCGCAGGTAAAGCCCCTGTTTAAGCTGTTATATCTGTATAGTTGTATTTTGCATAAGAATGCATACAAATTCTGTAACCATAGTTTATTGTTAGGATAAGAACTATCTCACTCTTCATTTGCAAGTCTATTACAGATGCATACAGTATGCGGAACAGGACAACTTTCTTACATTTTAATCCTACATATGAATTTGACTTGGCGAAGAGGTTACCGCATTGTAGTCGACATTTCTTAAGAATGTTGTTATTACTACCGTATGACATAGTTTTGGTATCCTGTGAGCGTCTAAAGAAATGAAACATTACATTCTCTGGATGACAAAACGACGAAATGTATTAACTTAACAAGTATTTAATGCTACAAAATACTACTGAAGATGAATAAAAAAATATACAATTGTAAAGTGGATTATTCATCTTGGGCACAGCGAACGGTTTTAAGTTTCCATTGTGAGGGAAAAAGAAGCATTGCAAGCTCAACGTTACTCGTAGGTTTATAAAATGTTACAATGAAGACATTATTATAACGTTTGATTTTAAATCTCCGTCCATTTTAACGACAAAGTACTTTTTACGTGAATTATTTACATAGAAACGCTATTTTATTCAAGTAACTATTGTGTGTATTTAGTATTGCTTCGAGTATTATCAAAATGAAACACAAAAGGAAAAATATTCTGTGAGGCCTTAGTCCGTCATGCCGGCTCATTGCGGGTTAGTGAACAAGTATATTTTATCACAGTATGGCTATTTTTAGTCGTTCTTGGGTAAAATGTTTTGAAAATAAATAAGTTCACGCAAAGAAACTTACACATATTTATACGGGCACAAAGCGTGAAGAGCTGATGGCCGTTGGGGCTGAAAAGTTCTGGAGTGAAGGTCACGTAGCTACAAGTAATCACAGTGTTGGACACATGACCAAGGTGGACGGATGACCTAGTTAAGGTCGAAGGAAGTCGCTGGATACAGGCCGCTTTCAACAGGTCGATGTGAAGATCCTTGGAGGAGGCCTACGTTCGGCAGTGCACTACCTGTGGTTGAAGAGTTAAGAGAGAAAGTTACTTACACACAGTCCTGACCTCACACTGAAATATGATTCACAATATCTAAGCACAATTTGTTTTTATAATACAATTGGTCATCCTCAACGTTTGGGTCATGGATGTGTGCTGGCCCATCAAATCGAGAGGGGAACGGGAAGGTCGGGAAGAGAAAAGGGGAATGCGACAATGTGAAAAATATTATGCGTAACACAAAAAAGTTGTTTGGGGAAACGAACCCGCGGCGTCTCTTAGCAGTCGAATCAATAAACTGTGAACAACACTAAACATTATATTCTGAATCAGTAGGTACAATAAATAAACAGATCGTATTGACGGCTGAATTATCCATCGTAAGCCGAACTTATCCCCAAGTCTTCGACTAGTTTGGTATTTGTAGTGTCAAACCCTGAGAATACTTCAGACAATAACTAATATTTGTTCGAGGGATTAAACAGAATGCTTATCTGAGAAATGAACCAGTTCGATCAGATTAAATTTGAGGGAAAAGTCATAAATATAGTCCCCGTATAGTTTATTAAATCATTGTAGGTAATAACTAGGTGTTAAAATTGTTTTCCGTTAAGTAAACAGACAATACGTACGTTACTTACGTTACATACTAATTATGAGCAACTAAATGGTATTTAACACAAATGGTTTGTTTAATTAACTCTGCGCCATAATGCGAAGCCTGTTTCCTGTATTAAAACGTATGTAGCTGATTATAGCATAATAATATTGGTACTGAAATAAACGTTACAATTTCGTATGTAATCTATCAATATGTACCTACGGAAACCAATCATATATCATGTCCAAAAATGCAATATTTTACCTACGTACATCAAGTATTTCCGTAGTTATTCAAGTTATGTTGGTATTTTCACTTATAATACCACAAGAGCTTCAAAATTATCGGGTATTTCCCGATAGGTTCGTTGCAAACAAATGAAGGAGTCAAGTTTTTCAGGTTAAAAAATCACGAGCGCGAAGCGCGAGTGATTTTTCCTGAAAAACTTGACGACTTTATTTGTTTGCAGGGAACCTTGAGGGAAATGCCAGATAATTTTGAAGCTCGTGTGGTATTCGGGGGATTATTTTTATCGTCCCAAATGTCGGCCAATAGAATTGCACCATGAGACGAAATGTACAGTTAACAAATAAGAATTTCATGTGGACAGAGAACAAACTCCAAATCGACTCATTTTCATGCAAAATCTCCAATTTTCACAATTGAATTCAACCTGTCAGTTTGACGTGTGGTTAATTTGACTGGATCATGTTTTGTTTTTTATATAATATAGCAACTACCAGAGAAAATTTTCAAAAAATTATCAGTATAATACCATGTAGGTTGTACCACGTGACGTCGAATGGTGCAATTCTATTGGTCGATATTTGGGTCGGAAAAATAATCATGTTTATTTATTACATTATCTTTTAATACTGACATGTACGAAGTGCGAATACAGATGGCCGCGAGAGGGCGCTGTGCTCCGCTCGGCAGACCGTCGTGCGTCCGCCATTTGCAACGCTGCAGCACCGTCTTCGGATGCTTGTTGTCTCAACTAAGTATGATTTAGATGCAAACTTCTCGGCTCCTTTCCTGAAATAACACAAACTTTGGTGTGAAAACTGTCCCGCATAGAGCGAATGTCTTCGCTGATTTGTGGTAACGATGCGATTACTAGACATTTTTGATAGTTGAAGTCATAAAGTGTTTCCTATTTGAATTATCGCATAGGTACTAATATTTTTAAAATTTTAAAGTTCAATATTTATAGATTCTAAAAGCAGTTATGTTATTAATGCAATACTTTCAGGCATACCATTACTTAATTATGATATATAACAGAATTATAATTTGGTAATTTAAAATATGTACATACCGCGTGAACAGTTATAATTATTTTGTAATTACTTTTACTTTAACTTTATTTCGGAAAGTTATTATTATAATTACTTCCTCGAATAATAATCATGTCAGTTTTAAATTAATGTTTCGTATATATAATATTGCATGTGTGACCAGAGACTCAAAAATTGTTGGTAGGAATAAGATAGTATTGTCCAAAATCTAACAAAGAATTTTGTAATTCCATTCAAAATTAAAAAGTTATAAACGTTTAAAATCTTGTGTGGGAGTAAAAGAAAAGAGATGCAAAACAACAATGATTATGCATTACAGTATGCGCGTGTGAAAGAGACGGTAAGACGTCCCCACAACGCTCCCACTCCTTCTGTTAAAACACACTTCTAATCAGAAACATCTAAACACCTTGCAACTTCGGTAACATAATCTCGTACGACGTTCGCGGTGTGAACCCTAGCGTTGTCGTGCATCACGTGAGGCTCAATATACTTTTCGATGTACGGATGACTGTTTAGTGTCGGTAGACGTGGCCCAGACACGGAGACAAGAAAATTTTTAGTTTTCAAAGGTGAAATGTACTCCAACTCTAAACACACATTTGTCTCAAATAGTGAATAATTTCATTTTAGGATAAACAGATTCATTTCTAATTTTGAATGTTGAATTTTCGTTTACCACTGTAATGGAAAACTGCCACCTATACAATCGTGTGACTTTACCATGACAATGGAAACTCTTTTGTGTTAAATTAGCACAAAAACCATGAAAACCGAAGTGTTTCGATTATTCTGATGAGAAAAGATGAGAGAGATATTAATATTGTCTCATATTATAAGCTACTTTATAGTTTTATACTGGATTAATGGAAATGTTTTATCTTAATGGTATTTATGTTTGGACGCTAAATGAAAAAAAATGTAGATCATAGTCAAATACCCTATTGTTATTTGTATGGATAGCGCCACTATGCAAGACCCAAGGCCGGGATAATTCTGTCGACTGTACAATCCATATGGAGTCTCTGTCTCTACTTACCATCAGGGGCAATTTTTCACTTTATCGAGCCAATATAAAAAGAAAATCCAAGCACATTGTATCCTGCCGGAGTTTTCTGCACTTAGCACGTTAACTGTCCGGTGTGCAAATGTGCATAAAAGGAATTACGGAAGAAAATGGAGGACATTATTGAACGAACGACCGTTGGACAGATGCTTCGGTGCAAAAGTTACGGGGGTACTTGAATTGTTAGTTTGTTACATTACTTTATTTGTTTAAAAGCCAGTAAACTAAATTAGAATTGGACTCGGAAGGCTATATTTATAACATTTTTCAACCAATAGCAGGCTTAGAAAAGTTGTTACTTGCATGTACCACTATTATGTTGTGCTATGTGAGATCTGATGGCTGATGGGACGAAAAGGTTCTGAGTGAAGGAGGCCACCCAAAAAGCAGACATGTAATTTAATGTTGTCGGCCTATCAAATCGAGAGGGCAGCGGGAATGAAAAAGAATGGGAAGAGGGCCTTGTATTGGGAATATCACTCACCAAACGAAACGCGACAGCTCATCTGTCGCTTCACGTCGATCTCCTGTGAGGCAGTGATACCGTCTCGGACGAGCTTGCCTATGCATACTAAGTTATGACTCATGACTGACAATAGTGTTGTTCTACCATTTAAAAAAATAACACAAAATTATTAATAAATCAACGTCACATAATTTACTATTTAATAACGTTCAAACTACACGCTTAAACGTAGTTTCATTTAAACAAGTGAGCCAGTTAGCTCGGCAGCAAAGAGTCAAAAAAATAGTAAAAGAAGGTTTTAAGATTCCAATAAGTCTCCAATTGAAGTCTTACTTCGCTCACTTGCGCCGGTAGTTAAACGCTATATTTTAAAGAATAATTAACGAACTATGTTTAAAAATTATAAACTTTATTGAATATAAATTATATTTTTTTATTTATATATATGGCAAGACGACCGAGAAAGGCTTTATCTAGGTACATAAGAGACACCTAATTCTAGAACACCTTATTATTTAAGGAGTTGGTGTTTTGTTTCTATATTGTTCTATAATAAAGAAAAATAAAAATATACGTATGTGAGTTGGCGCTTATATTCCTGAAAGGGTAGGAAAACGAACAACCAAAGCCAGCAACGATTCGCTTTCGCATATTTCCATTCCATATAAATAATCATCTAACTGGGTTAACGTCCAAATAATACTCTGTTTACAGGCAGATGTAAAATCACAAGTCAATTTATTATTCTGTAACATACGTACAACAAACGCGTGCACTGACCTCAGGTAAGCCTGGGAAGAAGGCGGCCTGAAGATTAAGGTAACAAAGAGCGTGGCACATACAAACATAGTCCCCATTATGCAGTGCGAAGCCTTGTAGCCACGGGCAAAGTCATTCCCAAAAATGTGTCAACTTTTAATACGATATAATATTCAGTAACAAAGGCGAAACTTGGGGTATGTTATATGTATCTACATAGTTATCTGCCGCTATACAAGAATGACATTTTTTCGGCGCAGATTTAAGTATGACGGGAATACGTTTCCGCCTTAGTTTTGAATTTGCTTTATATTTTGCTAGAATACCGTCATGCTCGGAAATATGTGGGTTTTATTCTGAAGTTTTGCTTTGCACGAGAAACATTATAAAACTGAAGAGGTTGTTTGTTTGAAATCGTTTATGTCTAGGACTAGTAGTAGGATTAAAAAAATAAAAATTAAATTTTATGTCATACCTCTATTATTGTGGGAAGTTTTAATCTTTAAATATCACGCTGTATGGCCGCCGAGTATAAATAAAACGATAGTCGGTATATCCATCCACATACGACCAAAGCCGAACCTAATCGCTTGTACTACATAGAATAGATCTTCGATCATTTTCAAAGTAAATAAATAAATACATCAAATAGACACATACATAGTCCTAACCCACACTGAGATCGAGTCTTGTGTCGTGAGTACCAGAAAATACGAAAGAATTATCGGTCTCCTAAATAACCAGGCCCAAAAAAAATACCTGTGGTGATCAAACAAATACTTGTATCGGTGCAGGTATCGAACCCGCAGCCTCTCGTTTCTCAGTCCGCGTCTATTCAACTGCTGCATGGATTCAAAGTATTGTTATTCAAAGCAGCACTAGTATTTGGCGGGATATAAATTTAAACATATTAAAATATTTGTCGCTTGTTTACGTTGTGTCTTTCAAGAGCAGCTATTAATCATAACAGATTAATGGACACGAGCTCGTACTCAGTTTGGGAACCTTATGAAAATATTTTATTCATTCTTGACATCGCTTAACAGAAATTAAATGTAGACTGATGCACATTTTCATTAATGAAGTATTAAGTAAACAAAATATAATTTAGTGTGGTAATTGGATATTAGCAATTTAAAGGTAAAGGATGCTTCAATTTCAATTTAGATAACTTTAGTGGCTCAGGTCGGTAATTTTCATTTTTTTTCAATGAATGGCGGTCTCGCCATGCCATTCGCCTGATGGTAAGCGATACGACCGGTTATAGACAATAGCAAAACCAAACAAGCCATTGATTGCAAAGCAATGCTTGACATTCCACTGCGCTCGCCATCCTGAGACATAAGATGTTAAGTTTCAATATGGCCTGTAGTTACCTGGCTACAATGTTCTTCAAACCGGAACACAACAGTGCATTTTTACACTGATGCTTGGCGGAAGAAATAGACATTGTAGATTGCAGTGGTACCTACCCGAGCGGTCTCTCACATATGAGGTACTTACCACCAGTATTCATTTGTTTAATTTCTATTATTTCAGTTGTTTGTGATAAGTGACACATACCTATCTCATTTCAGTATATATCTCTTTTATTATTATATGGTTGGAAGTTGGAACAAAAGTGCTCTAAAACATTATAAACAATAACATGTTTACAGTCAGAACAACTTCACTTCATGATTTTAGCTTTACGTACATCTAAGATTTCCATTTGCTATTATGGCGTATTATATTTTTAGTGCCTAACAGAAAATTAGTTCTCTTCAGTTTATTACGCAGAAACATTTGTGTTCAGTTGATTGTTGACCTCCTTTTTTATAGTTAAAGCGTCTCGTTGAGTAATGGCCAGACTAATGGAGCCGGGGTAAAGAGATATAATTATGTAGATTGTAGGTACGTTTATATATCCTAATTTCATGCATGGCCATACATGCAAAAACACATTTCAGCTAAAGCATAAAGCTTTCGACGCAAACATTGTCCACCCATGAAAAACGTGAATTTATGAAAGAACTAAATTTAAATTGTTAGACTGTGTCGCGCAAAATATTTAGATAAAGCGTTTGGTGCCAGAATTGACTGAATTGAAAAAAATAGATTGGTCCAAAAATGCCTGTTCAACTGAGCTAAAATTCACTCTCGCAGGTAAAAATAGTCCGATAAAATACGCCAATATTGGTTTTGGTTTCTTTTGATTCATTGTTATGGTGGTGTGAAAATGTTTGAGTATCATGCGACTTTTAGCTATCGAGTTAATGGTTTTGTGGTAAGCTATATAAGAATAAAACGTTATGTTTCGCGTTCAATTTTCAAGTGATGCCATATACTTTAAGATTTAAGCTTCTATCGTAGAACATAATGTGCCCAGAATTAAATTATAGAATGTTTTGTCTTTTTCTACTATCTATGTATTAGGTAGTGAATGTTTGGGATGGTAAAATCGTTCGAAGGTCACATGGTTTGGCGGTAACACCGACGGTACGTAAGCTAGCTCTTGGCTCCTATCCTAGATACATTTGGAATAGTTTAAGTGGATGCAAGCCTGCAGACACGTATTTTTCTTACTAAATTGAGTATATATGATAAATTCACGTTAATGTTTAATCTTCCTGTGTTTCTGCCTGGCGATATCCCGTCAGATGCTTGACTTTGTTTTTATCTGAACGTTCTTCTCTTTGTCTCTTCTTCCACGTTTCAGGTTCGTGATTATTGACTTGATTATTTCTCATATCGTCGCTTATATTACAACAGCGCGAATATGCATTTTCTTAACTTTACAGGAGAAGTAAAAAACTTAATTATTAATAATTGAAAATAAATAAAAAGCAGATAGATATTCTACAAATTTTGAATTCTAGCTCGTGATTGGCAAGTATCGAACGCGATTGGTGCAAAAAAATTACGCAGGATTTTTTTTTTCTATCCAATTACATCAGTAAGTCAATAACGGAAAAAAATGCACATTCGCGGTGTTGTAATATAAGCGACGATATCCTACTCTTTTCACAATATTCAGCCTTTCTTATTGGGCAATCTTCGGACCTTAACCCCACGATGGTGTGATTAAGGAATATATATATACATACGCATGTGAACATTTTATCTAACGATATTAATTTTGTTACTTATTCTATTTATCTTATTTATTTCATTTTTAAAACTTTATTCAAATTATGCATATGTTGATTTATTACCTGCAGCATTCTCTTTTTATTCTGTTAAATAAATTAGTTCCACTGTGTGTTGGTTTTAATTCGTATAAACACCAGGTAATAAATCTAAGTGATCTCAGGCATGTTATCAGCGACGCATCACTTACAATAAAATATACCATAAAAAGCGTATATAGTTTGGTTTATTTCGTATATTAAAAGCCAACGTAGATTCAGCCGATACCTATAAAACGCAGGCATGCGACAAGCACCGGTTCACTGGCTGCAAAACGCTATTGTGATTGCTATGACTTTGACTAGATTTCACTGAAACTGACGTCCTCGGTCCAATCACTGGATGGAACAAACACCCACAGATATTGGCGTCTATCACACGTTACCTAATAAAGCTTTTATTGGTCTAGAATTATACGAGCGAAAACATTGATTTAGATTTATTTACAATCGTACGTGGCTTTTGTCAGACAATTGTTATTTATTGTTCGTAAGAAAGTGATCCCAAATAGTTTCATCGTTTTATATGTTGTATACATGACTATGCTATCTAAGGATGTAAAGATCTCGCTTCAATGCCTAAGCTGAATAATATATTATGTGTGTGTATATAAGATACGATAAAGTTCCGAAAAGTTGAAAGCAGTTGGAACAAACAAAATGAAACGAATTTATATCAAATAGGTACACAGTCGACCAAAACATACGAGTACTCAACGCACATTTGTCATTGGCAGAAATGTCGACATAAGCATGGTTGCTATTTAAAAAATAATAGCTTAACTGAAGCATCTAATTGTGAGGCAAAAATTTTGGTAACACTAATCCCGTTCATAAACTTTAGTCTGATGCCATTCGATACTTGGTATGGGCTAGCTTCAAAAAAGCCTGGCATATTAATATTTCAAACTGAAAAAAAAATATCATCCAACCTGATGAACCTGAATGATGTGAAATTGAATATTAATTTACATAATAACATCAATTTACGTATCGCAGTCCAGTTCAAATGTACATCGTTAAAATGTGTACATATATTGATACAACATTTTTGATTGTTTATTCTGTAACAAGAAATATCCCGAAGGCGTCCGCCATTTCGGTTTATTATTCTCTTATAGATATGTGCCCCAACGTTGCAATAAAATACAACTGTGTTTTATAACATAGCGCCGTAGTAAACTATCAAATTAATCTATTCGAGACGCGGTTGTATGAGAGCTGCCATAGAGACCGAAACAAACACACAGGCATCGATATAGAATGAAATTATAATCCCAATATTACTCGCTCTAATTTTGTTATTCCAGAAAACTGGAACAATCCTGCTTACCAAGCCGACCTTAATAACTTATTAACATAATATAAAAACTCTTTATAAACACAGCTATAACGGACACAACCAATATCTAAAAGCTTATCTCATTTTACAGAAAAATCTGAATGTGTAACAAGGTTGCGTAGGGCTACCAAATTCGTAATTGCGAACAATCATTTTGTTTAGAATGAATAATTCCAATTCGAGCACAGATTGCGCTGTATACAAACTAATCTCGATTAGTGTTGAACGTCATATTCAACGTTTGTTTAAAATAAATTCCATTGGAAATGTAGTAAAGTGATATTGATTTCGACAGCGTTCGCCGCACATTGAAGCGTCTATTTTGATCGCCATTTACGTTGTTGCACTCAGGTTCTTACCGCGCACTCGGCGGCACTGAATCTCACAAGCAAAATTAAATCTACCCGCACCATATTGGTGCACGCTTTATTTATTTTTACGACGAAACGCTATAAGGCCCGTTAATGGAATATTTGATGGTACCGTGTTGAAATTAAAATTTCAATTTACTACATTTGAAACCATTGCTTTTCTATCTGTATCAGTCCATATTAGTCCCACTACAGGGTGATGGTGCCGTGTTGAAACTTAAAATTTCAATTTACTACATTTGAAACCATTTCTTTCTATATCAGCCCATATACGTCCCACTACAGGGCACGGGTCTACTCGACAATCGAGAATTCGACTGAGAGTGGTTAGGCCATATAGTCCATTTTGCTTCAGCACATCATTAATAAAAAGGAATAACTTTACGTATTTTTTCAATAATCTACTTTAGTGTGTGTTATTAACGTTCATTTTACATGTACAAACAGCCCCGTTCGTCCAAGGGTCGAACCTAAAACCTTGGGCGCGCAAAGCCAATTACTTAGTAAAGACCAATATTTTAACTTAGCAGGTGCGCCAATCGGCCGTCAAAATTGAGTTACCTAGACCGGTTGTTGAGTATAGATTTCACGTTTTCTTAATCATTGAATTTGGCGAATTTCAGAGAGCCAGAAGGTTTTCCTATTGAAATGAAATACGAAGTGGAGCGCTTAGATGTGCTACTTTAAGGAGCAGTTTACTATCGGAAAGAAAGATCATTAAAGACCGTCAAGCTTATCTGGTTTTCTCTGTCAGTACTAACGCTTTTCCGTTCGGTACTTGTTTCTATATCGGAAACGATGTACAAGTTTCGTTTAAAATTTTTGTACAAGCGGACAGCTCATTTGAAATAGTTGAGCGAGTCAGTTGTTAGCCGTTACCCTCTTCTGAACTATTTTTTCTGTACCTATATACTCTGGATTTTTTTGTTACGTTGGTAAAATTTAAATTATTTCAATTTAAATTCTTTCTAATTCTTATTTCGGTCATTATTTAAATAAATATCATCATCATCATCATCACATACATAGTCCTGAGCCCACAATTAGATCGAGTATCGTGTCGTGGGTATCAGGAACTCCGAGAGACTCTTCGGTCTCACAAACACCCAGACCCGAAAGACATATTTGTGGGATGCACAAACATTTATCTCGGTGCGGGGATCGAACCCGTGGCCATGGGCATGGAGGCTGTCAATTTATTTACATAATACTTTCAAGCTGTTACATTATAAATCATTAAAACAAAATACAAATCGATTCATCGACATTAAAGACAAAATAATGTACACTATAGCATAATAATATCCATCTTTTATAAATATCATGTGGTTATACCGTTGCATGAAAATTTTATATTTTTGTGTTGTAGGAATTGCAAACGGGATGCTTCGTGCGGTTTCAATTCATATTCACTACCAGCTTCACCAAGCTGTGTATTAACTAATATACTTGGCATTTTAGTGTTTCTTCTTGTTATTTTCTTCAGTTTCTATTCACGACTGGGCAAAGGCTCTTTTGGTGAGGTGTCCTACGATGGTAGGTCAGTGCGATTTTTTAGGAATAACATTTGTTAACGCTTTGGCCAGTTAATTACTGCAATTCTATAGTATTGTTGGCGTGGCGTAAGAATCCTTAGCTCATATTATCTGTAACACCCCATTGGAAGTTGTTTCACAAGAAATAAAATAATTAACCTCAAAATATACAGAGTCCTGACTCCACACTAAGATCGAGCCTTGTGTCGTGGATATCAGGAATTACGACAGACTTTTAGGTTTTAGACATACAGCCAGACCCGAAACAAATGCCTGTGGATCACACAAATATTTGTCTCGGTGCGGATATCGAACCCGCGGCCGCTCGTTTCGCAGTCGGCGTCTATCAAACTTGTTCATGGAGGCTGTCATTAAAAGTATTGTTATTCAAAGTATATTCATGTAGAAATCGTTGCAATCTAGCGGTAATCACGTTGTATCTAAATCATATTACCTTGTCACGTAATTCATTGGTTTAACTTATGACCTTCTAAGTTTCATCTATATTCTGTTTTTAAATTGAATGGTATAATGATTTTCGTAATAAAATTACATAGACCTAATATTTTATAGTCTGTATAATACCTCTATAAATACAAATTTAATCAAAAATATCCGAAATAAGATCCATAAATTCCGTAAGTATTGTTCCTGGTAACGAATTTGTGTTATTTTGCAGTTCATTTAATTACGATGAAAGATTATACAAAATAAGGCTACAATAAAACGGCTATTAAAATGCCTGAATTCCAGCAAACAACCCAGCTGAAGTTAATTTTATTAGGCGCGTGTAAACCTGCTATGTATCCAACTATAGCAACTCGAGGATGCACCATATAGTATTTATTAAAATGATGGATTATTTTGACCAAAATTTGGATGAATCAATACTCTGTAAATGTGTAAACACATTGATCAATTTCTTCGGATATACATATAAAAGCTAGATAATATTTTGAGTGTGAGTAGAATACACAGATATTCGCGTCACGAACTCTCTCGATAACTGCTTACGTATACTTTGTGATATTTAGGACGTGCGCGATTTGTCCATAAATTTTCAATGATTTATCACATCTCCATGTTGATACTTTATTTTATGTAGCTAATAACCTTAGCTAATAACTCACAAAGAACATTGAGACATCCATAAATATTGTTAGTTGCTATAGTTCTGTATTTTTTTAAATAATTGAAGTTCGAAATGAATGGAAATTAATTAGCCTTTTACATTCAGATAAAGCTTTACTTTGTTTCGTGAAATTAATTTATTTCAACCTGTTTGAACATGAGGTTACATATTGTGAGTTTTTAATATGATAACCTTTTCATTTTGGTAATTTTGTTAATGCATAATAAATGTGCAGATGTATGCTTATTGGTGGTTTTTAAAAATATATTGAAGTAACAATTAACTAAAAATACTGCAATAAATTTCGATTACACATATAACATAAAACCCTCAATATTTTGAGGGTTTTATGTTGGCTCAATTATAAGACGATAATCCGTATTACTTATACGCAATTGTGTGAGTAATTTATTTGAAATACAATGAACCTAATAGGAAGTAAAAATAAAACAGTACTGGGTTTTATATCCGGGTATCCAACAATAAAAATGCACATACAGTGCTGCATCTTGCTGCCAGAAACAGTAATAGGTTCTTAGAAACAACAAATCCCGGGCTTAGTCCCGATCGGGCTATTCGTCTGGTTGTTTGTAGTGTGTTATAACTTATTGTATGCCTCGAGAACACAGCTATTTATCTACATTAGCAGAGTTTTGTTAGGGATTAAGAATGTATTCGCCGCTCATACAAGCTTCAGGCTTAGCTTACGATTAAGTCATTTAAATCTTAACATCTATAAACGTCTCGGAGGCGCAGTTGTACTGCGGTATGATTGCAAAGCTGAGGTCTCAAGGTCGAATCCGTGGAGAGGTAAAGTAATATTGGATTTTTCAATTCATTATCAGCCCGGAGTTAGGAATTTGGGCCCGGTAAGCTCTCCCCCTATCACATCGTGATTCGTAGGACGGAAAAGGGCAAAGCGAAACGTGCGTGTCCCGGTCGCACCTATGCCTATCCCTTCTGGGAAAAGGCGTGAGTTTACGTACTTATATATTATATAGAAATATTCTACATAGATATATAGATACAACCTTAATATTTGGGATGACACACATCCAAAACCTTCATTTATAACTCTTATTGACTCAAATCGGCATATACTTTTTTTTGGTATTTATTGGATGCCGACACAGAACAGATGAATATAGTGATATTATACACATATTGAATACATTTTTCAATAAGGCAAAAAACTTCAAGCTATCAGCTATTACAAATAATTACTATCTCGACCCGCAAAATAAAGTATTTTACGCAATCGGCACCGAATCATGTATAATTCAATATTTCACCTAAAAGCTGTTTTGTATAATAGTTAAGAGTCGAACACCAGATATTTCAATGAGATTTATTATATAATGATAGCTTCAGTTAAAAATTAGAATAGAGTTTTTTCTAATTTCAAAAATTATTAACCAGTTACCCTCAAAGAAAAATAAGTGGGCGGTATTGGCATATAACGCATAAGCAATTTTGTTATTCCCGAACTCTCCGAGATGATTCTGAATAACAATTTCTTGTTAAGCAATTATTACGATCTTGTTACGATGTACAGAGAATACGAGAGGGTCATTAGCCATGTCTCTTGTTTATGTAGTTTACTAGGTACGATACAAAGCCGTATCAGGGGGATTACTCTATACTTCGACACGAAGTTCGAATTTTCGGACGTTGTATGTCACACACAAGTTTTCCACTTATAAAAATCAACACTTTTCTCTATGAATCCTGTCATATACTTCGAACTTCGTCTAAGACGACGTACGGTACAAATTCTAACAGTTTGTAAAGTATTTAGGCATATTCGTACAGTTTGACGTGCGATTTTTGAACATACGTCGTCTTGTCGGACTACAGATTAACCCACCTAGGTTGCAAATATTGCAAATATTTATTTCTTTATATAAACACTCCCAGTCTAATTACTATATTCTAATAATAATAATAATAAGCCCCTTACAAATCTAACTTCACGTCCGGCACGACCACCTGATGCCACGTGAGGGGCGGACATTGGCAGCTTCCAGCTATATACCCACCAATGACCAACGGAGCTCTAGTATTAAATAAAATTCATGCGATGCGTCTAAGAAACAGGACATTACCCCAGGCGGGTACCAGAGTAGAACACGATGGAGAACCCCGCCCCGGGCCTTCCAGCTCGGGCTGCCCTACGTATTCTGGGGAGGGCACCGGATCGCATCGAACTGCCCAGTCACGGACTGTTGCAGTTCCACACGACGAGTCTCTGTTATGCTCGTCACCATCCTCTCTATTTTCATCAGTCCCTTCATCACCACCATCTTTCCTTACCACTTATTCATCTCATTCATCACCCTCTTCATCATTTCATTCCAACCATGATGTTGTGCAGGAGGCTAATCTAGCCGAAGTTACTGCACCCGCCATGGGAGGCCGGCGCACACGTAAAACATGGACGAAGGAAATGAATATTTTCATCATGCGCCACTATTTCATCCTCACTAATCTAGAAACTAATACAAGACAGTACCTTACACCTCTGCATACACGATTCACTGAACAGTTCCCCCATATGAAAGTTGGTAAGCAGCGAGTTGGAGATCAGCGACGAGCTATAGTTCATCGTAATTTCCTTACCCAAAATGAAATAGATACTATTAAAGCAGAAGTCAGAAACCTACTCCAAAACCAACCACCTTCCGATGTTACAAATATAGATCAAAGCCAGTCTCGAAGAATGAGATGGACTGTTGAACTAAATGAGGCTATAATGAGAAGTTATTACAAACTAACCAAACTAGAAACCGATCTCACATCCTACAGACCTCAGTTACATCAGGACATTATTTCTAAATACCCTGCACTTGCTCATCTTAGTGCTCAAAGAATATCCGACCAACGACGATCTATTGTCAATAATAAACTTTTATCCTCTGAACAATTGAAAAGAATTCTTGTAGAAGTTAGGAATGAGATAGGTAATGAAGACATAGATTATATTGAAAATACAACTCAACCAGTAATTGAGAACGCCATAGCAACTGTTTCTGATCCGATACCAATCATAACTGCCCAGCCAAACTCACTTTTAAGACCAAATATAACAAATGATATACGAGAACTTACTTCAGATTTACAACAACAGTTAGAGGCTATGTTTTTAGATACGGTTAATAAATTCCAAGACACGTCACCTGTATCCCGACCTAGCTTACCAAAACTGAAACCCTCGAAGAAATTAGCTACCATTATATCTCATCTCAATTCCAATATTCTACCTAGGCTATTATAATCTTCTGAAACTGACTTTAAAACCACGCAGACGATCATTTACTGTGGAGCCTATACAGCTGCAAAATTTAATGGTGCTAGAATCCCAGACAAGAACTCATTCCTTACAAAGAAAAATAAAATACCCTGGTGGCAAAAACGCCTCGAGGAAAGAATAAATAACCTTCGAATAAATATAGGTAGACTGACCGAATACGCTAGAGGAGTTAGATCAAAAACTTTAGAAAAACATATTCTTAAATTAAAACAACAGTATAAAATTCACTCACAACACGAAGCACAAAACACGGATATTACACACTACCTAGACACTCTGAAGCAAAAACTGAATACTCTTGCTAGTAGGCTTAGAAGGTATAAAGAGACAACTTTGAGAAAGACACAAAATAAGCAGTTCTACACTAACGAAAAACTCTTTTATAGAAAACTCACACAAAATTGTAACTCAATACTAGACACCACATCGCTACCTACCCCTGAGGCATTGCACACATTCTGGTCTAATATCTGGTCTTACCCTGTGGAGCATAACAATAACCAATGGATTGAGGAAGATAAACAGCATTTGAGAAATACACCAGAAATGGAATTTGACCAGATCGAGATAGATCTCTTGAAATCAGTTATATCTTAAACACACAACTGGAAAGCTACTGGTTCCGACAACATCCACAACTTCTGGTACAAAAAGTTTACTTGTACACACACATTATTACTTAAACATATAAACTCATTCATCAAATCTCCTCAGACAATGCCGCATTACATCACCCAAGGAATTACATACATGATACCAAAAGATTTAAATGACACCGCGAATCCTGCTAAATACAGACCTATTACCTGCCTTCAAAACATATACAAAATTATCACTTCATGTTTAAACGAGTCCATATACCATTACACACATACATACCACATTCTTGCAGAGGAACAGAAAGGATGTCGTAAGAATAGCCAAGGGTGTAAAGAACAACTAATAATAGATGCCTTAGTCTCTAACCAAGCGCTTAGTCAGAAAAGGAATATTCATACCATGTACATTGATTATAAAAAAGCTTTCGATTCTGTACCTTGGTTAATATATATACTTAAACACTACAAGATCCACCCCACAATCATATTTTTTCTAGAAAATACAATGTCAAACTGGAATACAAAATTAAAAATATGCAATCACAACAAAACTACCGAAACAGAGTTGATTCCGATCAAAAGAGGTATTTTCCAAGGGGATGCCCTGAGTCCCTTGTGGTTTTGTTTAGCACTCAACCCCCTTTCAAACATGCTTAATAGAAATAATATTGGTTTTAACATTAGACATAATACACAGCAAACTACACTCTCTCATCTCATGTACATGGATGATATTAAACTCTTTGGAAGCACATTAAACGATATACACACACTTGCCGACATTACTCTTACTTTTTCACAAGACATACACATGGAGTTTGGTATAAATAAATGTAAAATACAGTCAGTTCAAGCAGGAATAGTAGTTTCGACTCCATACGAATTAGGAAACCATGAAATAATTGATGCCGTAGATCCAACCGAAGGATATAAATATTTAGGATACTATCAGTCGCGACACATACACCATAAAGCTATAAAAACCACCCTACGACAGAGTTTTAAAAAAAGATTACATAAAATACTACACACTCACTTGAATGCACGTAACACCACCAAAGCCATCAACACATATGCAGTACCCATACTTACGTATTCATTTGGAATTATACGCTGGACACAAACAGACTTAAAAAACTTACAAAGAATCATTAATACCACAATGACTAAACATAGAAAGCACCATCCACGAGCGTGCATTCAAAGATTAACCTTGCCTAAGCACGAGGGTGGTCGAGGCCTCATAGATATAACAAATCTACACAACAAACAGATTTCCGCACTCAGAACATTTTTTCACACTCAGTCACAACATTCCATACTACACAAAGCTGTGTCTCAAGCAGACACATATACACCACTGAAACTCACAGACCATACTAAACAGATGAAAATAATCACCAACCATGAACAAATCGACATTTGGACCAAAAAATCCCTCCATGGCCGTCACCGTCTCGATTTGATCAACCCTAATGTTGACAAAGTAGCGTCAAACGCGTGGTTAAAAAGAGGCGAGCTGTTTCCAGAAACAGAGGGATTCATGTTGGCGATCCAAGACCAAGTCATAGATACCAAAAATTACAGGAAATACATAATTCGTGATAGCACTCTCAACAGTGACCATTGCCGGCACTGCCATAAACAACCAGAAACAATACAACACATCACTGGAGCATGTTCATTCATTACACAGACAGATTATAAACACAGACACGATCAGGTAGCGGCAATAATACACCAGACACTCGCACACAAACACAAACTCATCACAGATAAAACATCATATTATAAATACACACCCCAAATAATTCTAGAATCTTCTGACTACAAACTATACTGGGACAGAACAATACTGACTGACAAAACGATTCACCACAACAGACCTGACATTACACTGCACGACAAACAAAATAAAACAGTATATCTCATAGACATCGCCATTCCTAACACACACAACCTTGCTTCCACACACACTACAAAATTAACTAAATACACAGATTTAAGCATTGAACTAAAAACTCAGTGGAGAGTTCAGTCGGTGAAGACTATACCCATCATCATATCCAGCACAGGAGTCATCCCCAAAACACTGCACACAAGCCTAAAAATGCTAAACTTACACCCACTTACCTACGTACTCTTACAGAAGGCTGTCATACTTAACACATGCAGAATTGTCCGGAAGTTCCTCTCTATAGACTAAAAAGGAACTGCCCCATACCAAAAAACCAACGTACTTTGGCCAAAAGCTCGGTACTTTGGTGCAATCCCCAAATTTTGGGAGAATAATGTAAAAACATTGTAAATAAATAATAATAATAATAATAAGTTTATTGTATGTTTCAACAAAAGGTATGAGTATATGATGAACAGAAAGTTTAATTAAGTTTTCGGAAATGAAATATTTTATTTGTTGGATTGGTGTTTGGTATACGTTATTTTTAAAGAGATTAAATCAAATTTCTTTAATACTTTTTATCAAGTGCGTGGTTGCCTGTTGGTAAACGGACCAGACGCGGCTACCCACATGTTCACGGCGGTCGCGGGTTAAAATCCCAGGGCTAAGCTTTCGAAGTCTCGCGAGTAATGACATTACATGATGATAGCTTCAGTAAAGAATAATAAGAGTAAAGAGTTTTTTTAATTTCAAAACTATTTAACATAATTTAACTTTACTTACGTTAAATGAAGACCAGTGATTCTTCAAGTCACAGTACAGGTACAGAATAGTGTACAAAAGGTACAAAATCTGTTATTACCTACGGATCACAGTAAAATGGCGGAGACGCGATATATCTTTATCATGCATGTTGCATAAAAGACTTGTCTCATAGCATCATCTGCCTTAAATCACCCCTTATATTTCTGATTTCTATAGTACATATAATATAGCTTACAATACTTTGCGGGCTCAGTCGCGGCTTTTAGAAAGTGGACCACAAGGTTTAGGATTCGATCCCCGGGCGGATCACTTGATGTCGTGTTTTCCATTCAGTTTAAAAAAATCACATATAATTATCACACACTATATCACTGCCTATCCACCTGGGGAAAACAAGCGTGAACTTACGTATGCAATGATTTAAAATACCTCATAATCATAACTTATTCATTACTTTTGCTGTTAACAAACAACTATACAATCTTGCTTATAACTTTTCAGTTATTTTCTTTGGTAAAACAAGAATTCGAAAATATGTTTTATTAGTTATTACACCCTAATAACTATCGGGAAAGACCTTGTAACTTCTTGTTACAAAACTGGTAAACAGAAACAAAAGTTTTAAATGTTTTCTTTGTTCTTTGCTCCATAATTCACCCTTAAAATATTACTTAAAAGGTTACATTTTGATTTTGCTAATATCGTACTTGAAAAACAGTGATTAATATTGTCGATTGAACGGAGATGTGGAGTCATAGAGGAGCCCAAGGAGGAACGTAACGATTTTAAATTTTCTTGTGAAAGTTATCAGATTACAAAATACTAATGATTACACATGGAAGATTGGTCTTTCAGCTACCGATGAACACAACTTCATTGCAACTGCTGTTCACGCTGTTAACGCTATCTGTAATAACAGATTAGGAGAAAAATGTGAAAATAAAAACAGACAAATTATAATCATCCCTACCCATGGCTGGTTGTGACAGTATAAAGCGATGATTGTAACAATGTAAATAAAAACTAAAATTGCAGTCGTTTATCAACATTATCAGCCTTTTACATCTTACTTTACATAATTTATTTAAAAAAAAAATCAATTAGCAAATACAAAATGGAACTTTTTGGATCAAATATTTTTCTTTATCGGTTCATATATTGCTCACCAGAGCACTAGGCTGTACAATTGAGGGAGATTTAGACTTTACTCCGCAACACTGACCTAGTGCGGGTAGGCGGACTTTAAAAACCTTTGAGTTTTATTAAGAACTCTTATATATGCAGGTTTCTTCAAAACTTTCCTTCAGCGATAAAGTGACCTATAATAATTCATTGCGATTACGCACGTTTCTACGAAAAGTCAGAGGTTGTAAGTTTCAAAGATATTACAAAATAAACATGGGGTCGTTTGAGCATACAAAGAGACAGTCGTTGATCGTGCAAGTCGATTACTAATACAAATATACGAGACTAGTGCTAATCGAGTAGTAGGAAGGGCGAACTTTATTAACTTTGTCTCTGATAATTTAAAAGGCTGGAGTTTAATTAAAAGATTAATGAATAACGACGAATAAATGGAAGTATGTCAGGGCCCAGAGAGGAAAAATCCTTGGAGTCTCTGTACCTACGAGAAATAGGAGTCACCGATGTAATTTTTTACAATCTTTAAAGAAAAATATTGCTTTAGTCATTCAAACGATAAAAGACTCACGCGATATTAAGTAACTATAAACAAATACAACACGTGGATCGTAAAAGGCCGACCTTTTAAAATTCAAAATCGTAGGCTAAAGGGAAGGAAAAAAACGGGAGGTGGAAAGCGGTATTGAGCCTCCGGCAATCTCTCTCACCAAACGGAACAAGAAGCCGACCCATTGCTACAGCAGTGCAAAGTAACTAGAGTGGCTCTATCACTTTGTAAGCTTACTCTGTTGTTTGTGTATCTGTTTCTGCTTTATACCGAGTATTTTCACACGTAGCAATAACTGAATGGATTTTTTTGTGGCTGCATTTGTTTTATTTCTACCTTTTAGTTTTAACAAAGTAAATTTAATTATTCAATAAATGTTTATTTAAAATCGGTGATTTTTTAACGTTTATGAACCTATAATATTGTAGGTATGTTTTTTTATTTCATTTAATGGGGAGACGACCTTCAACAATGCCATTCGCCCGATGGTAATCTATACGACCGCTCATGGCCAGTAGTAAAACCAAACAAGACCATGAATTACAAAGCAATATTTGGCATTCCCATGTTCTCACCATCCTGAGGCATAGAATCTTAAGACTCAATATGTCCAGTAGTTACTCTGGCTATATGTACTGCAAACCGGAACACAACAGTGCATTTACACTGCTATTTGGCAGGAGAAATATATATATTGTTGGGGTACCTACCCAGACGGCCAATCACACATGAGAGACCTACAACCAGTAAAATTTAAATTGATAATGCATAAATCAACTGTAATATAATTAACTTATACAATATAAATTCCTCTTCGATAATTATTATAAATAATGCAGTGTAAATTGCATTTAAAGCTGATAACCGTAAACGTTTGGAACGCTTATATAATCCAATCATAATATCTGATTGGACGGGCAAAGCGGTATTGCTATGCCCAGTTTGTGCAATAAACTAGTGCAGTGACAATAAAACCCTGAAATGTGTAGGATAAAGTTATGACAAGTTATGTGTTTTTCAACGATTTGTCGACAATGCTGTGAATTCAAAACACTCGTTCGACTAATTCCGATTACGTCACAGTCTTTATTTCGAATCCGACAGTCACGTCCACTTTTGCTAAAAGGTTTCCATACTATTTTCATCATTAGTTACGATGAAGTTCTGCGATTTATAAAACTGCAAGAATTGAAATGAAGAAAAAACATAGGGTCAATAACCTTGACTGGGATAACAATGGATTAATTTTACATGTATAACATTTATTATTGGCCAAATCAACAGCGAATCATTGATATTTTAAAGTAGTGTAGGTTACCATAATCACAATGTAAGTACGATTCATAATACTCTGCTTCCTTCTTTGGTAATATTGACCTATTTAAACCCATCAATAAAACTTTAGTATTTTCTCTCGAAACAGCATGTCATTTTTACATTTAATTAATTGATTACGAAATAATATTACATAATTAATATCAATAAACGCATCGCGTTATTTTCAATGAAAAATATTATTTGTGCCGCAGTTATCATTATTTTCCTCTTAAACGGGCATTAAAAATTTATCACTGTTACTGAATCACCTGTGTATTTTGTCGGTTGTTTTCAATTCCAGACGTTATTTATGTAAAACTATTGACCCGATATTTATGATCAACAGATTACTGTTCTACCTGGGATTGGAGATAAAACCTACGTGAGATGATATTTAGACTATGATTGGTTCTATTGTTATAAACACAGCGAAAACTTTATTGCTACCGTTAGAGCAGTATCATTTATATGCTAGGATTTGATTATTTCAATGAAACTCGCCTGGACGTATTTACATAAGCTAACTAAATATAGTGTGTTTGTAGTTCTTCCAATACGCATACATTTTTAATCCTAATTACACATGATTTCCATTGGCAAAAAGCATTATTTATTGACTTGAAATTCTGGCACTAAACAGACCATCAGAGTGATAAATCTATTCATATATGCTCACCAACCTGAAACCAGCTTGTTGGATTAAGAGCCAAAACCTTATCAACGTATCTATATTTTGTGTATAGCTTGGCAAAAATGTCTCTTTTTAATGAGGGCGCTAAGATCGAATGTAATATATGGCAACCCGATATACTACGACGGAAAATGTTTAGATATATACTTGCTATTTTTATTAATTGTTTTTAATAGTCTATTTGGTTATTTTAAATCACAAAACAGACAAAAACCGTACGAAAATGTATATAAATCAGATGTAACATGCTTGCAAGACGATTTGCGAGATGCAGCGAAGACGTTAAAACAATTCTGTTCAAGGCATTTTGCCTTTGTATGTACACCTGTCAGCTATGGTTCCGATACAAGCGAAAATCGTTCAGTACCATAAGGATACAATACAATGATGCTTATCGTATCCTTATGAAAAAGTCTCGATTTTGTAGTGCATCAAGCATGTTTGCAGAGGGTGGAGTTCCGGACTTCTTTGCCATCATCAGATCGCGGACAGCGTCCTTTTGGGCTGGGTTGAGGAACTCTAAAAACAGCATTCTCCGGTGTATGGCCGACAATTTGTGTAGTCCAATGTACAGATTCTGGCTCTCATTGCACAGTAGTAGGAACCGGAAGTAGTTGGTTTTATTTATGACGCAATTGTACAATATTATTATTTTTATTATAAAAAAAAAATGTACTGTTGTATAATTTTAGACTTTTACTTGATTTAATGTATTATGGTTTTTTTGCCTGAAATAAAAGCATTTTATTATTTTATTATTTTATTTTATTATTTATAAATATCTACGTATAAAATTATTCATCGAACACAATGCCATTTTAAATAATGTTGCCATAATTGTTTTTCTATAATGCCAACTGTCACAATTGTTCTTATAGAGATAAAATTAACCATGCACCGAATAAAGGCAGATAAGCGTCGCTTATGTTTGTAATATTAAAAATTATCCACAATCTGCAGTATACCATCTTCAGATCCGTAATAATCGGATTATAGTTGTCAGCCAGCGGCCGCAAACGTCATTTGCGTTGAATTAAAAAAGGTAGAACGTAATTTACATCTCATGTATAAAGGATAAAGTTCCTTTGTGATATGAACATTTTGATATTCAGATTTTTGCAACAGAATCTACTGCTATTACTTAAATTTTAATCAATTTTAATTCCTTATTTAAAGTAAAATATAATAAAATAATTATTTTGTGCTACGTATATATTGTTGAATACTAATTTCTGAAAGAGAATTAAGACATTTTACTTTTCTTGAAAGACCCTTAAATGTTCGTATAATTTGAAACAATCTCAAATATGCGCCTTTGGGCAGTTTTAGTACTTTAAAACGGGATTGTTGGCATATCGCTGTTAAAATTTCGAAACCCTTTTGTTTTACTTATAAACTTGCGTGCGAATTCATTTATCAATATTGGTAAATGGTAAGTGTTGTCACAATTGAATATTTCAGTTTCATAGCGGTTGTTATAAATAGGTGATTAAATTTATAACTCGTAAACGATTTTATGTACCTATAAGCACACAAAACAAGTAAGATTACCGATAAGACATTTTAAGAAGAAGGTACGGATGTGACAGAAATAATTTCTTATGTACACAATCTATTTTTATATGCCTGCGATTTAGGAGCCGAGCCAAAATTTAACAGAACTTAATCCGATAAGTTTATTGCCAAGTAAAAACGAGAATATATAGAAATCAGATTTCGTTTGAATAAACTTAGCAATCAGATAAATCGGAAAGTAGTACGGGAGTAAAAATATGCTTTATATCACTGTCTATTTGGAGTTCAACATGTGCTCCGACATGTAAACGATGCTCACGACAGCGTTTCAAGTTCCAAGCCAGAATGTCGCGGTGCACCTCCAATCCACGTAATGGATCAATTACAAACACACGCTCCAGATATCGGAGTCGTCGGTAAGTTAGGAGAAAACCTGCTTCCGTTTACCGGTTCAATAACGTTCCCGAGCTGAGTTCCTCTATTCGTGTCAACCTCGCTACGTCCCAAGTCGATCTCGGGTCGCACGCTCGGCAACCTTACCACAGCTAACAGTAATTAGCCACTAGCATTGCTATTTGCTACACTTTTTCACTAAGTGTGAACAAACGCCATCTAATATTGAGGTGGCTTTTGCTTAATTATTTTTGCTTTAAATAGAGATGCGATAGTTCTAACACAAAGAGTTAAGAATTTAACATTGCAATTTCTTGACAATACATCACAACAGCGGACAAAGCCAGTGCTGTTATAAATGTATCTACACGGTTGCCACTAGCTAGAAGCTAAAATGTAACTTTTCATTGAAGTCTATCTAAAATCCGAAACAGCAACATATTTGGTTCAAGATTGGACGATTGCATTTTATTCATGCGGGTTGGACAGAGAATAAAAGCGCACGTTGTGATAAAGTACAAATCCTTTGTTACGCGGAACTGTTTTCACCGGTTCGAGGATCCACTTTATCCATTTTATTTTATTCGGAACGTCAATAAGGACGTCGTTAAACATTCCCCCGTTCCTTACAATTTAATGATACGTTTCGAGTATAATTCTTGCTACAAATAAGAAATGTTGGGCTGAAATATATTTTTCAAACACTTTTTAGAGGCGGTGTAGCTTATCTCTTGCGTAACTTATTCAGCGACTCGCACGTTTCCTTGTCACGTACATGTGTCTTGAACATACTTCGACGTGTAAAAGTCTAAACTAAAGAGCTGTTGTCGATGGGTGCAACGTACAGAAATATTATGCTTCGACACAATTTCTGCCGCAAAATATAATATCTTATTTTCATATCCGCGAAAATATCGCAAATGTATACAGGATGATATTTAGACATATTATTTAAGTTTGAAAAAAAAACTGCCTGTCAGTTTTGTCAAAAATCGCGATTTTAGTTTTCAGGGCTTTTGATTAACCCATATAGGTACGAGTATTTTTAGGTAAGTTCCCGAATGAATTGAAATTCAGCAAAGAGCTAAAAATAATAATCTATACGAGGTGGCTAAAAATCGTGAAAACTAAATTCACGATTTTTGACAAAAAATTACATCGGTTTTATTTCTGTACAATGTCACCTGGGATCATGAGAAACATGTGGGTTAAATTAAATACCATATTATATCAATATCAATATTTTGATGACAATAAATTTGTTTCTTGGTAAGATGTCCTTTTGTCCTGTTCTCGTTAATGGAAACACAAATAATCCATACTTTTATATCATTTCATTACTCCAGCATTAATATCGAAGCGCTTTATGTTGCAAATTATTTCGGCCAGGTATAATATTCATTTTAAAAGCAGCTTTTAAATTGGTTGTATAAAATGTGAATCGTTCGATTCCTTTTATACCAACATAAAATTATTATTTTTAAAATAAGATCTGATAAATACAGGGTATAGCAAGACTGCTACCGAAAATGTTCTTCTACATACCTTTTCTCTATATATTATAGAGAGAAATGGCAAAAAATGTACAATGATACTCAGATGGAGAATCAACAGAGATGAAAGTTATCAACTATCTTGCGCCCTTCAATACGACTATGTTGGTCTGGATGAATAAGACATATCTACATAGGCTTTCCTAATACGTGACTAAATGCAAAATATATAAATATATAATAAATTGCAAGTGTAATGGTTACCTAATTTATGCGAATGTTACACATTGAAATACCTAAAACTATTTTTCTCCGCCCCGTGACCACGAAAGCTGAAAAGTAATCGAAAAGTGTCGGGAAGCTAAAAAGGAAAAATTAAACCAAATCCGCGATAAAATTCGTAAAAAATAGTTTTATTTTAAGTTGTAAGTGTATTGAGAAGTGGCTGAATACACTAGTCACTGCGTCATCGTATATATATGTGTGTATTTATGTGTTCATATTATGTTCATATTTATCAAAGTAAATAACTATATATTAAAATAATTATAGTTTTATCTAGTATGTATCATACATAAACTAACATCTTTTTGTCGGAAAACCTCGGCAGGGGTGCTAAAAGGATACCCACATTTTACCTTATATGTATCCGTCACACGATGCAAAAGGTGCGAGCCTATCAGTGGCGAAGGGTATTTTTTTTTTAAGGGAAGCCGATGCTCATATTATAAAATATGTTTACCTATATTCTTTATTCTGGCCTTAATATTTGACTACAATGTGCCTGGTACTAAGCGTTGTGCAGTCCGAATAGAGTACCAACTGTCGTGAGATGTTCCGCAAGATGAACCCCAAACGCGACATGGAACACACTTATTTACTGTGCCCTTATATCCGGACGTTTACGAATAATACCAGAAATATATTCCTCCAACAATCTCACACTCAATTTGGTGAGTAATGTTGTGGCATCTGCCTACTGCGGTCGTCAATTAAATGTTAATATTTGTAATATTCAAAATTGACAATGTTATTGAAATAAAAACTAAACCATGCTAACATGCTACCACAAAATGTTTGCTACATTAACATGCTACAACAAAAAAACAATGCAGGTGTCACTATAATGGGATTTCCACTGTCGTGTTGCCATCCAGGCGCTACGAATTCTTTCTCTAGTTTTTGGGCCTCTGTCAATCTTACTCACGGGACAACATATGAACAAAACTTATTTCATTTCATCACTTTTACTTGAGTGTACTAAAAACTACTGTGTCACTAAAAATTTAATAATAATCTAGATGTAATTAGTTTCAAGCAATGGAACATTATAATCACCGTTGGTTTCTAATTAGTTCTTAACACCAAATATTGGAAAACTTACTAAAATAAGTAATTACAACAGTGACCTGATACACGCAACATTTACCAATATTTGTAGCTAAAAGTTCTGTATTCCATCCATTTACCAATCGAGTTAATGAATGAAGTGCATCTTGTGTCAATTGCAATGATTTTAAAATCCATACAAACACGTGTCCGTTTTCCAGGAACCGATATTGCGAGAGAAAGAAAATAGATGTTCGCTCCGGAACACTGTTCCTCGATGTTATTGTATGACAGATGTACGAGCTCGCAAACTTTTTGCTTTGTTCAGATAGATCACGTAACACTGTGGTGATATTGTTCGAATTTCCTGAGTTTGTTATGCGGGACGAGGCGGGCTTAAGTACCTCATAGTACATGCCTCGATACAACCCTATCTACTTGAGTCATGTTTGTATGTAAATGACTTATGCCTTTTCAGTTCCGCGTGATTCAGTTTATCGGTGAAATTTGATTTAAAAGGATTATTACGTGTTTTAATCTGTTGTACCTACTGGCCACATAAAACACACTTATTGTATTTCGCCATTCCTTAATTTGATACATTTGGTAAGCTAAGGGTTACATAATTCAATCTTAGACAAAGCCAACTTTAAGTAATCAATTAGCCAAAGATGTACTTAATTGATTTAGATATTATCAGTATTATTAGGAGCCAGATTATTTACGGTATTATGTTCTATTTGAATGTCAGTTAGTTATTTAATGTAATTGGCTCGGTTTTACTAATAATTGTTGCGTTTTTAACCTTTAGTAAAAGAGTAGTATTTATTGGTTGGAGATTATTAAGTCATTAGCGTGATACCAATTTCAACCAATTTATTAAGACGTGTGAACTGTGAGGCAGTCAGTCAGTAAAATTATGTGTCGTGTTAGTCCATGAGACAGTTCCAAGTATGAGGTTTTAATATTTTTTTTCGGCCATCTACCACTATTTTCGATTATATTTATTCCACGGTCGTCTGGTAGAAATTGCTATAAACGATAAGACCGCACATTGTATTATCAATTATAAGCTAATTTTTAAGCAGAATGGTGTAATTTGCAAAAAAAATATTTTATTGTGTTGCATCGTCTTTATTGCGATACATAATTAAACTAGATCTAGGTTCGACTGGTAGAAAATGCTTCAGGCATTAAGTTCACCAATTCACAATTTGTACAGTGTTGAAAAATAAATAAATAATTCAACTAATCTAGGTTGGTTGAGTTTATTAATGCAGGCAATACTATTACTGTGCACCATATCTCTGCGCAACATGCATAAAATTCTTGTTGCGATATTCCAGTGCGGGATAAGAGCCAATGAAAGAATGAAGTATGAAACTTGCATAAATTGAATTTTCCGAGAAAATCCCCCTAGTGTGTCTTATTACTTATACCTCGCAAAGTATATAGCTTTCGCAGTGCTGCTACGTCAAAGAAATTATTAGTATACCTAACGCTATTTACAGCAATCTCTCGAACAACTGCGTAATTTAAAGGATACACAATTTAAAACCATCCAATTTGTTTTATTATATTTAAATCTTCCAAATTAGCCCCATTTCACGGTTTCAAAGTCTCGAATAATGATAATTTGAAACATAAAGAGTTGCAAATAAGTATTCGTATGTATGTTTAGGCAAGGGCGTCACATGTTAATTGCCGAGGTCGTTAAGTAAGGTTGTGAATGTTGAGCCCGATCGTAATCCGAGGATCATAAAAGAGTGAGCATTCGTGAATATAATCCGGTTCGATACAGACGCTTTGACCACCTCCAAAGAAGCACACAGCGACTAAATTATGTATTATGAAATTGTTCCATAAATTTCCATTAGACGAGCTTTTAGGATGTGCTAAATTGTATTTTTAACTTGGACAAATGAGTGTAAGGGGCAGAGGAAATATGAGCCATGTTTTCAAAAGTGTAAAAATAAGTAATTTTCTTTGTATATGCGTTTTTATGGAGGCTGTTTCTTCTCGTAGAGAATCAAGTACCTGCATTTTTAGGCCCTTACGCGATTTAAGGCTTGGCTAAAGTTGAGAACGTAGACTATTGGGATTTATGGTTTTAAATTCACTCAAAGCCACAAAGAGACTAGGTTTTACGTAATTGGTCGAATAGCAGAATTAACACAGTTCCGTATTCCTTAGTTGATTTTTATATTCCCATTTGATTTTCTAAAATAAAATAACACGATGGCGTAATGGCAATAAAATAGGAAAAATACTGCAAAATACAATGCTAGAAAGTAGATGTACGATTTTTACAGGTTTGTCCCCGAAATAAATTTAGATTTAAAAGGAAAGTTGTTGAATGGACGTGCCATAAAAATACGAAATGTATGAATTGAAAAAAATGATT
Source organism: Hyles lineata (assembly GCA_030180105.1). NCBI lineage: Eukaryota > Metazoa > Arthropoda > Insecta > Lepidoptera > Sphingidae > Hyles > Hyles lineata. The sequence continues at coordinate 10,193,744 of JARJEE010000005.1, read as the reverse complement.
TATGATTCTAAAGGGGCATCTAATATTTTCGCCAGGATTCTTTACCTGTGTGTTATAAATCTTCGGTTTATATTATTACGCTGAAGGGCCATTGTGCTAACCTACAATCCGATACGTATGAAAGGCTGCAGATGAAAAGTACTGGTGGAACTTGGATTCATTCTAAGATTTGTATTCGAAATAAACTTTGTAGTACTCGTATAACAAAACTTGAACTTGTATTGAATGTATGTAGTATGTAATTTACTTTTGTATGTATATGCTGTGGAATTCGGTGGATTCCTTTTTTAATCAAAAGTACGTAAATCACATTTGCTCATTGTAAAGTCCCTATAAATATAAGTATAAAATGTACCATGTGTTTTGTAATATATAGAATCTATGTGTGTGTATGTATGTGTGTTTTCATTTTAACTATATTTTCTTTATTGTTTTTAAATTGATATTAAATTATAATAGATGGTATATGAGATACAATTTAATAGAGGGGAGAACACAACAGGTTGTACAAATAAAACAATGCGCATTTTTTTTCATATTTTATTCATTTTTTTATGTAATCATCATCAGACTTGTAAAACTAAATAATCACAGTTAAAACAAAACGTAACTATGTTGGTATGATGTAAATTATTCCTAAAAATGCAATCAGTGTGAATCGATGCCGCGCCGCTACAGCGACTTACATACTTTGTACTGGGGTTGTGTGCTCTGCTGTCTATCTTTATTTTACGTGTAGTGTGCACTTGCGTGACAATCCACCTCGCCTGTCGCCATACAAAATACTCGCAATCACTGAGTACAATATAAGGCCCGTACCACGCGCTTACATTAAATCGTATTTATTAATATTAGTGACCGTTATACCCGCAAAGCCACCGCCTTACTTCGGCGATAGCTCCGCGGGTTGAGTGTGCAAGCAGCTGTTTACAACCGCGCAATAATTAATTTAAGTTAAGTGAGTATTATAACCGAGCGCAACACATGACTGGAAGTAGGTAACACTTGATCACGCATTAGCAAAATAGAAGTTAGAGAGACACAACAGAGCTTGGTGAAGAGAAATGAATGCTGGTATTGATATGAGTGTGTGCGGCCGTGCGGTGACGTCACGTGACGTCATGAGTCGTGCGGCCCGCCACTGGTCGGACAAATGAAAACGTTGCATTGTTATAAAACAGTTCAAAAAACTTACAATACGATGTTGTATAAGACAGAAATATAAAATCGGACCCAAACCACTATAGTAATTCGTCTATATGTATGATACTGGCAGTGTAATGATATTAAAATAAATAATAATATCTATGAGAGTTTACTTACACGAATAGTAATTAACGAGAATTGCTTGAGATTATGAGAATTTCTATATTGATGTATGTATTTGAATAATATTATTATTTGTCTTTAGTGCAAACTAGAGGGTGAACTTACAAGAGGTAAGTTAATAGAAGTCTAATTAAACCGACTCTACAAAATCTTAGGCTTCAAACACATGATAAAATCAGTCATTTTAACGCAATTCAGTTTATTCTAAAATGTACACTGATCGAACTCGACCTCGATGTCAGACAGCGTCTATAGCCTCTCGTATATTTAATTTAACTATAAATTCTTAAAATTAAGTTACAAATTAATGACTACTACCGGCCTAAACGACTGTCTCACCTCAAAATCGATAGAAATAGTATCCTAGCACAACACTCTTAATAAGTTATTGATATTCTCCTAGGTGCGACTAATTAATTTATATTGTTATAACCATACGAATAAATAAAGTGCAAACATTTAACTCTACCGTCATTAGCTGCATCGAGGATGCTACGAAATTGGCACAGTCCCATTCATGCGAGCGCGCCGTGGCTCCCGCGTCCATACACTGTCGCGGACACTGCTCTCGACACTGCGTGAATACAGATCTCTGACACTGCTCGCCGACACTGGGCGCGGACACTTCGCGGCACGGCGCGCCCGCGCACTCACTCGCTCCGTTCATGCCGCACTACTACATACATTCCGCACGATCCATACTAACGATACTTTACTTACCTACTGTACGAATAGCGTTAAGTCATTTTCAAATATTTGTTCTATATTCTAGCACTACACGGAGACATTAGGAGAGGAACACCGGTTACTGTACATTTTTACTTACACATACGAGTGCCGTAATTTCACATTTAAATTAAAATCGGGGGTGGCTGTTGAACGTTATCATTGTATATACAACCCCACGGTTTGTGTCACGTCCGAATGAGCGTCGTAAACTCCAGACCTTAAGCGTCTAATGTTATCGTAATAATAAAATATAACATATTCATTTACACTAATTAAGGTGATTTCACGCGGAAGGGCCGACGTGTTAAGTGACATCGCGTAAAGTTGCGGACTTACAAAATACTCGTATAAATTATTCACATTTATAGCACACTATCTACATACTCGTACACTCTCGGCCCAGATTCAGGTCTGGCCCTCCTGCCGAAATGCGCTTATCTCCGTAATATCCAATAAAATACTGACTCATAATATGGCGAACTCCAATAAAAACTTATATCAAATTTTTGGTGACGATGTACGTTTAACTTTACAAAATCGACGCAATAAAATTAGGTATCTTAGAGCACTTAAGCTAAACACGTCTACTAGAAAATAAAGTCGTATAAAATTGATAAGAATTAGAAACGAGGGCGAGGCGCCCGTCCGCGGCGCGCTGGCGTCGAGATTGCGCCGCCGCGAGCGAGACGGGGCGCTTGTTTATTTACAAAACTAAACTCCGCGGGTGTGTGAACGAGTGTCGCTCCCTAGATAGCGAGTTTACAGTTACAGTGGCTCAGTAGAATAGTGGGAGACAATTGACTAAATTAGCACGGTGGTGCGGGGCGCGGGTTTCGCGTGCGTGTGGCCGCGGCGGCATTACAGCTGCTCGTCGAGGTCGGGCCCGTACAGGTCGGCCAGCTTGTCGAACCGCGGGCCCCACGCTCCCAGGTAATCGTACTCGTGCACTTCGTCGTCGGTACCTGCACCGCGAGTAAACTGCATTAGGATTTCGTATGAATAATTTATTTGAACGCCAACGCGAGAGATGCCTCAATTTTCAGCTTCATACATCATGAATGAAACTCTGTGGAATCGTCATAAATTTTTGTCAAGTCTTGGGGCGGTGACGCGATTTATTTAAATTACTTTAGGCTCTCACTAGATGGCATAGAATTTTAAATAATATTCTATGAATAAATTGTAATATATTGAATGTTGAGGTCGGCTGCGCTAGTGGCTGTATACACACCTACAGTGAGTGAATATTTATTTGTGAGCTTACCGGATGCGAGAGAGGAGAGTGAGCCGGCGGTACTGCCGCCGCCCTCGTATGCGTAGTTGCGCAGGTCGTCGAATGGCGGAGCGTTGGGATCGCTGTCGGCGCGTCGCTTGTGCTCCTCGATGAACATACCCACGTTGGTCTCGCCTGGCAGAGGCACCCCCACTCCGGGCGGCACTCCCACGCCCACCATGGGGCCCACGCCGAGCCCCACTCCCATCAGCGGATCTAATACAAAACAAAATCACGTGTATATTGTCTCGTGCGTCTAAAATTGTTGTGACAGACGCGCTAACCGCAGCCTCGTTGATTAAATGTAAGCATAGATTTAAATGTTAATTTATAGTTGGTGTTTTAGAGGGTAGAATAAAATTTGCAAATTATTAATGTTCGCACGTGGAAAAACGAATTTATATTAATACACGAGATCTCAGCCTACATTTTATTGATAATGTGTGAGTTTGCACGATAAATGTATATAATATACTTTCGAAATGAACCCTAAGATAAATTTTCGATTCCGATTTTCTCGGAATCCTTCAGCAAATCATTATCTGTATCTGTATCAGCCCATATACGTCCCACTGCAGGGCACGGGCCTACTCTACAATCGACAATACGATTGAGAGTGGTTAGGCCATATAGTCCACCACGCTGGCTAAATTCGCTAAATCATTATCAGTACTTACATTTTTATTATACTCGTAATCGCAGTCAGTTATATTTTTTTATAATAAAATAGTTCTTTCTTTCTTTCAGTCGTGTCTTTAGGTCAATCGATTTTTTCATAGACATGTAGTTTTCAGATAGGCATCTCAATACGATTTGAAATAGTGCTGCTGGGTGCTTCATTGGCATTCGACGGCCAAATGCTTAGATGTACGTGACAATATATACCTTATCTAACAAGTAGCTTTGATATTTGCTATTTAGGTCACAAAAACTTTTGTACATTATCAAAATTCAAAAACTTATACGGCGACGAGGTGTATTGATTTATCGGGTATACTGATATAAAAATAATATCTTCGACATCAAAAAAAATATAATGAAGTTTGGATTTACTTAATCGTTAAGTTTAGGAGATAACATAATATTAGTTAATTATGACAGATTTTATTTAGTATAAAGTGAAATTACGGAAAATATACTGTATGGTTATAAATATAATATGGTGATCGTAGAACGCTCCTCAGGGTGCTTGATATTTCGATTTCTAAGCAAGATATTTCGATTTGAATTGAACACCATATTATTGCTAGAAATCAATTCAATGAGACGATGAGGCTGGCCACAAACGAGGTTAATAACCGCAGTGTTGATGTAGAATTGTAATAGCATCCAAGAGAAGCCAGAATGGGCTGCTAGTTTCCAAAATAACCAAAGATTTTACTATTATCTCTCTAAGGTAAAACAAAAACAATTTCATCTTCCTAAAAGGTAATAAAAACATTTTATTCCGCGAGCAGTTTATAGAGGTAAATGTATTCAACATTTCCATATTGATTTTTTTTCGGGCGAATAGTATTCGTTTATTTCCAATAAAGATTATTATAAGGCTCTTATTGCAAGTGATGATGGCGCGTGAAGCAATAAAGGGAAGTCCCTTACCCATTACCAAGACCGTATTTGATATATTGCTCGGTGTGATAAACACGTTCCGTTGAAATTCTCTCACATGTTCGATGATGAAATACGAAGGCAGCTGTCTTAGTCGATATTTAATATCTCTTGTTCTTAATATTATTGCGTGTAATGTTCGTTTTTTCTGTAATATATTCTATGCGCGGCACGTAATAACATGAACGGTGAACCGCTCCATATGATCTATCTCCGTTCAAGTTTTGAAATAATTACGTTTATCTGTTTGCACGCAATCTAGCAACAAACAACAAATTATGATTTATTAGATTAGTGCAATTTGCGGCTCACCAAACTCACGTGCAATATTAATACTTTTGTTCAAACATCACTTTGTTCGGACCAATTACTATGCAAGCATTATTTATACGAGTATTCTATACTAATAATATTAAGACGAATTATTGTTTTTTGCTAATAGGCTCTGAAAGTATCAATACTTTGAAAGTATTAATACAAGAGATTTGAAAAATTATATCGCCATTACAATCCTTCAGTATCCCTGATGAACATACGAGTACATATGCAATATAATAGTTTTTAAAAGTGCACCTGCACCCAGCCAGAGCCGGGTCAAGCCACTAGTAATTTTAAAAGATGTGGAAGCAAAAATCTCAATTTATTTATTGTTTATAAAGGCACTGTTAACCTCATGTTGCTTACAGGCTTAAAAAACCAGTGGCCCGATGTGTAAAAGACTTTTGCCGGGTGAAGCTTTATCAAAATGAATTGGATTTACAGCATGAATATTAATATCGTAGACTATTAATTGATCAATTAATTAAAACACACAATTCTGAATAAATGCAAATATCAATTTGGGCAATAATAAATTTATTGTACGCCAACAGATTAAGGCGCTTTATTAATATTGTAAAATATTTACTTTGTTATTAATTCTTATATTATATATACAACGATATTATAATAAGAACTGACTATTATTATAAGAAGAAAATCGAGTGTTTCTTGTCATAACTAACATCGTAATTTTGTGTTGCGAGAATAATAGTATTATCAGTAACAGAATTGCTTAAAATAAAATCAATTGTTGAACATGTTTCATAATTAGAAGACAACAATATGACGTCGTAATACGTAGTATGTCTTTTTTCCAGAGTAACTGCTAAGTATTATGAATCTGTAGACGATGCTTTACTAAGCTAACAGATTTTATAAAACCATATATGGATAACATTGCACTTAACGAAAGTGCAGTGTGTAAAACAGTTTTATTTCTCTCGGGAAAAATCTGTTCATTAAAAATTACTGGCTGTTGGTCTCTCATATGTGAGAGGCCGCCTGGGTAGGTACCATCGCAATGTCTATTTCTCCCGCCAAACAGCAGTGTAAATGCACTGTTGTGTTTCAGATTGAAGGACATTGAAGCCAGAGTAACTATGTACTGGACATATTGAGACTTAACATCTTATGTCTCAGGATGGCGAGCGCAGTGGAATGCCAAGCATTGCTTTGTAATTCAAGGTGGTGTTTAGTTTTGTTACTGTTTATGAGTGGCCGTATCGCTTACCATAATGCGAACGGCATGCTCGTCTCGCCATTCATTGCAATAAAAAAGTACCAAAATCTTCAATATTACCATTGGTATATCATTTGGCAGGATACGCATATGAGATGGCTTTTTCAAGAACAATTGATACAAAAGCACAAAATAACATTACAAAAACTTATTTGAATGAGTGGTATATTTCAGAACCTGTTAATATAGTAGTTTTGGCGGCGTCATTAGTATTGGCATCGCGTTTACGTCATAAAGTTACACTGCGTGTATTACAAACCGCTAGCCGTGAGCAGTGCGCCTCGGGTGCGTCGGTTTCGGCGAATTCCTTTGTGTCAGTCACAGGTCAGTTTGTAGCATGTATGCCAATTGTGTTTACGCAGGTAAATAAAATTGAAAAGTGGAGCATGGCTGATCACAGTGCGAGATCTGAACGTATAACGCGACAAACTCGTTGGGTTTGAACCGAACGTTGGGTTTCGATCGGACGCTACAGATGTATACCCCAAAACTTTTGGGCGCTTGTGAAATTTCAAAACAGAGTAAAAAGTATTTTCTGCGTTTTATGAAAGTCTCGACACCGACCGCAACCTGATATTCGGCGTACATTCTTACAGTCTAAATTTGGCTTTTAGCATAATATTTTTAGTAAAAATTTAGACAAACCTTGCTTATTCGCTTTCATTATTTCACGCTACAGCGAAGCTTTTGTGGAAAATTAAATATTACATACATACATAAACATACGCCTTTTCCCCAGAGAGGATAGGCAGGGGTGCCAAGACACCCACTTTCCGTTCCATGATGTGACAGGGAGTGAGCCTATCACCATATCGGAGACAGAGATCTGATTCCGGGCTGATAATGAACAGAAGAATCCAATATCACTTTGCCCGACCCGAGATTCGAACCCAAGCTTTGTAACTATATCGTAGTACAACTACGCCGTCGAGGCAGTTTACAACGAGTACTAAATGTTACAGGTTTGTTTCCATGATAAATTATGGAAGGTATGTACTTAACAAAAAATATATATATATTTTCAAGCTTGGACATAATATCTCGATCGGACCTTAAAACGAGCCAGGATTGATTACATAACAAACCAACTTCTTTTGAAAAATAAAACCAATGTAATAAACTTTGGCCACTGCCATAAGTCATTCTTGAGTCGCACATGGAAACCTAGTGATCAAGGCACGCTCATCTAGCCCTGTCCAACGATACGAGAAGAGAACCGCAATCTATTTTCCCTTCAAAAAAACAAAAAGGGGTTGTGTACGTGACTATTGAGTACATTTATCATTTATTTATGTACTGGTTAACTGTACGATTTTGTTCGCGTGGACCGAATAACAGATCACTGTTTACGTATAGATTTTATTCATTGTAATTCTTGGTCGCGAAATATTTTTTGTAACCTTTGTGGAGGAATATGCCTTTTCTGAAACATGATATAAATTTTAAGTGCGTCGTTATTGTAAGGTCTGAGAACAATGTTCATAAATAATTCATCAACCACTCTAATGAAGCTGTAAGGAACATGCTAGATAGAGGCACATTAGTGGATGGTTTAGACGTCGAGCGCAATTGCAAGCCCAAAATGTTTGAAGTTACATATGCATGTATTTGTAGTTAATTGTCCTTGCGGCTAACATAAATACATTGTAAGTCAGTCTGCGTATTGAAGAATGATTTGCACAAAGAATTTCACATTTGTATGTTCACTAACTATACTAATATTATAAAGAGGAAAGATTTGATTGTTTGCATTGAATACACTCTGAAACTACAGGACCGATTTACAAAATTCTTTCATCATTAGAATCCTACCTTATCCTTGATAAACATGTGTTATAAAAATATTTTCAAAAAAGTGTATTTGCTCCCCAGCCGAGTCGAGCCGGGCCGCCAGTCACTCACAAAGATCGGGATAAATTGAATATATTTTACTATGTTTATTATCAAGTCTGGAAGTACAGATGGATACATTTCTTTTTGGGTTATTAGCGGTAGTAAACTGATATACTCCATGGTTTATCTAACCTACGAAATTATTCAAGATGATCTCACGGTGAAATATTATCGGAAAAGAATAGTGGAATAAGGTTTAAACTCTGTATATTAAGGACAATTTTCAGTGCTGAGATGTATACAAGCTGATGAAGATATATTATGTAAGTAATGGAAGGCACTAGTAAATATGACATACATGGCAGCTTAGCAGGCGCGTGATCCGGGAGCGGCCCACCAATCGGAATCTGAAGCGGAGTGATATCGAAGGCCGTCATGTCATCTTCGCCACCTCCTTCATCATCATAGTTGATGATGTTCTCACGGACGTCGTCATCAGGCCCGGGGTACTTGATGTGCGCCTCACGCCGTCGGTTGTATACCACGAAAACTAGCACCAGAACTGGCAAACAAAAACGGCTGTTGGAGTTATCAAGTCGATATGTTTTGTGGTGTTAGCTTTGTACAGTTTTTTTTTGTTGAAAATGTTGACAAGTATTAAGTTATAATTTAAATATCTGTCAGTTTTTGTTAGATCATTACTTAGTAATACGAGTAGATATGGCTTTATTTAGTACGTGAATAACGTTAGATCAGTGGTATAGAACTAGGTATAATATATGTAAACGAACCGTTATTCAACGTTGTGTGAAAATTATTATTGGTGAAATAAAATTGTTAATCGTATTTTGCCAAGCACAAAAATAAAGAAATTACACTGCGGCCTCGACTGCCGTCATTATATTAATCTCAAAACATTGACTTTATTACATTTTACATTTAATTTACATAAATACAAATCTCCGGGGCGTAATTATTGCATTACTGGTGCCGGGGTTTACGGAATTGGGTATGCAATCTTTATTACCAAAATCATTAATACAATATGAAATGAATTAATGTATCTACTGGATGTGGATATCGACCTTAACATTGATGAGGTTGTGGCACAATTATAAAACGGAGACATCAATTAGCATGCAAATAAAACAATGAGTGTGCTCACCTAAAAGCATGAACAAACAAACAATGATAGCTATAATGAAATCCCTGGATGGCGTGATGATCCCGGAGGCGAGCAGTTCTAGTTCGCAGTCGTGGCCGGTGTAGCCGAACGCGCACATACAGTCGTAGCGACGCGCCGGCTCGCGGTCCACGCACGTGCCGCCGTGGAGACAAGGGCTGCCCAGGCACTCGTTCACATTCACGCAAGTGCCGCCCGCGCGGACCGAGCCCCCGGGACACCTACACAACGTGCACTTTACCTTCATGTCGACACGCGACCCGCGCTGCCGCCACGCCGCGCGCACTGAGCTCCCCCGCATATGAGCATGCACTACTGTATGATATCCAAGCTAAAACTACGGCTATAGATACACAAATATGACTATACGGCTAGAATGAGGATGTGTGGACAACGGGTGCGCATGTGAGTGTGCATCGGACGACCGTCTAGTGGAACACGCGGAAGCGTGGCTACTGTGCTCACTCATGATAATGAGGAGGCAGACGAGGATGGCCGCCAGCGCGCCCATGCTCAGCTTGAGCGTGCGGCCTTCCTGCACGAGCTCGCAGTTCTCTCCCCAGAACCCTTCGGGACAGTGGCAACGGTAGCCCGGCTCGCGGTTCACACAGGAGCCGCCGTTGCGACACGGGAAGTAGAGACACTCGTTCTTGTCTACGCAACCTTTGCCGTCCGGCGATAATACCAAACCCTCACCGCAACTAAACATCATTCCAAATATATTAATTATATTTACATATTTATATTAGATATAAGCGTACAAATTAGATACAGTTATAATTAGTAAATAATAAAGTTAAATTAAAATTATATGATTCACGAGAAAATATATACCTAAATTGTATATAAGATTGTTAGATGTATACATATTAATTATAATAAAAAATAAAGGTAATAAACTCAGTGCGCGCTAAAATAAATCACAAAGTAATATTGAATTGTTGAAAATCTGCACATCACACAAAAATAGTCGATCAGAGTAAAATTTAAAATAAAAAGTATGTCAATATTTTAACTATAGGAATATTCTCAATTGAACTCAAAAACAGTCTATATTTTTCATTTTTAAGGGGTAATCATTTATGTTCTAACATATTATGTGAAAGATGTGAAAATATTCATAAATACATAGTTAATGAAAACAAGGAACTTACGTGCACTCGTATTCATTCCATAGGTCGATGCAGACAAAAGGCTCGGTGCAGTGTACATTGATGCAAGGGCTATTGGATGGACAATTTCTATCAAGGTTCCTTGCCATTGTTGCCTGACCCCATTGTGTGCCATTCATGGCTGGCGGCAGTGGTAAGTGTTTGCCTTCTAATCTGATGTCGTCTAAACAACCCTTCTGGAAATCGGCATATACTTCGAAAGTTCTCACGCCAGTATATTCAGCTTTTCCTCCAGCATACACTCCCTCCTGTTTGTCTACTAACAACCACTGGTGACCTTCAAATGTGAATGTCTCGTTGTACCGTCTTCCTTCGCCTCCATCAATTTCCAAAGTTGCAGCGCTTCCATAGCGGCTGACACGCGCTATATGCCACTGTCCGTCATCCACAGCAACAGAATTAAGCCAAACATCACGTTCTTCCGTTCGTAAAGAGTTAAGATTGTAGCGGAAATGTAATCGGGCATCTTTCACTTCAAGTATACCGTACTCACGATTATGTTGATCGCTCACTCTAAAGAGTTCACCATGAGGTTCGCGTGTTCTGAATCGTAACTGAATTTGGGTACTGAATCTATCTGGTTCAAAGCTCAAGGCGAATTTAACGTAACTCTGTGGTCGGAAACTGGTTGGCGTGGTTGGGAGATTACATGACGGTCCCGTCCAACCAGGCTGGCATTGGCACCTAGCTTCGGAGAAACTGCCTACGCAAGTGCCATGCTCCCAACACCTTGAAGTTGTATCTGCTTGGTTACAAATTTCCTCAGTTTGAGGACAACCCGCTACAGAGTTTCTAGAAAGTCCTGGATGTGCCAAATCGTATAATTTACTGTTGTGTATTAAGTTACGCATGCAACCATCGAAGCCTTTGCCTATTGGCATGTATTGCCAATGGTAATGAGTCGGATCAAAATGTTCTATGTACAAACCACCAATTTGCAAAGGAGCATTAACGTTCAAATATTCATTGAACGGAGGTATTGTTCCCGAGGCTTGGCAAGTGGAATCGTCAAATTCAGGAGGAGTTCCATCTTCCATTTCGGAAATATCAGCTGATTTGCAAAAATCTACAATCATTCTTACATTTTCAGTGTCCCAAAATATGTCGATACGATGCCATTCACCGTCATCCAGTGATTTCTTTGTTTTGACGCGTAATTCCAATGTACCGGAACCAAAATCGATTAACAATCTTGGGTTTCCTCTTTCTAGCTCGACGGAAATAAAGTCAGATACCATAATTTCCTCCGCTTCGGGTGGTACTATCGGACCATTGTACAACAATACGCCCTCAGACTTTCTAGTAATAAACTCAAAACTTAAATGAGAGCTGTCGCACATTTCCAAAGCCGGATACCACGCCCAACCAGTACCTCTGAAACTTCGAGACGTTTGCTGACAACGCGGCCCTGTGTATCCAGGTGGGCACGAACAAGTCAAACCGTACTTCCCTTCTATACATCGACCGCCATTGTAACAAGGAGAATTACGACAAGTTTCAGCTTGCGTAAAGTTTCGCGCACCACATGTGCACTCAGCAATTACGTCCACTCGAACTCCGACAAGTGCGGTCTTATTGGCATTTACCATGTACGGCAGATTACTTATGTCTAGTACATTAGTACATGATCCTTCACACATCTGGTTTTCGTAAAGGCATTCGTCGATTCCAACCATAGTAATGTTGATTCCGACAGCGCGTTCGATTTCTTCTCGGTGCATTAATACGATACCATTTAATCTAACAGGCTTATAATAATGAGCACCATGGGCAGAAAAACGAATATCGGTTACAGGCGGATGTTTTTTCCTGAGCTGAACACTAAATATATCAATGTTTTCGCGTTCAGTATTTAATAGGTCAGCCAATTTGTCCTTAAATATATCTAATTTACTTCTGGAAACGCTGAGAGTCTTATAATTCCAGACTCTAATAAAGTCCTCGTCTGATATACCGGATATTCTTATGGACCCTGAATTTATAATTGCTTCATGCGATATTTCTTTAACATAAACTGTTACATTAGCTGGAACATCTGTTTGAGTATGTTTTCTATCATACACTTTGAACTTTAAGTGATATCTGCCTTCCCTAGTTTTATGTCGCATTTGTATCATACCGGTCTCTTCATTTAGGGTAAAGTTTGGATGTTCTGTACTCTCCCAGAAGAACTTTTTATCTGGTAAGTCCCAGTCGTCGAGATCGTAAACATAAACACGACCTATTTCGGTATCGGGAGCTTGACCTTGGTAACTATACACAAGAATTTCTTTAGATCCCGGTTGCATTTTGTTATCATTAACATCACCGATGATAACCGTTAAAGTGCTCGTGCCGGTCATAGCAGGGTTACCGTGATCTTTTATTATGATAGGAATAAGGTATTCTTTTTGTTGCTCCCTGTCAAATGATCGGAGAGAAGAAACTATAGCCATACCATCGCCGTTAGCGCCTTTTTGGTCTTGCTCAACTTTGAAAGAAGCTCTAATTATATCGTCCGCGCCCGGGTCTAACCTGAACTGGAATGGTGGCCCATTGCTTTTAGACCGATCGTCGTCATCTGTAGCTAGAATTTCCGCAACCTTTTTAGGAGTGATGTGTTCAGTAAGTACAGGTCTATAATCTTTCAAAAATGAAGGAGCGTTATCGTTTATGTCCTGTACAATGACAGTAAGCGTAGCTGTTGCTGTCCTTGGTGGGACACCATCGTCAATGGCTAAAATTTTAACTTGATGACGGGGAGTGTCTTCTCTATCCAGGGAACGTTGTATGCTAACTGTACCTTCTTGGTTTATTGAAAATTGTCGTTTTCTGTCAGACGACCTGTCAATTGCATACGATACCTTGCTTTTACCACCTTGGTCAGGATCAGTGGCTTTAAAGGTTTCTAAACTTTTGCCAACTTCCGCATTTTCATATACGGAAACCTCTATATTAGCTCGTTCAAATTGTGGTTTATTGTCATTAATATCTCTAAGTTTAACTACTACCCATGAATAAGCTACATGATATTTATCGTTGTCGTTATCTTCTCCTTTATCGTTAACTTGTATCCTAAATCTGAAGCCATTACTTTGTAATTGGTCTTCATAGTCTAAAGGCTGTACTATTTTTAATGACCCAGTACCGTCATTATTTCTTACCATAGTAAACTTATCAGCACCGTAACCACTATTTTCAATAACCTTATACTGGAATTTATTAGTTTCGTCTTCATCGTGAACAGTTACTGTAAGAATTGGCATTTCAGGTAAATTGGTTCCATCGGTTTCATCAACTTCGGTAAACCATTCGTCTTTGGTAAATTGTGGAGGCATGTCATTAATATCTTTGACTCTTATAGACGCTGTACCCGTACCCTTTAACCCCCCTCCATCCGATGCTACTATTTGTATAGAATAATCTGGTGTTCTTTCACGGTCCAAACAACAAACCGCGGTTTTAATAACACCAGTTTCTGGTTCAATTTCAAAAATAGGTGAACCTGTTTCTTCTTCAATTACATTTTTCTCTATAGAATACCAAAGCTTTGCGTTATTACTTTCTGCCGGATCGTCGTAGTCAATTGCGGTCATTGTCATAACAACCATACCAGCTGTGCCATTTTCTGTGACATTACCAAAGTACACGCCTTGGGGAAATATAGGGGCATTATCGTTAATGTCTTTAAGATTGACTTGAACATCTGCGTATCCTACGAGTCCTTCACCGCCTTCGTCTTGAGCAAATACTGTGAATCTCCATTGAGGTCGTCCATTAGGTTGATCACGATCCAAAGACTGCAATAAAAGCGACACTTAAATAAATAACCACACCTGAAATGTAAATACCTAAAGAATTTATATCGAAGTAACAATTTGTTGGGCCTGTTTGTGGAGAGCTTATTCTTGTAATAAATTTAGATTTAAACGTTGCTGGTATAGAGCAGTATAAAAGAAAATTTCAATCACTTTATTTTTGTTATACTATGATTTTTCTTTTATTGTGAGTTCGTTAAAAAATACAAACACTTAGATGCTTAAACATAGCTGAACCAAATTAATGTCGACTAATGCCATTTATCTAGGAGGGAGTCGACTTTATACCCTTTAAGCAATGAGAATTTTCGAAATCGTCACGCTACTGGGTCGTCTTTAAATAAATGTAAGAGGTTATTTACAAGATTCTAACGTTAATTTAAATAAATGTATCATAAATTTAAAAAGAACCTAAAATAAAGTCCAAATAAGTCTCTAGAAAATAAAGTAAAATAATTAAATACGAAGTATACAATTAAATACGAGAAAAATACAAATTTTTAACGCACATAAATAGCAATTTTATGCTAAAATGTCACAAGATGTGACAACGGTACTAATATATTGCTCATTAAACATTTTAATATCTATCGTATACATTAATTAATATTCAAGATTCATTCTACTCTCGTTACAGGAATATCTGCCTTCGGGCTATGACACAAATGGTATCCAATAAATATGCGATTGCATTGTGAATGCAGAGCACTCGTTGCCGCCTGTCTATGGCTATCTGGACGCGAGTTCATGCATAGTTCTCACTTACATGGCTTATTCACGATCCAGTTTTCGTGTGAGGAATTTCACTAAAGCTGCGATCACTACGTTATTGATTATCGAACGTTCTACGCATACTTTATACGGAGCATATAATCATCGAATTGCTTTGCGACACAAGTGACGAAATTCTCACACGAAGCTGAAAGGGTAGCAATATAGTATATTTTTCTATGTAAATAAAACAGATACAAGGCCCGTCCTTTGAGTGAATTTCTAACAGGTCCCAATCATCGGGAGTATATTTCTGTGATGGAAAAATTTAACAGAATTTGACACCCTTTGTATCTCAATATTAAACATATTGGATCTGTTGATTTTTTCCTCTGCTCGTCAATTTTTTTAGTTTTCTGTTTGTCGTGTTTGTGTACATTTTTAAATAAATATTTTTAACGAATCGATATAGATGTTTGCAATCATTTACATTGCGTAGATACAAAAATGTATATGTATACACAAACATTCTTTGTTTATACATTTCGTACTTCCTTCCTTCTCCATTTATAATGCAAATAGACTACATTAGGGCGGACAACATAGGTATACTTTTACTTGTTTACTTAATTATTACGGTGAAATATATGGAAATATATGGAAAAAGCATCATGTGTTCTTAGCTTATATACTTGCTTTTAAAAGTAGCATCAAATATGTTTTGTATAAAGGACCTGATAAAACACCTTTAACTTAAAAAAAACCTAAACTTTGTTAATACCTTAAATTCCGTTTGTAAATAATAGTTTGTATGTGATTACCGAAATTGAATACATAATATTGTGTATTTCAACTACCTATACTCACTTTAAGTACGAATATCTCTCCGGTGGTGCGGTTGATGTCAAACTTGCTATTTGCTGGATTGTCGGGATCAATTCCCTGTCCAGTTAAGAAATAGACGATATTCTGCTGTCTGTCTTTATCGCCGTCTGTAGCGGTGACCTAAACATAAATATAAACGCTATGAACATCACTCCAGTTATAACATATCAAACGTGAACCAAGCATTGAGTTTGTAAACATCAGGGTCAATATTTGATTATTAGTTTCTCAAGAGAAACGAACTAGAGAAAATATAACTCGTTTAAACTTGCATTCATATTTATTAAATCTAAGTTGATTTGCGAAGTTTGGGTTTATGTTTGTGTTCGATTTTTGAATACAGCAGTACGAAAGTTTCACGTCTATCGATGAAAACGTCCTCGGGGTATCAAAGGGTCTCTTGTTATGCGTTCGAAATACAAACAAATTCGGCACTCGGCATTCAAAATAAGTACACGATTATTTTGCCAGAGAATTTTGTGACTTTGTTTCTAATATTAGTCAGAAAGTTATTATTATTGTATGAAAAACTTGTAAGTGCTAATAACACAATGTTGGCAATATGTATATAGTTTTGTTCGGGAGATTTTGCCCTGTTTATGAACTACAACCGGAATTGTTTGTATCGCCGGAGGCTTATATTAGATATGGTTGCCGAGAGCAACGGAAACTTTCTGCTGTTTCTTGAACATGAAAGATATATAATCTTTATTACTACGTAGGAGCACAAGGGTGACGACATGATTTGTAACAAACACGTACTGCGGCTTGCCACAATTCTCGGCAATAAAAAAGTTTTTCGAAGTAACAGAAGCCGGCGACATAAAATAATCTTTCTCGTTTCAGCACACAATACGTCAATGCAAATTGCGTGGTTGATGAAGAAATTCATCAGGGTAAAATTGTGTAGCATGCCTATTCTTTAGTAAGTGGAATGTCCAATTACGAGAAGCCGGTCGGAGCGGCAGAGATGAACTGGGTAGACGTTTGCGTAATTATTCGGATCATTTGCGAATCTCACTCCAATTATAAAAAAAGCTTGTCACTACAAGAGGCCGGCGTGAGGGCTCCACTCCCTTGCTAAGAGGGCGTTTCCATGAGCCTGCGTAAAAATCAAATCAGCCTAACAATGCACAAGTACTTATAGCTTGGCAAAAAGTCTGTTTTTAATGAGGGCGCTAATATCGAATTTGATATTAATATCGCAACCCGATATACTACGACGGAAAATGTTTAGATACTTGTAATTTTTATTTATTGTTGTTCATCGTCTCTTTTTTATTTTAATCCACTTCAGAAGTACCTACGTATAAAATTATTCAGCGAACACAATGACATCTTTAATAGTGTAGCTATAATTGTTTTTCTTTAATGCCAGTTGCCACCGCATCGTACATTTTTTTGCCAAGTTACGCATTATTTTGTGGTTACTTCAAACAAGCTGTCTTTTATATTACTTGTCTTGAGATTCGGCAATATCGGTAAAATGAATAATAACGTTACTGTCTTCTAAATTACTTGTTTCAGTATTCAGCAATACAAGTTATATCAATAGTTACGTTACATAATTTCAATCATTGCTTTCACAATACCAAGATATCAAATGTGACGAGAATAAATTACGACATCAAGTTTACGCAATTTCTTTTCCAGGAATATTTTGGGACGATTATTTATATTTAGATTACATCTGAATATTCACATTATAGTTTTAGATAACTGGTGGTAGGTCTCTCATATGTGAGAGGCCGTCTGGGTAGGTACCACCGCTATGCCTATTTCTCCCGCCAACCAGCGGTGTAACTGCATTGTTTAGGATGGCGAGCGCAGTGGAATGCCATCGCTTTGTAAATCAAGGTGTTGTTTGGTTTTGTTACTGCTCATGAGCGGTCGTGTCGCTTACCATCAGGCGAACGGCATGCTCGTCTCGCAATAGATTTCAATAATAAAAAATATATAAAACCCAATAAATGTAGTATAACATGACTCCAAACTTCGCAATCGTATATGAATTCTTAAACATATTTTAACAATTATTCAATAAAATTCTCAGAACCATGCGAGTAAACTAAAACTATCTACGCATAGTAAATCTATATCATGCAATAGTGTTATAGTATAGTAATGAAGCGTGTTATTTTACTAAAAGCGCTACTGAAATGTAACATTAATTACTCACCGAAGAACCGGCGGAACTCGACACGCAGAACCGACAAATTATTGTGTTAGTTTACATCCTTTACTCACTAAATCCGGTGTCGCGTAAATGACAAGATATCGAAATATAATTGCAATATTATACATGCACCCCTTAACACGTATCAATAATTTCAGTATATAGGATACCGTAAACATACACTTACACCTTTTCCCAGAAGGGGTAGACAGAGGTGCAACCAGGACAACCATATGTCGCCATGTATGTTCCGTTCCACGAAATTAATTCATTAAAGGTTTACGAAAATTAACGGCAAACTTATCGCCATATCAGATATAAATTCCTGAGTACACGCTGATAATTAATATAAATAATCCTATATCACGTTGCTCAACCCAGGATTCGAACCCGAGACCACAACAGCGCCACCGAGGTAGTCAAAAATAGAAATTAAAATTTTGAATTGTAAATTGTAAGGAGTACTTCCGTTGATGTATCTATTTTACGGAAAGTTCCTATGTATTTTGTATAAAACTTTACATAGAAATACTTGCTTCGATATTCTCAAAAGGTTGGTGTCCTTCCTAGGAGTGCACCCACATTTCGCCAGTAATTCTGTCTCATAATGTAAGGGGCGCGTGCCTATTGCCAAAGCGGATACAAATCCAATACTTGGCAAATTCTAGATTACGAATCGAAAAAACTCACTTGGGAATGTAAAGAGTCTCTTTGGGAAAAGTGAAGGGATATGTTAATGTTTTTCCTTGCTTGTCCGTAGATCCTTTGCTTAAGAACATACTTTTTTCTATACAAATAAATTGGTACAGACAGTTCGTGTATCAAACTATGATTAGTTGCTGGATTTTTAAATTGCATAAATTCATTTTTGTTGAATGTCTTAGATATTTGGCTCTCATGTTAAATAAATACAAAATTAAGAAAGTTTTATGTTTTATTTTCTTTCCACTGGCGCTACACATTGAGCACTTTCTTTCATCGTTGTATGACTATGGACGTCCTGGCCTTGAATATATCGATATCATATTGTTAGTACACTTGTTAGTGAATTAAAAGCGGTGATGTCCAAAATGTACCCTTACTTTACCGTAAAACGCTTTGTTTACACTTTCTCAACATAAAGGTGTTATTACCAAATAAATTCATATCCTACGCCGATTAAAAAACTCCACCCATACTTCACCTTAAATCACCGATTAGTAGGTTACAAAAAAAAAAAAAAACAAAAAACCTGTATAAGGGAACGTGGGAAGGGTCCTGTCTCCTCCAGGGCCTGTGTGACGTAGACATTCCGCGTGAACTTGGGCGGCAAGTCGTTGACGTCGAGCACGCGGACAACCACACGCGTCGAGTTTTCGTTGCGGCCGTCCGACGCCACCAGCGTCAGCTCATACTGCGACACGCATATTACAGCACCCACATGCCATGCACCACGCGGTTAGGAAAACCCACTACGGTTTTTTATTAGCCTATAGGTTGTCCCACTGCTGGGCAAAGGTTTTTTACTCCACTTAACCCTGTCCTCGGCGAGCTCTTGCCATTTTGGCTCGTATGCGTCCAATTACTGGCAATGTTAATTCCAATTTTAAACTCAATTGTCGTAACCACTAAATTTCTGGCTGGTTAAATACATTTTTGTATCGCATGTTGGGTTATGTATCCGCAAATATTTGCTCCGAATATTTTTATAAAACAAAGTAAACAGTCAAAATGTTCCATCAAAAACCGCCGCGGATTGTTCGCAATGAAGTTAATTTATGCCGCGCGAAGAACTTCGGGCGATAATTGAAAAGTACAAATTTCAAACCGCTCTCCCACTGAACTCACGGCCTAAGTTCTCATTATTAACGTAACAAAAATGAAAAAACTCCGCGTCGACCTAAAATTATATTCAGAAAACGCTTGGATCACTGTTGTGGAGTAAATAAATAATTTGAGCCACAGAAGCGATGTTTAAAGAGTATAATAATGGCGGGACGAGTATTACGCGACTCACTGAACTTTGGGCGCAGCATTCGAAATCTCTACGGCGAATGATGTTCCGCTGGCAATTTCAATATCATTTAGAGGCCCGGGAAAACGAGAGGAATGTCGTGCCATTAATCACTACAGACTTACCAACCCATGATCACCACAGCTTCTCATCCTAAATGGTGGTTTTTGATAAATGTACACGTAAATTGAAATCCATATAGAAAACTAGGATTAATTTCAATGCGTAAAAAACAATCAATTAACATAAAACCATACGTTGTTACAATAAAACAGCGGAAAAGAGTATCAGTGATAGAAATTAATTCATAAATAACGTCGGATAAGCTCCATTGCTACAAAAATCTGGTGCGCTAATAATAAATCGAACGAGAATCAAAAATAAAACAACAAAAACGACACTAGCAAACAACTGGCGCTACAACAAAATAAAACGGTGACCAAAACGGAAATCCCATGCCATGCAAATCAAAAAATGAAAACGCAGAAACAAAATCGGGTAACAAGAGCTAATGCTTAGTTCGATTCCTTTTTGAAATTGTCAACAGTGGTACGAATTCAATAAAGAACCGAACGGACGCTTTGGTTATCGCAAAATTGACCTGGAGCACGCGTTTCGGGAGGTTGCGGTCATCTTCTTCAGTGATTTGAGTACGATATGTAGGCCTCTCGAACACTGGAGGGTTATCATTCACGTCCTTCACGTGAATCACCACAGTGGTGTAGTTCTCCTTCAGATTGTCCGACGCTGCCAGCTTCAACTCGTACTGTTCCCGACCAAAGTATTTACAACACGGAATTTTAACTAGTCTACAGTCACTAAATTACATAGTCATTAATTCTTCAAAATAATCCTGTTTGTCAACAATACAATCAACTGACTGAAGGCACCAAATTTTCCTTCCTTCTGCTCACAAAATTGCGAATTAAGAAAGTAATTTAAAAGTTTAATAGAAAGTGGTTCGAAGTAATTTAGGAGCGACTAATAATTAAAATGATTTCATCTTTTTCGTGATGTAAATTTAATATTACATGAAGTCGTAAAAAAGATTATTTGGTGAGGATAAACACTGATTAAGAGAAAATAATGGTTAATTCAAGAGTTAAAGAATGAATAAATAAATTGAGATAATAAACATGGCAAGTCCACACTTGGTTCCGAAAATAGAGTGAGCGTAGTTGCGACCCCGGCGTTATTGGCGTCATCTGTCAGTGTCGCTCAGTAATTTCCTCACCCGGCTGGGAAATGTTTGTTCCAAAAGTCATCTCACGCATATTATACAAGTTTCGGAATATTTTCATTGTAATCTTAACTATAGTGTACTACAGAAATACTTTGAGGCAACAAATGTGGTTTCTGAACTGCATTTAGAGGTTTAGTTAAACCAGACGCAGGTGAGCATACATCGGATTGCCTAGTTGGCTAAAAGCTTGCAAAATCCTAGTTTCCTATTTTCATAGACAATAACTAAGTACCGGAATATAGATTGTTTAGTTGCGTGGAGCCCAAGGATTTACTCACCCTATTTTCAGAAACTACTGGGATACAATTCTCCGCTCGCAACTTATGGGTGCTCAATAAATAAACAGGTTCTCAGTACTGGAAGCGTAGAGAAACGTCACATAAGACGTTAGGAGGCAATAAGCCGGCCAAATTCAATTTTCCGCTGAGAGTTTCTTACACTTTTATTTTAAAAAGTAACACAGCTATTTACATCGAAATGCATAACAATAAACGTACTTCCCAAACATTAAGAGGAGATGCTCGAACGTTTAAAAGCAAAGAGTGCTGAATGTAAACTGGTTTACATTCATAAAAGCTCCGTGGGAATCTGCAGTTTGATAGCAGTACAGCCTTCGGTAGCAACTACGCCGGCTCGCTTAAATGGGTATTAAAGATTAAAATATTTATCTCGCGAAAAGTTCGATGAAACTTTCTCGAGGCCGTAACAAAGAGGGTCCTTGTGATCGCCGAGCGCTGCGCAGCGCTGGGCCGCGCCCGCCGCCAAGCTGTTAAATTGAAACTCGCCAAGGGGCAAAGTGCAGAACGCGCTTCTAATGTATTGCCTCGTATATTTTCTCGCGAAATTATGTCCTAAGTGCCTCTAATTTCCTTTGATTCATTACGTGACCACTTTAATTAGCATTTTAAATGGGCAGGCAAAATATAATATTTTTGAATTACGAAATATTTTTTTTCTCATTACGATTAAAGTTGTGTTTCACATGTTTATAATTGAAAGATCAACATTAATATCCACGTGTCGCTTACGTAAAATTACACATGGCGGTGTTTACCTGAGTGGTTTATCTTTAATTATGTTGGCTTACAGCGCAACTCCCTCTTGTTTAATTTAGGATTTAGTTGACGTGACATAATTGTTGATGAAGCACTTAGACCCCACTTAAATGGTATATTGAGGACACTCCTTTCTACTTAACAGCGACTTGGGAAGTTTTCATTCGTTTGTCAGATTTAAAGTTTAATTTATAAATATTTCGGTAATAGACTTACAAAATTAAGTTTCAAGTGTATTATTATTTACCAAAATAATCTGCTTTGCGTAACATAAAATGACTAACGTATTCACATTAAGCAAATTACTTATTTCGGTTTTACGGAGCGGAGGTACGTTTAAAGGGTAGCCGTGATGTATTTAATTGAAACCAGCCGACCTTTTTTGCTAATAGAATTTTAAATACAAGACTATAAATAAAAGAAAAACACATTTGGGATAAAGGGTTCGTCGCGAGTCGATTGACATTGACTTTAGTTAGATGGTATGTCTCTCACTACTCACTCCCGCTTCTTTAATCGTTATTGCCTTCGTGTCCAACACGACCTTCCAACATTAATACAAAGATAATACTCTAGTCGTCGCATTAGGAATAGTCTATTTTCTTTGCTGTACATTTATCTTATTTTCAGACGAAAATTCGTTTAAGGGATAAACGAATCTTCGCATCACGCAATGAAGACCTTATTTTTGTTAATTAATTCAGTAATATTTTTGTATGATATTTAGTTGCGTATATTGAACATGAAAAAATGGCTACAGATCTTTTTTTAACTTCACAATTACACAGAAACGTCCTTCATCATATTAACGACTTTGACCTGGCAATAAACCGTGCGATATTTAATTTATTCAAAAATTGCCGTCACGTTCAATGCAGAGACAAATGTATTGTTTCTGATTTATCAATTTATTTTCGATGTTGTATGCAGACTTTTACCATTGTTTATTCATAATTAATAAGTTGATAAATAAAGTAACAATAATTAAAGCATAATATGAACACAGAGCGAGTTCATTGTGACCTTGACAATTAACTTATTTTACAATATAAATTTATAATATAAATAAATTTATGACTCCTAATTCAAACGATTGGTAAAAACAATTTACTAAACCAAATAAAATCTGTATAAATGTTGAATGAAATCAAGAGAATGTTTCATTATTTCCAGAGTTACAGACAGCGTCTGTAGCGGACATCAGGATCGCGTTGTTATCAGACAATATGGATTGCCGTCGCGACGAAGCAAAAACGTAAGACTATTTATTGCATGGAAATCCAAGACATAATATTTCAGTAAATGTTTAAGCTAGGTATCATTTCGAAAAACTATTAGCATTGATAATTTAATGATCTATCACATCATCCTACATCCTACACAAATTTCGACTTATCCAAAAATTTTACTATATTGAAGATACATTCTTTTAGTTAAGAATTCGTATGCCCAGCATTAATGTCACCAAATTAAAAAAGAATATTTGCTAGCGCGCAATTCGGCTATGTATTTCGTTAGAAGTTGGTAATTATTCCATTTAAAAAAAAAAAACGCGGTCGACGTATATCAGATGGCGTAATATAGAGTTAAATTGCATTTAGCTCAATTCGAATTTGATCACTTAATACTGAACGTATCAATTGTCAAGTGCAAAACATGAAATTGATAGAGATACTGAATATATTGTGAACTTACCCGTTTCCTGGTTTCGTAGTCGAGCGCCCCCGCCACGTATATGGCGCCGGTCATGTTTTTGACAGCGAACGCGCCTCCTATGTTCCCGCTCGTGATCTCGTATCGAATACGCGACGCTGCAACAAAAATCATATATTTATACTTTATGCTTCGTACATCAAAAATATACTGAGAGCGACTCACATGTCCGCGTTGGATTTTATTGAGATTGTATTCCCCCGATGGATTATCAACATTTCGCAGAAGTATCAAGCTCCTTGCGAATAGAAAATGATATTGCGAAACGTTTACTGCTTATGAATATATTTTATCAATATTTTTCGATGGATCAAATTTTAAATTATCAAGCGATGGAATAGATGTACAGGAAGGGGTTTTATATTGTAGAACATAACATATTATAATAAAAAAACGCGTTTATATTTTTTTACGTCACTCACTGAATAAATGCCAAAGAAAAGCAGGTATTTCACGTCGGTTTTATATAAGACGGCGATACCACCCAGCTCACACCCACTTATTGATACTATAACTTTAGCTGAGCTATAGCGAGGCTCTACCAAAACAAGTATTACTATATTAGGCTCACACGGTACATTGAGAAGTTATTGAGCCGCGCGTGGCTCTGAAGTGGAAAGAGTCGTGAAATTAACGCAAAAACTTTACACCGAACTCCTTATTGATTGACAGGCAATTGCTTTGCAAAGTATCTAGCCGTGTGTGAGTTAAGTGTTTCCACTCTAAAGTTATCTCCCCAGCCGTTACGAAGTTAGAACACCTAGTTTAACAGCAGTTTCGGGTGCCGTTATGGTAACAGCGTTTAAAATATAGTCTAGTTTTAAACAGCCACGACATAATCTTAAGTTCTAAAAAGTTTTTATTGTCTGCCGCGTTGAATAATGGAAAATTTACATTTTAACTAGTCTTTTCTTATGTCTTATAGAATATTTAACATCTTGTGAAGATTTACTGTAGTGATTGGCTATTAGTCTTACGAGTGAGGAGTATTACCGATACTTGTACGTGCTTCTCTTTTACTGCAATGTACATATATTTGAAAGATCTATCTTTTTGCTCGGATCAGAGTAAAATCAATAAAATTTTACCGCGCCGTGACATAAACATCGTTTCATATTCAATAAAACTAGATCCTTTTCGAGTACCAAAAGCAGTAAAAAGGCCCTTTTAAAGCAGTAAATTTGAAGAGTATTTAACGTACTCGTATGCATAAATGAATGTAGATAAGCACACATGACTGGTTTTTTACAATATCCGTTGATTTAAAAAACGTGTAAGTTAGCAAAGTCGAGAGTGTACCTCGGCGTGAACGAATCGATAAACCGAGATATACTTAAGTAAAATTTTTAATAAAGCTAAAACTTCACGCTCCGGTTCACAATGACAGCATGAAATATCATAGCTCTTTCTCGGGAACGTGTGGGTACTTTATAAAACTGAAAAGTAAAGGAGAAATTTTAAAACACTTATTACTTCAGAATGTGATTCAATCGACATTTAATATTATTGCTTTTGTACAACAAAATCAGATATAAACGTGGTTCAAACGTAGCTCGGTCGACATTTTTTGCTGGAAAAATCGTAGTTGGTCAGTACATAAAACCCGATATCTGTGTAGTACATGGCCGTGCGCACTTAACAGACCTATTATCTCACATGACTTTGCCGTGTCGCTCAATTGCATCGACCCAGAGGTTAAAACACTACGTTTTTCTATTTTATATAAAAAAATACGTCATGTCCCTTTGTTTTAAGGTCAGACGTTAATTAATTTCGACTTGTCTGCTCGGTGTATTGTAAAAATTAGCGGTCAAAGTCGACCTTTCGCGTTTATCTCGGCTAAATAGTAATTCGATTTCCATTACTAAGAATGGTTACGGTTCGTAGATAAGCGCCTGTGCAAGTTACTAGCGATCCAGGTTCCATCACGATTGTTACAATATTGCTTTTATTTTTGGTTTAACGTTAATCATAGGTAATTATTTTCTAAGGATAAAAGTTGCTTAACTTATTCTGCGATGCTTGCGTCATTTAAGGAAAGGTTTGACTTTATTTTAGGAGCATTTTGATTATACTATTTTTGGAATTTTCACTCTTTTAATTCACAATAGGAAGCGATTACTTTTGATATGAAAAAAGTTTGACATCTCTATGGAATGTCGCATAAAACATAAGTTGAAGCCGTTTCAGAATGGAATTAACCGTTAAGTCGCTCTAGGAATCCATATGACTTACTTGTGGATTCCGACCTACTTTGACACACTCTGAGTTACTTCACATAATGTATCGCCTTTGCCCAAAAGTGGGACATTTATGGGCTGGCTCAAGTGACTTCACATAAAGTAGCGCATTTGCCCAAAAGTGGGACGTATATGGCTAAAGTCATCGCAAATAAAAATAAGTTTTAAAATTCAGATTATTCTGTATTCTAGCTGTGTTTCACAAGATCTTTTGAATCATTAAAGAATACCACAGTAACGGAACGTGTTGTAGCTGTGAAGAAGGATCGTTGCAAGAAACTCCCTCAACAACTCCAAGTGGTTTTTTGTTTTCTTTGACCTTTTCTTCTTGTTAAAGTTTTTTTAACATTACTGGGATGAACAATGTTTAAATTTTTTTGGAAAATGTATTATGTTAAATTACGTCATTAGTAGACATATGAACTGATTTTTTTTAGGTGTTAGACATTACTCGTAGATTTGATCGCATTTATTTTGGTTAACACATTTATTTTTATCTTGGTCGACACTGAAAACGAAATATAAAAGGGCAACGCTATTTTTATATTCATCACGAATAGTATTAAATTTATACATATATAACCCTACCCTACATCCGTTTTTCTACCCTCGATAACATGTCAGTAAAATGTGATGAGGATCAGTAAGTATTTGAAGCCTGAAAGTGTAACAAACAATCTCATATTCCAATTTATAACGTAATAATAACATCATAGTCAGGATAATTGATTAAGAGAATCTAACATCTGAACAACCCATGTAACCGGAATGCAAATCCAATATCATATCTATTATAACTACTCCGTGTGGCTCATATTACTCTATCCGGTTACTGAAGCACATTCGTGGAATATGTGGAATACACATTAATACCATTTAAGTATATCAGTACGTCAGTATATCGGTACGGTTACAACGCTGAGATCTCGGGTTCAGATCCCAGGTAGGGGAAAGGTAAAATTGGATTTTTCTATTCATTATCAGTGTGGTCTGTGTGTGTGTGTGTCTGTGTGGTGTTAGTGTTCTATTCATAATCAGGAATTTGCGCCCGATATGGCGAAAAGCTCGCTCCCTATCACATCGTGAGATGGAATATACAAGGCGAAATGTGGGTATCCTGGTTGCTACCAGGGAAATCTCTGTCTACCACTTCAGGGAAAAAGGCGTAAGTTTATGTTATTTGTATATATGTTTATTTATCTATTTAATTATATTTATGTATGTATATTATATGTTACTTATGAATCTTCCATTAGATGTGTTTTTGTGTATAAATTGTATAATTTATTTGAGTTTATGATATTCTCGTTACTTTACTCTGCCTTGTCTTTCTATTTCTTTTAATATCCATTCAATAGTTTAACTGCTAGAGATTGCCGTAGTGCGATTAGACCTCATTTGTATCTAGGACAAGTAACTTTAGCATTTAGGCTATCCCTAGACGATAATATAAGCCTAATACTATAGATTGTACAATGATTAATCGTTTGGATTCAAAGCAGCTTTCAATCCCAGTGTAATTCTAGGGGCCGCCTTATGAAACATTTTCATGACATGGGTAAGTAAACCTTTCAATAAACTTGAAGTTAAATCAGTCACCGGTCGTAGTGTATTCAAATGAATTTATCTACAATATGTATAATAACAATATTATGTATTTATCAATCCGCATTAGGCCAACGTGGTGAACGATAATATGGCCTAACCCCTCTTAATCATATTCTCGGTCATAGAGGAGGCATGTGCTCTGCAGTGGGACGTATATGGGCTGATACAGATACATATACATGTAAAGTCAGGGTGGCATATTCCGTCTATGGGACATAACCGTTTACTTCCTTTTGAAAGTTCAGTTGGATTTTTTAAGTCAAAAGCCAGTTACACCCTTCCTTGTTTAACCAAAGATAAGTATTAAAATATATAGTGGCAGTGTTAAGAGACCCTGTTATATGAAATTCAGTGTTCGTTTAAGTAATTTCGTACCTATTAATTTGCTGGAAAACGCAGTAAATAGCACAAATATTCGATGCGATAAATTGGTACCCTCAATATTTACTAATTGCTCAATTCAGTCTATTTTAAAAGGGGTGAAATCGTCGTATACCGTTACTACCCTATTTCAGACTTCGTGAACATTTTTCATGTAACTTTTCTTTCATTAAAGAAACCCCTACAACTATAGTCTCTGCCTACTCCTATGGGATATAGGCGTTATGATTATGTAATGTATGCAATAATTAAATTCATTATTGTTTCAGTTACTTATATGAACCCTAATTTAATTAGAAGCGAATTAAATATGAGCCAGTTGATTATCTATTATTATATGTTTTACTTAAGTATTTTTTATCTTTGATAGTAAGGTACCTTTTGTTTAAAATATTTAATTAGTTTTAAAACATTTGATAATTTACATTTAAAGCATTTGATTTGATTTTAATAGTTATAAGATTTTTTTAACCAAAAGCTTTGTCAACTTTTTGAACACTGACAACGTTCAATTTTTTTTATATGAACGAGTATCGTAATTTAATCCTAAGCCTGAAACTAAACTAAGTGGTCACTTTTAAATAATCTAAATGGCAACATACTTCAATCTCTAGATATTGACAATATCTTATATTATTATGACTAATAAAAATAGGGGTAGATACCTATCCTAAATATGTTTACCACCCCTGGCTTCACCAATATGACGGAATAGACCCAAAAAAATTTATTACAAATAAATCGTGACCATGACTAGATATTTAAGATCTAGAAGTTAATACATGATCGTCTTCCACCAATGAACAATAACATTACATGTATACTTCGAAAAAACCGGAACGTGTACGAAGAAGAACCAATTCAAGAAGTTACAATATAAATAAGAACATACACACAGATTCTTATTAAGATTATACGTATTTACGAACATGAAAACTGTCATAAGTGACTAACACAGTACACAAAGTAATGAAGTTAGTACAGCCACGCGTGTAGCATAATGTACGCGATTACGGCAGTGTGTGTTAGTTCAGTACCTATTGCGCCTGTACTATTTAACAGGCGGCTAATCGTTCGTACACAGCGGTTAATGAACGCATACCGTATTCTCAAACTAATTGGCTCATAAAGAAGAGCGCCCATTGCTTCCATTTGCGAGGGAATTTCATTTTACAGTACAAGACTGCGGCTCATAATGCTATTTGTACTAAACTTTTAGTCGTACAACGTTTATGTGAGTTGTGGATCCGTACTTGTACCTAGATTATGTTCTAGACTATTTGTACGTAAGTCGTGTACTTGAAACTAAATAGTGGTGTGAATGGAGGATTGTTGACTAACTAGCATCGCTTGTTGGCTGTGAGTTCACTCAGACGTATCCTGGTTGGTTAATCTACTATTGGAAGGTTTTGATGCGGATTTCGGGATTAAAGTTCATGGATTCATAATGAGGCTTGTATAAAGTGTTTTTTATTATTATACCTCGAATAATAATTATATCTTTGGCTTAATATTAATAAACTTGTTTTAGTTCCTTTATTTATTTCTTATCATAGTCATACAAAACTCGTAATGTAATCCAGAATGAATATGGAGACTGCTACCGAAAACGAAGCCGGGTGGTAGTTTACCACCCAAAAATGACGATATTTAAAAAATCATAAAAAAATTGTCGCATTTATTTGCGAGATTTTTAGTTGCATTGTGTTTGTAGTCACTAAAACTACCACCCGGCTTCGTTTTCGGTAGCTATCTTGATATACACTGTATAATAACAATCAATGTAAATATCTCATTTTAGAGGAACGGCTGGACTTTCCCTGCCATTATTAAGTCTTGCTGTTGTTTGCATCTCATTAATTAGAAGCGTGTTTATCGTCCGAAAAATTTAGAGTTTAGATGCCATTTTTCTCCTAGATTTACTTTCTTTCAGCGAAGAACTCGTAAGTAAGCAAAAGTTGTTTTCGCTTCTTCGTTCGTTGCCCGGATCTTTCCTAAGTAAAATAGATCCTCGCGAAGTGTGCTTAACCAATTCAAACTTATTAATCCACTTGAATATCCAACGACGTAAGAGATAATGCTGTGAATTTTTGATTGTGACATTTTTTTAAATATTTCGGTATGGAGTTTTTGACGTATTAACATTCCACAAGCACTAAATTATACATTAATCTCATTTACTTAGAAAATATGGCGTATACTGCCATTAATGACTAGCGTTTTAATGTTATAATTAGCGATCTTTAATTAGGGCTATCAACGTCAAATTAATCTCCTATACAACGAAGCTTACAAACCTAGTAGAACATATTCCTAAAATTATTATATCATACTAAGCGTTATTTTTGTAATTTAACGTAATACATTTTGAATAACAATGAGAAAATTAATGGTTATTATTATAGAAGTTAAATTGTCTGTGACATATCCGCACAGAGGAAATCACCGGTGACTTTTAATTGCCATTTGTCAGAGGGAATAAATGGCAGCAATAAATTTGACCGCAAGCACGTCAAAATATACGATTTTTCTTTCATTGAACGGCGTATTCAATAAAACGAGTGGCGGCGTGGACCGCGGTAAATCACCATCCAATACCTTATAGGTATTCCGACTGCCACTTCTCGACTTAGCGCTGCTCCTACAGAAATATGTGTATGAAACGCATTCAATAGACTCTACGAAGGAAACGCTACAAAGATAATATTGCTCCGCCTTTGCTTTTATATAGTATATCGAACGTGTTATTGATACAAGTAATATAATACAGTGCTACATTGCACAAGCATGCGTTGCATACAACATCTATTACATTTTACATGGAAGGCTCGGCTCAAACAGAATCATTTGAAGGTTTGATAAATTTAATATTATGTGATACATTTCCTCGAATTATTTTAACACGAGATACTAAAGACAACTTATGAAGACACTTATTCACAACGTTCATATTTATAGTAGATTTTACAAAGTAATTTTACATCACATCACAAAATAAAAATCAAAAGATTTTTAAGACTATTTTAGTCGGTAAGCTACGGAAGGTATACGAAAAGGCTTAAAATTTTGGCACTCAAACGGTTCGAGTGAGGAAAGTGGACTAAGACCCGAGCCATTTAATTGTGGTTGAGATTAAAGCCATGCAATAAAATTATTACTCGCTACAGAATTCAGATTGTATTAAAAACTATGGTAAAAAAATACAACGCGTTGGTTTTATTACCAACATAAGCTGCAAACAACATGCAACATTTACTGGTGGTAGGTCTCTCACTTGTGAGAGGCCGCCTGGGTAGGTACCACTGGAATGTCTATTTCTCCCGCCAAACAGGAGTGTAAATGCACTGTTGTGTTTTGGTTTGGAGGACATTGTAGCCAGAGTACCTACTGGACATATTGACATACAGACATACTTTACATCTTATGTGTCAGGATGGCGAGCGCAGTGGAATGCCAAGCATTGCTTTGTAATTCAAGGTGTTGTTTGGTTTTCCTACTGTTCATAAACGGTCGTATACCATCTGGTGAAGGGCATGCTCGTCTCGCCATTCATTGCAATAAAAAATAAATTAAAAAATGCTGAGCATGAGCCTTGAAAAGCAATACTAGATACTTACTAGTTAATTTAAACATGAGTAGAGAGTTTGTGACAAATGAATGCTTTCTTTCTTTCTTTCAATAAGTAGGATTAGATGTACCTACCCATAAAACAAACACCAATGCTTATACAACACAGGCGTAGAAAACACTCAATAATTTGACCTTAGAAAGAAAGTACCGGACCTGGGAATTTCTGGAGACTACTTACTCCAGAGCCCATGATTTGTAGCCCGTAACTTTCGTTTTTACCAAAAGAAACATTAAAATTGCGAATAAAATTCCATAGAGTAGATGTCTTGGTGGCGTAGTTGTACTACGGTGTGATTACATAGCTGAGGGCTCGGGTTTAATCCCGGTTCGGGCGGAAAAGTGGATTTTTCAATTAATCATTAGTCCGGAGTCAGGAATTTGTGTCCGATATAGCGATAGGCTCACAACACATCAGGCGAAACGTTTGTGTACCTACTGGTTCTCACCAGCACATCTGCCTACCCCTTCTGAGAAAAAGGCGTGAGTTTATGTATGAGTAAATACTAATTATTCACATGTTGCTTGCCGATGTAATCTATTATATAAACTCAGTTTACATTATAATGATTTCCTTTGTTAGACGAGCAACATCATAAATCACGCAGAGACATGCAGCGGCGGTTAGTGGCAATATTTAAACGTCTTACGTCCTTATTCATACACTGTTTCAAAACCTATTTTAGTAAACGAATGTTTTGTCTTCTTCGCTCAAACTGAATTCAAAAGTCATTCGAAAGGGATAAAACATTCGATAGCCAAAATAGGTTTCTATATGCCTATGAATAAACCCCTTGGTATAAGGTAGTACGGTACACATATTGTACATGTGAGTAAATTTAAAACACTAAATCGTACAATGAAATCAGGTTATATATCCTTTCAGGAACAAAATTTACACGTGGCTGCAGCGTCATTACGTCCCGAGATAAGCTGAGTTATAAAAAAGTAAAACGTAGGGTTTCTAAACGCGTTTTCATGGACAAGATCAGAGGCGAGGGTGTCGTTTGGAGAGCGGAAATTACAGTAAGGCGGCCGGCGCTAGGTGGGCTTTAGCAGAAGTGGGCTCTCGGTCAAATGTCACCGGCAATGAGCAACGTGACCTTAAAGTGTCCCCCGGGCCTACTCATTTGTCTAAAGAACCGAGGTACGCAGGAACTCTCTGTGATCAACGTTATAGCGCTCGCACAACACTCACTAACCCTTCACGACAGACATTTATTACCGCGATGTTTTTATTTCCACATATTTTAGTGTCTGTTTTTATTTATGATAAATGTATTGCCAAGGTTTCCTCATATAGGGTATAAAAGTAAGCGCGGTCGGAGCGGGATAAAGGAAAATAAGGAGACAGCCTACATCTACACACTACGCGCGTTCCCACTTTATTCTCCCTGAGTGAACGACTTTGAAATACTTTTTTCGCTTAAGTGTTTCAAACTCTGCTTATATTGCATTTAGAGGGGATATTTCTAGCGTACCTAAAATCCAGCTTATATCCTAAATATAAGGGACATTATCGCGCGGAAAATTCAAATAGCCTTAATTGCATGTCGTTGGAGAAAATGAAGGCCTCATTAAGTATTTATAATCTAGAAACATTTTAAACGACAATACGCACCGAGTGCCCTTCGGATACGAAAATTAACAGTTTCTTTTCGCTTTTACGATACGTTAATGAGTCTTAATGCGTCGTGATTATGAAATGTTATACATATGTATACAGGGTATAATAAGACTGCTACAGAAAAACGAAACAAGGGGTAGTTTTAGTGACTCCAGATACAAAGCACTTTAAAAAAAAAATTGTTGTCGTTTTTGTGATGTTTCAATTATTGTCGTATTTTGGTGATAAGTTGATAGTTCCTGATAAAATAATAATTTTAACCCTTGCATACCATAGTATCTTTAAAAATATTTAAGCAGCCCTGTGTCTGAAGCCACTAAAACTACCACCCGCCTTCGTTTTCGCTAGCACTCTTGATATATCCCTGTATAATCGTGATTATGTAGATATTGTTCGATAGCAACGTGGAAGACAATTTTCTTTAAAGAATTGTCGTTACAAACTACACAGCGACACGTGATTGATGGTTCGAATCTGTGCCGACAGCTATGTACACGAGGAAATTGTTTACAGCAATATTCATCTTGTCTAGTGTAAATCCCCAACATTACTATAAGAAACAACATACTGTGTAGAATGAATACGAAGCGAATGAGCGTTTAGTGCCGTCTCTTTAAAGGGTACGTAATGCTCACTATTTTTCATAAACACGTTGATATCCTCAAAAATGCGCCTCTGTGGATGGTTGGCTGGGTTTTACAATAAAAAGTTTCAGCATTCGAGGCTGATGCTCGCATTTCATTAGACGAGGAATGAATGCGGGAAACGAGACGTTTTTTTGTCGTATAAACGAGCCTCGGTGTAGACATAAGCGCCGAATATACGGGAAGGTCGAGTATTTAGCGAATGCTCGCGATATAAATTGGAAGACGGATAGAGTCGGCTTTGGATCTGGGAAACGCGGGAGATCATCTATCACAATTTATCCCAGTCCAAACAGACAATAAAAGATTGTCTGGGCCTCATTACGTGTGTATCGAAGCGGAGAGCTACGCAGCGAGCAGTCTCCGGCGCGACGCTCGCCTGCGCGCTGCGCCGACCGCCACCACGGCTTGTTAACTTGCGATTATCTGACCTCGCCTTTGGCTGTTTCCGTTTTGCATTTAATACTTGACCGACATTTACTGTTTATTCTCGCATTCAAATTATAATTACATTCGAGCGGTTCCGATTATCTCGCTTTCAAAATATTGAGCGCACTTAATGCTTGAGTCGGAAGGAGTGGATAATATATACATGTGGAGTGTTCAGCGGCAGTGTCTAAGTCTGCGGAACAGCTTTTCAAATACTCAAGTTGCGAGTTATTTATCGAATTAAGTTTAATTTGTGTAAGTGAAAGTTCACTTACAGAAAGATAGGTAATTAAGTTTTGAAAGAACTCCAATGTATAATAAACATTGTTATTGGAATTGTGCCAAACATTCGTCGGATACCGCGGAAACGCACTAGTATGTCAGCGGGGCTTGTGGACAACTAAAAGACACAACCGGATTTATTTCTACTCTGAGTTAACTGTCGCACACACAGAAATATATTAGTAATCGCACATATAGTTACACAGCCAAGGTAATTTTACAGGTGGTTCGTTATTCAAATTCACGCTGTTAGCGACTATAATCCATCATGCTTGAACGACAACTACCCACGTAAGTATGTCGCATTTTGGGCTCAACCTGAATATATGCGATTTAGACGACCAGCGGGATATAATTTCTAGCTGCAATACAGACACTACAGTAACGGTAGGTATATAAAAATAATATCACATTTAACGGACAGCCTCCGTGGCACATTTGGTTAGATGCCAGCTGTGAATCGAGAGGCCGCGGGTTCGATCCTCGCACTGAGACAAATGTTTATGAGATCTACAGGCATTTGTTTCGGGTCTGGGTGCTTGTGAGACCGAAAACTCTCACAAGACTCAATCTTAGTGTGGTGTCAGGACTGTGTATGTGACTCTTGGGCGTTTTTTTTTCAAAGGCTATATTTATGAAAATGTAGCAGCACCTTCTGCGTATAAATTAATAGGATGAGCCTAATATAAGACATCGTATTAAGCTCGGGGTCAACCACAGCGCTATACAAATAAATGCGTTATTACGGTCTGTATTATCGTGAAGGGTATATTAAGCCGCAGTATAGAATCCCCATGGGCCAATCACAACACCGGCCTCTCGTCTACATATTGTTTATGACGCTATTGAGGAAGATATTAGTTATCTTACACAAGAATGTCCAGATTGGCGGAATAATTCATGGCTTTATGTTTAAATCTCTTCGGAGATTCGTAACATACCTACCCAAATAGTTAATTTATAACGAAAAGTACAAAATATTCTGAAAATAGGATATAGTCGGAATAGTAGGAAGCGTCGGTAGGGGTCGAACACATCGAACCTACTTAAAGGGTTAAAAGTACACTGAACCGACGTAAATGAATGAAGAGATTAATGAAAGTGGACGAAGAGAAAGTAGTATGTTAGGATCGAGTAAAATGGAGATCCATAGTCTTTGCCTAACCTTGGGATACAGGCGTGACGTTTATGTATGTATGTATGTGCAAAATGAAATAGGTACTTACAATAGAACGCAAAATTCTTACCAATAAATGTTTAATGAAGAAAGCCTTAATATTACTTTAATTACCAACCGGCAGCCCGTTAACAAAGATTGAGTAATGGTTATTAGAAATTTCATACCGTAAATTGCTATATTTGTGTTTAAATGTTACGAAAGCAAGGGCCAAATAACTGGATGAAATTATTAATATAAACAGTAGGGGTACACTAATTCATCAGTGTACAACTCCAAGGCCGGGGGACATCAGTCAAATCTTGTTAAAATTCTGAAGGCAAGATTAGCGCGGGCCGTGTAAACAAGAGCAATGTTATCGGATGATCAGATGGTTCGCAGCCGGAACGGTTCCATGCATTATGCATGAGCATTGTCTCCTCTGCCAGATACGAAAGCCGGCGCTGAAAGTGGCCGCCTTTCTCGCATTTCTAACAGTAAAAAATTGCCCAAATCAATAGATTATGTTGGCGATCTTCGCAATTGAAACACTTGTAAGGCTATTAAAATGAATTGCTTCTTAGGATTATGTGATAAACTAATTTTTATTGTTATTTTTATAGTATGGAGCATCGAACTAGGAAAGGATCAGATGCTCCCACATTTTTCACAGTAATACTTCGTAATTACAATTCGCAAAATCGAGGACAACGAAGGTGACACTTAACGTTTTAAAAAGTGTCTACGACCAACAGCAGCCGAAAGCTCTGAGGTCAAAAAAAAAAAGAATACTTTTCTTCTTTTCACTTTTAAATACATTGGACATGTTATTATCCTACGAGTATAAATGCTTGTTTTCTGTATTATGAAAACATATCTCCAACAATGCGTTAAATACGCATTTATTATATTTTATTATATCGACAGCCTTCGTGGCGCAGTTGGTTAGACGCCGCCTGTGAAACGAGAGGCCGCGGGTTCGATCCCCGCACCGAGAGAAATGTTTGTGCGGCCCACAAATATTTCTTCCGGGTCTGGGTGTTTGTGAGACCGAAAAGTCTCTCGTAGTTCCTGATACCCACGACACAAGACTCGATCTTAGTGTGGAGTCAGGACTATGTATGTGACTGTTGGGGTGTTATTATTGGGGTGTTATTATTATTTCTAGTTCCAAATTTCGCCACACGCTAATAGTAGATGGCATAAACTGTCAAATCGTGTAGACCCTGTCAATATGTCTATGCTGTATTAAGAGTATAGTGTACTGTATATATCAGTATATTATTGTACACTATCAAAATCGGGACTCGTGAATAACTGAGAGCTCGTTGAGAAGGAAATCTATACTGTAAACAGGTCATCTGATGATATGTGATCACTGCCGCATCAATATCAGCGGTAGTATGTATCTATAAAATACCAGTGTTCACGAGAAATTATCTACTCATATACTAAAATTTCATATTTAATATGTCAAAAGAATTTCATATTGAAAAATATTTTATTATACAAATTCAATTACATGGCTTCGATGTAGTTTGAATTTCACTATATCATTCCGTATATCAATTCGTGTGAAAATATTGTGCAATTTAAATTCCTTTTTATGATCCGCTTCATGACTTTACACATCACTGAGGTTATAGCGATAGGGCGGCAATTGGTAGGGTCTGACCGATCACCCTGGGCTGGTTCAATAATTATGTCAAGTCATGAGTCAGAGTGAATGCATGGGAAGCTCTACTAGCATGACCAGTCTCGGAGAAGCCCAGCCACAATGCGCGATGTGTATTGAAATCCCTCAAGACCACCATTTCGGCTGACGGGAATCGCACCTGTGCGTCATCACCCCTCGGCTAAGATACCTGAACAACCGAGTCGTCTCATCGTCCCCGTTGTGTGACCTGTAAAGGCACACGTAGATGTGGCTCAGGCAATCAAGAAGGCTTGAAGATTTCTTTTGGGCTTGAAGTTTTCTTCAAGCAAATAACCGGGGTACAGCAGGTAAGAATTTTCGGCCCGATAACAATTTATGCTTCATTGATTCTGTGGAATCGTATATGTGAGTTCTCGAAAATTCATTTAATACTCCTATTGTTTGCCAGGTGTGAGATTTTTTTATTCAATTGTCCAGTTATTCCCGGAAAAGTGTAAGGCGATCAACCATATATTGTGAAGAAATCTATTTACGATTTTTTTTTTCGTTTTTGCAATGAATTACAAAGCAATGCTTGGCATTCCACTGCACTGAAAGTCAAAATGCAAGACGAAGCGTAGGTGTCCCGGTTGCACCTACCCATTCTGGGAAAAAGGCATGAGTTTTTGAAATATGTCTATGTATGTTTGTTACTCTGGCTACAATATCCTTCAAATCGAAACACAACAGTGCATTTACACTGCTGTTTGGCGGAACAAAAAGACATTGTGGTGGCGTCTCACATATGACGTCTTACATCTGCCACGTGAAATCAATTAATATGTTGAATTGCCAAATAAATTTAAGAAAAACACTATCCAGTTACATGCATTATTTATTAATCCTATATAAAAATCGACGAGGTATTCTTAAGATGATATTTTTAGAATTAAAGAAGCTTGTAAAATCGTTCCGAAAATAAACTTAGATCCAATTCATTGCGAGATTAGCATCATACAAATATTTGCTTTACAAAGCTTAAACAAACTTCCACGTTCGTATTAAATCCCCAAATCTGTCGCAATAAGCTAAAATATTATTAGCGTATACTAAAACTAAGTTCAATTAGTGATTCACACCAACAAATAATTGAGTTGTAAACGATTTATGTGGACAACAAATACATTAATTATTACATTTCAAAAAGCCACCATTATTTAATATCTAACGAGAGTTTTAATTAAAATTTTCGATGATATAAATTTTGCCAACGTTATGAGTAAAAATATTTGATTCTGTATGAACCAATATTTATATAAGTGGTCACGATCCTATTCATATAGACGAACATGGCTTTGTTATATTGGTCCCAATGTATAAAATACTATACACTTTTCAAAATGGGGGCCAAAATATTACATTGACTCTTAATTTAGAATATAGACCAATCGGACCACGAAAAAGAATGAAATGTCCTCGTATTTGCTACATATTTCACTACTGCTTCCCCTCTATAGGTTATAGCGTGATGTTATATAACCTATAGCATTCCTCGATAAATTACCTATAAAACAAATTTTTTTTTTACAATTCGAACCAGTAGTTACTGCTATTAGAGGTAACAAACAAACAAACTCTTCAGCTTTATTTATTAGTATAGATTATCATATAAAAATCGAATTTGTTATAGTTTAAATTCTGCGTCAAGCTATAGCAAATGTCTTTTTGATATTTCTTATTCCGTATACAATATACATGTCTGGAATTTGACTTAGAAAGTTCTGATTTACAAGTCACAGCTTTGAAAATGTTCTCACCTCACCTCAAGTATTTACATTTTAAAATATGTAATGTATGTAAGGCTGCGTTAAGGCACGAGATTAGAATCCAACGTCTCCATTGTTCGTACAACGCAGAGGACGAAGGAAGGTCGGTAAATGTTCCCATTCTAATTAAGATTACATAACGCAAGACACACTGATTGCTATTAAATTGTCCGTATTAATGAAGTATATGAGCGAGCATTACATTTTTGATTGAGTCTCGTTAATGAAGCTGCATTACCAAGGGAGTAAACACAATCGCGATTTTCCGCGGCCATAAATACGACACTGTCAGAAAAATGCTTTTACAAAATAAACCATAAATTATTCGCAGATAAATGAGATTCAAAATATAAAAAAACCCTCGTGGTACGGGTAAGTAGATTCTAACTCACGAGAGGTCCTATATAGAGGTCGATTTAAATTCAAGCGAGATGTGTGAAGGAAGGCTCTGGTGATTTATGTAAGCGCCGGGCCTGTGGTATTGTAAAAGTTTAAATATGAGGATAACAGCCCTCATGGCTGCCCTGGCGTCACTGGGCACGTTATCAGACGGGTCACGCTGCCGCGTCGCATCGTCGACGTGACTCCATTTAACTTTCGCCTGATCTGATATGCTGGATGTGCCCGTCGCGCCCTATTACTACGTTTGTTTATTAGCTCTTCATTACAGAACATTTTAATTTGCTCTTTTCATTAAAACAATCAAAGTTTGGTAGATAAACGTAATTTTAAACGTTGGTATAAAACAAAATAAAATAGTTACTTCTTTAGGGATCATTGGTAAATGTAGTAGTTTGAGGTAATATAGAACGGTGGACTATGGGACTCACAATCTCTTAATGCGGGTTAAATGTGGAATGATAATAATTAAACTAGCAGGCAGTTGGCACTTTCTCGACCTTTTAATTAAGATAGGGGCTTGCATAAACAACAAGTAATTAACTCTCAACTTTAAATTTTGAATACGACTTATACAAATCGTCCTTTCGAATTAAAATTGTTAGTAGAATGAACAAACAACATATTTAGGCTGACGTGATAACGTTAACTACATTACTCTAAACAGGCTTCGCATCATTAATTATAGTAAGACCATTACGCCATCTTTACAAGATGTTGACATTGAGCGGGAGGGTTGTGGCGACATCTACTAAACAACTCGGATCCTGTTAATGTAAATCAGAACACGCGCTGCGAATACATACGTCGGTCTAGAAATAACGTGAACTTGTAAGAGTCGAAATCACGAAATTAATACAAAGTTTCCAAGTGGCGCGGATGGAAGCGTATGTATCGGTGTAAATGAGGTTGTATACCTAGTCAGCGAGTTGCAAAGTAAATATTTGTAAAAATCACAAACTTCATTATTAATATGAAATTTAACAAAAACGGTTTTTGTTACAGCCATGAACAGCATAATTTTGTTGATCCACACTTCTAAACAGCCTGAAGCTTGAGGTAAACAATTGTTTTTCTCCGATATAATGTATACAATTGCTGACTTTCTCATTCAATCTTTTTCCATAAAGAGAGAGTGTGATTATTAATCCTACATGCCAGTGATGTCAACCTTCTTTTACCTCCACCATGTATGACGTCATAGTTAGAAACAAATAAAACGCTTAAATGAAACTTGCTTGGTGTATAAAAATTTAAGAATGAAAGCGAGTGGGCGCTAGTCTCCTGAGGCTGTTTGTGAATAATTCACCAGCTTGAAGTGTTGAGCCATGTGCGCCACCGTCTTAATATTCATATAATATTTACGTTAGTGGCACATTTGCACAAACATTATCGCCATAAGCGGGCACTCATGTTTGTTTTCAGATTTCAGTAAACAAAATTCCATTACTTAGCAATGCACTCTTCCGATTAAACTGATCGTATAAATAATGAATTATTCAGCGCCCTAATATGGCAGAACATTAGAATATATTTTGTACAGATATGAATCCAGAGCCTTTGTCAGTAAAGCCAGATTACGGATTGAATAGACCTTTGAAATATTTTATACGAAATAGTAAATACAATGTGTCTCGGATTATCAAAATAAATCCAATAAATCTTGTAGCAACTGAATAGAGTACATAATATAGTCTGCCTCCAAGAATAAATCGCATTATAGTCGAAATAAACCAAATATTTTGCTACAAATTTACTTTGTATTACATTATTTATTATTGCCGTATTTACTATTGAAATATTTTGATGACAATAAATTTAATATAATCAAAATACATTTAAGAGAAATACTGTACTATTGTGAAATTCAGTTCGCATAGGTCAGTCTAAAATTAAATCGATTTACCAAAAGTTGAATTAAAAATGACTAATATTTAGCTTCTCACGATCAGATAACTATAATACAACTAATCGATATGGCCTTGTGACTCTTGAAGTGCCATATAACTAGTACGTTCCCCAACTATTTCTTGAAAATGGTCATGCAACGCTATTCTGGGATCGGAACCTTATCACAGACAGGACTATTGTTGCCAATAAGCCTGATATGGTATTAATAGATCAATTGGCGCGCCGGAAAATACTTGTTTATGTTACGGTTCCGCATGACGATAACCTCGTTAAAGCTGAAAAATCGTATAAATATTTTGATTTGGCACACGAGTTTACCGAAGTGTGAAATTTTGACTCAACAATTATAGACCCGATTGTTGTTTCTGCATATGGACTGATACCAAAGAGCCTCAACCAACATCTCCGGAGGCTCTCAATTTGTCGTTTGGTCAAAAGTCAGATCCAAAAGGCGGTGTAACTAGACACGTCACGCATAGTAAGGAGGTTCCTCACTTTGGATCCCTAACTACCAGTGGCTGGGGACTTGAACCTCGCTACCGAGAATCAATCATTTATTTATATAAAATGTAAAAATACTTACAAAATAAAGAGAGTAATAACACAACTAACAAAAGCAGATTTCTCTGTGTAATGATTTCTGATTGTTAGATACACGGTTGAAATGTACTGACAGGCATTCAGTAAATCTGGTAATTTCACGGTATCTTAATTGTAACTTCTATATTACAAATTGTAAGCGTCATACTCAGCCTGAGTATGACGCAGGTAATTAGAATCGATAGTGATGGTACCCAGTTGCACGTATTCCGTCATTTCGTATTTGCGCAAATATTTTCGTGTCTCCGTCGATGTTGGAATACGGTGAAGTGAATTTGGGAGTAATCTTGTTATACCAGTTCGCATCGAGGCTACCTGGTGACAGTGAGTTTATATGTCTAAGAGGATGGAGGAGACCTATTTGTCCAAAGGTATTCACATCATATCGCATTAACTCAAAATTTTTCTTGCTCAAACCTAGTCTGTTCAGTTGTGTATGAGTACGGCGCGGAATGTACAGGATTTGTGTCAATTTAGGCAGGTCGAATTAATAAATAATATATAAATAAATACATCTAACAGTCACATAC
The DNA here is from genome assembly GCA_030180105.1 of Hyles lineata. Taxonomy (NCBI): domain Eukaryota; kingdom Metazoa; phylum Arthropoda; class Insecta; order Lepidoptera; family Sphingidae; genus Hyles; species Hyles lineata. The sequence continues at coordinate 10,150,587 of JARJEE010000005.1, read as the reverse complement.
ATAGTCCCAAGCCCACACTAAGATTGATTCCTGTATCGTATCAGAAACTAGAGACTACGATGTGTCGAAGACACACCTGATAGTGTGTGCAATGTATTCAATTTAGAGTATTCCTCAGTGAGGATTGGTTATTTCATGTCGGCTACAAAGACGACCTGTGTCTTTGTACCCGTGTCCTCCATACGATAATATGAAGTTATTCAGTTCGTAGCACAGTTGGTTAGACGCCAGCTGTGGAACGTCAGGCCGCAGGTTCGATCCCCGCACCATAACAACTATTTGTGTGATCCATAGGTATTTGTTTCGTGTTTGGGTGTTTGTGAGATCAGAAAGTCTCTCGTAATATTTGATACCCACGACACAAGACTCAAACTTTGTGGTCAGGAATATGTACATATTCGACTGTTGGGTGTATTGTTATTTATATTATTTTATTTATTTACAGGCTAAAATCGAAAGATAGAAAAAATGCCGGCTTAAGTCTCTATGATGGATTTCCAATCATTGCCAATTGTCAGTTGGCCACAGATACAAATAAGCTACCACAAGCTATACGGTTTCCAGCAATCTCACTTACCAAATCTAGTCGTGTATACGAGTATAACATTGCGCTGTACGCCTATCTGGCTGGAATATGAATGCGGAAATAATCGTTCAGCTTCATACGCGAATTATCTCGATGACCGACGCCAAATTCCCAAACCGTAAAATCGCGTATCAAATATGCACACACAATGTATGTTTTTGACGTTAACACCGCCTACAACTTGCTCTGCGTTATTACGCTCATAAATATATGGATTTTTACCTTAGCTTCAGTGACATATCAATATCCATTTACACTGGCACATAAACTTGTACGTTCAATCCGGGCATTTCCTACTTTACAAAGCATTTCAATTTTTGCTGATCGGCATACCATGTGCATTAATTGCGTTGGCGATTAAATTCATAAATTGTTTTAAACATAATGATTCACTATGGAATGTTGGCAAATTGAACACTCTTGTCAGACATAAATAAGTGTCATGTGTGCGTTACATGCTAACAGAAATGGATATATTTTATGAAACCGTGAACGTGATATGAAATATCTAAAAACCTCAAAGAACAATGAAACGCTCATTCGAATCCGTTCCTCGTATCCATTCATAACGTAATGAAATTGGGAAGGCGTGACTTGGCTTTCGCTATTATTTTCTTTATTTTATTAGAATCGAAAACTACCCAATTACAAAGAAAAGATGAAAAAATCGGAATCGCTATATAGAAAAATAGGAATTGTGAGGTATTGCTGTCATCCGACAACAAAGAGTGGTAGCGAACAGCCAGCACATCAAAGATATAAACAAATCAAAAGGAAAACGCGCAGAGGAAAGTTCCAAAACAAAGCTAATAAAACGATAAAAACAGCGGTGAATTTGTAAGGGTCCAGAGAGAAGGTCTTTGAAACAATGTGACTTGCTAAGCAACCTCTCGCGAGCAGCCTGATTACGCCACCAAGAAACAATTTCTACAAACACACCAACTTTGTTGGAACTGTATTGTACATGTAGTTTATTTATTCTTTATTATTCTGGAACAGTTGGGTTATTTGTGTCGAGCCGCTTTTAATTGGCTAGCAGATGTATATGTAATATTTAACTACATATATAATCTTACATTTAATATGGGTTAAATCGTTTTCAAGCGGTATTAAACATGTGGAATATGATTCTAAGAATCGGGCCGCCGCCGTCGCGCCGCGCTCTCTGGTTTATGCCGAGGGCTGAGTACAAGTAGGTATTTTACATTAGTTCGGCTCGAAATCTGTACGAACACGATTTTTGCATTCCAAAAGAAATGCAAAATTACATATTTGCGAAAACCGGTGCGGGTCGTGTTGTATGAGCACGTTCTGTGAGTGTTTTTTTAAGTGGTGGCTACTCAGTTTACATTTACTGCTTTCAAAATGAAAGCACTAGATAGTATTACGGCTTTATAAATGTAATGAATGCCGCTCTTTGGTTGCTTGCGTCCGGAACGTTACTCGCGGTTGGCGCACTAATGCACCTACGCTGCTGCATGGCGGTCACAATGGTTTAGCCCATTAAATACCATAAAATCTTCATTAGTTTTGCCCGGCGTATAATTTTGTCATACCACGCACGGTTTTGCGCTCACTTGAGTAATATATTCGTTCAATGCCACAGTAAAATAGAATCTGGCTGTGTGCGTAAAAGCTAATCTATGATCCCTAGTGGGGTAAAGCGAAAATTTAAGTCTTGGCGTGTTCTTTACTAATGAGTTTTAAAACTTGAACACATTACGAATTTAAATGTAACTTTCAAAACGAGGGTTATTTTAGTGACTCGTGAACAAGGCAATAATTAAAGACTGAATTAGAAGTAACGATGTGCTAGCTATTTCGAATTCTAAACATTCTCATAAACTGTTTTAATATATTGAGACTAGAAAAGAGAACTACATAAAAAAAAAAAACAGTGTAAAGCGCTGCTGAATGTTCATATTATACAGCGCAAAGTATTTTATTATTAAGTATATTTTTAAATATAAAAGGCAAGTGTTATAAAAAACTATGTATGGCATGCGCGTATCCCCCGGACGCCGACAATATTGGTTTATCAGTTGAGCGTCCAACCAACAATACATACATCGAAATCGATACTGGATAAAAGCCACCGTTCATGAGTACATGACGATATTAAAATATGTCTCTTTAGAATAAAATACGGCGGACCGAAGCACCGTGTCATTTTTGTTAATATTTCTTTTTATACCTTTCCGTTCGCGGCGTCGCAAAATGTCATTTTTATGTACGTCAGAAAGATTCATGCCAAGTTTTTTTTATTAAAAATTAGTAAGTTGCTCGCTATTATAACTTTATTTCATTCCTCAAACCGCTTGGTTGCATTGAAACTTTTCCAAGCGGCAAGTGTCCATACATATTTCATCACTAGCAAATTTAATTATAGCCACTGCGTAGTTTATTAAAAATAACTAACGTTATTAAAATGAACCGTTATATACGGATTTTTCACATAACGTCCAATGTATTTTTATGTGACATTAAAGTTTAACAAATGCATTATTATACGAGATGGTTCGAAAACTAAATAAAAGATTAAAAAACGTCGACGCGCGGTAACTTATGTAAAATGAATGTTCGCGCATGATTTGGGTGCGGTGTATAAAATTATAAAAGCTCGCATCTTTCCGTAAATACATACATATTTTTTTGATGAACACGCCACACTATGGGTGTGAAAATGAAAAATATCACATCTAGATAATATACAACTTCCCGTAACATTGTATCCCTACTTTGCATCGTGTTATTCTGTATCGAGGAAAATGAAACCATATTTTTCATAAGCTGGCACTTATGAAGCCTTGGTGTAGCGACTCGAGGTTATACTAGGCCGAGTTTATAGTTGTATTTATATTAAAGAAATAATTTGCTATAAAAATATTGTGACCATAAATTGAGATAAATAAATAAATAACAGTCACATACATAGTTTTGACCCAACATTAAGATCAATTAAGTCTTGTGTCGTAGGTATCAGAAACTACGAGAGACTTTTCGGTCTCTCAAACACCCAGACCCGGGACACATATTTGTGGGCCTCACAAACATTTGTCTTAGTGCGGAGATCGAACCCGCGACATTGCCGCGGCCGCGTCTAACCAATTGTGCTACAGACTGCCAAAATAAGGAAGAAAAGAAGAAGGGTGATAAAACTATCCTATCTCTCATTGTTGGATCAAACTGCACACAATGTACAAAATTTTATTAAAATCGGTTCAGTAGTTTAGGAGTTCATCGAACTCAACGTAACACGAAATTTTTACATATTAAGATTTGAATATTAATCCCAAACTCTCACTCCTAATAGCGCGCTATAATAGTTTCATTATCATTGTTACCTCTGATAGCATTAATATAAACCTCAGTGTTTCCTGGATATAATAAACTAAAAAATATATTATAGTTTTTTTTTAAATTATGTTAAATAAAAGAAAAAGAAAGTGTTGTGGTAAGAATTTCTGTTTGTTCTGATAGCGAATCCCGTACATAAGAGTAGAGGACCCGTCGTAGTGATCAATGAATCTATCGAGAATTTAGTCTGTGTGCCTCTTATCGAGCAGCTCGAAATAATTGTGTCGAGATAATAAAAGTTGCTTGCCGGTGGGTACTCTATTTAAGTTACACTTCAATTAACAGGTGAATTCAAAACTTTAGCCAGGGTGTATCACTGTTTCAAAGGAAACTTAGGTGAAATAAAACCTTTAAATTTGCATTTTATCCGATAAATGAGATTTCTAAAGACTTAACAATCCTACCCTCGTCTTTTCTTCCTCTAATTCTTTATAGGCCTACAATAAATCTACAATAACTTGGTTTTTGTGAGTAAGTATATTCGGAGATGATTATTAATTATCAAATAAATTGCATGATCATTAATTGTCTGATCTATGGATATTGTCGGTACAATATTGGCTCAAATAAGGCTAGTTATAAAATATTAAGTTAAGGTTACAATTTCTTACTACTTGGTACAATGTAAAGACGGTTTTAGTAACTCATGTTCAGAAAGTACGGCGTCTGTGCGAGTTGGACAGATTGCTCGATGTTCGCTTTTAATTAGTTTGTGTCGAAGTCTATTGGATGCTGCCACAGCGTCTCTCAATGAAATTATTGAACATCGCCATGAATACCGAACTTTCCAAGAAACGTCGTACGAAGAAAAGTGAACATCTTTATTACTCTTTTAAATATTCTAACCTATTTGCATAGCAGTGCGCTGCTGTAATTGTAGACTAAACATATGAACAAGCGGAGGATTTTCATAATAATAGGGTTTTTTTCTATTCATTGTATGTTGTTTGCTTGCATTGTATGTTGAAATGGGCGCACATTCACACTGTTACAGCTGCCAGCTTCAGTGCTGTGTGGCGCATTCGCGCGGAGCCAGTATTCATTCATCTGTGATACGGATATATACATCACTTTACTCGAAGCCCGCGGGGAATTGTAAACACTTGTACAATACAAATTGCCTACAGCTATAGTTAACACTATTTCTTTTTTGTTTTTTGTCCATCGATAGTCTGGCGATACGATTAAAACCTCCACACTTTTTTAATACCAGTGGGCAGTGCCAAGCGGGTATTATCTCGATTGTGCCATTGTGGTCGACGTGATTGCATTGTACGTGCTCATAGGATACGGTATTTTCGCAACGTTTTTACGTTAATTAGCAAGGACTTTGTTAATCTCGCTATTGTTTTTGCATTTACACAAAAAGGATCATTATAAAATCAGTTGGCTATTGATCCCAAGGTTTATATAATAGTGTGAAACACATGGCAATGCAGCTTACAAAGGTGAAAATTTTTCACCGAAAATACTTTATGCAGCATTAGTACGTTATGAGAATGTAACAAATAACCTCGGGCTGGACCGTATTACGACTATAAGCGCAAGTCGACAATTTGTTCCACATGCTCCATTCCACTCGAAACATAATAAATTCAATACTCTTAAAAATGTTTACTTAGTGCAGTTTGTCGACATTTTTGAATTAAAACGTACAAAAGGTACAAAATTCCTTTTCTAATTCGATTACTTGCAACAGAACGGCATATTTACAAAAAAATAAATACTGAAAAGTTTTTTTTGGAAATACCAAATCCACTTTGTAGACGTTATTTAAAAGTCAAATTGTTTCATGTATACTTAATTATGTTCCATTGCGAATGCTTTATGTGGCTGTTATAAAATATGTATTTCCATGTAAAAATATCTTCAGGCGACGTATATTTTAGTAGGAAACGTCGTGCAGCACATAAAGTATAACAGTGTTGAAGTTTGCGCTGGAATAGCGTTCTTGTTATGACACTGACTGCACTCATAAAACCATTTCCAATGTTTGCAGCATTACAGTTGGTAAGTGCATATCGTTGCGTAAACATTTGCTGATTTATTGAAAACACACACCGATATCCCGCGCAGATACTCAAGTATTTTAAAGCAAGCCAAACAGACAATTTAACTGATTTATATTGAATATACAACAATATGGCCGGAAGTTTTGTGCCAACATCGCGCCAATTGTACACTCATATCTCATATCTGATTAATCAATGGACCGTGTAATAACGCTTGTGTAATGAAATTAATGCAGCTTATACGTGTTTTAAACCTTTTTCGGGGCGTTCGATTCGCCTCAACGAAATCCCCTAATGGATTCTATTTCACGAACAATCAAATTTGTCGCCTAAACTACTGAATGTTCTGGGCTCTATGGTAAAGAAACTAAAATGGACAATGTAGCGATGCCGGTGTCGGATCGGGATGCAAATTAATACGCGCCTCTGGATCGGGCACATGAATATGCATGGGTGGTTCGCTCGTTCCGGAATAATATCCGAGTGGCCTGGTCGGCCGGGGTCCAAGCGCACATCGCGTCGCACAGCGCCGTCGCTGCTCGTCGCTGCCCTGTCGCCCCGCGTCGGGACACGCGAATCACACGCCTCATTCACTAATCACCATTAGCTCATTGCCACTGAATAATCTCATAACACCAATGTGACTTCTGACTACTCAAAATAATCAATTCTGAAACAAAATAGCACCGCCATTGTACCAAAAGTTACGCTGTGCAGTAAATATTTCGGCCAGTACTGCGAATAGTTAAGGCTTTTCGACCATTCCTATCGACAAATCCATTCCACAAAATGTACGAGAACCTCTGTCATAATGTGTAAAGCCAACGGCAACGATACCTCCTCGTAAAACAAGACAACTTCCTGCTTTCGAGTTGTTCGGCATACAGTTTAGAACGGCCGAGTCGCATTCAGGACTAGGCTCTCATAAAAGCGTATTTGTTATTGAAAGTTGGCATCATTCCATTTTACCTAAATATAGCGGCTTTAATACTGTTTAAGTAATAACAACTTAGCAATAAGAAAGTAGTGCCAAAACGCGATGAAATCCTTTAGATTTTTGCAGAAATGTATTAATAAAACGGAAGGGTGGTTATTACGGACATTAGTGGATTAATAGGCATTCTAAGCGACGTGTTAGTAGGTCATGCGTGCTGAGTTAGCACGAGTCGTAAGATGAAGTGGTGCGGTGTGGGAGCACACGGGCACACAGTCAGCGAATATGCCATCTCGGCTGCTGCCACGTCCGTATAACAGGCATATCTTGCATTCCTCGGTGTCACGCTCTGGTAACTTGGCACGCGCAGGTACCGTACTACACTTGTTTACACCATTCATTACTTAAGGTGACGGTTGCACTCGGCGCCCGGTTTTTGCGAGTACAAACACACCGCTCCGTCTCGATGCTCTATTTGTGATATGTATACGCTGATAATAATATATACGCTGCACAAAATCTCCCAGTGAAACATTTCCAGACTGTGCTTAATTAATTAAGCAGACGGAACTAAAAGAATAATAAATGTTGATTATATTTTAAAAGAACGATCTGTTGCATACTATTTAAAGACCCAACAATCTGCATTATAAAGATAATCCCTTGCTAATATTGTTGTAACTGAGATGGCTAAGAAAAATTTATGCACGACGTACATTCGCCACTTTTCTCAGTTTTACAAAAGCTTGTATTAAAGACAAATTATCTCAAATGGTTCATGTATTATATTATTTTAATATATATATATATATATATATATATATATATATATATATATATATATTATATTAGAATCTTTGTTATGTTAATATAATATGTACTTCTCGATACACACATTAGAATGAACTGATATGTTTGAGGTTTAAACGTTATATAGGTATAAACAACGTATACTGCTGAATACAAATTGCCTAAATCACGACTGTGGTAGATCGCAGAAATAGGTAATATGAGGGCAGCTAGCCGCTTAATTAATACTGAACAATTAGTGGAATCCTATTCGCTTAAATACCCGGTGCCCCAACGTATACTTTATATTGTAATCGACTTGAATGCCCTCGTGTATAACACTTGCGTGTACGAGGAGCTAATATGACTGTGCGAGCAAATTTCTCCAAATCTCCTCGACCTATTTTGAAGAGTACTTTGCAAAGTTCTCTTCATAATTCTAGAATATTAATTGTAAAGTTGAATCCGCGTTTGTAAAGCATGATATTGAGCCTATCTTTCTTGAAATATTTTACAATGTGAGTTATGTTTCGACGACAATTATTTTGAAAGAAATTGTAAGTGACAAAAGTACGTATAGCGTAATCCGTTTTAACAAAATAATACCGGGCCGGTTCAAAGATGAAATTCAATTAAAATCTCGTCGGAAAAGCGCACTGCTTCTATTAGAGTTGTTTTTTTTGTGCAAGGCGGAGGCCGCGCCGCACCGGCGCCGGAGGTGAGTTCTCTCCTATTCATTACTCTTGGAGTCGGCACATGCCGATGTTCGGTTTAATTAGTTTTTGTTGGACGAACGACGATCTACCCGCCTCTGAAGAAATTGGTTTACTCAGCCGCAAAACTGGCTACAACTTAAACACCAGTTTTGTATCTTCAATTAGTGATTTATAAACGTTATTTGGTTACGAGTCTGAACTCCGAAACAATAAAAATATATGTCAGTTGGTATGTGGAGATTATTTTCTTGTTCCCTACCGCACGAATGATCTGAAGCGAGGAAATATTTTTTTCCTATAAACACTGAAATTATTCCACCGACGACGATGTTATCTTTGAGAAAAAAATATGGAATCCGATAGAGAAATGCGGAGTGAGCAAACATGACATCGCCGCGCCGCCTTCAATCAATTGATTTATAATATTACATCAACATATTAGTACCGTTTTGCCAGACTTCTGTATAAAAATTGGCGTGTTAGTAAAATACGATTATGACCATTTAATATACGTTTAAACATACATTGCGCTATAGTAGTTTTCTTAACCAAATCTTTACTCCCGGAAGCTCTAATGTAAAATGTATGCAGGGACATTGATCAAACTTTCCTCGCTTATTCAGACCGCACACCGAAGTACCATGGCTTTAAATCGTGAGCATTTCATCGGAGCTGTTGCGTCTGTCCACGTAATCTTATTTCTATCTGGTGCGACCATTTTTAAAAGGCTTTTCGGAGCCACTTTATTGATTTTTGTCTCTCGTGTAGCGTAGGAGGGTGCGAATGTTATTTGCACAACACATCCCCCATTAAAAGCACTCAATAAACATTTATTGGTTACTATAGTTTCTGTATTCCAATGCGGGAATATACATAAAAGTTATCAGTTTTTTTCATTTACGAATAATTGAAGTACGAAGAACCATACGCGCAAAAGTACAACACAAGATATGAATTATGATATGGGTAATATGCAGTTAATGATGTGTACAAAATGCGTGTCGATTACAACATTTAACGCAGCGAATGAGTTGGCAAGACATGGCCTCCGGGTTTCACATGAATAATTAGGCGGAATCAGGCCCACTCGTCGCCGTTAAAAAGAATTATTTGAGCTAATGTTCATCTCGACTTTTGGCGTCGAGCTCCAGCAATTTGTCAAGCCCGTCGCGGTGGGGATGTTTATTCAAACGAGGAGATTTTATTGCAACCACATAAATCTTCGGCCAAAGACGTCATGGAAGTGACGTGAACGCGTAATCACACTACAATGTGATTCCTGCGTTCCCTCCGTCTTTGGCGTACACAATAGAATAAATATTGATAATTTTGTTTTTGTTCACACTGTTTTACTATTAGTTTTCAATATTCTTTTATGGTTTCATTTACGATTCGATTGGATTATCGTAAACATCTCGAGTATAGGTACGGTGAAGCACACTACACAATAGCGTGAGCGGTAATCCGATGCATTGTCGCAGTGAACACTGAACATATAAAACCTTACAAAACGTAAATAGGAAGTAGAGTAGGGATTGCAACGTCAGTAAGCGAGTTGTTAATTCGGGCGGCCGTCAGTAATCCTGTCGGGTGGCGCCGCGCTGCACATCGTTATCATTTTGGACATTAATAAAACTCCATCCGGCATTTCTAACGAGCACACCGCAAACTTCGCCCACTGGGAAATATTCAAATGGCGGGAGGAGAGCGCACAGCGCATATTGACGCGGCTAATTATCGCGCCGCGTCGCGCGAAGACCGAATATCGTTTTGGCGGCCGACCTGCAACACCCGTCGCCTTAATGCTACGTTATTTATATCATCCTCTTATTCTCATATTTATGATAACACTAGTGGCGAATAAATGCACAATTATATAAGTATGTACTTCGGTAATGTTAGTAAAATTAAAATGTCTAAACAAGACAAAGGTACGCCCGAATGCCTATTGTATTATTCAGAAGCTTGTACATTTTGTTCGATAAAGAATTCCAATAAGTCACGTTGGCTTTTAATCCGAGAATATCCGATTAGTTTCGGACGCACCCGGAGTCCCTAAATCCCGGGTCCGGAATTAATCGACTGTCCCGTAAGCCTAATTACCGGGATAATGTTCGTAAAGTTTCAACATCTTAATTATAAGTAGTGTATGTGGCGTGATGAGATAACGAGAGGCGTGATTTATCGTTTTATACTTATCACAAAGATCGGTGACTTTTTAAATCGATTTATCCTTACTGATAATTATACTAGGTATAACTTGACAACAAAAACGAAGCAAGTTACTAGTTTTGGTGACTTCGGACACAATGGAATCAAAAATTTTGCAATGTATCTTGCTTATCATCGTATTTAAGTGGAATATAATAAGTATTATACAAAGTTTCCTCCTAAAAAATTATGTACGTTCTTTCATTTTTAAAAACTCCATAGTACGCACGTGTTTAAATTATTATTTTAGCAAAAACTATGAACCCAAAAATGATGATATTTAAAACATCACAAAAAATGACGTGGTTTTATGCAAAAATGGTAATTGTATTGTGTCTGTCGTCACTAAAATTACCACCTGGCTTCATTTTCGGTAGCAGTCTGGATATACCTTACATTGGTAAATAGAAATGTGCCTTATTTGTTACGTATTTACGCCCTAACAACTCCAACACGATAATGATCAAGATTTTGAATACATATTCGTAGTAGTACGAAAAAACATGAAACATCTTTACAACAACGACTGTTCCCGAGATATAGAGAAATGTGTTTTTACACGCTTTATATTAGCTTCACTTGTATGTTTGTTTGTATGTTTGTAACCGACTCCTTAAGACGCGATTTTGACCCACTTTAAACGGACAGATTTCATTCAAATTTTGCACACCTGTCAAAGACCGATGACAATACAATAATTCGATTAAAATATATGATTATCCTGATTAGATTCGCCAGGTTTAATTATTTTTATTACATAAAAGCTTTCTGAGTTGACCATCAACCTAAATCAATGAATATAACACAAATTACCTCGAGCGAAACTGCGCGAAAATATAGTACTAAATGGGGCTTTAAACATACTTTGAGCATGTCATATATTTCAGGCTGAAGTAAAATAAAGATCATTTACGAAACTAAAATGGAGCAATACAAGAGAATAGGCCAGAAGTGTAATGTTTATATCATTAGACCTGAGAACAGTTCGTGATAATAGTTAAGTTTCAAATTGCGTTGCTCGATGTAGTTTGTTTTAATCCAGCTTAATCAAACAAGGGCGACGAAACTTACACGCGGATTCAATTAAGGATCTTAAGAAAATGTTACAACACTCCAATACAACTAATAGGATGCCGGCAAATTGTATCCTTCGGTAAAATCACTGGCGATAGAACATTCTAGATAGTTGAAGTGGGTTAAGCGCTGATATTTTGGTAAACGACGACGGGCAGGACGTGTCTCGACGGCGTGTGGCCTTAATACTTAAATTTCTTTTTGCAGATAAAATAATATTTTGTAAATATATTTTTTTATGATATATTTTGTTCGCGTGTGACAGGATGTCGTGGCAGGTAGGGCTCAGACTTTCTATAGTTGTATGGATATTATCAAACGATGCCACGTGTAAATAAAAATAAATAAATCCTTCGTATCAAAAATATACATATTATGTGATAAATTCCGTTTTGAAATATGCCAATGACAAACTATGATACCAGCCCTATTGTAGAATTGTAGAATTTCGTACTCAAAATTAAATTAAATAAATAAATAGACCCAACACTCTCATACATAGTCTTGACCCCACATTAAAATCGACTAAGTCTTGTGTAGGGGGTATCCGAAACTACGAGAGACTTTTTGGTCTTACAAACACCTAGACCCGACACAAACATTTGTCTTGGTGCTGGGATCGAACCCGCGGTCCCTCGTTTCACAGCCGGTGTCTAACAAACTGCGCCATGGAGGCTGTCAATAATGGGCGTATGTATTTAATAAATAAAGCAACAGCCGAACATTTATGATATTACAAACTTAAAACAAAAAAGTCTGACGGAGACGAAGCATTAAAGGGCTTATAAGGCGTATTTGTCCCGAACATGATTGTGTTCGGGATCATCCAGATTACAGATTAATAGAACGGCTGTTCCTCGTTTGGGGTTAAAAACGAAACGCCGAGAGTTCGTAATGCGAGAGAACGAATCGAATACGACAAAACTCGTAGGAAATGACGCTATTATTTTATTTTATTTCACAATTTTCCGGGTATATAATTTTCATTGGTCCCAACCTAAGCCTTTTGAATGCACTTTACATAATATATTGCTTTAGTGATTCGATTTGAATCCTGGCTGTTAAAAACTTACATAAACGATATATTTGCCTCGTTTAGAATTAAAATTGCTTTTTAGGTTTTTTGTTTCATTTTACATATTATATTTCTTTAGTGATGCGATTACTCCTGACTTTTATGCATTTATATAACTGTTGAATCGACTTTGTGTTGAATTGAAATGAAATACAAAATAAAAGAAAAGAAAAGGCAAAAATGTAGTATTGGATCGGGCTAGGCTGAGCGGTGCGAGAGTGCTGGCCACGCAGCTAATCGCGTTACACGGTCTACTTACACACGAATAAAGATTATTCTACAAATGTATTGGGAATGCGGTTATCTTATTCAACAAAGAATTTGTACCTATGTTACAATAACAGACTTTCATAAAAGATTTTTTTTTTTTGTTAACAGAGATCAGTGGAGATGTATGAGATTTGCACGCGTAAATGTTTTTTTTTCTTATAATTTAGTGTGTATTAAATATGAAAATACAAATCGATTAATTTATGCGTATCGACTGACATATGCATTGGACTTTGATGAATGGGGATGTAATATGACACGAACTTAAAAAATCGCAATTAATTCAACGAGGTAAAGTCTAGACTCTATAACATTATTTTATATTAAAAAACTTGAATAATGTTATATTACTCATGAAGCTGAAATAGTTTTACTTATGTGGCGAAGTTAAACAATTTTACACAAAGCGAATACGTGAAAAATACATATTATTAAGCTGAGTTAGTTTCAAACTACTACGTGGCGTAGCCTCGTAGCACCGTAGCGGTCTTTTAACACGCTACGTCGCTTTCTCGATGGCGTTTTATTGGCTCGACTTTGATTAATATATCCGGAATGCTTGTACTCGTAGCATATCAGATCACTAATGGAGCTTTGTGTCGCCTGACAAATGTAGCAAACACACATCATCAACCATTTGTATATTAAGCCACTTAATATGTACACAGGATTTATTCCTTAACTTTGTGATTAAGTAAGCTCTGACTGAATAAGCTTCAAGTTTCATTCGCAACATTAATCTTGCGTTACTGCTTTAAATATCAGTTGCAAGCTGCAAAGAACTTAATCAGAGGAAAACGTGGGAGGCGCAAGAAATAAAGTACCCTAGCAAGTTGGACAGCTTGACAGCAAGTGCTCGAGCCGAGTGCGGCTGGTTCGAGGTAGACGCTCTCGTTACAAACAAAACTTGCTCGTTCACAGGCCTGTGCCGTATTAACTACGAAAGAATCAAAGTATTTGTAGGCATCTGGAGCAACTTTCTCGCTTAGGGTAAACACGCGGCTAAATTCAAAATTAAGTTACAGCGTTGAAAAGGCGCGGCAAGAAAATCATAACGCAATTTGTCAAGTGTCATGGAACGCTTGCAATACATTTGGCCGAGATTGTATCCCAAGTGGAGAACGTTTAGTTGCCACTTTTCGCTCGCCGATTACGCAAACCGCATCTCCTTCGGATTACATCAACTTAGAGTATCAAGCCGAGTTTAACATGTGGACGAAATACTGAATTTGTTGACGAGTTATAAATATTCATTGGTAATTTAAATACTTGTTAAGTAAGTGTCGTCCTAGTATTGCTACGGGTACAAATTTTGCAAAAGGCCTCACTTTTAATATTCATATAACCAAAGTAATGACAATTTGTTTGCAATACACCTAGCTACATTTTGGTATAGATTTCGGACGACTCTTATTATTAGTGTTTTGAATTTACTTATTCCGATACGATAGAGATTACAACGCTCAGTGAATCAAAATTATTTTAGTATCACACATGGACCTCCATGTTTTTACATAAAAATTCAAAACTCAATATTTTCAGAAACGTAAACGAAATATCCTCGGTAGTTAAAACACACGAATTATAATCAAACATTGCAAGTTAAATAAAAGCTTATAAAAATATTCAGGAACTGCGCCGTTGAAATATAATTTACGTTTTTTTTTGCGAACCGCTGACACGATACCCAGTGGGTAAGTGTTTTCAATTATTGCCGGCGTGTCTCCACCACGTTATATTAATATAAAAATATTTGCCGCGTATTACTTCAATCTCATTAGGAGTGCCCTCAACTGGTTCGCGCCTATTTGCATCGAGCAAAACACTTGGAAACCCTTGTTCAGTGTCTCTCGTGAGCCCCGTCTCTCCACTTGTTTAATAATAATCCTCCTCTTTATTTTTACATCTGGGTATTTACCTCATGCTACACTTCATCCGTTTAAATTAAATTAATTGTCACCCATATTAGAATTATTATGTTCTTGCATTTAATTGAAGTAGTAAAATCGGATTCGTAATAATAACGATGATTACATGACGCTTCAAATGTTGAGAATTGAATTGATATAAAATGTATTTATTTCAATTTCCTAGGATTAAATCAACTTAATACATAATTATAAAAAGAATCAAAGACGTATCAAATATTTTTGTTGAGATTACATATTATTAAAAAATGAATGCCGGCATAGAAAACAGCCGCAGTAGGAAAAACGTTATGCGGTGACGCTTAGTACTGGGTAGACAAAAATATTTTTAATAATTGCTGGCAACAACCACGATGAGCGCTGTGTTGGAAGATGAGGGGGGGTAAGTAGCTGCCGGGTACTGATCGTTTACGTCACGGGGAATTAGCGAGACAATCACTCAGCGTGACGCCATGCAGCCAGCGGCCCAGCGGACGCAAATGAAGGACCACACTCCAGGCGAGTGATCCTTCACCTGTTGACCTACATGTGTACTGACCTGCCGCGCACTTAATAACCGAACCACGTAATAAGTAATCGGAATAACAATTACATACATATTCATTCACACACCCGAGTCCCGTGCGGTTATGCATAATTTGAATATTATTATATTCAATATGTACTGACGGTGCTCAATTTGATTGGAGGTCATGAATTTGGAAGTTAGCAATTATATTGGCAAGGCCTTCGCGAGATAAGCCGAGCGTGTATATTTAAGAGCGTCGCGGAGTTAAGTCAAAACATACGAATGTTAAGAGGCGTGACGTTATTCATCACGAGTTTCGGAGGTTTTCCTTAATTTATATCGTTGTTAGCCGCGTTGACGTTGGTTTTATCATCCATTAGCGGCAGCGGTCGGAGTGCGACTCCACTGAATATAATCGCGCAAGTTAAAGATGAAAGCGCCGAAAGGCGTCCACAATTAAAGCGCGTTATTAATGTGTCGGGTGCAGAATTAATTAGAGCACCGCGCACGCCCGATAGTGAACGTTGATTTATAACTTCCATTCCGACAGACACTCTTAGATCACGGCCCTATTAACTTTTAATTATAGCAATTATACCATTTGTTTTTGCTTCTCACTGCGAATCTGAGAAATATCATTTGTAAGACACATTCCATTCTGGAAAGAAAGGAAGACGTAAACAGCTCAATTTCCATTATTTAGTGAAGTCATGTTTGGCGAATAACTTTGGTGCAATTTAATTTCAGATTGAAGCTTTTAAGGGCAGGTCGTAAAATTAATTTATAGCTTGGGAACCCCCCGAGACCAACTCCGTAACGTCTGTATGTGTTCACTCGCAAAAAAGGTCAGAATTTGGAAGTTATTGATGAAAATAAATTCAATTTTACAAAATTCGATTTAGGTACATATTTAATCGGGCTTTAGGACGTTAGTCAAATATAATTTCTAAACGTCTCTGTAATATATGATGATGTATGTTTCCAGAATAGAGTGGTTATTCGCTAACCGAAGAGGTCCTTAATACAAATGTGAAAGCAATTATGGCGCGGGGCTTGCGTGCAACACTCGGCCTTCGTCGAGACGTTTACCCAAGTTTATTAATATTGCCGCTTTAATTGGACGCGGGATAACCTATCTGCGTGATTTTATATCGGATAGTTTTTTCAGCATTAATATCTCTCATAATTGATATATAAAGAACATAATATAATTATGTTACTACGTCTGCTCCGACAAAATGTATGAACTCTGTAAGTAAACACGTTTTGTTTCAACCCATTTGAAATCAAACAATTGCGTAATAATTAAGCACATATCAAGAGACGGTTTAAATGTGTTTATTAACAGTAAAAGCATTGTATAGCGAATTTTTCTGGTAACAATGGTACATTTTGTATAAAAAGACTACTTATTTCGTGAAACAAGGCGTAAATCGCGTCTAGTCGGGATGTCGTTTGACCCGACTATTATCAGCGGTGCGACACATGTGGCCGAGCTTCTGCCACTTCAGCTAGTATTTCTTTGAGTTAAGCCAACTTTATGTGTGTCATGTGTGTCATTTTATTGAACTGCTTCGCTGGACAGAAAAACATTCACTCTTAATACCAAACGCACAACTATCCTCGATTAACATTATACATTTTCAGCCATTTGACTGAATGTTTTAGTCCAAAATTATCTAAGTATAATATCGATTGATACAATCTCCACAAACTAATCTTAATATGCCCGCTGTAACTCAACAATCTGATTTGATTGCAAATCGGAATTATATAAATGGGTGGCTAAAGATCAACTCCTTTATTCCAACTGCAGGCAATCAATTGAGTAGTGAACGTAATCTCCCATTCTTCGAGTTAATGACCGCGGTGTAACGAACGCATGGAATCTATTACAACGTGGACACCGGCACTTACTTACAGACTTTCTGTTAAATGGTGTGACTTATCTTCGCTCTTGGAGACTGATTATTCTTACACAGGACCGAAATCTTCAAAAATTATCTTTAAGCGCTTTAAGCAAATTTTTCTGAAGTGCCACTCGACATCAAGAGCCGTCTCGACCTTCAACTTTTCTCGAGACATTTCCGATATTGTAACGATAAAACCGGCCGATACTCCCAATAACAACCGGCGTGCTGAATATAAATGCGTGATTTAAATATAAATAAGTACAGTAAGTTTATTCCCACTAATTGCTTTACATCAGTACATACATACGCGAGGGAGCGACAACCGGCCACATATTCGCTAAACTAAACTAACGAGAACAAGTTACAGTTTCGCGAGCTCAAACAGATAAGCATTTCTCAAATTGTTTTCTTGATTAATTACTATGCGAAGAGCCGCACTGAGAAAAACTTTGACATAAACTCCAATTTTAAATTAATCATTCGAGGAATTTAATATCTGCCGATTGCAATGCTAAACCGGCAACTTCAAATTGAATGGAGGCGGTGTTGTATTGCACGCGCACAAATGAAATGAAATGTACTAAAAAGCCGGACAGCGTAAAAAGTGGTAAGTTTGTTATTTGTCACAGCGACGCGGTCTTTGCGTCTTTTGTATGCACAGCTGCGGGCGATAAAATGTGTTTGTACGTGTATTTTGTCACTCACGCTTAATTTTCTCGAGAAAGAGGAACGGAGGCAGTTTAAGCGCGGGATTGAATCGGGACGTCTCGGCGACATCTGTTAGAGACACTTGGAAATTTTAATACTGAGAACGCAGCGACGGCGCCCGCGGCAGCGCTACAGAACCTCCTCACACAACCTAACGCGTAATATATAGTGTATAGTGCAACGTCATTTTACGCCAGTCTTGGCACGTGTCCGCTGTGGGACATTATAAATGCAATTCCAACTTGCAGGATTATTTCATTTTCAAAACAATGTCGCGGCGTCATTAAAGGAAGATTTATCGATACAGCGCAACGTCGGATGAAATAGAAAAATAAACCTTTAGTCTTTAAATATCTTTGCGAGATTCAACAGCGTACGAAACAATAGCGTAAGCGTTAAATGTACATGATTGTTCATTTACAGAAAGTCTTTGCTCATTACAAAAAAAACTTTGTCACAGGTACAGTGATGACAAATAAGAACATCTGCCGGCGTGTTGTTTTAGAACTAATTTCTCTCCGAGTACATGAGGCGTGTTCGCAGAAATTGTAATTACATAACAAGTTATTCAAATAACATGGCCTGAAATTGTAATTTGAAACGGTTGGAGCGTAAAAGCTTAGAACGCTTTTATAAAAATTTCAATTAGACTCATATCTGGAAAAACATCTGAAGTGGAGCAGGACAGAAATAATAAAAGATTGAAAATTCTTGCTGAGCGGATGTTAGAGAGTACTCAAACGTTTGTAGTACCCACGTCTTGGTAAGTTTCTACCAACGAATAGAATTTATAACTTCTGCAAGACGAGATCTTGCTTGCTCTCATCAATTGTACCAGCTGTAGTTATTCACAAAGTTGTATCCAGATTATATTGTAACACGTTTTATTAAAGGATCTATCTTTTGATTTGAGGCCACCGGGTCAGCTCCGATAACACCCTTTATTACTTTGCCACTTTGATTTAGAATAAGAATGAAAACGTACCTACTTTGATAAAAATAAAATGTAACTTTTTTTTATTTTAACAATTTTTGAAGATGTGACATCTCATTATTCTACGGTTCTCATTAGTCCACAGCATGCGCGAACAATAACATATCGTCTTAGGTTCCGTATATTTATAATTCAAAAATGCTGATCGCACACCTTTGGCTATTTCCCAACTGTACTGAGTCAGACAGGGGACAGGTTATTTCATTTAAAAATCATAGTTCATATTCTTGATAATGATAAAAAATGAAAATTCTAAAATTGGGACCAATTAAAGCATATAGAAATTATATTTATAATTTATGGTTTCGATTAGGTTAAGTTTATTTTGTTTGGCCACGCTTTTGTTTCCCTTTTTTGCAACCGCAATTATTAATATTATATTCAGTCACAATGATGTTATGTATGAATGAAATATTTAGTTAACTATGTAAACAACCAGCCAAACCAAATACGAATGTATATAAAAATGTCGAATAAAAATAAGGTAGTAACTCTTTTTGTTTCTGAAGTAATTTTTAATTGACCTAGTTTTTGTTTAATTAATTACGTATCGACTTTTTCACCGTCTATTGCTCGGTATTACAGTTCTAAGAATCTAACGTTTAAATAGCAACAGGAAGTTAGTGCTGTCTGCTCTTATTTCTTTTAATAAGTACCTAAGCAAGTACGTCTCTGAACCCGTATTGACCTCTTGTTTTTTTTTTTTAACAAAATGTATTTATGGGCTTTTAGATAGAAAAGTCTTTGCCAGCCTCATCATAGCCTAATATTATTGTGAGTATTTTTTTATTATAATGTATGGCGAGACGAGCATGCCGTTAGCCTGATGGTAAGCGATTCAACAGCTCATGAACAGTGGCAAAACCAAACAACATTTTGAATTCCACTGCGCTTGCCATCCTGACACATAAGATGTTAAGCCTCAATATGTCCGAAACACAATAGTTCATTTACACTGCTGTTTGTCGGGAGGAATAGACATTGCAGTGGTACCTATATTCTTTTTCTCACATATATATGAGAGACCTAGCGTTGGTAAATTTCAATTTAAATTAAACCTTAACTACTACTTATATAATCGGATAGCTGGGTCAGAAAGAGGTTTCGACAAAATACTCTGTACAATACCAACATCCATAAGGTTAATACCTAGAGATTATTAGAATCCTACTCTCAGATTTTGTCCTGGCACATTCCATTCTTGTGTAAAAACACTTTTATGTGCTTCGTACAATTACAATTGAGATTGTTAAATGAAACAAAGTAATAACGTCGTACTGTATTGAGTTTTATAGCTACTGAATATAAATCTGGGGAGCCATAGCTTGATTGATTGTTACTGAGGAAACGAGAGTCGAGGATCCCAGCCATATACCTAACTTTTCGTAGTTATCTATAAATTTTATGATGAAAGAAAACATTGAGGAAAAATATTTTAATTATATGAGATCGTATATTATTACAGCATTGGAATACTTGAAGGATAAATTGAGATAAATATTCAACATTATTTATACATACTTGATTATGTATATGCCCCGAATAGAGGCTTCGGAATGTATAACAAATTTAATACTTCAATTTCACAGAGCCTCCGAAATATTCCTTTGGGTAAAATAAAACCAGGGTAGCTTAAAGTACGGAGGACACTTCATCATAACAGATAGTCGAACGCTCAATGAAGAAAGTAATTTTAAGCATTATACCTGCTTCCAGTTAATTATATTGGCGACTCTGAGAGAATTTGCGACAGTAATGTCATTATGAAAAGGTACAGGAAAGGTTGGGAGCTTATTAAGGCCCGGAGGTCGGGGCGAAGAGTGCCTGCCTGGCACCGAGGCAAAATTCTCCAATGTAATGTATCGTAGCAACTGTGCGAACTCATCGATCAAACGTAAACGCGCTGGTAGGTAATGACGTAGTACGTACAGACTTCCGAGCACCGACTACGTATGCATGTGTTTATGCACGAGAGAAACTTTCCGACGTTCACGTGCCAAACTGGCTCTCACGTCTATGACACTCTATGCCAGCGATATAATAACGTACAGCATTCACATCAGCAATAACAAGTCGGAAAAACAAACCGCGACTACACATTTCAAACAGTATATGGAATACAAACTTGGCGGCGTTGTATAAAACAGGTCTTCGCGAGGATTATTTATATCTTCGAGAGAAAATCCTTTTCGGGCGTACACAAAACAGAGGTAACCTTTGTTGGATTCAAATGTACATCTGTTAAATTTATGCCTTTAATAATAATCTTTGGAATATGTGTTCTGGATAAAATACTACATTATTTTTTGTCTCAAGGTTGCGTGTTTAGTTATATGCGATATTTATTGCGATTATAATATACGAGTATGAAGCATTAATCTTATGTCTGTCAATATGATGTATTATGTGTGTCAAATACATATAATTTGTATTATATGTATTATATTAATTTAAATGATTATTGACTTAACAACACGGGAGCCTGTCAATATTTTTCACTGCTTATTAACTCATAAAACTCGAATTTATAAACAAACAAAAATACAATCAAGCCGGAGTTACAATAGCACAAGGATCACAACATCAACAATTTTTAGATCGCCTTAAAAGAAAACGGACAAAGCGTTTGCAACACAAAGCATTTGAACAATGGCTCAAGAAAATACATACTCAGGTCAGAATGCTTTGTCAATACCAGCTTTTAGCAAAATTTATGAAACAAAATTGACCTCAATTTCCTAGTGGCAAAATTATAGTTTTACGTAGGGATTCACAGACACAATTGCTGCTTTTCTTATGATATCATAATAGTAAAGATCAAAATGTGTATTTTTGGTACAAAATATTATAGACCAATCGTTACTCATAAAGTTGGGGTTCATAAAGAAGTAAGAATTTATTTAAATAAAACCACAAGTAAAAAATCTAACGGATTCTACTTTATGGGTCCATCCCACGAACTAAATAAATAAAATGTGAGTATGCCATTCTCTTTGGCGTATTTTTCAGAAAATACATCAATATATTCTATTCCTATACGGGATTTAAATAAAAAAAAAAATACGTTTGAAATTTGGAAAGAAAGGAACGCGTAAACACTGAGAGGCAAATTATATTGGTCCGGTATACGTGATAGGTATATTTTTCTTCCCGTAACTCTCATACTTATTCGATTACCATTCGTGTGTATGGGGAATAAAGAAATTTTGCGATCTGCGATCCACTCGATATATCTTTGTAGAAATATCGAGTGGATCTCGTTCCAAGTAGCTTGCGATATTGCAACTATTTGAGTTATCTTATATTATGTTTTATTCTCCCATCAAAAATTGTCTTTTAATCTCCACATAACAAATTGGTCCTTATTGCATTACAAATCCATGGGCATGCCACAAATCCTTAACCGATATATTGCATTTTTTAAATCCTTTGTTCGTTAACGGACATTTGGAAAGACATTAATTGGAGTTGGAATTTCCATGAGCACTAATTAAATCGTTGTCAGTTCCGATACGAGCGTGTTACTTCTCTTCTTATTGTTTCTGATTTTATCTTTTCACACTAAAATGGACTCGGCGTAACATTATATTTATTATAATTCATATTACAAATGTATTTTGTTATTTTAGGTTATGATTTTATGGCTACTTGGCTAGTCTAACAGCAAATAGTTCTACTATGGAAAAAATATGCCAATAAATTTGGCATTAATTTAAAGAGGTTTATCCGAAATCAGAGCCGGCATAAATATCCTTTCTGCGAGGCCAATAATAATGTATATTTGGAGTTAATTTAAAATAACCTGATTTATTACCACAATTGATAACGCAATTACTTGTATTCAAAAAGCTTAATTTTGATCACGTCAATGATAAAACCGTAACCAACAAACATAGGTACGTATTACGCAATATTTTTTGCTTTGTTGTATCGAATATGCGGTAGTGAAGTATTCTCATGAGGTTGCTATCAATCGGCTTGTTTGCGATCGCTCCTAGTAATTCTGTATGTAAGCAATACGTGACAAAAAAGTGAAAATGTGTATACGGGTTGAATTAAGACACAGACTGAATGGGTACAAAGCGGTCGTAATAATTAGCTAAGCTGACATATTTTTACATTGGATGTATAATGTTCTTAGTTGCGGATATTATGTAGATCATGGCACTATCCGAACAATGCCAAGTGCATCTAAAAATAAATACTTATATTTTATTATAATTATAAATACACCCAACAGTCATATACATAGTCCTGACCCAAAACTAAAATCGAGTCTTATTTCGTGTCAGGAACTACGAAAAATTTTCGGTATCACAAATACCCAGCAACAAATAACTGTGGAGCACACAAATATTTGTATCGGTGCGGGGATCGAACCTGCGACCTCACGTTTCATAGCCGGCGTCTAACCAACTGCGCCATGGAGGCTAATTCCAACAAGAGACTGTTAAAAATATGAATCTTAATTACTTTCATTTTAACCCATTGACCCCTGTATCTATTCACCCCCTAATGTACTTACATTCGTCGTGATCTTTTGCGGTGACGGTGAGAACAGTGTGCTGTATGTCCTCATTCTCGTCGACCTCAGCCTCGTACAGTTCTTTGTCGAAGTAGGGCGGGTTGTCATTCTTGTCAGCGATGCCGATGCGGATGAATTTAGTCACTGGAAAAAAAACGAATCATGTTAATGGAATATAAAGCAAGCGTGAAGGATGTCAAACGCCGTCCGAATTCACTTTTACAGGACAGTATTTATACTCATATATGTATATGTATATTAACTAATAGTACTGGTGGTAGGTCTCTCATATGTAAGAGACCGCCTGGATAGGTACCACCGCAATGTCTATTTCTCCCGCCAAACAGTATTGTAAATGCACTGTTGTGTTTCGGATTGAAAGACATTGTAGCCAGAGTAACTACTGGACGTATTGAGACTTCACATTTATTGTTATGTCTCAGGTATGCTTTGTAATTCATGGTGTTGCTACTTACTGTTTATGAGCGGTCATAGCGCTTATCATGAGGCCAATGACATGCTCGTCTCGCCATTCAATGCCATAAAAAAACTAATATAATAAAGAGGAAAGATTTGATTGTTTGTTTGCATTGAATAGACTCTGAAACTACTGGACCGAATTGAAAAATTCTTCCGCCATTAGAATCCTACATTATCTCTGATGAACATAGGCGATAAAATACTATCAATAAATAAAATCTGCACTTGGTCGGGGCCGGGCCCGGCCGCTCGTTGATAATAATTAGAGAGTTATATAATATATTTATATTTCAATTTAAATAATGTATTTAAATTCGTTTCATTCACTGTTTTATAAAGGAACATAGCTTTTATAGTTAAAGTTTATTTGTTACTCGAATTGTAGAATTCAAGTTCTTTGTCTTTACGAGAGGCTATGCTTAGTAATGTAAATTCTAAATCAGGGTCGAGCCTTTCCCGTCTTCATTAATGAGTTTCAACTCTTGCTATAAAAAGACCTTTCAAAATAAAGGATTAACATTTCACTTTTGAAAACCGATTTGTAAGGCGTGGTAATAACCAAAAATAATAATTTACACGCTCTTACACTCTCACCAACGACAACCTCCGTACTGAATACTAATTAGTCTCGCCTGCTCCCTACAGATAATAATTCTTGTATTAATAACTTCTGCTCTTATTACCACGAAAGTTTTTAAGTGAGATATCGGTAGATCTGTTAAATTGCAAATGTATTAGCGCGCTGGGAATAAAACGAGCTTGTGCATACAGAATGGCGTTTTAAAGATATGCAGTTTTTTTCAACTTCTCTTCCCTTACTTTAATTCTGACGTCAGGGAATGCAGTGTCACATATTGTAATAAAGAGATAGCTTGGGCGGAAAATGTTAGAACATTCACTATCTTCTTACAAAATTGCCCAAGGAGCAAATGATCGGTGACACCGATTTTCCACTGGCTTCTGTGATTTCTTTTAAACTTTCTTTTAGCGACGCCTTAATTGACCGACGGTAAATGTGCTTTAATCAGAGTTCTCCTGAGGAATCACTTCTAAAAAAACTAGATGAAATTGCTTTCGTTTGAGGCACTGTAACAATGATAAATTAGCGGCCCTCTGGGTGCAATGTCCGCCGGCTTTATTAGCCAACATACGGATGCTTTAAAGCCCGGCTTTTGTATTCTAGCCTTTATACCTGTTGACATAAAGCCGGTGACTAAATCGGGACCACGGTAAATCCACGCGTGACTGACCGCTGCTCCCCTACTTCTGACGTTCTGTTTATCAGTAATGAATTGGTAACTCGAAACACAAAAGTAAATTGCTATTGAACGAGTAAGGTTCATTTATACATACAGAGCATATAACGGAAATTAGTTCGGTGAAATTTGGATGGCTCTGTTGACCTTTCTGTCTACACCTTCGGGGATGCTAGAGTGAGCTTATGATTCAATGACTATTTATAACACAAAATGTTCATAATTGTCGTTATAAAACATTTGGGAGAGCGAAGCACGACGAAAGAATCTTAAAATAACATTACGTTTACGGTTGAAGTAATAAGAAACTATTCCACTTATCCCATTATGATTCGATTTAGTGAGCGGAAACATTGTGAAGCATTTGCGACATTAGCGTGTAGCCACATTTTCCTTATATTTTGCGCTTAAAGTTTGAAAGTAAAAATGTATTGGCCGACCATAAAAACTAATCAGAGACGTTAAGAGCCGCCAAACGACGCCGGGGGTGACGTTTTGACAAACACGCCAGGGGTGGCTTTCCAAACTTGGCAGGGACAATTTTGTTAGTAAACTTTACTGTCAACGCTCGCATAAAACGATGTTGCCGTACCCAGTCGTAATTGAATAACTCCGTCGATGAGATCTGCGCCACTAATTATTCCTAATAGGAAGAAACAACAGACCACCAAACTCGTAAGCTTTACAAAGCCAGACTAATCTGTTGTCCAATGAAATTTAGTTTCCATTGCACTAAAACGTTAATGTTCACTACACCGCGAAGACACACGTCATTTATTTTATATCCTAAAGGCAAACTAAATTTATGTTTAATTTAAAACAACTTCAACACATACGGGTTTGGTACAGAAATCTAAATTCAAAGGGTCGCACCGGGGGACTAATTCACAACTTTACGACGATATTATGTGTACCGAATGAAAGTATAGCGAACATACAATAAACGCGCTGAAATAAACCTATTTTCATTTTCTAAAACATAACAGCATTGGTGAGGGAATAAAAAACATTAGTAGCGGCCACAAAGGCAAGTAATAGCGAGTTCTCATCAAGCTATCTCTGTAGGTGTTTGATCAATCACATAGGTTTGAACATTAGTATTCCCCTTGCACGGCAATCAAATACAGCGCTACAGGGCCGTAACGAGCTTCGTAACAAACTACACGTGGCTACGCAATACCTATAAATACGTTACGAACCGGCACGCCCCGTGGCCATACCCGTAATTTACCCTAATACCTCCCCAAATAATGATCTCACATTTTTTGCTATAAAGAAAATAAAAAGCTAACTACAAAAATGATAGCGTTTACTTTCCTATACCGTATTTATGTTAACAACTTTTTTATTAACAATGAACCGCTTTTGATTAACAAAACTTGAAGGTTAAAGTAAGCCGCAGAACGCAATCATGACTAGATTGCTGATAATAACATTCTTAAAAAGGTACAAACGGAGTAGGAACGTGTTTTTACGCTGTGACGATAGTCAGAAGGTCAACCTCTTTCCTCCAGCATAATTGTATGTATTACGTATACATGCATACTGATGTGGATACATTTATATACAGCATTTACACGCGGAGTGCTTACAAATCGCTACCTACTCTAGTTTTCAAGAACCTTTTTATTACGAGTTTCCGCACTCGCTCGAGCCTGAACATGTCTAACCGACTAGATAAATGGTGATAGACAAGTTCCCTCAACTTACTATCATAATGAATAAGATTAATGGATGGGGAAAATTAATCCTATAAAATTATCCTTGGGAGAATTAATGAATTAAAGGTTGAGACGTTACGCAAAGGATTAAATTATTTAAAAAGGACACGCCTGCAGTGGAGAACGCGATGCTCGTTGGAACTTCCCGTCCATCTATCTTTATTGATAGACCGATCTAGAGTGAAGCACAGGCGTAGCTCGTGACTTTGCGCCTCCGTGCCGAATCCGGAGAAATCCAACATCCCTTACTGATCGTCTTATCAGATATCCTCCGAACTGCTACCGAAGATAAATGGGGATTGTTCTTTCCGTGAAAGCGATTGAAAAACCAATGTAACAGTTCGGAAATATATTTTGTTATTCAATTGAGACCCGTATCAAACGGCTAGAACCATCCGTCATAGTGCCGTGTATCTGTATGTACGTCGCCTTCTATGTCCCACAAGACACTGGACAGAGGTGTGGTGTTGAATAAATTTCGGGACAAGCACTCTATACGGTTCATTGACACTACACTCTTGTTATAAATCCATACAACCTCCGTGTAAATAAATCTTGTATGTGTATGTGTCTTTACAACTGATAAAAGAGCATACATGAAAAATAGTCGAAACGGCACGCTTCACACAACAAAGTCCATGCAAACATATTATACATCCCAGTTTCAATTATTACAGGAGGTACGAAGTGCGAGCTTTTTGCTGGGCTTTCAGCGATTCAACATTTCGCTTTTTGCGTTAAACGGTGTGTATCGTAATGGTCTCGGAAACAATAACGTACGAGCGGTATAGGTTTGCAATTTTGCACATGACGTACAAACGTTGTACATACAATTATATACGAGTATGGTGCCCCACTTGATTGATTACTGGCGCGATTAAATACATATTCGTTTGAGCAGAAACGTTATTATTACCCCAATTACAGCTATATTTTCTTACAAAATACATTATTATAACAAATCCTTTTACAACAACATTGTTTTGTGGCACGGGTGTTGTGTCGCGCGTCATTCTGATGCCGCGAAACTTTCAAAACGGGTCAGTAAAGTTTTAATGGCGGAGTGTAATTTGCTAATTGGTTTGATTGACAAGATGTGACGTGACTGATGTCAATAATTCATGCCACTTTGTAAATTATTACATTACCTCGTAATTTTATACCATTACATCAACTTAAAGATAGATCAGAATAATATTGTGAACCCTCGTCTCGAGGTCTTTAGTTATTATCGCTTCTGCATCATTTCAAAATAACTTTTAAGCTATTTATGTTGCCTAATTTGAATATTTTTGTTCTACTGCAATAAATGTATATAATATCACACTCTTGGTCATGCTGACAAAGTAATTTTTTATTGCAATTTATGGCGAGACGAGCATGCCATTCGCCTGATGGTATGCGATACGACCGCTCATGGATAAAGAAAAACCAAACAACACCATGAATTACAAAGCAATGCATGGAATTCCACTGCGCTCGCCATCCTGTGACATAAAATTTTAAGCCTCAATATGTCTAGTAGTTATTCTGGCTACAATGACCCTTAAACCGGAACACAACAGTACATATACATTGTTTAGCGGGAGAAATAGATATTGCGATGATGCCCAGGTGGCCTCTCACTTATAAGAGACCTACCAGTGAATAAAAGTATTTTAATATAAAAGACAACGTGGATGTGTCATTTTGAAAGGCGTCTATTCGAAACCAAATATCGACGTTGACATCCAAAAGTTGCAAACAAAAGTGATAGTCGAATAAACAAATCGCATGTTGATTTCCCCGAGGAGGGCTGGCGTGCGGGAGAGTTGCCGATGGTCACGGCCATTTTACATGTGCCACAACTATTCAGCCTTCAGATCGAATCGCCGCCCAAGTGTGATACGGGTCCCGTACAGATTGCCGATACACAGGTGAGTAGACAAACAACACCAATTTATGAAGGCTCCCACATAATCCCACATATTCCACGATAAGGGTACGCACATAAAATAAAACTGTCTCGAGTCCGGTTTTCG
This sequence comes from Hyles lineata, assembly GCA_030180105.1. Taxonomy (NCBI): domain Eukaryota; kingdom Metazoa; phylum Arthropoda; class Insecta; order Lepidoptera; family Sphingidae; genus Hyles; species Hyles lineata. Next base: position 10,121,509 of record JARJEE010000005.1, on the reverse strand, counting down.
ATTTGGCGCAATGTAAGTTTATATAAATAGAAAAACTTTTATTAACTTACGAATCCTCGCAGGGAAACAAAAGTACCGAGTTAAAATATCTTAAAACGTCACAATTTCACGGAGAAATAGTGGTACAATTCAATATTTCTTTTCTGAGAAAAAACAATTTCCTGGAATACCTCACTGGCAGTTGGCAATCGAATAATATTCAGATGAGGAGCGAAGGATATGAAAAACGTTACGGATTTTTTCGAGTAGTTATGCCTTAGGCGCCTCTGAAAAGGGTTGTAATAAGAACATAACACTGTCGGAGATTGATATTGTAACGGAAATTGCATTACAAACGTTTAAGAAATAAAAATCCCTTGTGATGTATAAAGTAATAGTTTGTAAGATGTGACAACAACTTACAAACGACACACTTGGATTGATATTTACATCGAAATCGATATAAGAACTCCATAAGTGTCGTTAGGATTAAAATGAAAAAGTGTTGAACTTACGTCATACAAAATGAGTAGGGACATATTTACAGCCTAACCTAAATGCTTCAGACAAATTGTGGCTCTTAAAAGTTTTCTGAGGACGCTTTAACTCGTCCCATGGGTCGAATTTTTGGGAGACGAATTGATGTCCCCAACGCCAATGGTTATATATGCCGGCATCTTCAATTTATTGTTGACATGTAAAAAAACCGCTGCGACCTTTCACCAAATACATAATTTATGATTTACCGCCGGGAACATTTACCAATTTGTAAAAAGAATACGGTGTGCTATTTCCAGGTTTGTACGAGACTTTTTTATAAAGGTGCGATAAACGAGCAAGCAATTCAACTGGTGGTAAGTTGTCAGCCCATAAATACCTACGACACTGATGTGTCGCCAGTGTGCTGCCAGCCTTTGTAAATGGATGATGTAGAAGGAGGGAGGAAAGGATTCTTGACCTCCGTTAGTTCCACAAAACAAATGAAATACGACAATATTGTTCATTGATGGTCTGAAAGACATTAGTCATGATCAAGTGGGTCCATTAGTATTTATGATACGCTCATATAGCAAAGCTCTAGTAATTCCAAAATTAGTATAATTAAGTTGTTTCAATTTTGGACTATTTAAACAATTCGCCCGTTTGAGTGAACACTGACGTAACTCGAAATAATCACCAAATTGTATTGAGTACTAATCAGTAACAGATGAAACACAAATCACAGATAATACTTTGACACGAATACAAATGTTCAATTTGTAAAGTAGATCGACATTAAATTAGCAGCAAATCTAAACATAATTTAATTAAATCATTAATTAGTTTTAAAATAAATTGTGATATTGATGGCTTTGTGTTGTTCTTACCGATGAGTGAACTGTTTTTAAACACAAAATGTTTATTGGTAATCTTCTAAACTACCCTTGGAAACAGGCTTAATTATTAATGATCAAAGGAATTGGCATGGTCTCTAGAAGACAACACAACATGAATACACTGATTCGACTACAGCGGTAAAAAATCTCACGGAAAACGATATCAAATGAGTGCCTTCGCGTTGTATCCAGTTCGTATTGAAACACAGTAAAAGTCATTATTATACATTCCCCACCACGCTAATCTTTAATAAAAAAATATATTTTATTACAATGAATGGCGAGATGAGGATGTCTTTCACCTGATGGTAAGCGATACGATCGCTCATGAACAGTAACAAAACCAAACAACGCCTTGAATTACAAAGCCATGCTTGGTATTCGTCTACGCTCGTCATTCTGAGACAAAAGATGTTAAGTCTCAATATGTCCAGTATTTACTCTGGCTACAATGTCCTTCAAACCGAAACACAAAAGTGCATTTACACTACTGTTTGGCGGGGGAAATATACATTGTGGTGGTAATTACCTAGGCGGCCTCTCACATATGAGAGACCTGCCACCAGTAATTCCATTCTCAAAGACTGACAATATATTTATGATTTGTTACTTTGTACTTATCATAATAAGCGGCGATAGTTTGCCTTCGTTGGATAAACCGTTTATTCTATTGAAAATATGAAATCTCCATAGTTATTATACCTGGCGCTGAATGCAAACGTTTATTCGCAATTTAGCACTCGGCTAGCACTTCAGCTTAAAAGCACTTAGAGCTATCATCCTACTCGATGTCATAGAACCACATAATGCCTCTTAAATATTACTAAAGCTTAAGATGGCGGTGTTTGCAATAATTATTCTTTAATTATATAAATTAGAGAAATAATGTTTTTTATTGTAAAATGTGTAAAACATAGACACTACATATCTACGCTTTTATTTTTTAAAAGTATAATACAGTTCTTTGGTATTGTTTTTGAATTCACTTTCAGTGCTCTAATGTTATTTTACATTTTTTGTTTTTATGTTACAACTTTATAAAACTATATTTCACATAAAAGTATTATGACTTTTTATTTTAGTTGATATTATTCCTTTAGATAAAACTAGTGATATAACGGTTACACTTTTCTAAATCTCTTTTATGGATGAATATGACTTCAAAACATTTACTAAACAAGCTCATTATTTGAATTAATTTCAATTGTTACGACAAATCGCAAATATCCGTGAATATCAGCGATCCACAGTTGACACATAAATAACAAACATTCCTAAAGTAATCATGAAAAGAGAAACTATTTTAGGTAGATCCAAAATATTTTTAGAACATAAAGTTAACACAATTTTAATTATTAGTGATGGATTAGATTGGATATTATATTTAAGGAGTATTCGTTTATTCATATAGAGGAAATCTTATTAACCTGTTATGCATTAGCAAAACAAAGTAACAATAAGCCCTTATTAATATTAAAAGTAAAAGGAAGAAGAACCAATAACGACAAACTGTTCATTTCGAATATTAAATGAAAACAGTTACTCTTATATAATTAGTTGAAACAGTGACAATGAAAACAACAGCACACGCGCGCCATATCGACAGAAATTTATCAATCTGTTCAAAGAATTAATTTGTGGCTGGAAGTTTACCGAAGCGCAACAATTCGTCCCGCTGGTTATTCAACTCCGACACAACCCGACCTTAAGTTCGGCGAAATTGATAAATCCAATTATATCGTGAAAACTATGTTTACGCATCTATCTGTAGCTTTTGTATTTGAGTTAAAACATTTTAGCGGACAACGAAGGTAAGGGGTTCCACGTAAGCGAATTAAATAAACAAGGTGGTCTCGGAGTGCCGTCGCGGACCGAAGCCAGTAAAAAAAGAACTCAGTACGGCGCGTGCCACCGACGGCCTCTTGACACGTTTCCATAATGATGATTCACTGAATTGCAGTTATTAGCGCATTTATATGGATTAATTGCAGCCATTAGTGTATTGTAAATTATTGAAACAATACAATTTGTTTAAAGTCATTAATTATTACAATCTGCTTATATTTTGGTGGTAAGTATCGCAGTTTACAATTGTATATACAGAAACAGTAGGTCTGTAAAAATATTATCGTATTGACCTTATAAAATTATTATAGCAGCAATTTTCCTTCTCTTAGAATCAGAGAAATCCCTAAGTGTTCATAGTCAATTAAAGTAAAAAGACCAAATTAAACAAACCTTACTGGGTAAATAGCTACTTTTGTTCACAAGCGAAATCAAATTGGGTATTTTTTGTCTTACAGAATTTCTTAATTTTCCTGCGTTTTAAATCATACAATTCCTGTGAGAAATAAAAACGAAATTAATTGAAATGTTACGAAATAGAGCAAAACATGCCTAAACATAGTCTTATACTCTTTAGATTTTCACGACACGAACTCATTAAATTTAATAGTTTACGGGTTCTCATTGCGCAGTATTTTTATTACTTTTTAATACCGACGCCGGGTCGACGATCTTTTGCAGGAATTCTGTTATATCTACCTGAGACCAATGCTAAAGGTAAAGTGTTTAATTTTTAAATTCCAGGATATCTGGTATCAAATGTATCACACAAAGACACACTTATTACTTTTATAAGTATGTTAAAATGTGTTTTATATAAAAATGAAATACAGTAGCCTTTGTTATTATAAAAACCAAATTTATTACTAGGAACACAATTATGATTTTTTTGTAGGAGAAATTCAGCCAATTACCGATGTTATTAGCGATTCGTACTTTGTACACTAGATGTTATTATAACTCTGAGCCTTATAACTAGACTAGTCAAACTGACGGAAAGCATAGAAATGTGTTTGCCTCTCAGAACATGTGTGCCTCCTTAAAATAATGAAACAACATGTGCCTGACACAGATCACTGTTTAAAGTGCCTTACACAAAGAACAAAGAAATTCTTGTAACTTAAATATGTTTTCCCTACTTTAAACTTAATAAAATATACACGAGTCGCAAATGAATTGTTTTTGCCATATTTAAGTTTTCTTCGGCCCGTGGAAAAACCTTTGAGATACTTTTTAATTGCTCTCGCGTTAGTCGTCAAACGGAAGGCCAATTTAGTCTCCTCTCGGACGTTTAAGAAATGAACATCTGTATTTATTGGTGTCTTCTGTCCCAACGGGATTGGGCAGAGGTGATTCTTTAACGAGGTCACCTACTTTTTGCTGCGATCTGTATGTATTAAAGAAAATATCAGTAATGCCGCAGTGGTTCTAGGGTTGGAGAGTATTGCACTTAACCTAAGTGCAGCATACAAAAGAGAACATTTTATTTAAAAGTGATGTGGCAATAAATATAAAGGATTAATACTTAATCGAAGTTAAACTTGCAATATGGATACATTAAATGCTTTCCGCAGTTATTAATGTGACTTTTTAATGGCCCTGTTATTTCTCAACGTTCTCGCAACGAAATCAATAAAATGTTACCGCAATTCCACATATTCGATGTAAGCATATACTTTGGCGACGCATCCGCTGAAGAAGTGATTCTTATTCGAGTATTTAACATAAAGTAAGTCGCAAAAAGATCTATGGATAACTCATTTATAAATGTCCGAACATTTCATAGTTCACACAATAATGGTCGTGATCGGTACGAGCTTTCGTCTCATTCATTAGGTATTCATAAGAATATGTTCTATTTATGTGCCATATCCGTGAGACATGTGTAACGACGCTCATAATGTAATCACAGATAATGGCCAAGAAATGCTTACTTATGGCAGCCAGAATCATGTTTATAGTAATGTACGTACAACATAAATAGATACTATTTCTATAGAACTTTATCGGCGTGAGTTTCTAACACACAGCCTTTAGAAACAAAGCCATTTTCCAGGCATTTTGTGCACGCTACGTCCTGTATTTCTGTTGTTTGTCCCAACTAATTAAACAAAAGTGTTTTCTTGTTTACTCAGTTCACATATTTTGTTAAAACTTTATTTAATACCGCGGCATTGGGGCTTCGGTACGACAAATAACCCAGCTAAGGCTTCTTTTAACAATACTTAGGCTTATTGCACGTTCTGAGGTCGGCAGAAGAAAATATGAAAATATGTGGCAAACGGGCTTCCCTTAAACCTATTACGTCTGAATATTTACCTTTCATAATTGTTATGCAACACGACGTAAAGATAAACAAGGTGAGTCACAGCGTAAAAGTTGGAAATGTTGAAAAATGAATTCCACTGAATAGAATATTTGTAGAAACTCGTGACTGTTGTATAACTAATAGTTTATGTTTGAGAATCATTATTTATTGCTCACGTTAATATGTGATGGCAAGTATGAGTAATGAGATGCGTATGAATAGTCTCAATGGATTAGAATATTACACGACCATCCCGCACGCATTTTACAAATAGAACCATCTCGTTAGTATGAATCGAACGTGGTCGTATTCAATAGGAGGGCATTAGCAGCGGATTTGGTTTGATTGTGGATTGGCCGATTGTGTCGGGATTATGTCGATTAGATTTGCAACACACACCGAGCTCGCGGAGTTATTGTCTCATCTGCTGCCTGTCGTGCCGTGTCGTGTCATAGCTCCGGGCACAGGTGCCTCTGCTCTTTTTACTTTTAAACCTCTTCAACAATAATACTCCCATTTTATATTTCGGCAATATCTTTTAAGCCTTACTTTGCGTCAGTAAGTCACCATTCTGCTATTTAATTAAAAGCATGATTTAATGTAAAACAGAATATTTATATCCACGCAATCCACAAGTTAATCTTTCTTACCGGCGTCCAGAGCATATTACTTCCTTTTTATTAATAAATTTGAATAGTTAATATTTCGCATGCATTTACTGTTACTATATGGATTTCTCTTTTAAAGCAAACTAAGCTGTCTGTTGTGCACCGCTGCACATTCTAAACGGGATATTCAGTCAGATTTTTAACGAGTTTGTCAATGCAGTATGGATGAAACGTTACGAACAACTGCCGGTGTCGAAGTAACGGCGTTCTGCACACTATGTAACAAGATAAAACATAAAAGTAACATGGACAACGGTCTAAAAATGCTGCAATGTGCAGGTTTTGATATACGGCTGCGAACGTGTGCACTTTGTAAACATTGTAAGCAAGACTAATGCTTTAGAGATGTGATTTCCAACGAGACCGTCCGCAATATTTGTAATGACGGGATTCTCTGCGATACCATACGAATACATAAGTTAAGCAAGAGTAACTTCGTCTACCCGGCGCAAATATTGTCCGAGCACTTAGCGAAACACTGAACTGCTAACACACTCAAACGCAAATGTGAGTTCAATCTTAATGTAAATATGTCTCGCATAAAATGGGTTATTGGAAGAAAATTTTCTCAATGCAGTGCGGAGAAAGAAGATTTCAAAATCAGCTGAGCTGAAATAAATCTCGCTCCATATCTTTGCATAAAGAAGCAAATGTCACTTAGAGCATGTAAGAACATCTGCATGAGAATGCAAGAAGCAAAAGAAATTTAGAAATGCTATCCATCCTTGCAAATGTGTAAGGCATTTTAGTATGAAAAATGCATGAGTCTCTCAATACTAGTTGCATTCAAATGGGATACATGGATGTTAGATCGTATATTTGAAAATTTTTGGTGATAACTCAAATACTATGCCGACTACAATACAAAAAAATGGTTTCTCAATTTGAATACGAAAGCAATTTTCACATGATAACGAATTCCACGTAGTAGGATCATTTTTACGTTTCAATCTTTCTTTTTATACCTTAACACAAATTTATTTCGGACGGATTAGACGACTGCAAGCAACCTTTACTAATGTGCCAAGTCTTAGGAGGAGCAAATACTGAGAAACAAACATTAAACAATCATGTGTACCCGAAAATGTCGACGGAAACTTTGCGTCTTAATTCACGGAATATTGAAAAACGTACTTATATTTAGTAACATATCATTACCGCACATATCTGTGTGTAGTTAAACTATACAAAATGTCAGTTACGTAAATGAAAAATTCCCTGAAGTACGGGCACACTACAAATAAAAAACAAAAGAAAAATAAACCACTTTTAGTTTGTCCGCTTGATATTTCACGCAAAGAGTTGGTGGAATAAAATTCGATTTTTCTTTTACAGTGGTACTGCCGCAACCTAATAACGGTGGAGGGTTTCAATGCAATACAACATCACAGAACTTAGAAATATGTCACGAGATCGGAACGGTCACGCGAAGGCAAACTCGGCCAAGCGTTGGTCACTCATAAAGAATGTTTCTTGCACAATCAGTTGTACCTATTCCCATCCTTTGATTGATTTTAAGTGAAATATATAAAATTTTGCGAACTACTACCAAACTAATTACAGCACAGTGAACTTGATGCAGTGTTCATTAAAACAATAGTTGTATATTGAAGCGACAAAGAATCGATTGAAACTTGTGCTTTGTGACATCACTTTGTCCCCGTTTAAAAGTAAATCTCAATTATAAATTCGCGCAGGAAAATAATAGACAAAGTTGAGTTCAAAACGAAAAAGTTTGCAATTTCGTCCATTGGCGGCCTTTGAACTGTTGTCGCGTAAAGGTTTCCACGAAAATGTGAGCTGTACGGAATATCGCATAAATACCGATAATTTCCTTGTTAAATAAATCACGACTGTTTTTTCCTTATGGATAATAAAGCGCGTTAAAGAAGAAAGTGGAAGGAACATGACGTTAATAAATTCGCTTGTAATGATGCAAGAAGTACGGGTAAAGTATGGTGCCGACAATGGAACTAATGACCGAGTACCTTTAAAGAATGGTTGTTAACAGTGCGATGTAGAACAATCATGCCGTGAAACAATACAATTAGAGGCCAGTGTCCGCCGTCCTTACACACCGGAGCATATTAGATTCCAGCCATACGTTACTCCCCTCTATATGTAAACGGATTAGAACAAGCCTTACAATATTTTATATTTTAATATTACATTTAGTTATGTTTTTGTGTAAATATTTCTTTAGTATATTTTTATGATTCTGAGTAGTGGTTAATACAAAAACAAATGAATAATTTTTAAAAAAGAAAACATAAAGCATTGCACGATATGAATATTCAAAAAATATGTAGTGAATTTTTTCGCACGAACAATCAAGAATTTTTGAAAGAAAAGCTTTTTATAACAATAACCACGTTTGATGTCCTATTTAATCCATCTACGCATAAACGGTAAGTTAAAAAAATATCGTACCCAAATAAGTGCTATTTGTTAAAACCCAAAATATCTTCAGCGGGTCCACCATATCCGCGCTAGTTGTGATGGCATCAACGACGGTTCACCGCATGGCGCACTTTAACTATCGGCCGCAATTACTGTACACATTCACTTGTCGTATATTAATAAAATCACCACTCATAATATAATATTAGGGATTCACATATTCCGTTTGGATTCACACCCGATTGTTCGGCAATGGCTATCATTGAAGTGAGAAAGGCCGGGAGTGTTGGCGCGCGCTAGGCGGGCGGTCGGCGAGTTGCCCAAGTGGAACTGCCGCCGCGGCGAGCCCGCCCCACGGCGAACCCCGCCGGGACGACGTTGTTGCACAACGAACATATTTTTTTAAGATAAAAACAGCTTTGATAATTATACGAATACTAAAATGAACACATGCTTTAAAATATGTGTCCTCGTTACCTTACATTTCCGACTCGCTTAACATTTTTTGTATGACATATGCACGTACAAATTCTATTCGGGCCTGAAATACTCACAATGCAATGGACAACGATTTATTTCTTGCAGCGACTGGTGCAAATAAATAATCAATTAGCTATAAATTATTGTATCGGGAAGTAACATCTATCAGTGTAATTAATTTGCACCTTTCGGGGGCTGGTCCTCCGATTAAGTTCGCGCGATCGGTTCGTTTAATATACGCCATTGGAATCTGATAAGATGTCATTAATCAGGGAATGTGTTTCGCCATTGATGTGCGTCGGCGGGGCAGGTGAATGTCCCAGTGTGGTGCGCATAAATAAAGGCGTCAAATGACACATCGGCCGCTCGGCACTCGACTGTTCCGCCGCTGTGGGGCAAAGCTTTCAGTGCCGGCAGCGAGGCGACGCGCCATCCGACCATGCCATACATAATTATCTCGGAGATTGCTCTAGGAGATGTGATAAACCGGCTTTGTTGTCGCTAGCAAGAAACAAGCTCGTTTTTCGCGGATTTTGTTAATTAAAAATAAAAGTAACGCCAAGGATGGTTCCGCCGCGTGTTTGAATACGAAACGATTAATTAAGAAGGTCAACAAATTTTCATAAAGGCTACAAACAAGCTTCGGGCATACAAACGCGTTGAAAAACAGCCAGGAAATTGTGTTAATTAGTTGTGTTGTATCGTTTAGTAGTGGCGTATTCGACCTGAGGGCGTGAATGGAGCAACACCAACACTTCCACGCTACAAGATTCAACACTCCTATTACGTTTTCAATGTTGTTTTTGCGGCATCGTTTAGTACAGAATATCTTATAATTGCATTATATTTTACTTGAGTAGTTGGGAAAAATCTACAAAGTGAAATATGTTACAAAGTTTTCTTTTGAGTTGTATACTTTCTATTTGATAATATTTCCCACAATTTTTGCAAGATGTGTCCTGTAATATGAGAAGCAGTGTTCATTCTTAATTTGATGTATGTTAAGTGTAGTCTTAGCTGGATACGAATAAATAAATAAATTCAGTATTAATCTTAAGAATAAGATACATAACAAATAAATAAGTTATTCATCTTAAGAATAAGGTACAGTTGAGAGGGAACTTGTAGTTGTATTGATTTAGTAGCTGCAAGTTTGTACAGTATTGGCTTCTATTCCGAGAAAAAGAAAATGAGTTTGAGCCGTATATCGAATACAAGGCCTGTTATTTCACAGCCTCTTGGTTACGGCGCCATGACTGTCAAAATATATGCAAAACAAAAAGGGCGTGGAAACTGAAAGAAAAAACACAACAAAAGCGACAGTGATTTACATCTCTAATCTTGCCCGGCTTCAGCCCTGCCTAACCCTCCTTTATACTTTTTTAATTCATCAATGATCAAAAATAGAAATACTTCTTAAGGTACCAATAAAGGGACGACATTGCGTAGGTGTTTATTATTTCGGGTATGACGTAAATATTTAAAAAATACAATATAAATATTTAATTATATTAAACCAAATACGCGATAAAATCGGTAAATAATAGTTTTATTTCAATGTGTCAACATTCGCGTAAATCTAAAAAACAGTCATGTTATTTTACCAGGTTTTTTGTCCACATGGACGCACCAACCCTATTGTACCTAAATAATATTAGTTACATAATAGAAAAATAATAATAAGTAATGCTAAAAATATATCAAATTATCAGTGCAAAAAGATATCGTCTGCGTTGATACGAAAGTAGCATCCTATTGAGATGAAAGAAACGGAGGATCATGTGAAATGGCTTGCATTTAAAGAGGGTTAAGTCTAGCAGTAGACTCAGACGGTTCGTGCAGTAAATCAAAGTGTCTTTTTAAACCAGATACAAAAATGCTGCATATATTTGTCGGCGTTTACGTTCTACTGCTCTCGCCTTTAACACAGTAAGTGTAGGGTTTAAGTGCCGTAATCGATCACGTTGATCCCTTGCAAATTGGTAGATATATTTTTGGCGTGACTAATAAAGTCTGTAAGAATAAGTTGTAACGCCCGCACTCTGAGACATTTAATGTATATTAAATTGTTCCTTCGTATACACAGATTATTTTGGTAAGATCCACACTAAGTAATTATTTAATTGATATGAGTTATTGTCTTTAAGTACGGTAGCAAGGTATGTAGTCTGCCAACCTATTGACGCCAGCGCGGTGGTCTATAAGGCCTGAACCATCTCAATTGTACTCTCGATTGTAGGGGAGGCCTGTGACCTGCAGTAGGAAGTATATGAGCTGATACAGATACAGAATAAGGTCTCAGAAATTACGTGATAAATACGTAACATGTTAACCAGATGCGGCATTGCTACCTAACAGGACGACTACAAATTGCTTAACATGCGCGACGCAGAGTAAGATGAGTTTTTTATTTCCAATCGTGCTCCGTTCGATTAAAATTTACATCGCTCTGTCGAAGTTGAATCAAAAAATATGTTTTGTTGAACTAAATGCGCTCTAACTATGGAAATCAAAGTGTACCTAATAAAATACGTGTATATTAAATTTTAAACGCTGGCTGTAACGAGGCACAAAGCCCGCTTTTATTTTATGTGTGCGAGTATTCAACAGACACGTTAGTTCGGACAACTCGCCGGTACAACTGCACGTAAAATTTTCAATGAGCTAGAAACAAATTTAAAAATATTCGTATCAAAAAGTAACCAGTATCTCTTTTTAAACGGCGCGCTGGATTCTATGGAGATTTTTTTGGTTTCCTTCGTTTGCTCACTAAACACCACAGCCCCGTTGTAAAAGCGTAGGCACAGATTACTTGAACTAGGGTACTTTTTGAACACTATTTTTGTTTCGCGTCCGTCGACATTGATTTTCAATTGTTTTCATTTACTGTACGTTCTCAGCGTAAGATAATTTCGCGATTCCCCAGAAACGCTGTTAATAATACCCTTCCACGCGTGCATAATCCTACGAGTCACTCAATCATGTCCCTAACCAGGTTAAGTACATTCACCAAGTAACGTAATATGTGCTGTGAATAGAATACCCACTTTGCCTTAATGCAAATCCTGCACGATGATGTTTACTTCAACTTGTAACATGTGTAACAATCATTATATTGAGTTTAATTTCAAATATCACCTATATATATTATGCACCGATATATATTTTTTATAATAATGAATTGCGAGACGAGCATGCCGTTCGCCTAATGGTAAGCGAAACGATCGCTCATGAAGAGTAGCGAAACTAAACAATATCTTGACAAAGCGATGCTTGACATTACACCGCGTTCGCCATCCTGTGACATAAGATATTAAGTCTCAATATGTCCAGTATTTACTACGGCTACAATGTCCTTTAAACCAAAACACATCGAGGCGGCCTCTCACATATGAGATATCTATCACCAGTAATTAAGTCGATAATATTACTGTAAATTAGATGTACGGTTCCGTACCTGTACGTGGATTATTGACATTTCCGTTTCTCTATACATTTTGTGTAAAGACTTTCTCAGTTCAGTTGGTACTTCCCAGTTTAGTAGTATTGCTGAGCTAGAATGATTCGAGATTTAATCTAGACATGCGACCAAGTTGGTGGCAATAATCTTGAGCTCCTCCACGTCTCAAAGCGCACTTTAAGCTACCTATGCGGTTGCCATTTGGCAACGGCAGCAGTCATTGACTCGCGTCAGGAATTCTATCGGTAGCTCAAAAATTCTGATCCTTAATTTTCTAGCTTCTACTAATATCCATTAGTTCTGCTACTAATAGATTGTGGTCACCCAACGCCTGAAATTTCTCTTATAATGTAAGAAAAGGTCAGTGAGATATTATAAACCAAATGCTTACACACATTTGGCGCCATTTGCGAATATTATTTGTCTTCCATTAATAAACTGAGCATTAACGTATGCAATTTAATCCGGGCTAATGGTACCATAAGCAGCCTTAGTGCTAGCGTTATACAACCACATTAAGAAAAAAAAAATGTCTATATTTGTTCACGCCTTTTTGTGATCTGTTCAAATAGTGGTCCTTATGTTGACTGAGGCTGGCGCTATTATTGTCTGGTGACGTCACCAACTAAACTTCGAACCCTTCACGATTCACAAGATTCACTTTCACATAAAATGAACATTATGAGTCGACGTTTCCTCGTTATTGATTCTTACGGTAGAACACTACCTTCCAAATGTTTATTAAAAAGTAGTTAAAACTTTATTCGTACATTTTATTACGATTGTATACCTTTAAAATTGAAATTCGCGTGACCTAGATTTTTGGTAGATATCGTCGATTTAACAACTACGGCGCTGTGTGAATCGTAAAAAATTTCATCGGTATAGAAAGCGATGGTCTTGTTTACATTGTAAATAAAAAGTTACCAGCTAATTTCGCCGTGGCTCGTTTGCGTCGGTCCCCCGGGTCACCGCGGTTTTTCTTGAGAAAACAAAGAAAAATCACACAGGACCTGCGATCCGAACGCCTCACTGGGAATGCAGCTTGTTAATGCGCGGACCTGGCCCAACTTCCAACACGTGACTTTTCACATTCTTTCATGTTGTTATGTAAATTCAATGGTTTTCCGGGTTGTGAAGTTAAATGTACCTCAGAGACGCAAATCGATTTAAAATGTTTCTTAGAGTTAATTGAATAAAAAAAAACACCTCATTTGAAACATTCAAAGCGGAAAGCTGCCGACATTTTTTCAAAGAAATTTAAATTGGAAATATTTAGCAAATGAAATTGTTGGTACTTTGAAGGAATGAAATCACGTGATCAAACAGTTCTGGTGCGGTGGGTGCGTATTAGCACGTTTGAAATACGATGATATGGAACAGGCGGAACCAAAATTATGTGACCACATAAAATTCTACGATGGCGAATAGTGGCCCGGGCGGGTCAAGCAAACTGATATTTGCGTTATAGCCAAGTATTTTGGGCGCCCTGGTGGAGTGTACGCAATGTCCACGGCGAGCTAAATATCGGGCGAGGTTGGCCCCACCTCAAACCCATTCAACAGTGTGGTCAGTAAGTTTCAACCCTAGAGCAGAAACCTCGTCTCCCCTATTAGTTACACGTCCCCATCGTTAATTTATTCGGCCCATTACGTTTGTGCTGTTTCAACAATTTCCATCCGCACAATAGTTAATATAGTTAGGCGGGAACACTTTGTCGCTCAGACGCCTTTGCTGTTACGCTGTGGCCGTAGACAATATTCTGCACAAAGGTTACGTCCACTTCACAGATTAAAATAAAGATAGTGGACTTAATTTGGTATGCGCATAAACCAAAACCGCGAACAATATCGTTGCCGAGCGTTACGGGAAATCCTTGTTTAATTTAGATGCACGTTCAGCCACGTAACGAGGGTGCAGAAATGAAAATGTTATTGCAATTTACGCCACTGGCCGGTTACTTGATATAATTAAACTTAAAATGAATCTGTCATGCGACTAATGTATTTGGTTGCAAATGCAGTTGGTGACTAGAAACTAGAAAGGAAAACGAATCAAAAGGTTCACACATTTAACACAAGAGTTGGACTTGGGAAAATTATATTGTTCAAAATACTAAAGTATCGAACACAATTATTTGACTTACATATATGTATATCTAAATACGTATTGAATTGAGTATTTAATACACTTCATAATACTTCTACGCATAAGATAGTTCTTGATAGTTCATTGGCGCAACGTGTGTGGAATAATAGTCCGCAAGTTAGACCACAAATCCAGACAACGGTTTTTGTGGTTAATAAATATTTGTTTTGTTCTAGGTATTGTATAACTGCAAAGTATTTCATATTTTCATAACAAACAAAAGCCATACTGATCAGCTTAGTACGGAGTGACAGAGTTGCACAGGTATTAACATTTAAAAGTTTTTGAGAATTATTGCAATTTGCGGCTGACAGAATACTAAAATAATAATACATTTATACGAGTACAAAAGAAAAGAAAGCATCCGAAATTATTTGAAATAACTGTCCCGTCACAGACTTTCGTCTGCGGTGGTAGCTAGTTTCAATAAAAAGAAAGTTTGTGTCTAACCGCAACGCTCCACAAACAGGGGCTAATGGAATTCAACAGCATTAAATTAAGTTTTTGAATTATCTTTTCAAATAACTCTTTGTAATCTTTAAAAATAGAAAGGGATAAATTCTTTTCGGTCGTGCTAAAGATTAAGGGAACCGTTTTAATTTTATAAAACTCACCTACACCTTATCTGTTTTTCAAAGCAATGGCTAACTTCTTGTTATAAAGTATTCATCAACTCTCTCCCACGGAATAATTTCTTAACCCGAAATTTTAAAGCAAACGCCATAAAAGTTCACGAGATGAAAGATATGCTGCTGTTATTAATTAAATAAAGAAATAAACGATTTTCAATTACTGACATTATTCTCAGAAAAATACAATGGTTAAAAATGATTAAGGAGTTATATTATAATTGAAATTAGTGGAAGTGAAATTCATGGATATAGCTCGAAATCCTTAATGATTACAATAAAACACAAATCACTACATAGTATAAAACAAAGTCTGTCTGTCTGTCGCTACGTATGCTTAGATTTTTGAAAACTACGGATTTTAATGTGGATTTTTAAATAAATAGAGCGATTCAAGAGGAAGGTTTATATGTATAATCATTTATAATATAGTAGAGAATGATATATTAAACAGTTAGTACGCGAGATAAGTAATATGTTGATGATGTGGACTGGACTCAAAAACACTTTGCACCCGAGCTAAGCCGGGCCCGACCGTTAGTATATCATAATATATTAAACTGCAAGTGAGCAGACACTAACATTTACCATGGTTGTATGCCTTTTAAGCAAATTCGTAGTAATATTAATTATTAATATAAATTCGGCCGGTATTATAATCAAGTCCGCGCATTAGCATTGTGTAGTGGCGGTGTGGTAGCTAACTGTCACAATGGGAAAGAGCTATTACAATATTGCAGTACGTAAATATAGCACGACAATGGCCGGCGCTCAGGCATAGATATCGCAATATTATGCCGAAAATATATTATTGTATGTGGGTCGCAGCGGACAATATTGTGTTCATTCAGTGTGTGCAGTGTAAACCGACCGGCTACTCTGCTGACTGGGCGGCACCAATCTATTATCTTCGACAACATATTCCGTCCTCCAAGATACTTTACAACAAGTAGCCAATTCAGCCATGTCGCTCTCCAAACATCTTACAATGCCGCACACTAACCACTACATCACAGTAATATGTTTACCGACACCACAATACTCCTGCAAATATCTTAATAGCTCGTAACGTATCAAAGCAATTATACAAACATAGGTGTACCCACATTATACATACATTATCACAGTAAATTATTCAATTTCATGTAATGCATATTGCGTACAATAATTCGCGGTCGTTAAATCGTACTCTGTGCGTTCATTGCTGTACCCGATGTACAAAGATGGCAGATATGTGATTAATGGTGGTTCGGTGAAGTTTTGGCAAAATGAAACCGGAAATGACGATCGATTACTGAAAGGAAATGTAGAATCATATACCAAGCACAAATTACGTGTAAGGATGCGGGCGTATTAACCCTTCCGTCTGCGCGCATTATTCCCGGATAACAGAGTATCTTGAACTGACAGCCAAGATAATCATGTATTCCAGCATATTGATTACTTCGGACTTGTAGTCAACATGTAACTTACAGAAAGCGTAGCACGTACCGAACCAAATTAATGTATTGAATATTGTATGAATGAATATAAGTTTTGCTTCTGTCTGTATCCACATTCATGTATGTTCTTAATTAATCCCTGAGTGATAATGTTGGCTGGTAGAAAAACCTTTGGCAATAAGCCCGCCTTTATACGAATATTCTAAGTGTAAAATAAATTTGTTCCAACGTTGGCCACAATTGAAAGTATTTATCAGGCCATGTAGTTTCCATGGGGCGCCGGATAGTTAATTCTAAACGGCGGAAAAATCTAAAGTTGGGGCAAGTTGGTTTAAAGTTGGGTACTAGACGGGTACACGGCTCATTAAACTTCAGCTTTTACATTTGCTTACGTTTGGATTCGGAAGGTATTCAAAAAATGCAATGACACTTTTTCTTTTATCGTCGACCTTTTAGGTTGTACTCAACCTACTTCCGACTGTTCCGGTTTACAGATTATAAGGAAATGGACTTGCACAAATATTTTTTACCTCATATTTCGTGGCATAAATTTCGGGAATTATGATGAAACTTTGCTGGAGCAAACATGTTATTTTATCTGCAAATTTGTTGTTATCTGTTATGTTATACATATATTTTATGGAAATAATGTAAATCTTTTATTTCGGAATATATTAAATATTCGGTCCAAGCTTGCCTATATTAAACACATGTTTCATTAAAAATACGAAACACAATGTTACTAAAGCAATTTTATGATTTAAATTTAAATAAAGATGGAAGCACGCACACCGCCGCGCTGGCCGTTTCGCAGCGGTCCGAAAAGATGAAAATATTTTCATGTTTATGGAACATGCTCCATTAGGATTGCTAATGTAACTAATTATTTATTTGACAGCAAAATAAATGCAAGATACAAATTTATTTATGTAAGAATCTTCAAATGTTTTTAAACTAAATATTTGGAGTGTAATAGCCACACTGAGAGTTAAGTAATGTTCCTTTAAACTGAATACCATTTTATTGAATGTTTCTGAACCTTTTTACATTTGGCCCTGAATACGAATAAGGCAATAACCATTGATCACGACAGCAAAAACAATTGACAGAAATCTATTGACACTAACAATACTGTCAGTATGTCGACCCCGTCTAAATAAGGGCAGGTTCACGCCTGCGCTCACATACAACTAACAAGCATAACAGAATAAAAATATGAAAAAAATAAAAAACAATCTTTTGAATTTTTTCAAACCGAATACATATAAATGTATTCATTATTGTTTCTGGATAGGCCCTACAGATCCGTCAAAATCCTATTGAGAGTGCCACAATGAATGTTGACTTCATCTTTGTTATTTTCTTGTGGCGTTCGGGGGCCAGGGCACTTGAATAAAAGATTCGTATATTATCCCGGGCTAGCTCGGAGCACAATGGGACAGCGACAACGCACCCACTGTAATTCAGTGAGCGGCCTAGCGACCGCATTGTATTATTATATAGCTGCTTTTCGCTACTCACAATCTAATTTAAAGGTGAGCTCCAATATTTTCAACGTCTGCGAAATATTTTGTTAAGTTAAAGAAATTCAGGGTGTTGATTTATTCAATCTTCCTTTAAAGACTGAATAAAACGAGAAACATCTCACATAAGGCCCTACCGAGACTATGATTGACGTGAGCGGGATTATCTTAGCCTCTGTCTGCAGGCTTTTAGGAATAAAGTGACTCAATGCGCCCACTGACCGAAAACAGAACATTTCAAGTTCCGTTTATACTGTACGTTAAATTCTACTTTTAATAGCTTTGTTTGCAGTTCACTCGTATGCCGCTTGTTATGACGGCACCCTCATTATGCAATTTGAGAATAAAACGGATTGAGAAGTAGTTTTTAAACCGCTTTACCTTTTCCACATTCGATGCAAAAAACATTTCTAACAATGCGATTTCAATCCTGAAAAGTCTTAGCCAATTAACAAAATATAAATCAAGAGTAACAACAGCTTTCTAAATTATATTATCCATTATTGAAAGGAAAACGTAGCAGTTTATTTATTGGCCTGATGTATTCAATTATGTTTTAGATAGCTTAAAAGACATTTAAACTTCTAAAGAAAGTTATTAAAATTATATAGTATGAACCAATATTTCAGTATTAAAACAATAATAATGACAAATAATATTGCCAAAGTAGTCGTTACATTGCTTAAACATCAAAGTTTACGATTTAATAATACTGAAATAATTTAATAACAACAGATAGAAAATATTTTATTAAGTCTTGGAGTAAGTAGGTGCCCAACTATTATGACTTGTTATTGTATGTATTCTTAACGTTCTAAAAATGAAAGATTTTGTAAATTGTTTTCTGCATTTAATAGAAACTTGCAGATTGACAACATGAAGAAGAATATAACAACGATCTAACAATTTCAAGTTATTTTAGTTTATGTAAAGAAATTGGCAGAACAGTTAAGGCGCAAAGAAAAACTTTCGCTGCGTCTTCGTCGCGAAAACTTGAATACTTAGGACGAAAAAAATATTTCTTCGTTCCACTTGTAAAGTAGTTACGACACTGTAAATAAAGAACCGGACACATCCGGTATTTGTGTACACAAAATGAGATCGTTTCACAAATCCGGAACACGAGTGTAGGCAAATTGTGATCGTCACGAAACGACTAAGGTCACGCGTCACTGGCCTGACATTATTTGTCAGAGTGGATCGGAAAGCAATTTAACCTAACTCGAGACTATTTGTCACACATAAAACGTGATCTATGTGAACGGCTCGCCGATACATCCCTCAGTAGGCATCGGTTTAGTAGCAATCGCGAAGGGATTTTAACTCGTGACACACAAAGTAATACAATCGCTTGGTGTTCAACAATGCGAATAAACAGCTAAACATTTAATAGTTAATGTTCATTGCAAATAACCGAGGGAACCGGAACGGCACGGGCGGAACGCTCCCCGATAGGCTTTATATCATCCGATGCCAAAACAACAGACAGTGATATTGCAGGTGTCCGCACGGATGATGAATACCAGCGTGCCAAATGACGGAGCAACAAGTCTATACTATTACGTGAGTTGTCAGTAAGATGTCAGTCGGGAAAGCAGGGAATGACCGGGATACAATGTACGTCGGCGTGTTTACTGTGTCAGCCGGCGTCGGCGGGTAAAATGGGCGTTGTGCACCGCGGATTTCGGTCGAAGACAGAAAATTGGATTGGCTTGCATCGGTGAAAGCAGCCACTGATGAAAACGTATTCACAGCCCGCCGCCGGTGTTGCGACATCCGCCGGTGACACGTAAAATAGAATCCACGTCGCATACCGGAATATTATTATTCATATTACACCTCTTAAAGGATCTAATAAAATATATTGTAAACAGTGCACGCGCTCCCAGTTCTCGTATAAAACTAACATCCGTGCCGAACACACGCAGCGGAATTTCATTAAGTGGGGAATAAGCAAAAATGCTGTTCCCGTACAAAATTATTGCTGACGCATCGTTATAAAGTAGGATTTTGTGTAAAATATATTTAATGCGTGCTTTTAATTAAAAGACAAAAGTTTACGGAACTAAAACTAGTCGGTTTAGACGGGCGTGACTTGATAGTGGTGAAGCGGGTATGTTTACATACTGAGCAACACAATTGTATGTTTTTACGTATTGCACGGCGCGGTGCGGCGGTGCTCGGCGCTCATTCCGGGCAGCCTTCGACGCTCGCGGCACTAAGTAGTTAATTGTGTCAGTGGTACGCAACATGGCCAAACTTAAATGAAATACTCCTGTTCCATTGCTCTGGAAGTACTTGCGAAATTGCATTCACTGAAATGAACCCTATATAAATAATTCCCATACCATGATGTCTCCAGACATCTGCGTTATTATTATTATTCGTATAAAACTAGCAAATTATAACATCTGAATTATATGTTATAATACATTTCTTGTAACGGTATGGGAGACATAAGTATTGAAAACAAATGATTGGTTATATTTCTGATGCTCTTAAGTTTAATAAACCTGTATTATTTGTTGGATATCTGTGACCGTTCTTAGATAAAGGATTCTCTTATGACGACCTTCTCTATCTCTCTCTTCAGCCATAGGAAGTCCAAAATGCTGAACGTAGGCCTTCTCCAAACTCTCCACATCGACCTGCTGGAAGCAGCGAATTTATGCGATAAAAATATTTTCCACAATGCACCTATAAACGATGATACAATGCAAACTACATAACTAGCGTCAATATAAAAAGGATCGATAGGAGATTGTAAGGTATCCAAGGCCAGAGGAACAAAGGAAAGCAGGAAAGGGTAATGGTAAGGCTTCCTCAAATACGTTAATAACATCAAACACATAAACAAAGTTTTCAAAACAAATAAATCGACGACTTGTAATAACTGAACTTCCGCAAAATGTCGGTTCACAAAGTTAAATAACTTATACTTCATCAATGAAATATAAGATGATTCAATTAAACTTGTCGAATTTTGAAACAAATATGCTTTGGATACAGCTTCTTGTTACGAAACGAAATACGAAATTATTGAGGTGGAAAATCTACGATGATTCCGCGATCGCGTTTCAAGCACAAGAAATACATAGTGTAATAATACTTTATCATTTATTCCCTGGAATCGAGTATCGAAATACAATACGATGGAATCTTATCAATTTGTCATTTTAAACAATATTCTTGACTAAAAGTACAAATTAGAATTTCTATTGCGATTCAATAATGTCAATACTTTATTACTAAATAAAATTAAGTGGGTCAAACGAGACGAAGATCGGCCCCAATAGCGGGCCTTGGGGAAGCCGATGTCCAGCATTGGAGTAGCAGACTGATAACTTTCTGAATTGTGTCAGACGTCATTTTACTGAAATTATATTTTAAACGAATAGTTGCCAACGAACTTATTTTTACTTATTTGTATTCTGAAACAAAATACTTTGTTTTGGTCAGTTAGATAGCCAAAGAACTAATAAGTAACAGTCTTTACACCTTACTCTCCCTGCCTTTCCTTGTAACATAATTCAACGCACTTGCTATTGTTTTGGCGACTCGATTGTTCTTTCAACCCGCCAACTCAAAAGACAGGCGTTATTTTATCTCTATCAGATTCCTCCTTTTTTTCTTATCATATACTTCAGGCACTTTTAAACGTGTGTCTCTCATAAATGTTTTTTGACCTATTGAAAATAGCATGGTATAGCGACTTGCTTTTTACTTTTTCATTTTCGACCCAATCGGCCATTGTATCTCCGCGCATTGTGATTTGTGACTTTTCCACTGCCAAATATGAAATACGAATATTATGTACTATTCATGTAGCTTTAAATTTCCTCATTTCTAATTGAATGTAAGGTAATATCGAGGATACCCCTTTCATAACTAGTTGAGTGAATATGAGCTTTCTTATAATATCCATACTGAAATGCCACGTTTCTGTGACTTACTTTTTTTCCTATACTACAAATAAAAAAAAATGACACACGACACAAAAATATGATCCGTTTCTAAAGTTAGCACTCGTGCTACCCACACGTGTCATAGTTTATCTGTCACAGGCGAACCGTTTGTAGATAGCGTGACAAACTATTATGTGGATTATATGAGACGAGTGGCTTTCTTAATCTTAAGCGGCACATACCCACCGCACTCGAAACGAGATCAAACGATACGCTCCCCGTGGAGGCATTCATTAATTTCCAGCTACAAAGTCCCGACAAATATGTTGATGCCAGTAATATTCACTTTTATGATTAAGTATTTAACATACGTAATTATCGTAACGTATTTATGTATTCATAAATTACGCTTTATAACATTCCCATGTTGAAGGCCGCACTGATAAATTCAGCGTCTGGATAATTATAATATTTGCGAATTGCAAACATAAGGGCATTAAATAGGAGCTCGGAAAGAACTAACTATAAACTTTCTAGAGAAAAGAGTAAATATAATCAAGTACAAGAAAGTCCGGGCTGTCGTATTTTTGAATGGAGTAACTGACTCAAAATGGAATACTCGGTAACTGGAATCCTGGAAATACTGTGATTTCTGTGGGATCGGGATCATCTTTACATTTCTCTATAAAAGTATTCGATATCCGCTTGTGATGTTCTAATACGAAGAAAAATGTGAAGACGCACTCAAATATCATTCAATTATAATTTGAAATTTACAAGGAAATTTGGCACGCTCATTAGACGTACGAAATTTTACAATTGCCTTAAATTCTAACTTTAATACAATATAAAACTCATCAAAGAAGAGAAAAATGGATAAAAGATCTTCGCATACCGCCATTCCATATTTAGCGAGGTCGAGGGAACACGAATTTTATGCATGTTACAGAAAAATTCGGCTAATAATTTTACGTTCGGCCGGCTGCATGACGTCAACACTTCCAATTTAGGCCAATTATACTCGTAAATAAAATTGATTCGTCAACTACAGTCGAACCCACTGTGTCGCAGTTTTCTCTATAGTACACTGCAATATATTTTTTAAAACCAAATAATGTTTCTAATATCGCTGTGAATCTGCGTTGTTAATATTGCTCGGCTAAGTAAAGCTACGGCAGCTCTCCGCTCGGGTTAAAGTTCTGGAGCCGTCTAAACGTGTTAGCGTTGTGGTTCCTACCTGTTCTTTGACAGCTCATACAGGACCTTTTGGGAATAGAGTCCTCTCAGCATTATTTAAGGGGAAATAGATATTAGTCCAACGCCAATCTGGTACATAAAGGTAGACAGATCGATTTGATGGTCGACTGAAGTAAAATTCATACTGAATTCTATTTTTTAAGCTACTCACAGGGATTTGATGAAACTTCATGACTAATGACATTGCCAGATAAAAACTACTAAAGGAAATTGACACTTCTTTACTGACCACGAATAAAAAATGTTCGACTTGTTTCGAACCATTTTTGGTTTATTTTTACCAAGATTTTCAGCTGTTAGAAACCTAGAATGGTAATCCTAACGAAAAGCTGAATATAAGATTTATCCCGTTAAAATCTGTTTGGTGACATTCTGCCATATACTAGGTAATAATTAACATATGAATTCGTTTGTGGTTCCATTAATTTCTGCCGCGATTATCATCTTCTAGCGTCCGGAACGTCCCACGACAAGCAAATTAATCACATTCTATTGTTACGACCAGAACAAAACAATCTTTAGACACAGTGCCCTCTCAGCCTTTGAATATCGAAGCCAGCAGGAAAATGGCCAAAGGATTATGCAAGGACATCTGTAGGGAAGCAACATATCCTATCAAACTACGCATGGATTGCTAGGCGTCTATCCCCATTAAATTGAAGATCTTGCGCTTAAATACACCATCCGGATCTCATGAATGTTGAAAGAATTCAAAAATGGCACTTCAATAAATTGAACGCCACTCTGTGACACCACTATAGTAAGACTAATGAAAATGAATAAACAATGTATGCCCCAAGTTCAACAAGACACTAGTTGAAATCATTTATTATGTGCACACTCATACGATCCTCCAGCGGTTCTTCGTACATTTTACATCTAAGCTGTGTAAGAACTAATAAAAACTACATTTCTCTCACCCTCGCCGGTGTCTTTAACTTATAAAACCCTTTTTTAGGTTTTATAAAAATCTTCTCAGTCAGATCTTTGCATTTGGAATACGCAGAGTTTAATTGTATAATATACAGAAAAATACATAACAGTATATAGAAATGATAAAATAACAAAGTGCAAAATATTTAGTTAACTTTTACATAACTAATTATCTTCTATAATTGATGTAACTCAGTGAAATAGTAATCAATTCCTAAAAAAACGCGGCTCTGTTATGGGGTTGACAGATTGATGGGCACTTATTGAATTTTGTGTAAACTTGCAGTAGATACTCAAGTCAATTTTACCAACTGGGAGCATATAAAAGGATTCAAATCCCATTGCTTTTATTGGTGAATGGTGAGGGAGGCATCGACATCCGACAGCCAGCGTTACGGCCCTTCTCTGATATTAATAAAGTTTTATTACGACGAATTTCATTTGTTTCACACAGAACACTTTTTAAATAGGTTTATTCCGATTCGGGTAGTACTTTAGCAAAACATAAAAAGGTTATTATTTATATATATATTTTTCTTATTGTATATATTTCTTAGAATAGGGAATATGCACGAGAATCCAAAATAAGTCAAATATTTTTTGTTGTAATCTTTATTGATATAGAAATATATCAATAAGATATTTTTTTAAATTCATCAACTCTAAATCGGTAAAAAAAATACTTAAAAAATGACATTTCAAAATTGCCGCGCAATTTTTTCGAAACGTTTGAAAAGGAAAGTGACGACAGAGTACACTATCTTATGAAGTTTTAGCTTGTTGGGTGTATTGTTTTACGTTTGTTTAAGATTTATTTTGTGTTTTCGTGGTATTATAAAAAAAATGGATTATTTTGTGACGAAATACAGTTATGTAGCAATTAATAAAATAAGCTTAATCCAAATACTACGTTGCTGACATAGTAGACTCTGACGTCACAGCGAGGTCGCGCCATAATGGCGTTTAAATGCTTCGAAATTTACAGCAGTTTTTATTATTTTTTTGGACTTTTTTGATTGATATTTATAAAGCCTTATATTTTTTTCTGATAATGTAATAACATACAGAATCGATTAAAAATATAAAAAAATGGCATGCATATTCCCTATTATATATCTGCCAATATTGAGGGGAAATTATTTTCTGTAATAGACTTTATTCAGTTATTATTCGAATAGCTTACAGTATAATAATTTGATGTAATCTTATTACTGATATGTAGCTGTATAAAATAGACGATCAGTTCATCAGCTTAGTTATTAAATGGTAGTGGAAATAAAAATTGTGGATTCAAAGGTTATTATAGAAAGAAAGAAGAATAAAACAGATTATATTTGATTTTTTCTGTTGCAGGCATTTTGTCGTTAAGAAATGAGCATTTCTCTCGAATCAATATTTTATTTAGATCGTGTTGTATTTAAGATCAAATCGAGTGTAGCAACTGCTGCCAAATGATTTATAAGAAATATATCACAACTGGCGAGGATGTCGTAAGTCTTATCTAGTCTGTATATAGGAGATATTTTATCAGGAGGTTCAAAACCACGAATATAGTCCATTAGTAAATTATTTGTTTTTCAAAATATACCATAATTGTTATCGTCACAAAACAAAATACATAGATAATACGCACGACAATAACAAGCTCATTCATAAAATACACACACACATACGCGCACGTGCGTTTGTGTATAAAAATGACCGGTGATCGTGCTTGTAGCAGATGTCGAGTATGAATATTCTGTATCAGCCCATATACTTCCCTCTGCCGGGCACGGGCCTCCTCTACAATCGAGAGTACGATTGGGAGTGGTTAGGCCATATAGTCCAACAATAATAATTAAATTGAACATTGATTAGGATATAATATAGAAATACAAGTAAATGATCTACTATGTGTAAATTTTACTATTTTCCACCATATGTTATCAATATTTTTATTTTAAGTTCAATAAAAAAATATTGTGCAATCTTTGTAAAAAACCCTGTATATATAGTTTAAAAGCGGGCTGATATAACTGTCGACTCAATCTGCTATGCATTTACCATCATATAGTAACTTTGAGGTGACAAAATAAAAAAATCACAGAATGAACAAAAACACTGGCGAATTAACGCAATACAATATCTGCCCTAGGATATCCAACTAGACACAGAAGCTATACCTCGAGAGTCGTGGATATATAAATTAAGCGTACATACCCCGCAGATTTATCAGATTCTGAGAGAGCTGGAGGCAAATGTGCACGGGCTGTGCCTCATTAACGCTAATAGTGGCGCATTAATCTTTGTTGATGAATGTAATGATGAGCATTACATTTGAATCTATGTGCCGATGTGGATCCGTGATTAAGTATTAGGACTCTACTTGGCAGCTGCCACGCATTTTGATGTAATTTACAGAAACAATTAATACTTGTTCCACCTGACTTTATGAAAATTAAAATAATTTATTGAATCAATTAATATGTTCAACATTTAGATTTAGTCATTTTTTTATCTACCATCTGGTTCTGATAGCGGTTTTCACTAGAGAAGAACGGGCATGAAACTCTAGATAAAATATTCAACCTGATTTAGAAGGTGAACGATGGACCTCACCCTATTAGACGAAATACGCTGTTATTAGACTAACGAAGCGACTAATAAAAGAGTAACTAATAAACGTAACGTTACTACGTCAACAAAATCCCAAAAGCAGGTACATTTGGCGCTGACACCGCGTATTAATTTCAACAAAGTTTTTTTGTGACCTAAGCTCGGAAAATTCTGTCCCTCGTCACCAGCTGGTGTTGTTTTAAACAATTTTCTTCGAGTAAATATATATTGTTACAGGATTTTGCTGTGTCCAGCCCAATTTTTTTTTCGTTTGATTTGGGTCAAATGTTTTAGCCAATTATTGCGTTCAAACATGTAATTAAAACTGGATGCGGTGGCTGAAAAATGTTAGGTATTTTTAATTTAAACCGTAATTTAAAATTTCACAAATCCTGAACATTTTATTGATAGGTTATATTAGAATTAACAGAACAGTATAAAAGACAGCGTGAAATGTGTTAGATCCCAGTAAATTTAAAATTGGCAACGGAATAACGTAAAGTCTATCTTAAATAAAGAATGCATTCGACGTTTATTGTGATTCATGTATACTGCATAGGTACTCAACCCAAAAAAAGCTTGGATGTATAAAAAATACATTTATTCACTTTGTAGAATGTGAAATATTTTGTTGGACAAACAATGGCGCACATATTTGACGCCGTTTGAAAACGCTACAATCACAAGTTTTGAAGTTTTTAATTGCCAAAAAAATTTACGAACGACTCTATCAAGTTAAAAGGATTTTTCGGTCGTGGTAATAAAATATTTGTGTTCGTGAGTGCTTAAATAAATTATGGCTAAATTAATTTCGATAGTGTGTGCGGAAAAATTGCGCACTTCATAGGTTTTCAAACCGATGCAATTTTTATATGATGCAAAGTTCGATAAAAAATCGCGGAATAATTTTATTTTTTAGATGGAGCTAGGGGACTTCTCAGGCCTGTTGGTAAACAGACCAGATGCGGCTGCCAACATGTTCACGGTGGTCACGGGTTGGTCATGTGTGTATTGATTGTTAATCATCACGCACTATAACGGTGAAAGCAAACATTGTAAAGAAACCTGCGTACCATAGTGATTTATAACAATTTCTATGGTATGTAAAGTCCGTTAAAGTCGCACTATTGTTTGTAGAGGACACCCGTGCCCTGCAGTGGGTCGTATATGGGCTGATGCAGTTTACGCAGGACTATGTACATATATATCAAGACAAAGATACCGAGCCGCCAATTTGATCGGGGCGATTTGCGGAATGGATTAATTATTTTACCACCAATTAAATTTCCAGCAGCAAAATTTTCAATTCTAATAATTTAATTATTATACATGGGTAAAATAATTATAATAGTAGTATCCTAGCGTGACGTGTTTCCGGATCCGTCTGTGTTAGAGCAGTTCCGCCTGTGTTAGAGCAGTTCCGCACTATTGTATATACCAGTATTAAAAATAATCTTCATGGTTCTGTTCTAATTAGATTACAGTACATTTATTGTGGTTTTGCTTCGCACCAGTATGAGAAAATATAACACCGCGCTTTTTATAAGACCCACAAATTGCTAATGCGCCCGCCGGCCATGATGGTGATGTCAAAGTGACATAGTCTCGAAATAAGTGACATTAAGCTCGGTCTACGCTAGAGAGCCGAGCAGGAGCGGAGCACAATCCAGACGGAGCCATCATCCATCCATAGCATGTCTGAATTGTTCGGACTATACTATGGAGTAAAGTTTTGATACTATTCGTTATTGTTACCACATTTATGGAAAATGATAGTAAAATATTAAACTAACGTCATAAAATAATGTTTAAATGCATCTACTTGTGTATGTCTAACGCCAATTTTAATAATTTAAAAAAATATTTTATTATAAATGAGAAAATAACATTTATATTAGCTTTACCTTACTGACAATAGCGGGCTGTCGTCATTTGGACGTTAATGTTACAAAAGCCCTGCATATTACCAATTTGCGGGGTTTATAACATCGGTAAGTTAATAAAAAATATTAACTGACGGCCGCCTTGGGATTTCACTATCCGTTTATAATACGGCCATGTAAAAGGGAAAGCAATTTCGTCATATCACGTATACCCTGCAAATATATTTCTCGAGCATGTACGGATCAAAGCGGGGCTCGTGTGAAGGTTTTCTAATTAACATGCGGTGTTTCTATATAAACACTAGACCACACGGTTCAAGGCCGGTGGGTAATCTGGTCCGCCCCACCGATTGTTATACCTCACATTAAACTTCAAAGATTCATAGCCACGTCTGTGAAACACATCCAGGGCGGCCATTATGTAAATTATTAACAAAACAATGACGGTGGTAAAACTGCGCAATCAGTCCAATGTTCACTAATAAAGACGGACATAAACTTGACAAATACAAATTAGTAAACCAGAGTGTATTGTTTTATTTATGTGCGGGTCCCGTGCGTTTCGTATAGAGCCAATAAAAATAAAGATTACGGTTCATATGTTTTTTATAGCTGTTATCTTTCTTATTTCCGCTTTATGGGACGCTTTCGGAGCATTACTAGATATAAATTAGGTTTGAAAGCACTTAAATGGAATCCTTTGTGTATCGGCGCAAGTTATGGTTAGGGCACAGATGGTTGCCCTGTCTTTTTTTGCGAATAAGGGTCTTTAAGGGTTTCGCACTTCAGAAATACCATGCTATAGACTTTTTGGTCATGGTCAAAAAATACAAAGATTTGAATTCAAAGCTATCGTCACAACACAGTATTATATGCTTATGTTACGCAGTTGATGACTGTATACTACAAAGCCGGTAATGATACATTCTGCTGCTTACCATCTTAATTACTTCCTACAATATTTATATCTAAATTCTACTTTACACAATTAACGTCCTTAAACATGACTCCGACAATTCGTAAAAATAAATGGTGGCGCTTAATAAGAGCTTCCGTAATAGCAATCTTCATAAAAGCGATATGATCTAACTTCTGGTTTATGACTACCAGCAGCTTAAAGCTCGAAGCTCATCGCGGTACAGCTGACAAAGCGGATCCGTTTATTACATTATGTTAGTAAGTTATTCCGTAATATGATTTCAGAACTTAAGCGGGATACATCATTGTTAAATAATATTCGATCGTGTTATTTTTGTTAATACGTGATAATTATTAAAAATATTTCAAGCGTTCAAGTAAAATATGTTGGTTAATATATAGATGATTTTGTCAGTATAGTAACAATAACAAGTATTAAATCAGCTTTAATACCCAGGACAAAATACTTCAGACATTCTGAAACTCATGTTTTTGTGACATACTTTTAATTTGAATAACCTACCACATTAATTTAAAAAGTAAAATGAATTTGTAATCCTTTTTTATGAAGGTGGCTTTCACCGAGACATTATAAAGTTTCTAATTGGACAGGAAAGACGGTAATCTCATCGTTAAGAATAACACTTTTGAAATTTCCGTATAATAATCTTTTCATGAAAATTATAGTTCTTGCGGCGACAGGAGTAAAAATGTTTTTTTTTTCAGATCATATCAAATTTATAATGTAGCATCTCATTATATTCGACAATCACTAATGAGAATAAACAAAAAACAAAAAGAACGAACATGAGAGAGACAGAACTAATTAAAGGTGTTCTAATTAGTACAGTTTTGCGTCTTTGCTTTCAGTTCCTGTACATGAGGGGCTAGTAAGTAAACTACACTACTTTTACATGTAACTTTAATATACAGATACAGCATACGGAATGAAGTGATACAGATGTAGAATACCTTACTCGCAGAACATACTTAGAATGCCAGAAGAGTGGCGCGTGCTTGAGTGAGTGATTTTTAAGTTCAGGCGATATCGTCGGCGCCTTTATACTAAACAACTAAGAGGGGACATCAGCTGCGATTTACTGTACTCGACATCCTCCCAGGAATTAAAGGACGCTCGCTAATGGAGCCGCACTCATAAATACACAGGGTGACGGATAGCGTGATCCGACAATTTCACAAAATATCACGAAAAAATATGTTGTAAAACGGCCTTCGTCACTTGCTATTGGTATGCAAAGTATAGCCGTTGTTTTATCACCGCACGACACGCCCCATATGGCGCTACGGCCAGCGGACAGATTGTATAAATCGTGATATTTTTTCATCTCTCCATTGTCTATGCTTTTATAATGACAATACGTATTTATGCAAAGCGATTTTAATAACAAAAAATGCACTCCGCTTTTCTTATTAAAGTTACAATGCTTTGACTGCTTAAAGAGATAATATTAAATCTTCTGAGATACAAAAAATAATAACATCTTTGTTATTGGCAAACGGTGTTCAGTCCAGTGAGGGGCCGAGAAACGAGTGTAAGACGAAGGCGAGTCACGACAAGAAGCGAGGCAAAGCGACAAACGCAAGGAAATTGCTCCGCTCTGTCGGGAAATTGAGATGCTTCTCGTAAAAACGAACTTCAACTCTCATAATGTGAACATAGAACGGATCAAACCATCCTGAATAATTTTTTAATATATGCGATTCAGAATGTGACGCATATGTTATTGGGTTAAACGTCAAATCCAGCATTTTCCTTGTTAATTTTCTGTTATTTAAAAATTATCGGTATGAATGTGAACTGAATATGTATTCAAGACCAATTTTCATATTATGTCCTCCAGGCTCGGAAGGTCTAAAACTAAGTATCTCTCCGCGTAAACTAAGCAACGTTGGATCAATTTTGATGCGGTTTCAACAAAGTCGAGCTTGAGAGAGTAACAAAGTTATGTAGTAACATAATTCGGGAAAGTAATGTTCGATAAACCAGGCGAGCATAAAATTATGAGCAGTCTAAGCTTAGACTAAGTAGCTTCTTAAGACCAAGCAATAGAACACAGAATGCTTGTGGGCTGTGGCCTGTATATAACGCTGTGGCTAGTTCAGCATGTATCAAAAACAACAATGGTAGTAAAATGAAATATACTGTTTTTGCCTATATAAATAAGTCTGCGTCTAGTTTAGCCTGTATATAGTAGTAAAAGAAAATAAAATATACTTTAGGTAATTTGCTTAATTGTTCAATTGTTTTGTTTTTTCCTTTTATGTTCCGTCACACGGTGTGATAGGGGGGCGAGCCTATCGCCAAATCGGGCACAAATGTCTGACTCCCGGCTGATAATTAATGGAAAAATCCAATGTCACTTTGCGCGATCCGTAACCGTACCGTAGTACAACCACGCCATCGAGGCAGTCAGTTCAAATGGTAATATTAATTTATCTTTATCAATGAGGATTCTAAATGAATACACTTTTTTTATAGCCATAAGAAAACGTAACTACAATGGTCCTGGTGGGAAACTTAGTATCCACCAAAGGAACCGGGTCACTTTTCGCCAGTTGACGCAATTACGCCTACTCAAATCTGACGGAATTGTTAGTCACGTTGTTGTATTCTCAAAATTCTCGTTTTCCAAATAATTATAAAAACAAACCGTAAGCGCTCGCCGCGCCGCACTGTTAGAAACTCGCAAAACACCCAAAAATATAAAATTCAGGAACTGAAATATATCCGCAAGTTGTAACAACTTGGGATTCGGGCACCATTTACATATCTCACTTTTTTATTACATTATAACAACCTGGAGCATAAAAAGTTGGCAGACAAATATAGCGACATAATTACTCCAATGGGGCAAATGGTGCGTAAACATTTGAACAACAAACCGAATGAATGAATAAAATTCGTGCTGTTAATACACCATTAGCAATATAGAAATGTAGTTTCCAAGTTTCAAGTATACCTAAATCTCCCTTCTTCAAATTCAATGGGCATAAAAAACATTTCGAAAGAAATAAAAATAAAGCCCAAAAACAACTAGAAACGGCCCAAAAATAATTTGACGACGGTCGAAGTTAAGTTGCCTTTCAGATATTAATGTTTATGGTGCTGGAAATTTTTGAAAGAAATTTAGCAAACCTAGATAATTTGCATAAAGTTAAAAACTTGCCCCTGCGTTAGATACTTCCTAAAATAACATACTAAAAGTCAAAGAAAAATCTCGGTGAAAAATTTTTCGACTTCGAAAAAGGCCGTTTTTCAGCACATTTCGGTTTATAATTCACAAGCCACGGTTAAAAATTTACACAATGTCA
Source organism: Hyles lineata (assembly GCA_030180105.1). Lineage (NCBI taxonomy): Eukaryota > Metazoa > Arthropoda > Insecta > Lepidoptera > Sphingidae > Hyles > Hyles lineata. The sequence goes on along the minus strand of JARJEE010000005.1, from coordinate 10,088,424 downwards.
AGGAAATCTCCGAAAAGAACAATCTTACCTATTCTGCCAAGTGTAAACACAGCGACGTGAAACATTTTTACCTTTTTATTGTAAGCGAATTAAATTTTTCGCATATCTAATTCACAGCATTTGCCTACACGTATTTTGAGTCCATTAGGCTTTACGCGTAAACAAAAAAATGTGGCATCATCAGATAGGGTGCGGAGTGAGTGTGACGGAGTTTAAAACTGTCACTGATAAACACACTAACTCATAATAATGGTTGGGCAGCGGCCTCGGTCGCGGAACACAGTTCGCGTAAACTGGCCACCGTCACGTCGCTTCGAATTTCAGCTATATTTATATTTTATGGGCCTAACGTTACCAATTAGTCTTAAGTGCCGCACTTAAACGGTACGTTCAAATTTTAGTGCGGTAGTGTTTTGCATTTACTGCAGTTACAAAACTACCGAGCTACAAAATAAGCGAGAACCAAAACCAAAGGTCAACAAAAAAACTGCTTATTTCATATAAAATTTTAATAAGGTGTATATGAGTTCTGTACGTTGATTCCTGAGGAGAACGACACGTCGCTCGCCGGGCATAAGTTTCTCTGGCGAACTTGGACATACGCCGAAATGTCTAGGTGTATAAAGTCGTATGCAGCAGCGACAAGGAACTTTGTTTTATTTGAGTTGCACGGCATAAATGAACGAAGTAGGTTTGCGCTATAGAGCCATGTTGAAGTGGAACACTGTCAACAGACTTTCAGACAGTTTGCAGTCTTGTTACCATTCTATATAAATATTCATATCAAATTAACGCCTAGTTGCCGTTCAGCAGGTCGTTACTATAGGTGGGTTTCGAAAAACAGGTCAGCTCCTACTCGGCCTTTTTTTGTTAAAAACTATTTTTCCTATGAATATTTATATTGAACAATACATTGCCCTCGTTTTCGCAGTGGTCGAGAAAAAATCCAATGTAAATTCTAGACTTAGTCGAGCATAGTTAATTAACGAAATCACCCAAGTGTAAGTAGAACTAATGCCAACCCAGCGCCGTACCAAAACCAACGAAATATCTTCAACTGAATATTACTAGAATTCAAAATGTTTAATTGCTAATAAAAAAAGTGTTCCATTGCCGTACCGAACTCTATTATTCAATTACCTTCTATATTAAATCCTCTTTTCTGTCAATTCTTTCGATTTTGTTCCAAAAATAAAAAGCATCCTTTTCTTCTTTCCATTTTACTTGTTCCATGATTATCTGATAGTTCAATGTCGAAAGTCAGACGAACAGAATTTTCTGTAGATATTCAGAGCACATAACTCACCACGCCGGTTCATAAGTTAAGAAGATATTCGAATCTATACATTCCTAGAAAGTATAAACTATTGTTTGTAAAACATTTGTTTCAGTTTTCTCGTAGAATATCAAAAGTTTGTACCAACGTTTGTTTCAGATTCTTTAGTTGGTAAGTTCAGAGATAAGCGAGGGGAGTGTTATTTCGCACATTTCCAGCAATAACTGTGAAACTACGCCGCTAGTAAAAAAAAATAAACAGTAAAAGTTTTGAATTATCACAGTGAGTTTTTTTATATAGTGGCCTTTGAGTTTATTTTGTTTATATTAATCTATTACCTAATTTATCTATCTTATTGACTTCTACTAGCCCGATCAAATAATCGTAACATTAAGAACCTATTACATTATGTTTAAGGCGTTTTGCCAAAGAAACATCAGTGACCCATATTTACAGCTACAAATAGTTATTTGTTTAATTTCATCCAGATTTTGTTATTAATTAGTTACTATTAAACACTTGAAAACTTTCCTTCATTTACGCCGACTACATACACGCTTTTATGAATAGCGCCAATTACCATTCCATTTTCTGAAGAGAACGAGTTCCCCCAGGAATAACTAAAAACTACTGGACAAAATCAACTGTATTATTAATTAGATCAATAGATTTGGTCCAGTTTGCTTTCGTAGTATTCACAAGTCGAACCCATCACAACATTCAGTCAGCTTGTTAGCAAGTTTGTACTAAACTAACATTTCAATCGTTGAATGTACGCTTGTATAAAGCGTTGGATATTGTTATTTGTATGCAAAACTGAACATTAATATAAATTATCAGAGACAGTTATTGTGAGTCGTAAACGGCTGACAACTGGTGTTATCTGAGACAAGCCAGACGCGCTCGTAACTCGCGGATGAAACTCGATCAATACGCGTTCACCGCAAATCTATCCTGAATTGTGTGTCGGTTTATGACGCCACAAAATAAAGCTGTTATGACAAGCAAAATAACTTACGCTTACCGTACTACTTGGTATTACCATACGAGATCTTATCTTATGAGACGTGGGAGCACAATAGGCACCGACATAACCCAACGGATTAAAAGGTTGTTGTAGCACCGGGTTGGGACATAGCGCGAAAAATTATTAGCCGATGGGACCGAAAAGTTTTCGAGTTGGGGCCACGTACCGGCAAGTTTGGCGTCAGATGCCCACCCTCAAGATAAACAGACGACCTTGTGAAGATTGTGAGCTTAGCTCCATGCATACAGCTACGTTCAACAGAACAATTTTTGTAGCTGAAAATAATATTAATTTAAATTCATAATGTCATTTACGTCTCATTGCTAGTCAATTGTCTGTCATGATATCCGCATACTACTTTCAAGCTTTATTTTACCTCATATGGTAGCCTTTATGAAACGAAGTAACAACCATGGATTTATTATGTCATTGGCTACACTAGATGTCACTGCGTCTATCGGATTTCTGACTGGCTTTAACGAGTTCTATCGCTGTAAAAAGCCAATAACTGGGTCCGATGGCTTAACAGATTCTCCGAGGCACGAGTAACACGAGATTTGCCACCAAACGACCATGTCTGAAAAGGTGTCATTAATATGCGTCCATCCAACTGAACTACGAGTGCAGTTATGAAACAAGATATTTTCTTCTTATTTCAACATGCTTTATAACAACATAGTGCAATTTCATGTTTATAAAAAGAAATCTCTAAAACAGTTTTGAGTAAACAAAGCACATTCCAAAATGTTATTACTTAATATTCACGTGTACACCGAACGCAGCGCGTTTGTGTTTATACTCCACTGAATTCTATATGCTTCATTAACCATTACAAGGCAGAAACTGATTTCTCATTAAATAAGATTATATTAACAATGATCATTCAGTAATGCTCAGTGCATAAGGTAATGACGATTTGTTTCGACTAAGTAATTATCCTTTGAGTAGAAGCAATTTATTTATTTACTCTTTATTGTACACAATAAAGGACCTAACAATAAAAATAAATTACATAAAATAGTAAAAAATGAATAGCTATTTTATTTTCATGTAAATCTAGCATTCTATCAGCGTTCACCGTTAAAGGCGAGACAGGACATTTTTAGGTCTTCATTTTCATAAATTGAAATTTCTAACTATAACTTAGTTTATCAATATAAAATATAGACCTTATTATCCATAAATAACGAAGCTTGTATTAGTTGTATGATCTTTAGAGTGACTGAAGTACACACAAACAAACAATTATGTATCTTCCGCCACAGGAAGTCCAGTTTTGAACACAAGCCCAAGGATTTTCACAGCGACAGTTAGAAGCGGCCTGCATTCAGCGGCATCCTGTAGCCTCTATTTATTGGGTCGTCTGTCCACCTTGAGGATGAACGTCTGATACTAGATTTTCCCTGACATGACCTCGATTGGAAAACAATTCCTTTTATAGAATATTAACTTTTTAAATTGAGGTATTACACTAGAGTGGACATCGGGAATAAAATCTCTGCGCATTGTGCGTGTACAGGAACCTAGTGAAGCGAGAGCGAAGATCATGATACTGTGTAGGCGTGACAGAGACAGAAACAAACAGAAGGAGTGGTCGGTACCGTTCAATTTTGTTACAATCATTTTGTTTGAAGTGTCTCGTCTAGTTTAATATCCCAATGCCCTTATATAACAAATGATATAAGGTACAGACGAATACCTTAAATGGTGATGAAGATGTGATATAGAATAATGGTTCTACTTTTAAGTAGCAGTGATATCGAAAGCACCGTTTTCATTTCACTGCCCGAATGTTTTAATAGACCTAATAAAATATGATTTATTCGCCTATTTATCATTCCATCGCTCGTTTGTGGAATCAAATCTTCTATAGGCATTATACGAATTCGTATAATTAGGTCAATGTATGATGACATTAAATTAAGTATGTAATTTGATCATATGTAACATTTGCGATATAATTGTATCATAATTGGTCTAGTGAGAACGTTTTTACTATCAAAACCTTGATTAGTTTCTATAACTAAGTTAGGCAAAATAAATCTGATCATTTCAATAAAATGGGGGTTGCAAAAAGTTAAGTTAATCACATGATAATACATGGAACACGAATGGCTCGGATGAGATACGTACATATAGAATAATCAAAACAACTTGAGTGTGATGTGGCCAAGGTTCAACTCCCAGGGCGGACACCTCTGGCTTTTCAGTCTTGTGTGTATTGATAGTCAATCGTCACGCACTATAAGATGAAGGAAAACATATTGAGAAACTTGCCTACTAAACAATAACAGTCAGTTAATTCTCTACATCGTTTAAAAATATCACTTCCTACGTGTCTCTGTGATGTGTGTCTCTTAGTTAAGTTGACTAACGGCTCCATTGATAGTCCTGGAACTATTACAACTAATATTTTTGCGCACTCATCAAATTGGACTAAGGCAGCGAGCTTCACTGCGAGTACCGATAACCAGTACAAAGTATAGGCGTAAGTATAGGCATTTATGTTAAATAATAATATTGTTTGTGCATATTTATTTTATATTTAAAGATGGAGGCTTGTTATGAGCAATAGTTGTTATTTATATTGTACATCTATTATTGTTATTAGTCTGTAAGTCTTCCTCAAAATAAAAATAATAAAATAAAAAAAGTGTTGCCTAAAATAAAATCGGTGGTATGTAGAGTCCGCCAACCCGCACTAGGCCAGCGTGGTGGACTGTAAGGCCCAACCCCTCGCAATCGTACTCTAGATTGTAGTGGAGGCCCGCGCCCTGCAGTAGCACTTGTATATGGGCCGTGAGGGATACAAAGAACAGTCCTGTTGCTCAATATTAAACTTAATTTACAATCACAATCATTCTATTCAAACATCAAATACCAAAACACTAATTACCTCAGCGGGAGAACGTTGCCAATGCCATATATTTCCTGGATACTACGGGGACTAAATATTCAACACTTAATTGTTATAGCTTATATTTCAGTTCCACTAGAAACCTTCCTAACACACAGCTACTTAGAAGAGTAAGAGTTGCTGACGTAGCTCTTTCATCAAGTGATGGGCGGGATGTAGGAGTAATTGTCATTGATTTCAATCCTAAAGATCTTATTCCATCTAAGCTATCCTAATACAGGGGGGTTACTGTGTACTCCAACACGATGACGATTGTTCGAACATCGCACGTAAAACTGTACGAATATGCCTAAATACTTTACAAAATGTTCGAATCCTGTATCGTACGTAATCTTCAAGTTCGAAGTGAATGATAAGTTTCATAGATAATAGTATTGATTATTGATTATAGAAGTGGAAAACTTTTAACTTATATGTTGACGTTCAACGTCCGAACATTCGAAGTTCGTGTCGGAGTATAGAGTAAACCCCCCCCGCCCCACGATCAGTAGAGCGAACTTGGTCGTGAGTTGAGAACTTGTATACTAGGAAGGATACGCATGGTAAGTAGGTGAAAGATGAACATGTATATCGGCTTAATTTTAAAAGTACAAGGGACTTACTAAATTGAAAAGATATTGGCATAATACCGAGTTCTTGATTTAGAAGAATAATCTTACAAGTTGTTTATGATGAATGGATGTATTTTGTGACACTTTTTATAGATATACGACAAAGTTATTTCAATGAAACTACATTATATACATTACAAGACAATCACTCTACAACGTTAGCCAGGTGATTTCGAATAAACTATAACAAACTACTATAAATATACGATCAATAAATATTATTTTGTGTGCTAACATATTACGAACACAATGAACAAACTAAACTTAATAAGTTCTCAATATAATCCCGCCGATAACGGCCATTTCTTTCAGACGACCTTACATATAAACGCAAAATAAAAATAAAAGAATACAAAATCTAATAAAGACCTAAAAATGATTTTAATTTAACTTGCATGAATCATAAAAATCTAATATCCAACCTGTTTATTGGCGTACTACAAAATTTGGACTTGTTACAAAAATATAAATATTTTATAAAGCGCCAGCCCGGGCACTGATTAATATTACACGACGAAAAAGGTGAAACAAAATAAAATTAGACCCGTTCAGTGCGCAGTGTTGGTGAGTTAAAAATGGTGAATAATGTGACATGTCCTTCATAGTTGAGTCTAGACTGGTCTATCGGTATGAGTCTTTATTTTCGCTGACTTTACTATACTTTTCCGCAATTGTCGGCAGTAAAAGGCGCACGAACAGTGGCGGTATTCGCACAATGCACTCCGGTAATTATGCGAGAAAGGTTGCGGGCGAAGCAGGGGGCGAATGCATCGGGACTCCGTTTGATCGTTAGCACGGGTCAAGCTTAAAATGGACGCCGCTTTGTGACTAACGTTATTCTTTGTTTATTTTAACAAAACATTTATGCTCATTCATTAAAGTTTAGAATTTATTTTATTTGCAGGCGTTTTTGAAATGGAATGTTTATTATAGCGAGGGATGTTGGCAACGATATATTATTAATTCCGACATATTCATAAACATATATGAAATCAGTTTATAAAAACTATATTTATTTCGTGCTGTAGATTCGTGGCAAAATATATAATATCTAACAAATCGTTGCGTTTATTTCAAAAATCAATAAAGTAATATGACAATATTGTAAGCTCGCGTATGTGCAATGTACACAGAGTGCAGCCGGTGTATCGAAAGCGTTGGGTTAGTATCGCGTGTGTGCTATTATTTACTCAGCATACTCAACGTTGACACCTAAGCTTCCAAGAGCCATTTAAGCCATATCTGCCGACAGTTTATCGGATTGGGCGCCGTGCCCTAAAACCAAATACACGCTAAAACGGACGGTTGGATGCAAGCATTTAGCTTCAGATAAATGGGACTACGGACGGCGCCCGGAGCTCTGCAAAAAATAATTATTCCACCCACAATTCACTCGCAAAGCCAAAACTCATTTTTAACTAACGTCTCGTGCCGCGACATGTAGCAGACGCCGCACCTCCCTCGTATTCTACACAAATAGGTTCAAAAAGAAAAATTACATATGACCTCACGTTACTTTCTGCGAGTAAGTTTATGCTCGGGTGTTTGTCAAAATTACAGATGTAGAGCGCCTTGAATAGTACAGACATACATTGAACATAAGACGCTACTGCACAGATCTCTTGTTTCAACACAATATAAGCACGAAGAAACTTAGCCTTCCGATATATTGAGAGAAGATTTTATGTTGAAAAAATATTGCAAAGAAATTGACGACACGAGAGTCTTCCGAGTAAACTTTGTTTAACGTTGTTTCAGGGTAAACAGAGCACGCATCCTAATAACAATGTATACAAAGCACACATATCAATCATATTCCCACGAGCAAGCGCACACAAAGCCACAGTAAACATTGGAAAGAATAATCGAGAATATCTTGCGCGTAGTGCACAAATGACTGCAGTAACAATGAATCGCAACAAATAGAGAGAAGCAAAAATAATTACGTCGTATGCCGTAATTGCTGGGTAGTTGGTCGATAACGAGCCTCGATGAATGCTCGATAGGTGAATGGTGGGCATTGAACACGGAAATGGTAGCAGCATCCGGCCGCAACAATCGCCGACCGTCAACCGCTCGCCATTCGTGTGTGAAGCACAACACAACACAACGCGCGCAACGCCACTACACAACACAGCTCACATCCATAGCCGAGTGTAATTTATCGCCCTTACTTTACACTGCACAAAGCTACTATGTTTTAATTCCTGAATACAACAGTTGCAAAATATATTACGTTGAATAAATGCAACATCGGGAGTGTATTGAAAGCATAACTAAATGTATCCAAATAGTGGTCGTTCGTGCTTACATGGAAATGTATTGCCGTTCCTATGCTTGAACACAATGTAATTTATTGAGATTTATCTGCGGTTGAACTATTTGATTGAATCTTGTATAAAAAATTACGTTTCTGTTCGTTTTTCTTTGCGCTAGCGTATCGTTCATTCGACTGAGTTAAAACTTTGTGCAATTTTACGCAACTCGCGAAGTATTTGATACAGTACTATTAACTTCAAATACGAGGGTAGGGTTAATGTATGTGGTAAAGTTACTACGGAGAAAAGTATTTCGTTTAGCCACTTAATGTGGAAATCTTAGGTTGAAATTCTAAAATCCAACGTTTTCAAAATTATAGTTTGAGGGTGCAAAAGTGTACTAATTGCGCCCCTGACGTTAGCTTAATAAAAAAAGCGAAATACTCTGAACTGAAGAAATTAAACAAGAGAAATACGTACGTACATACCGCACCTTTAGAATTAAACTGACCTAATTCAAAAAATAGATTTTGGCTTTAAATCACATATTGGTTCAAAATGACTATCTCCATCGATCCCTAAATAATGCCTAAATAAAAGATGTATACTTCGGTCATCTCGGTGTATCTTCCGTAAGTACAAAATTTCTTATGTTACAAATGTTTAAAGAATGTTTCCCAAAAATAAGTTTTTTTAGTTAGGTCTCTTTAATTCTAAAGGTGCGATATGTAAATACATGTATACCTCTTTAAATTAAACCATGTTTTCCAAAATTAAGCACTCTGCCCTGTGTTATTTTTCTTAGTGCAAATACTATTTCCATAAGTAATTAATATCCTTGTAAAACTAAGAGTATTAGAAAAGTCGTTTTAATTATTAATTGTGCTGAAGAAAGGGTCGCATACGTCTTTGTTGTAGAGTGGCCTCCCTTCCGTAGTTTTTCGCTATGCGGGGTTAGTGCACGCATACGCAAAGTAGGTGTTTACGTGACCCAGTTAGTAAACAAAGACAGGTACCGACGACCGCGGCGTGTACCGCTCATACACGAATGTGTTCCCTCATAAATACGTTTCATACATAATTCATAATTAATTTCATACTTCATTTTACTGGTAGGTCTCTCACATGTGAGAGGCCGTCTGAGTAGGTACCACTGCAATGTCTATTTCTCCCGTTAAACAACAACGTAAATATACTGTTGTGTTTCGAATTGAAGGGCATTGTAACCAGAGTAACTATTGGACATATTGAGACTTAACATCTTATATCTGAGAATGGCGAGCGCAGTGGAATGGTTTACTAGAAGATGACGAAAGAAGCTCTTAAACTAAGATAGTGCACAAAAATCTAATTGATGTACAATACGTAACGATTTAGCAAAACGTTTTTGACCAATCTCCAAAAAATAACACTTTAAGAAAATGTATTTTCAATAACTTTAGGCGCTCAATATCTTTAATATACGTTATAACATTTGCTTAAGTTTTTTTAAAAGTAAACTGAATTCGCTATAATATGAAGTAAGCGATAGTTTAGTAGAAATGTATTGACGAGTCAAAGGACCAAGGTACAATGATAGAGCACATATAAATTGACTATTGATAGGGCAAGCCTATCGCTATATCACGCACAACTTCCTGAACCGGGCTGATAATGAATAGAAAAGTCTTATGTATGTAAGCTTTGCCTAACCCGGGATTCGAACCTGAGACCTCAGCTTTGCAATCATATCGTAGTAAAACTGCGCCGCCGCGCTGGGGCCACTTATCCAGAACTAATTAAGTAATAATCCCTCTCAATAAGCAGAAAAGGCCCGCGATGAAAAGCGAGACAGCTTAAAATTTAAATACAGGGTCAATATATAAAAATGGAAAATAATTACAGCAGGTCGGGACTTGTTTATAGTAGATCACATTAAAGAACATAATGGGCCCAGTTTACCGGACGAACGGACAGTGTTACCAATTTTGTTCGATTAAATGTAATCGCCAATTTTATAGGGACATTTACTGCAAATTAAATCTCTCTTTTACAATAGGGATTTGCATAACAACATTGGACAACAGTTCACTGATTGCAATGTAATAAACAAATGAGCACCCTTGTTTTGGGAGCTTAGTTGAATGCAGCACAATACTATCTATTCGCCATCAAACACAATTTGACAAGCGAGTTTAATAGGAACAGACAATAGCTGAATATGATTTCAAACCCAAATAAGACAATTTCCAATAAGGCGGTCGTGTACCCAGGGGGATCGCTCAGACTTATCGTAGCTATTAGATAGTCAACTGCAAATCAAAATGGAGAATTGTCTTCAATGTGGTACATCTTATCAGGGATGTAGTCAATTAGAATTGAGTGGAAATCCTTGCAATATGCAATGATGAAAATCTCTTTACGAAATTATGAACTTGGCTATAGATTATATTCTGATTAGTAAATGATAATACTGCAGGAAGTTTTATATTATTATTTAATACTTGTTATTATTAAAGAGATTTTAATGTATGTATTATTTTTATACATAAAGGAAACCATAATATGTAATACTTCTTAAATATTTTTGATGAATATAACGAAGGCTTTTTAGCCGTCTTAAATACATAATGGGAGAGGATTAAGGTATGTTTACAAATAACATTATAATATGAAACATTTATAATTTCATTGAAATAAAATTATTATTTACGGATTTTATCGCGGATTTGGTTTAAAATAAAATCCGTAAATAATCGTTTTATTTCAATGTGTAACATTCGCGTAAATCTAAGAAACCATCATTTATAATTTCATAATAATAATTATGGATATTGTAGTGTGAAAACTTGTGGAGTGAAAGAGGATGTTGTGATGAGAATTGAGAAAGGAATGTTACGATGGTTTGGTTATGTAGAGAGGATGGATGAAAGGAGAATTACGAAACAAGTACATAATGCGAGTGTGGATGGAAGAGTCGGTAGGGGTCGACCTCACTGAACATACACCATCCAAATCGGTGATACCCTCAACAAGGGTCAGGTGAAAAGTACCCTGAACCGACGAGAATGCATGAAGACGTTGATGAAAGTGGATGAAGCGAAAGTAGTATGTCAGGATCGAGCAAAGTAACGGTCTATAGTCTCTGCCTACTCCTATGGGATACAGGCGTGACGATTATGTATGTATGTATGTAGTGTGTGAAGTAAGGAACATATAAGGTAGGAACAGGAATCCTCATACATTCTTCAGATTCTGTGTATTCTTTTCTTTAATATGTCAGAGAAAGAGCAGTTTGTATTTGTTTTTTTAACTTATAACATTTGTGGCATTTCATATGTATATGCCTGAATTAAACGGGTCTAAATTTCCAATAGTTCTACGAATTCAATTGATATGGAAATTGTGGTAGGACTGGTAGCTAATTGATGTATATATCGTTTATCACTTCCACGAAGTTTGTAATGATACGTTAGGAATATTTTATAGATTATTTCTACCGGTGTATGCTATTGCTAACATTTCCTTCTCCTCCAGTCATCTTTGATATACTTCTTTAACAACGTTAACACGACCTGTATGGCGCCGATTTGCTTTGTTAGTAACACCACTGCTCACCTCTGTCAGGCATAGCGCAACGGTATAAAGAAACAATATGAAATCTAGTAAGCACCTCAATATACATACTACTGATTAAGTTTGAAGTATAGATCAGAACTTTCAATTTGGAAAAAAATATTAAGGTTACAGGCTCAAACAGTGCAGTCTAATGAGTGTTGGTAATGTTATTCAGTAGATAATTGCTAAAGCAATGTTATAGATTGAAGATCAAAGAATTCAAAAGCCTTCAAGTTATTGGAGCGACGATCTGAGTCCGGAGGCTGGCTTGACATGACAAAAGACAAAGTTAGTTGACTCTTACAGGTTGGTGACAACAATAAAACTTGCTTTATTCCATCGTCAAAAGAATTCATTTAAGTTAAGTGAAGAAATAATTAAGTATAAAAATGAAGTACTAAAAAGTTTTTGGAAGTTCATCCTTCAAAGAGGTAAAAGTTGGCGAGTAAAATATGCGGGTATTATCTTGCGACTTGGTACAAACAACAAGGTAGACCATTATAGTTTGTCATCAAACTTTAGGATAGACTAGAAAGTCGAATTAACCCTTTGTAATAAGATACACGATGTCTTTGACGAATTATTCTTTACAACGAAATGTGAACATCCTAACTTTTCAATATTCACAAGATCTTAATATCAGCTGTACCTACATGTACTCACTTAAGTATACTTGTATTCTATATTTCTAAGCTTGCAACTTGGCACTTACTATACCTTCGGTTCTCAGAGAGTAAACATTTTTATTTTTTTTTATTGCTATGAACGGCGAGATGAATATGTCAATCGCTTGATGGTAAGTGATACGACCGCTCATGGACAGTACCAAAACTAAACAACACCATAAATAACGAAGCAATGGTTGGCATTCCTATGCGCTCGCCATACTGAGACATATATAAACGTATTAAGTCTCATTATGTCCAGTAGGTAGTTAGTCTGGCGACAATGTTCTTCAAACCGGAACACAACAGTGTATAATTGCGATCAAAAACTTCTGAATACGCACTTCACAATAGAATATCAGAATACGGTACGAATTCGTATAAATAGTAAAATAAAATACCCCAAATTTACCATAATATTTCACTTTGAGGTAAGGTAGGTGGGATTTGGAGATATTCCCGTGATTATTGGCTTTGAGGAAAAAGTCGCAAAAAACTAAACAACTTTTCATTCTCTGTCCGCGGTACGTCCAATGCAGACTGACCTATTTATAGGCCAATCCTGTGTTATTTGAATAGGCAGACTTATTTTTCTTTTACTTATCTGATCGAGTCCCCAAGCAGAAAGGTTCGCTTACCTGAAACAAAGAACAATAATTTATCATATGCCTTTAAAATAAATGGGTATGTCACAACTCATTTTCATTAATATTTTTCTGTGGTGGAGTGCATTTTGGTCATAAGAAACACACACACATTCATAGAATTTAATCCTATATACATATATGTGTAATATATTTTCATATTTTTGTCCGAATATTGGCCACAAATTCCTATTATTATAAGTATTAATTTGATTATTAAATCGCTTTTTTATCTCTATCAGTTTTGTTAAACATGGAAACAAACTATTACACCGTAAAATGTACAAATGTATATGAATGGAGTTTATGCTAAACTCGATATTTTATAAACAGAAAAACAATATTTTAATTGTTAAATTGAACTGCACGAGTGAAAGGTAAAAGGTAATATAAGTAGATTGACCCGTAAAATATGTTCAGATGAAATTTATCTATCAAAATAAATTGGCTGAATATAATCTATGTTCCATTGTATTTATTTATAGTGTACATTATGTTATGTTCACGACCCCTCTATCGTTTCTGGGCCGAATATAATAACTATTGTTTTTTATGTTGTATTCAGTTTAACTCTAAATTGATTCCACTTTTAATTTGGTCTTGTTGTATTTTATTCGAAGAATAAGTTTATGTCACGATTCTAAAATGCAGATCCGACAGCAACCAGGCGTGTTTGATGTGCTTCGGTGAACATATTGCTAGAGTCAAGAGAGGACAGGCGGGTCACTTGGCCATACGAAGCGATAGTCGAAGGACCAAGTCAGTAACAAAATGGCCTCGAGGGCCAAGAGGAAGTTAAGCAGACCACCCGCTAGATCAGTGGTTATTAACTGATGGGCCACGGACCACTGGTGGTCATTGGAGACATCCTATGCCGTCCGCGAAGCCATCTTAAGGCCATCCTTAAAATAATTTTATGTAGATATGTTTCATTTATGGATAAATAGAAAACCATGTATTTATTTACATTTCACTACTGTATTAACAAATAAGGGGCCATCTATATATTACGTCACACGTTAAGGGGGGCCAACGAAATGTGACATTGTGTGACTAGGGGCGGGAGGAAACATTTTGTGACATCTCATTATTATTTTATATCTAAGTATTACAATACCAAATTTAAATTACATAAAATTAGTTGCAACTCTGTCTAAAATTGCACAATATGTGACATCACGCTAGGTTAATGGGGAGGGGGGATAAAATGTGGTTATCTGTGACAAGGAAGGGGAGGGGCCAAAAAATAATGAAATTCGCATGACGTGATTTATGGATAGTCCCTAAGCAAACCAGTCAACTGTAGACAATATTTTTTTTTGCAAATGTGGCTCATGAGTAATAGATTAAGAAACACTGCGCTAAGTGTCAAGAAAAGCTATGATGACGTAGACAGATAATATGACGATGATGATGATGATGATGACAGTAGGGCCAATCGATATTGTTGTTTGAAAACAATTACAAACGTATCTAAAAGTTAAGATGCCATCTATCGGACATTAAAAGAAAAGACAAAATGAAATATTGCGCCATCTACTGACAATGTTGGTAAACTAAGTAGGTGAATTAATTTCCAAATAGTATTCTATTATCACAAAAGATGGCGCTCAGTATTTTTCAACAACGCCCTCTAGTAGAAATGTGAAGAACCACAAAGGTGCCTGGGAGTTCGACAGAATGAAATGGTTCCTACGCAAACAAATAGATGGCGCTACACATACTTGGACCGTAATATTTTTGTCTCATGCACCGACAGATGTCGCTGCTACGACATAGTGAATAAAAATAAATATAAGAAAAAGCATACATAGACATAACGCCTGTGTTCCTCGAGGTAGGCAGACTATGGATATCCACTTAGCTCGATCCCGACATACTACGTTCGCATCGTTCAATTTAAAAATATAGAAAACTTATACAAGAGCTGATGAAGTAGGTAGGTATACAATTATTTATGTTATTACTAATGAGCTATGTGTGAAAAAGTGTACATTTGACAATTTGTATAGAGTAATAAAGCCGCAATTTGACGAGATTTGTCTTATTCCGACATAAGTCACGACATAGTAAAATAGTATTTACACCATTATTGTATTGTTTAAGCATGTGTTTAAAAATGCAGATTAAGTATAAATCAATATAGTGCTCCAAAAAATGAGACACGAGTACCTACATGACATCGGCAGGCAAAACCATGCCAGTCCTCGTGATATCAGACAAAAAAGACACATGCTCATTTCGAAATAATTAGCACAATGTGTAAAAGCTCTGATTTCAATCCTTCAACACCATATTGGTATTTCCAAATAAAAATCTATAACCCAACTACGTACAACACTTTTATGACTTTTTAGTCTGTTTTCCGAAATCGGCTTACAATTCTAACATATTTTTTGAAACAGGTTTCTATTTGAGAATTTAGAATTTCGTCCCTTTTTCGTTTGACATTCTACTCGATACACTTGTAAAAAAATGTGAAGCGTATAAATGCCATCATCCAATACAAAAAAAACATCAATATCGGATGTATGTCAGCTTCAACATCACACTTGAATAAAAATAGGAGTATAAACTATTGAAAACTAACATTTTCAACCATTTTTTTAAAATCAACTTAGAAACACTCGAACCGTATTAAGGAATCTATATATAACACCATAAACATATACATAGACAACACCTATCTTCAAAATGAAGTGTATAGTTTATGCCTTACATTCTTACCTTCTTATTCGTAAGAAAGTAGAAACCACATAAACGTAAATTAGTTAAATCACGAGAGGCGATAAAACGTTTATTAACTTTTGCTATTCATAATGTTCTTTTTCTACATCCTTGAACTAATAATACTACTTCATAGTAAAAAAGGGATTAAATTTAAAACAAAAATCACTTGACAGTAAGTCCAGCTGAGACATCCGCCATTTTTCTGCTTAAAATTTCCATAAACTAGGGTCTCGGCCACTTTATAGTTTTATTAAATGCTGTTATTAACAGCTGATTTGTGAATTAAGACGTCTATTAAAGATGTTTTTGAGTCAGCTCATATTAGCTGAATTTGAAAAATGCTTAAGTCCTTGCGTATAAAGGGATTACTTTTTAAATCAATGACTTTTCAGTTAAGGCCTTCAATGGAATAAGTAAATGCAGACCTAGACTGTTGAAATTACCTATCCATTTGGCATTTTGCCGCAAACGGGTAAAAAAAAAGAAAAGTGAGTTTACTTCACGTAATTAAAAGTACAATTTTATGCATCCCGTGCAAGCCCTTTTACGTGGCTTTTATTAAATAAAGAAACTTTTTCACGAGCTCTTACATTCAATTTATGTTTGATATTCAATAAAATTTGTCGTATAAACAAACAGCTGGGGCGTTAAGTAACAGTACACAAAAATATTTTACTATGGCGTTGCCAGGGGAAAAGGCTGTTTACTTTTTATGGTTATTGCTATGCGCGTCATTCTCAAGGGATTTTGAGGTTTCTTTCAAAGTGGAATACGGTATGCGACAGCCGAAAGTGTTCCATATTCAAGGATAATAGAATCAAGTGCTGAGACTGCGTGGCGCAATTGTAAAAGGCGGCTGTAAAACTGATAGTGCTGGGTTCGAATAAATCATTCTTATTTGTTTCGGATCTGGGTGTGGTACATACATAAACTCACGCCTTTTCCCAGAAGGGGTAGGCAGAGGTGCAAGTGCACCCACATTTCGCCAGTATGTTCCGTCCCACGTTGTGATAGGTGGCGAGCCTATCGCCATATCGGGCACAAATTCCTGACTCTGGGCTGATAATGAATGTGGTGAAACCAAAAAATATTATATTTAACCATGACACAATAGTTGTATCTTACATAATGTAGCAAAATACCTACCTGGTCCGGGTAATAGTCACAATCATGTATATGACCGATACTAATGATAATATGAATATTGGATAAAAAAGCGTACTTTAATTAACTCTCAACGTTAAAACAAAATTAATTACTGCTAACCAGCAAAAGCTACAAAAGTTAATGAAAATAAACGGGCCAGTAACAAAGGCTAAAATATATTAATTGTGTAACAATATTACCATGTCCCTGCCTCTATACTAATAAGTTTTTATACTTAAACTTAAATTGAGGCACGAATTAGATAATTTCTCGCAACCCTTCAATAATTAATTTAAATATTTTATGTAAATGGCGGCTCGTTTCAACTATTTAAGCTGTCTCGTATTCCAGGGAAACGAGTGTTGTTGTGTACAGGTGTAGGCGAGTGAGCGGTGAGCACTGAGCAGCGAGCACGCATTGTAAGGGACGTGGTGGGGCTGCAGAATGCCAATTAGTGTTATTTTCTGTGTCAGAAACAGACAAATCATAATCGGATTACGTCGGAATACAAAGGTTTGGGTCGGACAGGTGAACGAGCGCGCTCAGCTCTGACCGCAGTGCTCCGGACGCTCGGCTGCGGTCGCGTCTCGTGCCCAGATTCGCTAATTAATTCGGAGCGTATACTCGCTTAAACGCTACACACAGCCCCCACGAATCCCTGCGTCAGTGTTTTCCCACTTCGCCTAAACTCGTAATTTGTATTATGTGCGCATGAACTGGTCGTGACCATAAATATAAGAGGTAACCCTTGTTTGTTAATCTAGGTATGCTCACCGGGCTTACACATGTCTGCTGTGCGAGATACACAAGTACAAATCGCAGTAAACGCAAAATTAACGTCAAAACCCCAGCTACTTATACATATGCTTTGATATTCATGTGGACATGAACGAACATAATCATTATTCACACTTTTATTGCTACGTACATAAGCTTATGCTATGATCCTAGAAGGGGTACGAAGATGTGTTTTCCACGGTTCGCCGAATTTATTTAGTAGCCAGATTAACTACTGAACATATTAAGACTTAACATCTTATGTGTCAGGATGGCGAGCGCAGTGGAATGTAATTCATGGTATTGTTTGGTTTTCCTATTGTCCATGAGCATGTCGTATAGATTACAATCAGGCATCACCATCATTTCATTTAAAAAAATCTTTTCCAAGAGGAGATAGTGGGATATGAACATGGTGGGCACAAATTCCAGTCCTGGACTTTCAGATCACAAGAACCCCAAACTAGGCCAATTCGACCTTTTATTGACACTAAATGTAATGAATTTCTTGGAACTATGTTTCATCCAAAATGTTATTGCATAAATGATTATGATTAGTACATTATTACGAGTATTAGATTACATAGTTTTGACCCAACATCAAAATCAATTAAGTCTTGTGTCGTGGGTATTAGAAACTACGAGAGACTTTGCGGTCTCATAAACACCCAGACTCGACACAAATATTTGTGGGCCACACAAACCTTTGTGTCGGTGCGGGGAACGAACCGCGACCCCTCCTTTCACAGTGGGCGTCTAACCAACTGCACCACGGAGGCTGTCGAATACTACCCAATAGAGAGCGGTATGGTCAGGGCAAATGGAAAATTAATTTTATTCGGTACGTAATAGAAACCATTACGTTAGTTGTTTCTGATAAGCGGAAATATCGAATGGAATATATTTCATACATTTGTAAATGAAAATTCAAAATAGTGAAATTAGTTTTTAGCAAATGCACTCTGTTGATAAAGCCGGCTTATACAAGTGCTGGAGATATGACAACATTAATTGAAACCACGATGGAATATCGCGCCAGCAAGCCGTACACATAAAATTTAAAAAAAAGACACTTGTTTTCTATTAACTATTTTGTATTAGAGATATGTATAGGACACAATATAAGTTTCTCGATGTCGGATGACAATATTGATTTATTAGCCATGCTGTGGCATCTATTAAGAATTCTAATATAATAAGGTATCGTTTTTACCATTCTGTTCACTTATTTTCAAGAGACAAGTTATACAGGAATTTCTTGCCGATATGCTCGCCTCCTTTCACATCATGAGACGGAACATACAAGGCGAAATGTGGGTGTCCTGGCACCTCTGCCTACCCCTTCTGGGCAAAAGGCGTGAATTTATGTATGTTATGTATATACAAATTATACAACAATTTCATTTCAAAGCCATAAAGCCCACTATCACAGTTAACATATATAAAATTAAGCATATCTACAAATCCAAATAATTCACAGTTGTATAAGATTAGTTTTAAAGATTGATAACGGTAGATACCAAGAAAAAGGAATATTGCACAAAGGTGTACTTAATATCCCCGTATATGCTTACTCTAAAATAAGATTTTAAATAACTAACAAGATTTAAAGTAATGACACAGTTGTCTACTTTCAAGCAAAAAAATTTGAATGTATATTACTTTCTGAATTTTTATATTAAAATTGTATAATTTTGTACATAATTCTTATGAGTAGGCCTCGGTTTCGTGTTGAAAAAGTAATGTATTTTTTGCCACACGATAGCAGTAAGTATTAAAATGAGCGTGTCGATAAAGCAACAGACGAAGTTGTGGTTGGTCGAGTAAATTTAGTCCAATTCGTATTATAAAACATGGCATTTTCATTCGGTATGCGGGCGAAGGGTAGCCGGGTGTACGGCGGCTACTGCGACCCGTCTATCTTTTATTAAATCGCTTATTATGTAGACAAGCAGCCGTCTAAAACGGACTCGATGACGATTGGCACACACAAACCACTCCGCTGCCAACCTCACAAAGGGCCGAATTACACCCTCTCCGTTAGTCCTCACTCGTACGCTTTGTGTGTTTCGCAGAATTGTGCTGATCTAGCTCCGTTGTCTCAGTTTGCCTTTGTAGTTATGTGTGATATCATTGTCTATAGTTCCCCAAGCGCATATATTAATACTCCACGGCGTACGTCGAATAAATATTCACCAACTTGACCTAACCAAACAGGCACAAACTCCTTTCAAACGCAGGCAATTATTGTTCTTTGATACTAGGAGCCCGCTTTCTTGTGCGCTGAATAAACGTAAATTTTAAGAAACGCGCTGGATCTGAAGAGTTGTTCCAGTATTTGTGGCTTAATGAAAGCTGGTGAAGGATTTCGAAAAAGTTTAAAAGCCGTCATGAGGTGCCGCAGGTCGAGTATGCGTCACAGCCTCTTGACCTAGAGCCGCGCGTCGTCACGAAACGCTCGTGCCCTATGTGCCCGCAAAATTTTCAATTATTGTTATACACAAATAGAACTTTTAACCGACTAGTATTTTATCAAATCTGTAACCTCTATATTCGACATTGATAAAATGCAGTCATAAAGAGAGCTCGCTTTCAAAATGCGCTGGCCATAAAGAAGTTTATGAACATAAATCCGAATGACCAAGTTTAAAAAGCATCTTCAGTATTAAAAATTATATCTGAATGGAGGGATTCGTTTCGCAGACGATGCTAGCCCCCGTAGCCGCTGTCACAACCAAGAGCACAGATATTAATTATCTTCTGAAGTTAATAATTAACTTTAAAGTTACTCGTGTGCTGAGTTTGGCACTTCATTCCACTCTGTATGAAGTAAATTTACGGTTGCAATTATGTATCTAGAATACTGATAGAAGCTCATAAATTTATATTATTACACACAACTATGAGTATGTTTATAATTAAATTCCGTACGCGTATGAAGCGCCCGCAAAGTCATCAACTTGCAGTAAAAATATGTGGCATTTTTTTCATTTTAGAAATGATATAATTACGTCGGATATTGAGAATGGTGTAGTTTGCAGTAAGCAAAGAGTGACTCCCCTCTCGCTAGCGGCATTATCAACAGATTTTGATTGACGCTTGAATGATAGACCAAGCTACGCTATTGCGGTCCATTCGCACAATTATCGGAGGTTTTCAACAGCTCGTATCTCTATTTATGTGCGGGCTCGTTGGCAGTATTAGGAAGGTCCGTGTTAACTGATGCGGAACGAAGTAAGTAGTGCCGAATCAAGGGTATAACAACTGATATCGATCGATTTTTTTCGTGGCTTTCCTCAGTTTCTAGCCAGTTCATGGTCAACTTAGACATTAATTAACATAAATAATGTAAAGCCTCGAAAATAAAAAAATAATACATATAAAACTACTGTATTGTAATACATATACGACTATGGAACGCAAGTAAAAATATAAATAATAATGAATAATAATAATACACCCAACTGTCACATACATACTCCTGACCCCCCACAGTAAGATCAATTAAGTCTTGTGTCATGGTCAACAGAAACTACGAGAGACTTTTCGGTCTCAAAAACACTGGGACCCGAGACGAATACTTGTGGGCCTCACAAACATTTGTCTCCTCGCGGGGATCGAACCCGAGGCATCTCGTTTTATAGACGGTGTCTAACCAGCTGCGCCACAGAGGCTGTAAAAGTAAATAATATTATAATAAATGTGTATTGACTTGTCATAGGAGCTATTTAATTGCCTACATGACCAATAAACGTATTCGTTTAATTTCAGTTTAATTTGTGTAATTTGAAGCAATAGTAATGAAGTAAATATGGCGGCGAATGGTTGAATTATACGCGCACAGTTGTTCCATGTTATTCTAGTCTCAAATGAGATTCACATGGTTGGTATATCAACATCTAGTTGGGATAGTAGGTGATTCCGACTAGCGAGAATCAACATTTTGGAATTGCACATAAGTTCCCATTTAATAAGCGCTTCAATATCAAAGTAAAACTTTTTGACAGCCTCCGTGGCGCAGTTGGTCTGACGCCAGCTGTGAAATGAGGGGGCCGCAGGTTCCATCCCCCACCTAAACAAATATTTGTTAGTGAAACACAGGTATTTGTTTCGGGTCTGGATGTTTGTGACACCGAAAAATCTCTCGTAGCCCCCGATACTCACAACACAGGACACGATCTCAGTGTGGGGTCAGGACTATGTATCATGTATGTGACTGTTAGGTGTATTTATTATTATTTAAAACATCGTAAGAAAATCCGCATACCTAAGACTGATCTAGAATAAGTTTAAAAGTGGCAAAGTGGGCAAGTGGACACAGATCTGTGCAGTAGACAAAGCCCAATTCCTTCTAATGGTAGGCGAATCCTGTGTCTAAAGGTAAGAATGTAGACCAGCTTCTCTCAAACCACAAATATCAAGTGGGGCCTTGAATAGATATAGATAAAAGTCTTCCTCCCCTCCCTCCAGTAGCTCATATTTGGCCGTATTTTTGGCTATTTACGTATTTCAAAGAAATATTATAAGTTAAAGTTGTTTCATCAATACTTTTGTTCGCCCTTTACATACAAAAAGCGAGTCCTCAATTTTGCCAAGTCTTGTTAGATGGGTCAGAGCCCAGTCAACATTGAAAATCACTGATATAGACATATAAGTTTATATTTCATAATTCTAGGACACAAAAGTCATAACTCATAATACACCAGATTTTCAATGAACCATTGCTTAGAAGGCTTAATTTCAGAGTATTCACATAAATGAGAATACTGTAGCAAACGAAACGACGCGCAAAGCTAGAATTATATACAATAAAGCCTCTATGACGAGCTCTCTGTCGCGACGGCTTTAGAGACCTAACAAAGCCCATTTTTAGACCCAATGCACTAAAGATATCTTGACATTTTTCGTCGCCTTTAAATATTTTACCCCTAGATAGAACAAAAAGGAATAAAAGAAAAGAAATACGCAAGTATTATTTATCAGTAAAGGATATAATAAAAATAAGATTACTTATCTATGTACGTTTCTCTTTAAAGATGGTACAGTGAATGAAAAGAAACAGTGTCCCTAAAGATCCGTCCGCAAGAATTTACTCGTCGATAAGCTCACACAGAACAATACTTCACACTCAAAATAAACTCAGGGGATTAATAAAAACCGTGCAACGCTGTTTTACAGCAAAAAATGAGATAACAGAAGTGACAGAACAAAGGCGAGTTAAGTAAAACGTTTAACATCAAACTTTAAGCCGCGATGTGAGTTGGTACAGTTGTTTTTGTCGCGGAGATGTGGCGCGGAACACCAGCAGTTGATGCGAGGGAATTAGTCAACGGTAACAGCTGTAAAAGTGCCACATAACAACAAAACAGGAAGTGACAGGGGCCAATGGAGTTCGCCGCCACCGCCCTGCGGGGACAATCGCGGTGGCCAACTCACTTCTGTTACAACAACATAAAAGAGAAAATTGCAAGTTTATACGCTACATCACGATGAACGCATTCAGGTAAAACTGCGATAAATCAAACGCCTAGTTTATTACCGCAAATATATTTTGAGAAACGTGTCGGCAACAATAACAATGCAGTATGGTTAGTTTTCTCCGCGCACCGGCCATTGTTGCAAGTAACGGCTATTGAAAAACTTAAGAGTAATGTTGACCTTTACTGTTCGAGAACAGAACAAGTAACAGAACGAAAGGAAGAACTAATCTTGTTCAAATGTACTACAAAGGGGAGAAATCGTAACGTAATTTCAGGATATTGATTTTGTCGACTTATCAACTTCTGGCAGATTGGAGGACCAAGTTGAAGCATTATTGAAAATGGAATATTTTCACTGTCATTCACAGAGACCGATCAAAAAATACATATAGATTTCATTTAACAAGTTATAAAATGTGTGAAGATACTTCAATAGTCTGCTAGAGGATTTTATTAAATAGGAGATCATTTAAAACAATTGCGTCAATTAAAACTTTTATATAAAATAAAATAAAAACAAATAGTTTATTGATGTTATCTCAGAATAGAAGCTTAGTAACAGCCTAAAATAGATGTTTGTCTGTTATTATTGTGTACGTATTTTACGAACACCAAGCAGTAAATCCTTCGCATCATAATTACAGGACTTATAACCATTTGCAAGTCATGGCGGGAACTGACTATCAAATGAACACGGCAATTAAGCACAAACATTGTTTTGCCCGTCTATTAGTATGAAAGTACACAACACGGGCATTCAGAGAATATCTATTTCCCTGTTCAAATATAATGCACTAATCCGGTGTAATTCATTAAATTCCACATGCGGTAGCACGTCCGTGTATTGTGTTCCGAGTTGGTCAATTAGTGCATTCGACAAAGGCTAGATATTGTCCGTATATTACAGAATTTAACGTTATAAAATGTAAGGTATGTGACACGCACCGCCCCGGCATACCTCGCATAATACCGAAAATTCCGTACCTGGATTAATAATGCATGTCGCTTTATCCACATTGATTATAAATTTTCAAATTTATTTACTGCTAACCACAGTACATTTAACAACTAAGATCACTTTGTCTATTTTGCAATACTAAATGAAATTCATGAGTCAAAATGCTGCGAATACGAAAAAAATACGTCGTCTGACGGACAATATAAATTTTATACGAATGACTTGACTAAGGCATTATCAGATCGTAGCTTCTTAGCCATAAACCTCCGTCTCGATAGTAAAAATATATTGTAAGTACGAACATAACCTCAATCAGTTAAGGCGGTTAAAACTTACTCAATCTCTGCCAGACGAGTTCATGACCTATGGCCTAAGTTAAATTTAGTATCATTTTGAGTAAAAAAACGCAAAGAATGATTAAATTACTAATAATAAAACGTTACGGAAAAGAGAGCATGTTTTGTATTCAACAACACAATGTTTTAAAATTCGACAGTAAATGCCATGTTAGTAACCGTAAGCGGACACGGGAACGGGTGTTCGTGTACCAGACGACGCATTAGGAAGATTAAAACTTGTAAAAGCAAAGAAGCGAAGCAACTGTCTCTACACTTTCACTGTTCCGCGTGTACGTGCTTATAACTTCCCCTAAAACGTGTCCTTCCTTTACAAAAAACACAATCAACAAGGAAAACTTTACCATGTATTTTATTCTATTAAGGTCTAACTTCACCTGCTTCGGCAAAATTTAAAATGAATTGCAAGCACCTTTTATCGCTTTTTTCTTAAACTATTTCAGCACTAATGTGATTTCACCAACTTACACCAGTGAATATTGATACGAAACGACGTATATTTGTCGATATCTGCAATACAATTTCAACTCAAAGTCGAAATTCCGAAACTAGTTGAACATAACTGAACTATCACGTCTCACGTTTATGGCTATATCCGACATGAGCTCAAAATTCGTGACAGCAATGTCAGATGAAGCAAATAATTTGTTTCTCCGATAGTTATAGGCATAATTGCTACGCTACATATATCTATATATATATATATATATATATATATATATTTGATATCCTTCGTAACGGAATCGGTTGGGAGCCGGCTTTGTTTCAGGTTTAGGTTTTGTGAGACTTAAAATTTTCTCTTATTTACATGATTTGGTGTCGTAGTATGAGTAGCTAGGACTATGTATGTAATTTTTGAGTGTATTAATTTATTCTATTATTTGTCTATGATGAAATATTCATGATATAAGAACTCCGCTACCCCGCATTAAGTCAACGTGTAGGGCTAAACTCTCTAAATCGAACTCTCAATTGTAGAGGAAACCCGTGCCCTGCCGTTAGATGTATTTGTATTAATATGTTTATTATTATAGTAAACTCACCGATGATAATCCGAAGGAGGCTGGCAGCGAGCAGGCCCAAGTCCGGAGAATTAGCCATGTGTCACACTCGCGGGCGCATTGTCGACACTATCAGCACATGAAGCCATCACATTAACCGCCACGGCCGCCGACGCATGCGGAACGATTCACAAACAACTTTCATACATTATTATCACATTTTCTGTTTAGACCCGAACTGAAATTACGCCTTGTTACAACATAGCCTTTTGTTAGATATTTTCTTGATGAAACTGCTCACATTAGTTGCTTAATGGCCTGTTAAAACATTAGTGTAAGAAAAAGAAATTTCAAGAAAATATAAATGTACTCTGTTTGTTAACAGAAACCCGCATTTAAGGATTATTCTATAATTATATTATGAAATGAACAAATACAGCTCACATAATTTTACTAATCCACAAACAGAGTTTTCATTGAGGTAAATCCCATATGTAATATTCACGCGTGTGAAAGAATCAATATGATTATTGTTCGCCAATATAATACGTTCAACCGCAGTGGTTCATATTTCCTAGAAACCAACATTGAATATTGCACAATAACTCATTCAAAATTGGTAGAACTTTTTTAATTTTCCCTCGAAATAAATGCAAGCTTTCGGCGTGATTTATTCTGATAACGTTGGTAACCATTTAAACGCAAAGATAAAATGTGATTATCTTTCAAATGAACGCTTAGTACAACATTTATTAAGTGGCATTAGACAATTTATTTTATTCTTAGGAATATATTTTATAGATGTTATGTGTGTTATGCTTAAGAATGTTTTACTTTATTTTACACTATTTTCATATTCGTAAACATGTTTCTTTTTTATTTCATAATATTTTTAACTTAAGTAAAAAATACGGCTAAAATATTTTAGACAAACAAAAACTGTATTATCCGTAAACATCAGTACTTTAAAAAAACCAGCCAGGGCGAAAGCAAGAAAATTTTTATCTCGTTGTCATGATAAGAGATAATAGTATTTCTGTATCTGTAACTTTGTGCCGAAAAAAAGAAAATTACTTTGTCTCCGGCGGGTCCAAAGAAAATTAGAGGGCGCGACTTTTAGTCGGTCCAGTTATCTGTTGGTTAAAATGCAAATTGTTCTCTTTTGTTTGGACAAGCCGATCAACGATATACTGCGTTTCACCGCACTGCAAAAACTTCACAAAAATGCTAAATACTCATTTATAGGCAACGCAGACGCGTACAGCGTACACTCGCTAACCCGTAGTCGAAAAACACAAAACAACAATATATGTACATATATTCCGCCATTCAGCATCATTACTTCTCCGAAGTACGCATGGCACGTTGCATCTATCCGACCAAAGGCACAAAGAACAAATTCTTGCAAATTTTAAGCTGAACAAGTAAAGCAAGCACAAAAGACTACAATGTTTCACGTTTGTAGCCATCATATTTTCCGCGTATGAACATTTTCATCTGGAATATTATAAAACTGCATTTCTCGCATATGCAGTATACAGCAGCGGTAAAATTTAATAAAATATATCCAAGGATGAAACCTATCTTAAGGGGGAAAACGGAACGTACACTTATGTTACATTACAACTTCTATTCAAGATAACATTATTGAGCTAAAACTTGTCCTTGTTCTGCGGCCCGCCCAAACCCCACATTATTGAAATACTTACACGCGTTTCAATTATTTCTGCCCTCGCATACATATGTTTGTAATGAGACAGTGGCGATTTCGTATGCTACGTAGGGTTAGGGATGGAAATGCCCGCACTTGGTACGTGAGCTGTTGGCAATACGAGTAGTAATTTTTTTCAAGCCCTATTAGAGTTCTACTGAAGGCGGGCTCTTAAATCAGTTTCACCCACATATGTACTTACCCTGCGAAATAATATATTCGGAAAGTCCATGAACGGAATACAAACGGGCTCGGGTCGTCTAGAGTGGCACTGGTACAGTTTGAAAGGACCTCGAACAAAGCGAGCGAGGCTGCGTGATTCCAACCCTACATTAAGAGGAGGTTCATAGGTTCGTATTTTTGACTGCCCGAACCCTCCTTTATCTGGATCTAAGTATAGAACTTGCTTTATTACAACAAATATAATGACATAACTTTTGTTTTAAATGTACTTTATAGCTAATCAATATGCAAGATCACACAATGTCTAATGAAATGATATTCACGTCTCATACATCTCTTACTCATATTTAATTACTGACTATAGAACTTTTACCCCAAACAATCCAAACCAAATTAAATGGTAAAGTGTGAACAATTGGGAAAAAAAGTAGATTATGAAAAAACTCACTCTTAACACAGCGAAACGAGCAGAAGCTTTCAGATTACTTAAGCCGCGGCCACAACAAACTTTTAGAATAATAAATTCTCCGGAGGATTAGAAGTGAGGATAATGGTGTCGCAAAATAAATCACGCTTTAAAAACTGTTTAAAAGGGGTGCGTCCTCATCGTGATTTGTGTGGTGTGCCGTGACGGGCCGGCCGTGGCAGGAGCCGCCCAGCCTCCCGCCGCGCCGCGCCGCGCCTGTACGTCCAAGATAAAAACAGGCTACGTCGAGCGCATTTGTACACCCGTCAAAATTCCATAAAGCATGTTGACATCCGCGCGCCCCATTTAATATCAACAGGAAACGCCATTGTTCGATAATAACTTGCACGTAAACGCCACAACGACCATAAAGTACGCAGTAAGCACATTTATAGTAAATGCGCGACCAAAACCAACGAACAAAACAGGCCGCCAGACACTTTACCAAGCGCACTCCGGCCCGTTCTGGTTCAACGTTTAAACTATGTATTGTTATTATAATCGCCATGAAATGAAATTGGAACAATAGCAAAATTTAATTTTATTCACGTAGTTCACTACTACTTTATCCCGTTAACCGAATATTTAAACGCGTAGCGAGATTGAAAATTCCTGTGAAATAAACTGTGCCAATTGTGACAAATAATTAAAAAAAGGGAATGAAAACATAAAACAACGTGAACGCTGAAATATTAAAACTAAAACGAGAACGGTTTTTATTTAAAAGCTACGAGATTCCGCGAGACTAAGAGAAAGAAAGTATGATATTCGCGCGACTGTGTGTAGTTGTATACTGTGTAGTGTGTACCGTCTAGGGCACCGTGGTGTACAGTGTACAGAGCACACTCTACAACAATACACATAAACACGAGCTGAGCATGATATTTGTCATGGTCTGTTTGCAGTAAACTTTTAGTTCAAACTATACACTGCTGTGACCGCTAGAAATATCTCGCGCTGAATGCCTAGTGTTTTTACGCAAAAATACGGAACTGGAACATACATGTTGCGAATTCTGCTCGGCAGTCAGTGCACATGGTGAGTTGTCTCTTGTCGTCCTTACTACTTATCATTTCTAACTCTCACTATTCACATTCTTAATTTAAACATTTAAATACGAAAATATCACTGTAAAGTAGGGACGAAAGTATTACAATCCCTTTGAAATTTTGCGCCGGGGACAAAATGTTCGTAAAATGAGAACATTTTACGAGCCTATAGGGAAATTAATTAAAGTTAATTATTCAGTAAGTGTCTAATTTCTAAGTAGATAACAAGCACAGAGAACTAATTTAATGTCACAATATAACTAGCACCAATTAAGTGTTATGAATCTTCAGTAAAGGCCCTATTTATGTAACCTGACTCATATATTGCTATTAATTTCAAGTCTACTACCGGTTTCACCAAAAAGATACAGTATATTTTTGGTTCAAAGAGTTTTTATTTCACAATAGGGCGTATAAAAAATGTCGAAAACGTATATAGAATATATATTCGGAAACAGCCGGCACAGAATAAATATTTGACATTCACTTAATAGAGGAGATAAAAGACAAACTTACATTCCGTCCCGCGGGAGCCAAGGGGTCACAGCATTTATATTAAACGCCACCTTTATCTCCAAGGAAATATAACTTATTCAATATACGAACAATATGCTCCAAACACGTGCACAAATTAAACTATGCCTATAGTTAGCAAATTAGTATCTCGTAATTACGGTAACAAAACTACAAACATTATACTAAGTTTTAGGCGTGTTTATATTATATTAGAAATTGAGTTGAAAAGGTTAACATCCGACACGGTAAAGCTAAAAGCCTATTCTGTTAACGTATATTGTGCGTTCGTGATAATACTGGGCGTCAAACAAAAAACATTCAATGTAAAACTGTGAATTTAGTAGTAGTCGTGGAAGCTGTTCAGGTAATACTTTGTAAACGTGGCGAAATAGAGTTTACAAAGTCGCCTGGTAATATCGTAAAATTGAGCTTCACCGAAGTATGTGAGATTTACGAAATGGATATATTCATGGAAATTGCAGTTTAATACTTAATGTTATCACTGGTATGAATTTCAAATTTCACGGCGACTTTTTAAAATCACGGTAAAATGTGAATAATCGTTTGAAAAAACTTTTAAAAGGGATTTGAAACATTGCAACATAAATTTTGATTACAAATAAAGTTAATTACAATTTCAAATAATGAATCTTCAATGAGTTGAGAAGGCCGCCTTTTATTTTATTATGGATTAAAATTTGATGAGTGTTCAGCACGGCGTTTTTGCATATTAAAGGCACCAATCAGGACTATAAATCTTCTAATGCTCGTTACTTCAGCAGCTAAGCGTTGAGGCCTCGAGAACTTCTGATCCGATGGATGTAGATTAATTACTCGCTGGGTGAGGTCGACATCGTTTATTTTCATTCTTAGGACTCGGGACTGCCCTTCTATTCAACAAATTAATATTCAATCTGCTTCACTTGTTTACAACACACCAAAGATATGTTGGGAACATACGCACCTAAGCTCTGGATTATCGAATCGATGAAATTAATCAGACCGTAAATGTTTAAGATTGGATTCGGATCAATGTGTTATATGCTATAATTGATACCAAAATCGATGTACATTATAATCCTTAGTATATATTTAGATTTTGTTTTAATAAACAGCGTATATTTTTGTCGGGGTGTCAGAATTCAGTAGAATCAATTTGGTGTGATCGTGGGCGACATAAAAAATAAAATACGTTTCACCATACTTTTCCTTCTCTGTAGCTCAGAAAAAAAGAAGCCGATTGAGAAAACGCGTCGTCCGTAAATTCTCCCCACTCAAAATAAATCTTCGCTTCAGCCAGAAATGTTTTGAATTTAGGTGTCATGGAACCTAAATATATTTCGTATAAATATATATATAATACTCACGGCATTAAGCCCGTCTCACATGTGAATGCTGCGTTTATTTAGTTTTAGAATAAAAGTTAATTCCATATAAATCATATTTAGTAGACAAATCGATATCTGAAAGAGAATTTCTGTATCTACAGATCAAACGTGATTACTTACAACCTGTATACATCGCTACAAAATCGACACCACACCATGAAAAATTTTTCACACACCTTTATAAATTTCCCATTCTAACATTATGACTGAAAGATATTGCAATAATATGTCACCGACATATCTTGGCACACACATGAACACTTTGAATAAATTCCGCATAACTAGATTTTATTTTTCCTTTACACAAATATGTACCGTTTCAAGAAATTCGCTCACGTTTCCGATATACGATAAAACAGTGATTGTATCTGTATCCAAATGTATAAACTATGAGCAACATGGATTATAAACCGAATTGAGAGATATCTTTTATATTGGACTGATTTAAATTTTGCGGCAAAATAATGACCAAAGCGGTATAGAAATAAATATGCCATATTTTGTAGTCTTAATAATTTCGACCGCAATACATTGTGTAATGACAATAGAAGAACAAAAATAACATAATAATTTTGACTGATTGAGAGTGGTTAGGCCATATAGTCCACCACGCTGGCCTAGTGCGGGTTGGCGGACTTACATACCATAGAAATTCTTATAAACCGCTATGGTATGCAGGTTTCCTCACGATGTTTTCCTTCACCGTTTTAGTGCGTGGTGATTGACTATCAATACACACATGACTCCGAAAAGTCAGAGGTGTGCCCTGGGATTTGAACCCGCGACCACCGTGAACATGTTGGCAGCCGCGTCTGGTCCGTTTACCAACAGGCCACCACGCACTTATCACCACCACTCTCAATCGTACTGTCGATTGTAGAGTAGGCCCGTGCCCTGCAGTGGGACGTATATGGGCTGATACAATACAATACAATACAAATTTTGACTGATAATAGTTGGAGGATGTATAGACTCTATAGTGTCCTGTTTAAAAACAGATATTTTCAAACAAGGTTTTATGATAATATTGCCTTAGACATAGATTGTTTCTGTAAGCAAAAGTTAGTAATTTACTGTACAAAACACGACACAACTAGTTTATCCTCTTTATGTGAAGTTATAACAATTCAAGTCCAATCTCACAAAATATACATAACTGAAGACAATCAACAGATTTCCCCAATGTTTCATAAAGTTTATGCTTATCATATCAAAACAAATTTAATCACAATTCATGTGTGGCGAACTTAATATTACAAATGCAAAAGTTTGTTACTTAATCTCCCGGTAATGGCTTAACGAAGGGATTATAATGAGATTTCAGGGAGTATTTCTGGAATAATAAATGTACTGTTCATGTTACCCAACATTTCTATGAGCAAGAAGTCTCAAATGTTTGTATTATATTCGTAACTTTCCATGATAATGAGACGGAATTTATATACATCTCAATCATCCATGCCTGAGCTATATTTTAAAAAGAGTACGGGAATCTTCTGCCTTTTCAGCCAGAATATATGCGATAATTATGTCATAGAAAGGGAATACGTAAATTCTTTTATATTAATTGCGCTCTATAAAGGCAAGCGTTCACATTTCCACATCGTACGTATCGAACGCATCATATATTTTTATAGTAATTCATAGATTCGTGCGATCCGTATGATGGGGATCAGTGGACGCACTTGTATGAATTCCTATACAAAGATTTTTTTTATTGCAATGAATGACAAGACGAGCATGCCGTTCACCTGATGGTAAGCGATACGACCGCTCATAAACAGTAGCAAAACCAAACAACACCATGAATTTCAATGCAATACTTGGTATGCTACTGCACTCGTCATCCTGAGACATAAGATGTCACAATATGTCTGTAGTTACTCTGGCTATAATGTCCTTCAATCCGAAACACAATAATGCATGTACTGTGCTGTGTGGCGGGAGAAATGGACATTGCGGTGGTACCCAAGCGGCCTCTCACATCTCACATCACATAAGAGAGACCTACCACCAGCAAATCCGTACTACGATCCGTTTGATGCGATGCATCCGATACGTACGATGGGAATATGCGGACGCTAGAAGCCATACTTTTATATAACCATAGCTATAAATAACTTGTAAAATTAATTCAAAATTGGAACAATGAAAGCGCAATATGCGCTACCTACAGATCGCTTGGGTCACTCTGGTTATGTTATAATTAATGTATTCACTGTTGATAATATTATTGATAATGAGAAACGTACAACTGCGCTTATATGTATGCATGTACATACGTGATTATCATCCTCATTGAGCATTATTAGCCATAAATTATTACCCACAGAGGTTATCGCTTGGAAGCATAAATCGTCTAATCTGCTTTGACACAATAAATACGTATTTGATGTGTATTTTTCGGCAACGAAAAATATTTATCGTATTATTTTAACACGGTAACACGGTTACAGAACCAAATGGAACTTGACTATAAATAGTTATTTAATGTTTGGTATTTATATGAAAACGGAAAAAAACTTTGTTACAGGCTAAAAATGATAATAGCAATAATAATAATTTGGGTGAACTTATAACCATCACTGAAATAAATATCACTTAAAAGCTAGAATACGTGCAGCAGTGCTTTTAGAGTGTTTTGTTTTTCATCTAAAGAAATAAATGTAGTGTTTTTACAAGTTTGATATTTTCAGACATAAAAAATTCGAAAAGGCCGTAGTTATATAAAAGTGTTTATTTAAACTAAGATAAATATAGTGGGCGCGAATCTGCGACATGTCAAAAGAGAGGTCATGGGACGTGAAGGAAAATGATAGATGGAATCCTGGCACTCACAAAAGTAACGAGCGGCGGCGGCGACGGCGAATGGAAGAAATGTGTGAGGTCAACCGGTTGACGGCAGTCACATGTTGTTGAGACCGAGCGGCAGATAGATTACGGTCAGCATTCACAACTTTATTCAACCTGCGCTCAGCCCTTCAAAGGATCAATATAAAACCGCTTTGATTTCAAATGAGCTCTGGCCGATTGTGAGAGCTCCGGCTCGGCACCATTATACAAACGCTTTGCTGGAACTTTCTTTAATCTCTGCCAGTGAGACGAATACTTTGCCAAATGTTACAATTAAAACTTTAATACATCACTAAATATGAGTACATAGAAACTGATAAGTCTGTACAAACTTTCACAATTTGAAGACGTCAGTTTCAAAATAATTATTATGACGCCCTCACTATTTACAGCGAAGTACTAACAAGTTAACATATAATTTGTTACAAAGGAACTCGTTTGGGATCTAATATCTTTGATCCTGATCCCAATAAATATAGAAAGCCAGGTAAAGAGAAATTTACGGGCAACTGAAAGCAATTTCCTTATTTTGATAACTACATTCACCAAAGAAGGTAATATTATTAATTTGTATAATATTTAGACAAGAACGTCGCATACAAACTAGACATACAATTTGAATGAGGCCTATCACCAACAGAAATGAAAGACGTGCCGACACATAATAAATTGACTTACTAAATATACATACGTATTAGTGGCGTACGGGAGCGTAAAAAACATAAAATATACTACGTGATACGTAAAATAAAAACTGTACGGAAATTACATGATTGCGTTTTCACCTATTTAAATTATCCAATATAATCAGCCACATTTAAACGGCGCGGAGGCGGTAATAAATTTCCCATTGACGACGAGACGAAGAATTGAACAAAAACGGCTCTTGTTGAATTCGGAGCCCAACAATGGATAATTTATCGTGGTGGGCTCAGGCACGCCGTTTTGCGTAAAATAAAAACGTAGGTATCTATTTTGTGAGGCAATAAGCAGAATTGGTCCGGGCAAATATTCGCTATTTCACAAACATTATTGTATAGTTAGTACCTATACAATGCGTTGAGCGTAATCTGCCATTATCGCGCAAGGTACTCGGTGCTATTACGGCAACGAGACAAGAGTTATTGCCTACGTAAACCGACTTACTACGCTACAAACGTAACAATTCAACACAAATACAACTTTTACAAAATGCATTAACCAAATGGTTTATAGAATGTACGTTCATAATTAATGACACGCACGACAAAGCGGGTCTAATGTTAAAATATATGTACTTTACACAAAATAAATATTTCTCCTTTACAATTTGTTCAGCTAAATTAGCACTCGGGCTTTCATTGAGAGCATCTCTTGTCTTTTAGTCGGGTAAGCACATTTCATGTTTATTTCATTTTTTATGTCAAACCTCGAAAGGGATTATACAGAGAGATATTAATTTAGAATGAATCTGCGGGGACTTAAATTAATATCTTGAATTTGTCTTCCATCTCCTTTGAAACTTTTATTTGTATGAAATACACAGCCGCTTTCATTACGAGGAATCAAATTTATTATATGTTTGATGGTATTCATGTAACTCAAAACATTCTGTTTACAAGCAACATATCATAATTAACGTAATGCGATATCAGTCGATATTAATTTCAGAGAAATGTAAGAATAATTAACAAAAATATTCATAAAGCTGAATAAATATAAAGCAATTAAAACTCAATTAAATCCTATTCCTGATTTACATAAACCAAACATACTATGAATGCCATTTATTTAATTAAATTCCGCTCGTTTTATCTGCCGTTCATTCCACATATTTATGGATTGCCGTGTTAGCAGATTATCGATAGGCAAGAACAAAAAAAATGTCGACAATTAGTTTAAACAAACATAGTAGAAAAAACTTTATGCCATACAGCACGCCAAACAGCAGTTTAAATGCACTGTTGTGTTGCGGTTTGAAGAACACTGTAGCTATAGTATCTACTGCACATATTGAGACTTAACATCTTATGTTTCAGGATGGCGAGTGCAGCGGAATGCCAAGCAATGCTTTGTAATTCCTGGTGTTATGTAGAGTTTTGCTACTGTCCATGAGCAGTCGTGTCGCGTACCATCAGGCGAATGGCATACTCATCTCG
The DNA here is from genome assembly GCA_030180105.1 of Hyles lineata. Classification (NCBI taxonomy): domain Eukaryota; kingdom Metazoa; phylum Arthropoda; class Insecta; order Lepidoptera; family Sphingidae; genus Hyles; species Hyles lineata. The sequence continues at coordinate 10,052,677 of JARJEE010000005.1, read as the reverse complement.
CCATTCATGGAAATAAAAAAATGCAGTAAAATACTTCTCTTTCATTAAAATCCCGTGCCAATTATATCCACATATTTATTCAATACGAGGTTAAGCAAATACAAACATCGACCGAGATCCATTTTCCCCGCTCCCCACTATAAATCCGGAAGTGGTTATGAATCTGTGAAGGTGTCTAAGTTAATTTACATATTTAAACAGTTTAAAGTTCCTCTCCAACCGGTAGCGACAATTTTAATCTAAAAATACTAACACGGTTCGAATTTATATAAATCACTTGTAACTTTTGTAATAATCACTATATTGTAAACTAGTTTTGAAAAGAGCAACATTCGAGCTCCTTTTCGTTCTTCTCTAGTGAAAACCGCTTTCCGAAACGGGTGGTAGATATAAAAATGACTGAATCTATATGATGTTGAACATTTTAATGCATACAATAAATTATTTTCATTTCATTTATAATAAAAACTTAAACAGGCTTTGCTTTGACAGTACATGTTCCATTATCTTGTGACGAGTTGGAAATTCCTCTGCGGGCTCATTAACGGCTTTCAGTTTAAAAATGGTGTATGGCCGAAAATTCAGACATGGTATTTACATTTTAACGTCACACTGATATATTAATCTTACGTGTTAACCGTATTTACGATAAAATATCGATTTTATAATACCTCAATGAATAACACTAGAGACGGGATCGCAAACAATATTTATTCACGTGTTTTTGTTCACTATACTATTCTTTACTTATCGATGAAAGTTCCACACCATAAAGCTTTAATTTCCTCCTAAAATTATTTGTGTGAAAAATTCGCTTTTATGTTTAACTCGAGGCTATATGAATTGCGGCACGCAGACCGCAACTTGCCAAGCAATATTGTTCTTAATTTCACCTCTGTCTACAATACATTAATGTATATTTAGGTCCCAAGTTTAGTCCTTAAGTCGAAACTGCATTACTGGGATACATGGTTTACTATTAAAATATATTGTACCCTTGTGTTATAGGAAACCGGTCATAGAAATATATTGTTCATGCACTATACACTTCCGCCTAGATAAACGATTATGAGACGTACTTTTTATAGCAAGGAATGGAGGGACGAGCATGCCATTCGCCTGATGGCAAGCGATACGACCGCTCATAGGCAGTTGCAAAACCAAAAAACACAATAAAGTACAAAGCAATGCTTGGCATTTCACTGCGCTCATCAGTGCCATCCTGAGACATAAGATGTTAATTCTCTATATGTCTAGTATACAATCTGGCTTCAATGTACTTCAAAGCTACTACTTCTATGTAACGTCGAGCATTTTGATCCATCTATTCTTTCTTTCTGTCACTATCATCATTCACAGTCATAAAAGCTATTACTGAATAGGCCACCTACAACAATTATTTCCATGGCGGTTTTGTTAAACCAGAGACATAATTCACACATGTTTCAGTGCTGAACGCAGGAGCACACTACATTTAGATTAGTCAGAGCACAGTACGCGTACAAGCGACAATAATTACAAGCTCTGCGGCTAAATAGCATACTGATTCGACGTTATCACACACAATTGTTGTCCGGACCTGCTCCATTCAGACTCAACCGCGTTTAGAATCCCAGATAACCTTTGGCTCCAAGTGAATTTTCTTTTTTTTTCGGTCAAAAGAAGCATCGACGGAATTTAAGTCACGTTCCTTCTGCCGACGTCAGCCGATTATAAAAAAATTGCCAACATAAATACCTCAAAATTCATGAAAAATTATTTCGGTAATTCATCAATGCATTTGTCCATAAAAAAATGAAATATTTATTCAAGAATCAGAAAGTACAAATCTTCGAAATTGCGCATCACATGATCATGGCAATTATATAACATAACAAGCCTTTGATATCGTAATTTTGTACAAACACTCCGCACAAAAATAACTCCTCGACATGATCACATAAAACGGAACATTTTGTGCCGAGAATACTCATGTGGTTTTTATTTATTTGTATTGCAAACGTAAAGGAAAAGGAATTGTAGCTATCAACAAGAGTTATTCATGATAATTGCAAAAAGGGTTGGACAAAGTGTGTATTTGGATAAAACAAAATTGAGTAACAAAAAAAGAAGCGTGATTTATCAACGGAAGAAACAAATTTTCAAAGTCGTACTTTTAGTAATGTGTCCGGAAGGCTTTCTTGTTTTTTCATTATCTAAGTGAATGTGTACTCGGGTTATAGTAGTGCGACAGTTTTGCAGACATTTGGTCCAGAACGAATCGAGTTGCCTGTTAGCCGTGATTCTACTACAACACCAACCGGATATAGTTAACATTAATGAAGCAATTACCGCTTAAAAAGACAATGCAATTATCGCAGACGGGGAATAATTTACTGGCAGAAACAATGACGTTTCGACAAAAACAAATACATTATCTGCGGCGTTGTCAGGCGGGGCCCAAGTATAGTCGAGATATATATTTTTTCGGCTCGAATTTTCACCGGGAGTCGGGTTTTCAATTTATTTCGTCGTTTTAGCCGAGTGACGCCGTAATTACGACGCCGCGCGGCTCGGCTCACCGCATAAACGTCGAGCTATTTTTTTAAATTTGTTCGCACATAATCTTCATAGAGTATCGATGCGGTCATAAAATCTTATAAACAAATAATTATTACAAGGTTTCCCGGTCATGTTGTGATGTTACGTATAGTATATTACGCATATATTTAAAGTGACTTAATATAGGTTAAAAATATACTTTAATACCCGGAGATGCAACATGCACGCTGCTAGATAAAGTTGTAGAGATCCTAAACACTATCATATGCATGAGCAAAGGTGTCGTTAACTATGAAGTTAACAACGTTTATTGGCACACCACTACATAGTCTAAAACGCAGTCTACCGCCGCATGTATATGTATTGTTACGTCTGTTTGTTTAAAATCAGTAATTTCCCTTGAAGAAGTTCATTCAGCTTTCGCCAATATAGGCTGATTTGCGAGGTTTAGTTGTATGATTTATGAACGTTTCATTAAGTTTGAAAAGTCCAGCGGAGAGCCTTCCTGACAATACTGCAAACCTGCTTGAGTTATCGCTATTCTTAGTATTCACCGTTTACACGTGACCATTTTACGGCGAATATATAAAACCTCATAAACATAGGTCATACAACTTTATTGTGGCAATTAAATTACGAACATAGAAATATTTGTGAAGATATAGACGTATTCCCATATACTTTGATTTTAACAATACAGTCGTATGTCAAAAACTTACAAGTACTATACACCGGATAAATTGTTTATCAAATAATAAAATAGACTGATACTTGCTAGTATCTGACGGATAGTATCAGTGCGAATTCGGACCAAGGCACAAATGTATAATAAAATATTACATTTTCGCTTTACGATCCCACCAATATCTGGTTATAGGCCATAGGAGATGCCATGAAACTAGAGCCTTATGGAGAATAATGACAGAGGCATAAAAAACACAGGCCAAGTTTAACATAATTTTACGGGAGAGTGGGCGCTGGGCATAGTAGCTAGTATACGGGCGTTCAATTCGCCCTTGCATAATGCCGCGATAAAAGAGATTGAACTTACTCCACCAGTAATAAGCAAACCTTATTTTCACTCGGAATTACAAATAAGCACGGTTCCATTAAAAGCCGGACAATGTATTACGTTTAAGGAAAAACGTTTAATAAGATTGGCGTGATGGAAATAGGCTAGTATCATAATTTTTTATTATTGTTTACATCGAAAGATTAACGTATAATCTTAAGCAGAAAGAATTTTAAAAATTCGTTCAGTTATAAGTAAGTTAAATTCGTTCAGTTATAAGTAAGTTACAATAATATAAAAATTGGTGATAGGAGTAATAGAAAAGGACCCAACATGCACGGCGTGACGTCATTTTCAGTGTCCCCACCCGCGGTACTATCAAAAATATTAATATCTCATGTAGTTTGCGTTTGATGGTGTTTTCAAATTCAAGTTTTATATAAGCGATTAAACTTTGGACACAACCCTATTGATACATTGTCCATAGCCATAGTGTGGTATGTAGTGTTCTAGACGGCGCTTTAGAATGAAGTTACATTGAATAGAGGGAGCACTCGCGCCTGAGCGGCACAAGAGGGCGTGGCCTCTCCGCATTTTCGGACCTAGCAATCTTCAATACAACGAGGAAATATCTCTGGATATTGGTTTCAACGCGTAAGGAGTTTAATCTCGTTGTTTCCGTCCGGGTAAAGTAATCTTTTTAGGTCATAAAGCTGTATTTCTTGGAAGGAAAAAATACATTTTTAGCGCGTCACGATTATTTATGGGGCCATTTTAATAATTCACTTGGTGTTGTGATTCGAACGATCAATTCAATATTTACTAGGGAGGCCTAAGGTCTAAAAGTTACTTTTATACAAACATACATCTAGCGTCTGCACGCTCACAATAAAATATGTACAATTGTATTTACCCCAAAATTTATTTTAGTTTTAATACATGTCCTTTATTACCTAAAGATAGAGAGATAGCAAATATTTCTAGAGTAAATGTCGCCTATTCATACTGTTTTGACATATAAAAGAAAAACACAGATAAATATAACACTCGCATATATTTTATGATCGTATTATTCACATCGCACCACTTTTCTGACACTGTCGAGTTCCTCGTAATAAATAAGGCATAAGCCTTTGTGATGGCCATCATATATCCTGTCCCGATTCCCGACGCGTTTTCCATGTGATACACGCTGAGTGGGTTCATGATCACCGAACAAAAACAATAGCACACAAGACAGAAGAGGCCGAGTCCATTAGGGAAACTGTTTATGACGAGAGTGTGATCAATAGAGACACCGCCGGGTCAGGGGTCGGCCGAATCGTTAGGGATGATACGGGCACACACCGCGTTATTAATAGCTGCTTCGTGGTCGGGTCTCGACGCTGTTCGGATTATACACACTAAATATTGTATAAATTAACTACATCTGACATTCGACGCCAACTGTTAGCAACTGCTCGATATTGCCCCTCTCGGATTTAATATCTTTTAAGTCGGAACAGTTAAACTTTTATGTGAGACTGCAAACTTTATTAGAGTGCTTTACTTTAATAAAAATTCAACTGTCTTATCTTCAGAGCATAGTAAAAAATATAATCTTTAATTAATAATCCGCCAACTGTGGGATCCGTCCGAAGGTTTTATTTAATCACGATGTCTTATTTAAGCGAATGCCAAATGAAATCCGGTTAAAATTGGGAAGTTGAAAAGAAAATCAAAATTAAAAGTTATTTTCTTTAAAGCTACGGAGGTTCATGCTTCTTTTATATTCCTGGGGAAAATAAAGGATTTTCTATTAAGAAAAAAATATTTGGAACTTTCAGTAAACCAAAACAAGAGAAAATACAAACATTAATATTAAACATTTGGTTGAAATTCGGAAATCGTCCGTCTCAATTTTTCTGTTGAAAATAATTCGTGAATGAGATCTTTTTATATTGAAAAGTCAGTTTCACGAGGCTTATAATTTAGGTATTCTTAGAGGACTTATTCACTGTTTTGTAATAATAAATGTTAATGAACCTGTTTATTCCTCTTTTTATTTAATGTAAAACATACGTGGATTATATAAGTATATGTGTACATAAACCACGTATGTTTTACTGTAGTGCATCACATGCATTAGTATTCATATTCTTGAAGCTATACAATGCCACGTTCGAGTCAAAGTAAATATTTGATGCAACGGCGGATATGTTTACACTTATTAATACGAGAGCGGAGCAGTTCTCTTAGTGGATTAACTTTGAGGCAATCGTACCGAGTACCGCGGAAATGGGCACATTTGTCAGGGAAAATATTATGTAAAAATTCAATTTTCCACCGCTCGCGAATAAAATGCCAGTTGGAACTCAATAACGAGTACTGTATGCTGTCAATAATGCAACTAGAGAAGGACGCAATAAAAGAAGTTTAAATTCAATCGCATTCTTCACTACTTCGCCCGGCATTCGTATTTTGAAACATTGCATCCAGGGAAGTGTGCAGTTGTCCCAAATGTAATTTGCATCGAGGTGTGAACCGGCAACCGTATCCGGCATCCAATTCGACGGATAAACGATTAGTTAGGAATTTAATTTGCCAAGTATGATGTAAGTTCGCATAGAAAAGACCATCTTTATCGGAGGCTGTTGGCGCGCAAAACTTTTACGCATTTATGAGTTTTAACTACCACGCTCCGACAGCTAAGCTCAATATTAGATTCTCATGAAGGAATATGCTAAATAGTTATAAGCTTGAAAATTGTTCCATAGTTTGTCAAGAAACCCGTTTTTTTATATTCGATTAACCCACATTTTTTTATATTTTATTAAAACTCGCTATTATGTAACTTGACTAAAAAGTGTATTTCTATATAGGCATTTCTATTTATTTTATTTTATAGTTTATCTTTTACACAACATTTCATTTAATACATAAGTATTTTTATAAAACTCCTTACGTTTACGAAGGTTTCGGAAGTCAATGACCTACCCTCATCACGATATCTGAAATGGAGTCGATATGTTGGTGACGATTTTTGCCTTCAGCAGTCTCATCTAGGAACATTTGTTACGTTAGGTTATATCATGAGGTGGAGCAACTGCCGTAACTTCACACCCGTCCTATCAATAAATTTTAGCTCTCTAGAATCTTGCGGGCTTTAAAGGTCTTACGAGATTCACAGGAAAATATGGGTTCCATTTACTTAACCTAAAATCAACACCGCATAACACTGGAAAATGTTAAGGCATAATTCTTAGGCAGTAAATACGACTACTGAAATGGGTTACACGCCAGGAGGAAACAAGCGGATGTTGTATATATCTCCCAATTGCCCATTAAACTAGATCAGGAAGTGATGCGCCAATTTCAGTAAAAAATAAGTTCACGCAATGAATTGAAAGATGAGACGCCTCGTGTCAGATTACGATTTGTAACAATTTAAAATTGAATTATTGGAATTGAGTCTATCGATATTCACGAAATTCGTGCAAACACTACTCAAAATACCGACACAGAGATTAATAAGTACGCATAACGTGCACGGTACCCGTCAACCTCAATAGTGCCTATAAGCACAAAGCTTCAGTTCACGGTTCAGTAAACTGAATCACCCGATACAATCATCGTGTAGTTGGATAAACCAATTTCGTACCAAATAAATCGATGAAAATGAGATTCCCCACGACGCAAAGGATATCAATTTAATATTCAACATTGCAGATCTAACGAAGTAGGTAGTAATAAACGTCGCCGCCATGCGTCATGTTATAGAAAAGTCGAGGTTCACGTCGGAATTCATGAGCTCTTTTATGTAACGCCACTTGAACTTGCGTCTAAAGTACAAAGTCGTAGAGAACTTTCGACAAGGCAGTATATGAAAGTAAGAAGTGGGACAGCAATCACGCGACTAAGTATGTAAACGTACAACCACCGGCGCGATGAAATTATTCTAGGCATTGTCCGGATACAATCTGTAGGCGGTTAGCATCGCAATCTCCTTGCCAACAATAAATCTTAAACTTCAATCCATCTTCCGCCTTAGCAAATGCTGCAACAAAAATGTACTCTGTCTATAAAGATACGTTTGTAAAAATATGATTTATGGGCGCGCAATAAACGACTGCGATAAAAGATGTCAATAGCGATATAACTGGCGATATATGAATTTTGCACTATACAAGTACTTTAGCCCGTACGTTGCCTGCAAGTCAGCGTGTGTGAATGTATTTCCGAGTTAAATATTAGTTTTCAGCGACGGCAGCATAACAAGATACAAATAGAAAAAATAAGCTGCCATGTGCAAAGCAAGTTACACTCCGCTCCAATAAACACTACTGGCTAAAAGAACGCTTCGTAGATATAATTTATTTATCACGCATTCGCTAGAGATTTGCGAAGCGTTGAAGTTCGTTGCTTTGAAAAAAACTGACTGTGATAAACTATTCTATATTAGTCCTCGAGGGGGTCTTGGGAAAAATGCGAATTGTGTCAGGAGAGCCGGTGATACGGATTCGGAAATATAGGCCTGGAAAAACATCCGGTCGGGACACGCGTGAGACGACTTGAGACGAGCAAGAAAACAGCGGCGCGGCCTCGTTGTCGGGCCACGTCCTCATTACTGGCAAATATGCTTTGACAAAATAAAAATGTATAGGTCGAATACACAATCGTAGAAAATCACTAGGTAAATTAAATTACAAATATGAATCCCATGTAAATACAAAGGTACACGAAAATCATTCTTTGAAGAAAATAGCCACGTCTGATAAAACTTGCAAAAGACATTTGAATTCAAAAAATATCAAAGAAAAGATGACAATCATTATTCACCTAATCATTATTTTAATCGCAATATTCCACGAGATAGATATCTTTGTAATTAGAAGTAGATTAGTTTGTTTCTAATGCTTATACAGCATATGTGATAATAATTATTTATTTTATTCTTCTTTTACACATTAATATAGAAGACACAAATACATAGAAGATTAAAGTAATATAATTCGTGCATTGTGATCGCTTGTACGTCTGCCTACCCCTGGCGTAACATTACTCTTTCCCGGAAACTCGTCGACGTCCTTCAACGAGTGATTCAGTGTAACAGAGTAATAATTCTATGCCCTCACAATACACAAGTTCGATTTGTAACACAAGAGCCAGTAAACATGTACTTAAAGGAAACGACGCGAAGCCTCGCGGAGATCAGCATAGTTGCGCTTCAACCGTCTAGAACAAATGTATATCATTTGTTTTGAGAACGAGACGCAGAAACAGCTTAATATAGACGGAGAACTACATCCGTGCTCTTTCACAATGCACCTTATCTGTACACCAATACATAACCAAATGTGTATCATAAGTCCCAGAGTACGACACAGATCCGTCTTTAATCTTCATATTGTTTGAGCGCTGGGTATTATCTACCACGCCATTTGGTAGCGAGCCTAATAACAAACTTTTAATCCGCTTCTAACTGACATGGCTGAACAAATGTTGAAATTTTATCCCGTTTTACATACTCTACAAGATATTGGAAGATTTTCACAATCGTATTATTTTCTCTCTTGTTTTAATCACTATTTGCATTACAATTATTGGGCTTCGTGCTTAGGATTGCGGTCTTAAATCCACTATTTATATTCCATTAATTAATATATTTTCAAATATATTGATGTATTAAGTGGTAGCTCCATTTTGGCAGCGACATTCATAAACTCTTGTTGTCATTCTCACAGCGATGACCGCTTTATATCTGCATTTTTATTTAAGGGCAATTTTGAGTGATTATTCAGAACGAGCAATTTACAATATTACAAAAATATAATAAAAGAACTACAGCGAAGTATCGAGTATTCTTCGAAATTGTTATTCACGACGACGATATCAACCCATTACTTTGTTTGTTTCTCTTGAAAAAACTATTTATTAAACCAGTTTTCCAATAATCTTCATGTCCCTATGTTTCCGATACATAAATCAGTATTTTTCCCTCAAAATTTCAATATTCCATACGATTTTTTTTTCAATTAACTCTGTTAAATCCGCACGTGAATTACTTTCAGTTTGGATTAAACTAAATAAAATCATCAACTTTTTTATTAATCCGATTGTTTGTTAGTTTTTTGGTTATTGCTTTTAGTGACTATGTTAAAATATATCTACGAGTACATCAGACTATATAATTATATACAATGTGAGTTGTAATAATACAGAATTACCCCCTTCAATCAAATATAAACTAGATTATAAGTAACGACTTAAAAAAAGGCAAGAGAAATAAGAGCACAAAAATCCACACCCTTTTCTTACTTGATTTTAGTATGGCCCTTAAACAAAATAAATCTAAAGGAAAAAGGTTTATATGTTACCTGAAGTTCATTATAATTTAAGACGTTTTGTTACATCTCGTAGTTCGAAATTCAAATGTATAAGTATAAGCAATCTCGGCCACTTTTGACGTGTGATTTTGTTCTGGACCCTGTATGTAGTATATATTTGATCGAAAATTACCCCAATATTATTTCTTGCTCCGGTCTTTATAACACTTTTTATAGCAATAAATGGCGAGACCAACATGCCATTCGACTCGTGGTAAGCGATACGACTGCTCATGAGCAATAGCAAAACCAAAGAACACCATAAATTACAAAGCAATGCTACATTTGGCTGTCGAAGCCTCTTCATACATTCAAACAGATATTACTCTTCCCATATGATATCACACAATCAATTTCTACCCATTTTGTTACCCCTTATGTTTGAATAAACTTTTCCTCTAATCTTTGTTGCTAAGGAAATGTACACAGACATTAGTTACATTCACGGCCACAACTACACTACGAAGACTGACACAATTAAGGTGACAATTTGAACAGGTAAATAACTATAACAGTTTATGCAACCATAGCAAGAACGTAATGACGTCGACACGACTGCAATATATTTCACCTAATTTGTCATAAAAGGCAAGTTAAGAAAGTCACAGGAGTAGCGGAGAACTGGGGGAGTTAGACAAACACGTGAGCACTGCAGAAACGCCGGAGGCAAACTCTATAGAGCATGCCGATATATCAAAACACTGTATGGAAGCTCTGACAGGACCTACTGGTGCTTTGGAAAACAAGATCCAACTGTGATTTCACATGGTAGATACCTGACAGCAATATTTTAATTGGCAAACAACTGGACAGTGGACTATCGAATCAAAGGTAGGATGTTTGAGCCTAGAGTACGCACTGCCTCTTCGACGTGACATGCGCATTCACACTGAAAGAAAATTTATTGATGATATCTGCGTACATGAAATATTTTAACAATTGTCTCAAAGATATGTAAAGTATGTCAATCAAGCCGCACTGGACTAACGAATTGGATTGAGACCGAAACCCTTTTAGTCGTTAATATACCCTATGTCCAACGACGGGACCTATATGGACTATTAAAATATTATAATGCCTAGAGGTCACGAGCGACGTCTAAGCTAGTTTTGATTACAGTAAGAAGAGTCCGGATTAACGGCGGTGCTATTTCTCAGAAAACCAAAATGAAGATGTAACATCTTTGCTGTAGCGGTTAATTCGATCAGAAAGATTTTCGAAGCCGCAATAATCCTTCCTTTGACGATTCAAACGTTGTATTTCAATTGGTAGAGATCGGATCAACCATGTTGGGAGGCAGCCGCTAAGATCTTCCCGCAAAAAAGTATTGAGAACGGGGAGAAAAAATTTTGAAAATACAATTTTTAATTAGGGCAACAACTCAAGATTTTTGAATACAACGTTATTAGATAAGATATCCAACACAACTGTAAAAGCAATTTCAGCTCTTTGTGCAGAAATACAAAAAGATTTTATCGTTATGATTGCCAGCGATTACTCTCATAAGTTAGTAAGACGCTTTAAACAAAAAAATGAACGAGGGCATTTGCTGTTTTATAACATAAATATAGCTAAAATATAAGTTTACAAATAATGTTAATTCAAAGTGATTACTATTCCGGAAATTTGAAGGTATCAGATAATTTGCGTATAAAAGTATTTTTTTCATAAATAAAAACATTTTATAACAAACGCGCACAAAGTTGTATCTGTGTTACTGGAAATGTACAACAACTAGGAATTGTACACAATTATTAGGAAATGTAGATGCATGTTTAGGAAATGTAGCTATTAAATGATGATTTGAAGATTCTATAAATACAAGCATTTCCTAGGAAATGTATATGATTATATTTCTAAATAAAATTATGCAATTCATAAAAATGAATGCAGTTGTGATCAAAGTAAATAAAACCCACTAATTAACTGAGATTCAAAACACCCGACCGACAACGAAACAATGGGTAAAATTAGTTTATTTTCCTATTTATTCATATTCTTAATATATATTGTTTTACACACTTGTTCTTCTATAATTTATCTCAATTATACCCTAACCTTTGTCAAAACCTGATTCTTAGTACCAAAGGAGGAATCGATGAAGGTTTGCACATGGAAAGTTTACTGGACAACTGCAGCGTAGTGTGAAATTTTAAAGTCATCCATAGGATTTCAATACAGAAGGTTCAGCGCAACGTAACATGTCACTAACAAAGCCTTGGGTCTAACCAACACTACACATAGGAAAACAATTTGAACTTGACAATTGAAATGGACACTTCGGTTGAAGCAGATTATTTGCGAGAAGCAGTCCGTTCAGGTTCGCATAGGTACAGACCGAGTATCTCAAGACTGCTACCGAAAACGAAGCCGGGTAGTAGTTTTAGTGACTACAAACACAATGCAACTAACATTTTTGCAGATTTTTTTATTTTTTTTTTTAAATATCGTCATTTTTGAGTGTTAAATCCACAGTTTTTGCTAAAAAAATTATTTAAACTCTTTTATACCTTAGAGTTATTATAAATAAAAGGGTATACACTATTATTCTAGGAAAAAAATATTTACCACCCAAATACGACCATATAAAAACAAATAACAAAAAACAAATACGCTTTTTTTCCAACATTTTCTGTGGCATTGTGTCTGAAGTCGCTTAAACTACCACCCGGTTTCGTTTTCGGCAGCAGTCTTGATATACCCTGTATAATTCAGGTACCTTATTGACACAATGCTCTCCCAAAGACAATCTTCAAGGTAAAACTGTACTAGTTAATACCTGTATAACGTGGCAAAAAAAGACTACGATGCGGTGACAATTGGAATTAAAGAGAAACAATAATAGAAATACTATTAAAATGTCATTGTGTTCGTTGAATAATTTTATCTGTTGGTGTTTTTATACATTTTCGTACGGTTCTTGTTTGTTTTGTGATTTAAAATAAACAAAGGGACTATTAACAACAGTAATTAAAATAACAAGCATCTATACATTTTTCATCGCAGCATATTGGCTTGCCATGATAATATTAAATTCGATCTTAGCATACTCATTAAAAGCAGACTCTTTTCGCCCAAACTATAACTAAATAATAATACATATAATATATAAGATAGGTTACTACGTTAATCTGCAATAAAATACAATTTGTGAAGAATTTTGTAAAATAGCAAGTATAATAAAGATTTCTATTGCCTTTTATAAACAAGGTAATTTTAACATTGCCTCCACTGACTAACTGCCTCGACTCCCGATTGCCTCCGTGGCGTAGTTGTACTACAGTACAGTTACAAAGCTGAGGTCTCGTGTTCGAATACCGGTCCAGGCAAAGTGATATTGAATTTTTCTATTCATTATAAGCATGGAGTCAGGAGTTTGTGCCCGATATGGCGATAAGCTCGCCCCCTATCCCATCGTGGGACGGAACATACAAGGCGAAAGGTGCGTGTCCTGGCACCTCTGCTAGCCCCTTCTGGGAAAAAGGCGTAAGTTTATGTTTATGTATGTAAAAATTGCCTCTTGTTAATATTAGAATAGAATTAAAGATGTTTAAAAACAGCAAACCCAAGTCGTCATTTATTCTGAATTTACAATATAATGAACACTACACAAAGAAACTTTATCGGTTAAAGTAATCTGTTCGTAACAATCTGGCGACGGACAGTATCGGAAGTGAAGTAGACAATGATGCACGACAAAGAAGAGGGAAATAATGATTTTATTTAAATAATAACTTTATACCAATATAAAAATATTAATGACTATTTGTAAATATTGTATTTCTATGGTATGTAAAATCTGCTAACTCGCACTAGGCCAACGTGGTGGATTATACATAAGTTTTGTACGAATAATCTGTAACGGCTGTTTGTTCCAAAACTACACTAATTCCACCAGAGAAAAAAAATATAGCTTTAAAAAATGAGTGGAAGTTTTTAGTAAAAGAGTAGCAAAATAATTAAACTCAGTAATAATGAACGTATGTGTGTAACATAATATGTGTAATACAAAATCCTCAAAGAACTTTTACGTATCGAAAATCGATAAGAAACTAAAAACAAAAGAAGGGAAGAAAGCATTGTTTTGCCTTGGAGATAAGGAACTCTTTAAAGTGAAAGATTCGGAGAGTAACGATGTAAGTTGCGCATTCGTTGTACGTTCCCTACTCAGTCGCCTGACGCAGGGTCGCTAACTCAACCAAACAAACCGCGATTACAGCTCTCGTGCGAGCCAGCCGTGCGTCTCCAATGTACGGGAAAATGGAATTAGAACTGTTCCTACTTGCTAGGATTTTAGGTTTTTGTGACTTACAATGTAACAGATATTAATTGCATGTCTAAGAAATGTGCAATCGAACCTTGGGTGGCGTTTATTTTGCGCTTTGGGTAAATGGGGAATGCCTAAAGTTTAATATCAACGCACAAAGGTTGAGCCTTTATTATTCCCGTACGCTATTATAATATCAACATTTAACAGACTTTATTTTTGAGATAAATTATATATTACTTTCACGCGTCTAAAAGAAAAACAAATCAAATCAATGAGTCTGAAAGTCTGGTATCTTTACTTCAAGTGGAATCCCAAACTATAATATTAAATTTGTAATAGATTAGTCGTTAAAAACACGATATTAAATAAATGTAATGCATAGCTTAGATGCACTACGGATATTCTAGTCTCACGTATATATAATAAGTTATTCAATAAAATTGGCTATAGAGATAAATCTGATTGACGCATATTTCCCTGAGGTAGTCAAGAATATTGCCATGGGATGCAATCATAGGAAAATTATATTCTTTGAACGAATCGTATAATTCACCACCAGAGAGTTAAATGTAGGATCTAATTAAATGCATGGGTAGCTACTGCAAAAAGCGAGGCATACTACATTATATACTTTGACTCTTGTTTATTTACTGACCAAATGCTTACCAAGTATGTTTTTGAGGCAGAAAAATCCTTGATAACAGCGCATGTGGCTTTTTATTAAAAGTTTGTGCATCAATAGGATAACCTAGCAAATTTTCTGCAAATGTTGAAAAAGTAACAAATTGTGCACATTCATTTCAAAAAAGTTAAAAGCGGTCTCAATTAATATACCGCACTATAAACTGTCTGAGACAGTAGCCATAATTTTACAATGGAGCTACCACAGCAGCTACAATACCGCTCTTTTATTACTAATCGTCTGACGAAAGTAATGCTGCATTTATTTTTCTGTTTTTGCATCTCGCCGGTTTAATAGTTTTGATATTTATAGGTATGTTATTTTCTTCTGTTTGTCTGTTTTTTTATACGCATACATTCAGCGAAACATTTAAAAAGTTATGTACATGATTAATTAAGTATTTCGCTTATATTTTTACGACCTACGGCTCGCCTGACGTCAACCCTTTTGGGATAATCCAGTTTCGGATAAACAATGTTTTTCGATTGAATTTATACATATTCAAATTAGGAATCATATTCGGAATCCGATCTCCACATTTCATGAAATATACCACTAAATAAAAGAGGAATAATTAAATAAACACACCGAATCCTATCATCTTGCCCCGGGCTTTTCATTCACTATTTGTAAAGGCATTCGGGAAAGGATCGGTGAAATTGTCGACGTGTATAAATGGAGCATAAGGTGACATATTTCATTCAGCATTCACTCGATTCTAGACAGGTTGTGGGTAAAAGTTTGGTAATCTTGTCAGTGGCGGTGGTCGTCGCAAGCCGCAAGTTTCGATCGCAGCTATCTCCGTAGTTGCCGCCTAATTAGATTTGGTGGAACAAGCTTCCTTGCAGGAATACCCAAACGCACATGCTAAGTGAACAACGTGGCGTTATAGTAAGATTCAAATTTAAACTCTATGAGTACACAGCGTGTTTGAGAATCCAGTCGCAAATGTTTTCTATTATTAAATTGCTTTCTCATAATTTTGTTGCTAAAGGCGACTGTTATTTAGTTGTCCGATGATTTAAATAAAGCTTTTAATATTCGATAGAAGATAATCCGAGCTTAAAATATTTAAAACAACGGTCATTCGTTGCTACCTCTTTTATTCAACGAAATAATATTGGATTAATGAACAGTTACAACCGAAGGGCAAATGGGATTTGAGCAGCGGTATTGAGCTTAGCGTATTTACTCTATTTGTATTTTTGTGAGTTTCTCACATTATATTTATATGTAAAATAGGATAATACAGTACAGGGCCAAAGTGGAGTAAATTTGTGTGTGGAATGGAATAAGTTTGGTGCTATAAATCTTGAGAGCCTTGGTGGCTTGCAGAGTAAATTAAGTCGTCGAGTGTTAGACATTAAACCTCGGGAACGCTTTTGGTGACTTGAAGATTTTAACGTCACATTTAGTATCACATTCAAATTCATAAGTACAGCAGCGCTCTCTTTCACTCTATCTTCAGCCAAAGAAAGTCCACCGCTGGTCAGACATACATAAGTATCTCAATGAATCTCCCAATATTTTGATTAGACTATTATAGTGCAAGAAATCAAAGCCTTTTTTCTCATGTGGAGGGAAACATGTGTCCTCTAGTGGGATATATGGCCCGATATAAATTTAAAAGCAATTTCTTGAAACAGTATTCAGCACGTAATAATGTCAAAGTAAGTGGAGTTACGCAGTTTTCCAGACAGTATTTTAACAATTTATATAAAATTAAGCCATTTTCCCACAAATGGTAGGCAGAGATGCTGCCAGGATACCTATATTGCCCTATGTTTTCCATCCCACGATGTGATAGCGGGCGTGCTTATCGCCATATCGGGCACATATTTCTGACTCCAGGCTGACAATTAATAAAAAAAAACAATATCACTTTGCACCACCCGGGATTCGAGTCCGAGACCTGAGTGTTGTAATCGAACCGCAGTATAACTACGCCTTCGGGCGGTTAACAATTTACATTTAATTAATATTTTGAATAATCCTAAAGTCATTAACACAACATTAATCCACCGCGAATAATATTTTAAATTACGAGTATTATCAGCACAGGAAATATTTCAACACGCCTTTCAAACTTTGCATTCAGGTACATATGAATTGCAATTTTATTTACTTCCAAAGAGTGTATGAAAGTGGAATGAAAAAAAATCTTGTTTTCAATTATTAAATGCTTTTCGTACATGTGTGTACACTGTCCACGGCCCGTAAAAATGTCACGGGTCCCGGCTCGTACTCATGATAAAATAAAATATACAAACACAGAAATGTATGACGTGTTCAAACGCGATTTTCACAAATTTGTTCAGTGAATCGTGTCGCGTCGCGAGTCTAGCAAACACAGCCGGGTGGACCGAAGCCGACAAATATATAAAGTTAAATCCTGCTTTGAGATGACTGCACGGTACTTTCCGAGTACGGTTTAAAGGAGTAATTTCGAATTATGACCAACTTTTATGCTGTGTCTAATTGTACATACAATAGTTTATTATTGTATGTACAATTAGAATTTGTTATTTAATAGTTTATACTTCGGCGAACACATTATTCTGTTAAAAGTTTCGGAGCTTGAAAACTTGTGTAGTTTGTCTCGTGTCAATGTACCTGTTTATGTATGATAAATCCTTATAAATCCTTTTTTTCGAACTCAACATCGGCGAACTCTCCGTGTACGTGATTTCGTATTAAAAAAAACATGGTTTGCTTGGTATCTGATCATTTCCTCGTAAAGGTTGAGTTACGACATGCGCCTGGTCGTAATATCATAAGTGCATCATGCATAGTAAAGAGATATTACACTGATTCGCATAAAAACTGATATAAACTTTCGATATAAGGGGTATATTGTTTTGTACATGGAGTTCATAAATGAAATTGTAACTCGTTCGTACCTATCGATCGAGAAGAGCGCTTGAAACTGAAAACTTTCACGAAAACACCCCAAAAGACCAATAAAATGTTCTGTTAAATGTTGGTACATTAAGTCACATTATTGCTATTGTCGGACCATTCTCTAAAATTGCGTTTTATTTTACACATTTTGCGAAGTGATTATATTGCTCCATATAGAAATTAAAAGTTTGACACTTTGCCAGAACCCATTCAATATCGGGTAAACGGAATATTCATGTGTAGCTGAAAGTATTTTGTATCACGTCAACGGGTATTGTATATTGCGGCATGGTAGGTATATGGTATCTATTTGTCTTTAAGCGCCCCGGGGGTACGGGCTGACATCATCTCCGAGCCACCTGTCACGCACACGCCAACAAAGTAAGCATTTATTACGCACACTGAAAATACCCTGAGGGTGTAATTACAGGGCCAGTATTGTTTTTGCTCGGGAGTACCTGCCTGGCGTCCTGTTGGTTAAACAAGATAGTTTAAGCGGCACTAGGGTAAATATTCTATAGGTGTACGTTGTCTCTCACTGATATACCTCTGCATTTAATTAAACTAACGTAAACAACTAACTGCGTCTTGTTCCGCGACGTGTACTACTCTCGTGTGTATTATAATATTTTACACCTTAAAAATTGTTTTGTTACACGTGTTTAACTTGAGGTAAATCACGTTCATTAAAATATTCTTAGCTCAGTTGATATTATAAATTGGAAGTCATTAGAGTTTGTACTTAGAATAAAATCAAGTTATTTCGTTAGGCAAAAGTGCAAGTGGATTTGCGACACCAAGAAACAATGATAAATCATCAAACTAGATTGTTACCTAAAGATAAATAGTATGCGAAAACTGCGAAAGAAATCTTATGTGACACAAAAATGTAGACGCCAAGCTAGCCACTGGGCTAATAAAATCCATTGATTTATCTACCCGCATTGGGCAGCCTGACCATTTCCCAACTTATTTCTCCTAAGATATATAGTGGCATATACCATTAAAAACACGTACAGCTGCCTGAAGACATTTTAAATGAAATAAATATAAAGATTTGTCGAAAAGCTTATATTTCAAATTATATAAAAGTTATTCTTCATAGCTGTAACACGTTTCCAAGCAAATGATAGCATTAGTTCATGACTCAGAAGATATTGTAAAAGATATTTGAATAAAGAACATTTTGAAGGGTCTATAAATACACAGATCGATTAAACATATTTATTTTGATAGGCAGATATTCCTATATTTAGATATACATAAGACAACGCAATACTTCTTGTGCACATCGGGAGGGTAATAAACTATTAACCCTGTTGTGAAGGACAGCTCGGAGCTGTATGTAAACGATAATATCGCTTTGTCAGACCAGTGTCTGAGGACCGACCCTTTTAAACATGGCTTGTATAGTACACTAAGAATTCGTCCATTCATTGAACGTGGTGTTGGCAATTTTTCTCCATTGTTCCTTCATTTTTTCAGTATTTTCCTTATCCATACCCTCTTCAATATCCCATTTCAGTTCGGTACGGATAACTAGGTATCATTACATCCCATACAGCTGTTGCGTTTTACGACCAAACTTGTTTTATTATGTTCCAAGCATCGTTGTAAACTTTCTTAACGAGTGTCAATTTTGTTTAAATGTATTAGTATGTGCATCGTAAAGTTAGCTACGTTGTCGTCCTTGTATAAAGATATTTTTAGATTCCATGCGGGATGTGGGGTTTTAGTTTTCAAGACGTCTTAGTAATACTAAGATAGGTATTTTCCAATCCGCTGCACCGAATGAAATATTAAGTTGCATTTTAGTATTCTCGGAAATCTTTGGTCGAGAAAAGAAACTATTCTAATTTAAGTTAAGCCCGACATTTATTTAATTATATTTATATGCTCTCGGCACAAAACCCGCAAAAGTTCGCAACCACACCGCTGTAAACAGGCACCTATATTTAACATTGTATGTGCTCATTGAAAAAATAAAAACGAAACTCTTTTATTCCAAAATCCATTATCCTACGAAACAATTTCTCATTTATATGGATAACAATGCCCTTTGTTTCTTTGAGCCTGTAATTCAGTCTCACTACCTTTTTTACTATAGGGCGGTTAAGACAAGAAACAATCTTATGTTTCAACATTTTCGCAGTCATCGCACAAGATAAATTATAAAAAGCGCTATAGGCGATACTTTTATATTTAGATACTATATAGATATAGCTTATATTTCACTACATAGTGGACCACAGAAAGGTCCATTTATTCCCCATTTACCAAAGCTTTATGGCGTTGGACACAAGCTAAAAGTCTTACTAGTAAAACTGAGAAACTATTTTTAAAAGCCAAATTCAAGATAGTTTTAACAAGGCAACGCAGTGAATTTAATAGAGGGGAGTATTGTTTGCTCATAGCGATATTTTAATTCGATTAAAAGCTTCTTATGTATATTGCATGTACCCCGGTATGATAAAACTAATGTATAATAAGGAATACGTTGTGAGGGAAATTGCAACTTATAAAAAAATTCAGGCACAGTTTTTATTCCAATTCACACCCGTATTTCCGGACCATTTGCATTACGTAACTAACTGTATGCTGATCTTACTGGTGTATTTAAATGAGATCGGCGGCAGGTATGTTCTATGCTGTGAATATTTAGATTCATTGCACAACGTAAGCCTGCGTGACGTGAGCGATACTGTTTTTAAACATTTTTTGCACAAGTATTGTCAGTCAAACGTAATCCTGCGACCATAAATTCCACTCTGACTTTTATCACTGACATTCTCTTTCTAGTAAAGGATTAGTAACGGTATGGAATAAAATGCACGTTGTATTTGCGGTTTAACTCTTTAAAACTTGACGTAAAAATATTACGTGTAACAACGCAACATTCTGTGGATTCGGGTCGTATTTTTTTAGACTATATTTAAATCATTGTTTCGTACACTCGACAAAAATATTATATACTCTAAATGAGCACATGTTATCCTATCTATACCTTAACGTATCATGTATAAGACTAAATACGATATTAATTTTACGCCGAAATATTATATGATCACAAATTAGATATGCCGTAAATACACACATTTTAACGAACACAATATGTAGAGCATATATTATTATATATTTCGTGGAAATGTTGCGTAGTCAGTTCACTGAAGTACAAAATATCTGTATCACTGATTTCAAACCGAACGTAGCCTTAATTAAGTAATAGCGCTTCACTTATATGGTGAATGACAAATGGCTATTAACGTCCCTGACGAATGATATTAACTTGCAGGATGGATGAGCGTCGCTGGACACCAACGCAACATAAATAGCCGCTTTATTAGCGAAACAATAAATAAATTTTCAAGTCAAACAAATAGCTAATCAACTGCCAATCAACCTTCTACAATATATTTAATCAACTAACTAACGACGGGGTATTATGTAATTATACCTAATATAAATTCTCTTTCAGTTTCCGTGATGAGTATAATTATCTTATAGTAAAGGAAAGATATTTCTGAATATATTACAGTTCTGTATCTGTTTCTGTATCAGCCCATATACGTCCCACTGCAGGGCACGGGCCTACTCTACAATCGAAAGTACGATTGAGAGTGGTTAGGCCATATAGTCCACCATGCTGGCCTAGTGCGGGTTGGCGGACTTACATACCATAGAAATTCTTATGAACCGCTATGGTATGCAGGTTTCCTCACGATGTTTTCCTTCACCGTTTTAGTGCGTGGTGATTGACTATCAATACACACATGACTCCGAAAAGTCAGAGGTGTGCCCTGGGATTCGAACCCGCGACCACCGTGAACATGTTGGCAGCCGCGTCTGGTCCGTTTACCAACAGGCCACCACGCACTTACATTATTAAAGACTTATTACAGTATTAAAGACAAATGAATTTGATCCTAGAACTACGACGCTATGTCTATGCCTAACCCCGCCCTGTAAGACGATTGAGAAATAAAAGCAGGCAGACTAGTTAAAAAGTTAGACAACATCGTTAAGTTACAAGATTGGATTAAATCTGGGGCACAAAAAAATTGGAGCAAAAAAGTGACCTCCGTCAGTGAATGAGTATGCCAAAATGAAGATTATAAAAAATAAACGATAACAACACATGGCTTCGGCAAAAACAGCACTGACGGGAATGCCACCAAAGAAACAGATGACTATGCGCTAAACCGACACGTTTTCTGCCAAAGTTATCTAATTCCGAAACTCGACCGGTGACCGTGAAAAAGGCCATTAAACTAATAAAACTTTGATGAAATTCATGATTAGGTAATGTACTGAAATTCAACGGCTCCATTAATGTGTTTTGTTCATGAAAATTTACCTTAACAAATTAAAAATAACTTACATCTCCTGTAACTACATAATAAATTAAAAGTGCGTTCATTTATGCGGAAATTTTGAGCGAGTTTTAATTAAATTTTCAACGATTATGTTATACAATGGCGTGATTGAAAATGTCACACTATTCCCTATGAATCACTCGGATTAATTTTAAACAATACTATCGGAGGTAAACATTTTACTGTAGCGCTTATCTTTTGTTTTAATAACATATTTAATATTTCAAGTATAATTTTGAAATGCTAAACATAACTTTTAATGGCCTCCAATAATTATTGTTAGTGCTCTTTTAGCTGCTGTATGCTTTCATAAAACAAATAATAATTTTAATAATGAATTACGAACATTTGCATTAAAACGTCGTGTCATTGTATACCTGCAAGTGAGAACTAATTATTCGCCTGCGGTATTTTGTATATTATAAGCTACGAGTTAAATATAAATAAACGTAACAACTTTCGTCGTTACATAGCTGGGGATTTAATTAATTCAACTTGCAAAAACATTTAATCTACAACACAACACAAAAACTCTTAAACTAAAAGAACTTCAATCATCGTGGGATTATTTTAAAATAATGCAACTGCAGTCTTGTAAAATAAATTGTTTTTGTACTCTTGCCAAATTTGAGTTTTTTCTGTTCGTGGCTTTTTGTCACATGCTTAATTAATTAAACAGGCTACGCGACGAAGGTTTCCTTCTAACGTAAGCTTCATTAAGCCGAAGTAAATAACAGGAAATAAACAAATAAAATTGTTAGCCTGAGATATATAGGAAAGGTATGATTGGATGAGTCTTTATTCGACCACAAACAATCGCCATTTTTTAAATACAATCTTTACGGAACATAAAAGTTAAGATATAATATATTTGCAACTCAAAACACCATCTTATATGATCACATTCAGTTTTCGTCAGTTATTTTAAGTAAGCCTTGTCTACGCTTCCAATATATTGACATATACGATGTATTATATAAGAAACGCTATCCGTAGAGAATGTAAAGATAAAGGTTGGAATCATAAAGAAAAAATCGTTGAATGTGACCAAAAAAAATACAAAAACAATTCTTTGTAGACCGATAAAGACTCCAAATCGTATATCTAGATAATAGGTTGAATAAAATGTTTGCATGTTATTTGCCATTCGCTTTAACAAGTAAGGTTTACAACCCATCTTATTTGCTGGTACAGCCAAATATCACTCCAAATAGCTTTTCTCTATTCTGTATACAAGTAAAAACACCATTATCGGTTGACCTCCACTGTGCTAGCATGGATCATTTGCCTTGGAAATGGCTATTTTTCCTTTACATTCAATGAGAGACGGTCTGTAATATTTCAACTATGAAAACTAAATATTTATTTTACATTCGGTAAAAAGATACCTAAATTGTGCTAAATTTATTTAATTCATTATTTCAGCGAGTACGGGCCGCGGCTGTAATTAATTTGCGTTTATTACAAATGTGCGAACCGTGGAGCCCCGAGTTTGATTGTCAGGTAGAACGATTCTTTGATTGAGTTTTTAGTGGGATGCGTGGAACATAATTTCGCGGTAATTGGATTTCTGTTCGATGAGGACATGCTCGTCTTATATCACATTATTGACGTAAATTCTGTTAACAACTGAGAGGAATTGTTACATTTCCGTATATTTAATATAAGTATATGGTATTTAATTTAACACCCCAGGTAAAAATGTACCAAGATTGAAAAATAAAATACTATTAGTTATTTTTTTCAAATCGCGATTTCAATTTTCAAAGCTTTTGATCAACTTAACTTACAAGTCTTTTTACCGCTCAAATAAATTCTCGAACCACGCCGAAGTTCACCTAAGTGATAAAAATACTCGGTATCTATAAGGAGTGGGCAAAAATCGGGAAAACTACAATCACTATTTTTGACAAAAAATCATCTCAGAAGTACAACGTTACCTGGGGTGATGACAAACACGTGGGCTAAATTAAATACCAAGTGTCAAAACCTTCCTGTAAAGGAGACATATACGTGGTAGGTATAATATATGTCAGATAGATTTATATACAGTTTTTTTATTACTATTCCCGATTAAAATGTTACTGGCTAGTTAATTCCTCATAAAAAGAGAGCTTTGTTCCAAAGACAAAAATTAAAAATACCGGATCAAAGGAGTAATACAAGATAGTAAGAGAAAAAAAAACATTCGGAATCAGTGAACATGCACAAAGACGTAAATAACTGCGCAGGAAGCGCAAAGGAAATGTAAAAATATAGATAAAAAAATTGTTCACCTGCCTCGTTCGCGTTATAAGACAATTGCAGTTTCAATTTATTGAATCCATTGTTTAAAGCTACGTGCACTCCTCTTGAAGCAGACTTACAGATTTACACCGCAACATTGCGCGGTGTACAATCATTAATTTGAAGATTATCCGTAATGTAGTTGGCAGCTTGGGTAGTTGTAGGCACAGCTATTACTACAGCAAGCAGTAGAGAAGATTTTTTAAATTCTACTTTCGATACCGACGCAGTCACGCGCAAAAATATCTTTTATATCTCAGGAATGTCTTGAGCAGAAAGAAATTTGCTCCCAGAATTGCATGAAAATGCACGAGTTAAATTTATTTCCACTGCAAAGTATTTTCTATAAAATATCTTTAATGCAGATATAGTATTTGGGGTATGTACGTAGATATAACAAAGAAGCGCAAACTTGTTTAAACTTTGCAGTAATTTGCAGTTGTTTCATGGCATTTCCTTTAAGAATTCAACTTGCAAATGGTAATTTCTTAAGCTCAGATTTTATTTAAATAAGCAGTTAATCAAGCGTTTTAAAAATTTGCATATTCCTTTTAAACTGTCAAATTAACTGGATCGTTTTAACTTTATTCATTTCTGGTTTATAGTAACCACATTTAGCTATAATTGCAAAACTACTAACATTTAACAGTTATGTGAATAACGGATCGCTCAACAATGCAAATTATAATACATTTTAATATAAAAGCGCGACTGAGCATATAAATTTAATTCATATGAATAAATAATTGTAGTTCATAAAGTTGACACTGTGTGCAACCTAACAAACTTTTTCACAATCATCTTTTTATAGTATGCAAGTTTGAAATATGGAAATGCATCCTATTAGGCATTCAACTGAATTTCTAGTTACTTCATACATCTCTTGTGAAATGGAAAATATTGCACACACTGCAGGTTCTTTGTTCTAGAGCAAATAATTAAATCAACATCTCAAAGAAAAAACCTTGAGTATTTATTTTTATTTTGTCCGGCGAGCTTCATTAATTTATTGATTTGATGAATGTGTCGTTACAGACATCATAAATTCACGTAAAATTTATGTTACAAAACACGAATTTTCAGTTGTATCCGTGATATCAATTTTAAAATACATAAACTTATTATTTTTTTTTATATAAAAAAGAATATTTTTTCTAGTTGAACATACTTTTCACGCAAAGTCCACACACAATACAATCACTGAATGCACGTCACTGAACGATCCATTTAAATGTCCTTTTTTATCATGTATCTGCGTTTAATCGTCAAAACTATGTGCAGACGCGATTTTAGGCGGGCGGCTGGTAGTTATGGCGGCTGGGCGGAGCGCGTACTCGCGACGCGGGTTGGCATGCCACTGTCCCGGCGCCGCACCGCCCGCGCCCGGCACGCCACCGCCACGCGGCCGCCACGCCACCGCCACGCGCATTCACAACCACATTACGTCTTTATTTTCAAATCGGAATTGATTTAATTTTTACATTTTTATCTTCGCGACGTTTCGATCACTTTACAGTCCGTGACCATAGATAATACACTATATAGGACATAGATGAGCAACTCTTCAATATATTTGAGGAACAAAAATTTACTCAGCTGTGTACGAGATGTCGCTGGAAATATTTTATTTTAAATAAAACCCGCCAGATGGTGCAATTGTGCCTTTATAATTTCCAATAATTTGTAAAGAATGAAGGGGTCATGGCAATTTGGCGCCACCACGCCGCGACGTCAGTTCATCGTGTTCTGTCCCAATCCCACAATTGGAAAAAAAATAAATAATGCATCCAAAGTAGCATTTCCAGACACCTCCTAGGTGACATTGTTATTGTAGAAATATCCAAGTCAAATAAAACTAAATCGAGAAGCAAGTATCAAAATCCAGCAAGAGGAAGCCGAGGTCAAACGCAGAAGATATGAAACAAGGCCAGTTAAAAGCCAAAATCGTAAAATTATAATAATTGAATCGGAGTAACACGCACACGAAAGTTTTCGAAAAAATTGTGTAACTGTCAATTTATGACACAAATTGTAAAGAGGCGGTATGAATTTAAAAATGTAAAGTAACTAATACTATTTTTATATTAATAAATTAAAAATAATAATATTGTTATATTAATAATAAGTCAATTAATTATTTTAAACAACAGTAGTTATTATTATTTTTAGTTTTATTATTTTTTTGGCACTCAAAGCGCCATCTATTAATACTTTAAAAAAATAAATCATCTTGTTTTTTTAAGCCTAACGTAAGATGGCTCTTACTAGTACCATAGGAATAAATTATAAGGGAGTTTCACCCCCATGGTCCGTGACCATGAAAACTGTAAAGTGATCGAAACGTCGGGAAGATAAAAATGTAAAAATTAAATCAATTCCGCGATAAAATCCGTAAATAATACTTTTATTTCAATGTGTAACATTCGCGTAAATCTAAGAAACCATTATGCAAATCAAAATAGTATTTTACAAGATCTTTTGAATCGTTAATTTCTACTACCACCGCTTCGGAACGTGTTGTAGCTGTGAAGAAGAAAAGGCGCAAGAAACAACCCAAATGTTTTCAATCCTAATACTAAAAAAATTGCAATTGCTGTTATTGATGGACGTTGGCGATCTTACATTAGAACTTTTAAGTCAGCTAATATCTACTACTACTACTAACTCAATTTTGAAATAATTATGGTTTAAAATGAATCAAAAATTGCTATTAGTAGGGCCGCCTATTTTTGGACCGTTAGTTAAACTATTTGTATATATGGTTATCGAGTACAATAAATAACGATATTATTATTAAAGCTTCGAATACATTGCTATACAAAGTGGTTTATTCAATCCTCAATGATCAAAGACAAACTGCAAGGCGTTTACGTCAGTAAAAAATATAATCGGACCTCCACAATAGACGTGATTTAATCAAGTCGCGAACCGCTTTTTCTTTTTAAATTCTGATTTATTTAAAAGTCAATAGAAATATAAATGTGGCCTAAATCAAATTTGCAGTTAAAGTATTTGAAAACATTAAATATTAAGTAGGCAGAGCTTAACCAAAATCAAAAGGTACGACAATAGATTTACAAAATTAAAAGTTTGGAGACCTTTCATCAAAGAATTGTATACATGATGGATTTATCAAAAAAGAAGTCATTGTAGTTAAATAAATTAGAAATACAATTAAATACCCGTGCACATTGTCGTGCGAGGTGGGCAGTTGGAAAATCAGTATGGTTTTAACACACTTTTATATTAGCTTTGCCTGTATGTACGTATGTATGTAACGGAATCTTTGAAATCGGTTTTCGAGCACTTCAAAACGACGGATTAACTTGTTAAGCACACTTATCCAGGACTGATGACAATACAATAATTTAAAAAGTATATGACATTACCTTATCCAGTTTTTTTTTTTATATCATTTAAGTTTGGTTTGATAAGATAGCCGTAAATATATGTTTTTAGTCAAAACAATTAAATAATAATTAAAAAAACTACAAATGCACGCTTTAATAAAAGACCCAACGAAAAAAGTAAAAATAATTGATAATGAGTTTAAGATTAGAAAATGGAGTAAAATACATTGATTTTATTGTTACAAAGCGTGGGATGCTTACAACAATTACGTATCCTCAAGCACCGTAGCTTAGTTTTTTAAACTATTATTAAATTTATGCCATGTCACGCGCCACCTGCACGGAAAAGTGGATCGGTATCCCGGATTAAGCCACTGTAGTGGACGCATCGGTCGCCGCTCTTCATCCGTCTGCCCTAATCCTTATTCGATTCCATTTTTAAAGGAGCGGGGTCGACCGAAACGGAAAAAAATACAATATTTTCGGGCTAGCTCTGCGCCATAATGCCGGTAAGATAGCGATATCTTGCACGCTTGTCAGTATACGTATATGTATTGTATATAAAGCATGTCATATCCGCAAAATACAATGGAAATGCAGGCCACTGTTGTAAATGTTATATGTTCGAATAGTAGACAGGCGTAATGGTGTTTGGTTGTTTGTTGCTAACGACACGAACCACAATGATTTTGTACATTACTTGTAAAAGGAATTATGCGTTTATATAATTATATACAGGCCGAAACTATATATAATTTTAGAAATAAGACAACTTTGAAATATTTTGAATTAGCTTTTCGTGATATTTTCGCTATAAAATTTAAGACGACGTTATTTCTTACATTCAATTACAATATAAAATAATGTTCTTTAAAATATAATGGAAAAATGGTACGAATGAAACCAAGAACATAAATGTAATTTTATAAAATAGAATATTGTGAATATTCTGTTGTATAAAATCAATATTATTATTATATTTATATAGTTATCTTTAGATCACAATAGTGTTATAAAATGATCAAAGAAATCAGTATAATCAATCAAAAATGTAAAAAATAAACATCAAACTGCGAGTTGAATTTAGATATAGAATTTGATTAGCTTCGGGTGAAAATATAATACACCGGCCGCATCATTACTACAACACATAATAATTTTCCAAGCCGTACTAGTGCTGACTATTGTACTAGTAATTAGAGAACGCTATGGAACACGCATTTGGCGAATATTGCATTGTTTCCGTCGTAAAAGCCCTCAGTCAAAGTAAATAGCGGTCCATTAGACCTGACCATCTCTCCTCCTGTCAACTGCGGACATTTCCTTTGCAAAGACGAAAACAATGCGTTTTACGCTTTTTACAACGCCGGATGCTCCTTGCTGCGCTTTCAAACATAGAATGATACGCTCCGATATGCTCTGACTATCGCTTGGTTTGTATGCCTGTACACAATAGCCTCTCCAATCCGAGGCCTATAGAGTAAACTAGAAACCAAAACAATTGGTGCAAACCAGTTGCATTGTGCAGTATGGAGTTATTTGTTATGAGCTCTGCCAACAAGCGGGCGAAAAAGATTTTAGAATAACTAGAACATACATCAATTCAGCCTGGTTTTTGTTAGCGTTACTATTGAAGGAAATCAGAAATGCTTTATTTTTTTTATTGATACTTAAATTTATTAAATACAATTTTGAGTTATTTTTAAATACTCTTTTTCGTTTTAGAACAATATTAAGTTAATTACCTTAGCCTAAAAAGATAGACAATAGAAGTCAATTTTCCGGATAATTGTCTCACATTTAATAAAAGAGTAAATAGTTTTATATCGTTTTAAAGAGTTTTTGATTAGATTATTTTGCCAAGTTAAAATCGCGCACGTAACGGCACACTTTTACACTTTATTACGTTACTGGTAATATACTTTGAACTTGCGGTGGATATGTGTTGCGCAACATTTATCAGTATATAATCAAACATGATTTTGTTCCGTGCTTCATTCCTGAACTCTTCTCGTACTAAACCGCAATACACAAATTGTTATTTGCACTTTAATCTAGTTACTTTTGACCACCCAATATAAAAGACATTGAAGTATATCCAAATTTTGATACAACATAATGTGAAAAGATTCATTTACAATTCTGGGTTCAATTTTTACAGGTTTATTGAATTTTTATGGTTATTTGGTGTCATAAATCATTTTTACGACTCGACGCAGTAACAAGCAAGAGAGCCGTTATTGTAACGAACATCGAAAGGTCTGTTTAAGTGTTATCGTTATTTATTTCGTAGGCAGCTCACTTCGCACAGTAGATGTAGTTGGAAAAATATTATTATTTTATCCTAGGTGAAATGTGTATATATTCAAAACTTGTAAAAAGAATAAATGGAATCTTACCGATACTGCTTGTAGCGTTGAATATGAAAAAACAGTGTAGCTCTCCACTTACCTATAACAAAGAAAAAGGAAAATTAATACACAATAAGCAAACAGTATAAACACAAAACTAATCCGTAATATAATTAACGTAATTAATCAGACAAAAGTGTGTGAAGTTATAATGAATATATGTTCTGTATCTCTATTACGAAGTTACAAATTCGCCAATAAATAATTAACGAAAATAGTTTGGCAACAATGCGAATACACCGTACGGATGGTGCACCGGCGAAAATTGGCGGCGAGGAAGCTGCGACGACGGACGTCACGTCACCGGTGTGATGACGCCCAGCGGAAAATATCATAGCCGAACAATAGCTCGCTATGGAGACGTCCAAATCATTATTTATTGTTTCGTTAACGAGCTCGAAAGAAACGTAGGCCGGATCCGTGGCTCAATGCCCGCTCTCCCGGAACTTAGGGCTGACTCATGGAGCCGCCATATTTTGGCTCGCAGTGCAACTGGATTTTAACCCTTCCTAAACTTGTATTAAAACAAGATTTGTGGGAATAGCTTCTGAAATACTAAAAGATTTTAATAAATCTTGGTGCCAGAGTTTTGAAGAATTTTATAAGTATTGCGTACTATAAATACATACATAATATTGAAAACGTTTAGCTAAGTACGTAGGAATTATATCCAATA
This sequence comes from Hyles lineata, assembly GCA_030180105.1. Taxonomy (NCBI): domain Eukaryota; kingdom Metazoa; phylum Arthropoda; class Insecta; order Lepidoptera; family Sphingidae; genus Hyles; species Hyles lineata. Next base: position 10,021,810 of record JARJEE010000005.1, on the reverse strand, counting down.
CGTTGTCTATTTATGGATAATATCATTCACACACATAATATGCGAATAAACTTTTGTGTTGATTGAATGATTGTGCTGGAGGCAAATCCAATATTCATTTAGCATCAACAATAAACTCAATTTAGAAAACATTATATTTGATCAATATACATATTATGAATATTTTCTAACTGATTAATAATTATATTGCTTGTGATTACTGGCACATTCTGAATCGGAATGTTGCATTTATTTTACTGAAATACAAATAGATTACAAAAGTGCTTAAAATTTATTTGCAGAGTAAAATATCCAAACTATTCCTGATATTTTTAAAGATAGCAAGGATTTAGAACAAGAATCCTTTATCACAGTCACAAATCATTTCAATTAGAATGACACTATTTCTCAGTGTCGGCAGTGTACAGCGCTGCCCACCGAATTCAATTCCTTCATCGCACAGAATATCCGTTCTAAGACGGCCCGTCTGTCATACTAAATCCTACTTTGAACTGTGGACTGTACCATGGCTCTAGCTCCGTTTATCTATGATCTATTTTATTATTATTGTTATTGCTGTAACACATTTCACTAGTTCGTAAATCTATCAATACGTGTTTACTGTTTTCATTGCTTGTGTTATTTATGTGACAATTTTACATCATTGTTACGAGCTATTGAATGGTAATAAAAGTACCTCATTGGTCTATTTCGAGTTTAATATGTGATCCTAACAAAATTGACTTTTTTGTGGTAGTGCCACGAAGTGCAGTGCGAAGTGACCGCAATTCTTACTATGGTAAATACCTTGCACTTAAACTAGAGTTTTCAGCTCGCACGACCGTCGTCCAGGCGAATACGAATGTCCAACCAACAGCGACTAGATCTTAGTCTAAAACGCTGGCCTAGTTCTGTGAAGGACCTCTTCTAACAATTTGTCAAACAGCCGTGTCCGCTTTTAAAAATAATTTATCACGAAGAAACCTTAAAGTATTACTAGTACTTTTTTTTTAATGCGTATTAATAAAAGAACGTTTCATACCAAGGTATGTATACTTAGTTGTGATAGTATAAGGTGGAGTTTTGCATCTAAATTACTCAAAAAGCAAGTTTTAGTTTTTCGTCACTCATTAGAGTTAACAAGAAGTAAATATGGCTCCTGGCGCATTTTGTTTACAACTAGAAGCATGTGACGCACATAAAGTGCACACTGAAAACTAGGCAGGACTATTAAATATTCATGAGTATGTATTTTTAATATCTACAAGGGTATGGCGACATGCATGTAAAATATGAAGTGTGACAAGTGTTTGTTACTCTTCATATAACAAGGGTATCATATTATAGGGTAGTAGAAACATTACGGTATTAAACAACAAAATGATCCGTACAATTATTTAAAAAATATTTCCATTAAATTAGGGGCTTAAATAAAAGATCAAAAATAGGATTATTCAAACAATTCCATTAAAGGAAATATATAGAAATCTCTGAAATAAAAAAATGTCCCACAATGTAACACCATTAAATGTGATGATTTTTTTTAATGTATTAGCTGTTGTTCTGGCCTGTATATGATTTCAACGAATGTTATGTGGAGACATATTCTATCCTGTATGATAAATAATGGTCACGTCAAACTTCTTCAGTTGGTACAAATAACATTTGGCATTGATTAACTAAGTGGGGAGAAATCTGAGGCTAACAATACATAGAATTATTACCAAATCGAGGTGTTTAAAACCTCCAAACACAACTAAGACGGGAGAGTATATCTAATAATTTCCTGACACATTGTTTAAGATGCTCAATTTAACAATATCTAGTTTGCGTTCTACAATAACTAGTTATTGTCAGACTCAAAGACAATCCAAACCGTTGCGCTGTGAGTAAAAGCGACTTTCACGAAATAAATCTCACACATCTCGAAATGCGGTGCGTCTTGCTTCAGATCTCATAGTCAGCGTTTGTCTGAATAATTTAGGTAAATGTCACTATATCACGTACGTACACGATCTAATACGTGTGTCGTATATTCAACTATAGTATTCAGTTTAATTTAAACGTGACATATGCTTTGTTAACGCACAAAAATGTTTGTCGACAAAGCCAAGCTCGCATTTAACTTGTGAATAATTGAGGAGAAAAAGTCCCCAAGGCAAACATATTACGGTGACACAGTTTATAAATTATCTATTTTATGTTGACGTAAAGAAATATAATAGAAGTATTCTCATTTTTCCTATTAAGTACTAAGTATAACTTGTTGAGCATTGTGAGCGTTCATATTTTGTTGAGTGAATAAATGACCTAACGCCGGGAACTCAAACGATATCTAGGTTTAAGATGAAAGTACATTGTCGTGTATTGAGATTTATTTACAGCAGAATTGATACAAACTTCGTAAATCTTTAATTATGATATGAAAATATTGTACAAAGAGTAAAAAAAACAATTTCCCATATTCTTTAAGACGTTGCCTAAATAATTTTATATACCGCTAATTACGGTTTTGTGCGGACAGCTCTAAGCGTGCTGAGATTTTCATTCTCCTTTAGTTTCAATACCTAACTTGTTCAAATTGACCCAAATTTGCATAGCCAATCCTTTTCATTCAAAAACAGTCACCGTGAAATGTTAATATCTACACAATCAAGCAATCTTGGACTGAACAAACAGATTAATTAGTGTTTATGTACCGAGTACTGAGATCAGATTTTAACATCAGTACGGCGGCTGCACGAAGTATCCAGATAACGTTGTTACATAAGACTTTGATAGAATTGCAAGATGTTAACCTTGTTATGCAGACGACGACGGTCGTTTCCTGTCGCCAGCCACTGATATCTAATGAAGTAAGTACTTTAAAAAGCATATCAGATACTGCCTTTCCCGATGCATGGCAGTAACATTTGATGGCATTTTTCTCTTTTATGACATGCTGCATGTATATATGTTTATTTATTTATAAATACATCTACATTATAAACATACAGAGTATGCCAAAACGATTATATGAAATTAAATTTTAAAATATTACATCTATAGGATATAAGACTGCTACCGAAAACGAAGCCGGCTGGTAGTTTTAGTGACTACAATTTACCACCACCGAAACACGATGATATTTAAAAAATCCCAAAAAATATAATAATTGTAAGTTGCGTTGTGTCTTGAAGTCACTAACACAAATGTAACGGCATAAATATAAAAATAGAAATTAACAATTATAAAATACTAAAAAGTAATTAAACATGGCTAAAATTTGAATAAAAACGGAGATGTAAATTGTTAGAAATAAAATACAAAAAACAAAAATAAATACAAAACAGAAACAATTTAAAACATATATGATGTGAACGATTGCCAAACATGAAGTAAAGCAGCAATTGATCAGGCGGAAAATAATTGCATAGCGAAAATCACCTGTGACAAGTCACCTTACTCGTCTGTATCTGTATCAGCCCATATACGTCCCACTGCAGGGCACGGGCCTAATCTACAATCGGGAGTACGATTGAGAGTGGTTAGGCCATATAATACACCACGCTGGCCTAGTGCGGGTTGGCGGACTTATAATTTTTTTTATTAATCGCTATAGTATATATTCCTCGCGATGTTTTCCTTCACCGTTTTTAGTGCGTGGTGATTGAATATCAATACACACATGACTCCGAAAAGTCAGAGGTGTGCCCTGGGATTTGAACCCGTGACCACCGTGAACACGTTGGCAGCCGCATCTGGTCCGTTTACCAACAGGCCACCACGCACCTTACTCATAGACAGTTTTAAAACCTATTTTAGCTATTGACTGAAATGAAATGAAAATGTAATGAAAATAATTTATTGAATCCATTAAAATGTTCTACATCATTTAGATTCAGTCTTTTTTTTTATCTACCACCAGGTTCGGAAAGCGGTTTTCACTTGAGAAGAACGGGCAAAAAACCCTAGCGTTACTCTTTACAAAACCAGTTTACAATTAATAATTTGTTATAACATTTCAAATACGACTGTTTTGTCTACTTCGCTCAAACTGCGTCCAAAAGTCATTAAAAAGGGGCAAAACAGTCAATACCTAATATAGGTTTAGGTTTATGCTTTAATCATCACCGTCTGCAACTACGGAAATATGGAAAACCTATTTTTAATCATGACTTTTATAGGGACCAGTTGCAAGCGGCCTGGATACATCGACTTTTTTTTAATGACAAGACGAGCCTACCATTCGTCTGATGGTAAACGATACGACCGCTCATTAACAGTGCAATACTTGGCTTGGCATTCCACTGTGCTCGCCATCCTAAGACAAAAGGTGTCAAGTCTCAACATGTCCAGTAGTTACTATGGCTACAATATAGTTTCGCGTATACACTACTGTTTAGTGTTTGGCGAGAGAAATAGACATTGCGGTGATACCTACCCAGACGGCCTCTCACAGAGACCTACCAGTAATTTTTTTCTAGAAACTTCACGTATTTATCAATAATTATACGTGTGGATTCGCTGAGATTCGCACGTTTGCCAACACACTGCAACCGATAGTGCGACTCAATACGTCATTTCGAGTACTTAATGAACCGTTTTACCGTAGCGCTACGACTGTGTCAGAGAATGTAGGCGTGGAGTCATCGCTACGATTGGTTAACAGAGCCGTAGGCGAATGCTGTTATGCGATATTATAAAGATGCGTAGAGTTCGCAGGTAAACTCAAATATTCTGGTGGTAGATGTGAGAGGCCGCCTGGGAAGGTACCATCGCAATGTCGATTTCTCCCGCCAATCAGTAGTTAAAATCACTGTTGTTTTTTGTCCCGCCATTCATTGCAATAAAAAATAAAACAAATGTCTTCAGATTCAGGTTCTTTACAAAACGTCCGAATCTTCTATTTGTACGTCGTCACCTTAGATTAAGTTGGAAGTGAATGATAAGTTTCATAGATAAGTTTCATAAGTATTGATTTTTAGAAGTGGTTTTTTGTGGAACTTAGTGTCGGAGTATAGAGTAACCCCCTTGTTTGAGTTCAGATCAACTCAAACAGGTTCTTCCTAGTTTCAAAGACAGGGATAAGGAAAACATTATTTGCAACGACTTTTGATATTATTGTATTAAAGATACAACTTTTAATATGTAACCTTTTTGTCATTTCTTTGTAAAACTATTATTTTTATTAAAAAGTTTCCATCGCCTCCTTTACGCGCTGCAGTTGATTACTAATGGCCTTATTCATATATAAAATAGTTTTATAAGCTGTCTATGAATACTGCCATATATCACTAATGCAGATTTCTTTTGGATGACATTGTACAACCATCTTTTCTCTGCAATATTCCCACACTAGTACTAGCTAAAGCTTGCTCGTTTGGCTCGACTCTCGCAAAAAGTTGAACATCATTAAAAGAACAGGAAAGCACCGACAATGCTTCTGCAATCGAGGTCCTCTCCCATAAAAATAGTGTAGGATAACTCAACGCTAAACGGCAGCGACACAAAACACACGCCAAAACGGATAACACGCAAGGCAGAAAAATATTTTCGGTCTAAGCTTGTCAATCGACTGTCGAATGATGTTCGCTTGACATAGTCGACGACGTGAAAACAAAAGATTACGTACACAGGCGCAATTCCGTTCAGCCGTAGCCGATCTAAATAAACAAAAGTAACATATTTTCGATTTCACTTCATCTGTATCAATATGGGAATATCGTTGAACATTGAAAACAAAAGATGGTGTGTTTGTAGTAGGTATGTCAAATAAATAAATTCTTTTTTACTTTATTCGTTTGAGTTTAGAGAAACCTTGGTTGAAAACTGGGATAATATATAGGTTGAGAGATGTTTTGTAGAATTTATACTATCTACATTATAGTAAAGTGGCACGTTTATTTGAAATATTTTTCGTTCTTAAGTGAAGAATTGAGTGTAAGATTCACATTTTCTGTGAATGGTTGTGTCTAACAAAGGTAAATATATAGTAAAATCTTCATTGTATTTTATAAAACTGATTATTCCAATGTACATTAAAAACTCACAAAGATACATAATCCATATCATCATAATATAGGTCCGAAGATATTCTACTCTGCTACTGAGTTTGAATACCTGGAAAATGATATCTAATATCCTTTTTCGGAGAAACTTCATGCTACAAGTACAAAGAAATGTCACAGATTATATTGAATATCCTTGATATTTATCTGAATTCCAACTATGATGGAAAATAACCAGCGCGTCTTAAACTCTCGCAATAGGATTTTACTCAGAATTCTAAGGGATTTTTAAGCTTCTTTAATTTTTTTTATCATACTTTTAATGTATACTTACTTACGTATATTAAAAATCTGGTGTAAGGACTGGCTGTAAATGTGGCATCAACACGGGTACGAGAAAATCCAAATATTAACCAGTGACTTGCGTGACATATTAAACGTATGGATTTTGAAATATGTGCTGTATTTTAAAAGGGGAAACATGTTCAATTAAAAACTAGACATTTCCCTTCAGAACTAATGTCGTCGCAGGATATATAAATGACTGTCTGATTCCTTTCACTTTCGATTCGAAACGGTATAGAAAACACTATACCGGATAATTATTTGTATCACAGATAATATTTTATTTTATATCTGACTAATTAATTAAGAGCGCCAAGCATTCGTAAATATAGCTTAAATTTTTAATAACAATTAAAAGTATTTTTACAAGAGCGTCGCACATGAAACGCCAAAGTTTGACTCTTGACTCTCAAGTTTCGTAAAGATCAATTAGTTGATTAAAAAAGGGGAGGGTGAGTTGTACTAGAGTGATGCATGCATCTCAGAATTTACGAGAATCGTAAAGACATTTTACACGCATCGGCGACCGAGTGCCGAGTTCGTAATTCGGTGAGGCACCCGCCGTGACAGGAATGAGCTAACTTTCGGGAAGACTGCGGGCGAATGAGAAAACATTGGGGAAGTCGCTGCCAAGTGATAGACAAAAACGACCAAATATATGTCGGGGCTTAGCGAAACACATATCACTGCGGAGTTTCAAGATACGCCGTGAATAACAATGGCCACGCTAAGTCGCGCAAATCTGTTGCTGGATACCGTCAAACTTAACGTGGGATTTATGTAAGAATGAAAATGAAAACGAAAAATTAATAAAAGTCGCAAAACGTTGCAATACAGCACACAGTTTAGGCCATAAAGTACAACAGTATGGCTAAAGCGAAACGTATATATTAAATTGGTAGAAAGTAAGTACTCTTGTATTCTACAAGACTTCTACTCGACCTGTTTTTTTTAATTTCTGTGAAAGTCTTTAACACACCATAAATATAGTATAATATCTTATTCGGTCTGAAGTTACAAAATTCCATGAAATATCATTTCGATAAGCGGCGCTATGGGTAGAGCGTTGTGTCATCATACCGGCAAGGTAAATAAAAACATACTAATGTAAACACATTGGAAAAAGTAAACCACGAAAAGTTTCGGGCAACGGCCAGCAAGTAATATATATGGAATTTTAATATTTTATCGTCGGAAAAATCTTTTTTATTGCACACGAGTTTTTATTGAGGAAACTCTTTACAGAGCGCAATTAATTTTAATATTGAACCCTGCGCCCATTTTGAGCATTTGGCCGACATTTTCCTTCAACGTTGGCTGAGAGGACGGGTAATTTTGTGCAAACAGCTCAATAAGCGTCAAGAACGGGAGTTAACGTAGGAACAAGGTTGGCATATGAAACATGTCCTGTTCCCGCAGTCGTAATAAGCACCGCTCAACTCGATCATAAATAAAAGGAAAGCGAGCATAATAGCCGCTTGAGGCACGTCAACAGCAGCTGTCGCACGGTCGAATTCTGACGAGATTCGCTCATATCCAATAAAAATATCCTCGCCGATTGACCCAAATCAACATGAAAACATCTCTACAGGCGTATCTCAACCAAATTTGCGCCGGCACCTACACAAAACAACATTAAACCGCCAAGTGGAAACTACGGGCGGAATATTCACTATTTACTAGCACGAAAACTTTAGCCAACGCCAAAGAACGAATATCACATCTTGCGCTGAAAATATGATATACTTTGTTCAGGAATCATTTTATTATAGAATTTCACCTCTTTCGCAGATTCTTTGCAATTTATCACAGAGATATGTCTGTGGTGAGGAGCCGCGACGATGACGCCGCACGCGCCCTCCCTCTTCCCGAGCTCTGATAAATCATCATGTTTAAAATGAATTTATCTTCTGTCGAACCGTAACACTTCTTACATTTCATTCTTTTGCCTACATAAAATACCAAGCAAATTATTATTTCGCTTGAAAATTATATATAATTTTCAATTTTCAGAAGGAAATTTTTTATCGTGCAATACAGGAAATAGGATCTCCACGGACAAGAATATGCGAATATTTCAAAAGTATTAAAAGTCGTTAAGCATTCCGGTACTTCATAAATATTTAAAAAAATGGAAAAATTTTCATTCAAGCCAGGGAGTTATGCCAAATAAATTAAATATGTATGTTATGTAAATTTTTAAGTCTAAATACCTTTACGTAATTAAACTTGATTTATAGAGACCTGATAAAACAACAGTAATAAGAGAAATTTACATAATACAGCACTAGTAGCGTATACGTCGGCTAATGCCGCAAGATACGGCAATCTACCATCTTGCCAATGGCATTGTTTTCTAGCGGGTGGCAAGAAAATCTAATTATCTTTATTAGAAATTGGATTCTATACAAGAAAATAGAATACGTGTTTCTTAACGCTAAAATGCAGACTTTAAATACGGTTCCAGTCTGCTAGTGTTAAATATTTTTATACGTCTCAATTTCAATGATTAGATAGCATAAAACTCTAACCAAAAAGGAATAAATGCAATATCTCAGTTAAAGTACTGGCATAAAAATATGATGAATGCGATAATAATAAAAACAACCTTAATAAAATATATTCTCGCAAGTGTATTTACAGTTGTTTTTATATTTCAATCAAACGTTTCCAAACTAGAAGTACCGACTTGATCCCACATGTAAATCTGCAAGCGTAAGTAATGTTAATTAATAAACAAGTAAACAGCAGGTCGGGCCGTACAGCAGGGTTCAGTTTAAGTAAGTGGCTATTTAAGCAATAGCACGTTTTGTATTTTGTAGTTTAAGTTCGCATAGGGTGGGTCGAAGAGGCAGTGTGGGAAAAGGGGAATACGCGAGGGGAAGTCCGCCGGCGGGTCGAGAGACCAGTCGGCCGACCGGTCGAGCGGCAGGTTCCGAGCTCCCTCCTATCGACGGCACGTAGTGCGACCTTAATTGATATTTGCTCTAACGAAGACGCACTCATCGTTACAATTTCAATACGACAGACAACGTTGTCTCCACTCACTGAAGGGAAGGGTAAACGTAATTTATATTGAAGTTACAAATTGAGACGGCTGCTACTTCCAATTTTTAGCAAAGCAATTAGGTCACCGTCATAAATTTAATGAATATTTTTGAGAACAAAATTATTCACTGAAAGAGTATTTATTTGCATATACGAGTACATACTCGTATATGCAAAAATGATACATATTTAATTAACATAAATGAAACGATTACAGGGCAACCGTTTAAGGCTGATTTTAATCGTTTTACCGAAGAGACATTCCAGTCTCGTGATCAAAGCCGATTTAATTAAAAACCTTGCAATAGACGGTTGTCTAAATTCCAAGCAAGGACGAGATTTTTCTTTCTCTTCTGAAAGAAGGTTTAATGAAATCCCATTCGCTGTTTGTGGCTTGTATGTTGTATTTGATTTGAACAACAAGAAGCATCAGAAAGACGTAACATTAATTAAAGAGTTACATAAGTGAGGGTGCGGAAGCCTTCACATTTATAGCGCAATGTGTTAGTGGACGGACGAATGTTTATTTAGACTAGTAGTTTGGTACCCAATAGGTATTCGACGCGGCTTAACGACGACTGCCATTTAACACCAGCCGGGGCGGACGGATTAACGTTCTCTCTGCAGTACAAAGAAACTAGAGATTTCCGCCACTGTACGAAGTAGCACCACATTCGGGCTTCGAACCTACGTAACTCGATCACACATGGAGCGCGACCTACTTGTTACGATCAATTGAACTAAGTTTTTCCTCGCAATATAATTTGATACTAAAAGTATACAAAATAGCTGTCTTTATACATAGCATATTCAGACTAGTTTCTAGATTTTTATAATGCTACTCGAAGCTCGTACAAAATGTCCTGGCTTAAACTTATGTGTCTGACGTATCTTGTGGCATTTGTACACAATGGAACTGTCGCTGCCTAGATAGCTAACAACTGAAGCAAGCATATCATATTGACATACATTCATGATTATCTATTTCATAGTCGCTGCTTGTGTACTAACACTAATTTTATCTGTAGAACATGGATACTTGTACTCAAAGTATTTCAATTTATACTCTTATTTATAAATACATAAGTACATAAACTCACGCCTTTTTCCCAGAAGTGGTAGGCAGAGATGCAACCAGGACACCCACGTTTCGCCTTATATTACCCGTCCTACGCTGTAATAGGGGCAAGCCTTTTCTCATATCGGGAACAAATCCCTGATTTCGGGTTGACAATGAATAGAAAAATCCAATAATATCACTTTGCCCGACCAGGGATTCGAACCCGAGACCTCAGCTTTGCAATCATACCGTAGTACAACTGCGCCACCAAGGTCTTATTTATGCAATTCATAATTCCGACACCTTCAAATGCTACAAACGTAAAAGATTCAAAAAGTACTTGATTTGACAAGTACCCCTCCACCTGACTGTCACACTAACAATAAAATTATTCCTTAAAATACACTAATATTTAAAAACTATGCATATTCATGTCGCGATAGGTCGCAAGTAAAAAAACAAAATCGTATGTCTCAAACCCGACTGAAAAAATGAAATATAGCGGACGCTCAAAAGTACACATTTTATTTCCTTTTGAGAAAAATAACTCGAGTACAAACGCTTTAGCGGCATCTAATATTTATATTATTAAATAAGAGCAAGCAAGAGTCTTTGAGTGCATCTAATAAAAATAATTAGAGCAGATTACATTCATTTTACATTGTAAACGCGGTGTTACTACGTATTGTCTTGTTAGTCAATATCTTAGATGTTATCGTTATGCAATGCCATATTATGCCTAGCAAAAAATGAGTTTTAAATTGTGTACAAACATTTCTAAAGATATTTTCCAACATGCACGTGTCGACCCCGAAGGAACTCCCTTGATGCCTGTAATAGTCACTATTTATGGTTAATATGGACAATAATGTAGTAGAATACAATTTTTTATTTTTATCGGCTCATTTGCTATACACCACGTGCCACTTCACACCGTTTCCGCCATCAACATCTATATATCTGTTCTTATTCACCCCTGGTTAGCGTTGTGTATACTCGTAGTTCGAGACGACAGATACAAAGAGTATGACTATGTCAATACACTACAATGTCTCTTTATAACATGTCTTTCATAGAAATAATTATGTAGAAAGTATTAAAGCAAGCTGTGCCCTTCGCCTTATCAATGGTATACGTATAGCGCTTCCCATAAAATTGGCCGTAAGCTTGTCAGCCTATGGCATCAATAAAAAAATCAGCAAATCAATTTATTAATTCGAAAATCACACACAATGGTGCTTACAATTTCGATTTACATGAGTCACGCATAATTTATTTATACACCCATAAAACGAGAGAAACGGGCTCCTCTTTACCTGTCCCACACAATTCGACATAAATTCGCCAGTAAAATCTGATTTTATTCAAGGTGGAGTTAACAAATGCGAAAATATATTCTCGCAATTTCTTCTACGAGGCCGCATATTAAATTAGACTGAAAGGAGTAAAATAAAAATGTAACGCGGATCTCAGTGGAGGCGAAGGCGAAAAAACTCACCAAGAAAAAATGGACCATTCTTATCAGGGTTCCATATAGTTACTCGCTTCGTTAATAAGCTAATGGTCATTCATCTTAATGTACAAATATATATTTACTATCAATTTCAGACGCGTAAGTTTATAGGTATCTTATTTTTAGTTGATATTTTTATGTTTTAGTTGAAGTTCGTGTTCTTATTCTTAAGTCGAAACCTTCGGAACCCTAAGTCAGACGAGAAGTGTATTGCGAATTCCCGTAACGTGAAAGGATGCATTTGAGAATCGGTCGCCTTCAGAAAATGTAATTTAGTATCAAACGTTCAGACACTAGCAGTCACTTTTCCTATAATCGACAGCTTCTTTCTTGCGAACCGAGATCGTTGTGGAACTTCAATACAGCAAGTTCACGGCTTGTTTCTGATTCAGTATGTTCTCAATTGTACTTGTTTCTCAAATATTTAGGGTCAACCTATTTTAGTTTCTTTCGAATGATTCGGCTATAAGTTTTTAATCGACCACGACAAGAACGTCAAACTTCCGTGAAAATAGGAAGACGATATAACACGACACTGCCGAGAATCGAATGTATATTATGAATGCATTCTATGAACCTAAGGCGAAATTGAAAATACACGTAAGTTAGGGAGTACGAGGAATAAGCTTAAATTTACTGTCTTTAACCCGTTTTAGCACCTTCCTTCTTAAAACGTGAATGCTGTACGTGCATACATATAGTGACCCCGGAAAAAAAATGATATGGAATTAATATAGCTCTTCAGCGGCAGATGGCGGAACGGCCTAATGTGAACATTCCATAGTAATAGCAGATATAATAGTTTTGTCTGACAGGGTAGTACCCCTATAGTGGGACAGCAGAGCCTTTACTGCCAATTTTTTTGTATATTGTGGATCGCCAAAATCATCCCATTGTACTCCACGTGCACAGCCCGATGGGCAATAAGTAATTCAATTTACAAAATTTCGTATTGATTAAAGTGAAGTCTGCATACATGTAATTTATTTCGCGAGTCACTGTTAATTATGGGAGGATGTTTTACATTGCAATTCCGTATCTCAAAATGTTGATTAATTAGTGGACGGCATTGGCGAAAGCTTACGCACAAATGAATCAAACAATACGGAAACTCATTGGGATTTTGTGCATTTTATTGCCAATTTATGTTTAAGTGGACCGGGAAAAATGCTATATAAATTATTTTTTCATTAAGTTAACTGCAGTCGTTAAATGGTATGCAAATACCACGGCTCGAGTTCTCTTCATAGCTCCGTTCAAATAAAATCCAAATGTACGTGTTATGGAATAGAACGTTTACGGTAATATAAGACATTGCAGAAAACCATTTCAAAGTTTGGAGAACATCCAGCGTGTTTTATTAAATGCTACTACGTATATTGTGATTATTAATATCCTTCAAAGGATGTGTGTATAGTATTCAGTCGATAATTATTACGCTACGAGTATATTTACGTTCATATACTTTTCAAATAATATTATCTGTTTTTTAACATTTTTTAAACACATCCATACTTATATGATTTAAAAAACGAATGCTTTTTGTGTCAAAAGTTGATAAAGCAATCTCAATCGGCCTGTCTGAAATATTAACTTTGGACAGACTTTCCTGAATATTAATCCCAAACTAGAAAACATGTGTGTAATCAAAGGCGCACACAAATCAATTCTATGATGAATATTTTTCATGTTTCGGCCTTCAACCGTCGGAACCGCAAAGTAATGAATATATGAAGATCCTTGCTCAACAGAAGTATTCTAGCAGCTGCTGATAAATATTAAAAATATTACAACCATTACTATCGGTGTCAGCCACAGGAAGTTATAACATAGACCTCTCCTAAGCATTTCTATAACCACGTAATGGACAATACAATTCAACACGACATTGTTAATTATTTATACCGAGAATGTGAACAATCCGCCTATTCCACGAGGACTCGAGGACAGTATACACCTAATATTCTAAGTTTATTTACGATTGTAGTTTTACGAGTCGGCGACGTTCTGTGGGCGGGACTGCCTCCGCGGATTTATCGCATGCACCTATACGGGGTGGCATTGAACGACACCCCACGTTACGAGATTGTCCGAGCCATAAAACTCCACTTCAGGGCTTACCACTAAAACAATACCTTTGGCTCCGAACACTTAAAAGTTATAGTCCATCGACTCGTAAACATTGCACTTTTAATCGAGTGAACGTAATAGGCATTTTTATGCTGCGAGAACAGTATTAAAACAGCACTCCACCGAAAAATAAGCGAACAGACTGCTAGTTTACTTCACGAAGAAAATTACTAGCCGTCAGCTGAAAATTTTCCCCTTAACACGGTTCGGGAGGTGTACATAACGCACGTACATAAAAAATAAAACAGCAAATTGCTCAAGTTTTATAAAGTTCTATATGAGAGCATGGTTCTTAAACGGTTTTATTTTATACCTTCTACAGTTCGTCTAGTGGAATTCTCTCATACAGGTACGTCTTAAGGTTTAATGACTCTCCAACTACTCCACCGATTAAAAGCATGTTTAATTTTCTTACTCATAATCCCGAGGCGGCAGATGTTGTCGAACATGACAGCTGAGTTGTGATTTAAATGTCTTTTGGACGAAAATCGGAATGAATATTGGACACAGTGAAAAAGGAAATAATTAAGCTAGAGAGGAGTGTTTCTGCCACGAAATGGCTCAGCATCTCTCCGGAGGAAAATTTACGAGGAACACTGAAAAATAATTAAGATAGAATCTCATTAGGGAGGTACGCAGTGAACGGAACATAGTTAAAAATATCTACATTGTAGATGATGCAATAGTTACACCAGTTTACAAACTTGTTTTTCACGAGCGCTTTAGTGAAACGATTAAATGTAAGTATTGTATTTTTCACAATAATACAACGCTGTTGTGGTGTTACGTTTGCAAAATAAGAACTTACAAAAACATCGCTGTATAAACAACATCATCTGCTAACAGCCGTTCTCTATAATCTATCTATCGTAAACAAGAGATTTCATTAAGCTATTTTAACACCTTGTTAAGGATAGATAGCATATAGAGAACGGCCGTAAATGAATAGATTTTTAACAGATAGATATCATAAAAAATAGAAAATTCAAAATACCCAAAGGATGATAGAAAAACATGTAGAGCATGAAAACTCGGGCATGCGTATGCAATTTTCTTAGGCCATGTTTACGGTTACAAATGTTGGAATGGACGTACCTGTGCGGTACTGGAATATGCGGGCGGCTCTGTTTATGTGATCGTAGTTCAGAGGGAGAGCCGCAAATTGAGCGGCCGCTTTTGGACCTTATGCCTCGCTAGTCGCGATAATGGCCCGAAGGAATGCGCGCTAAATGTAATATATATTTTCCATGAAACCTGTGTTCGTTATAATTATACTACCACAACTCTTGAGCTTCAATAAATATTGCAATATTTTAAGCTATATATCGCCTCGATTCATAACTACGTTAATTCCGAGAAAATAAATCCCAGTTTAACAATATTTTTTATTCAGTAACAATGAATCATTTATATAAGCCACAATTTTTTTCAGACTATAACTTTCATAATATTTTTTCTGCAACTGTAATGCTGAGCTTAAACAATCCACATTTCGCGTAACTTAACGTTTATTTTAAATAAAATATGTTTCATAGGTATTTTTTGTGTTCTTGCGTCCCTCGTAGGATGCGTATAAAGGCGTCGTATTGCGGAATAGTAAGCGCGCGTTATAATTTTGACATCTAACTGATGATACAGCTGAATGCGGGCATAACAAGTCCCTGGGCATCGGCGGTGCAGCAATCATGTGCCCGGCTGCATTACCGATGTGGAGCATGGCGCTGGACCCCTTTGTGTACTCATTCGAATGCCGCTCATATCGCCCCGCCACCACACGCCGCGATGGGCCAATAGCGCGAACAACACTCCATATTAAAGGCCCCAAATTGCAGTTTAATTTATTCCGGACGTGTCTCGGCAACGGAATCGCAATAACCGGCAAAACAATACCACCGTTTATTGAGGGTTATTTGATAGCACTTATGCCAAATACAACATATGTATGTACATACCGCATCGATACGCCTAACATCACATTCCGAACTTGCCGCCCAGTAATTCTATATTGTTTTTAGTTCCCATACTAGCAATCGTTACTGCTCGTGTGTAAATTTGTTCGTTAAAATACATAGGCTATGCACACAAATATTTCTATTGTTGAAATAAAATTTGACAATATTTGCAACCCGGCTAACAAGTTCCCGGTGTTAATATTGAATATAACATAATATAATTGAATGGGATTTAGGCTCGGGTACATATAGTCGTGTTGGGCGACTGATTCTGAGCAGTGGATTGGAAGCAAATGGTTTAATAATATAATATGCGTGTGAAAGCCCGTACAAAATGTCAGTGTGGCTAGATGCAGACATTGTTAATAATGCAATATTCAAAATGAATCCGTACCAGGCGTAACAAGAGTTTAGAATTGGTTCCATAAAGGCTCTCGGAGACTGAGCGAGTCAACTCCTTAATTACAAAGCTTTTTCCGTTTCCTCTTTTGCAGATTGGCAACTTAAAACCGTACAGTGAAAAACGACAAAAAATCAAATTGAGATGGAACGAAAACATTTTTCTGTGTTACGTCCAGCTCCAACTTTTTGTTTCGTTTTAACAATGCCATATATGATTTAGTCGACTTCAGCAAAAAATATTGTTTTCACATACATATGTTTAAATTTGCAAAGCAGCTTTGTTGTTCTGTTACAGTTACAATGGTAGAAATACCGTTCAAGATATGTAGGGTTCTTGGCTTTCATTACTCTTAAAACAAGCAAATATTATGACGTCAATTTTTATTTTTATGCGTTTTCTTTCATAATAAAAATACAATACTCATATAGTATGAGCTTCGCCATTTTGGGAACAAAAACGTAGTTATGTTAACAACAAATACACATACAAGGACATTTATATTCAAAATTAAGATGGCAACAATACACGTATCTGCTCACTGCGAATTAACATTTACCCCCAGTATTTGAAACAATTCCTGGGAGATAAGAAAAATATAATTAACATGAGCGACGCAGCCAACGTTTTTAATTATCTGAACGCTGAAATTTCCCCGCATTAGTAGGCGGCGCAAACGAGATCCGCGGAGAAACCCTGTGCAAACAGTAACACCAATATCATTAATATGAATGCCACATATTACTGTTATTCTTCACATTGTGCCGTCAAGCTATTGAAAATGTTAACCTATTTGATTCGTAAGTCTTGGGTTCAATATAGTATCAGTAATCAATTTGCGGCAGATTGAGAAACACGGGCAGCCAAATTGTTCCCCTATATTGAGATCTAATGGATATGTATTTTCTAGAATTACTAATCTATGTCCAAGACCATATTATTCGCAAACTCGCCGGGTTAGATCCGGTAGAGGTTAATGGGACAGTATTCACAGACGGGATTAACTAAATAGAATACCAAGAACCGGTCTCGTGTCGTTTCATCCATCTAATACATCTGACATATACATTGATTCGTATAATGATAGATAGGATGGCCACAAATGACAGAACACTGGTATTGCACGTAGGAGTAATAACTCGACTGCTTAATGTATGCGATTATTGTTATTTTTGGTTGATTTCCTCCCAAAGACAGAGTCTTCAAAAGGACTATTTAATATTATTTTTTCCTTGATAAAAACGTCTACGACACACCCTATTACATAGTAAATGATAACATTATTGCAAAATTTGGTAGACTTATGTTACAACTGCATTTCAAAACGTCCAGTTTCACGGAATAATCACAACATAAACAATTTAAGTTGTGTGGGAAGATAAACATTGGCACAGCGGAGTTGCATCATGTAGTCGTCAAATGTAAGTTTGCTTAGCTTCTAACAGCGCAGTATAGCGCAGCGGTATTAATAAACGAAAGACGCGTACCAAAGCAAAGCGGTGGGTGCAACCGTGTAGCCGCTGGAGTAAAACTTCGCCGCTATTGTTTCGAAAACTATTGAGGTGCCTTATATACACCCTACAAGTTTGGTCTCGGATGCACTTCGCAAATGTCTCTCACACTTTGTAAATTTTGTATATCACAAAACTTCCACTAAACTTCAGGATTTCGTTATGAATATCTCGACCATATGGATATTACGGAGCAGAGAGCAACTTATCCCACACGTATTGATTTATAAGCAACCACTCTACCTGATAATACTAACGCTCATTTTTATTGCATGAAGGTACAACAGTTGGGAAACATTGCGACACATAAAAGGATAGTAGTGCAAAAAAGGGTTTCACTTAAATATTTTAAAAGGATTATGGTGTCATGTGTGGTTTGCGATTTATCTTGTTAACGAGTTCCGCAATGTGACGGGTTCGGAGCGTAGTTCGGCGTGGGCGGCGAGCGACATCGTCCAGGGAGCAACCCGCAGTCAGTGCGAACGCACCGAGGTCGATTCCATCATCCTCACACGCTAACCACTCGCACGTTTCCCGTCATTTTTCATCTCGACATGCATATTCAACGCAACAATAAATCATTCGGAGCCATCCTCTCGCACAGCCGCCAAATGACCTACCAAACAGTTATGACGCTAACAGCCAAAAATATTGTCCCAAAATTGTAAGTGAGCAAACGAAACCGCCAAAATATTACATTAATAATTACCCACCCTTTCGAGTCGTTGATAAATAGCGTCATTATTATCACCAGCGCTTTGAAAAATGGTTTCCTCTTCTGATATTTATTCAAATAGCTGGCCCACGAGTGTTCTTTTTATGAAAGACGGATTTTCTGCTTTAACTGTCTACGCTTTGCAAAGATTACTCATAGGTACCGCTTTGTGCAAAGATAATGTAAACCCTGTTTTTAAAACATTCACTGATCTTCAACTTATTAAACGTACTGTTTTAATTTTTATTTTCATTATACATATATGTATTGAGTTAAAATTTATTGATATCTCTTTGCAAAATACACAACCAATTATTATTACATACTACTATTTACAGAATTCAGAAGGCTTTGCCACAAAATATTGTTATGGTACTTTGTTTCTACACAAAACAACTTTTCTAGTCGTAAACTTGGAAATACCAACTTAACCTTCTTTCTTTATAAGCGAGAGATACGTTTCCACAAAACCCTTTAAAATATTTACTCGAACAATTCAGGGATACCGACAACAATAATAGAGAAGAACTTGAAAGTATTCCAACAAAAGTGCAGAATAACTGAGATCGCTTATTTTATGAAAACTACGAAGAGGAATAATTTAATCTAAAGCATGTTAAGGAGAAGTTTTTGTTTGTGAACTATCCTGCACAATTAGATCTACAAGTCACGTCTATTGCGAGAGATTCCCCATCTACATTATTTTAATAATTCATTAAACTCGCCTCTACAGTTTTTAAGACGGGTCAGAAAAGTTATCAGCAAAATAATCCTTTCATAATACAAATAACAATCTTCCCAGCGCCAACTTCACAGAACCGCTTATCCCAAAAACGGAATAATTAATAACTTATTATAAATAAGGATTTGAGCTCCTTCACGATATTACTACAGCGTTATCATATTGCTGGTTATTACTGATAGTACACAGAAGCTGTCTTGATAGATAGATAGATAGATAGATAACACTTTATTGTTCACCACATATTACATACAAGTAAACAGTTTACATTTTTGAAATAGTGTAACAACTGGCGGTCTTATCGCTATTAGCGATCTCTTCCAGACAACCAAACGTACGATATACCCTGTATAGATACGTGAGTTATTATGTATGCTCTATGTTGAAGGTATCGTGACTTGACAGCATTAATGTTGTATTCGAATACATGTGTACGCGAATAAACAGCAGCGCGACTGTTCCTGAAGGTCATAAGCCTACGTCTTGTTTATTCATGACGTTGGAGTGATTTGGCAAACATAAACTTGGAGTAATGAGCCGTGACACTACCTGTGAGTGGTGCGGGCAAGCGATTTGTTAGCAAGAACGAGGTCGGCCCCAAGACCCCCGCGCTTCTCCCCTCCCCTAGCCCGTGCCGTCTCCTTCGTCTCTTTGAAGCTCAAACATTAAGTACGCGATGGACGATTAAACGGCTTACTCGAGAATTACATAAATACCGAAGACTTCGCGCTGACTGCCTAAGCATGTTTGGATTATGACTAATTCTTAGAGAAGATTTTGTTTGCTACAATGAATACAGAGATTTATCTCGCAAGTATTTTTACATAATCGTTGTTTAATCGTTATTACCAAATAACCGGGACAACCCTATAATTTTTGTCGTCGCTAAACAAATCCATTGTCCATGTCCTTGTGCCAAATTTGTTAGCAGAAATGAAACGAATACTCCCGAAGTATTCTCGTTCCATTGTGTGGCTGAGGTATTTCATCACCGGCACATTGTTTACGCATGAAATGAAAATCTCATACGAAGGATTTTCCAATCTAGATATCGAATTCAGTATGACACACAGTCTTTGAAAGCTGCTACTAGAGCATTGAAATTTAATATTCCTAAGAAGTACATTTTCACCAACATATTTCTCAGAATGTGTTACCGCGAACGAGTGCCCTTTAATTTTTGTAAATAGATAACACTATACAGGTGATATTGACATAATAAGTTATATTAAAGCTACAATTTTCTCGTCAGCCCGGATGACATTTCACAAAATTAGACAAAAAAAAAACCGAGAAGATTTTTTGCCAAAAATCGTGATTTTAGTTTTCACGATTTTGACCCGTCTTGATACGCGTATTTTTTACCGCTTAGCTGAACTTCAGTTCGTTTGGGTATCTAACCTGAGCCGTAAAAAGAGTCGTACCTATACGGGTTGATCCAAAGCCTTGAAAACTACCTGGACAAAACTACCAGGCAGTTTTTTTCAAACTTGGTACAGTGTTAACTGGAGTGGTTAGGAATGTGGTTTCAAAGTAATACCATATTAAAAAACATCCAAATTTCAATAGGGAAGATGGCTCGAAGCTTGCACAAGCATGGGATCTAATCCTACACTCAATTAAATACCATATTGTCAATCTCACGCTGTATATATTTCTATCTATTTTCGATAGAAGGTTTCCATCGAAGCTGTAAACATAAATTAATTACCGAGTTAATCACGATATAAACGTTTGGCACCAACTGACTTGGTCTTATAATAGCGGCCAACTAGTTGGCATCAAGGGTTAATCCGAGAGGAGTTGTGACTGAAATGAGACGTCCAAACCGGCGCGGCGGCGGACTCACAACTTTGTCGGTCCTAAAGTAAAATCTAAGCCTCTGCGCAACCACAACTTAATACCACTAAACTATCGACAATCGCGTTACGTAACTGGATTCGTTGATCTGAAACTTACGTTCTGTTCAGACAATACGATGTTTGTTTACTACACATACAAGGGTGAACTCCCACCCCTATTGTTCACAAATCTTACATCGGAACAGCAGAAAGTCTCGACGGACTATTAATAATTCACTAGGAAACATTCCCAACAGTAGCTCTTGCTCGGGAAGAGTGACTCAAACATGTAAACAAACTTGGGTTTTAATTGAAGGGCCCTCGTCACGTTTCGGCTAGCACCACTGGTCTACGGATGCGGTTAGAGGTATATACGGGTATAAAGCTATTGCACCACACACTCTGAAACGATAAATTTAGTCTTACCGTATAAAAGTATTTTTCCACTACACATTTTAACATTCTAGCCTTACACTTGAAACAGAATTTGAATGTTTATAGCTTCACAATTTAGCCCCGAAGTTGAATGCCAGAACATTAATAAAAATATATTTAAACTCGATTAATATTATATATGGCTAAAT